>CM048045.1:17607500-18920000 GCA_026259375.1 Verasper variegatus
AAAATATTTCACAATACTGCCGTATGTACAATAACAGAATTTACATTGAAAACTCTATTGTACGCATATTTTGAGCATCACTTCAGTCACCAGTTATCCTCAGTGCCATCAAGCTCACAAGAGATACTCACATACTGTATATATCTAACCTCAGGTTCATCGCCATACAAAGTACAGCTGCAGTACCTGGGCCTTCTGTCTCGGTCTGAAATATGTTCACACAACTGATGATCTCACATACAAAAATAGATGTTGTCTAGTCAGCTGACAACTTGATGTACAGTAACACAAAGCATCCACCTGCAAAAAAACAAACAAAAAAACAACCAGGAAAACAAGTAATTGTTAAAATATTAGCTATATCCTTCCACCCTCACTACGTCTCAATAAACATCGCTGTTCCTCTGCTCCACGTAACGTAAACCTCCCTCTGAGTCCGGGCCTCAACGATCTTCTTAAACACGTCATCAATTTTTCGCACATCGAGAAAGAGCCGCAGGCAGAATAAGAAATATTAGCGCAACAAACCAAACAACAATCTGAAACCAAAGCGGGATGAAACCATACGAAAACATCACTACTGTAGGTAGATATCTTTTTTTCCCCCTTCAGGAGGTACAGCGGACAGAATGAGAAGGAGAGCAGGCCGTCGCTAAATGAACTTCTCACAGTCTGGATGAGGGGATCAAACTGCATTTGAGTGCACTTAAGGCAGGTAGGCAATTCCAACGCTGTCTGAGTGGGCCCCTCCACCGGCCACTCAGCGGGCCAGGCTCTAGACAGTGTCATCAGATGCCAGTGCAACTGTCCAGGCTCAGCCCTCACTGCTTAGCATGGTCTGACAACCATACCGAGAGGAGAAGATGGAAGGGAAATGAAGAGAGAGAGAGAACAGTACTGGTGTTAGAGTCCAGCAGGTGGTTGAGGTGTGAAGTGGAGAGTCCTCGTAGGACCTGCCTGTCATTGTCCTACCCTCCCCATCAGTCCGCTTTGACGCTCTCATTCCCCCCTCAAGATATCTTTGTCACACAAAAGAGACAAATAGAGACTTCTTCAACATAGACTCAACTTAAAGCACTTAAAACGAAAAAAAACAGGATTGCAGCTTGTGCAATACGAATAGAACATCTCATCTGAATACATTCACGTAGGTTTCCGTACACGCGGTACGGACAGGAAATGAAGTTCGTATCCCTTGAGAAGCCGGTCCATGAGGAGAGAGTCCAACCCTAGAGACCTGCTGTGTATGACAGCCCAGCAGCAACACGTATTACAGTGCGCCATTTGATATGATTCACTATTAAGGAGCACTTAACAGTGTTTTGAAAAACATAATGGACTTAAGCCTTTGAAAACACTATAATGTAGCAAATTTATCAAAATAAGAATATTGTATATATGAAGCATTTAAAGCAGAGGAGTCACTTCACTGTGAATAATAACCTGTCGTTGTGAAAATGACATGAGAAGCAGAAATCGAGGGAGTTCAGAGCTTATACTGCACCTGGTTGGTTCTGATCATCATATTTCACAAAACTGTTGCTGTATTATTTCTCAAATGAAAAAAAAAAAAAACATGCTCACAGACGAGTTGTACAGTCGTGTACAATCAATATCAATGTTTGAACAAAGTTAATCTGTCTCGTTCAGCTGATCATTTTCTTCAAATCATTTCTGAGAGGCCACAGGGAGCAGTGGTCGGGCCTCAAACTGTGGATTCATCGAGGTTCACTCCTTTGTGTTTTTTTTCTTTCACGTGCACTGGAATTAAAACACAGAGCGAGAAGCGTTGACTGAACACACAGATTCATGCCGGACTCTTTTCTGTAACTGCTCCTTTAACTCAGTGCAGATGAAGAGAGAAAAAAGACAAGGAGTAAAAAGCTCTGACTGAAATCAAAGTGGAGCCGCCTCCTCCTCATCACTGCGTCTCCTCGTGCTCCTCGCTGATGCACTGCTCCCAGGCGTGTTTGCCCTGGTCCTCTCTGTGGCCGTGAGGCGAGTGGAAGATCCTGCGGGGCAGCGGGATGGGCTGGGGGGTCAGCTCCTCCTCTGGGATGCAGCCCTCCCTCAGGTAGGGTTTGGGCGGCACGGCTGGGGGCTGAGGCCGGCGGTAAGGGATGTGGTGAGGGCCGTGGGTGGGAGCGTGGTGGTGAGGCTGCGGCCCGTGGAGAATGGCTGTCCAGCCCCGGGTGGGCGTGAGCGTGAGGGTGTGGGTGGTTGTGCGGGTGAGAGGAAGGGCTGCGGTAATGGAAGGGGCGCACCGGGTCCACAGAGTCCATTTCTGGTCCGCCGTAGTGGATGTGCAGGTAGGGAGAGGCCAGGTACTCGTCAGGCGGGGACCACAGGTGGCTGGGAAGAGGCTCCAAGGCATCGTTCCTGATGGGGCCAGGGTCTGGATACTGACCTCCGTAGTTACTCTCACTCAGGGAGGAAACGCCGCTGCTGGCGCTGCCTGACAGGGTGGAGTTACTGCCCCCCAGAGCTGACTGGGGACTGGTGGGGGAGCCGGGGATCGGGTGCAGAGGAGACTGGCGACAGAGATAAAGAGACAGTGAGCATCATGGGGGTCTTTATTTTGAGCTACAGTCGAGGCAGAGACTCCAACAACCTGAATTTCAACCTGACTCACGCTGCCTTCACATGCTGTCAGAAATATTGGAATTCTCTTCAAGTAAAAGAAGAGTCAGCAGCTGCTTCATCTTTCATGCTTCAAACATTGAGAATTGCTTTGTAATTATGACTTGGCTGCTGTCGACACTCAATCACAGGCACTTTGGGATGAGTCGTTTAACTTGCAATGGTGTATATATAATAAATTGACTGTAAATGAAGACAAAGTGCTGATAATTTGAGAAAGAGGAGCAAGACGAAACGAGAAGAAGGAGGAAGACAACTAAGGAGAAATACAGAGAGAGCCAGTTTGGCTGTTAACGAAAATTCAGTCCAGACGAGCAATTAAAACACGAACACAGCAAAAAAGTAAATAAATCAAAAAAAGTTGCAAATAGCAGTTTTATCAATATTTTATCTTGTCCATCATGATCTCAAAGCTCGGATTATCTGACTTTGTAGTCATTTTAGATAACTGAAAAATAATAACTAAATAAAAACATGTACACTTACTTAAAATATATATCTTAATTTAGATACATTTATTTTGAGCAACCACTTGACATGATAAAATTTGGTAAATTCAACGTAACAAGACGTTCCTCTGATGGACGCACCTTTCGTAGAGAACGGACAGGCAGGGCGGGGGGAGGCTCGCTGTTCTGGTGGTGGTACGCATCACAGTGCATCAGGAAGTGTCCTGCGAGAGGAAGTCAAAGTCATACGAGCGAAGAGAAGATCTCAAAGCCTGTTTGAATACTTGTTTTTTAATGGAAGTACATGTTCTGAACTCTGAAGATTAAGTGAAAAGATGAAAGTACCTGGTGGGAAGGACCTGGGCGGGACTGGGGGCATGATTACCCCTCCAGTAGAGCCTGGCATGTAGGACATCTGCTCCCTGTTCTCTCCATCTAGACTCCAGCTGCTGGCAGCATTGGGAAAGACTGGAGGGGGAACATACAAGTAAATCAACAGTGTGATAACAACAACTTTTTTTAACGTGTGTGTGGGTGTGTGTTACCTTTCTCTGGCAGGTTCATGTGAGGATCAGCACACGGCTTACAGGGGCTGACTTGCTGAAGTAAGGCACGCTGCATGTGGTTGTTCTGAGAAAATAAAGTACAGTTAATAATCCAAAGCAGATTAATATGTTTAAACGCCAATCTGTACAGTTTGCGGTTGTGTCTCACCTGTCCGTTCTCGGCCATGTTGAAGTACATGGCGTTGTTGACCCTCTCACGATGAGACGGCAACAGTATCATCACCTCTCGGTTGTGTTTGGCCTTATCTGGTAAAGATGGAGAGCCTGGATGGAGAAGAGACGCAAGTTGTACGGATGATTCATGAGAAATCTGTGAAGGATCTTTTTTAATTTGTGCTCCCCTTAACTCCCCTTATCGGTAAAACATGCAAGAAGAAATAGAATATATACGCAGACACAGAAATATTGTCTTTGGTCCCAATGATCATTTCAGTCTCTGTTTCCGTGTCCAGTGTGACTCTGTGCAGCTGCGTTACTCACCTCTGGCACTCGAGGGAGCCGAGTTAATAATCTGAGAAGAGTTGGAGCGGATGGAGCTCAGGCTGGAGGAGGAGGGGCTCGGCTGCAAAACAGAAAATACGCTAAATATAACAAAAGCCATTAAAGCACTGATCTGGAAAACAAAACATCTTTCTATCTTTCTTATTTCATCTAAGAGACAGAAAACTAGAGGTAAAACGTCATGTTCATCACAAAATCAGCATTAATCACCTGGTAACAGTTTATCTTGGTTAATTTCTTGGAAACTTTCTTCATAGTTTTCTCATTCTTAACCAATATTTAGCTGATTATTATAGTATACTGTAAGTGCACTATTAAATATATAGGATCTATTCATTAAACCTATACTTTTTTGTAGTGTTTCTTCTTGAATATAAGAAGTTGGTATTTAATAACTGTAGCACTCACCAGTTTCACCACGACCCTTAATACTTAGTACCAAATTAGTACCGAATTGTGCAGTAATTTACAGATAAATACCAGATATTATTTTAGGAAATTAAAAGGAAAGTTAATATACAATTAGCTTTATCTTAAGTCCTGTCTATATGTTTTACAAATAGCAGTTTTAACTTGAATTGTGCTTTATAAAAATTCATATAATTTCCATTCCATCTATGTGTGTTTTTGTTTCAGGCCTTACCTGCATGTGTAGCGCCTCCTCTGGGTGCTCCCCCATCAGGCCGTCAGTCATTATGACGAGGTTTCCTGCCTCACTGGACGTGTGAGACGACAGGGAGGACGACGAGTGACGGATCGAGCCCTGGAGGTTCAGAGGGCTGTGGACAGAGGCAATGTAAGAAAAACATGTATCACTTCTGCAGGGGCGGTTGAGGTTCCGGCCGCCGTTACAGATGTGCGTCTCGTTGTGCGACTGACCTGTGTCTGTGTATGAGACGCACGCTCTCAGGGCTCATGTGGCTGTGGGAGGAGAGGATGCCTCGGGAAGAGTTGACCCCTTGACAGCCTGCGGTGCCAAAACGATCCACGCTGGGCACGCCCTGCTGGGACCCAACCATATACTGCTCTGAATAACTACACTGCTCACACATGCATTAAAGCACTTGCATGTAAACACACCGCAACCTTTGTATCATCACAAACAGTTTCATGAATGTGAGCAAGGGTTGAAAACTAAACCGAAAAATGAAAAAAAAGTACTCACATGGTGTAAACCTGTTCTCATCATGTGGAACTGATCGACCAGCTTTTTGTGCAGGGGACGCATTTCAGGATGCACCAGCTTCTCGTGAACCGCCAGTCCCACTCCAAGAATGTGCACCTGTTATAAAGTCAATAAAGATATTCACTCTGTTATCCCGTGAGTCTGTTAAACCAGGGGTTTGTTGTATCATGAATGCGGGAAGCCGAGTCTGACCTGCTCTTGCATCAGATCCTTCAGATGTGTGATCCTCTCCGTGTCCTCTGGGTGACTGCTGATGTAGTCTTTGTCAAAGAACGCCTGGTGTAGAAGAGGGTGAGTCAAAGGATGACGATCACAGATTCATCATTTCTGCAGCTTTCACCGCCTCCCTCCCTCCCTCCCTCCCTCCCTCCCTCCCTCCCTTTGCCCTGTGACAGTACCTCCTGATATCTGGCGATGCCTCCATTCACAGCGGCATCTATGACCCCGTTGAGGCACATGCTGAGTGGGTTGATGTTACCGTGATGCTGCCTGTGTTGGTACTGGCTGATGAGAGTCCGCAGCTCCTGGGTCTTATTCTCCACCACATAAATGGCGTTCTCCAGAGGGCTCACCTCCACCTGGACAAAAATACACATATTCACCCACAGCATTGAGAAAAGGGAAGGAAGTGTGTGTGTGTGTATGTAAACTACACGTTAAAGAGAAAAGTAAATAACTGTCCGAGCTCCTCACCACTTCTCTCCTTTCCACCTCCGCCCAGCGGGAGATCCCAGGCAGAGGACGCGAGAGAATCAGGGTCGTTCTCTCAATCCACAGACTCTGTTGAAGAACCACATCGTGCAGTTTACTATCAACCACATCCGGTAGTATCATGAAAATGGAGGTGCAGTGAAGAGCTGACTGTGTCTAACCATCCATAAATAACCAGAGCTGGGCAGAGAGATAACTCAAGTGATGTAGCGTCACATGCAGTTCACTGGAGAGTTAAAGTTCTGATGTGGTTTGATTCCTAATGTGGGTCAGTGTGTCACAGGAAAGTACAGCTCATGTCTGGTCCAAGTCTCTGAAGCCCTGCAGGTTGAATGGGTTTTTTTCTGTTGGCTGTAGTCACACTAGAAAAACTGGGTGGAGGGAGCAGAACAATGGAGGAGCACACTGACGATGAATTATACTCTGAAACAAATCAGCCTTTAAATTCACAAACAGGAGAAGAATCATCAACAATTCTAATAACTGTTTTATCATTGAAAACAAAATAAAATGTGCTTCACTTCCATTATTTCAAACCTTTTAAAATGATTCATCAGCTTTGAGTCTTATATAATTTTAATTAATATATAATTGTAGAGTGAATATCATTGTTGTATTTGGATGAATATCTAAAATCACAATAACAATGTTAAGATACATATTAGGGAATTTACCAGCTGGAGAGGATTTAATGGACCAAAGTCAACAGTCTTGAACTTAATGGCAACATATGTGATTGTGACATGACTTTACAGTTGATGTTTAGCGGACCTGAGCGTCTGTGACTGAAAAACATCACAATCCCATGACAGTCGGTTGCCAGGCAACTGTCAAACCCACATATTCCTGATGAAGCTGTTGTTGTTGTTTTTTTACGTTTAACTCTCAAAACAAAGTGTACACAGATATTTTCTTCACCAACTTCATCTTTTCCTCTTTAGTCATGAGGATTTAAATTTACAGACAAATACTTAAGATTTACAGAATTTAGATTTTAAAGGGATTTCTGCCGAAAAGCTGAGTGTCCTCCACTGTGGCCACCAGGGGGTGTTACACCTGCTTACATCATCTGCAAGGCCAGATTAATCGAGAAAAACAAATCTCTGCATGAATCAGCAGCAGTTCTTTGTTGAGACTTTTTCTAAGTGTCTAAACTGTGAGGCAGCCGTGGACTGAAGGTGGCGCTGCTGGCTCACCGTACCCTGAATTCATTCTCGCGGTCCTTGGGCCCCTTGTGGAAAGGTCTGTCGTAGTGAAAACGACAGACGTTGTTTATGCGGTAGAAGCTCTTGATCCTCTCCGGCACACGCTCCAGCTGAGGCACATCAGAGATGTCTGACACTGGAGTGACCGCGTAGATCTGCAAATCTAGAAAGAGAGAGTCAAGGAAGCGACAGGGAGACGAGTCCGCTCGCAGAGGAGGAGGATGGATGTTCAGAGGCTTTCTTACAATCCATAAGAACTGTAATCATAACATTTATATATTGTAGCCTACAAATATGTGTGTTGCATCAAGTGTAAATTGGTTGAAATGCCCAATTATTCCTCTCAAAAGTGCAGATTAGCAGTTTTCTATTCATGACACATAAAACAACCTTGTCCAACTAACAGTCTTAACAGCGTAAATATACAACAATAAACATTATATGAAATTATAAATGATAAACAAGCAAACTAAACAACTAGCCACAGTGAAACAAGGAGGATACACTGAGCATCGCTCTGCAGGATGGTGTCGTCGGGTTGGTTGGGATGCTGCATGGCAATGGCTTGTGGGAACTCCCCCAGCATCCTCTGCTGGAAGTCCTCGAGCCGTTCGTAGTCATAACCACGACAGACAAACTCCTTATTCTGCAGAGAGGAGAAGATAACAAGTGGATGTAGACAAGACTGGACAGTGACAGGCAAAAGTCAGCAGAAATAAATATAAATCACAACCGTGTAGAGAAATCATTTTGCACATTTATAACATCACTGATTTAAACTCAGGTTCAGTAACTCGCAAAACCATGGCAACAAATAATGTAGATGTTTCCTGACGTCTTCATCACTTTTAACTGTTCCCAAGGACTTGCACTTTTCTTAAATACTGTATAAATGTGTCTCCATAACTGTGTGAGCTGAGCTTTCAGTCCCACAAGGTCTGAGGAGTTTTGCCAAAAATAGGACGCAGCAAATCTCCGGAGAGTTTTTAAGTTAAGAAATAGAAGTTTATAGTCTGTCCAGGATGAAACAGGAAGCCAGTGAGGGGACCATAAAAGTTTTTATGTGGTGTAAATCTTTTCATCAATTTAGATTTGCAGCAGCTGCATTTTTCACTGCTACACATCGGAAACAGCTTGTTGTTGTGATCCAGTTCAGATTAGATAAATACATGAGTTCGAATTTTTGCATCTGACTGTGTAAGAAATGGGTGAACAGAGGTGGAAGAAGAAGCTTCACTGATCCTGTTGATGTGTTTCTTGAATGTGAGAGTGGAGATAAATTGTGGATTATTTGAATTTTTTAACATTGTCACCCTTTTAATTATGAATAGATAGCGATGAAAATAAAATCAGGCACATTTAGGGGACTGATCTTAATGAGTGTGTGTAATGTAGTGTGATTCCAAGGGGACTGTTGGGCGTCAGGCTGAGGAATGAGCTCTACTGAGTGCCACTCTCAGTTTTGACATCAATTTCCCTTCCAGGCTGTCTGTCCTGCACAAGCCACCGCAGCCGAAGCATGACTGAGCAGTGAGGCTCCGGCTGCTTCAGCAGAATCCAAACTGTGTCAGGACAGAGAAGAGGAAGACAAGCTTCTCGTAAGTCTTACCCTGAGGAAGAAAGGAAACTTCCTGCCGTAGAAACCCATTCGGAAAAACTCGGGTTCAATCCTCTGCTGTTCGATGATGTTGTCATAGTAGGCTGCCTCCATTTTCTGTCACAGAAGGAGAAATACGCAGAAGAGTCACCGTGAATAATGACTCAGTCACACACGTTACTGAATTCTCTGCAATTTCTGGTGAGCGTGGGCATGCACAGATAAACAGGACATGGGGTTTGACGCAATACACACACACACACACACACCCACACGCCATCATCACCAGAGGATTGCTTGTTCGATCATAACAGCAGGAAGAGGAAGCGTGCTTCACTCACCCGAATCCAGCTGAGGCTCTGATAATCGTATAAAGTCTCGTACTGGAAAGCAAGCTCCCGGCAGAGAGAGATTCCATATTCCCAGCACTGCAGAGTCACATACAAATGAGATAAAGAGCGAATGGAAGAAATCATTTATCATTTAATATCAAGACAAATCGTTTTTCAAAAGGCAAAGTTGGGAGAACTGGAAAACTTTGGCATTAAATGGTCCAAAAAATACACATTTACCTTCATTTCATCCATGTTTCTTTAGTAGGATTAAGATTAAGTTACACATGTTTACAGTGTGATCACTGCACAGAAGCCAATATGATGTCTATGATGTGATATGATGCTCTTTTCTCTTTCCAAGAGTTTGTGTGTGGATTAACATGCATCTATATTCATTGCATTTTGAAATGATAGTGTCATAAAAACACTATTAACACAATTTGGGTTGAATTTCTTACTCAATTAATTTGTATCTTTCATTTGAAGGGTTAATATATGACATAAGGAGGAAAAACCTCTCCGCTCTCACATGAGTTAGTTGTTTCTCTGATCCTGCTACAGTGCACGTTACGGCACTAGGTGGTATTGAGTCTGAGCATTTGTCATCGGGTGAGTCATTTGGTACTTTTAATTTGTATTTGTTGTGTTTGTTCAGGGTGCACAGACTGTAGCCTTTCACATGTCAGTGAAAACTGAAGTGAGTGTTTCCCCCTAAATCCAATTTCTACATCCTCTTTTCATCGTTAATTCACTAAGGTCACAAACCTTCAAGTTGGTCTTACAGTTCATTTAGATTTATATTTCCCCTGGACGAATTTTGACACAGGGCTCTCACGATGCTTTTTTTTTGTAATTTAAGGGCGGTGATAAAAACATGCGAAGACAAAGAGTTCACAAAGGAGGCCACATTTATTTCCTTCAGCTGCTCCAGAGTCCAGAGGGCATTGTCCTCTCCGAAGGACAGAGACCAGTCCACTAATGTAATTTAGTGGATGAGTACCAGGAGGAGGCAAATCACATTTCATTCAACTGACCATTGTAGTAGAGTTGTGCGGGTGAAACCTACATGTTAGTATCATGATACTCAGTGTTTGATTTAGAACAAAAAAGATATTTTAGAATTCAGGAGGTACTCGAAAGCAATACGATTATTTTGGGGTAACTTTCAGCAACGTAGAAAAGACACTGCTGTATTTTACAGGAGTAGATTCATTCCAAGCTGCTTCCTGCATCTACATCATTACATTTATCTGCTTTACTGTGATTCTGCAAGATCTGCTTGTAAAATATGATGCATCAATAAAGATTTTGCAACTCAACAGTATATAAAGAGTTTAAAATAAGCTCCACGTCCACAAGGTACAATATTAAAATGCTAAAAACACTTCAACACAGTCTATATCAGTAAAACATCAAAGTAATTGTAAAAAGCCACCATGTTATTATTTTACCTAAATTACTGTATTTTAAACATGTATTTTCATATTGCCACTTGTACTTAGGTTAAGCTTTTGAGTATTTATTCCCCCACTGTGTAAATTATAGTTCAATATAGTAAATGAAGCATCATAACAAAGTAACAATAAAATTCACTGGGGACTTGAAAAATGTTTGGAGATAGATTAGAACTTGGATGAACATTATACATAACACTACAGGCTTCTGTTTCTCTGCCAGTGTTAATGAGGGCAACATTTAATTATCTTAGGAACAGCTGCAACTAACAGCTACTGGAATATTATTTAAATATATATATATATATTTTAAAAGCTATAAAACTTCATTTCTGTGGCGTAGTGTTGAGCACAAAGCTCCTATTATTGTACCATCACTATTGTCTGGATCCAGTAAAGGTTTCTTCTGTCCACAGTTGCCAGTGTTTGCTGAGAACTGTTTCTCAACTTTACTATTTCAAGTGCCTGGAAAAATGAATGCTGTGATTTGGTGCTATACAAATGAAACTGAATAGAATTGAACGATAAGTTCAGATGCAGTGAAAGCCAAACACAGGTCAGACATTGTCGGCCTTTAACACTGGTTTAAATGAGCAAAAACAGGAGAGAGAGGTGAAGCTGTAGAACAATCCACTTGCCTTGCCCTTGTTGAAGTAGTGGAGGATTTTACGACTCAGGTTCTCCTTGCGCTGCCACTCGCTCTGACAGGGATAGTGGAGGAAATCCCTCAGGGGCCGGTCCTCCCACTGCAGCAGCTCCCAGTACAACAGCAGGGTGAACGCTGCCTCTGTGGCAGAGAGGGCAGAGAGGGCACAGCAGGTCAAAGGTCAGCACACCGACAGCGTCTCATCCTGCTCGTCTGCTCTCTAGCAAAGCTGCCGATGTTGAGGAGTTTTACACAATCTGGCCGCAGTGATGAACTGATACGTCCCAGACATTTCGGGTCCAGATGGTGTGTGACACAAAGCGCAGTCAGTGGCACAAGCACAAGATGTTTTGGTGTATTGTCGACCAGAGGTGCAAAGAGCACCTGGACCCTTGGAATCATCTCCTCTCATTCCCTCTCCTTGTTTCTCTCACATGTTGTGGCACAATCCTCAAACGTGAAATGATGTCTTGTTCATTTTGTCACAACTTAATATGAACAGTGTTTCTTGTTGCTTTCACACAGACATCGAATGTGGCGAGGGTGTGAGTTATGCAGACAACAGAGAGGGACAAAGATATTCTGTGTCGTCTGTGCAGTGAGCAAACCAGACTGAACCATGACGTGTTCCCAGCAAACAACTGTGAAACTGTCAAAGCAGTACTGGAACATTATCAAAAGAAATAATCAACCAGCCTATTGAGCGACAAAGCTTCTCAATCGTGAGAAGTTGCAGTTTTTCTTTATCTAATGACATAATTGAAATATCTTTGGGTTTTGTTCGGCTAATTAGAGGAAACAATCAATTTGACGACATCATCCTTAGAAATCTCTTATGTTAAAGATCAAATGATTAATTGATTAATTGAAAAAAAACAGCAGATCAATAAACAATGAAAGTAATAAGTAGCTGTAGCCCTGAACTGAACACTGCAACAACATGAATCCATTGCCTTCACAACATAAAACCAGAAGATACATTTCCCTTTCTGAAGATGAATGATGAGAATCTTTGTTTTTGGCAGACAGGGATTCACAGAGAATCCACATGTGCGATCACAGCCAACTCTGCACAACACTGAAATGTGATTTCATTGTTTTGCCAGCTGCCTTTTGTTTATTTCAAGTGATGGATAAGGTTGCATTCAATTAGTCATATTTGAAAACCACCACTGTCAATAATGAGGGTAAAGCTGAAACACTTAGAGTTATTTACATGATTACACAGATTGTCAAGCTCCTCTGATTTCTTGTTTACATGATTGAAAGTCACATTAAGTCAAATCTGCTTTAAGCTACTTTTGTGTTTTTCTAATGTATAATGAACAAATGTGATTTAAATCTAAGAAATACAAGACATATATAAAACAACTGGTGCCTGTGGAGATGATGAAGCAATAATCGGATGTCTTATTTAGCTATAACTATCAATGCCTGACATCTACCTTTAAAACGTGTCTCTACCATAGACTGTACGTAAAGATGGACGACATGACTGCTGACCCAAAGTGAAGCCAAAACATCTGGATCATCACCTGGTAGAGGGTCATAGATCCTGCCTCCTCCATGTATGTGTATGGGACATAGACCAAATTCAGAATACATGTAAAATAGAAGAAATAGAATTTTACGTGTATTAAAAGTGGTTTCTGTCATTTTAGGCAGTTATTATCACACTGTTGTTCGTTCAGGATCTCGCTCCATCCCCGATCGCTACTGTGCCAATGCTCCCAATGCACAAGATGGCAGCGTTCGTATATATCCAGGGTATTTAAGTTTAATTTCTGAATGGAGAAATGAGGAACTGGAGATGCGTCATCTATCTTTAAATACAGGCTATGGTCTTTCTGTGTGATAATTAGCTTCCACACCTCTGCTTTCATGATACGATTTTCTTATCCATTATCTTTCTTATTTGAGGCTGATCAAGAAATCCAATGAACTATGGTTTTGCTTTCACCCGTTTTCAAAGGATGCTGCCCCCGCCCTGCTGCTATCGCCTTTAAAGGCTCTGCACACACACACACACACACACACACACACACACACACACACACTGTTACAGTCACTCTTGTTATTTATACCTCAGGTTAAAGGCGGATGGAGCGATGAGAAGTACGTGAGGTTACTGATCTCCATTTGCTAATAATAGCCATAAAAGTTAATGATAAAGATTAGTCCTGCCCTGACAGGAGCATGAAAATTAACTGACAGAGATGTTGAACAATCACACGCACACACACACACACACACACACACACACACACACACACACACACACACACACACACACACACACACACACACACACACACACTGAAGAGTGGATTTAACCCCAGGGAAATTCTTTCATGAGTGGCGTTGCTAAAAGCTTGCGGGTCGTGTCTGCAGCGTGGGAGAGTTGCAATCGTTAAATGGATGATTGTCATTAACCTTCACTGTGCTCGCACACACACTACGACAGAGCAGCATCCCTCCTTCTCTGCTGCTGTACAGTCATGAAACAAGACTACAAATGACAAGTGTTTCCAAAATGAGCAGTCAGTCCCCCACCTCCCTCCAACTCACTGGAGAGCCTGATGAATTTAAATGTCAAAGCTCAATAAAAACTGAATTCTGCATGAAGCAAAATCAGCAGATCAATTCATGAAATATAAACATAGAAGACATCCAATCATCTAAAATAAGTAAAATCAGTGCCAGACCAAAAGTGGCTTTGTGAAAACCTGTATTCAGCCAACAAAGACACCACCAAACCTTCGACTGAACCACGTCACACCACAGAAACCAGCACCTGGTGTCTCTGTTACCTGTGAAGTCCTCTGCCTGAAGATGCAGGTCACACAGCTTGTGGATGTAACGGATGTACATGTCCTCCTTGTTCACCTCCGATTTGTAGAAGTTCTGGAGGTGAATGAAAAAATAAAAAAGGAATCGTCAAACTCTCAGTCCATGTTTAGAATTATCACTGGGTCTTTGAAATCCAGACCCTCTCATTAATGTCTTACCATGAGGTTGACAGAGCCACCAATTTTCTTGTTCTCCATCTCATCTCCTTTCATGCAGTCCCTAAACATAAAGATTCAGGGTTCTCATTGTTCTGCAACACAAACTAGTGCGTTTATCATGCGTGATATAATCTCAGTGTACCTGTAATCCAGTAATCGCTCCACGAGTCTTGTGACCGATGTGACGAACGAGATCCCCGTCTCTCTCCAGGTCTCCTGCTCTATCTTCTCCAGCAGGCTGCACAGAAAATACAGTGAGGCGTTCTTACTCAAGATAAGACAGCGAAGGAAGTAAATAGACATGAATCAGGACGTCTCTTGGCCTTGGCCGTGAAGGCGTCACACCTCACCTCGGATAAGGGCCGAACAGCTGGGTCCTGTGGTGTGAAAAGCCAGACAACAAAGAGAAGTGTGTTAGGATAGTACGAGAGCAGCTTCACTCTGAATATCACTCCACAGGCCGAATAAACAGGTTTGATGCTCACAAAAGGCTGAAGAGCTCTCTGTGGTTATCATCGCCTTTCCCATCTGACACCATGCTGTCCAGCTTATCCATCAGCTCCGCTTCCACCTACACACACATTAACACATTCAGACAAAAAAAACGAAAAGGATGATTACAGTGCGTGGCAAAAAGCTGTCCATTTTTATCACAACAGCCCCAGTGCAGTCTGTGTTCCTTGACACGATAACGTCCTAATGACCTGTTTGAAGTTGCCGTTTTTCCTCTGTTCCCAGTCCATCATGTCGTGGAAAATCGGGATCATGATATTTCGAACCTCAGTTTGAGGGACGAGGGTGACTCCCAGGAAGGGCCCCATCATTCCCGGGATGAAGTGGGGCTTATTGTCACCTGGAGGGCGAGAGAGAGAGAGAGAGAGAGAGAGAGAGAGAGAGAGAGAGAGAGAGAGAGAGAGAGAGAGAGAGAGAGAGAGAGAGAGAGAGAGAGAGAGAGAGAGAGAGAGAGGTTCATGTTCATGTGAGCAACTGTTCTGGCTGATTTCATTAAAGGTCCAGTGTGTGTAAGATTTAGGAAAAAGGAATCTATTGGCAGAATTTGAATATAAAATAATCCTAGTGATGTTTTCACTCGTGTGTTACTTCTAAATTGTATGAATTGTTGTTTTCTTGACCCTAGAATGGGCCCTTTATATTTAAATACTTAATATTTACATCAGAGCGGGTCCTCTGTACGGAGGCCGCCATGTTTTTTTTTACAGTAGCCCAGAGTGGACAAACTAAACATCTTTTGAGCTTTTATGACAATCAAAGGCTACCACCGGTTCTCTTTCATGTTTGGAAAGGGAGGTTGAGATGAGGGGTATTCAGCTGCAACATGCAGCTTCACCACTAGAGGTCCCTAAATTCTACACACTGATGCTTTAAGATCTAAATGCAGGTAGCGACATATACATGTGTGGCACGTTGTGGTGTGCACTGTGGTACTTGAAGAAAGATGACACACCTAATTTTTGCCACATGCTGAAGAGCTCATACGCCATCATCACTCGCATATCTCCATGCCTACAAAGAAGAATAGTGGATAAACAAGTGTTAAAGAGTTAAATCAATAACAGAACCAGAGTCATAAAGAATGTTAAGTGTTTGGTAGTTTCTCACTTGTCGAGGACTTTCTTTCTCTTAGCGGGGCCGAGGGCCTCCAGCTGCAGGCTGGGCTGGTTGATGTACAGCACAGTGAGACTGAAAAAGGAGTTCCACACCTGACACACACCACAGACAAAAGCAACAATTAGTTACACATGAGTTTCATGTGAGAAATATTGAATATTTTGGGGTTTTATAGTGTAGCGAGTTCCCCAAAACACCAGCCCGCCCCCCCGCTGTCGGAGCACACACCTTGAAATCAAAATCGGCCTCTGAGAAGTTCTTGTGCAGCGCCGGAGACAGGAACTGTGTTGTCACTACGATGATTCTGCAGAAGGCAAACATTACACTGTCAGCTTACCAAACGAGGCAGCGGCCAAAAATAGATGAAAACAATTTGCAACACGAGCGTCACCTTCAGAGCAGGATTATCTGAAGAGAGTCTGATCTAATAGTTGGCTGTGCATCCTTACCATCTCTGGGACAATGACAGTGTGACAGAGGAGGAAAAGCAGACTCACTGACTAGTTAGAAGCCTCATGACGCTCCAGTCTCGGGGGAAGATAGTCAGCTTCATCAGGTTGCGAAACACACAGAAGATCTTCAGCAGGAACTCCTGCGTGAATATATTAACAATGTTTATGCAGTCTAGATATGTGTAGTAAACAGGGCACAGAAAACTGCTCTGCTTTAAGGTTTCTCACCTTCAGCTCCTCCTTGCTGTGGAAGTTGTTCAGCAGATGGTGAAAGTGGAGCTCTGTCATTTGTCGGAGCAGAGAGAGGAGACAGGAAACATACTCCCCCTGTACAAGAGACAGACATGGACGTATATGATTAGAAAGGGTAATTCAATTTTAAAAAATCACTAAATCCCACTTGTTTTGACTGCACACTGAAGAGGAACATGGAGCGGAAGCTTACAGTTATCTCGGCAGTGCACTGCGGACAGCGTTGTCCTCTGGACGTCTCCACAGAGTGAGACTTGCTCATGATGGACAGCAGAGTCTGCAGCAGCACGTCCAGGAGGCTCTCCACCATCATCTCCACCTCCTCCTGAACCGAAGAGTCCTGAGTCACAGAGTACAGGCACAGGGAAGCAGGGAAACACTGAGTCAACAACTGAGATGTAAACATGCTGCTTCATGGAAAGACTCCAGTCTGTTCAAGCTACAGATGTATTACTGTCATTATAAATAAGATTTTGTTGTCATCAAATGGGGTTTTCAGTGTATAAAACACAATGTACTTTACCATAGAGCTGGTCTTGATTATAGAAAAGATGCTGGTGAGGATACCAGAGCAGATGAGCAGCTCCCTCTGCTGGCGCAGATGCAGGTGGATATGATGCAGAACCACCGGCAGCAAAATACTACGAGACTCTGAATAAAAAGAGAAAACATGAAAAATTAAATGCTGCATACACAACCATACACAGACACATATACACATGGTTGCTCTGGTAACTTCAGAGAATAACAAACACTTTGAAACCCTTGACATTTGTCTCACCGGGGAAGAAGAAGAGGCGGCTCTCGACTGTGCGAGCTATGGACTGCAGTTTGACGACATCCATAGACTGGCCAATGTCCACTGTGCTGGGCATGCTCCCCAGGGTGCCCCTGACATATTCTGCCACCTCCTGAACAGTGAACATCTGCAGCAGCTCATCAAAGATATCAGGGAAACTGTTCAACAGCGCTGCCTGAGGGCGAAAACAAAGAGCACGGAGATGAGATTTGTAGCGTATGTTATACTTACATATATAAAAACATTTTTAAAAAATGATAAACACACTGACATGAGAGAATATCCCAGAGTTAAGCTGGTTATTAATAATCCAAAAGGAAGGAGATCAAGATCTTACTGTCGGAAAACTTTCTTCATATTCAATCTCGGTAAAAAAATCTAAACCGCTCACTGCTTATCACCGAAAATATATCATCCTTTTATAACAGGCTGCCATTCACGACAGCCTGTGTTGCATTGTCGAGCCAACACTGGGTGGCGCTGTGACTTACTGAGATGGACGAGAGCCCTTGAGCGTGACCACAGACGGGCATGCAGCTGGTCACACCCCTAAACTGTCCAAGAGCAAGCCAAGGATGGGGCAACAGGGGGGTCGAGGAATTAAAGCATCAATCACCAAATGCACAGAACAAAAAAGGTGGAACAAGTCAAGAGAATGAAATGAGAAACAAGTTAATAAAATAATAAATCAATGAAACTTGAACTCAAACTGCGAAGATGACTAAATGAAAAACATAAACACATTTATAAATGAAGATAAAGAAAGACAGGTGACATTCATCTGTCTGACCTGCGTGAAAACCAGGTTCTCTGAGCTGCGGCTGTCAAGACTCAGGACGAAGCGAATAGACTGGAAGAGCTCTTGGATGCTCGCCCTGAACTGCTCCTCCTCCATCCCGCAGGTCGCCCTCGAGTACAGGATACGAGACTGGACGATGAACTTGAACAGGTACTCCAGAGCCTGACGGAGACACGCAGTCAGCCAAGGGTCATGTCACATGGGAGGAAATGATCAGCTCCGTAACATAGAATAACAACTGAGCACTAAACTGGATTGTGATTGGAAATCAATACATTAATGAAACATTTCCAATTTTCAGGTACAGAAACAGAAATGTAATCATCGCATCGCAATGTGTAAATGTTGCACTTATCAGGGAATTCACTACTCGCATTACTCCTTATCAGCCCTTATCTTTATCCTTATTGACCATGTCCACATGTCTTATACCAATTAATCCCAGTAGAAGGAGCCAAGACACTTGTGTTATTCTGCCTTTCTGAAACTAAACCAGAAAGTGTGATTCTTTACCCTCATGGCTTCCTGGATGTGGTCCTGTCGGACGACCTCGGCCGAGCGGTCCATGTACCACTTCAGACATCGAACCAGCTCTCTGCAGAGACGATGCCAGTCAATAACACATGCAACGGTGTGGGCATGTATTTGAATTGTCATGTTTACCGAGATGAATTAAGTAGATGTTGTTGTACTTGTATGCCAAAGCTCCAGCAAAGTGGTTTTGGATGTAGGCGTCCATGACAGGTCTGAAGTGGTAGAAACGGCTGTCCCTGAGTAAGTTGATGATGAACACCTGAACACACACACGTATATAAAGATGTTATGTTTATTTCCTCTGCTTCAAGTCACATTCAATTATTCAATTTGAGTTGTGTGCGTTTTATTAAATTTCCTACCAGTGACTGGAAAACCAGTGGCCCGTATTTATCTGTGTTGTCATCTAAAAGACAGAAGAGTGTATCCAGGACATCTCGCAAGAACTGTGAGGAAAAAACAGAAGACAACACTTAGAACAAGCATCACATTAAAGGCCTTGCTGAGCACTAGAATAGAAACAAAGGGTAGCCCCCTTCATCCAAAACACACACGGCAATAAGTCCTGAAATAATAATGTGGCTTCTTCTGTCTCACACACTAACAGATGTTTTATTCTGATTGTTTATGAACGCTTAAAAAAGTGGGCATGCATCGTAATTCTAAAATTTAAACCTGTAAATATCTCATCTGATCAACACATAGATAATATTATCATTATTACTATTATATCATCTAGAATCCATAAAGTCAGTTTTATATTTTTCCCGTTTTTTAACCAGGTAATCTTGATATTTGATGTAGTCTGTGGTCAAGGAAGCCACAGAGACAATAAATATTCTGCACATCATCAGAGAAATGATCTGAAGACAGCGACCTTGACAATCTCCTCGCCGCTGATCTGACGCAGTCGACCGAGAATGTCCAACACCCGGTCCGGATGGGCCTTCCAGTTCAGAAGAGCCAAAAGGTCGACTGAAAACAGAAATCACACAGAGTTCAGTCCAAATGAATGTGAGTGAAGTGAGAATGTGTGAAGAGGAGTGTAGCATGTAAGATGAGATGAGATGAGATCACCGTTTTGTGTGAGTTTGGTGGAGCAGAGTATGGTGGAGACGCAGAGGGCCTCTTTGGGGCTTCTCTGGAAGGGCAGGTTGGCCGGCAGGTTGGGGCAGCTGTTGAAGTCCTCCTTACAGCAGGGCAGGCTCAGATACAGACCCTGGTTACTGAAGGTGGCGTTTTCATCACACTAGTGGGTCGGACACAGGAGGTTTAGAGATCGTTCATTAAGGCCTTGGAGACTGTTAAATATCATCACACACGTCACTGAACAAAGTGTTGGTGGATGAGTGGCCTTCACATAACTACTGCAGGGTGTCAGTGAGGTTTGTTTTTAACGTCTGGCCTGAGAGCACAGACACATTTCCATTGGCTCTTCCATCTTGCAGCAGTTATGTAATTGTAGGAAAATCTTGTTGGACAAAACCAGATATGCTTATTTTATAATAGCTGGCCCTTGTTGGTGATTGGAGGTTTCTGGGGTTTTTGGAACATTGTGATCTGATAAACAACTGCTTATGTTTTCAGAAACCTGGATTAGGCCCGATACCAGTTTTGAGTGGTATCGGGTGAACTGCACACAAATGTCCAGAAAGTAAAAAAATACGTAAATACCTTAAACACTCACAATGAAATTGATTTATTAATGTGACAACCATAAAGCTGTGGTCAATTTAAAATGTAATGGTATATAATGGTAAAAACACCTTTACCATTATACCAAATCCCAGTGTTTTTAGACCATGGAGGGCTGATCCGTGATCACACAGCAGCTACAGTTGTTGATGATGGACACACACATTTCCTCACAAGACTCTGAAAACGTGTTATGAAGCTGTCTCCCAGGACGGGACGCTCCATCAACACAGAAACACCCCCCACCACCACCACCACCGCAGCCAGTCCATCATCTTTTTTATTGAAAACCTAAAAACACACAGGTGCCCAGTGTGTGTGTGTGTGTGTGTGTGTGTGTGTGTGTGTGTGTGTGTGTGTGAAACCTGCTCATACCTTGTACACATACAGCTCATGGCTCTCATCTGACAGCGTGGTCCCATCTTCCCTCATCAGAGGCGTGAAGGCAAAACCAAACAGTTTTTTCTCCCCTTTGTCTTTAGCTGAAAGAAAGCACATCATAGTATCATGCATCATCACTGCGCACAGCACACTTGCACAGCTCGGAGCGTGATCCAGTCTGTCCTAATAAACTCGTGTGCTGAGGGATGACTGCCACTGGGCCGCATTACTGACTCACTGGAGCAGTGTCGGAACTCGAAGCGTAGGTGGGACCCTCTGAAACGATCTATGGGAATGGGCAGCTTGACCATCTCGCTCCAGCGAGGGCTGTTGTTGTGGTAAAGGACGAAGGAGCGGTATTCGCTGTTGCTGGGCTCCCCGCTGCCCAAACTGATGCAGTCCTAAAAAGAGAAGAAAAGAGATTCATTTCTAGCGACATAAGGGGTTAATCAAATTAACGTGTGGATGGATGGGAGGAACATTACACGCATCATGGGTCATGCATGGGTGATATGGTACAGAAGGACTAGTGTACATATCTGTCATACTTTGAGCGTGTCGCCGTCAGCATAGAGCACGTAGAGCGTGACTTCGATGTTCTTCTGGACGCTCTTGCCGCCTCTTTCAAACTCGCCACGCTCAAGGGTCAGATAGAGGTCATTGCGTGTGTCTCCTATGACAATTAACACAATAACAAAGTCAAATCTCTAGTTCTGCTGCGAAAGTTTCACTCTTTATTCAAGTGACCGTTGTTGGCTGGACAATGTTATACAAGTACATGTTATCCTGGTGGAATATTCTCCCCCCCGCCCCCTCAGCTTGAGGTTCAATTTTAATGACACCAGCAGGACATCTCAGAAAATTCATAGGACGATGATTACAATCATGTCTCCTCCCAGGCGATGTTAATAAGTACATGTCAGCCTCTGCTCTACAGATGGACTGCGAGTGGTCAACATAAATTAAGCTGCTGTGCGGACTCAGATGTGCAAGAACACATTGTTGTTCCCGTCAATGAGAAATGACCCTGCTGAGCCGAAACACACTGTAGCTCATGACTGCAGCAGCACCTTGTTTTGTGAGGTCGGTGTTTAATGGAATAAATATCAGTGGCAACGGTGCAGGAAGATATTGCAGTTATTTATAAAATCAGATTATGGTTATTTATATCCAAGTCATTTCCTTGGGGACAGATGAGTCACAAGGAGTGATACTGGGAGGTATTTCAGGCAAAGTGGAAAGAGCTGGAGGAGAGGAGGGGAGAGGAGAGGAGAGGAGAGGAGAGGAGAGGAGAGGAGAGGAGAGGAAAGGAGAGGAGAGGAGAGGAGCATACATTCTCAGTAGATACAAAGCGGAATATAAGTTGATGAAATATACCAAAATAAACAAACTGTCCCTCCTCTTTTCTTTTCGAAGAGCTTTTTTTAATATTTTACAGTTGTGTGTGTCTATTCTAACAAATGTATGTTTGGTATCCATCCTCGGAGTCGACCCCATCAAAACATTACCAGACAAAACTCAGGGGCTGTGAGATGATTAATGAGGAATTCTCCTCACAGAAGAAAATCTAGACTTAATCTTTGGTTGTTAAACATTTAAACTATATAACCTCTTTGTGCCTGAAACTTGAGTTGTACAATAACCATCTCACATTTGGACTGTACATCGTGTGCTGGGAAACAGACTATGTCCTCGTCACCACAGCCGACTCTGCTCTCCTGCATCCCTTTAAGGCTATTTCCTGCTGTTTCACTCTTTTACCCCCAAGATCTCACTCGTCCCACATCCTTCTTTTCCACTCCTCGTTCTTTTGCACCCTGAGTACCCTGATCCTTTCATTTGCTTTTAATTCATCCAGAGCAAGTGGCCCTTTCATCTCCACCTCCTCCCTGAACCTCTCCATCCCCATTACCACCCACTGCTCTTTGCCTCCTTACCTGGCAGGATGACGTCTGGGAAACCTAGCTTGCGTGTGAGTGCCAGGGCTCTGCTGAACACAGCCTGGTTCTCCCGTCTGATCTGCTCCAGCTCGCCCCGCAGCAACTGCAGGGAAATGATGAGGCCTGGGGGCAGGTGGTGGTGGTGGGAGTAAATGTGTGTGTAAATGGGGGAGAGGCCAGATGAGGAGGTGTGGGGTTGTGGGAGGAAAGTGGAATTGAAGGAAAGACAGCGAAGAGACAAAAATGGAGGGAGGGAGGAGAAGGGAGGGACAGAGGGGTATTTAAGAGACATTAGTCAGAATGTGGGGGAGGAGAAGACAAGACAAGAGAGAGGATGGAGAGACGTGATCAGAGCCAGGGAGAACGGAGAGAGGGAGGAGAAATTGTGTTGTGGAATTACACAAAGAAACAAAGAGAATTACGGGTGCCGCACAAATCCTGTGACAGATTTTTGTGAGGCATGAGTCATAATTTAAACAGTGAGTCGCTCATGAGAGTAGAAGTGACAGTGAATTGGAAGAGTTCAGCTAAACAGTGAGTCCAGTTTGTAAACTCCTGCTCAGAGAGATTGTTTCATACCTAAGATGTGAAGTGACCTGCACTGACCGGATTTCTAAGATGTAATGTTTCTGTCTTCCTGTTATTCTGATTGTATTTAACAGGGGTGGGAAATATTGAAACAATAATCTGTGAACTTAAGTTCCCTGTTGTTTCAACAGATTTCCCTGATAAACACAAACTTGTTAACAGAGAACTTCCACTTCCGGGGATCATGAGGAATTCCCACTATTGATTTGGCCACGTTTCAGTTCAGTGAGCGGGACGTAGACGCAGTCTGAGCTCCGGTCAAGCACTGAGCGATTTGGTGAACAAATCTTTTTAATGACCTGATTCTAGTGATTCGGGACAGTGACTGAAGATAACTCACATCACCAAAGAGCCTGGGAGCTTCAGGGCTCACCACGTTCATGTAAACCAGAATCCTAGTGGACTCTGAGACTGTTGTCCAGTTGGAGCTTGTGCATATTATCCTGCTGCCTGCAGACTTGGAGTGACTTGCTGCAGCAGTTTGGTTAATAATTAATTAAATGTTTTGGGATTTTGTTTTAAATACTTCATTACATAAATCTCCTGCTTGTGTATGCAGTTTTAATATGAAAGTAAATAAACTTCTTGTGATTTTAGGTTATTATTCGTTAATTTACTTCACTCGATATGCACTTGTTTGGCCCCTTTAAATAAAAAGAGTCTAATCTGTTGAATCCAAAATTGATTATTTTAACTAAAATGAAGGGATGTAAGGGATGTTTAATGGCTCTTTATGAAGTCATGGT
Organism: Verasper variegatus; assembly: GCA_026259375.1. Classification (NCBI taxonomy): domain Eukaryota; kingdom Metazoa; phylum Chordata; class Actinopteri; order Pleuronectiformes; family Pleuronectidae; genus Verasper; species Verasper variegatus. The sequence goes on from CM048045.1 coordinate 17,631,614, forward strand.
TCACACGTATTGTAAAAAACATTTTATCTCTGGTAAGTGGTTTTACTGCAGCTCACTGAGCACAGCTTTCCTCTGAGCAACTTCTTGGAAACAGAAAATCTAAAAAATAAATGAATAGTGTATAAAAACTGGCGATAGTGTGTTCTGTAGATTATTCAGGGTAAGTGGGACAAAGCAGAGAAACGCTGCTGAAGAATTTATTTCAGAAGTGACGTTTTGATTCAGCTCTAAATCTTGGAGTTGTGCTTCTCAAACTCTGGGGAAATTTCTACGAATGCTTATTGTATGATGACTGCACACCTTACTTTTTGAATACATAAATATCTTTGTGACTTCCACCTCAAAAAAGTTACTTTATAACTATAATCAATAGATCTACAGAGACAACAAATTTACCATAGTTGGTGCTGGGAGCTGAGTACTTGGTGTTGGACTTGCGTATGATGTTCTCGTGTATCTGGTACCACTCGTTCTCATTGTTGCACCTGGAGAGAAAAGACAGGAGGGTGCAGGGCTGTAGCGACGCACCCATTAGTGGGTCCAGATGGAGGGATGGGGTTTCTGTGCATGGGGACTATATGAACAGCATGTGTCCCAGAGCCGATTTCCTCCTGGAGAAAAGTAGCAGCAGGGGGAGGTGCTATCAAGCAACACATTAGCCCAAATGCACAGCACACTAAGCAAACCTGACAGCCAGCCCTCTACCAGCCTTTTTCATTACTGTGGGCCCGTAGGCCCCTGGGAAAGGCATGGGGAAATGCACAGGCTGGAGCCTTATAGGAGCCGACAGTTTGGAGGCAGCTCACTACTGAATCACTGCTTGCTCTTCAAAGGGAAGAGCTCTGCGCCTCAGCAGAGAAATCCAATAAAAAACGATGGCTTTCTATTCCAGGAATCTAGATTTCACACCGAGATGTAAAGTATACACTACTTCACAAGAAAAACGTCATATAACAGGATGGAAGTGTATGAATGACCTCTGACCCCCGAGCGGACACTGAGGAGGACACACCGGGAGACATTCTTGCTGTTGACTGTCAAGAGAAAACGCTGAGCTTGTTGTTATTTTCCTTTGTCCTCTAACTTTGCTCAATTATCCATGTGTCATCGCTCTCAGTCTCTTCCTCTCTCCTTCTGCGTCTCCTTCCTTCCCTGGGTCGGCCGGTGGATAAGAGTGGCTCTCTGTGGCAAAGCCTAACAGAAGCAGCGGGATTCACAACACGCCAAGTGTCCTATCTCAGGCCTGGGGCGAGCAACTATTGATTTTCAAGAGGACACTTCATTATCATTCTGGTCGAAACGCAGCCGGCATCAACACTGAGGCACTAGGTTATCATGCACAACATTTGCACAATATTTACACCTCTGTAGCTCAATACTTGGATGCTTTTACTTCCTAAAGTCCAGAAGTCATGCAACCAGTCATTTTTATTCACTTTTCAGAGGAATTTATAATCCAGAGGAAGCAGGAGGAAGAAGAGCTTCACTTATACTCACGTATAAACTTTGAGCACAAAGTCCTTCTCCTCTTTGAGGTCTGTGATGGTGTGGAAAACATCGCTCATGGCAAGAACAGCGCAGCCATAAGGTCGTCTGTACTGCACATGGGGGGGGCCTTTCTTTGAGTCATTCAGCAGCATACGACCTGGACACAAAAAGGAGAAGAAGATGCAAAGAGGGAAACACGGATAATAAAAACAAAAAGTCTTTGCCATTCAAAATAAGGAATCTGACACCAAACTAGTTTATTTACCAGTTCTTATGACGTGTGCAACGATGTACAGGTCCTTCTTCAAATCTTTACTACTCAGGTCCTGAAGAGAGATGAGATGTCAAACGTCAGCAGATGAAATACTGAATATTTGTATTGACGGGGAGAAGGGGAGGGACGTTACCGTGAAGAGAGCACACAGACGATCAACCTTCTCTGGATTCTTTGGTCCGCCATTTTTGTTCAGTTTGACCATAAACTTCTCACTGCAAAGGAAACCGAGAGTCCATCAGCTACAGAATCAATAGACAGTGAGTAGATGTGTGTGTGTGTGTGTGTGTGTGTGTGTGTGTGTGTGTGTGTGTGTGTGTGTGTGTGTGTGTGTGTGCGCATGTATCTGTACCATTCAAGGCCGTTATGCTTTCACTGACATTCCTCCACATACCTGATCTGTTTGGCCTCACGAGTGTCGTACAGAGAGAAGAAGACGTCGGCGTCCTCGCTGATGCTGTTGTAAGTGAAACTCTTCAGATTGATGAAGAGGTGGTGCGACACAGGGACACGGCAACCGTCGCCATGGCGCTGTCTCGTGCTGTCGCCCTGGGGACGCAGAAGACAGTGACCGCTAAGTAGACGGGTCCCAACTGAGGAGGAGTCCAAGCAAGTGCTCTTCTGTTTATAGATAAAGTTTTTTAACAGATCAATGATTGGGTGAATAATTCACAAGTACATGTTCTATAGTTTATCACATCCTGTCCATCAAAGAACACACGATTTACTGCAGACCGACATACAGGGTGTCGTCCAGATAAAGAAACAATGAATGAACGATTCTGTTTTCCTATGATCTATGACTACTGAAGGCTAACTATTAAAAAATAAACCATTTGAGGTGAGGTGACCGACAATTTAAAATTTCAGTCAAAAATTGGCCCCAGTAAAGACTCAACTGAATTCACATTTATTTTGCAACATGTTGTCATTGTATTTTTTCTGTTGTACGTCATTTAATTCATGTATAATAGTTTATGATTGTATTCAAGGACAGATATAGCTTTTCTTATTAGTATATCATTCATTATTAATCGTGCTATTCAGATCAGCCTCTATGAGAAATCTACTAGAATTTAGATAATGATAACTATGACAGAAAGTCAAATATATTGCACTTCTTAATGGAGTCAAAAAACAACAGGTCCTTAAACCGGTGTTCAGAAACAAATCAAATTCAGTGGACACTTCTATTCAAAGTGACTTAAAGCACCATTCATGCATACTTTGGGGCATATGTGGTCCCAGTGGGAATCAACCTTCACATCCTGGCAGCGTTGCTGTGAGCTTCTTATAGAGCTTGGCAGTGACGCCTTGTAATTTTAATTTTAACCCTTCTTGCTCTTATAGATCACCAGGATTACAGCCAACCAGCAGATACGAGTCTGAAGGGGATGGTATGTTTGGGAAAGAAATATAAAATGAGAGATGAAGAGATAGTAGAAGAGCTTTGAAAAGACTGTACCTGATTTGTGCTTTGCTGACCACAGTGTCTGCTGGATACGTGCTAAAAAAGAATGAAGTTCAAAAGAAAAAGATGTCAGATCAGTCGGCCCGTCCTTTCCTCTTCCCACACAGAGCTGAACCTATTTACCTCAGAGCAGCTTCAGACACACGCTACCAGAGTAAGGCCTCAGCTGAAGATTCAAATTGGACAGAAATCTCACCTACGTACATGCAGAGTGGCGGCACTACTGTTCCTGCGGCGCTAAAAGAAGCCCACATGAGGCAAAATGTGAGCGTGTGGGAGAGGAGAGGACAAAGCCGCTGTCGCCCACACATACCTCTCTGCTCAGCAGCCTAAAAGAACTCCTCTACTCCCCTACCTGAAGAGGTGCCAAGGCCTCGTGCCCTGCCAAAAAACTAGCTCACTTTCATCGACAGAGTCAGGCGGCTTTTTGCCAAGGCAGAGCTACGCTGTTGTTTCTGGACAGAGCATTTAGTGCACAAACACCGTGTGTGCGAAGCTGAGAAACATGGCAACGGGATAATGGGAGGCTGCAGGGCATGTGGAAAATGTTTTGATCAGCATATGGAGCTTCAGCCACGAACCTGAAAGGATCCCCCTGCTAGATAACCATCTCCAGCAGAATTACATTATATTTCATAACATCTGTGCTGTAATCACGTGCTTCTAAAATTAGATCTGCCTCTGAAAGTCTCCCCTGTGTCCCTGGACAGGTTTGGAAGTCCAACACCGCTACAGCCAAAATACATTTGATACATTATTTATTCATGGGAATGTATCTCTAGTCTGTTTGGGGGGTTGGAGCAACCAGAACTAAAATATGTTATGTTAAGTTATCAAAAAGAAACAATAAATAATTCATTGGTATGTATTTACCCCCTGCCTCACCTGGCCCTGTCACTTTGCATTACGTCTGCAGTAGCGAGCCAGCAATCAGGCTGGTGGGAGTCACGTGGACGCAAGGAGAGGGACACACTCAATATGGCGGTAAGATAAGCATAAAGAACAGGTCACATGAGGCGGCTCCAGCAGCTGCATCGTGCTCCATCTCTTGTGAGTCACCTTCTTATGGATGATTTGATAATCGGTACAGTCACACATCCCTACACATCCAGCAACACTTTCTTATATGTAAAACCGCGCTGTGCAATGGAAACAGAAGCGCGCAGCGGGTAGGAAAAGCTCATAAAGGCAGCATCATGTGAGTCATGGCTACTGGTGAGTGTATGCATGCGCTGGGGATGTGTTATTGCATTTTTAATCATATGCACATGTTCATTTAATCTATTTAATAATTCAGGGTAGGAATTTGTACAGCATGCACTTTTTAAAATATGATGTTATCTAACGTACCAGTTTGTGTAGTTCAGATACGCTGATCTGATCTGGATCCACCATTTCAAACTCCTTTCTGGGAACAAGGTCTAAACCAAGGTGCCTGTGAAAGAGGGTTCAGGAGAGAAGGAAGAAAGAAATTAGAGTTTAAAAAGTCAAACAATGTCACATTATACAATTTCAGTTTATCGGATGTTTATCTCAACACATTCAAATCTTTAAAAAACTTATTTTATATACACTTTTCAGCACATTTACTTGCCTACAGTTCTTTGGTATAATTCGGAGGTAATATCTGAGTATTTATACTACATGCTACTTTATACTATAACAGTATATTTCAGAAGGAATAATGTACTGTTTACTCCACCATTCATTGGGTAAACGTAGATAATATCCTGATAGTGAGTAGGTTGACAATTTGGGATATGAGCCTGTGTACTGGGGTGGGACAGTTATGGTTGGTCTGTGCTGGTTGCCAAGTAATTGTTCATGGCCAAGAAACAGTGGTAGCAGATGGTAAATAATAGTTAAAAATAGCATGTTTCCTTAAACTTCTTTAAATGTTTGAATACTTATAGATTTCATAGCAACAGGATTTCAAGTTGTTAAGCTTCACCTCAGAAAAGTCGAGGAGTAAAAATGTCCCAACTTCCTGCCTAAACAGCTCAACTTCTATTTATACTGTAAATTAAACTGTATTCTGTATCAGTTTACTACAAACTCTGTAAATATTTAAACAGAAGACCCCTGTTGCTACGTCACTGCGCCTGAAAGATAATTTTAGATTTGACGTGTGCATCATTTTATTCCAGCTCCTTTGCAAGACGTGTTTGGCATCATTGGGAACAGTGGGATTCTTGCATTGAATATACTTGGCATACATGTACCACTGATTCATGCTGTACTAGTGTGTATATATATATATATAACCTTTTACTTAAACCAAATTGTTCAGCCTGAAGTCACAGAGTTCTCTCAGGGCTGCGGTGACCATGAAATCACATCACTGCAGCTTTCAGGTCAGTGTGCACCACAGACCACTGACAGGCTGAACACAGTATCTCAGGCTCTACTTCGGAATGTTCTCAACATTAAAACATATTGTTCAATCATGACACACACACTGTGACGCTGACCGCCCCTGTGATGTAGCTCAAAGTGAACATGCCAGTGTTTTTATGTGCAATTGTGCAATGAATCTTATGTTAAATTGACAGATGGCCCGTCCACATAAAGTTCTTCCTCCGCCGAGCTGGAGCCCTCACATCTTTATCTCTGACATGGATGCCTGTCTGAGCTCAGTTGGATGGAGTCTGAAACTGGCAACAGTAGGAACACAGCTTTTCAGTTCCTCCAGGGGGATGTGCGTTGACTTTAAGCTGCTTGAAATTCACTCATCTGCTAAATGACCATAAAATTACATCATAGAGGATGCTATTATGCACCCACTCAGCCGGCATTGTAGATCTCTCCAGTGCCAAGGAAATATTGTATTCTTTGGTGGCCAACAGTTAAAGACAAATGTTTGTAGTGGAGCATTCAATCCCGCCCGGTCTCTTGATGCAGTGCGTTCAGTATTAGGCGTTACTCACTCGTTGCCCCAGTCAAGCCGCACTGTGATGTGCCGCTTGATCTCACGAGTCTGGTCCTGGGCGAGATGACCCTGGATCAGCTGCCGACGCAGGTCGATGAGCTCGTTCATCACATGACGGAGCTTATGGAACAGATCCACCTTGTGTTTCTGTTGAAGCAGCCAAAAGAGACTTAGCCAGGATATGTTATATCCTACTACTGTGGCATTTGTATAAAGACTAATACTGAGAAATACCCAGAATTCACCTCATACTATGTGTAACATTACAGCTGAACAAGGAAAGAATAGTATGTGCATAGTATGTAAGTGATTTTCTGACAACAGAATCTGGTGATTTATTTTACAGTGAGTTTAAAAAACAACTCCTGCAGCACATAGAAGAACAACATGTTCCACGGGGTTTTGTTATCGAAACAAAACGCTCACACGGTAATGAATTTCATCAGTGTTTCTCAGAGAATAAGGACAACACTTTTCTGCCTAATGACAGGACAGGCCCACATTACCTCCCAGGTTTGTTTACATAAATGGAAAGATTAAGCACCGCCACAGTGGCCGTGTAAATTTAATGAGGACGACAGTACATGTTCTCAGCGGCTGGTTGCTGCTGAAAAACAAAGGGGTTTTGTCAGGGTTGATGAGCCCTTTTGGACGACTATTCCACAGGGCTCATTGTGTACATTACAACGGATACACAGTTCTGCTTAGGCCATTGTTCCCTGAAGTCGCACCATGAATTCTAATTGGCAACAATAAGGTGAAATGCATCAACATCCAGCCAATACGAAAAACCCCCTGTTATTGTGGATGCAACTGCGGCAACATGGCCCATATCACACAGGGGGTGAGCACCAAAACAAGCACTGCTAAATCAGCCCTTCACATTAGTCAGGCTTCAGAAGAAGTTACATCACCACACCAATGCCTCGGGCTCCTTGGTTGCTCAGAGCATGAGCAGTCCTCAGTGAGAGGTTATGTAAAAACTTGCTGCCAGCTCTGCAACGTATCCACTCAGCTCCAAACTCCAAAACCCTACCAACCACTTCTGCCTGCCCCCTCGACACTTAGCGGGATTAAGGACGCCTTAAGTTTCCAGTAATCACGTTTGCCCGGCAAGTAAAGGCTGACTGAAGGTGGTGGATTTGAAGATGATGCAGGAAACGATGAGAGGCAGGCCGGGATCAATCAATGGCTGAATGACACAGCATGAAATCGCATATGACAGGTCTGCGGGCCATTATCCGTAAGCAGCCGCCATTTCTGTCCCTACGCAGATTGTATATATGAAAATGTAGGGTGAGATTCAGAATGACGTGCTATGGGGAAATATGTAAAGGAAGTGTCAATGCATGTTGGGGCTAAATCCCAGGCTATTCACCACTCCTGAGTGCGGAGAAGAAAAACATACTCTGGAAGCTTAGTCCATCAAACCCCCTCAGGAGGATACAAATGAAACAATGATAGATGCAATTTCTTCTCGCAAAAAGCTGTTTTTCTTTCAACTCCCTTGGAAATCTTGCTAATGTCGAATCCACTCTCACATTTATTTCAGCTTAGTGTCTTGTTCTGATGTAAGTGCTACTGACCACGTAGAGCTGCTTCCACAAGACCCCCCATTCCTGCAGTGTGGAGGTGGTCTCTGTGATGATAGGGTCCTCGAGGGGCACCACCGTCTCACACAACCTGCAGTGGAAGAAAAAGACTTGCATGAATATGAGCGCACACAAGGACACACACACACACACACACACACACACACACACACACACACACACACACGTCAGTGTAGAGTCTACATTATGATTTTTCAAAACACGATTTCAATGAAAAAATTAGGCATAGTCCCATTCTAGTGATCAATACTTTTGCTCTTTAAAGGTAATTAGGTACGTACAAATTTGAAGCAAGTGTACAAAACAACATGCATGCAGGTCACTGCTTCAGAACAACTTTATAAGAATTCAACATCTTAAAAAGAACGATAGTAATGATATTCTCTCTGGCTGCACTTAGAAACAGGGGGTGGAGCTCTCCGGTACAAACCACCACACACTTCCTTCCTGTGTGACCACTTTCACAGAGAAACATTACACCCAAGGTTAGATCTCTTGTGAGACTGTGCACTTTGCTCACTAAGTTCTGTCCTACGCTGCAAAGAGTGAACGCTGAAACTGTATCAGTGAAACATCTCAATTACACTTTGAGTCGGGGTGATTGTCTGTGGCGAGGAAGCTTTGGGAGAACTATAGAGATGCAGTAGGTGTGTCACCTCATTAACTCCATGAGACAGCAAAGCAGATTTCCCAAAGTGCAACTCCCAGTGCGAGGGAGTATAATAATGTCAATTTCCAAGTCTGCACTTTTAATTGTTTGAGTGCAAACACGAGTGCTCCTGCTATGTGGTGAATCAACTGGAGGGTGGTGATATAACAGCAAAGTCCCAGTCCGCACTGAACCACAGCTCCCAGCCTGCAGATTTAACTTCTATGAGTTTAGGCTGATAAAGAGCTCTGCTGTCTGTCTATGTCTCCATCTTTATTCTGGCCTCTGCAGCCATGGACAGCAACTGTAGGTGACCGCTGTGCCTTTACATGTACATACAATATATTTTTAAATATAAAGTTCTGCGTCACAGTCATTCTAGAGATCACTGTCATCTTATCGGCACTCACACCCACACAGGATTTATTTGAATCAGTATCAAGAGGAAACATGTGGGGTCAGAGGTGAGACCTTGCAGGTCAATCAATGCTTGTACAATTACACAGGTTTTCAAGAGAATGCAAATCTAACTTTTCCCCTTGTTTTAAGAAGTGGCCGGATGATATGGTTATGGAGGAGAGTATGTACTCATAAGATAAATTTGGGGTCCTTTTATTGATAATGTCATAAAAGCAAATATAGTGATGCCCCCTCTTGAGTGTAGCTTAATGTGTTTATTTGAAATGCACCATTCAAGTTGTCCATTCCAAATCATTCAGGCAATTCCGGCCGACGTGAACGTCTCTGTCAAAAATAAAAGTTACGTTTTGCACTCCTTCTCGAATACGTGGTTGGCTTTTTCCTCATCACTCTTTGTAAATAATACTTTTTTCTGTTTATGCTCGCGTGAATGAAAAATAATAAAAGCTGGATCAGCAGTGTGCTCTTAATTCTGATATAGCAAAAGCTGAAATAAACAGAAACACTTTATCGTGCAACTCACCCTCTGTTGGTCACTGTGGATTTCTTCAAGTGGACATAGCTGACTGGGAAAATCCCCTGTGGACAGAAGAAGGAGCAGAGATGTTAGCAAGTGTGACAGGATGGTGTCTTTAATTCTCCCGCAACAGAAATGCATGGTTTAGTTTGTGTTATTAACTAAATCGTCTTTTTTTTTTTTATTCTACCAGGTGTCATAGCATACGTTGAAGAAAATGCACAATGTCTGCTTAACGTTCTCATCCATATGAAGGGGGGAAAGAGGATTTTGAGCCCATACACAGCAACGTGCAGGAGCCCTATTGTGGCTCGGCTTAGCCGGGGAAGGGCACGAGAGACCGAGCGATGCCAACTGCCACCCTTGCAGTTCATCTTTCTAATTCTAATCTGCCAGATGTAAGGAATTGGCCACGGTGAACACAACTAATTCTCCCAGCACAGAGAGAGTATGGGGGCGAATGGCTGTGGGCAGCAGAGAACATTACAAAATGGAGGGGTGTTAGCGAGAACTGTAAATAGCAGATGAGAGTAGAGAAGGACAGCGTGTAGCCACTAACACCTACATTTACCAGGACTGGACAGATTTCTGCTTTCTTAAAAACCTTTCTGCAGCATCACATAACACTTCAGCTCCTGACATTTCAGTTTAAAGCAGAGTCCACATATAGAAGAGCAGAAATTACCTACTGCTCTAATAATATATCTGGTATTTTCGCTACACCACTGTTTGTTCTGCGGATGGACGGACATGACATCTTCGCTCTCTCACTTTGTACAGTGACTCTGCAGACTGCTCTGCCACAGGTTCTAATTGATGACGCCTATCATACACATTCCATACTGAAAAAGTATGGGAGGAAAAGATTTGTCAGTCAGATTTAATAACCATTTACTGCAGTGCAGGTTATTGATCTCTTGTCAGGAGTGATGCTGTTGTGTTGTTCAGAGTTCTGCACCTACTGTATGTTCTCCTCTGACTGGGCATGATGCACAGGATCTATCACAGTGATACTGGATGAACAAACTCTGTGCTGAGGCCTGAGACATTTACTGCCCGTGTATATCTTTATTTGATTTTATATTTTGATATCTTTAGTCTCTACTTAAATACACTTCTGCTGTACCGTCATTTTACAGGCTGTTAGTCTAATGCAAAACTTAGTGCAGCTTCAGTTATTTATCTTTAAATCTGTATTTACATTTGACTTCAATCCTCTGCATCGGTTACTTGAGTCTTTCAATCACCCTTATAATTAAAAGATTTGTATTGTCAATATCTCCATGAGCACAAGCTTCTTTACACGGAAAGCTTTGTAGTAGTTCTGGTGGCAAGACTATTATCTCAGTGCAGTGAACTTATTATTGATTCATTATTACCTTTTATTAGTCCTATGCTCTTGTGTTTGACTGTGCTACTGGAGGCCTACATTTCCCTTGGGATCATCTATCCATCCATCTATCTATCTATCCATCCATCCGTCCATCTATCCAGATTTAAGAAAATAAAGACTTCTCTATGCTTCAATCAAAAACATTACATCCTAATGTTCTATATATATGTCCTGCAGCAGTCACTTCAAAAAGTACTTAATGTTACAAATTACATCTAAACTGCCATAAAAACCTTGTTTTGGTCAAATGACTGGTTTTCAAATTACTAATTGCACCATCTGCTGGCAGAAAAGAAAACAGAATTTGATCTCAAACTCTGCACAGGAGGGAAAACAGTGCAGTAGTAAATGATAAATGGACTGAATTTATATGTCTCTTTTCTGGTCTAAATGACCACTCAGAGCGCTTTACAGGTCACATTCAGCCTATTCACACACACATTAAATGCAGCGCTTTTTCCATCACACTGCCAACACAGCCATCAGGGGCAATTTAGAGCTCAGTATCTTTCCCAAAGACACTTTCATGCAGACTGGAGGAGCCGCGGATCAAACCGCCGACCTTTTGGTTAGAGGATCACCCGCTCTACCTCCTGAGCCACAGCCACCCACGATACTAGTAATACTGCACATCTGTACAGTTGCATATTGCAATGATGGGGCCCTCATACCAAGGTGCGATGTACACTTCAAATTTTATTTTCATTTTATTATATCATATAAGCTGTATTTCTTTTCACTGTTGTAATCCTTTTTGGGGATGGCATTATATTTAGTGCTTCTGTACTATGAAGTCAGAATACCATGGTTAAAACGGTGCCTTTGTTAAAGCACCTCTGGAAATACAGGTCAGGAGATTTCTATTTTTGTCTGTTCAAAGCTCTGCTCAATAAGTTAATCGGTCATTAAGCGCTTTGTTGTCGAGACAGAGTTATTTCTGGGATGCACGTCTCTCACATCATATTATCATTCATAAAAATGCTGTGGTGTTTGATAAAAGCTTGAGATTCAGATTTACAGGAACAGATGTGCTGCTTTCACTGCCTTTGACGAATGAGCTTACGTTAAACAATGGGGGGGCCAAATATTAGTTTAGCAGTCAGGAAATAAATGTAGTATTTGTCAATAAGAGGTTTAGTCATGTTACATTTCATATGACTTCATATGTTTTTCTCTGTGTTCCTTGTGCTTCAAATACAAAGAAATAGTCAGAATACAGAAACCTCTATGTAGCCTCTATAAATTAACACAGTGTAAACCCAGTATCTGTGTATACTGTTATAATTACCTTGATGGAAGGCTTCTTGGTGGCAAAGCCTCTGTACCAACCTAAGATAGATCAGAATACACATCAGTAAACATGCTATGAAACACATTCTTGTATTCAGTTTGGGATATTGCACCATTTTGCTGTGGTACTTAGTTCTATGGTTTACAAATCAGCTTTAAACAAACAGTACATTTTATTATCTGCTGTTCTAATATGGTTTTCTCACAATATACAACAAAATATGTGTATTTATTCATGTTTAACTGTTACATCACTAAGCTTAAACAAAAAGACTAAAATGATTTTGCCCCCTCAAATGGAATTTTCAACTTGGAAGGTCGGAGGAACCTCTCCACATCTCAACAGCAGTGAAGCTCTAGTTTTTACTGTTTATTAGCACTTCTGTCATTGAATGTGTCGTACACATGGTGCTGTGCAATGACTGTCTGTAGATGTTTTAATACACGTAATGTGTAATTATTAACTGGTTTTGCTGACCATGGCTGGCTGGCTAACGTAAACATTGTTCCTGTGCACTTTCAACTCGGGTTATTCGGGTGTGACGTCATTCCGAGGGCCGAGCTCCGAGGTGTCACGGAACGCAGCATAGCATATTTTTCAAAGACCTCTCAAGTCTAGAAACAATTTGACTGAGAAAGACGCCTACGAAATCCTTTATTTACCAATTTGCCTTGAAAGTTGTCTAATTTAAATACTGATGCTAACAGGGCTTAGAACTAACCATCATGTTTATGCTTTAACTGAAGAATAAAGACTTTTCTTATGTTCTGAAAAACCTGCATTTTCCCACTAGTGTTCAACCTGATATCTCCCTGATAACCTGCAGTAAAGAGCTGTGATTATTTACAAGCCATCACAATAACTGTGCCATATGACATGTGTGCCTTGCCATAAGAGATGTGTCATTACCTTCGCTCTTCTCCAGAATCTGTACAGTTTCCCCAATCTCCAGGACCAGGGCCTGACATATTGAGGACCGGAAGTTGCAGATCACTGTGCGGAGAAGGAGGAAAGAGGGAAACAGATAAAGAGACAGCTGCGATGAAGAAATACTTGACCTCATTGTAGTTACAAGTCCTGACATCACAGATAACCATCTATGTTTACAACGTGTGACCTGTGATCAAACGAGGTGCAGCCTCCACGCTGCCGTGTCTCCTCACAGAACGTGTTTTGGGGTTGATGCAGGGCTGTTTTTGCAGCTTTTTTTTTAATAAGCTGTTTAATGCAAACATCTAAACACAGTATCATGCGGGAACCACTGCTTAGTGAACTGTAAACAAGCTCCCACCCTGAAGTGGGAAGTCATTTTAATAGGCAATTAATTCTTAAGCGGCCTGATTTTTGCGTTAAGTTAATTGAACTGTCTCCCAAAGTAAAGCCCACACGGGCTGCTGAGTAGTGTGGCTTAACGCTGCCTTGTCATAGGCCGTTATTAGCGTAGACCTTCTTTGCCACCACGCTTTTGCAGCATCATGCAATCTTTGACCGTACACAGAAACATGTGACTCTCACCCTGATTAGGAACATGATCGGGGATAGATGCCACAGTAAAGGCCTTCGCAGCAGGATATCAAGATTCAAGATTCAAGGTCTTTATCGTCATCATACTTAGGTGCGATGAAATGGTGCATCCCCTGGAACCTCCTTTCTAATCAATGCAGCACTGCAGTTTGCTGCATAATATACAGTGTGCAATCCTCAGTAAGGACAGATTTATCTAATAATGACAGGGCTCCACTGACTATTCTAAAAAACCTACAAATGGTGGCCCTTCAAGGAGGGTTTGGTGTGAATCATTATGCTAATGAACTAGCCAGGGGACCCAGTGAGGGGGAGGAAGAGGAGGAGGGGCTTGGGCTCGGCTCCGTTGCCTGTATGAGGGTAACGAGTGCTCAGTTCCTGTGCTCGGGTAACTATGGCAACAGATCATCTACAAACTGGAGGGCTTTTCTTCACTGTAACTGCTGCAGGGATCTAGGCGTTTTTAAAATGGCAAGCTTATGGATGATGCGCGGCACTAGAGTTCAAGTCAAGCATATTTCAGTACATATTAGAGGGACAGAGACAGATAGTCTTAAAGAGCCGGCTTGTCACCTTTTCCAGTCGGCCTCAGGGACTTCTTCCTGCCAGGGCTAAGTATTTCCTATTTGAGAGACCTATTCTATAATGGCCTCTATTTTGAATAGAATTTGAATAGCAAAAATCCCGCACTCACACCGTTTGAAAACTCTTCAGTGGAGGCCACGTCGGAACAAGATGAGATTGTCATGTTCGCAAGGGATGGGCGCATCACACAGGCTCATATTTTCATAGTCCTCCCTCACAAAAACCTCCAGGCTGTGCAAACACTATTTCATTGTGCCTAAAAGCTGCAGAGCATTAGCATATCCTCAAAAACAAAACCGACCAAATTCACCTTTGGACTTCAACATGCTGAACGTAGGATGTTGGAAGGACTGACAGGACGGGCAGCGAGAGAAATGCTGGCAAAAGCAAATGTTTCTACTCAGCGACTGTCCCTCCATTCAGCTGAAGTCTGCACGGTCATTATTGTGTAACTAGGTACTGGGAGGAATGTTTGCCTCTCTTTCTTTGAATTATGGGGTTTGAGCGTAGGAGGAGACTCCCACTGTTCCTCACTGTTCATCACTTTCCCATTCGTCATAACTCAAACCCTCATATGCAGTCAAATACTGAAAGCCTGTGAGTTACAAGCTGATATTCACCCAGGTACAACGCTTTCTAATCAATCAATAATATAAAAGCTACAAAAATGTAAAAGTGAGATTGCAACGTAAAGTAAAATAAGATGACTTTAAATGCTTTAGATTTAATGAACTAAACAAACTCATAATAATAGGATGTTCATGATGTGTTATCTCCCTGTCCAGTTGTGTTCTTCTGATATTTACCAAAAAGCCTGAAAACGGTCTTTTAAGAATCCATTTTCTCTGCGTTGGCGTGAAGTGAGAACACAGGACAAATAATAATCTTGGGTTATTTCATCCACACAGTTACAATAAATGAGCCGTTAATTTGACCTTATCTGTGATGTCACACTGGTCTTATATATGACTGAGAATCACAGGGGGAGAAATCACAGTGTGTGTGAGTATCAAGCATCGCTGTTTAATACAAACAGTCTCAGTGAATTGAGTAAAATATGTTTAAATTATTTAGGCAGCCTGCGCGAGAATTATTATCGCTCTTTATTATGTCTCTGTCCCCCCCCCCCCCAGTTCAGCGTGGGAAAACAAGTCTAATAAAACCAGAATGAAAATGGCATGTGACAGACATGTGTTTTGTTTTCTTCTTCAATAAAAATGAGGAAAAACTACCAGGTTCCATTGTTGATTAAATCCTGCAGTGTAGCGGTGTACAATGGGTTTCGATGTGAATTTGAAGATGACAGATGTGTGAGGTAATTCAGAGCTCTCCGTGTTGTTGAGGTTTGTCTTGTATCACATCAGCAAACTGTAATAATGTTTAGAGGTTTGAATATGTTCAAGTCACATTTATTATGCATCTGCTCCAGTTTTAACTTCAGTCCAACATATTCAGGGTTAGGGACCTTCAAGGTACTTTTTTGTGTCTGAACTTTAACCCGTTTCCCTCGTCTACAGTTCATGTTCCTGTTTCGAGGGAAATTAGTTTTTTTTCTCGAATAAAAATAGATTTTTTTCTTTTATACAATAGAGCAAGTGAAGCTCATAACTCAGTGTACACACTGACATCTGTCACCTCTTGAAAAATGTTTACTTCTATATGTAATATAGTGAAGATTAAAACAGAACAAGCATTGCACATACAGGGAGTAAATGTACAATGACCCACAGGGGAGGAACATGCTGCAGAGAAGGGACAGAGGTCATCAAATACCTGCTACTACAACAGTAAACACTGTTATAGATTCTAAATGTTCTGCTCTTTGTCTTTCTTCAAAAGCACAGGGTGCTAATTGCACCACTGTGGGAACATTTTATTACACTGTGCTCGTCAGAACTACAGCAATGAATGAACTTAATTTCTTGGGCTTTTCTTTAGTCCTTTTACTTCCAGTCTCAATCAAAACTGGTTCAGCGGAAGCTGAACTGCTGACTGAAGGCTTCCTTAAACCTCTCCAGTAATGTATTATGAGCACAGAGACCATGGAGGTCTTGCTTCCGTGGCTTGAATATAGTCCTGTCCCAGATCTAGCAAACGTTAAAAATTACCCAACGGTCTTTGGGCTTCACCCTCTGAGTCACGGTGTTTAGTACGACTTGAATGCACACTCACTTACTGGGACACATTACTGCGCGGACGTCCTGCTAACCTCAGGAATTCTGCCACACAAGCGGGGGGGGGGGGTGTCATTTCACCATATCTGATCTCAAATCAGTGTCACAGAAGCCGAGGCATGCCCGACTGCAGTGCTCTGAGATGATGAACTTATCATGAAGCACTTTTTTGTTTTGTCAGTTAAGCCACAGAAAGCTACAGTCGTGCCCATGAGTCTAAAAGGTGATCACCAAAATGAAACTGTTCAACTTCCATTTGGAGATTTCATGAAGGGTTAAAATTGTGTCCAAATTTATAGGGAAAAGCTACTTTAGGCAAAATTAATCTCTCTAATCCCGCTCTCAGCTGAACATTAGTTCCATCCTTTGTTCTGCTATGAACATACAGTATTTGGTCCCTTTCGGATAATGGTGGCCTCGTCAGCACGACTATTTCATGTGGTGCTACAGGAGTTAGTGTGTGAGCTATGAGGCCGTGAGCCATCTGATTCATTTCACTCTGTCTCATGTGGGCAGGTACTGACTTATAGTCACAGCTCGGCCCAATTACAGTGTAAAGAAATACTGTCAGTGCTGCTGCTTGAATGAGAGAAATCCATCAGTGACTCATTCACAAATGAGTAAAAATACAAGTCGAACATATAGAACCAAAATATTTAATGAAAACTGCGATGATGATCAAGAATATGTATGAATATATAATGAATATGTGTCATATCTGTGCTCGAATGCTGTGTAATCTTCAATTTGCATTTAAATAGTTTCTGATTGATTGTTTTTAGACTGTTTCTGATTAATGCATTACATTTTCCATGTCTAACTTGTAAAGCACCTTGTGACTGTGTTTTGAAATGTACTATATAAATAAAACTTATCATTTATTATATATTTGATAATCTATTAGTCATTTATCAATCGAAATTCCAAATAACTGCAATATATTTGCTTATACTTCATGGCATAATGACTATCAGCATCTGGGTACTTTTACAGACTTATTATTAATTGGGGCACAAAACAAGTAATTATTAGTTAACAAAATAATCATTAGCACAACAGTACATGCGATGCCGGCCTTTGCTGCCACTCTACAAGTGATTTACAGACTAATATTATCATTATTTCCTGCATAAACACAACAAAGAACAAAATAATGAATAGGCAGCGATTCCAAGAAAGGCATTAACGTTTCATGAGGTGGTCTCCAACTGTTTCCTGTTTAGACGGTGCTCATTAAGATAACCCAGGAGAAAAAACAGAGAGGAAAGGCCCGGCTGGCTGATGACAGACCACAGCTCTGTTTCCTATCGGTGTTATGGTAACACTGGTGAGAGACAATTTACGGGCAATGACAAGAAGAATGATAAATGTGCAAAATGGTGCAACTAGAGTCACAGCTGAGGCAGGAGAAGCGATGATAACAGACATACGGGGATTAAACTTGGCAGAACAGCAGCGTGGGCTTCATCCACAATGATGCTGGGGAAATATTCAACATAAGGGTCGACCACACTAATTCATTTTTTTTTATGGGGGGGGGGGGACTTTTACAAGGTACAGTGTGTTCTGTGTGTAGGCTCACACACAGCGGCTCCTGCGTTTCAGCACCGCGGACAGCGCCAGGTCACTTCACACCGACTGATGCGGAGGCTGCGCCGAACTGTTGCTTCATCACACACGCACGCACGCACACACACACACACACACACACAACCACACACAACCACACACACGCACGCACACTCACCGCTGTGAGAGAGCCGCAGTGATTCTATGATGGATGCATAGATGAACCTCACAGCAGAAGTGGCGACATTAAATGCGATCATGACACATGTGAGGCCTCCAAACAAAGTGAGGCTGTGGGCATGTGCACGTATGTGTAGGTGGGTGGGTGTATGTGTGTGTGTGTGTGTGTGTGTGCGTGTTGTCACGTGCACGCCAGCACGAGTATACCCTGCAACTAACAAGCTGTATCTAGACATGACTCATTCCCCAGATGAAAACCTTCTAGTAGAATCCTACGCTATAGACTTTTTTTTTATTTCTACTGTGGATATCAGCAGTCAGATTATTATCATATATGACACATCTCCCTTGTGATTGGACTCTATGCAGTGCCCCCCCCCCCCATGAAATGCAAATATGATTGGACCTGGAACAGTTGATCTGTGTGCACGTTTCCCCCCTAATCAAAGGTCAAAGTGCACACATGCAGGGGGCGTGCACGGTGTGGCCCAGTCATTGCAGCAGTGCATGCAGCTCTCTGGTCCACAGGTACTGTTTCACTCCAGCCTACACCTGTTGGAGGTACGCAGTCACGACGCCCCCTCGTGGTTTTGAACACGAACGGCATTTTTACCCCCCCCCCCCCCCACCCACCTCCTTGTCTCTCCCACTCGCCGCCCCTCCACATATGAGAAGAAAAAAGGGCTCCAATGCTACACTGACGCATTCTTTTTAAACCACAAAACTAACAGCACGAAGCCGAGGTGAAGCACCGCCTGCGCCCGTGTGGATGGGGTCTTGGAGGGTGGTGGGCTGGAGGCTGGAGGCTGGAGCCCATCACCATCCCACGCAATCCCCCCCCCCCCCCCCCCCCATACATCCACTGGCCCGCGTATATCAGCCATTATAAGTGTTTGCCATTGGGGTGTGATGGCCATAATAACAAAGGGGGGAGGAAAATCAGACGAGGAGATGTCGATGAAGAGGATGGAGCTGCTTCCTCACGCAGGAGCTGCCATCCGAGCGATTACAGTCAATTATAAATAGAAAGCGAACGTCGCACATGAACAATAATGGCCCCAGAGGAAGAGATATACTGACTCACCAACTCCGATCTTCTCCTCTTCTGTAGGTATCCACATATTTGGTTATTTCCCCTCCGGTAGATCGAGCCACATTATGTCGATATGGTGCTGATGCTGCTGCTGGAGAGAAAAAACACAGGAGGGCTGAAGGCTACAGGCGATCCAGGCTGAACACACACACACACACACACACACACACTACATGTCTCTGTGTCCTGAGGAGTGTGTGTGTGAGTGAGGGAGGAAAAGGACAGAGAGTGAAGCCTCGATGTCTCCTCTGTGTTATGTCCCGGCGTGTGTCTCCAGTCTGATGCAGTCTCTGTGTCCACCTCATGCAACGCGCACAATTACGCACGCACGCATGCACGCACACGGTGAGCGGGTTCCTGCCCCCCCCCCCCCCTTCCAAAAAAAAAGACAAGAGGTGCTATTGGAGCTATCGGATATTATCGCTTCTTCCTCGGAGCTTATTTATTTAATTTCTTCGTTTTTCCCTCTTAACAATCTTTTTTCCCTTCTTCCTCCACCTCCTCCTCCTCCTCCTCCTCAGCCGGTCGCGCGCAGCTCCAGCTGATCCACGCTATTTGGCCGCTTGTGCAGCGCGAGCGCGGCTCGATCCGCGGGTAATTAGTGGGTAATAGGTCGCGGTGCTGCTCCGCGATGTGAAGTGTCGAGCGGCTGCTGCAAGAAAGCACGGAGAGAGCTGCAACACACCGAAAGATGCGCCATCTTCGTGCCCGTCACATGACTCGTTTTGTCAACACTGATGTGTCAAACATTTGCAAATATATGCCTCCTCCGCCTCTCTCTGCATCCATCACAAACACAACCTGCATTATTTCCCCTCTCCCTCTATATGAAGCTGGACTGTGGCTGCATGGTGAACAGGCCTTTTCTCTGATTCAGTGTGATGCTCTGGGAGCTGGTGGCCATGAAGTGTTTTACAGATCAGATCAGGTCCATGTGGGGGAAGCTCCTCCTGGTTGAGTCATTTCAAAGAAACAGACCCACTATACACCAGTGGTGCTTTGTCATAGTGCAGTCATGCCCCCCCCCCCCCCCCCCCCCCCCCCCACACACACACACACACATCAGACGCAAACAGTTCCAATAAAAGTCAGTTTCCCCTTTGTACTTGACTGATAGGTCCAAGAACTCCAACAACACCTTGCTGTTGATGTTTGAATCCAAGTGGTGAGTTACATCACAAGAACTGAATGTGTATAATATTTCGTTATTTGTTGGTTATATGTATAAATGTAACTTTTCCTGAAGGTCTAAATCAACTTCCGAAGTTTTCACCCTGCTTGGAACAAAGTTCTTGAGAAGAATTTCACATTAATTATATTTATTCATGTCTTGAAAGCTCAGATGTCACATTTTAATATACTGACTAAAGAAAATACTATGTCTTAGAATCAGTTTTTTTTTAATCGTAGACAATAAACTGGCTCCAGGATGCTATATCCATAATGTCCTTAGTGTTGTCAGTAGTAGGTGCAGCCTTA
This sequence comes from Verasper variegatus, assembly GCA_026259375.1. NCBI lineage: Eukaryota > Metazoa > Chordata > Actinopteri > Pleuronectiformes > Pleuronectidae > Verasper > Verasper variegatus. Next base: position 17,652,263 of record CM048045.1, read on the forward strand.
ATATAAATTATCTCACACACCTCTGACTTAGAGAAAACTGTTAAACCGTCAGCTTATTGGTTTAAACTAAAGTGAAATATTTAGTTGAGATTTGTGCACAAAGCAACATGTGGATTTATGGCACACTAGTTGATGATGAAGGGGGTTGTGCTGTTAAAATAGTCTGTGGGGTGATGATAAATATGACACACACCCTTTAGCTGTGAAGCTTTAAGCTTGTGGAGGCACAGGCTGCGGAGATCCACCAATATGGTTCTGATTAGTCAGTGAAGCTGAATGGAATTAAACCTTATAGCACAGAACAAACTTCTCAAACAGTCTAATACTTGTGTGAATGTTTCAGGAACACCGACAATGTTTTAGCTTGAAAATGCTCTTATCCAGATGTTGATTTGAACTTTTGAACCCTACTTCACTGTGCAAAGACGACACATGATGCGTTTAAACACACAATATATATAATTTAAACATCCCATGAACTTTCTCATGCAAAGCAATCATGACTAGAATAAAACAAAGACGAGTGATTCTGTAAATATTGAGTTTCCAGCGAGTCTGTAGTGTGGGAGGGAGGGAGGGCAGTATTCAGTAGGGTAATTTCTCTCCATCACAGCGACTCTGTGACTGACTCCCATCTGTCTCTGACTTCAAGTGGAACATTGTGGGCGGTGTTCAAATCACATACATAAAGCTGGAGGCTCGTGGAGCATTTTATAAGCGAAATAAATATGCATCACTGCTAATAAATACCTGGGGTTAAAATGTAAATATAACAAACTTGCAGAGAAGGTGCTCAAGTGACACAACTGCATGTTAATGCAAAAACAAAGCAAAGAGGATATCTTCAATTATTACATAATATTTTTCAGAGAATACTGATGTACTTCTGAATTGCAGTGGCTACATTCAGCCCCTGCTCTGATGCGGCAGCACTGCGAGGACGAGACACTGTTTCCACTGCAAACAGGGGATCGTCTAATACAGTGAGAGCTGCTATCTGCTCCAACACTCCCAAAGCCAGCAGACAACAGGAGCAGCCGAGGAGGTAATAAGAAGCATGTCCCACCATCTCATCCATCACCTGCCTTCATACAAACACACACACACATTCTTATCTCGTTATACTCCCCAGGATCATATGTTTCACACACTAAATGCTCCTTGCACACATGGACACACACACGTGCCTCTGCAGGCAGGCGCACACACAAACGCCCAATTTAAGACTTATTTGATCCCTGTTTAAGTGGTTCTGGTGACTATTTTAATGTGTTCTATTATTAACTGTGGGGGAGGTCACAGGATAATTCAGTGGCAAATCCCTGCATGCACAATCCCTCAATCAAGAGACATGAGCAATATCACTTCATGGAAATGCAGATGTAAAAACAATTAAAGGGCATAACAGGCTCAAAGATGCAATTATTCACTTGCAACCTATGTGAAAAGATATAAACACACATCCATAAAACTGTATAAATTATGTATATGTGGACATATAAATATATACAATAAGAATATGTGATATTATGATCACATTTGTCTTATTTAGTTTTCTTGGCAGTTTAAAAACCTCTCAAAGAGACCTCTGCTGTAACAGCTTATCAACCATCGACTGAACCTGAACATCGTTCACACATCATTAAAGAAGCACACACAACTTATTTTGCAACTTTATTTATAGTAAAAATACTTTTAATACATACAAGATGTACATAAATTGTCTCAAGAAACTCAACATAAGTCTCCCTATGGAAAAGAAAACAGGCAAAATTATTAGATACAAATCAAAACCGTGAGAAAAGTCATGAAATGTTTGCACTGCTTTCAAAAAGTGTGCAAGTGAAGGCATCTGTTTTCCCAATGTTGAAGTACGAAGCCTTCTGTCAGTCAATCAGAGGAAATGCACATGAAGATGTTTTTCTTTTTAAAGATCGAGTTAGATCCAATGAATGAAGCTTATCATATTTTCAGTTCTGATCCAAAGACATTGAGATATATCCTCAGTTTTTGAACATAAAACTAAGTTTAACTGAACCTGTGCCATCATCAACATCAACTGAACCCAAATGATGGCACGGCTCAGTAAAAGGTGAGTGAGATAACACAAAGGTAAAGCGCTGCACAACCCTGTGTCTGTCATGTGCCGACAGTGAGCAGATGTAACAGTTTGGTTTACGACGTCCACACTAGTTATGGTGCCTTCAGCGATTCAACAGCACCGAGCTGATTTATCTATTTACACAATGAAATCAGGAGGCAAAGTGAGAAATGGCACTGCTGTGTGTGGCAATTTGGTCGTCGGGTTTATGGTGAGAGTCAAACGTGAAAGTGGGATTTGACGCTCTATGAACCATCAGGAACACGTTTGTGCATCACATTAGCTGCCTAACTCGGCACTTCAGTAAGTTCTTGTGATTATTCCAGGTGTGGTGAAATACAAGCATTGTACAAGTATACAAGTATTGTATCCTCTGTTCTACAGTTGCAGGCCCACAGCCCGGGCAATGGAAGTTGTTTCCCCCGACAAAACACTAATCTGTGGCCAACCAGAGGCTCACAAAGTGAGTGAATCAATATCAAATAAAGAAGCTCATTAGAGAGCCGCTAATGTGATCAAATATAAAACTTTTCTTCACTGCAGCTACACACTGGCTTTTCCAATCACCATCAAGCCCACTTTTGTTTTATAAAACTATATCATATACAATCATTTCTTTTGCCTACCACTTATTGGATTTCCTTGGTCCTGTCACTCCCCCAAGTGTGCAGACACCTACAGTTACAAACTGGCAGTACTCCAGATTATCTCCCACCTCATCCTCTGATATTCTCTTTTTCGCGCCTCCTGTTCCGCAACACAAATGTCTGTGAAGCACAAGTCTTGACATGTTGTCCGGCTCCTCGGTCCCAGACGCCGAAGTCTCCTCACTCGTTCAGGGATAACATGATGTCATCCTCAAGGTCAGAGTTGTCAGAGCTGTCTGTTTGTGCGACAGACAGATATACAGATTTAGAAGCGTAGGGACACAGATGTGGCGCCGGAGAGGTCAGAGGGTGAAGAGGAAAAACTCAAAAACAAAACAGCTTCGACATATAAAAGCTCTTTTCAAATATTCATGTGTTCAAATGAAAAATCCCCGTCAAAACGCCGTGATGACATATCATGTTTTCTGTTAAAGTCAAAAAACTAAAATTACACAATTACAACATAAAGGAGGGGGAAAAAAAACATGTACAAATTATGGATCCATAGAACTCGATGCAGTACAGCCAACAAGTAGCTAACGTGAAGTGCTACTCACCATTGTCGCCATCCAGATCAACATCATTATCAGAGTCATCGTCATCATCGTCGTCATCATCGCCGCCGTCCTCTTCAAGAAGACGAGCCACCTCCTCATCAGAGGGAGAAAATTCCTCATTCCCATCATCCTCCTCTTCATCATCCTCGTCTTCTCCGCCGTTCTCGTTCTCTAGCTCAGCGATAAGGGGGTCTGTGTCGATATCATCATCCGAGTCGTCATCATCGTCATCATCTTCCTCCTGATCATCATCCTCCTGGTGCACAAATGACAAAAAATGTATTATTATAAAAAATATTATGATATAAATTATTATTGTTATCAAAAATAAAACAATAAAGTACGACCTGATCCTCCTCGTCCTCCTCCTCTTCCTCTGCAAGTCTCTGCCGGCCAACTTCATACAGCCTGCACACCGTGTCTGTGTTAAATGAGTCTTGGTTCTAGGAGACAGATAAAGCAGGAGGAGAAAATGAAATTCTTCATTATATTTACAGATGTAGACATTATTACAACCCCTCACAAAGTACTTGTATTTTAAAGCCACAATGATAAGAATGTACCTCAATCACAGCTAAGTAGCAGTCTTTTGTGTCTGTGCAAAGGTCAAATATATTCCTTTTGACGTCAATAGTGGCTGAGAGGAGAGAAAATAACATGTTAGGACTCAATATACAATATAAACAGCAACATACTACAGAAATTCATTTATCACCAGCTATTACAGGGTATATAATATTAAAGGTAACCAAGTGAAACATTTAATTATCTTAAGACTTTTGGGAAAAAAATCAATTGAAGTGAAGAAAGAGCAGAAAGCCTGATTACCGATTGGTTTGTAGTCTGTGGCATTAAAGGTCCTGAAGGATGAACCGAACGGACTTTTCATCTGCATTTCCATCATGTCGTCCTCATCATCGGCCTGTAACATTGCTGCAAAGACAGAGAGCCACAGAGGAAAATAAAAACTGTGCACAGCGAGCTGGTGAGCCGGGGTTCTGGCTCCTAAGAGATTAAAGTGGTGTTCGCGCGATCAGAGCCGTCACGCCACGCCCCTTTTCTCTCCCTGTGAGGCAGCGTGAACCAGCTGGTTTTGTCTTTTGCCAGTACAACACTGTTCCCTCTGCCCATATGGCTCGAAGTGACAGTGGAATCAGGCACGCACACACACACACACACACAGTCTCCAAATACACACACACACGCTCCATAATTACAGAACTTCACACACTTGCACTGACTGTAAAAAGGAGTTGTAGGCTTGATGCCAAAAGCTCTACATTTCCCATCATGCAGCGGTGTCCTTATTTACCTCCATAGATGACGGTGCCGTTGTTGTTGAAGACTATTCTGCACTGGTCCAGAGCGGGAACAGTGTGGAGGAGGTGGAAGGTCCGCAGATCCCACTAAAACTCCAGTTAAGTTTTTGTATCAACTAAATAGGCCACAAACTTAATTAGCCAGTGATTAAAACCGTCCCCCGAGAGGTAAAAATCAATTTTCATTGCAATACATATTTAATGGTTAGCAGTGAAGTAAAAGCTCAATAGTCATCCCATAATTGAAGCGACAACAAATTCAATCACTGATACAAGCTTTCTTTTTTTACAACCCGAATGCAATCACTTTTAGCCGATAACTTTAGCAATTTATTTAGCACTAAATTAAATCATCAAATGATTACTCCTGCAACTTTAGACTTTATATTTAGAGGACTTAAAGACCCATGTTTTTACCACTAATGCTACAGCACTGCCTCACATATTTTAATAAGGCCAATTACGTTTTATGAAGAGATAAGGGCTGAGTTTGGGCTTTAATTCACTCCCCGGTCGATAGGTATGTTTCTTACTGTACTGAATTCTCATCAAGTGTCTAGGATACGATTTCCGTGTTAATGATGACCTCCAGGCTGTTGGGATGGAACACGCCGCTGATGTTCATGTTGAACTTGTCAAACTTGTGGATGGCCTGAGCCGTGCGCACATCCCACAGCACGCCGTCGTTCAGCACCAGGTCGTCCGTGGGGTTGAAGGTGGCACAGTTCCTCTTGTAGTTGTTAGCCAGGTCTGGGTTGTTGAGAGTCAGCGTTACCTGTCCCGTCTGGATGTCATAGATCTGACGAAGAGAAGAGATTCATGTGAGCGTTTACCATTTTACTTCAACTTATTCTGTATTCAATGCTGTAAAAGAAATGCTGACATACGTACTCGTGCTACATGCTCCTTAGTTCCAATGACGCGATCTTGTGAAAGTTTGCTGAACTCCACATAATGGTCACCGAGAAAGGAATGCCTGGAGACAACGAGAGCAGCATTTCAACATTTAAATCGAAAACACTGTCAAGTATGTGTGGAAAATCTGAATAGTTAAAACTGTAACTGCTTTAAGACATGGTACAACAAATCACTCCATCGGCTGAGTCTCGGTAATGCCTTGGTTAAAGTGTGCGGATGAATGAAGCCAAGTGCTTGTGTTCCATGAAGTGAAGACTGCAGCCCTCAGGCTGTTAGCGTGCATAATTAAAAAGCATGTCATCTCTTTTTGGCAGCTCCCTGTTTTGACAGCAAAAAAAAGCTGCTTTACCATTGGACAGAGACGACAACATACATGGTGGCAGCGGAATCACAGACAAGTTCCTAACTGAACTGTGGATCGATTGTCTGTGGTCAGAGAGCTGTCATGTGGTCGGTGCTTTCTGGGCAATTTTCCGCTCCAAATAATTCAAGGAATCTTTTATTCAGGATTTTTACGTAAAAGAATTTAGCTGGTGAAATTATGAGTTCAGCCTCATGTGAAAACATCACTTACTTCATGATGAACACTGATTTCATGCCCCACAGTGCAGACAGGGGGTAACTCCAAGAGGCTGACGTTAAGAGCAGGGAGCCATCCTAAAAATACAAAATATGATTGTTGAAAATCCTCCACAAACATATTTTAAGACATAAACACGCTGTGTTTTAAATAATATTGTGCCCAACATGGATTTTCCACAAAAATCCAATCGTTGGACAAAGATCCCGGTTAAATAACAATTGGCAAAACACATTTTCAAGTAGATCGCCAAATATCTTACATGCAAGATTACACACAGCAACTAGAACTACCAGACAGAATGTGAAACAGATGATGTATTGGTTGCTGTCCGTACTGACCCGTGAGGGCTCCAGGTGAGTGATGGCTGAACTGTGACAGCTGTAGCTGGCTTCCTCCTGGCCTGTAAACACATTATAGAGTTTGAGCTGCCCTGTGCAGGTCCCGAGCATCAGGAACCGTTCGCGAGCTGAGAAGGCACAACACATGAATCCACTCTCATCCTCATCAGCCTCCCTGAACACAGAGATGGGACGGAACCTAGACAAAAAGAAAATAAAGGATGTAGGAAAAACAGTTGTAGAGGAAACGGCAAAGCCTAAAGTGAATTGGAAACCTACCTGCTGAAGATGAGATGTCTGTCGAAGCAGCCTCCATCTACTCCTCCGTATTTAGGATATATGACTCTCCGTGTGTGTCGGGATGTAAAGTTAATTGGTGCTTGGCGTCTCTGTTTGGGCTCGGGGCACTGATGGGGTGTAAAGAGAGAGAAAGGCGGGCACGTTGCGACAGGGTTTTTACAGCGTGCGTGCTGCTCCCTCAGGTACTCTGTGATAATGCCGTCTAATGCAGGGGGGGAAGGCAAGAGCCTGTCAAACTGCTTCTTCATTGCTGGACTCTGGCTGAAGGCCCCATGGTCAGACTTCTGCCTAAGAACACGTGGTTTCTTGCAGCTCACCACAGGGCAGCCCGCTTGTCGCTCACGAGAGAAAACGATTCGTCCGATCAGTGGGGATCCATTGCTACAGAGGGCGACAGACGTAGAGGGGAAAGCAGTTGAAGAGGACCCAGTGGATTGTGATGTTGAAGGACGTGTTTGTGGATGGCTGGAACCGGGGGTGGATGAAAGGGAAGGATGGTTTGAGAGTCTTGAGCCGACACCATTGGCCAGCCGTGGTGTGCGGGGGAGAGTGGCAACAGGAGTGGCAGGTGGAGGAGGAGCAACCGAAGGGAAAGCAGAAGTAGAAAGTGAAGTAAGAGACAGACACGTCGTCGGGAGTTCTGCCTCTTTGGTAAGTATGGTGGCTGTGTCATGAAGGCCTTTGGCCACAAGGTGGTTCCTAATGAGCAACAGCAGCTCTTTCTCAGGGAAAGTGATCCTGGACTGGGCGACCACACTGGCCCTCTGCAGCCACGCCAGTGACACGTCAGTACCGATCATCAGCGGTTTCCCAGAGATCCTTTCTATCAGTTCAGCTGCAAACTTACAGAACTTGACGTGTTCGCTGCGTTTGTCCTGAAGCAAAGGCTCCTTCATGAGCTGCTGGATGTGTCCGCTGCTGAACAAAGGCAGCTTGCTGATAATCTGTCTGACGGAGCTGGAGCGAGACAGACCCACCAGAGCCTTACAGGCTAGAGCTCGGATCTGATCTGCATCTGTAATGGGCATCTTCACTGTCAGCAGGGACAACAGGACCTGCAGGACAGGCGCAGAATGCAGGTTCAAAAACAAACAATGGCAGACAGAACTGAGGGAATGTTTATAATTATTTTTAACAGAAGGCTCCTAAATCAATAAATTGACCCAGTTGTGTCTAAAAAGCACCCATCATGAGAGGTGGACAAATACCTTTAAAGGTAAGGAAGTGAGCTTCAGTGATTTCTCTGCTCTCACTTTTATCCTTGGAAGGTGCAAATGAGAAACCTGACATCAAGTATATAAAGTAAACCAGTTAAAACTACTAAAAAGGGAATGTACTGCATTATACTGACAGGTGTGTGTATTATTTTCTCTACTCCATTGATATAAATGGGTGTTGGTTAAATTCCAGAAACAAATCTCTGTAGGATGCAACACATTTCCAAAACATCACAAACTTCCTCCTCTAAAATGACTGTGTACTCCATTCAACACGTCTCTAAAAGGGTTTTAATAAAAACTAAACATTCTTACATTCTTATTGCAAGCTGAGGACGTCCATCCTTCTCCCTCCTTGTAAATTAGCATGTTCTGCTGTTTCCCCTGTTTTAATTCTGTAGTGTTCTAACTGCATCTTGTTACACTGAGCTCCAAATGTCCTGATGTGCAGGTCAGAGCCTTGCATTGGATCTCTTGGTGTGTTAATGTGTGTGTAAATCCTGTCCAGTTACTGCTGCAGCACCTAACAGCTTCCATCCAGGTGCACAAATCTACCTCAAACGTTTTGGCCGCTGGGACAACTTCAGACACAGTTTGACTGAACCAAGCCAATTGAGAGAAAAATCTAACACGCTTCAGTGACTGGTATAATTTAACTCTACCTTGATGCCATTGTTGGACTGCACCACATTCCACATCTTGGTGAGCACACTCTCGCTCGCTTTGGTCTGCTGGGGCAGGCGGCGGCGGGGGGTGCCTGCAATGAACTTGCCAATGCTGGACATGCGTTTGTCTGGAGCACAGACACAGTTGATGACGACCTGCAAAGCCGACTTCTGAATCTCGGCATCATTCACAAATACCTCTCCTTCTGCCACTGCCAAGACGATACTGATCCCTGAAAGAGCAAAATCAAAAAATGAAATCAAAACCTTGCAGAGAAATAAAACCTGGAGTTTTGCCATCTCTCAGCAGAGCTGGGCACAGTTTTATTAAATGAACAAAAATAGGGGGGTAATAATCATTTTTATTTTTATTGTGCTGTTGATAATTGAACTTAATGTTCACACCATGCAAGAAGTGTTCTAATGGTTTATTGAACTCACGTCAGCACTACCGAAACATTTATATTAACTGCTGCTAACACATTATATATATATATATATATATATATATATATATATATATATATATATATATATATATATATATAGCATGGTGCTTGTTTTAATGACTCTTGGCATGGACAGGTAATTTTACACTGTTTCAGATTAAATAAAAAACACTCTTTTAAATATTCTCAAATGTCTAACAATAAGTAAGATTTATTCATAGTTAACTGATAACACCTACCTACGGTGGAAACAGTGGATCCTCCTTCATCAAGCACAGCAACAGCCTCAGACAACAACAGCTGGGTCTTTGGAACAACTGTTAGAATACTCAGGATGTCGAGGGCATAACGAACTGTATCACTCCTACAGGAAGAAGAAAATTATAAAACAATAAGTATCACGATGTCACTAATCACCCTCTCAGTCTGGAGGTGGGAAATGTTCAAAGATGTAAACAGGATGTGAAAGGACAGCCATCTCGTTACCTGCCATAGTAGGTCCTCCAGTCACAGGCAATGGAAATGAGCTGGAGGAGGAGCTGAACACACGACAGCTTGTGGAAGACCTCAGCCGGTTCCCAGTAAAGTCGCAGTGGTCCGTACTCTATCAGAAACTCCATCATTTCCACCACCTGTTCACGAGTATAGCTGACCGCCTGGGACACAGACGAGAACACAAATGGTTACTGCAGGAATCAAAACTCCTGCCTTCGCTTTTCAACATCAACACAGAAATCAAGTGTCCAGTAATGTCAGGCTCAGATATTGTTTGTCCTCTGTGTGTGTACCTTGTAGTATGGCTGAGAGTGAATGGGGGCACCCCCCTCCGTGCGCTGCAGGGATTGCTTAACCTGCTCCACCTTGATTGCCAGATGGGCCTCAAAGTACCTGCGCAGGGCCATGCAGGTGTGCTTGGCCGTCTGCCTGCTGGAGAAAATCTCATCATCACTCAGCAGCGCTCCCTGGTCCTCAAGGTTCAGGATCTCCAGTGTGCTAATCTGAAAACAATCAGTTTGACATCATATATTGGTACACAGTCAGCATCTGTTACATCTTGATATCACAGCGACTGCTCGGTTTATCAGTTCTTGAAACACACAGTATTTTCTATGAATGATACACATGGTTAGTTTTACATGGCTGGGATCGCGAGAAGGCAGCTGCTGGTTTGTACTTACCAGATTGACAAGGCGCCGGAGCCCGTCCTGCCTGTCGAAAAGCTCCAGGACGGCACGGAAAGAAAAGGAGATGGAAAAGAACATTGTGGCATGGCAGCAGCCGGATGCATGCGAGCATTCCAGCAGCCACAGCGTGTAACCAACCACATCGGACAGGATGGAGTGGGGCAACATGCACACCTTGAGAGGAGAAGATACAGCAGTGAATACAAATGTGAACTGCTTCTGAATCCAGGAGATACTGATAAAATCAAACAATTTTCATTAAATACAGAGCTACAGAGGATTTTCAAAATAAATATGATGGTACAAAAGGTAGCTGAATCTGTAGTTAATTTCTCAAACAAACAAATGCCAATATAGTATATAACAATTTTTTACTGCTATAAAACACATAACAATTTACTACACTGTCTTTGGCATATGCACCAAAAAATTGCAAGAAAAACATGGTTGGCACATTATATAAATATATGTACATATTACACACAGTGCATTTGTGTAGTGTGTGTCTGTTCTGTACCCTCTCCATTGCATCCTGGTTATAGGCGAGGTAATAGAGACACAGAGACACTCCGGTGGCCGACATCGACGGTCGGGGGATTTCCAGCAACTTCTGAACTCCTCCGTGAGCCACAAACTCAGCAGCAAACTTCTTGTGCAGCAGCAAAGATGCCAGGTACTGAGAGAGGGGAAGGGAGAAGAGAGACAAGTCTAGAGAGCTTGACCTTGTGTTTCAGCACTTTTTTTTTTTTTGGGGGGGGGGGGGGGGGGGGGGTCAACTACACAAGAGTGTGTTTACCTTGAGAGCCTCAAAGGTGAGCTGCACATCATTGGTCTGCTTTAGATCCATATAATGCATGAGTAGCTCGCGAGCTCCAATCTGCATGAACACTGCCAACAGCTGCAGATAGGAGGAGGAGGAGGAGGAGGAGGAGGAGGAGGAGGAGGAGGAGGAGGAGGAGGAGGAGGAGGAGGAGGCATGATGAGCACATCATTGATTGATCATTGTCACATTTGGCTAACTGCTATAATATATAGTTCAACTAAAATAATGCCTGCTAAAAACATGTCCTGTATAAACTGAGCATGAGGTGTCCCTTCAAAAATGACTTTTTGTAATGTCACAACAGAATCATTTCTTTGATCATAATTAAAGAAGACTGACATCTGCTGGTAAGTCTGTGACAACACAAGGATCATTTAATTTGATCAATCTGCCAATCGTTTTCTCATTACATCCTTTTTTATATGAATTTTCATAAAATAGTAAAAATAGTGTGATATCATTTCTTTAGTCCAAAACCCAAAGTTGTTGTGTTTGCTACAATATATGACTCTTTGAGAAACAAACCAAAACGATTAATTGCTTTTCAAAATTGTTGCAAATCAACTACTCATCAATTAATTGACTAACTGCTGCAGTTCTAAATGCTACTGTAAATTGAGCCGGCTGAGGTCAATAGACCCACCTCCTGATACTCCCCCAGCGGAGTGAGATACTGCAGGATGAGCCTCTGCTCGATCTCTGGGGTCAGAGGGTACAGATGGTAGTTGTTGCCTATCACCCAGGGGCTCATTTCAGACCAGCTGCTGTTGGAGAGCTCGCTGAAGTTCCTCTCCGGATCTGGCAAGGAGAAATTTAGCTTCTGTTTTGAGGTCCTGCCAAACTCCCTGTCTGCTTTCCTTTTTAGGTAACTGCTGCCATCCGAAATGCCAGGGTGTAACAGTGAACTTGGGGCAGACATGGGCTTCATCATGGTTTTAACAGCGGAGTTGGCACGGCTGCTGGCCTTGTGAGGGGAGTTGAGACGGAACGAAAGCTCGTTTTCAGGCTCAATGGCCGAGAAGGGAATTTCTCCATCCCCCTCGGGCCCCGTCCCCTCCCTTTCAGCTCCGTTTCTGCCCAGCATGAAGGGCTTCTCTTCAAAGCCTCCGTCGACAGTCTCCTCATCTAAAGGTAGCAGAGGCTCACTCAAACTCTTCCTGGGGCTGGGCCGTTTGATTTCCCTTTTGTTCTCAGCATCCTTATCCTGAAGCTCACGTAACCGATGCAGCATCAAAGGCACCTGTCGAAACCGAGCATGGAAAGTTAATCGACAGCTGCGACTTCACACCACGTACTGATGATGAGCAAATAGTTCTAATGCTTGTTGAAATATAATTGTATTGGCTGATGTAGTACATTGTCCACCACTACTACTTTCTGACATTTGACACAGGAGAATCCCGGACTCACCAAAACAGAGTTCTCCTCCCTGTAGTTGGCTGCAATGTCCTGATTCTCCATGGCACCAGCCAACAAGCCTGTGGCATAGATTCTGAGGGGCTGCTCTGCCTCCTGGGCCCACTTAAAAAGCCGCTCAACAATACCCTCCTGAAAAGCACAAACACAGATTAAAAGTCAATTACATTTAAAAACAAGAATATGAACCAATAATTAATCATTTAAAAAAATATAAAGAAATGTATGAGGGCTTCAAAAACTATTTGACACGCATAGTTCTAAATAAAAGTTACATTTAAACAAATATTTCAGTTTTAAAAAAAGAATCAGGTATTAATATCTATAAATTTCAGGTGTTCAAAGTGTAACGAGGTTTGCAGGTTGGACTGTGACTCCACAAACAAATATAAAAGCTGTTGCCAGTTATCTGAATTTTAAGGGATTGTTGCGATGCAGCCTCAGTTCTTTACTTTATACAACTAATATTTGTTTGTGAAAACTTCATGGCCACTTCGGCCTTTACCATCTGCCCCTACTGCATTTTAATCTTCTTTAATACATGGGACAGCAGAAGAAAGACATTTCTGAAAACTCTTGTAGCTTTCTGTTCACTGTAGTATGTGAAAAGGGACATATTGGATATGTATTTGGAAAACTATAACAATACAGGCTACCATAATAACTGAAATAAAGGAAACAGGTTGTTCGGGCTTTAAAAAAAGAATATATATATATATATATATATATATATATATATATATATATATATATATATATATATATATATATAAGATATAAGGGTCTAATAATGAAGTCAGGAATATTGCACCTTTTCTTGAAAGACCACTGCTGTCTCCAGTCCAGGCATGATGTTCTGAAGCAGACGACAAGCCGCTGCATTGAGGGAAAATTCTCTGCTGGTCATCACATAGCTATTCACCAGCTATAAACAGAAGAAATTTGTAAAACATTGAGAAGAAAAAAAAAAAAATCACCTTCTGACTCAGACGCTAAGAATGGCTCTATGTGTTGTACAACAAGTGTCAGTTCACTCTTACTGCGTTCATGAAGTCATCATTCTTGAACAAGATCTTGAGCAGGTGTCCCAACACACATTCTGGATCAGCTCTCCCTGGTGGCCAAGAGGGAAATGTCAGACACATTCATAACATTTAACTTCCCAGTGATCTTGGCTTTATGCGTTTCATTTTCATACCAGGATGTCGATCATCAAAAGGGTCTGGGTCTGCTTTGTGGTACTCCTCTGTCTCCTTCTCAACAAGCTCAGAGATTCTAGAAGGTACAGCAAAGTAACACATTTAAATGTCTTTGTGACTCCCTCAGCTCAGCCCAGTGACATCACAATAACAAGCAGCAGGACTCCTTACTTTGTGAGGATGCTAACCAGCTCCTGGGTGCTGCCTTGTTGTTCTCTCTCCCACTGTTCCAGTAGAGCAGTCAGCTCTGCCTTGGAGTCTATGCTGGCAGATGCTGACGCCATAGCGTCGCCTGTCAGGATGGCATACACGTAATATGGATTACTTTCCTTATTGAAACCAGAATCCTTTAATCAGGTCAAATTGCAAATGCTAAACTCCAAATATTTGTCATTAATATTCCACATTAAGTAAGAGTTCTGCCACGTAAATCTTTCTTAAATAAAACCATTTAAGCATCATCGGGAAAAAGTGCTCAAAGTGATAAAAAGCAAAAACAGCAAATGTGATTGATCTATATATGTTCTACGATCAGATCGTTACAACTCATTTATCAACGTGAAAGTGTAATGTAGTAAAAATGTGAGACAATTTCCTTGGTAAAAATTCTAAAAGTTGTAATAAAAGTACTTATTTTGTCCAACAAATGGTTTAAATCTCAAAATCATTATAATAATAATCAAAATGTTTAAATCATTGAATAAAAAAGCAGAAAACCATCACACACGAGAAGCTGGAACCAGGAAATGATGGGTATTTTTGCATGAAAGATGACAAACAGAAATGAATGTTCTGTTGATCAATAAATGAATTCCCTCTTCATCATTAAACCATATTTCTATGTGTTCTTGAGCAATTCCACTACTAACAAAGCATCATCTACCATCAAACCACTCATAGTGTTTTGTATGGAGAACTTGTAGTAAGTAAATTGTAGTGAAATGGAGTAAATGCTGTAGTAAATAGTAGAGTAGAAGAATAAAGTGGCATGAAAAGAAATACAAGTACCTCAAAATTGTACTTAAATGCAACACTACTGTAAAATATACTATAAATCTTCTTACTTACATGCAACCACAGATTAATATTGCCTCTACAGTTCCCTCTCCACTCCTCATCTACAACTCACAGGGGCTGAAACAAACTCTGCTGCAGCACATAATCATACAAATCACATCAGATACTTTTCGTTACGATCGACAGAACAAATATATAGAGATTTGCTCCAAAAGCTGCACAAACATCCGAGCAGGTGCAGCCTCTCTCCGGGGACTTTAACTGTCAAACACTGTCACTCTCCGTTAGCATTTACCACGTAGCTCGCACTTCCTCATGCGATTCTCTGGTTTTTGTTTGTGGAGCTTCACTCTCGGCTCCGACACTTTGCACGTCCCCGTCCCCCCCCCAGCACCGACTCACGGGAGATACTCACAGCTCCAGGCAGCAGCAGCAGCAGCAGCAGCAGCAAACTCTCACAGAGCCTGTTGTGATGCTGCTCCAGCTCCACTCTGGCTAAACAGGGAAGCTAATCTATTTGGCTCTGCTAGCGAACGCTGTTGACGGTTTCAGTGCGTCAGACCACCGAGCTGTCCGGACATGTTCCTATTTGCTGTGTGAGACTCAAATCACAGTCGCACCAACACGAAACCTGCCCGTACATGAAGCCAGGCGCTGGGGATGCTAGCTAGCTAGCTACCGAGCATCACAGGTAAGCCTGGCTACGTTGAGCTAGCATGCTAACCTCGTTGCTCCGCTCAAGCTCTTCCCCGCTTTCTCCCAAAATGGACCGAGACTCGCGTCCACCGGTGTCGGTCCGACCTCCGTAGCTCCTCGGTGTCTCCGGGTGGATCCGCGTGTCACAGCCGCAGCTTCATTTGCTTTATTACAGCTTCGCGTTCACGCTTTATTATCATTATGGCGAACACGTTCCTCACGTCATTTAGCCAGCGACGGTCGACGTTTTATGACGTAACGACTCAGGAGCAAACCAGTTGCGAAAGCACATTTATTAAAAAGGATGACTCATGCATACAAGTTACATGTAATTAATATAAACATAATTAATGTTGCAAAGACAGCAAACGGATTTGGTTAAAATGCTAATTTAATGACATTAAAATATCAAGCAAATAATATTCTGTATGAAATATCTGCTTTTGCTGATTATAAATCACTGATATTATATAAAAGTAAAAAAGTGTCAGGTATCAAGGGATGTGGTTTAGATAAGTAAACATGATTCTCTGTGATGCACATAACAATGTGAATTCTTGACATTAGATGTTGTCATGATTAGTCAAAGGCAAATTGACTTTCAGTGTAGATTGCTTGCTCAAATAGCTACACGAGTTCTACTACCTCATTGTAGCTCATCAATAAAATGCCTCTATGTCAAATGACAAACTTAAACGAGGTCGAGACTGCTCCATTAATCCATAGAACTGACCTGTGAGTAACATTTACAAGTCTGTTTTCTTGGAAAGTGAGCACCTTCATACACAGCCACTGCAGTCCCATCACATTACAGTACAGCAACAGGTGGCAGGATAGTTGTCTGCATTAACTTTAAACTCATTCCCGTAAACAAAGTAAATGTTTGAATTCGCTTTCCACACGTACGTCACTTTGGTGACAGGGATCAGCTCGATGGTATGACGCTGCAGAGAAGAAAAGCAGATATGAGCATGTTACACATGCAGAAGTAATTTCATCACAAGATTTGTCCAATCCAAACTACATGTTTGGCTTTACATGAAAATATTGTAAATACCTGTTGTAGAATACGTGATGTCTGGGAGAACTTGCCCTGGTGTTCACTGACAAGGCGCTGCGAAGCATTCACCACTGCAGGGTCTGGGAAGCCCATCACTGGGTATACCTGCACAGGGGGATCAGAAAAATATAAATTGTGAATCATTATTCATGTTTAAATCCCAATGAATATGGTTGACAGATCATACCAGATGACAAACATTTTAGGTGTCCATTTATTGTGAGGAATGCACAGGGTCTGTATTACACCCAACACCAGCAACTTCCTTCCTTCCTCCATCAGTGTCACACAGGATGTGTTCAGCAACAGTGCTTTTGTGTGGACCACCCATTACTTCACGGTGTCGAGAGCACAACACACAATCAAACTGAAGGAAATAGACTTGAAGCAGTTACCCTCGAAAAGCACCAGTGTAAAAAGTTATGTGAGCTGTGAAAATTGCTTTATTGATTAGAAAATGACTGAAACACATTCTGTGTGGAAAGCGTGTGAGCCTGTTTGAGCAGATGTATAGATGCAGGTGAACTGAGGACACCAGTACAATTTCCTCACCAAAATCTAGGTAATGCGTTTGTTCTATGTGTTTTTACACTCGCCCACTTATATCTTGTGCCTCCTATAAAAGTAAGAAACAATATTTTACCATATACTGAGAGTCTCTGAACATCTCCTTCCCAGACACTGTGCTGAGGTTGTTCACCTGCAGTCCGCTCAACTGTTCAACAACATAGTTGTCACAGTTGTTGATCCTGAATGCATATAAATAGAAAAAAAGAGGATATCCAGTTGAATTTTAGAACTATTAAACATGGATTAACAGTATAAAATAATCATAAATGTTGATGAGCTCAGGATCGTTATGAAAATCCACTCATTGCTTTAGTTATCTCATATTCTTCACAGATAAACCATAACAAGGAAACAGCACCATTTCACAGTGAGCTTGATGTAGACCAGAAGCTGTTGTTTTCCTTGACACATGTCACATTGCTTTGCTCCTTGCCCCCCACAGTGGCTGCAGCTGTAACATAACAATGGTTAATAACTACCTGTATGTTGTAGAGGAAGCACAATGTAATGTTCAGAAATCTGTGGGTGATTCTTACTTGTCCCTTCCTCTTCCATTGCAGTGGTGGCATCGGTCGTCTCCGCTGCGGAAACCCGACCCATTGCACACCCAACAAACTTTCTGACAGGAGCAAGAAAATAAATCACATGGTCATGTGATTGTCCAACTACAGGTCTTGTAGTAACCTTTGCTGTGGTTGGTTGGTGGAGTGACTTACATTACCAGCACCGGCACAGTCTTTGCAAGGTTTTCGTCCCATTCCCACACAAGCGTGGCAGGTCTGTAGATGAAATGTTTCTTATCAGGAAAGAAAATCTCTAAACACAAGGACAGGATGCCTTTCTTCTCCAGACACATTGTGTAATTTGCAGTATTGTTATTGTTTACCTTCATAGATGAAGTGTAGGGAACCTTGATAACCTGTTTGTCCTCCACAAAAAAACTGGGGGTTTTAGCCGGAACATCCCAAGGCCCTGGAGGCGGTTGGGCATGGGCATCCACTGGCTGCCCTAAATAAAACAACATATCAGATCGTCACTGAGGAGTCAAACTAAATGGCTGACGGACATTAGAAAGAGTATTGAAATAATTTACTGATAACCTGATCAACAGAACCATCAAGTACATCTATCTGTCCAAATCTTTGTGCTCAGGACTGTTGGTCTGGCAACACACACAACTTGAAAATGTTCCCGTTAGCTCAAGGAAATTCTGGTGAGCACTTTTCAATATTTTCTAACATGTTATCATCAGAAAAAGAAAATCAACATATTACTGTAAAATAAAAAATGATGGTTAGTTACAGATCCAGAGCAGAAGATGCTCAAAGTGACAGTAAAGTACCTTTATATGGCTCATGACTCCACTCTGTAGACCTTGTTTCAGTAAAGGTTTCCAGACGATACTATAAGAAAGCCGGAGTGTAGAAAACATACATGATTAAACAATGTACTTTCATTTCTTTGCTTATTATCCAAAACTATCATACAATTCAATAGTTCCAACACTAATTCCCAACCACACATGAACAGACATTGTCCCACCCTGTATGTATTGAATGCCTCCATGTTGGTGATCACACCATCCTTGGCCGGTGCTGCACTGTAGCAGCACTTGCTGGAGGCATACAGGATGAATGCCTCACGAGCAGTGTCTTCAGTTATAGACGGGATACTGTGAGGAGTGAAAGAACGACATACAGAAAGTCCTCAAGTCTCAGTTTTTAAGAGGAAGTGACACCACCCAGAGCACTGAGCTTGCATAACTTTAAGTCTTGAATTTCACTATTATGGAAAATATTCTCAAATTTTCAGGTAATATTGAAAGAGAGGGAATAGTGTGAGACTTACTTCCAGTGTGGTTGTTCAGGTCCAGGCTCAGGCGCAGGAACTGGGTAAGCAGGCATTGGAGGGGGCAGAAATCCACCTACAGCACATTTTGAAAGTTTTAGTAGTGTTTCATTTATCATTTACCAGAGCAATCATTTATTTTACATTCAGTATATACTTAGTGACAACTTTACTTGGTCCACATTTAGACATTTGGCCTTAAATTCAAACTTTACTGAGACAATACTGTTCAGGGAGGTATTCATTTACCTTCATGATTATTATTGAAGTGGGCAGAGGTGTTGAACTGGACTGTGTTAGAAGTGTTTCTAATGGTATGTCTGTACCTACCCTATAAACAAACACTACTATATTACAACACATCCTTGTGATCCAGTACAACACCACCACTGAATATGACTCCAGTAACAAACGCACTGATGAATCAACACCTCTCAGGAAGTTGAAATGAAAAAACCGGCCATTATAGGCGTTGTAAAGGTATATCATGTTACAGAGCTGTTGTATCTGGATTGCTGGGATCAAATGAAGGGACAGACAACACTGAGACAGACTCAATCAACAGAACTGTGGTAGTTCACCAAGATGTTGAGCAGGAACAACCAGCGTGACAAGTAAAACTGTGCAACATCAAGACGAACTGGTGTTTTAAAGTCAAAGAATGATCACATTACATATGGGTTTGAGTTCTTACTGCACTTTTGTATAAAGTTAACGATAAAAGCCTCCTTACTTTGCTGTTAGAGCTCGTAAAGCTTGTGCACAATAATATGTGTAACTAATAAAGTGACCAGTCAATCAGCAAGCTCATCTGATGACATTAGGCAAACCAAGGATACTTATATTTACTAATTATCTGAGAAAAAGTTTTTTAAATGTAATATTTATCTGAGTAGAATTTATTTAAATTTCCCAAATTTCAGAGTAAAAGTGATTTAGATTAGCTAATTATATGCAAATAAAATGATTTAGACTTACCAACAATCTGCATGAAATTACGGAAATGTGGACTTAATTTTAGTTGTTATCATGATAACTGGATAAAAACCTTGTTGTCTCGAGATAAGTCTACATAAAGCCTATCATTACAGGAACTGTCCCATTCAGTGTAGCAATGTCAGATGAGCAAGAGCTTGATCATCACATCATATTATTCTTCCAGTTACCTGAACACCTAGATTCATTTATTTTTTAATCAAAATCTAATTTAGGATAAAGCATTTATAAAGCACAAAACAAATAGGCTTACACGTATACATGAGTTGTCAAGTCATCCAAAATACTAGATCGTGATCTCAAATTAATTATCCCGTTATCTCGAGGGGGGAAAAAAAGGTTTGTTATCTCGAGATAACGAGTTAATTATCTTGTTATCACGAGATAACAACTAAAATTAACTCACGGGAAAACAGAGGAAACATAATGTATGATTCCATTGTCCGTTCAGGGCTTCCGTATGAAATTAATCTATATTTACCAACTTTATGGGTGAATTTGATTTAGATTTACCAATTATCTGCAAATAAAAAGCTCATTTAGATTTACTAATGATCTGAGTGAAATTGATGAGGATTCACTAAATAAAAAACCTTATTCCAACTTATATTTGAGCACATTGTTGTGACATCGTCTGTGTCACAGCGGATGTCAGAGGTGCGGCTCGCTATACCTCCTCCCGACACTGTTCCCTCGTAGCCCGGCATGCTGTCGAACATGCTGGCCGGAGGAGCGCTGGGTCCCTCCGCGGTGGCTGCTGCTCCCGCTGCTGCGGGTGGGGCGAACATTGCTGCAACAAACCAGAAGAACAGGTTCAGTCGTTTCCACAAACGTAGACGTTTGAAAAGTTTTGAGTCCAGTCAAGCTTTATTGCATTCTGACACGGACGATCAAACATAACCACAGTGTGACTCCACCCGTCTCTTCTCGGGGACTCCAGCTGAAATATGAGGTTCCGTAGACATATAACGATAAGACGGGAAGAGAGAAAGACACTTACCCTGCCCCTCTGTGTTCGCATCCATTCTCAGGGGCTCCACAGCGACAGTGTGACACTAAACACTCGCTATCTCAACCGAGATCTGGTCAAACTTCAAGTCATGCGGTAAAAATCGCAGCTCGTGAAGCTCGCGCGGCTGCAAACCTCAAATAACCTGGAGATCCACCGTGACGTCACTCCAAGGTGTGCACCGCACGGAAGTGTGCAATTACTAATGCGTATTTTTTTTTTATTTTTTTTTTTTTAAATATAATTTATTTTTACACTCAGTGTCAAATGACACATGGACCTTCCATGTCTTACCGGGTCCTGCTGCCGCTGTTGTCGGGACATAACCGGGGTTGGCTATTCCGTAGTTTAGGTTTTGCTGGCTGGAAAGTAACGGGAAACGAAAGTTAACTCCGCTGTGGTGGGATTCACAGAAAACTGCCTAAAAAAGTGTGGTGTGAAGAACTGAAGACACTTACTCCCCAATGTGCTGATACGCCATGTTTGAGCGCTGAAACAGGACAAGTAAAAAAGACACATAAACTCTTCATACGTGCTCAGTGTGTGCTGCAACCGTCATGTGAGTAAATCATGCACCTTTTATAACAACACACCCCGACCTCCCACTGCTTGCAGTCAGCTGACTCCTCTTCTCTGACAGCTCGAAAAAGGGAATAAAACTTCACCTCTGTAAGATTTAGAAGATATTCGATGTTAATCCGATCACTCCGACAGAAAGCACCCTCTGCTACCTACCCGCGATCCCCACTCTTATGTGCAGGAAGTGCGCACCAACCGCACAAAACAAATGCGAGAAGTGGGCTTCCAGATGTTGTGCGCAGTTTTTCGTATACATGACGTCACATTTGATGCACATTAAAAGTGTCGTGTTGTTTCACTTCACACGCTTTTAAGGCTAAATAAATAAATTCCACTTGAGCACAGACGCTGTAAAAAAAATAAAAAATAAGAATAAAGTCCAGATAAACTGGGCCAACGCGCCTTACTGTTATAGAAAGGACAACTACACTACCCATAAGGCTTTGCAGCACTCGCGGAAGTCCCTTTTCTTCCCTTCCGCCGTCTCTGAGGTCCTTTTCGGATCCACATCGGCTGGTGAGTTCACGCAATCTATGAGAATCCGAGCGCTTTGGGTCTTTAGTCGATCATCCTGATGTGGTTCGTGCATCAAACACGTCATTCACACACATGTCGGATTATATCGACCGTTCTACTAGTTTAGTTCCGTGATTTTAACGTGTGAGGCGCCGCCGCCGCTGCTAAAGCGGCTGCTAACGCTCTCACCGTGAAATGGTGCCGTCGCTGTCAGTGGCCGCTGACACGTGAGCCTTGAGAAATAAAATAACTGCCGGTTTCAAACATGGGATTTGTGTGAATTGTTATAAATGAACCACTCGGGCCAAACTGCTGCTGCTGCTGGAAGTAGAGTAGCATGGCTAACGAGCTGGCTAAGCACTGTAGCCGATAGCTAGCTAACGCTGGTAATCACGTTTACCTCCATGCTAACTCAACACGTTGGTTTATTGCTGATAGTCAGACACTCGGTGAGTTTAAGTCCTTTAACATGACAATAAATGACCTTCAACAGTCGCCATAGCTCATCTCAATGTTGCTGCTAATTATGTGTGCTAGTAAACAGCTAATCGTTTCCTCGCAGCACAGCACGTTGTGTTATAGTTACAACTCTGAAGTTGACATAACATTGTAACTTGGATCTTAACTTGATTCTGACTTTGTTTCCCCCCCCTCCCCAGTCACCATGCCAGCCCTCAGGCCCCTCACAAAGCCTAAGATTGTCAAAAAGCGAACCAAGAAGTTCATTCGCCATCAGTCTGATAGATATGTCAAGATTGCGGTAAGTTTTTTTTTTTTAAATCTCAAAGTACACGCCAGATTTGGACTATTGCCTTTTCTTTCTAGGATTGATACATGAGGAATTAATCTGTGCCTTTCAACGTATCTTCCACAGAAAAACTGGCGTAAGCCCAGGGGTATTGACAACAGGGTCCGCAGGCGGTTCAAGGGCCAGATGCTGATGCCCAACATCGGTTATGGTAGCAACAAGAAGACCAAGTACATGCTGCCAAGTGGCTTCAAGAAGTTCCTGGTTCACAACATCAAGGAACTCGAGGTCCTGATGATGAGCAACAAGTAAGTAGTGGGAGCACACGCAGTAACATGTGGATCACACAGCAGGGTTATTGGTATCAGACTTGCAGAGTTGAAGAGTTTTGTTTATGGTGTTAATATTGAAAGGTAACATTAAAACGCCCATTATTTCTACAGTTAAGAATTAGACACTTATTTTTGGGGGGGTTTGTTGTTATCATACCTCTTAAGTAATATCCCGTGCAAAAGTTATCCTCTTGTGTAGCAACTATTTAATGTGGTGCAACGATGATATGCAACTATTTGTTGGACAATAGATGAAGCAGCAGCTTTGAACATTAGGGTTTTTTGTGTGTGCAATTCAGATGCTTGGTCATTGCAATAACTGTCCATGTCAAGCTGACTTGTTTGATTAGAGTACTGTTGCTGTTTAGTGTTCCAAATATAATTTTTCGCCGTCTTGAGAAACTTAAAAACAATTTCTTTTGAAGTGGCTGCAGAAGTCTGTCACAGATCTCAAAAACCAAAGCTAATGAGACAAACGACATGTTTAGAAACCCTGTGGACAAATTGACTTTCTTTCTTTTAACTGTGCCACGATTCAACTTTGGATTTGATTAAAGGGCGATTAATACAATACTGCATGTTGCTACCTGTAGAGCAGAGTTCCCAAGTCTAGTCTGTGAGCTCTGTAACACTTGGTTAAACACCTAGATACTTGGGGGCTTAGAGTCTGAACTTTGGGTATTTATTAAAACAGAAAGTTCCAAAAATCAATAGCAGACAAGTTGAGGCGAGTCGCTACTTTCACCACATTTCAAATCCCAGTAGTCGCCTCATCCTGGTAATTTAAGGAAAGAAAGTACAGAACTGCTTTTACCATTGTGATTCTAATTAATCTTGGAACGAGCTGAGTTTGACTGACTGACCTACAAAGTTATGACCATCATCCTAGTCCAGCAAACTTCAGAGCAGAGATTGATCATTTGTAACTGCATTTTAAAACAATTCAACAGAGCAGGTTATACAGCGTACCTCGCAGTCAGTGCAAGGCCACTGGAGCGAGTAGACCATGCAATGTAAACCAGGTCTTAAGTCTTTATGGAAACAAGAAATCTCACAGAACGAGATTTAAAGGTAAAACAATTGGGAAGATTTGACCGTTTCGCTGTCAAGGCAGATGTTTGACAATTTTAGGAGTTGGTCACTATTGAGTAAATACATCCATGAAAATGCCGTTTTTATTTGAGAAGTAAGATCTAATCTTTACAAGTTCAAGAAAAGCCAGCGTGGGGTTTAAAGCATAAACCCCACAACACTAAGGATGTGCTGAGGAACATTCTCCATCGTTCTGTGGTTGAGCTGCTACAACAGGATGATAACTGTATTAGTAGTCAGCATTTACATACTGCCCTTACTTCATCACCTTCAGTAACATTGGTCGATAACTAAAACTGTTTTTCTTTACCTTCTGTAGGACTCACTGCGCTGAGATCGCCCACAACGTCTCCTCCAAGAACAGGAAGACAATTGTGGAGAGGGCCGCTCAGCTGGCCATCAAGATCACCAACCCCAACGCCAGGCTCAGGAGCGAGGAGAATGAATAAACTGGTTATTAACAATAAATGTGTAAAAATGGAAATTGTCTCATGGATCTTATTTTCCTCATGATAACTTGATTTAGTACAGAAATGGATATGAATGAGCATCTGCACATCTTTTCAATTGAGTGGGTCTCGGGCATGTTTAGATGAAAGTAAGGCAAACTGGGCACATGTTGGTGTCATTTTAAATCGTACACCTACAGTTAATGTTGAATGGAGTAACATTTTTCCATGACATCAAAAGTGGTTTCGTTCTGTTTTTTAAACTTCTCACTGGTTGACTGAAATCTAATTTCACAAAGGAACACGAACATCCATTGAAGTAGACGGGGAGATATATATATATATATAATATATATAGTTTTTATGGGCTGTGATATTTCCATGACGAGCTAATTTTGCTTGTTGCACGCGTGTCAAAACGGTAAAGAAATGCTGGTGTAGGCCACAGCTGGTACTATTCTCCCCCGGGGTAAACGGGTTATTCCTCATCTCATTCCAGATGACTGGATGCTGGAGCAGAACAAAAGGGGCAAGATGCCTGAAGAAGAGAATTGAACCATATTATAACTTTGTAGAAATTCTATTCTGCCTCCAAGATTTGATCAAGGGTTGCTTATGTAAAAGTGCATGCTTGTACAGTTTGGAGGGCTTTATACTGTCAAAGAACATTCTTGACTGAAGTTTCTTTTAAATTTAACAAAGTTGGTGAAGTTCTTGCTTAAATAACTAGGGGGGGGGGGGGGACTGATAATGAAGATGTAAAGCACGTTAAGAACTAATTTAGTCATTTAATTGAAGGTTAAGCCAGAAGCTGTTGGTCCTTCATTGTAATGGTTAGAAATCAATAAACAGAAACAGTCACAGTATTTCATATTTTTCTCAGCAGATAATGTTCATGATTCTTCTCTGTTCACTTGAGGCATCTTATTTATTCTGGGAATTCTTTTTGACCTTTCTGTAATTATACCTGCAGTTACAACATAAAATGTGGCAAATGAAATTCAAGCTAAATAACTTGCCTTAAAACGACTTGTGTTTCTAATCAGCTTCTTGAGTTGTATATGAGCGTGACACAGGTCCACTTTACTTACCCATACTTTGTGTTGAATTACTGAAGCACCTCCCATTTCTCCCTTGTCACCAGTTCCCACTTCTATCCCACTGGATCTTATTCCCCCACGTAAACAATATATACCCTCGACAGCATGGAAGATGCCAGTTCACAGTCGCCTCACAGGTTTTGGACCAAGTCAGTCTGGTACCATGTATCTGCATGTTGAGACAAACCCTCGGCTGACATCCTCCTCTAATTGCTGAACTTGTTATACCAATAATTTAAATGGGAGATCATCAGAACCAATTGCGTTGAAATGGCCAGCTCCGAATATACATTGTTGTGTTCAGAGCCGACTCCCTGCAGAGAAAGTTTCCATTGCATTCTGGCAGGCAAGCTGTGCCCCACAGCCCTGAGCCCTCTGCCATCTGTTCATGTAAAACCTGACGTTGCCAGAGATGCAAAAATATAACAATTATTAGCCAGTCAGCTTGTGGCTGTTTGGATGTGGCAGAGTGTTACCAATAGTGTCTGGGGGGGGAAAAAGAGGCATTGTTGGATCTGAGTGTTTCCTCTGTTTGTGCAGTGGGTTTGGAGGACTCACCTGAGAGGACTGGAAGTTCTCCAGAGAGGGAGGAGAACATGGGCACAGCAGGACAGGCAGAGGCTGCAGAGTCTGAGAGATGGGGAGAGGACAGAATCCATTTATTTCCTTGTCACTGGTCATAAAATGAACATGTCAGCATGGGTAGTGTTTGGAAAGGGACACCTCTCTCCCAAGCAGCTGTCCTTTGCCTTCCCTCAGACTGATTCCCTGAGGAAAGGCAGCCGCTCCTCTGGAGGAAAGAAGAGGATGTTCTCCTTTTCTCTGAGATGTCGCCTGGGCATCATCAGAGGACGAGGTAAGGTAAAACCTTTGGGAATTCAAGGTCCAGTTTTCAGAAATGGTAATGTCTTACATTTTGTGAAGAAAGATGTGTCAAACTTGAAGATAACGTATTCGTTTATTAGTTTCGGTGGGGACATTCGTTGTGTTACAACAGCAAAGGGGATTCCAAAATGGAAGATGCAATATGAATACAAGGCAAATCTGAAAAATGAGGGCAATACAAACATAAGCAAATTTAAAAATAGCAATAGATATACAGGTGTAAACAGTTTTTCAAAGTATTTATAATTCACTAACTATAGATAAAAGCAGCATAAGTGTTTAGTAATGCATTTGTCATATAACTCCAGTTTACGAATGGCAATATATTAAAACACAGTTGTAATAATTTGTGTAATAATATGAAAAGTTCTGTATTTCAATAAACACTTAAAATATCTGAGTACAACTATATTACTTTATATGTTTTTGTTGTTGCTTGTAAATGCTAAATAGGGGGAATATTAAAATGTCACCTATAAGATTTTGTCGAAACCAAATTCCTTGACTTCAAAAACTTTATCCATTAATTAATAAATAAAGAATAAAATAATAAAGAGTTGCCAGGTGACAGAAATGATCTGAAGTCATTTTAAAAAGAGTCAAAGTGTGTGTATGTTTGCAGCAGACCTACTTTTACTAAAATCTGACCTTTAAGCTTAAAAATAAGGTGCGAGGATGTGTCACACATCCATGTCCTCAGGCTGTTTGGTTTTTTTGGACACACACTGATCTGTGCTGGCTGACAAGTGAATTAGTCATTTGGCTTTTTCAGATTTTTCACATGCAACTGGAGCTGATCACCTCTAGGTGGCAGTGTGGTCAGTTTGGTGGATGAGGTTGTAGTTTGTAACACTGACTATAGAATACCTGTCATGTACAACAACACGTGAAACACAAAGATTTCTTAAATAATCTAGATGAAAAATCCGCAAACACTTACAATCAAATACTGCAAAAACACATTATTCTCTTCTTTGGAGTTCTGCACTTCATGTTTATTTTTTTTTTAAAGATCTCTTTCTCACTGCAATAATTCTACTTTCCTGATTAAATGATTACATTACCCCCCCCCCCCCCCCCCCCCTCTGCATCAATAATGTGGATTTCTAGTCTAGAGGAAGTGCAGGAGAGTCAATTTTTATTATAGCCCAACACTTGCCACCCTGTTGTTCCCTGTGGTTCTTTATCAGTCCAGCACACTGCTCCGTCTCCTGGAGCTCTTTATTCTGTTGGAAATTAATTAGTCTCGCTCTAAAAGACTACACTCACTCACATTGTAAATGGGGTATTAAGGACAAAAGTCTCTGAGGAAATTATTCACACCGAGGTGCATTGTGTCCACTGACTAATTAGGCTTCATGCAACAGCAGGTAGAAACATGGGAATGTTTGTTTTAAAATTTACTTTACATATCTATGATATTGGCAATTGTAGAATACAGGGTCTAATTTCACATTGAGAATCACAGAATTTCTTTGGATTGTATATTTTGGTGTGCTGTTTGGTTTTGCTGGTGTTGATTTCCCTGCTTCCACAGTTTCGGACAATCATAGACGTGCCTTGCATTTTCTTCACAAACAATGCAGATGAAGGATCGGCCAGTGAGGCTGGAGGAAGGCATTTGTTGTTGGGGGTATTGGCTGCAGTGGGAGGTCAGGAAGTGGCAGGCGTCGAGGCGTTTGGGCACGACACATGTTCAGACAGGTGTGGCCATGGGTCAGTCGGCTCAGTCATTAGTCCGTCTGTGTTTGGGTGGAGGTGTCTCAAAGGGGCCCTAGGATTAGCAATGGGTCATCTCAACCTCCTGAGGGGGAAACAAGAGAAGTCGAGCTCTGGATGACGTACATTTGATTTTCACACAGTTGCCACAATTCTACTCACTGCTTTTTATATATTTATAATCATGCATATAATTCATAATTTAGTTTTTTTTCTCATAAGGACAATCTGAACCCACAGCCCTCAACAACTGCACAGCCTTTTGAATGGATTTCAGCTGTTAGACGTGTTCTCAAACAGCTGCACGGGAATTTTCATTTGCTGTCGAGTGTGTGTGTGTGTGGAGGGGGGTGTGAGAAAGAAGAGAGAGTGAGAGAGAGAGAGAGAGAGAGAGTGAGAGATACTACAATTGTATGGATACACGCTCTGTAATTCGGGTGCAGCCTGTGTGTGACAAAACGTGACACTGTGAAAGGCTCAGTCTGACAATGCATGTGGTGTTAATTGTGCCGAGAGTTGAGTGTGTTTAGTTTTTTATGGCTAATCTCAGTGTGTGTGTGTGTGTGTGTGTCCGCGCACATGTCTATCTATAGTTATGAGGGCCAATTATGGTTTACTATCATCATTGTGAGGACATTTTGACTTTTTGGCTGGTCCTCACAAATTCAAAGGGCTGTTTGAAGGTTAAGACTTGGCTTTAGCGTTAGGGTCAGAATTAGGGTCAGGGTTAGGCATTTAGTTGTGATCGTTAAGGTTAGGGTAAGGGGCTAGGGTATTATACCAATGAGAGTCCTCACAACTATAGAGAGACAAGTGTATGGGAGTGTGTGGGTCGGTTGGTGGGTGGGTTTGAGGATGTGTTTGATTTCGTGGGAAATGGATAAAGTGTGTGTGTGAGTGTGTGTGTGTGTGTGTGTGTGTGTGTGTGTGTGTGTGTGTGTGTGTGTGTGTGTGTGCACGCTGGGGGAGGGAGTGACTATCGTGTGCGCCTGCCTCACTGAACCCCTCTGGCAGAGTGAGGGAGGGAGGGAGAGAGAGAGAGAAAGAGAGAGAGGGAACGAGAGCAAACACACTCACTCCAGCTCTGTATGTGTGAGCTCATGTGTGTATGAGCGAGGGATGATAAATGCTCTGGAAAAAGGACGAGTGATTTGTCTGAATAGCTCAAAAGCAGAACCCCAGCAAGATGGCAAGACCATTTCTCTCCATGCTTTGGATTTGGTAGACAGAGTTTAAGCAGATGCATATTTTTGAGCACTGAGAGGAATTATCCAATCTTTTTTGCCAGCAACTTTAAATATAGAAGGGAACTAGAGACCATCTGAGGATCACAATTTGCCCTCTGGAGCTCCAGACTTCACCGGGCTTTCACACAGGGACAAAGGTCAAACCAATGTTGGACTAGAGAGAGAAGGGATGACGAGAATGAAGAAGGTCTCTCTGTTTTATCCGAGCGGCTGAGACTCCAGGGTGTCTCGGGTCGCCTGCTTCTTCCTCCAGTGGATCCTGGGTCCTCTGTGCACCACTGCAGATCGGCAGGGTTACTTCCTGAGGGTGCCTGTGCTGACTGAACTGCAGCCATGCTGTGTGGTCTGAGGAGGGACTCCAAGAACAGCACTGGTAAGAGCAGCGCCCGCTGATCCTCGCAGTCCAGAGTGAGTGAGGTGTCAGCTGGTGTGTTGTAATGGAGGATTTTATCGCTGGAGGGGGCGAGTGATCACCTGGATCATTTCCTCACCTGTAAACAGCTGCTTGTGTCTGAAATGAATTCATCTGATGGTTCAGCCATAACAGGTTAATTCAATGCTAACATGTTATTAACATGTTACAAACTATTCTTATTAACTAGATTTGGGGGATTTGTTTATGTTGGTAATCTATTAAACTGTTGAGTTGTTTCATTGTTTGCATAATGGCAGTGATGGATCATAAGAGATTTAAATGTCACTGACCTCAGCCACCAGTGCTCGGTCATGTGTATTCGGGGCAGATATAGCAACACAAACTGGGTCTGGCAGGCCCCGGTTTATAAATAAAGTTTTACTTTCCCAAAATAGCATTATGATTTCAATGTCATTGTGAGCGCTGCCCCCCATATTTAACCTACATTCTGATTGGATATGACAGGGATGGCGCAAACTGCCCTGAATTAAATCAGGAGTTAATTAACTCACCACATATTCATGCGAGAGTGTAGAATTGTATTTTTGTCCTTTATTCTAGCTGGTTAATCACGTCCTCAAGCTAAAAACTAACTTCCTCTTCAAAGACAAATGTTTCTTTCATTTCAGTTGCTGGATGAATTTTTGGGCTGTTTATTAATCAGCTCCATCCTGATCACTATCGTGTTCACCAGGGTGAATTGGCTGTTGTAAACTGGAGGAAGATGGCTGGGGGATTGCCTGATGGTACAGTAGTGCTCAGTCACGTGCACTGTGTCGGCTCTGTGTAACCTAGAGCTAATGTTGCCTTTTGACTGCAATGACAGCTGCTGGACTGTCAGGGCCCTCAGGGGCCCGCGTGGGTACGAGGCTTTTGCTCAGCCCAACGTGTTTGTGATGTGTCACTCACTTTGTGTGTGTGTGTTTGTGCCTCACAGCTACTGGACAGGGATATTTGTGCAAGGATGTGCGCGTAAATTAGTGTGAAATACCATATTACCCATATGTACTGTATAAGTCCAGTGAAGATATTTCTGCAGCGGAGGTCTGACTCATGCAGCCGCGTGCAAGAGAAGGCTGGATTTTCTTC
Source organism: Verasper variegatus (assembly GCA_026259375.1). NCBI lineage: Eukaryota > Metazoa > Chordata > Actinopteri > Pleuronectiformes > Pleuronectidae > Verasper > Verasper variegatus. The sequence goes on from CM048045.1 coordinate 17,683,346, forward strand.
ATTACGCCTCATATCCAGAGTTTGCCCAAAGGTTTCAGGTCAGGGAAGGTTTGACGTAAGATCTGCCTCTGAGCTGTCGGAAGGTGTCTTCCTCTTTAGCTGGACACACGTGGAGAGTTGATGTGGACAGAGAGGAGACAGGGGGTTGACTGTCCTCCCCCAGTCCTGTCTTTACAGATCAGCTCAGGTCAAAGAGAAAGACAAAGACATGTTAGAGTAACTGAAATGAGGATTTTCATGTCAAATGGAAAAACCTTCTGAGACGTTACCTAGAAAACAATGACAGACTCCGATCCCGCATTTAATATATTATATAGGCCTTAAGTATACAAGTAAAGATGATATAACAGATATTAATATTATTTATATATAGTCATATTTTGATGGAGTATACAAAGGAAGTGTAATGTAGTGTGGACGACAACTTGAGGCTAATTAAGTCAGTATTTCTTTAGATTTTGGCAAATTAGCAATAATAGTTTGCAGAATTTGGTACTAGTAATTTCTGTTTGCAATGAACCCATGGATTATTTTACTCTAATTAAACTTATACATGATGACTCTCAATCAAATCTATCTCTCATATCTATGTCTGGAACATCTTTTTCAGTAATTCCTGATCAGACATGTATTCAGATGAAAGTCAGAGTTCATGATAACTTTGAATGGAGTCAATTACACAAAATCTAGGAGTTTGAGAATACGTATGTAGGCCTGTCTCATAGTTTGAATACCTCTGGTTCAAAGGTTACACTATTTCTGAAAGAGCTGTTAAGAAACCAAGATTTTAGTGTCTGCACTTATTGACACAGTAACTGGACACCAGAAGGAAGAGAGCGCATACCTCCACCATGGCTAACGCCTTATCTCACCTTGTTGGAGAAAGTAAAAAAACAAATTCCTGGATCTGCCAGTTTATCCATATACCTTTAATAGGTTCTTCCTTGGGTCATATCCCACCCATTCACAAAATGTCATAGGCATCGGTGTAGTAGTTTTTGAGTAATCCTGCTTAAAACAAATAAACGGCAATGAAAACACTAGATTGGCACTCAGGTCTCATACCTCCGCCAAGGCCCAACAGTCCCATTGCAAAACAACATTTAAATTCACAACATCCGCATTTCTATTTGGATCTGCACCAAATTGCAAACTCTCATAAATATCGGTCCCCTAAACATGTCCGATTTTTTTTCTCTCAGAACCATGGATCAATCTCTGAAAAAACTAATTATGAAAAATGTCCTGGATCTGCCCGTTTTTACGTATATATCCACTCCAAAGATTTTATGGAAATCGGTTGAGCAGTTTTTGCTTAATCCTGCCAGCTAACTAGCTAACTAGCAAACAACGAAACAAACGCAGATGATAGCATAACCTCCTTGGCAGAGGAGCTTGAGCCTCGAAGTGTTCGGCACTAACATGCACCCTCCGCTCTTAAAAAGAAGCCTTGCCAGTTCTTCCTTAAGTTTGCAATATACCGTTCAGTCGGTGCTGGAGAGCTGAAAAGGTAATCCACAGTGGACAGGATTAGAGAAGTGCCAAGACAGTTTTCTCATCACTGTGGCTGCTGACATGTCTCTGCGGCTGCATTCATGTTCAGATGGCCGTGCAGTGGCTCCGCTAATCTGTGGCCAGCCCAGTGCTGCGTCAGAAATGAAATAAAAAACACACACACATTTCCCCCCCCGAAGAGCAGATTGAACATTCACAGCTTTCTGTAGCAGCTGCTGTAAATGACATGAAAATGATAATTTTTCTCTCTGTGCACAAACAGTCCATTAGCCGCATGCTGTTCCTTCAGGAGAGTTTCCATGCTTTAGTGCTGCATACATCAAGCTCTCTGAAATTATATTCTTGTGTTAAATTAATGGTTTTCAAGGGTCTTTGCTGCAGACGGAGAGGAGCTATTTTAAACCCTTGACCCTTTTTTAAGGGGATTTTGGTGGAAACAAAGTGGAGCTGCAGGTTCCTGAGTTCAGGCTGATATAGTTTCATCTGCCTGGCAGACAAATGTGGTTGCTGGCTTAGGGATGTTTCGCTCCCAGAGCCCCCATGTTACCCAGGTTGCAGTTCAAGGCATTAACTTGTCACGATGTGCAAAGCATGGTCGTGTTCATTCAGCCTTCTGCTGCAGAGTTTCTCTATACAGTGTAACTACAGTTTCCCAACAGCACCTCTATACCTCACTGCTGTCTCCTCAGATGAAGGACCATACTCAAAGGGGAGCAAGGAGTCCGGGGGACCTGACCAATCACATTTGTCCAGGAGGCGCAGCCTTTCAGGTACGATCCAGTCAAACCTGACTTCACTTCATGTGGTTTTCTGTCTTTTGTCTGATTCATGCTACTGCACCTAATTCACCTGTGTCCTCAAAAAGAGAAAGTCTGACTGGGATTTCTGTCTTTGTGCACGCAGAGTCGTGCGTCTGCCGCATTTTGTTTGATGTTGCGTTGTTTGAACGCTTACGTAAGGTGAAAAAAACGCTGGTGTGGCACACCTGTCATTGGTACTAAACCACACTTGGTAGACTTCACGTAGAGTGATCTGAGAGCTCAGCACAATGTGGACGACAAGACAGAATGAGTCCTCTGATGACAACATATAACCACATATCCACCAGAGCACATGAGGAATTTTCAATCACTTATGAAAACAATGGGCTTTCAATTAATGACCTAATGAATCTGCTGTAATTCTCAACTGGTGTACGGTTTGTAATCGTGCACTGATTTCAGTATTTAGTAAAACACCACAACAGGACTCATCTCCCTCGTCCTCCTGCTGCTGAAGCCGTCACACAGAATCACTCACACTGAGAGATTTGAAGGGACAAGGAAAAGACAGCAAAGTGAGAGAATAAAGTCTGCAGTTGTGTGTCAGCGAGTGTTTCGGTGAGAGATTCAGGAGGGAAAGATGATAAAGAGTCTTTCCTTGCCTCTCAGACGGGGCGATCCTGTCAAGCAGATGCTAATGCTGACTGCGGATCTGTGCCTGTGTCTGTCAGCAGAGGAGTACCGAGGAGTGACCACGGTGGACCTGATGAAAAGGGAAGGCAGCAGCCTCGGCCTCACCATCTCCGGAGGGTCTGATAAGGACGGCAAGCCCAGAGTGTCAAACCTACGGCCAGGTGGGCTAGCTGCCAGGTGAGATCTCTGCCCTGTGATGTGATTAAAACCTGGCAACCACACCGAGCTGTCCGGATGTGTCACACGTCTGCTGTCACAAATGTGCACGTGTTGCTAAGTCACACCAGTCCCCCCTTACTGCAGAACTGTGGGCGTTGACTCCAACCTCCAGAGTAAAATCCCAACAGGGGCAGTGAAATGTCTAAAAACAACCAATATATTTGACTTTCTGTACTTACGTTATCCAAAATGTTTCCAACAATGTTCAAACCAGAGAAATTCCCAATTTTATTCATTTTTGTTTCCTCGTCTCTGCCTCTGGGGCGAACAGCGTATGAAGAAGGAAAGCACACTGTTAGCCAGTTAGCCAGTTTTTTCCGCCCACTGTTTGTAATGGCCACTCGTAACGGATCAGGTATATTTTCATTGCCGATGGTCGTGAAGACAACAACCCCCATGATTCCACGAAGCTTCACAATGTCACCAAACAGGTCTTCATTATTAGCGTTTTGATTGAGAGACCCCTAGTGGTCAAATTGACTTATCTTGCGCTTAATTCACAGCATGGTGGTGAGTCTTTCACGGGTTTGCTCTTCATATTCTGACTTTACCCATCAACAACATGAACATTTTTTTGCAGAGGACTTGCATTTCATGATGATTAAACAGCATGTGACTGAAAACACACACACACACACACACATTCTAAGAATGACACACACCCTCTGAAGATTTCCTGGCCAAGTATGCCATCGCCTGTCAGGTCCACGGAGGTTTAAAGACAGACACTGTGCTAATTCTTCCCAGCAGCTTGTCTTCACACAGCCGACTTCCTGCTTGTGTGGAAGTGCTCGCTAATTTACTGGGTGGAGGGACAGGAGAGAGGGGGACGGGCGGAGACGTTGTGTGATGAGGCCGGAGCGGGATGACAGGCCGCTCGGCTCTGCTGGTCGAGACGTCTGTCTGTCTGTTGTCAGTGCTGATTGGCAGCAGTAGCCCAAAGGTGAGCGGGCTGAGCGGGGCAGAACATCCATTTAATTAATTAGCTCTCCAATGAGCAGTGTGTTGACTCAGAATGTCAGATGTGAGACACCATGTACACTCATCTCTGAAGACGGGAGGCTTTCAGCTGTCGCACACATCGCCCGACACAGCTGCCTCTGTGTGTCAGTCCACATACCACAAAATGGTTTATAATTACACTACCACAACGGATTAACGCAACAAATCATGATTGCCTCTGTTGATATTCAACGTATCGTTATTTCTGAATCAGGTTTTTATTTCTGCTTCTTCCCCCGCCCCATGAGATTGTGCAGTAAAAACCAGCTTGTAATCAGATTTAATGGCTCCATCTCATCTCATCATGATTAGATCAAGTGAAGAGGACATTTGTTGCCAAAATGTGCTGTTGAGCTGATATAGTTGGGCCTGACTGTGACAAACACGTGGCTTGTGAAGGCGGAAAATGAAGTGTAACATTAGTGCGGTGAAACGCTGCAGTGGTGCCTGTAGAAAATGATTGACACTAGCTGTTCTCAACGATCATTCACAATTATTTCAACTGCACAACCTGAGACTGTTACTCACATGGCGACGCTAGAGCCAGTGATGTTTTCTGCCACATCTTCCACCACCAGCCCAACCTCAAGGTTGTCTTCACCCCTGCCCGGTTGTTTCTAGGTCGGTTTGTATGTTTGCTTCTTGTCAGATAACTCAGATCCAGACCAGGGGGCGGATCCAGGAAGTTTGTTTTTCACTTTCAGTAACACTGCAAAACTAAAAATCCTTGATAATTATCAGTGGGTTCATCATTCAAGTCAGATTACAGATGTTTGCACATTTAAGATGTTAAACCCGACTATAATATTAGGTGCTAATGCGGAATTGAGCTGATAATTCATATTGTATTTAATGTGTTGTGCAGATTGGCAGCATCACCAACAAGCCTGCAAGGACAGAAACCAGCAGAGTGAATGTGTGAGTGTGTCCGTCTCTTTCCACAGGAGCGACCAGCTGAATGTAGGAGACTACATCAAGTCAGTGAACGGCATCAACCTGTCAAAGCTCCGCCACGATGAGATCATCAGCCTGCTGAAGAACATCGGGGAGCGAGTCGTGCTGGAGGTGGAGTACGAGCTGCCCCCGTTCGGTGGGTGAAGTCAGTGCCTGAAATATTATATTGGATTTTTAAATGCACAAAGATAAGATTAAGGTTCCTAATCAACAAGACTATATAACTTTGGTTTATAATCTGCAGACATTTAACCTTTAGATGACTTAACATTAAATGTTGGTGTAAAGAGAGAAGTCCATATGTAGAAAATATTTAGATATTTACAAAGAGAACACAAACTGATTGTCAGGTCTCCCCCTCGGAGCAAAGTTAAAGACACCAGGCTGTCGAGTATCACTTCAAACCAGCGTCTCTCCAGGTCTCTGCACTCTGATAATAAAATAAAAACTGGGAGAGACAGGAGCCTCAGCAGGAGCGTGTTCTCTGTACATCCCTCCAGATATCATGAACATAGTTATATCATCACTGGTTGTAACCCACATTGAATATTATTCTGTTTTTTTGGCTGCAGCCAGAAGGAGGGATGTAGAAAAGATGCAAAAAGAGCTGCTGGACTTGCTTTAAACTGTTCTTATCTCTCTAGCATTAATAAAATGCTTTCCAGACGGTCTTATCCGTCTGGGAAAACCAGACTTCACTTGGTATCCTGGTGTTTATTAGAAAAAACATCTTCTTATGTGAATACACCATCTAAAATATTTCCCCAGAACTGGTATGAAGGTACAATTGTCATCCAAGAACTGAAACATATTATTTAAAAGATATATTTAAATACAGAGCTGTGTTGTAATAACATCTAACGGTGTCAGTTAATGAATAGAGCTTGTCTCAAATTATGTGTGTTGATTAATGGACCCCAGGGAGATTAGAAAGTCTGTTAATGGCAGCTGAAGAGGGTCCTCTTCACAAGAACTATAAACATGCCACTGAAATAGGTTTATTTCTGTCCTTACTTTGTTCTCTTGTTTTTTATCTTTGTTTCTGTTTTGTTCCATATTATTTACCCCCTTGAAAACAAGACGATACATCTCAATGGGTTTATCCAATGACGATGAAGGTCTAGTATTTTTAACTGTGGCTCCAAACTGTAAAATAATAAATAAATTCAGACCTGGACATCGAGATGAACGAGTTATGTCGAGGCCACTGCCTCTCCAGAAACACTGAAGTCAACATGTTTGCATTTTTTTCCGTTTTCATGTGTTGCTCAGCTGATGTAAAATCCTCCCTCAGCAAAACACGTGCGTCTAAGTCACGTCAATTTATTCACAGAGCACATTTATAAACAACATATGTAAAGCAGCTCAAGTGTTTTGCAGAGATGAGAATTACAGTTGAACACACACGTACAATTAAAGACATCTCGGTCACATGAAATTTAGTTTTTAGCATTTCGCGTGTTTTGAACCACAGTTGTAACCTGTAGTCATCTTTGATATTTTTGTTCCTTTATTTTATTTAGTCTCATTTTAACCTCGACACCTCGACTTCTTTTAAAATGCAAATCACCAAGTCGATACTTATCGTGTTTCCCAGATCAAGGCATTGGCCTCAGACGCAGAGCTGCTCCCCAGGGGCTGCACCATGTCCACTGCTCACTGCATCAATAACATGGAGCAAATACTGAGAATTAATTTCTCCACTGAGATCAATTAAACACATTTTCTCAAGGTTTCGTTCGTTCTCTTGATTCAACACACAACCCGGAGAACACCAACATTAAAACTTTACAAGCTTTGTAGTAATACTTGTTTATTTCCTCTTTACTCTCAGTCCAGTCCCCTGCAGGAGTCTTAACCAAATCCATAGAGGTGTGTTTACACAAGGAGGGAAACAGCTTTGGGTTTGTCATGAGAGGTACGTGCATGGTGAAATAATTGTTCAGGAACAATTCCATCAGAATAGTCCGATTTTTTATCTTTGCAATGACTTATTTATTTGAGTATTGGATTTTCAGGAGGCTTCCACGAAGACTGGCGCAGGTCTCGTCCACTGGTGGTCACCTACGTCAGACCTGGGGGTCCTGCCGACAGGTGAGGACGTATATACATCTACAACTCGCGATTTAACTGTCTGTTGCAGCAGCAGGACATAGTCACACATAGAGTTGGGCATCTAGCCTCCGATTTAAGTGATGAACAAATATCTTCAACCTCCATGTCAGAACCTACAGGTGGATGCTGGGGGGGATGGGGTGGAGGGGCTGAGTCGACAGGCAGTGACACTGACGCAGGGCAGCAGAGGCATTGACAGGCAAAGGGAGAGATGGGAAATCTTTGCAGCTTAAATAGACCAGATTGGGAGGGTGTGTATGAGAGAGGATTGTGGAGAGTGAGCTGCTTGAACTAGCTCACTAGAATTGAGTGTGTGTGTGTGCGTGTGTGTGCGCGTGCACAAGTGTGGCAATTAAGGCTATTTATATGGCTTGTATCCATTTTATCTCTTGATCATGCATGAATGAGCCTATTCAAATTTTAGTCTCTGTGCATGCATGTGTGTTTCCCTATTGTGTGTGTTTCAATGTATAGATGAATATATATGCGTTTTGCTAATTGCCTTATATTTAAGAATTACTTCAGGTTTAAACAACAATATATTTACGTGCACATTAATGTGGCCTGTGTATTAGTGTGTTCTCGGGCCCCTGCATGAAATTGTGGCTGCGACACATATAGCGTAAGTTATCTTCCAAGCAGAAAGGGCAGTGCTCATCCTGAGGCTAACGCAGCGTTGCACTTCCCCATGAAAAGTGTGAGGATCAAAACAGTGGAGCAGACATAATTCACCATCAAAGACTTTTATGGCTGTTTATCTTGTTTATCCTTCATCTCACCTGGGAGGGAACTCTCATGTGGAACTCTTGAATGATTTACTGTGACCGGTGCTTCAACGCCTGTATGGTCAACCATGTTCTGTGCTTCTCTTTCTTTCTCCTTCTGTGTGTTTCTGCAGAGAGGCCACGTTGAAGGCCGGGGACCGAGTATTGAGCATAGACGGGATGCCTTTAAACAGAGAGAAGCACGCAGACGCTTTGACCATGCTGATGCAGAGCGGCCAGGAAGCTCTGTTCCTGATTGAGTATGACGTCTCTGTCATGGGTGAGCACACAAACACAGGGAATATGTGGAGGCATGGTAGGGCAGCGTTGCTCTGAGGGTAAATAATGTGGCCGTTTGGCTGTGTGGATGCGGGGGAGTGTGGGTGCTGGAGACGCCACCAGGGGAGTCACTCTGGCCCCGAGAGCACACTTCAGCAGAGAAAGGGTATGGGTGATATCCAGGGCTTTATTATAATGTCTCTCTCCTCTCCTGAATTACAGCAGGTTTAATATCTGTTTGTTCTAGAAAGTATGTTTCTTTTTTCTGTCATTGCAAGGCTTGACTTTTATTTGTATTTTATTAAATCTTTGCATTAAAGGGACACTCCAGTGATTTAGTGTTGCACTTGTAAAGAAGTTGGGTTGTGAAGTTGTAAAGTTGGGAGATTCATTCTGAATAGTTGTTAAACATTTAAGCAGCAGAGGCGGAGATAGTCATTAAGTTTTAGTTCCTCGGTTTATCTTACAGTTCCCATAATGCAGCTTGTCAACATCTTTTCTATTAACAAACCCCCAGTTTCTTACACAGGCTTTCTGTTAGGAATGTGTTTTACCCATCCACAGTAGTAATGGTAGAAAAAAGCAGCTATACAATAATATTTTTGGTAATGTACAAAGAAAAAGAATGTTAAGTCATAAAAACAAAAACAAAAAAAGTACAAATGGGTAACACAAAAAATATATATTCAGTAATCCATCCATGTAATACCAGATTAATGAAAATGTGAAACAATTGAGTGGTTGTGATGACTGGGTGTAATATTTACAATGTGAGAAAACGTTTTCACATGATGTCCTGAGAAAATCATTCAGGATTGGAGAGTTACATTTATTCGTAATGCAATGGAAATGTGAATCTGACCGCAGTGTTGTGATGATTGTGTGATGCTCAGACACAATCTTGGCCTCTATCACCACTGTGTGTATTATCCTTTTCAGATGCGGTGCAGCAAGCCTCGGGCCCTCTGCTGGTGGAGATAGTGAAGGGTCCCTCTGCCAGCCTGGGGATCAGCCTCACCACAACAATATACAGGAGCAAACAAGTTATTATCATTGACAAGATCAAGGCAGCGAGCGTGGTGGAGAGGTGAAACCAGCCTCCTGTGTTGTACTGTTCCACAGGCCTCTCCCGGCTCAGTCTGACTAATGTCTCGCTGTCAGGTGCGGAGCGCTGCATGCAGGGGACATCCTCCTGTCCATAGACGGGACCAGCACTGAGCACTGCCACCTGATGGAGGCCACGCAGCTTCTCGCCAGCACCTCAGATGTCGTCAAACTAGAGATTCTCCCAGCGAGTCAGAGCAGACTTCCTGTCAGGCCACAAGACACAGGTACTGTGTGTCCTGCAGCCGCCACAGAAACACAGTGTGAGACATTACATCATGTGACACAAGCTGTCACAGAGAGTGCCAGTTACATTTTGTGGAAGCATCATTTCCAGAGCTCAAGATGACAACTTCACATGACCAGTTTCTGTCTGACCACATCAAAAAAAACCACTACATTTAGATTTATTACTTTACAGTACGGTTATTTAACATATCTACCAATGATACCTTTCTTCTCTAAACTTAGATAGATAGATAGATAGATAGATAGATAGATAGATAGATAGATAGACAGACAGACAGACAGACAGATAGATAGACAGGCAGACAGACAGACAGACAGACAGACAGACAGACAGACAGACAGACGCATAAGAAGAGACTGTCCAAACGGCAACTTACAAACCAGCTTAAAATGCAGTGACTGTATTATAAATATACAATTTTGCAGGACAACGTTTTACCACTACATCGTTTATATCTTTTGACGTAGTTCGTTCTGTGTGTAGAAAATCTACAGTATGCAGACTCTAGCTCCAGCGTGTTGCCCTCGCCTTATTGTGACTGTTCTGCTCTTAGCTGCGTTACCTACAGCCATAAAGAGCCATGGCCTCCCACATGCCCTCTTCCATGTGAATCAGCCACTGCGTGTGCGTATGTGTGTGCGTGCTGCCAGCCACAATCCCCCTGCCGTCGCACTTGACCTCTTATGCATACCAAGAAGATTCCCACACATGCAGATACACACACACACACGCATACATTCCCCATTTGGATATCATGTTCGTGTCATGTTCTGCAGACCTATTTGTGGGTCAGCAGCTGCAGGAGCTACTTAACATGCGAGCACGGGAGGAATCATACAACATGACAAAGGGAAATAAGCTGCAGTTTAATGGGATGACGGAATCCTCTCCTCTAATATCTTTCTTTATCCCCGTCTTCGTGTATGTGCCTGGTCCAGCCCGCAGGCGACGCTTCCAACTGCCTTTGACACTTATTTTCCATATGTGCCAAATCAGTTTCTGAGATTAGTAAAGAGTGAAATCCTCCAGTGTTGGAGGGAGTACTAAGACCACAGTGAAAATGTACTCATTCAGATTAGAATAATTGTGCTAAAACAAAAATAATATTGTAATGCTGTAAGTTACACTCATAAATCAGTAGCAATTAAAAAAAACGACTTTTATTTGTCAATTCCAATGGACAACAAATCTGAACGTGAAAAAACACTGCTTTGTAAAAATGACAATAAATACTCTTACTTATCTTATATAAAGTGATTTTATTATTAGAAAATCAAATCAGAACAAATCTACACAGTATTTGCATTTTCACTTATTTCTCATCTATTGACATTCAGATCCTCTGGACTGGCCTTTCCAATGGATGGATTTTTGAATCTGTACATGATATTTGGACATGTATAAGTAATATAACATTTTAATTGCTTGATTAAAATTTGTGCTGTGTTTCCTCCATGCCCAGAGATAAAGATAAAGATATATAAATACTCTTCAGCACATCTCAGTGAAATACTTGAACTGTATGGGCTCATGTTGACTATTGAACGTCTCCATTCAAAGCAGCACATGCGTCATTCCTCTATAACAGTTCAGTCGTGAATCTTGTCTTTAGAAATTGAAATTCAATCGTCACGATGAGACAATTTTTTTTTTTTACAGTTTCCCCCTCAGGACAAGACTGTGATTATAAGATGAAATTTGTTTAATCTCCTCTGGGGATTTAATAAGACTGATATGGCCACTAAGAGATTAAGAGTTAACGTTTCCTACCACCAGCACCGACTGAAAACACCATTTCTTGGAGAGCTTCCCCTAGGTGGGCTTAGCGTAAGCCGGCAGAGCCACAGCTTTACAGGTTTGACTGAATCCAATGGAAACCGGTTCTCTGGAAGAAAGGCCCGAGGTTCTCCTGCATGTATTCTGATTATATACAGTCAGATTTAACCAGGTCCCCTCAATGTGGCAAACATCCCAGGCACTACTGTAGTCCCAAGCAAATCCCACCCCCCCAGTCTGTGTGTGCGAGTTGTCAGCGATTAGACCCCTGCAAATGAAGCAGCAAGGATTACTGTCACATGTACGCTCGGTGACAAATTTAGCTGCATGAATCCGCGAAGGAAAGTTAATTATTGAGGTGTGTGTGTCTCGCAGTAGGTCAGCTTCCCTTTGCATACTTCATAGATACTGTTTGAGTGAATGCACAGGATTTGACATGAGGGATGAGATGTCGTTAAGAGGGTGAAGTGTTCACAAAACACTTCAGGAGTCTCAGTGGTAAACTGCGTTGCAGCCAAATCCAATACAGTTGAAGTAAATGGTGACAGATTCTTCAAACATCCATACTGCTCCTGTGGTGTCATCCAAGTGCCTGAAAGCCCCGACATTCAGATTTGACTCGAAACAGTTTAATTTACACCATCTTTAAGCCTCAGTGATCCACATGGAACACGGCTCCAGAGGAAGATACAAGAGGACATTTAGTTTCAAGTCAAATTTGAATGTCGGGGCTTACGGACACTTGGATGACACCACAGGGGCAGCATGGAGCCATTTAATGTTTTTTTATATAGTTTTCTTTTTACATTTGAAGGCGTTGTCACCAGTTAATTCAATTGTGTTGAATTTGGCTGTTTACCCCTGAGACTCCAGAAGTGCTTTGTGGACTCAAACACTTCACCCCCCACCTCCATCGGCATAGTGGTGAGTGAATTTTTTTATTTTTGGGTGAACTATCCCTTTAACAACAATCTCTGCTCTTCCTTTGGCTCAAAGCAGGAAACATCAGCATAAATGCTAAAAGGAGAAAAACACATGCATATGAATCAAGTAAAAGATTAAATCTCAGCACATTTAGAGCAAATCCTTTTTATTGGCCCTGATGCAGACACTGACCCTGCATCATCAACGATCAAGCATTCAGCTGTGACCAATCAAGGTGCAGGCACGTGCATCCGAGCAGAGTTCCTCTCTCTGTCATGAGAGCCCCCGGTCAACTCTCTCACACTGTTTTCGCACCTTTGGGCTCGTTGGAAAATGAAATGATAAAAATGATCTCCAATCTGCACTCAGCTTTGTGGAAGCTTGCTAGAAAAAGTAAGACTTGTTCTTTTCTTCTTTTTCTTCTTCTTCCCATTCAGCTCCGAGTGTCTAACTGATTCTCAGATGCTCATCAAAATACATTTAAACAACAGGATTACATCTAGTGCACCGTGACGACAACATTAAATATCAATTACTCTGCTCCCAATCAGCCTCCAGGCTCTGTGTGGTGTGGTGCAAATTTAGACGTGGCGAATGAAAGCGTGATTTCATGGGTAGTATTTAGAAAAATGTGTGCGGCTGGATCTAGAGGAGGGGATCTGGTCTTACTTAATGGATTTCTTTTGCCGCTGCAGTAAAAGTGCAGAAGAGCAACCATCATCACTGGGACCAAAGCAGCAACTACTGCCATCCCCCACACGCCAGCCACAGCAAGACATGGAGCAGCCCCAGCCACCCACACAACCAGCAAGACCACTGCAAATGTAAGTTATCACTTGTGACAGCAGTGCTACTGGCGAGACACCATAGCAGGAGCCTTTTTTCTCCTGCACGTTTGTTCCATCTTATCCCTCCAACACTGTTACCTCATCTCTTTTGTTGCATGTTCCCAGGACTGTATGCTGCTGCTGCTGCTGCTGCTGCTGCTGCTGCTGCGATTAAAGCTGTCATGTGGTGTACGCTCACTGTACCAATGTCTCCTCACAGCTCTGGTGAGTGGGGGCTTCTCCCCTTCCTCCACTGCCACCTCAGGCTTCAGCAGCCAGGGCAGCAACACACTGCCCTGCTCAGTCCCTCCGATGGCGCCCACCAGCCCCCGCAGCACGACCAGCAAGAGGAGGAACAGGAAGAAGGACCACAAGAGCTCACGTATGACAAAACCACTGTTTTCTTCTTTTTTTTTTTATTCCACATTAAAGGGTCAGTTCAAGCAAATGACAAAGAAACATATTTTAATTTTGTTAAATGTCAATTTACTGCACAGAGTTTTGGTTTTTATCTCCTCAGGTTTGACGTATTTACATCAAACCAAACCTTGTGTTTCTATTGTCTCTGTAATTTTGGCTGCCCAGTTTATGTCAATGAGAATAGACTGAATAGCAGAAACACCTTAGCTCCACAAAGTGCATCCTCCAAAATCTTAAACAGTTTGGATAAGAAACATTATATCCTCCACGGCAGTGAGATTTACTGCAGGACTGCCACCTATCTCAAATCGCAGACTTTAAAATGCAGCCTATAGGTTTAGAATCTAAATCAGTGTTGCTGCAGAGCTGTTGAAACACCTTTTCTGTTTCCTGCTTCTCCACCGCACTGTGTGAACACATGTGACTGATCACTGACATAAAACATGACTGACGTAAACTCTGATCCGTGACTCATTCCCATGTTGTCTCTGAGGGTGAACGTCTCTTCCCCTAACCCTCCTGACTTTTTTTCTGTGGCTGACAATCCTTCTCGTGCCCCATTTATCTGCCACGTCTCCACCACTATCTCTCTCTGATGTGTCCCCCCCCCCCCCCCCCCCCCTCCTCTCTCTGCCTCTCCCTCAGTGTCTCTGGCGTCCAGTTCTGTCGGCCCGGGGGGGCAGATTTTTCACGTGGAAACGAGCGAGGTCTTCCTGAGGGGGGATCCGCTCACAGGTTTCGGGCTCCAGCTGCAGGGGGGTGTCTTTGCCACAGAAACCCTGTCCGCTCCCCCAGTCATCCGCTTTATTGAGCCCGACAGCCCAGCTGAGAGGTAGCAAGCTTTAACACCTAACCAGTAAACACACAGAGAGTCACCTTGAACCAGAGGACTGCAAATCATTCAGCTCTGCAATCACACATGTGTTTTAAGAAAAAGTCAGATTATAGCCTGGTGCAGGAGAGATGTATTTATCTCATGTTGGCTCTGGACCCACAGAACGGGTCGCAAATCAGATGTTAGGGGTCATACTATCTGTTACACAAAGTTATATATATTCTTTTCCATATAGTGCTTGCTTTATTTTAATTTAGCTGTGCTCGCTCTTTACAACAATTTGTTCCACCCTGAATCTATTGTCATATAAGTTTGCACAGACATTCATGGTCCCCAGAGCATGAACCCTGCGGTGAGTTTGGTGATTCTCTGACTTTTACTATAGCACCACTACAATACAACTTGACAATGAGCTTTTTTAATGAGCTCAACATAAACTCAGTCATTTTGACACATGTTCCCTCTAAATGATCAGAGCCTCAGGGAAACAACATGGTTCATAATCTACTACAGTGTTTTATGACAAATTAAATTATCTAGAGAGAGAGAGGAGGGTAAACCTGAGGCTTGTGGGTCCTCGGAAGGTCTGAGGGCCGGCTGCTGACTCTACCTTCATCAGGAGCTTACTTTCAAATACTTTAAGAACTACGAGGGTACTCGGAGAGCACATACCACCAAGGCTGATGGGCCACTTTATCACCATATTGCATATACATGTATTGAGACCAAATACATATATGTGGACAGGTGTTTTCTGCAATCTGTTCACATCAAACATCACTTATTCTATGACATAGTTGAAAAGAATATTTTTTTACACTACAGTAACCGAATAAATATCATGGATGGCTGATTTTCCTTTTTTCGTTAAGATCTCAGCTTAGCAGGATAAACAACTAAATGAAACTGGCTCTTCACTGACCCATTAAACATCCTTCCACCAAGTTTAATGCTAATCTGTCTGCTAGTGTTTGTGCAATGCAGCTAAATAACTAACAGAACAAATCATCTTTACACATCAACAGAAAATCATCAGGACAGTTCCTCTAGTCTTGAGTGTTTCTGACAATCTGACAAATTAAGAGCAGCAGCAGCTCCATGGTCCACTGATGCAGCCAGTGTTTGTATGGGTGTGTTGTATATCGATCGACTCTACATGTCTCAGTCCAATTACCACACAGCTCTGATCAGGCCAGCGCGTAGTATCTGTCCTTGTCTGGTACGATTAATGACGGCGTCTGTGCCGGCAGCACTGGGCCTTCTCCCCGAGGTCTGATAACATGATGAGTCCAGCAGCGGGTTGGACAGGAGTGAGTCAAGTACAGCAACCGACCGTGATGCTGGCGTCTCAGCCTCCACGCAAGGTTAATGAGCAGCGGTCGTCGGTGAATTAATATCAGTTGACAGTGCTTCTGCGTTTGCCGTCACAAATGGGGGTCTGATCAAACGTGTGATGTGTGTGTGTGTGTGATTCTTTTTTTTCTTCTTTGCTCTGTCTGTCTGAGGTTATGTTGCAGGTTCACATAAGGTCAGTTTGAAAAGTGTGTATTTCAAGCCCAAAGGCTGTACCCGGTGTTATAGATGGTATTTTAAACATTCAGCCCATGATGCAGTGTTTAAATTTAACTATACGGTCCCAAATCCAAACTTTCTTCTGACACGAGCGTACATAGGCTCACTGAAAATCTGTCGTCCTATAGTAAGTTCTCCAACAATTAAAACCTTTCTATTGTTTTGTGTGTCTGTGCAAAGGTGTGGGCTGCTGCAGGTTGGAGACAGACTCTTGTCCATCAACGGGATCCTAACTGAAGACGGCACTTTGGAGGAAGCTCATCAGCTGCTCAGAGACTCGGCTCTGGCCAATAAGGTCACAGTGGACGTTGAGTTTGACGTAGCAGGTATCCTCCAGCCGACATCCTCCATTTAAGCCTGATTTAATTTCCTGAACTCTTGTTTGTTTATTTGTGCCTTCCTGCTTAAATCTTCACCCTGAATCTCCCGTAGAGTCGGTGGTTCCCAGCAGTGGCACCTTCCATGTGAAACTACCCAAGAGGAGAGGAGTGGAGCTGGGCATCACCATCAGTGGTGAGTTTGTTGGCAGCAAAGTTTACACCAGGGGGCAGTGTTGCTCAATAATGCCACACGGACCGGCATACAGTAAACTTCCTTTGAGTCAATGTGCTGTGATCCATAAAATTCAGGGTTGCAAAAGCATGAGGGCGCATAGCTCATTAACTCAGAATAATAATGGTCTGTACCAGCATTCATCGTGACCCTTTCTGCACTAACTAGCTCAGGAAAAAGACACAAACAGGAGGCGAAGAATGAGCAGAGCAGCAAAGAGAAAAAGAAGTTGATTCATTGAAAGTATTTGCTCACAGTTAGTGTTTTTTATCATCACATAACAGTTTTCTTTCCTCTGTTTTTCCAGCGAGTAAGAAACCTGGCAAACCCCTCATCATCTCCGACATCAGAAAAGGAAGTATAGCACACAGGTAAGTCCTGTCCACAAAGAAGTCCATTGCATTTTCTTGGAAACACAAAAACAGTCTGTGGCCTTCAGTTCAGATGCTGGTCACAGAAGGGAGCTGGTTTTTCTGAACACTTCAGAGTGAACAAGGCTCATGAGGGGTTATTCATGTGTGAAATAAAATAGTTTTGTAAATCCATTGTGTAATACTAGCCTAATTGGATTGAGCAATCATAACTGGATCAGTAGGGCAGAGAATTTCAGCAGGGCTCAGTGTTGATTAGGTTGAGGGTGAGGTTAGGGTCACCCCCAAGGATCCCACCGAGACACCAGGCTAATCGGATTCCCACCGTGAGTCAGGAGCTGCAGCTCTCTGGTCCCAGTTAATAGTTGTGATCCTCTCGCTCTTGTGTCTGGCAGAACAGGCACCCTGGAGCCCGGAGACAGGCTGCTGGCCATCGACAGCGTGCGGCTGGAGAACTACACCATGGAGGACGCCATGCACGTCCTTCAGCAGGCCGAGGACATGGTCAAGCTGCGGATCCAGAAGGACGAGGACAACATTGGTACATTAATCACCTAAAACACACATCATGGTATTTTGGGGTTCATTTAAACATTTAGAAAATGGTGACGACATGATGATTTCAAGTTAAACATCAAAGTAAATTAGTAAATCCAACAAATATCCACATCCATTTAGTATTTTCTTCTTAAAACATTGAACAGTTCATTGACCAATATTGAACAACAGATTAATATTTTGTCAACTCACTCAACTGTTAGTTTCAGCTTTACACTAAATAACTATAGTTAAAATTAGCTCCATCGTGCCCAGCGACCACAGTAAAATGCTGTTTATGCATCAGTTTTAATAACCGTTTTTCTCTTTGTGGTACTTTCACTTACAGGTGTGCACAGTCCTGCCACTATAAGTATATTTGTCATAAAACATTTAAAACAGTTCAGTGAAACTAAAATATTAAAGGAGAAAATGTTTTGAACTGAGGTATCTACTGTATTTGTCCATTAACTTAAATAAATTACTCTTTTAAATAGTTTCTTCTCAGGATTCTTTGTGTTTTATGTAATCTTGACTTTTTTTCTGTTTCTCCATGTGCTGCAGATGAGTTGGAGATGTCCGGCTCTATAATCTACACAGTCGAGCTGAAGAGATACAATGGTCCACTGGGCATCACGATTTCTGGCACAGAGGAGCCCTTCGACCCCATCGTCATTTCTGGCCTCACTAAGAAAGGCCTGGCAGAGAGGTGAGAGGAGGGCGGGGGGGTTGAGGATGAAGATGTTGACACTTACATTAAACAGAGGCTGGTCAAATCTGTAGTGACCCCATTTTCAACATAAGCGAAGACAGTAAACAATGGCTGTCTCGTCTTTGCCTATGACAAGAAGCCTCTTTGTGTCCGTCTCAGTCAGCACATTGGCAGCCTGACAGGTCTCCTGGCCCAGTCTGTCGGTACCGTCTGGTATACTCTGGTATCTCTGTCTCCTCCTAACCCTGCAGGACCGGGGCCATCCATATAGGGGACCGAGTCCTGGCCATCAATGGGGTCAGTCTGAAGGGAAAGCCACTGAGCGAGGCCATCCACCACCTGCAGATGGCCGGGGAGTCCGTCACCCTCAAGATCAAGAAACAAGCAGACAGTATGTTTTGGTTTTTCATTTCAAATTGTTTTCATTTTTGTATTTCTCATAGTTTCCAATTGCATTAACAGGGTGAGATGAGACAAAAATAAAAAAAGTATCGGGATAAAAACAAGAGACATTTTGAAAAACATGTGATTAGATAAAAAAAGTGCAGATAGATTGATAATAATGACACAATGACAAATTAATATTCACTTTTCTTTCTCATGTTGTGTGCTCCATGGGCAAAAACATTATTTTAATGGCCGGGTGCCATTTGCAATGAAAAAGTCCATTGCTTCAACTCTTTTAAAAAATCTAATTCCCTTCTTATATTCTACACCTCCCCTTTACTGATCATACATTTCCTAGCACAAAAAAAAGCCCTTTTAGTAACAAAGGGGAGGGGAAAGAGGAGGAGTTATTAAATGAGACAGAAGACAATATAGACACAAATGTAAATCAGGGGAAAAAAAGATTGTAAATTAGAAAATATGCTTATAAACCATATCTTATGTTGCTTTTATAAAGTTTTATTTATGTCAGAAAGTGCATTTCGTCCGTGTGTCATCGTGACCTGAGTCAGTGTTTGTTCTCAGAGTCTGATGGCCGACAGCCTCTGGACAGAGAAGCTGGGTTCCTCAGTGATCCAGAGGATGAACTGATGGACTCCCATAAGATGAGTAAACACTCAGAGGTCTATTCTGCCACTGTTCCCAGTATAGACTCTGCCATGAGCTCCTGGGACAGCTCTGGGTTCGACGCTGGGTACAGCAGCCAAGGTGAGGCCCACTTGAAAGGTCGCTGCCTAAAAATTACTCATTTCCCCTTCATCAATTTAGATCGGTGGCATTTTCATGTGTTCATATTTCTAGGTACATATCTTCACAAAACATCCGATATATTGCTCAATCCAAATGACTGGAGACGCACTCAGCTCAGGAGCCACACGGGTTCAAACTCTGCGGGGTTAGTCCACCACTCTGCGCTGTATGACGGGAGGTTCAGTGAGGATGAGTGGGACAAGATACCAGGGTGAGTGCAGTTTCATTCCTGTCGTATAACGTGTCTGTCAGTGCAGCTTTAGGTGTTTTTGATTTCACAGCAAAAAAAAAACATGTTTAATTTAAATCATTGTGTATAAACAGTGGTGGAAAACTGTACTTTGGTCAAAATTTGACTTAAGTATTTTCAGTTTATGCAACTCTAGACTTATATTCCACATTTCAGATGGAAATACTGTACGTTTTACTCAACTATATTTATCTGAGTGCCAGTCATTGCTTTTCATATTCAGATATAAATACAGGTTTGATATGTGGGTTGTTGATATTTCCACAAAATCATCCCCTTTAAACATCTGAGGTCATCTGAGCTCAAATGGAAAAGTTACCTCAAAATGTGTCTCCATGTATGTTTCAATTATGACCCAAAACAATCTATATGAACTAATAAGACTAAATCATTGATTCATTATAGATGTTTTGTTCTTGTCCATATTGAATCTATCATTCAAGCATTCACAGTGTGGGTTGGACAAAATATGTGAACCCCTTGGAGTCAGGAGGTGGTAAACTGAGTCCAACCAATAAATCCAGATCGTGGGTTAGAGCTTCTTTAATCTATAAAAAAAAAAACATGCAAATATTCTGAGATTAATCTGCTGATGTGAACCAATTATCACAAAAAAGGGATTTCAAATTTCTAATTTTGATAAAACTGGAAAGGGTTGAAAACCTATGTCAAAGGGTTTAGATATTCATAATCCATATAGTTCAATTAGAATGGCAGCAGAGGACGACCCTCAGCCCAACATGCCTGATTCATCAATGATTCCCTGAGAAATGGATGAAAATGTCCAAAAAACAACACTATCTGGCTTCTTTCTTAGCCCATTTCCCATCTTCCTGGAAATCTGTTGTAGTTTGTGTGTAAACCTGTAGAGAGGGATGAAAACATAATCTTGTGCAGCGGAGGTAGCAGAGTGTCTTTAAATAGAGACGACTTGTTACTCTCCCTTGAGGCGGGCACCCAGCTAAGATGGCTCCGAAAAACAAAACCCAGATGCTCAGTGAGGTAAAGACGGAGGAATCATGGGAGCTGCCTAACGTCATTGTTTGAGTCCAACCTGTGCTAATCACGGTGCGTGGTTGCATGAAGCATGGCCTAGACAGCGGGAGAGGAAGCTGCTGCTCCTTTCAAAACGGATAGAAGAAGACGTGACTTGAAGTTTGCCAAAGAGCAGCTTGACACTTTGCAGCCCTTCTGGGACCAATGAAGTAAATATTTTACAGACTTCATTCAAAAGAAATGATTCCACCTCCTGATGTCCTGAGCCCAGACTCTAACCCAGCAGAAATTCTGAGGAATGACTTCAAGGAAAAGTTACCCCTGAACATTTGTGCAGCTCAGATCTACAGATCCAGTACTTGTCTGAGATCATTGCAGCCGAAGTAGGTTCAACCACTTATTAAATTGAAGGAGTCACTTGTTTTTTCCACCAGCACTGTAGATGATTGAGCGTGTTCCATAATAAGACTATAATTGTTTGTGTGTTATATTCTTAAGAGCATTGTGTTGATGATCAGATCACATTTTATGCCAAGTTAATACAGAAATCTTTAAATAATTTGATTTGTCACAGGAGTAATTTTACTGCAGAATGACTACTTCTATTTTCGATTCTAGTGTATTTAGCTGATAATTCTTCCGCACCTAAACTTTGAATGCAGTACTTTGACTGTAATAGCTTATTTTTATGTGGTGTATTGTTGCTTTTATTCTGAAGATCTGAGTACTATTTCCACCACTGTGCACGAGTAAAAGCTTCTTTCTTTCACCTTTTTACTTTTCGAATTCACTGACATAAGCAAACTGCACTGTCTGAGCTACTTTCTCTTCATTTTGTATTGTATGCTTTCATATTTTGTGCTCTTCCAAACTGTCCTCTTTTCTGTTTTCTCAGGTATTCTCTCTCTCATCTGCTTTACTAACTGCCCACGAGCTCTTTGGTGTTTTCACATAGACGCATCTTTTTCTGTCACCCCCTTGTTCACAACAAAACCCTCAAAACGTCCACGGATGCATCAGGCTTATGTCTCTTCACATTTCAATTATTTTTCTCCCCCTGAACTCTTCTGTCACATATTCTCACTTTTCTGTATTTTTTTTGGGGGGTGCGACGTTACTTTTGTAAACCTGAACTCTTTTAAGAGCTTTATCTAATCTAGCGGATTTTACAATAAACCCTCACTGTTGGTCCTGTGAGATTTTCAAAAGGGACTCTCCAGCGTGCGGCCCATAAAACGGCGTCTCCCATGCTGCCTTTGTACGCAGTACCGGCCTCCAGACTGCAGGGCTGCTCTCACGTTCTGGTTCCTGCATTGTCATATAGATTCGTCAGCCCTCCTCGTTGCCATGGCACCCTAAACCATGACGACAGCTTCTGGTCCCAGGCTCTGCAGGACCTCGAGACCTGCGGCCAATCGGAGATCCTCAGGGAGCTGGAGGTACGCTCACCCCTCCTTCTCCTGCTTCCTCTCCTCCTCCATCTGCTTCGTCCTCATGACCAGTGTCGACCTAAATGATCATGCCAGATGAAGCATTATAATAATCACCAGAGTGTAATCTGTTATTAAATCTGACAAGGCAGGCCAGGCACTCGCTGCCTTAGTGACAGAGGAAGGGTTTGTGCAAAGCGTCTGCCTCTAATCACATTGTGTGCAACATAGTAGAGATTATGCTTGTGTGTGTACTTTTGTGTGTTTTTGTGTCTTTTTAGTGCATGATGATATAATTTTTTATTTTGTGCTCTTTCAGGCATCCATGACAGGTAGTGCACTTAGTCTATACCTAGAGGAGACCAAGACCAATGAAGACTTGATGTTTCAGTCTGAATTTAGTCCCATTAAAAGGGAGGGAATCAACCACACGGAGTCAAAGACTAAAAGTAGCCTGAACACATCGGCTGGAGCCAGAGATGCAGCAGCCAGGGGCAGAGGGGGCCTCTGTGACGGTTTGTCCAGTACGACTCTGGCACTGCACAAGGTAGTTTGTGTTCACTCTAAACATCTCTCATCAGAACAAGCGTGAATAAGTGTAACGTGTCCCTCTTCAACATGAAGGTTTTACACCTCTTCTGACCTAATCTCTATAAACACATGGGTTTGTGTAGTGTGATACGAAGATCTTCCGGTTTCCATTCTTTAGTCAGACCAATTACATTTGAGCAGACTTCAGTTGTCCGTAGGTTGAGTGTATGTGTGGCGCAACCCATTGACTGAAATGCATTGGCTTATGGGCTTTTTAATTCATTCATATGCAGATAGCTGTAAGTAGAGGTTCACCAAAATGTCACATAAATATCCCTGTTTTGTGTGGAGAGATGTTGGATTCATGTGATAGGAAGGATCTGACTATAAAGTGTCTTGGCCTGTATATACGCTGTCTACACTGGAAACTCTAAATCATTGGCAGTTGCCCTCTTTTCTTATTTCCTTGTACTTGCATGTGGCCACCTTATGCATTCTATTGAAACCTCATACTGTACATACAATACACTCGTAATGTAATCTGCAAGATGTGAGCCAAGGCGTGACCAAAACACCTATCATTATTGACTGATCCAACTGCTCTCACAGCTTGATGAACAAGGTACAAACAACAGCGTCCCGAGGGAATCTGCCCATTAAAAAGTTTAGACCTGCGTGCCTCCTCCACTTGACTCACCCCTGCTTTCAGTTCATTATAACTGGACCCAGTGGATACCTGGCCAGTCAGGACCTGCACCGTGTGTATGACAAAAACACACAACACCCATTATTACAGCATTACCTGAGTACTGTTTGCTGTCATCAATGCTTCTCACCCTGTGACATGCACAAGGTGAGATGCACAGATGAGAAGTTTTGGGGAGTCAGCATTGATTTGCATTCATGCTTGTATTGAGGAGTTTTACTTATACAGATAGAGATAGATATTTATGAATATGTGCTGTGCAATGTAATCTCCGTGTAACTCCAAGGTCCCGTGTGTTTGCAGGTGACCGTCAGGAAAGACCTGGAGAGCCATGACTTTGGTTTCAGTGTGTCTGACGGGCTCCTGGAGAAAGGGGTTTTCGTCAACATGATCCGTCCTGACGGCCCAGCTGATCAGGCGGGTGTAAAGCCTTTCGACCGCATTCTTCAGGTACTGTTCTCGCCATAGACCGTATATAAGGATGGACAACATGAAAGTACCCCAGAAGTGAAACTAAAAGCATCTCAATCGCCATCTGGTGGCTGGCTAGCTCATAAACCCTGCTTCCTCCATGTTAGTGGTTGGGACATTGATCAAAGTACTTTTTGAAGATTCAGTGTGTAAGATTTAGGTGAAAGGGATCTATTGGCAGAATATAAAATAATCCTTGTGATGTTTTCACTAGTGTGTAATTCATCTAAATTGTACGAAATTGATGTTTTCTTTACCCTTGAATGGGCCTTTTATATTTAAATACTGTATTTTTACAAAGGGAGTGGGTCCTTTCTACGAACCTTTAAAAAAACAAACAAATTGTTCTCAAAGATGGTTTTCTGTCGTTTTAAATGGTTCTGATCACACATGTATGTTTAATTATTGATTTTGGGGGTAAGTTTGGTTTTAATCAGTTATATGATGCCATATAAACAAACAGACTGACTCACGATTGGTCGAGCATGTGTATCGACCTCGCTACTTTGCAGGATTCCAGCGCTTGCATCATTGATGTTTTGGCTTCATTTCTGGATAGTGGGAGGAAGTGGACATGTGTCGTCCATCTTTATATACATTCTATGTTTTTTTGCCCATAGACTTGATCTTTAAATCAATAGTTATTGGGGAAATGGTCTCTATGCTTTCCTGCTAAGGCTCAGATGAGAAGATCAAATAGTGTTTGTTCAGTATGAAGCTGGATGTCGTTAGCTTTGCATAAAGACTGAAAATTGCACAATGGCTAGTTTGGTTCTGTGCACTTGCTAGCATTCAATAATTAGCTAATCAAATGAATGCTAAATATGTGCTGAATAAAAGGCACAAGCTGTTTAGCTTTGTTTAGTGTAAAAAGTTGGGGTAGCAGCTAGATTAAAAATGTCCATCTTAGCATAAGGACTTATGAGATTGTGATATTTCCAAGCAAACAGCAGATGGACAAGAAATAATCTGGGACACGATAATTATAAAGGATAATTGGCTTAAGTGGTTCTGGCAGATTTTATTTGTATTCTCTAAACTCAACGATCCCTCTCCTGTCTCAAAATGTCAAACTGCTCTCATGTGAATGTAAGAGCACGTTGAACGATGAGTTTTCATTGGCTCTGATCTTCCAGGTGAACCGTGTGAGAACCAGGGACTTGGACTGTTGTCTGACTGTGCCCCTAATTATGGAGGCTGGAGACAGTCTGGACTTGGTCATTAGCAGGAATCCACTGGCAGCAGCAGACACCGGGCTGCCTGACGACTGTGACGAACCCTCAAACTCACTGTTCTGCTTTCCCGAACACATGACCAGCAGCATCGCCCTGTGATCGCAAAGAAAAGACACCTTTCCTGGGACGCACACCAAACGCGTCACGCACAGTTTAGTTTGACACATTGTACCTCTCAGAGAGACCTTCACACTCATGTTCAACTCCTCTCACATGCACAAACACAAACCGCCACTCTCCACCCCCTGAAAGCATTTGTCACTCACAAGGCTACAAGTGCATGTTGTTCACTGTTCCCGGTTTTATGCACCGTTCCATGGAGGCTCTGAATCTCTCCACCTCCCTTCCTCCCCCACAACACCAGAGGCAAAGCCACATGTAGAGTTATATAACAGGGGTCTCATGGCTTCTGACGGAGCCAGGATGTCATCACACACACACACATATCTCCGGTCTGGAGAGAGTCAAACACTGCATGCACAGAACCACAGCATAAATGTACCTTCCTTTCCTGTAATGGGTTTCATGTTCTGATTCAAAGAACAAGAATCCAATTGTGCAAAGTGGATATTTTTTTTTCTTCTTTATGTTGAACACAAAATACTCACATGCAATGCTCTATATGCATATACCACACACATGCTCACCCCCCCACACACATAGATGGGGGGTGGGGGTGGACTGAGTTATTTCAGCCATGTCTTGGCTCACTGCCCCTGTTTCCAGTCTCTCCTCCACACTGCCCCCCCCCCCCCCCCCCCCCCCCACAGAAGGAACAGGGCCTCCAAATAGACAGAAAAGCTCCCAGCTACCTTCCAAGTATCATGAACTATGATTTACACCCCTTATATCTTCATTCCACAAATGCTTTTAAAGACACTCTAACCTTCCTGTTTTGAAGTGAAATGTCCCTTGACAAATAGTTATTTGTATTAATTATAATTTTTGGGTTACTTTCTTTTTTTAATCCACACACAAAGTTTACAAAGATTGTTTTGCACATTCTGCAAGTTTCTTTTCATTCACAGCCCACGTTTTCATCCAAAAGTTCACTTTCACTTTTCATTCTCACTGAGTTTGAGTTTCTGTTTGTGGCACCAGAATATTTTTTTTTACGGTTCGTGGTCTTTCACAGATTATTTTTTTTCCCCCTTAAATTAATCAAATCCTCCCGGGAACAGAGGATGAAATGCCTTTTACATTTTCAGTGATGAATGATTTCACTCTACATCTGACTGGGTTTTTCATCAGTGGGATTTTTTTGGGCCATACCAGTATCTATAAGCATGTTAAGCATGCATAAGTAGCTCTTCCTTGTAACATTAAAAAAAACAAACACTGGATTAATCTCTGCACCAACTGGATTTCTGTGCGAGTGCTTCCCCCTTTTTCTGTAATCATGAAATTGTGTTTTTATAAAGCATATGTGTAACAAATCTGGCGTGTCGATCAAGCTGCCTCTCTGGAAATGAATACTAATTTAATATCATGTCTTACCTG
This sequence comes from Verasper variegatus, assembly GCA_026259375.1. Lineage (NCBI taxonomy): Eukaryota > Metazoa > Chordata > Actinopteri > Pleuronectiformes > Pleuronectidae > Verasper > Verasper variegatus. The sequence continues at coordinate 17,709,844 of CM048045.1, forward strand.
ATGTGAACATGTGAGATTATTGCGGTTTTATTAAGAGCATTCTCAGAGACTGGTTCATCCTCTTTCAAATCTTATTTCTGAATCATGTCTTTTATTAAATGTCATGTACTGAGGTCGATTCTTGAGATTTTATATTCATTTAATGTATTGTACCTTTATTTTTACTGTATAATGTATCATGGTATGCAGTGCTTTATTTTTATTGATCGTACATGCACATACGGTGTAGTGTCTTCATTTAAGCTGTGATACTGAATGTGGCTGCACATTTCTTTGGGTTGATTTCCACATCCTCCCTGAAGATGTCAGGAATCTGTTCGAAAGAACTTGAAAGATTAAGTGGATATTATTTTATTTTTGTTATTTAATTTATTATAAACTAAGAAATGTATTTCTTTTTATGGAAATAAAATTTATGAAACCATAGATAGTTTTTCTCAGATGTCTCAACAGGGTGTTGTTTAATTTAATCACAGCGATGATTCACACTGAACCAGGAAATGTGTCAACACTTAACAGAAGGTGTAATGCCAAGTTTTTGGGGTGATTTTAATTTGACTGCTCCACTGAACTGTCCAGACTAATACAGCTCAAATACTGGAAGGATTGTGATGCAATATTATTTAGACTCTTTCTCCCAAGGTTGATCACATTGGCATCTGACTTGTTCTTCAAATGCATAAATTTAAGTCTTTGGGGGTTCAGCTTTTCAAGCCCTGAGGATGGACAGTGGGACACCACAGCCATGCCCAAATAAGCCAGTCTCCCCTTTGTGAGTGAGATGTCAATGCAGTTCCCACCTGCTAGGGGGGTGTAAGACTAATGGTGGGATGGACACCCTGAAAATGTAGGACAAGTGTCAACGAGCTGTCGCAGGGGAATGGCGAGAGGTGGGAGTCGGGGTGGCATGGGTGGCCTTCAAAGGAAATAAATATTATAAATAAAGAGTGCTATTTCAGGGTTGGAATCAAAACGTGCTGCGATTCGCACAAGTGGTATTTCCTGAAAATAGATTGATGAAGGTTGTAAGTGGGAGCAGTTCAAAAAAGATCTAATGAACAGTTTGCAGTCCAGGACTCATTAAAATGATTCATGGCAGTGAACAAAGTATGCAACAACTTATTAAACAACTGCAGCCTCTGTGGCTGTGCACGCATGTGTATTGAATTTAAGCGCTGCAGTGATATCCCCTGCAGGAGTGACATTGAGCCGGATGTCTGTGAAGACTGATAAGATGATACTGCACGGAAATTCAGTCTCTTTAATTATCTGTACATACACGTGTGAGATCTCCATTTTACAAGCACAGGAAAGAACAGTAAACAGCCATTTATGAGAAAATGCTTCAGACATATTGAGAGAAAAAGAAAGAATCATTCAGACAAATAGATCCAAAGAAAAAAAGACGTTTATTTGTAATCTCTATAGAATGATGCAATATGCATCTCAAAGGGGACAACTGTGAGACAAAATTACTTTGGTACACATGAATTTCCAAGCACAAGAATTTCATGGACAAAGCAGCACAGTACTGTGATGAGTCTTGCACATGCTTCAGGATAACAACTCATTCGGACTTTACATATATAACTGTTTAGGCTGTTTCAGTGATAAACATTACATTTACTTTGACTTTGATGCATTTTGAAGGAGCAGAGAATGTCATTGCTTCATAGAATATTGGACACTGAAAAATTTAATCTTGCCTCACAATGTGATCAATATTTAAAAGTGAGATTGCTGAGTTTTAAGTAGGATCATTGATGGTGTAATATGATGTACAGTATAAAATTGTTACAAAAAGGCATATGTGAATTACAAACAATTCAACTTCTACAAACAAACGTCTACAGCGAACATTAGACACTAATCCAGTGGTAGTTCTGATACTAAAATGAGCACGATGGAGAGTCAGTCTGTTTAGAAAATAAATGTTATTAATTTAAGTGATGTTCTCACAGGCCCTACTACTAATGATGAGTCAGAAAATGTGACTTTAGATTTCTACTCTATTTTGTAATTGTCTTATCATTGGGACAACTAGATACTGTATATCAAAGTTTACAATATCAAAAAGTTAGAAGCTAAAAATATATCCTCCTGTAATGTGCTGCAAAGGTATCTGCAATACCTTGCAACAAAAACAACAAATACTACATTAAAGGTGAAACGACATATAAAGTGCAAAGAGAGGTTTCAATAAATGCACTGGGACTGACTATAATAGTCACACAGGCAGTGTACAAATACTCTAAAAATGCCACTTTCCATTTCTCCTTTTTTCTTATCTGATTTTTCCTTATTTTTGTCTTGGTAGTTTTTGAGGATGTATTTTCTTATGAATGCATTTCTCACAGTTTTTGGAAAAGGCCTTGTTGAACTTGAAGGGTGTCAAGCAAAATTCAATCTTTGCCACACATGTTTCCACTGAACATGTTATGGATATATACTCTAAGAGCTGTGGCTGGTTTGCTTCTGCCGCAAGCAGAGGTACATTCATTTTCACTGTGGGATACACAACAACAGTAATAGATTAGAAGTTAGCTTGGGCAGCGAGGGCTGCCACGATCAAGTCAGAGTGTTAAAACATTTTCTTACATTTACATGGTTAATAACTTGTTTAGGTTAGTTAATTTGTGAGAAGTGAGAATTCCATCATTTCTTCTTATACAAAAAGAAAAGAAAATTCCTCATCTCTCCAGAAATCAACAGAAAGGTAGTAAACACTGAATATGTTCTACCTCAAAATACTGCCTAAACTGAGATCAGTGCCAACTACAGCGACAACAAGTGTAACATCAACAATATTGATATAGTAAAAAATAAAAATAAAAACAATAATAACTCTCTTCATAGAAATCAATCTGGAGTTTCTCTAAAGTGAATATATGGACAATGTAAACCTACCATGATCAAAGTTAGCAAATATGATAACGCAGAAAGCACAACAATCGTATTCCTCTCACAGAGAGCGCTCACATCATTGTTTCTACAATGGTGTGGGTGGGCTTGATCAAGCCATTGTTCCCGTTTGGGTCCAGGGGCTGTGTCAGCTCGCTGCCCTTCAAGTTGTACTCTTTTGGGCGAGAGCTCACACCGGACTTCGCCGGGGCTGCCACTGCTTTTATCCTCTGAGGGAAGGAGATCAGAGGTTAGACAGTCATCAGTTACCAGTGTTACACAAGGGGCAGTTTAGGGCTCAACGCCATTTTAAATGTCCGACATCATAATTGAACATTTTATTGAAAGAATAGTTGAACAAGAGAATATGTTCATCTTTCTTTCGCCAACACGTCGATTGATACTACTTTCCTATCTGTAGCCACCTGCAGATTAGCATAGCTTAGCATAGAAACGGGAAGCAGGAGTAACCAGCTAGGCTGGTTGCTAGATGCTAAAGTAGCATGCATTGCCAAGTAACACGAGAGCAGCAGATTACCTTAGCATAAAAAGAGGCACGGGGAGTAAAAGTTAGCCTGGCAACCTTATGACAGGTGACCCATGGTGTTAGCATAGCGACTTATTAGCATGCAGACTGACAACATTGACCAAGCAAGACTGAAATATTTTGCTGTCAAATAATTGAATTATAAGTTGGTGTGATAGAAATAACCAACCTGCTACTTTGTACAGTCCCGTCTGTGTTTGCAAGTCTATGAATCACAGAATGTTTCATCTCTAAAATATTTTCTTGACCTGACCTGACCTGACTCCCTACCAACTGCTTCCTTTCACTGAGCTCTGTCCCCTTCATTAAATGATATTTCTGTGCACACTAGATGTTGAGTAATGTTATCACAAGTTAACGTCTGACATTAAAGCAGCCTCCCATTGCTTTTGGGAGTGCTGCGGTTACATTCATTATAGTGCTGGTTAAAGTCATTAAGGGGGAATTCTACGGTACGGCAAATTAAGAAAACACATACAACGCATGCAAATATAGAATAGCACTGCAAATTGCGAAATATAAAGAGCATATTTCCCACAAAAGGGTTGTGTCGGCTAACCTCGATCAGGGGTCCCTCAGACTGCAAGATCTTGATGACCATCACCAATGGGATGCAGATCATGGAAGACAGGGCCAAGCACCAGCCCACACCGATGGCCCAGTCAGGGTACTCATACACCTTGTTATACTTCAAGGGCTTGTACTTCACCAGTGAGAAGACAAAGCAGCCCTGTAGGAATCAAACACACGCTGCTTTTAGTTCTTCAGTTGCACAACAGTATCTCTGATCCCTCCGACACAATAGACCGACTCTGATCTCTCACCATGCACAGGACAGGAGTGATTACGGTCCAGCTCCATTTCATCCATGGGTTTGGTCTGTAGCCAATCATATCCTCAACTGCGTCGTAGAAATTATCGACTCCTGTCAGACACAAAGACACAAAAACATGAGAATTCACAGAATCAAAGTGTGTCAGTATAATGAATATTGTAAGATAGGTTATCACTGTACAGTACTCGTGTTATTGTTTGCTGTTACAGAACAACCTTTATAACTACCTATGGAAATTAAAACATTTATGAACACATTATCTCTATTGTCCGCCATAAATTGCAGCATATATTTCAACTGGGCCATGTCCCATAATAAGATAAACTGTCTGAGCTCTATCAGTTAAAACTATCACACTAGGTCAATATTTATGCTTCCTGTGTTGATTGCGATAATAATGTGTTTTATTGCTTTGTTGACTGGGGAGTGTGCTGTGCTTTACACGTGGCTGAGGTCCCTGATAAAGCCTGTTTGTACATGATGTTGTTAACAATATGTTGTTATCACTACCAATGAGACAATGTTTTCATTGTTGTTGGTCTGTTTGTCTGTCTTTCAGAACGGGCCAGGGTACGGCCCCGTTAAATTTCGGCATGGATCCGGACAAAGGGGTGGATCCAGGAATTTGTATCATTTTCTTGAACTCAATGTTTTCTGACATTTTACCTGATTTACCAGGGAATCATTTTCTGATCTTGATAAAAAGAAATCAGCCAAATTTAGGGAGAACAGATTTCTACGTGTGTGTAATTTAGTGAGGCTTAATTGTTCTGGGTTTGTACCCTCATGGTTAAATGCACTTATTGTAAGTCGCTTTGGATAAAAGCGTCAGCTAAATGAAATGTAGTGTAATGAATTCAAGGAGACTGTAGGGCCTTGGCAGAGGTATGCGCTTTATCGTCTTTAAAGGAGAAAATCCTCTATTTTGTTTAGCCTTTAATTGTGTAAATGCACTAAATTTGTTTAAAACTCAAATCAAGCCGATTTGATTGACAAGGGCCTGGGGACAGAGAGTAACCAAAATACATGAATTTTAATATGTAAAAATATCTAAAGCTACTCTCACTTTGGCAGAAAATGTGCATGTAGTACTCTCACAGTAAGAAATCTTTCACTTCCTTAGATCTTATCTTATGCTCCCTTGAGGGGTCCCAACCCTCAAGTTGGGAACTAATAGTGTAGAACACACCCAACCAAAAAGTGAGAGGGGCTACTGTTGTGCATGATTTAACCACAGTGTCATTAACACAGGCAGTCAGTGGAAAACATTTTGGAATAATAGGGCCTTTCAGTGTGTAACCTATAAATAATGTGGTTGCTGAATGATGTCAGATGATGATTTATTGTTATTCAAAGAATTAGATGGCTTCTCGCAAAATAGTAACATGTTGATCTCAGTAGTTTATTACTGGAAGGCTTGATTTAGTTTAAATATGGGTTCTTTTTATTAGACTCAATGTTCTTCCTTCATGATGATGGGTGTAATGTGAGGGGAGAGAACCACGGCTATCCAATCACACCCCAGGATTACCACCCCACTCGCCACACCCCTGCAGGCAGTTAAACTTATTTAGTGCTGAACCCCAATGGACACCTTTGATTACCCCCATAGAACTCATTTGTGCTTTACTTCAACTCACTGTAATTACTTAAAAAAAACGACACGCACAACAGAAATCTATCACATAGAGTTGTTTCCACTTACCATAAACCCAGGCTACAGCAATGCATTCAAAGAATGCAACCCACAAAAGGCACACACCACTGGCTGCATAGTAATCAAAGAGTTGAAACACATACATGCCACCCTGGAAGAGGAAAAGACAGAAAACAGCATCAATTACCCTTCTGATGTGTATGGAGAGAAAGAGAATCACAGAGATAGATGGGGACATTGAAGCAGAGGGGGCAGGCGGTGGGTGTTGAAAGCAGTGTACAAGGATGCTGGCACTTGACCAATAGAGGCAGAGTTCAACAGGTGCTGCGACGTCATTGAAGCACGGTTAACTGCTAAACGGAAAACGGCATTCCAGCTCGCTCCATTCAGACACACAGGACGCGAGTGGTGAACGCCGCAGGGAGCCATATTTGGTCGCAAAAGCGCAGCGGCCGGCGAGCAAGTGGAAAGTCTGTTATCTCTGCTGTAGAGCCGAATGCACAGGGTCTCTTTTCCTTTTCTAAACACGGTCGAGCAGCAGAGGAAGCTCAGCTGAGGAGCCCGCTGGTGAACTTACTTTGGTTACCATGGCGAGTCCCAGGAGATAGCTCATGAAACACATCACAGCTATAAAGATCTCCCGTCGGTAACCCTTCCTGAGGAGGGATGGATACAGATCCACAATAGAGGTGATCTGTCCTTCCACTTCGACAAACTGTGGAGGCAAAAGCAACTGGTTACTTCTCAGAGGACAAAAGAATAACTAAACAACCAGTGTCTCGTTTTATGCAGAGCTCTAAATAAGACTTATTTATGTTATTTATATACCAAGATACAACAGAAACAAAATAACAGTGAATCACCGTCTGTGTCTCTGCTGTGCCTCCTCATAAGCTACATAATGTCATAACATTATGAATTTGCTCCCCTTTATCAATGTGCAGTGGCTTTATGCTCCGAGGGCAGGCCCTCTTTGTTGCATGAGGACCAAACAGAAACCCCTTACATAACAGTGGCATGTGTGTGTGTGAGCCATGTTAACAATATGTAGCATTCAGGGCTACAAATCTGCATGAAATTTATGGTTGAGCAAAGCCCCCACACACGCACACACACATGCATGCACGCTCGCATGCCGTCACTGGCAACATTTCCAAATAGCTGCACTTGCTTGACTATTTACATATGCTCAAATTTAGAGCATCGGCCTGATCGTGCATTTGGCTGAGATGAGTAGCTAGGCCATTTGCAGGACTGAGTTAGCACAAGACTAGAATTACACATGGATGCAGGAAATGTGATACAGCCAAATAATCACTCTGGTGCACACTTGGGTTTTGTCTACTTAGATTATCTTGTCTCAATCAAAGCTCTGCCTCCTATCATAGCCAGATAATGGCTTGCGAGCTATAATGATGACTCCTTCTGACTAAATGTTTGACAAACAGCTTCTAAAAACTTAATATGTGGCTTTACAGAGCATGAGAAGGGGCCTTAGACCTTACACAGAGCATGGTCGTCAAAAGTCTTTGTGGCTGCATTACTTGGCTGTCAGATATCTGATCTCTTCAAGACATTAGATATGGATCAGAGAGACACTAAATGTGTTTTACACATTGAGGGTTTGGCAGGAGCCGACTAACCTATACCTAACAGCTACTCTGCATAAAGCTTGACAGCAGATTGATTGTGAACATACCGACCTGGCTGTCAAGGCCCAGCAGCAGCAGCATGATAAAGAAGAGGACGGCCCAGAGGGTTGGCATCGGCATCATTGACACAGCTTTGGGGTAGGCGATGAAGGCCAAGCCGGGACCTGGAAGCAGAACAGAGTGGGGATGGGGAGAAGGGGGCAGAGGACAGAATTAACATTTCTATCTGATTTCAGCTTGGACGACATACGGTAAGGGGATCTGAAAAAATAATGTAAAGGCTGAGCTGAGCTAGAGACGCTGACAGGAAATGCAATCTAATTTGGCCGTCAGTTGAGGTAAGATAAATTTAACTGGATTGAGTGTTGATTCTTTGGTTACAGGGTTTTCTCACTCTAGTCGTCTTGCGTGTACATAGCTGCAGGACAAATATAAACAACTACATTGTCTACTCTTTTACTCAGGACATACTAGATACCTGCCGACAGTATTGTCCATAAAATAAGCAGAACACTATTTATTAGGCTTTTTTGATGCTTTACATTTTATGTATTGTTCTGCATAAATCACAGTTACATCATTTTTATCCTGCGCTGGTGTATTATCCATTCTTTACATTAGATCATCTTTATATATATTTATATGTGCAATTGCTACTGTCTGTAAGATGTTAAACTGTATTCTGTAGTACTGGTGCTAACTGTGTGCAATCAAGGGGATTCTGAAATAATCTAAACTAAATAATGCAGTTGAGGATTTTAGCAAAACCATGAACTGGTTCAACATGGTTACATTAAAGCAAGAGACACAAAGTCAACAATCACATAGACTAATGCCTCAATTGAGGAGTTTAGCAATAAAATTCAAATAAATAGTTTCTGTGATTTCATATATAAAGGAATACATATGTACAATCTATGTGTTTATGTCGCACACTACATACATGTACGTCTATGTCTATCACAGAGTCACCATCATTGTCATTGGTTTCACATCATAATATTCAAGTTGCAGTCTTACAGAAAAGGTTTGATTTTAAAAGAAGAGAGCAGGCATGCTGAAATAAGACGCATCTCCTTCAAAGTCCACATGAGAAGCAGAAGCAGAACCGGTGGCGTCCACCTCGCTCAGGAGATCCACAGCTTGTTAACAGAACAGTGCACACACAGTAGAGTACATACAGAAGGGTGGCCAATCGTCTCAGCAATGTCCCCTGGTCAAAAAGACGTAAAGTAAACTACATGACATGAGCAGGTTGGATGTGGCACGTGAGGACACCGGGTGCAATTGAGCGCCTGTAAATAATGATGATGGAGCAGAACCGCAGTTCGTTCAGTGGCTTAAACACGCAGCACTTGACCAATTCGATGTAATCTGTCAATCTCAAAAGGGGAGAACACACTGAATTAACAATCCTGTTTCTTTGAAGGCTTTTTTTTTTTTTTTCAAGGAGTGTGCAGTTGCCGATACCTCTACATTTCAGCATCATGATTTCCGAGACTTAAATATTTATATATTTTTTTAAAATTTGGCTTATTATAAGGTTTCAAATTGTCTGTCTTTCTCTTTTCCGCAGCAGCAGCAGGACCCACCGTTACTGCTACTGTCACCTTCGACCCTCGTACCTGACTCTGCCACATCGGCAATGTCCACCCCTTGTTCTTGTGCCATGAAGCCCAGGACGGAAAATATTGCGAAGCCAGACACAAAACTGGTTCCGCTGTTGAGGCCTCCCAGCAGCAAACAGTCCCTATGTCACACATATGTCGAGGAGGTTGTTAATGAACACAGGTGGAACCGAAGTTCCCATTTTCTTTTCACGCAACCGTCTCTGACACGAGTTGCTGTCACTACTACAGTCCCACTCATCCCAGCGGAAACGCAGCTCACCTGTAGCAGTTGTATTTGTATTTGTTGTAGCTCCCCAGTGACGTCATGGCTCCCAGGCAAATGGCATAGGAGAAGAAAATCTGGGTTCCTGCATCAATCCACACCTGAGGAGACAGAGGAAGAGGTGCACTGACTTTAATCTGTTATTATAACACGTGGACTTGGTTTTGAGACGACTGGTATCACTCTCATGAAGATGGTGGATGTTGTTACTTGCTTCCTATCTTTATGCTAAGATAATCTAACTGGCTGCAGGCTATAGCTTCATACTTTGCTTGAAAGTTTCATCTAGTTCTCAGCAACTCACTAAGTAAACATCTTTTCCAAGATGTTGAACTTTCCCTTTAATACCTGAGGACAGAAATGTTAATAAAAAAAAATTGGTTTTAAATTGTACCTCTGGATCTTGGAGTCGGGTCAAGTTGGGGTAAAGGTAAAATTTGATTCCTTCACTTGCCCCAGGCAGAGTCACACCACGGATCAACAGCACAATTAACATCACGAATGGGAAAGTCGCTGTTATGTACACCACCTAGACAGGATACAGGAATTGTTACTAACAATGCAGGAGAGCAGTTATAGACTTAGGACTCATCAACCTTGAGATACAATGGAATAAGCTCTACCTCCAAATAAACACGACTTCCCTAAGTTTTTTTCCTCGACTCTTACTCTTAGTACAGAAGAACACAAACTGAGACACAGCAGCGGTTTCTGTCCAGCTAACAGAAACACACTTAGGGCTGAGGAGCGACACAAAGTCTGGCCAAGAAACAACCTCCAGGGCAGCGCTGAGACTTGTGTCTCTACATCAACTAAATCAAGCTTGTTTCTAAAACAGTGGCTGTTCTCTGAGCAACAGGGTTTTGTCACCGACTCGTTGGGGTAGAAAAGTAAAAGGCCAAGCAGCTTCCAGGAAACACAATAAGTAAAGTATACACTACATCACTCACTTTCCCAGTGGACTTGACTCCTTTCCAGATGCAGAAGAAGCAGATAACCCAAACTGCCAGGAGACACAGGGCCAGGTCCCACTTTATGGGTCCAATGTCCTCGATACCATTGGAGATGCTCAGGACATTGCGTCTACAGACGACACAGAGGCACCAGTTAATGGTAGTTTGTGGGATTTGAAACAAAAAAAAGTTATCTTGCACATTTTTAAACACTCTCAAAGACAAAAGTCATGTAGTAACTCTAAACCATGAACACAAGAGAATGAGTAAGAGGATAAGGAATAGAAGTCGTTGAAATGAAACAGGCACATAACTTGGCCTTTCATTGGTGTTCTGCTACTTGTCCAGAGTCTGAGGACACTTAAATGTTAAGAAGATTATCTGAAAAACTTTGAAGCCGAAGCCTTGATGCACCATGAACACTTCTAACTTAGTGCTAATTGTTGTGATGAATTACTATCAAATTGAAATGGGTAAAAAAAGGCCATGAAAAGCATTGTATTTCAGTTTAGTTTGACAAACTCTGATTTTCATGTAACACATGAAAGGTGCAGTACAAATAAAGTTTATAATAAACTGCAAGCGAGATAAGATGGCAGTGCGTGCATGTTGTCATGTGTGCATGTGTGCGTTAGGCGTGCCGTCCGTGAATACTCACTCCCAGAACTCTGTGACGGGGGATGTGAAGTTGGTGATGTTGGCTGCCAACCAAAGGGTCTTGTTCTTGCGGACCGTGTCCTCCACACAGAACTCTGTGTTCCAGGGCTGCTTGCATTTTGCCCAGGGGAGCTCCGGCTGAAAGCACTGAAACAGGTAGTAGAGACCCCAGGCCAAGATCACAATGTAGTAGACGTTCAGGAGAGATACGATGACAACAGAGGCGTAGCCAATACCTGGGAAGAAACAGAGGTTGGATTTCCACATCAGCTCTATATCAAACAACTTGGCTGAGCATTTCGATTTTTGCTCTTGTAAAAAAGACATTTTACAAATGAGCTTTTGTTTGTGGGATGACATAAGATGCTTTCACACATGCGCTGAACTCTATTCTCCAGAAATTATCCTGAGAGGATGTAAGTGAGAATGTAAATCACAGAGTCAGAGGCTCTGGAGTTTTTCCTGCCAGCCCCCTCACAAAAACTCAGGATTAAGTCCATTTCCAATTAACGGCAAGTTGAGCACATTGATGATGTTTCTAGAATGCAACAGACGCAAGACTGTGCTGGAAACAAAACACATGATCTCCGAAGCAGAATTTATAGATTAAGCCCTGCCTCACATGATCTGCCCACCCCCAGACATTTTCCGGAGTTCATGTCAGAAAATGTCTCCAGGGGACAGACCTACAACATTTTCTCCGGTCCTTAAACTGTCCCTACCAGCGGCACAAGACTCATAATTCATATTTAAGATGTAATGTGATGCATTGTTGGAGAAATTAAACTTCTCATCTTCTCATCTGCAATGATGAAGAATTATGCTAGAATTAGGCGTGTCAGTGCAGTATGACATCACTGATGGGTGTGGTTGCACTGTGTAATACAGAGCACTCTATGATGCAGCACATTATTCAATTACTCTTTAAATTCAAACTTTATGCAAACAATTGGACTTCTCATGGGGGGATAAGGCTGCTGAGCAAACTCCTAACAACTAACTCATAATGAACTTACCCGACTACATTACCAACTGTTGTTATGTTCTTAGTGTTGGGCTATTTTTAGATGACTTTGCCATGAATCTGGACACAGAAATCCCCAGTACTCTTCCACTGCTTTAGAGTATTTATAAACCCATCATCTCTATTGCCCCCACCTCCTCATTCCCACATACCGAATGCAAACAGATAGACAACTAATTTCTCGGACTTGCGTGAGCGTGCGTGTGCGTGTAGTCCACAGTGTGTTTGTGTGTGTGCTGGGTAAAGTCATGAATTCACAGTGTGATAAAAACCCAAGGAGGTGGGAGGAACAATGGGAGACTTGTGAGTCGCCCGTTCTGTGGCCACTTGTGGACTTTCACTCCTGTGTCAGACGCCAGATGGACAGGCAGCAGCCTCAGCATTTCTTGAATAGCTGAGCCCATCTGCAGCTGCTGGAGATCCGGTACCGCACAGTTTCCTCCCTTTTCATGTAACGTTGCCCATGTGAACATGAGTAAAGGCGTCATGGCAGCTGCTGAGGTTGCTCAGTGCGACAGCTGTTGCTCAAAAGAAGAGGGGCTGCACCTCAGAGGAATGACGGGCCCTTGGGTGTCTTAGAGTAAACTTATGGTGAGAGAACCCCACCCTGACAACTTGGCCACAGAGGACATTTGTAATATAAAACAAAACAAGTGGATCCACACTGTAGCTCCATGTCAACAAAGACCATCACATAATCTTCATAAGTCCCCATTGCTCGGCAACTTGACTTATTTATGTATTTATTTATTGCTTTCGGTTTCCGTGGTAACCAAGACCTCATCAAAACCATTACACACACCAGATCGTCCATCCAAAGATGACTGTATGACATGGAGTGCCTTCAAGCATGTGCTCTTTGTATTTTTTTATATTTAATGTAATAACATTGCATTAAAATCTATATATTTATACTTATTTATATTAATTTACATGTGTGTGCATGTATGTTTGTAAACCCTCTACGTGAGGTGGACCTCTGCAGTTAAAAAGTACTTATATCATTCATTCTCCCTGATTGTCCAGGTTTCTGTGCTTTCGTTGTTCAGCTCCTGCTTCATTTTGCTGTTAAATGTTGTTTACACAAAATAAACCACCCGAAGGAAGTAAAACTGTTCTAATTACCTGGGGTGTTGGCCAGGGGCACAACACAAAATCTGACTGTTGAATACTGGACTGAAACAGGAAGACAACCAGGGCTAAATTCTTGTTCCAGCAAATGAGGCTTTTACTCAGCAATGAATATTAGATGATCTTGTCAGGGGATATTTATACTGCGATAAACAGCCTCTATTTCTGTGTGTGAATCTACGCAGTGTTTATGTGTTTGGACTGACCAGTGAAGATGGGGCAGATCTTGCCCCAGCAGGTGATGCCTCCTTCAGAAGTGTACTGGCCCAGTGCGACCTCCAGGAAGAAGACAGGCAGGCCGCCCCCAAACAGAAAGATGAAGTAAGGAATGAGAAATGCACCTGGAGAAGGGAAACAGGAATCAGCTCTGAGTAATCCTCGAGCTGCAGTGATTTCATCGCAACGTGTTTTTAGCTCTGGCGTTTGACGTGTAGCTTTTGCTTACCTCCACCATTTTTATAGCAAAGGTAAGGGAACCGCCAGACGTTTCCTAATCCGACGAAGCCTCCGGCCACAGAAAGGACAAAGTCGAGCTTACTGGACCACTTCTCCCTCTGAGGAACCTTGCCCTCTGCCTCATCCTCGGGCCGCGTGCCCGGGCTCTTCCCCGGCGAAGGTTTCAGGGTGTCCTTATGGAAGTCCTTCAAGCATTGGAGCTTCTCTTTTTGTGCCATGCTGTGGACGGCGGATGGGAAAAAGGACACATTGATGGAGAGAGAGAGACAGAGAGACAGAGACAGAGGTGAGAGGGATAAGACGCAGATAGAGAGGAGCATTAGGGAGATAATGCTGTCTCCTGATTGCGTTACAGCTTGCGTACATGATATACAGCACTATGCAGCTCATCTTGCTAATCTGAAAGACTGATGCATTGAGGTCATTCAGATTGGAGCAATGATTGGTGGAAACATGGAGCAAAATCAAGTTAGAAAATGAAAAATATATGCAAGCATATGCGATGGAGACTAGTGATAAAAGACAAGCAGAGTCACACACAGTTTTTGCATTTCACAGTTTTCCGGGGCAAACAAACAAGGAGAATACCCAGTGTGTTTAGTTATCAGCCTCAATCAACCAATCAGTTTCTAGACAAGTAAAAACATCTATATACTATATATCAGGTGTTTTCTTTTGTATTCATGCAGCACAGCCTGTAGTGTGACCCTTCACTCTCAGGGTGAGTTTTTTCTGCTCAGAGGGGGGCACATTGTCACTGGAGGAAGAGGAAGGGAATGTTTGGACACACTGCTGAGACCTCGCCTGAACCTGGGGCAACAGTTTTCTTTTTGCTTTCTCTTATGCTACTGTATCAGCAACCGGTCAGCCCTCCGTAATCCAAATTTAGAGGGAGAGGGGTTACATATCCCCTTTGCATTCCCTAAGCACTGGCCTCACATAGGAAGACGCAACAGCTTTAAGTTTCAAGAGTGTTTACACTGTAAACTGTCTTTCCAAGAAAGACAGGATTACTTATTACCAGCTGAGGTGTCCTGTATCCCCCTGCTCGAGCCAAAAAGAAACCCTAATAGGACAGGATAAACTATGTGTCAGGAGTGACTGTGATTTAAGCTCCCAGGCTGGGACACCATATGGAACAAAGGAGGGGACAATGAGAAAGCTCAAATGAATCATCCGCTCTAAGATTAGTAGTAATACAAGAGGAAAAAATCTCTTTTTTAAAAGAGAAGTTGGCAAAATACTCCCCCTTAACTCTTGTGGGCCAATGGAAGAAGAAAAAATTCAGACTGCCTTGTTCATTGAAGCTCAGATGAAAGAACATTTTGTACAGAAAAGTTTCTACCCTGCAAAATATGACAACCTTTGCTGAAAACACAGTGAAAAACTGTGGAACGTGCAAGAAGCGGAAGGCGGTGAACAGATTTCAGGATGGCTACTTAAGACTTTACAATAAAAGACTGACAATGATCATAATAACATCCACCTCTCAGGAGCTGCCTTGTACATGAAGAAGACTCCAGCATTCCTACTGGGAACTGTGCCTTTCCTCACTTAACTCACATTAACGCTTGAACAACAAGCCCTGCATCCCCCTGAGAGAGAGAGAGAGCGCGCGCGCGCGTGTGTGTGTGTGTGTGTGTGTGTGTGTGTGTGTGTGTGTGTGTGTGTGTGTGTCCCCCATCGTTTTCTATGATCTTTTTTCTCTTCCTGTTATGCATGACAAGTCAACATGAACCGCTTTCCATTCCCAAACCTTCTTACGTAACTGGATCAGTAGTTGCCCACTCGGTTTCTCATCCTGTTTCAACCCCCCCCCTCTCTCTCTCTCTCTCTCTATCTCTCTTTATCCCTCTTTCCGTGCACTCATCTCTCTCTCACCTGGTTGCCTGCTGTCACGAGCCCGTCAGATAACACCGAACGCAAACTGTCCCTGAGAAATAAACCCAGACGCGCACTTCACCTGAAATTCCCTTATAATAATAAAAACATACAACATAACGAAAGATGCGCGACTGAAATCGGTCCAACACGGATCGCTCTGATAACACACTCGCTGTGCTTCCTCTGCTCATTCAACCTTTTCAACATGCAAACTGAAATCTTAAACACACCAACTAACGGGTTGTTTATTCTTAAACAAACGAATGCAACAAATAATAAATATAAAATCAAAACAGACCCCCCCCCCCCCCCCCCCCCCAAAAAAAGCGCATCCAAACTAAAAGATAATAACAAATCAAGTGTCTTTTTCCAGCAAAGCAAATGAGAGTAAACTTACATTTCCTTCATGGCTGCGGCTGTGTGTAATGTTCCTCTCGCTCAGCTGTCACCATTCCACTGTACTGAAAGTCTTTATGCAGACACGGGTCACCAGGAGTGGAGCTGACAGCAGGACCCGCCCCCTGACTGTAAGACAATTAAATCCAAAGTGGAGATTGGACGCAGCCTCGCTGTGACTGACAACTCAGGTACCAACGTGGGAGACTGTAAATTTCCACTTCCCTCTACTATACACACACACACACATACACACACACACACACACACACAGCCCAGTGGTGGTGGGGGACGAGTGTGTCACACATACACACACACACACACACACACACACACACACACTCTTTATTCATGTTGGAGACACAGAGCACAAGTCAGGGGAAGAGAAAAGCAGAGCTGGGCTTGGTGCTTGGTCTTGAATTATGATCTGCTACAAATGCATTGAATAAAAAGCAGAGTTGAGTTTATTTACATTGTTATGTATATGCATCACAGTTTCATAGCCAGCTCCCTCCGTAACATCGCCATGCCACTTCCGAGTATCTTCGAGTGAAAACTATCTTTATTCATGGATGTGTGTGTGCTGCGATCAGTCTGAATCACTGTCCTCCGCTCTGGTTTGTTATCTGGGAAATGTAAACCAGTACAGTATCAGCATATAACAAGGCCTAATAAGGGAATATGTCTCCTCGTCGTGTCCTTCGACTGCGGTCTGTTTGGTTACTTCTCACTGTTCTCAGAGAGCACAATGGCCTGACAAAGTCTGGCACTCAAGAGTCAACTCAAACTGATGAACTCCTCATAGGGGTTTATAATGTTAAACATCAACTGATGATGAGACACACACACAAACAAACACACACACACACAAACAAACACAAAAACACACAAACACACATATACGTTCTGAAAACCATAAAACTTAAACCAAATTGATCCCTGAAGTTTCCAGGTCCACCGTTTGGGAACTGTTGTTTTCAGCCCCGGCAGCTAAACAGGGGCAGCCACACCTCAGGTTTTATCCTGCTGAGAGGGCGGATTGGGGTTATTAAAGGACACATGTCAATTAATCATATACTGGATTGGGCAGCGACAGAAAAAGTAGGTTAAGTATGTGCCAGTAAGCAAATGGTATAATCTGTATACATCTTAGTCCATCAGACCTACTTCAGCAGACTCTCCTCTATACAGTGCATAACACACATTCATTGACTCATTGACTCATCCACTCATTCATCCAGTGGGTGACTTGCAGATATGGACAGTGAAGGTGCACCTGGAGCATACAGGGGGAAAAGTAAACATATACTTTTTGCCCCAAACATGGTATATCGCTGCAAAGCCCGAGATGCTCCTGAACGCATCACAGCAGCCCTCCAAAAATGAACAAACAGAATCAAGGAACATGTTCTTATCAGTTATAAACACAGGAAACAGGGTTCAAAGACCAAACTGCTTTTTCTTTTTATAACCAAACAGCATTTGCTGTTGATTTTTTTTTAAGGTGAACTTAAAACTCATGATTCAGCTTTATCTTTCGCGGTAAAATAAAAATCAATAACATGTGGGATCTGATTGATTTACATGTTGATTTATGTTCACTTGCAACATTTGATGTTTGATGTACAAAGTTTGTTCGATTGGAATATTTACTTTTTTTAAAAACATTAAATCGTTTCTGAGGCACAGTTTATAATGGTTTTATGAGGTGTAATTAATAGATTTATTAATGGTTAATACATTTAGATGAATTTTTAGTAAGTATTACTTTTTTGCTGTCTGATTGTGGAAAAAACAAACCCGTAGGTACTTATTTAATGATTTATAATCATTTATAACTGTATTATTACTTGTTGTGTAAGTTGGTACTATTAATAATTGATCTCTAAAACATTGATCATTTATCATTAATACCTCAATCAATTACACATTATAAACCTTATCCTTATTGGCTTATTCAATGGCCTCATTATTGGCCAATAAATCATTTACTAATATTTCTTGGATCACTCCAATAATAACAACAAGCGCAGTGGTTCAGACCACAGACCTTTAAGCCCAATTCATGCTTCTGCATTGAATCTATGCCGTCGCTCTGGCATAGCTCTGTGTAGACATGTACTCTACACAGAACTCACAAACCATCCGGTGCTTCAGGTTAGCAGATTTTAGCATGTAGCTGAAAACACTATACTGTGTACAGCCTCACTGTGCTGATAGCATCGCTGTAAGATAAGGCCAGGAGATTTTATTAATAAAGCATCTGTCACACACAGAGGTAGATTCAAGCTGCTGAAATAAAAGGTCAAAGGGTCTAACCAGTCAAAGTGGTTTTTAGTTTCTAATAATAGTGTAAAACACAAACACATATAACATCAAATATTTATCATTTATGCCACTGGAGTAGACGAGACTGCAGTTCACTCTAGCATCTTAATCCAGAGCATCAGCCAAACTAGATGGCACCACCACATGTTTGTACGTCATCTATTGCAGGGAAAGTGTCTCTTCAATCAATACAAATTATTATGTTCTTATTAAAATATTCTAAATAAATCATCATCTGCTCTGATTAGCTAGATAAGATCCACTTTATTATTGATTCAAAACCAGGAAGAGAAGGCAAGTAATCTTTAAAATGATCAAACCAAGGGAGCTGTTTTTATACTGAAACAGAAATGAAGCATTTCATGGTACAGTTTTATTACAGAAATACACTCCAATTAGAAGTCCAGGAACAAGTAGAGTGTTTTTTACTCCTTATTTTTATGCTGTGCATGGGTTTTACGTGATGGCTTCTTCTGCAGAGAACAAAAGCTCTGTCAAGTGCTTTCCTGATGCCTGAGGTGAAATGGCCAGGAAACAGGAAAGTGAGTGAAAGAAATCGCAAGTTTGGACGCTCACTGTTTGTAACTGTGCAAAAAAACATCCTTGAATCTAAAGTAGCTGAGCACACACAGAGGAAAGAGAGCTTTGTGTCGAGTTATATTAGCAGGAAAGAAAACATCGGAACCATCAAAGCAAAGTCATGTTTCTAACTATTACTGTGGATTTACCATTAGTCTTTGCAACTCTTAAGAGGATACGTATTCATGTGTTTTTATTATGGTTCCACAGCTCAGACATAACACTGTTTAAAACCTCGAAATGAAACCTTGACCCATCATGTTGAGAAAAGACGACTAAATCCTGCTGTGTTTGATGCAGCTTGATGATCCAGGTCTCTGTGCAGGCGTGACAATGGGATGTATTAAACCCACTGAGGCTGCATCCACTGAAAAAAATGAAGACCAGCAGAAACTTGAACTGGAGTGCCCCCCCCCCCCCCCCCCCCCCCTTATATGAAGCGCATACCTCCACCAAGAAGACCCAATAGTCCCCTTAAATTCAAGGACACATCATGTTATCTCAGCTGCACATTGTTGGTAGTTACAGGTTTGTAGCCATTGTTACTGGATAGCAGCTGAAAAACAACTACCGTCCTGAAAGCACAATAATCTCTGCTACCAAATGTCACACCCGAGATATAAATCCCCTAATCCCCTAAATATGCCAGATATTTTTCATCAAGATCCACGAATGATTCCCTTGGAAACACTGAAAAGACCTGGATCTACTCTTATGTCCTGGATTCTTTTTTGGTCTCATTCCACCAGGTTTTGTGGCTGCTGACAAACAAATGGACAGGGGCAAATATCTAACCTGGTCAGGAGGTAACAAGGAAACATAAACGTCATCAATTGAACAGAGAAACGTTTTTGTGTGTTTCTTTGTCATTGTCTGGATCTGCGTTGGTGGTATACTCAAATGAAAGATTTTAAATCGCTAACTTTTCGCAGAAATCGTGATGGTGATTTCTTTCTCAAAACTTCCATTGTTGTGCGCCCCCTACATCTGATATTATAACTCCACTCACTTAGTTTTATAGTTTGTTTTTGTTTTTTTAAACAAAGCCTCAGCAGACACAGACACTAAACTCCAAGGTCACGACGTGTCATCCTCGCAGCAGCTTTAATGAATCCACACCCTCAGAAGTCCGTCTGATTGTTTCTACTGAAGAGTTCTGGACCAGTGGTTGTTGTCCTGGATAGATTTAGCCTGTCTTTTGTTAGAGGTCTGTCTAAGGACAGACCAGTCACATGGTGACACTGTAATCCTGTCTCACATGCAGACGCTGTTTGTATATCTCTGCAGAGCTGGCTGTGTTCTCTACTGGCAACCTTGCGAACTCACCTTGAGCGGAGCTTTAAATTGTGCTTGACACAAACAATCAAAGAAGATAAGACACACGATGAAGAGTGATAGAAAAACTCAGACATTTACATGGTAAATAAAACAGCTAAGCTTACCTGTGCTGCAGCTTGGGATGCTGCCATGATCTGTGTAAGCACGGGCCGGATATATTTACTCAGCTTTCTCAGAGGGCCTGCTGTCTTTGTCAAAGCTGACTAATAAGACCACTGCTCACTCGCTTGTCTGTGTCCCGGCCACTAATACTTCAAGGGAGCGTATAAGGCTTAATCCCATATTACCGTGGCTATGTTAAGTGTAAGCATCTGACTCTCACACACGTCCAAGAGGAGCCGCTATGCAGTGAAAGGAGATAAACCGAATCGTGGTTGATAAGCTTCAGCGGCAGTGTCTATGAAACTGTGTAGTCATACCCGGCCTGGTATTTACATGACAGGACAGGGACATGCTGGGGGCAAAGCGTCTGGCTGCTGAGCCCCTTCTGGTTTCAAGACAACCCTGTAAACAGATCTTCTTGGCGCGAACCTGTTGTTTAATTTATTGCGTGTATAGTCTTAACTGTGCCATTTCCCAGCCAGCCATTCTTGCGTAATCGCTGGCTGGGATGAGACTGCACCGACTCCAAGTCCTACGACTGATGAAATTTAAGCACCGGCTTTCTGTGGTGCCAAAATAAAACTAAGATGTACTACATCTATATGTCATGTAGCACTAATATAGTGAGTTAGTATTGCAATATTGTTATTTTGAAGGTGTTCATTTATGGAAATATAAAGTGGGGAATACAATAGAGTGGGAGGGAGAGACAACACTTTTCAGGTCAGTCTCTGGCTAAGCATGGGCTTACCTCTCTCTCTCTCTCTCTCTCTCTTTGGTGGTAATCCCCAACTAATTGCAAATTAGGATATTGGCAGTGACAGCAGCAGTGAGGTATGTCTGCCGTCTCCTGGAAGGACGCAGCAGTTGTCGGCGCCATCACGTCGTCAATGTGCACGTCTGTCCCTCACAGAATACAACGCAGTAATGGCCAACACCTTAAAGACAGATGTCAGAGGTGAAATTGTAGACTGTGTGGTAGAAGTACACTGAAAGATATGCTAAGCACTAGAGAATTTTCATTACTCCGGTGTGAAAGACATGTTTCTTTTATATTTTTATTTTATTTATATTAAATATGACTTAATTTCTCAGTTTGTGACCAATCTGTTCTCTGTATTTCCCTAACCCTATTTCCCAGTGGCTCCCATTCTTGCTACGACAGCTTTCTCATACAAATGACCAAGAAATCTGGTGTTCTTTTACTGTGTAACTGAGCAAATTGCAAATATAGTTACTTGCAAGTAAAACAAAAGCTTTGTACTCAGAATCCTTCAGATCTTATAGATGCTTTATGTTTGGCATGATGCTCAATTTGAATCAATGCCAATTTCATCCACTATAAAACAGAGAAACTCAAGTTTTAAAATTAGAATAAAAACAAACATTACAATAACAACACTTCACATCCATCAGCTGAAGCTTCCTCAACTGCTCCAAACATAGTGCATCCTACATGTGAACCTTATGGTCAGCCATAGACCACTTAAGGTGAGTTATGATGTAATTTAAGAAACCACCAAAATAAGTCAGCGAGAGGACCTTGGAGTTGACCAGAGAAAAAATAAACTGTGGGAAGAGAAACTGGGACTATACTTACACTTTTATTGTGAAATAATACTGCTGATCTCTGTTGCTGTGTGCTGGGTCTAACCAACACCCAGGCTAATAATAACTTTACATATTTTTACTGGTTGAGGGAATATGCAGAAAACAGCTCTACCTCCATTGGTCTGGTATGTCAACCCTGTATGAAGGGACAGATGTCACAGTGATGTCTCTGTGAGTCAGACAGAACTGACTGTGAGTCAAGGGATCATAACCTTTTCTGATCTGGAAATTGCCATTGGAAAATATTTTGTTTTACTGACTTTACTGGACACATGACCAGAAATATGAGTCATAACTGGGACAGAGAAATTATTTCTAGTCAGTGTTCTTTGGCTCCAGGCTGATTTGAGGATATTTTTGATAA
This sequence comes from Verasper variegatus, assembly GCA_026259375.1. NCBI lineage: Eukaryota > Metazoa > Chordata > Actinopteri > Pleuronectiformes > Pleuronectidae > Verasper > Verasper variegatus. Next base: position 17,732,152 of record CM048045.1, read on the forward strand.
CAAAATATGCTGATGATGATATATGATTACTTTGAAAAGGAAATTATTTGAAACCCAATCAAAAGTGTTGAAATAAGTTTTAAATGATCACATGATTTTGACTTGTCTCACTGATGAGATGGTTTACACAATTTCATGCTATCCAACATCTGATTCTCCTAAATCAGATAAACTGGGTCACATCAGCTGATGGTGACCATTAACATCAAAAACAACAACTGGTGGGTTATGTGAGAACTTTTATTAGTGAAAACCAAAACGTTCAGCCTATATATACTGCTGAGGGTCGTGGGCGGAGTTGGGGCTAATCCCACCTGACACTGAGCAGGAGACGTGGGTCACCCTGGACAGGTCGCAAGGTCACCACGGTCAACTTAAAGTCTTGAATTAACCGAGACCCAATCTGTGTTGAATTACTGTGAGAAAATCAACATCTTCCCATGCAGACACAGGGACAACATCTATACTCCACTCTGGGTGAACCCGGGATTTGAACTGGGAAAGTCTCGCAATGAAACCACAATGCTAACCACTGACCAACTGCCCTCCCATTGAAAGATATCATTACGGGGGTCAGACCTCTTGACAGGCTGCAAAGAATGTTTTACAGGCCTTTGGACATAAAGTAAACAGGTACTTCACAGAATCATTAAAAAATATATTTATTTGCATTTCTGCTTTCATGCTACCTGATTATCCCAAAACTAAGTGGAAAATTTGACCTGATGGTGGCGCTAGATGAACAACCAGTGGGATCAGCAAAGTTAGAACAAAACATCATGAAGATGCCAATGATTGCAGCAAAATTTTAAGAAATCCATCAAATTGTTGTCAAGATTTTTAACTGGAAGGCCCATTAAAGTTGGATTTCACTGACAAAATGCAGCTTTTTCGATAAACTCCACACTCACAGTTTCCATGTCTCACTCTCGCCTGCTCGGGCATGGAGCCAGAGTTGAGGCGTTAAACAGGAACTAACTGGTGTCGGTTCCACATGCAAACACGGTCTCCATGGGAATTGAATAAAATGACAAGAAATATAAGATCTTCCTGCGCACAGCGTAAATAATCATTTGTCGAGTCTGAAACCCAATAAACTGGAGTTTCCCAGCCAAGACCAAAGCCTTTCTGAGTTACCTAGCAACAACCGTAAAACATTTGTAAAGGGAGCTTGCTGGGGTAATAACTAATTGTACTGTTTACTCTTGTCTTTTTTCTACATGTAGGCCTTCAAGAAGTTAGGCTGGAGGCCAGGGGTTTTGTTGTCCAAGGGATGGCCTCAGTGTTTCAGTTGAACTGCTCTTTAATGTGTTCTAACAGCAGCTCTGCAACACAGTGGGCTCCCGCTGGGATTTGAGCTTACGTGCTATTCAGAACCTCAGGGAAACCATTAAGGTGACATACAGCTTTGTCTTTGCCTCAGAGACTCTTTGAAATTGGAGTGATAGAGTCCAAAGGGGGGCCAGTTATAAACTGTACAGCGAGCAAAGTGACGCAAACGTATGCACTTATTTAAATCACTGCAGTGACGGTGCCTCGCCATTTACTGACCTTGTGAACCTGTGATGGACGAGTAATGTGAAAAACGGACAACTGTCAAACGGCCCCTTTCAGAAACTGTTCCCATGAGTTCAGAGCTCAAGATGAAGGATTTAGTTGTTTTCCACAATGCATGAAAAGATGTGTTTCCTCCACAAGGCAGCTGCTGTGTGACAGGCCACCCACTGGCCATAAACTGAGAAGTGGCGCCATCTTTAGGTGGCTTCCTCATAGACAGTGGATCACACAGCTGTATCTGTATCTATATTTTATTTAGATGAAAGAATAGAAATAAGATAGAAGACGAAGATAAATAAGATACAGGTAAAGCCACCTCCAACACACACACACACACACGTTTGTACATCTATCAGGAGGAAACTCATTGGCATCATACATTCCCTAACCCCTTACCCTAACCCTAACTATCCAAACTAAATGCCTAACCCTTAATCTAACCCTAACCCTAAAACCAAGACTTAACCCTCAAACAGTCCACTGAAAAATTGAGGACCAGTCAAAATGTCCTCACTTTCCCTTAATGTCCTCACTCTGTGGGTTGCAGGCTCAAAATGGTCCTCACAAGACATCTGTACAAATGGTAAATGGTCTGTATTTAAACACTCACAGCTGTAAGAACTTTTCTGGTGTATTTGCTTTATTTTTCTTTGTAAAATATTGAACACCATGAGGATCCAGTTAGCGTTTACTTGTTTTTCTTCTCTGGTGGGTGCAGTGGTCCAGTTTTTGTAGATATATTTCTGTTAGGTTTAGTTTTGGTTGTTGGTTTACAGTAAATGAGGATTTCCCATGTTGGTCTGTTGGGTTTTCTTTCTTTTGTTTTGGCCACACAATCAGACCCCTGTTTATCTTGTCTTGAAGTTGGATGTGTTTGTTAATTAGTTATAATTCATGTTCTTTTGGACTGTTTCTCTCTGACTCTTAATTATGGTCAACCTCCTTGTGATGAGCCGCTTTTTGGGGTCGTAAAAGTACATAAATGAACATAAGAAATCTCATTATACCTGTTTAAGACTTCATTATAGAGACCAATAAATGTTTAACTTAATGTTTGTACAGTATAGGGCTTATTAGTGTTAACAGGTGGGGTTGTCAGTGTTGCTGAGGTTGATGAAGATATCATTAGTTTTGCAGGTATTTGGTCACCAAGTGATGGACAAGAAAGCGATTTGAACTGAAGATGGCACTAGATGACAAATGAAAGGGGGATTACAATTCCTAAGACACATGTGAACATCTGCACCAAATTTCATGGACATCACATACTGATAGTTGTTTAGATACTTGACTTAAACCCACAAATCCCCAAACCCTCATGGTGGCACCAGCGTCTGGCTTGAAAAAGAACGACACAATGAATTCAAATGAAGTTATAGTGACATACTTCAAAATTCATGGAGATATATTGAATAACACACAACTCGTGCTCACTGTACCACGTTTAATTTAAAAAAACAAAAAGCTGTTATTTATCCATTTTTCTAACAGCAGGCACATCAGGACGTTTTCAAAAACAAACTTTTAAATATTTTGCTGTGTCGGTGGTAAATCTAACGTGCAAACAGTAGAGTAACAGCTTCATTTTCTCGTGGACACACAGAATAAGAAAGGTATGCTGTGATACAGAGCTGCGGGAAATAGATTCATCATTTTTGAATGTACACAAAGTGCAAGAGTATGTCGAGGGGGAGGGGTTAATGTACTGTAAGTGTTCACACTTGAGGAATGTCATTGGTTGAATAGTGAGGTGAACTAAAGCCACTAAATTCAGTCAAACAGAAAATAAAAACTGCAGTTCATCTTCACTGCTGCTGTGCAGGAAGTAAAATATCATAAAACCATGTTCTATGCAAATTGAAAATAAAAGCTGAAATTAAAAATATTTTCAGGATAAATGAAGTCAACGCACACTTCTTACAGTCCAACACAACATCCCAGAATGTCCGTGAACAGACTTCACCCTGCCAGCTCCCAAAGTACAAAACTCTGCGCTGCAGTTTCACAATAGTTTTCAACAACGTCCTCAACCGACTACACAGAGTCCGGCCATGTAACAATAGTTATCCACTCTGCTTTCAGTTACTGTCAAAGTAAAATTCCAACCTTCATTATAAGTGCCGGTGCTGAACTTCATTGGGGCCAAACCATGTTTTAAAAATGCTAAATAAGCTGCTATCCCAGCAGCTACAAATGATGTGTAAAGTAAATTCATGCATTTGCTATACAATGATAATCTGTTGTAAATACAGAATAAACCACTAATGTTTTTCCCCGCACATGGTATATCTTAAACAATCTGAAAGCATTCAACATACAAATCTGCCGCTACTCATCACAACCCTTTCCCACCTAAATATATACTCTGTAAAATATACTGTAAATGAAATAAAACCTACAAACATACAGAAACATATGTTTTTCTTTTCATCTCATTCTTTTTGTTCCTGGCTACAGACACACCCACTGTAAGCCCCCTGCCAAAGCATGCACCTCGAAAACCTCAAACAGTTCAACAGTCAATATTAATGCTGGACAGCAGCTCCTCTAAGGCCTCCAGCTTCTGGTTGGCCTCCTCGATGGCGCTGTATGTCTGTACGTTGCTTGTAATGTGGTAGCGGATTTCATCCACCAGGGGGACGGAGTCGTTCTCGTGACGCTCAGTCAAGCGATGCGGCGTCCTCTTTGATGATCTCTGCAAACTCAGGCTGCTCCACCAGCTGCAAAAGACCGGAACGACAAGTAGGACAAGGGTGTGAATTTATCCTTGAACTCAACCTAGAGCTGTTTGAGTTTGAAAACTGGGATCTCACAAACAACTACTCATGCTCACAGCTACAGTCTCGAAATTACCCTAACCCCAGTCTGCACGTATTTGGACTGTGAGAGGAATTTGCAGTACCCAGAGAAAACCCACGCAGACATAAGAAGAACATACAAACTCCACAGAGATATACTTCTGCTAAAGCTCACATATCCTCACAGTATATCCTGTTTCATTTGTACAAAACCCAGATGTTAAAATGACCGTTTGTTATGAACTGAACAAAGCATTCTTGACCAGACGTGTTAACTTCTCCCCTGCATCCAGTCTTAGTAACAAGCTAATAACCTACGGGCTCTGGCTTCACATTGATCGGAGACGCAGAGACCAACACCTACCCGCTCAATGATCTTGGCCATGAACTCAGTGCATTGATCCTCCAGCCGGGAGAGACGGAAAAGCTTGGCCGTCTTCAACACGTACAGGACGTTATCTTCACATATAGTCATACCGAGTGTCTTCCCACACAGACGCTTCAGCCCCGTCAGCAGATACATGTCAGCCACAAACAGCACGTCCAACACGTTCTCCGTCGTCAGCTGGACACAGAGAAAAGATCAGGTGTCACACAATGATGTGCATTCGAGAAAGAATACTTTTGTTGTATAAGGAGGAGAGAAAAAACTCTGTCATGTCATTGCTTAAACATAGACTTGTTACTATACTTATAATGCACCATATAAAGGATTGGTCAAGAATCCAATGTTATGCACTTAATAATTTCACTTTTTGTTTTTATGACTCCTGGGCTCGTAGCCTGAGAAGCAAGTGTTTCCACAAAGTAACGACTACAAACATCAGACTTGAAGCAGGTCACCTACCTCTGTGGTATTACTGTAGATGTAATACATGACATGGATAAAGACTTCATGGGAGATGTTGTGTAAAGTGATCACTGGAGTGCTGGGCAGCGACTGCAACTGCCCTCCCTCACTGAAGTGATCCTGCAGTAAGGCTTTAAAGTAGTCGCTACGCCCGGAGAAAAACACCTAGTGACAAAAACACACACACACACACACACACACACACACACACACACACACACACACACACACACACACACACACACACACACACACACACACACACACACACACACACACAATAAATCTATAATGTTCTTTTTTTTTTGTAAGTGACACTTTTTGTAGTGTAGTGTGAATTTGTACCTTATGACACAAAAAATCATAACCATCCACTCTGAAGCAGAGGTCGGGATAAGTAGGGAAGAGGTCGACTCTGTTGAAGGGAAGTTCTCCAAATCCAACCTTGAGAGGATCAACAACACAAAGCTTGTTCAGGCTGTGAGACACTCACAAATATAGTGTGACCATATTCTTATTCTTTGCTAAAACGTTCTTACTCTTAGTTCAGTGGGCAGAGCACAGTCTGCTAACTGAGCCATCTCCTCCGCGAGCTGACAGCTCTGAGGCTCCACAGTCAGGACTTTCACACAGATTCCTGGCTTGTTGGACACTGAAGGAAAACACGGACACACATCATGCATGCGGAGAAGATCATTTCATGCTGCTGAAAAAATGGTCATGGGTAAAAAGTTTCCCGGTACACTGAAGCTATTTGGAAAAGCTCTAGATGTGTCACAGTGATAACACACAACACAACAAAGTACAAAGAGTACTGTCTTACCAAAGTCATACACGTGTTTACATTTATTCTCCAGCTCCTCTATAAAATCTGTCATCTTGCATTGTTTAGCAATTCGTCTGCACTCCTCCACGAGGCTTATATCGATATCCATTCCTCCTATAACATAGAGGAGAAAAAACAACACTTTTTACAAGTTGAAAATGGCAGCAGGAACTTGTCTGGCTCTGTTTGTTGGTGTTTTCGATTTTGGTGTGATGGTGTAAAATGGGGAACAACTCATTAAAATAAAACTCCACAGAGCAACTAATAGTCAGAAACTCTATAGGGCACCTTTGAAAACAGTGAGTGCTTCCAGCTGCAGCTTGAAGCCTGTTGCAGCCACCATAGCTTTAACTGATGTTGAAAAAGAAACTGAGGCATCTAACTCTGTGTCATTTAGGCAAAATACAAAAAGGACTTTCTCACTAACACCCGGCATGGTTACACTCTGTTTTTCACACATGAAAAATAGAACAGGCTAAATTTTCAAACGAAACAGTGACGGCTGAACATTTTCAGCTCTTAAACACACCAACCTGTGTAGAAATACTGCAGGATGGCTCCAAAGGCTGCAGGGTGGATCTGGAATCAAAAACAGCCTTCATGCATTTTGATACAGACGATATGACAATATTGCACAGTGTCATAGACATGACACTGGAACAGCAGCACAGAGGGAATCAAAGAGAATATATATTTATCTACCAAAGGGTGTTTGAGAGTTATCAAGTTCTTTCCCTTCCATTTGCTCTCAAACATTTCAGTGAAGTACTCGGAGCGTGCGCTGAGTACACAGCGGTGGGCCTGAAATGTCTGACCATGAACCAGGAACTTGACATCACTGTGTTGGCCCTGTTCCAGTAACCTGAGGGCAAAAACAAAACATACAAATATTTGGATTACATTAAAGTACTCTGTGTGGTCCTGCAGATGTAAGTACAAGCTATAAAAGGTAGCATTGTGCTTCTGATACAACTGAGGAAAATGAATAGCTCTGTAGAGAAGGTGGATCATTTCCATGCTCAGACACTTGACGCTTACATGTGCAGGAAGTAGTTGAAATCATCCCGCTGCATAGTGCGGGCACTGACACACTTGTAATCTTTGAGCAGGCGTCGAACTGAGTCACTCAGGGAGCCGTACAAGCACCTCTCGCCATCAAATGTGTTGGCTTCACACTTGGCACCTGAAAAAAAAATAAATCTGATGATACTACAAAACATCTCGGTGCAATTGTAAGAATCAGCAAAAAATCGTGGGAAAGTAGTTTCAGTGTTTAGTCTTTTATGTATTAGCAGCCTCACCACTAGCTAACAGGTACTCGACCAGTTCCTCATGACCACAGAGGCAGGCGTAATACCTGGAGAATAAACATGTCCACATTTCAACATAGGATAATGATGCCATGTTGGGATTTGACCACTTGCCGAAATTTGTACTTACAGCGGGGTACTGTCCCATTTATCTCTTACATTGAGCTCCACGTCTCTTTGTTCAACGAGGTATCTGAAAGAGAGAGGAAAAAGTAGAAGTATGTAGCGGTGGAAGTTACAGTGGTTTCAAAAATGTATGTTTGACGTTATTAATATATTTTTTTTTACATAAATATCTGTATAACTGCACACATTATGTTTGTCAATATACAAGTAGAATACATTCACTGAAAGTGATATTTTGCATGGATATGCAAAATAACCTAGAGCTTGCAGAGCTGGAGAAATGCACCACATTAACTTGCCCTGCTTTCCACTTGCTTGAACTGACATACAACCAATTACTGGTCTTCTGGTATTTAGCAGGACATACCAGTGTGTCCCAGAGCAGAGTTAGCAGAGTTAGACCCTCTTTCTTTAACTAACTACAGACCAACTCCTGTAGTGTCTTCTTTATCTAAGGGTCGGGTAAAAGTAATCTCTTCTCTAATAATAATAATAATCGCTTGTTAAGGTCGCTAATGACCAACTACCGAATCCAGAAAATTCTCACAGCTTAAGTTCTGCCTCTGATGTTGATGATCAATACGTTCTTTCACACCGTCAAGACACTTGGGTAGGAATCAAGAGCACTGTTTTAACCTTACTATGGTCCTAACTCTCCCTCAGAACTTTCTCAGTCACTCAGCTGAGATGTGGTGTTCCTCAGGGCTCTGTCCCTGCCCCCTTTTGTTTTCTATAGCATAGCAGTCTAACAAATCTCACAACCTGCCCCTCTGACACTAAATCCTGCACATCCTCCGATTTCCTTGAATAATAATTATTGTAGTAGTTGTTCTTGTTATTGTTATTATAACCAAGCTGACAGCCACAACCTGATTTGCACCAGGAACCTGAGGAGCTGACCTACAAACGTTGGCTTGAGTTAACAGCTGGGTCATCAGAGCTAATGTTAGCAGGCTGGGCTCAGCTCCGTGTTTACATGGTGCTCAAAAACACGTCATGTAAATCCAGTTAGCATTTAGCACACACACACACAGTCACACACACACACACACACACACACACACACACACACACACACGCACACAGTCACACACACACACGCACATACACTCACAACAACAACATCGTCTGATTACCTGACTCTAAAAACGTCGCCCTTTCTGCAGCTGCTAAACAGATCGTACACATCCATAGTCTCCTCGGTGTTTTCGCGGCTCTGTGATGCATTGAAACGGCCTGTCTACCGGACAGGTGAGCGACAGTTTGCTGGAAGCCTCCGGGTTTGCAGGCTCGACGCTGGGGAAGTTGTCTGAGATGTCACGCCTTCCTGCACAGTTGTTTACAAGCTGCTCGGATCCTCGGTGTCATGAAGGTGTTTTGGTTTTTTTCTCCCGTCCCCTGGTGGGCGAGGGCCCGCTCCTGCGCTGCGTCTGATTGGCCAGTGCACGTTGACTTCCTTGTTTGGGTTCCAGAAGAGCGGTGATTGGTTGAGAGGAGCACATCCGCGTCTGGTTAAGCCAATCAGAGGCAGCGTATGGGGCGGGTCGTGTTGCGTCTATTCACTTCAGATATGCAGAATATGTGTAAACTGGTTCTGTCGACTTTCCTGCAACATACAACAATAAACCCTGAATTATTTACTATCATCATCCCCACTCACAACATGTAACTGGAATGAGACACTGCTCATGAAGTTCCTCCATTAAGTGACCTTCTCTATTCTGGCTCAGTAAATCCTCCTCTCAGTGGTTTTCCTGTGTACAAGACTGTAATGTTCCATTTTGCTGCAGTGCATGTGGGCACTATAAACATCCTGCCTGACGGTGTGAGGAGCTGCAGCTCTGTCGTGACTATTAAAACCCAAACCAAAGAGTCTGTTGAAAGCTGCTCAGCACTGACCCGGAGCTCTGCCCTTTTCATTTGTTGATAGTCATTGGACAAGCACACTCTTGTGTTGTGCTGTTGTGTTTGTGTTACCCTTTCAAATAAAATAGACAAACAAATAAGTAAAATTCATCTGCAGGTCTTTGTGTTGAATCTTAAAACACTGTAGGGGACGTGTTGCCGAATTTCATTATATTTTGTGGACATATGGATGTTGATGTTTCTGATCTTTTTCAATTAGAAAATAGCACACACGCGACACAGATGACCACAAATGTGTCATAATAAAACCATAACTGGCTTTTTGTAATATACACTAAGAAAACATATTAAACAAGAAAGTAAAATTAAAGAACAGAAAAACATACAAGCAAAAAGAGTGGATGAAAAAGAAAAGGACTCCGTGTTGTGGCTTTTCAGGTCCATCAGCCAGCTCCTCGTTAAACAGCTTCAGTTCCTTTTGCTACTCTTGTCTTGACCTGCCACTTTACGCCTGAGGGTGTTTTTTCAAAATCATCAGCGTGTTTCGACATTCAGGTTTTGCAGAAAATTCCGTGCTTGCACAGAATAGCCACTTTCATAACTTCTTCTAAATGAGGTTTCAGCCTCTATTACTCTGATCATTGCAAAACTTGTCTGCGCATTGTCTGAATCGGGTCTCTCTCATGAGAATTTTTAGTATTTCTGTGTTGCATTTTTTTATTTATGAATGTTCTTGCAGGAAGACTGTTAATGGTCTGACTGGAGATTCTAACACTAACCATAAAGTTTATTAAAGTTGTTCCCAATATACCATAATATTTGTCCATCAGAACATGAATGATCCAGATCTTAGTTTACCCACTCGCGTAACAAAGGTTCATCTTGCATCTCACAAGCTATTGTGTCCCTCATTGATAATTCAGACCATGCTGTTTGTCGTTAAAAACTTCACTTCCTTCTCAAAAAAAATGCAAGATGAAAAATTACCCAGACACACAAAGGGATCACACAAAATGACCAAATGCCAGATGACCAGAAAATTTGCTGTATACAAACCAGACCAGTTTCATACCAGTAATTTACCTCATTAAAAACAATTAAAAGCAAAGATATGTGACACAAAACATTATTTATTTATTTCAAAATGTAACTCGAAGCATTTCAGATCTATTATTCATTCCTCTAATTCCATTTTGGCAAGTTTCTGTTTTAATATGGAGATCTGAAGTTGAAGTTTTTTTCGTGCCAGCAAGAGGTTTTCCTTCTGCAGTCTCAGCACGTCGACCTGCAACATCTCTGCGAGGAGAAAAACACACACAAAAACACACAACTGATGATTTCACAGACACAACAATAACAAACATAATTCCCTACTTAAATAAGTGTGGAAGGGGAGGTTAAACATACAGTGGTAGCGTGGCTGGTCAGTGCGCATGCACAACTTCACCGCTAGATATCACTAAATTCTACACACTGAACCTTTAAAGGTTGATAATATGACGTTGGTGAAGAATTCAATGAATTTCTTTTACAATTCTTTATGACTTCCCCATTCGTTTAAGGTAGAATGTAAAAAAACTGAAACTGCGCTTGTGCAGGTCTCGCTAGCGCGGGCGCTAGCTATCCAGCCAGCTTAAACAATCAAAGAAGTCCACGGTAGGTGTTTAGCGAACTTTATTGAAATTTGTAAAAAGAAGATGCGTTAGCCGCGGAAGGGTGATACAACTTATGAGCTCTCGCTTATATACGACACAGGAAACTAACTTGCGTGACTTCCGGGGGAAGCACTCCCTGACTCCCGACAACGTCACACACCTGAACTGCCCCAAGGGGGGGCTGTTGCATAGCAAAACATAGTATGCATTTGTGGGACATAACAGCGCTGGTTGGCAGAGGCATACAACCGCAAGGTGGTAATTCTCGTGACTTTATTATGATGGATTAGATTCGAATTTTGATTCAATATAACGGCTCCACATCTGAGCTGATTCAGGCTGACAGTCATGAGGATTTTCTGTAGATGCTCCAGAATCGATTCTAGAAGTAATATCTAACAAGGACATTTATTGGGCCAGAAGAAACACATGTGGCCCAAGTACCAGAATAATTACTTCTGCCAAAAAGGTTGTGTTTTCCTCTTTGTTTGTCTGTTAGTTTGAAGGTTTACACAAACAGTTCAGGACAGACTAACTTTGATATAGTATAATTCAACAGTTTTGTTGATTTCTCAGAGAATAATTTGTGGATCTGAAAAAAATGTTTAGCGGACTGAAATCTGTCAGTGTGAAATTTGGTGCAAATCCAAATTTAAATGTGGTTTCAAAGGGGAGAGTCAGGCCTAGTCGGAGGTATGTGTTCTCTAACATTGACAAAGTACATTATTATGATCACTTCATAAATATTTTTTGCCTTTTAATGAGAATTCTACACAATAAGGAAAGACAACCTGTGGGAGTGGAAAATCTCATCTTTAAAGCAAAAAAGGGGACACTCCCCAATTCCAAGCATTCCATCTTATAATTTAGCCCTCTGCCTTTCACAGAGGCAACACCTCACTACAGATGTCAAGTATGTGTAGCTCAACTCTCGTCTCACTTCGCTCCATGTCTGCGGGTGAAAGAATGTCAGAATGAGTAAATTACAGTGTTGCTCGTTACCTATGACGTTTTTGTTGACAGATGCATTCTGGGTATCGACTATGTCACCTGTGTGGTCAGTCAAGCAGAGAGGTAAAGCGATATGTAGATCTACCTCAACAGGGTAGTGATCGCTCACTCTCAGGGCCTGAGGATGATACATATTCGGAATTAGTGATATCACCAAGAAACAGGAAAGTAACAGAGGTGCATGAAAACATAAACTTACCATTTCCTCTGTCATATCAAACTCTGTGTGGAAATTGAACGGCTTGGCTGAATTCGGCACAATAGCAGCCAGCATGTCTTCACCATACACTACAATCCTGTTAGAGAAATATGTATATGATATAATGAATTCTGAAAATACACCGTACATACATTTTTCTTCCATTCTGTGATAATTATTGCACTACTCTTTAAATCAAACATATTTTCTTAAAAGCTTTACAATGTCCACCTGCCTGTCGTAGGTGTGATCATTTGACATATTCGCAGTGGTGTCAACGTCATCCCCAATCAGCCAGTGGAAGTTCTTGTCAGTGCGAATGCGGATCTCCTTCATTTTTTTACGTGTGACATACGCACCATCTGCATTGAAGTCCCCCAGGATCATTATGTTCTAGAGGAAATCAACAACAGTAAATGTTCAATGGTCTATATTTGCATTTGCAGAGGATGACCGATACTGCAGCGGGACATCTTAACTCACATCAGTTTTCCACTTGTCTTTAACCACCAGGACGACCTCGTACAGCTCATCCAGCTCTTTCTCCGAGTCCCAGGGTTTGGTGTGGACCGGGATCAGCACTATGTCCTCCAGCACTGAGACAAATGCACAGGACAAATGTTTGTCTCCACCGACATGTCCCATCATGACATAACTCTGACAGTCTAAACTTGATCAACTTGCTGCTGGCTTTTATTCTCATGTCAAACTAGATCCTATCACAAACACAAACTGACTCAGACGTCACAGCAGCAATCTGTCTGCACCAACTCAACACTTCAACACTGATAGAGCGACTCCCTGTTAAACCGACCTGTGTTGTGTAGTTTGAAGTGGAGAATGTACGGCTCCCTGGCAAAGGCATCGATGTCGTTTACCTGGTTGTCTTCATATTGATAGCAGTCAATCAAGTTGACCACATCATCCCTTCCAGTGGGAGAAGATGTGTTTTAGTGCAAATGGTTACATGTAGGCAGTCTTATCGTCAAGTAAAACTCACCTGAAGAGAAACAAAAATTGTTCCTTGTATCGGGTCCTTCCCAGGCGGGTGCTGAGCTGCAGGGAGTAGTGATGGCTTGTGTTGACCCTGACGTGAGATAAGCATACAACACACAGTAAACACCGACATCAACCGTGTTTGCTTCATTCAGAGATTAAAAAAGATAAATAAAAAATCAACTCACCTGTTCAGTTCGTTCAGGAACAGTTTGACAGAATCTCCGCTTACGTCCACAACCTCCAGAATGAGGATGATGTCATATCGAGACACAATCTAAAACAAACACTGCCAGAGTTAAGTAGAAGTCTGAAGTTATGAGGAAGCATTGCATTTTTTTTTACATTTTTCATTTAGCTGACGCTTTTATCCAAAGCGACTTACAATAAGTGCATTCAACCATGAGGGTACAAACCCAGAACAACAAGAATCGACACAATTTCTTCAAAAAAGCAAAACTACAAAGTGCTATGAGTAAGTGCCATTTAAGTGCTACTAAATTGTTAGTCTTAAAGTCTTAGTCTTAAATATGAAATCAGGAGGAAACAGACTTCTGTAGCACACCCTGTCACAACAATAACAGCTAATAAATTTGTTTGTCACACTGCCTCATTAAACCTCTATGGCTGCCTCCCAAAACTAAACCCTTGTAATTATTACGCCTGTTTAATTGCCCAATAAATCACTGCGGAAATCAGCCTCCTCATAATTTACTGTGCCACAACCAATGAAAACACGTTTTACCTTAACCAGAGTCGACAGCACATCTGGATTGGAGACCTTTGCCAGTCCAAACCTCTGCACGTTGAATGAAGCTATCTTCATGCCTGACACGAAAAAAAAAAAAACTCAGACATTTACAATAGAGTCAAAGATAAAACATTTACATTATTAATTATCACTTTACATAAATTTACTTTTTACCCACCTTCAATAATGTGTTGATGCTGTGCGTCAGTGGCACACCAACTCCAGAATGGACCGTAGGAGAAATGTATTCATGTGTAGCTGTTATTCTAAAGGAAGGTGATGATTGCGTAAACGCTCTCAAAAGAAAGCAAAGAGAGGACAGACCAGTTTTATTGTTGACAGCCGGCTGTAACCAACAGTGGCTCTTGACATTGCACTTAACATAGAATTACATCTAAAGCAACAATGTGACTCAGTCTACTTTTCTCTTATGATCTTAATTGTTGTAATATCATCCGGACAACATTTCCCAAAACACAAAGTATTCTTATATTATATATGATTTTTTTTACGTTTGGACATATTTTGTTGGAAATGTTGTGTATCCTTGTTGTTTAGGTGAAGCATCTTTTGTGGGCTTGTGACCCTCCTGCAGTTTAAATCATCTCAAACTTCCTGTTTTTCCTGCTTCCTTTACATCTCATCCAGCACCACTGTAGACCAAACTGAAATCTCATTTGGACATTAAGCCAATTTAAATATTTAATTAATTAACAGTAATGATTTTTAGCTCTTGTTGATATAATCAAATGCAGACTTTTTCTTTCTAATGTTGTAACTTATGTCACGGAGAAGGCCTGGAATCCAGCATGAGAGCACAAACAAAGCATCCTGCAGAGAGGGGTAGGTGGGAGAGCAGGTAGGTGGGAGAGCAGGTATGTGTCTGACAGGTTGAACCACATTGGGGGAGCCACATAACTTCCCTATCAAGCCACACCTATCCCTGCCTATAAAGTAACATCCAAGAGATAAGAGATGCACAACCGAGCTCGACCACTGAACGACATCTTCATCTTCCCCATCAGAGAGAGATCTCCACAGAAGCAACACCATGAGTCTGTGGAGAAACCCCACCAGCCGCCCAGGAGTGCACTCCAAGGGCTTCAGCAGCTTGTCTGTGGGATCCTATTCATACCACAAGATGAGCACCGGCACCGAGCAGAGGGCCCCGATCACAGCTGTGACTGTCAACAAGAGCCTGCTCGCCCCACTGAACCTGGAAATCGACCCCACCATCCAGGTTGTCCGCACCCAGGAGAAGGATCAGATCAAGACCCTCAACAACCGCTTCGTCTCATTCATTGACAAGGTGAGAATCAGGTATGCAGATAAATGATCACAGTGAGATTTTTGTTTGTGTTGCCCTTCAGTATTTGGGGGACAGTTTTATGTTGTGGGTCCTTACTCCCCGTGTCACAGGTGAGATTCCTTGAGCAGCAGAACAAAATGCTGGAAACCAAGTGGGAGCTGCTGCAGAAACAGACGACCGCCTCCTCCAACATCGAGCCCATGCTGAAGTCCTTCATCAGCTCCCTGGAGAGACAGCTGGAGGGCATCAGCAATGAAAAACTAAGGCTTGACATGGACAACGAAGTCATGCATCAAAATGTTGAGGACTATAAGACGAGGTAGGACAGAAGCACTTGTTGTTGATTCAGTAAATACTAAGTGTGAAGATGTGCAGGGGTAATATGACCTGTGGCGTGTTTCAGGTACGAGGAGGAAATCAACAGGAGGAATGATGCTGAGAACGAGTTTGTCATGATCAAAAAGGTATGCAAGTATGCAATCATGATCACAATGTTTACTCAGTGTGTGCATGTTTAATGCTGATGAATATTCAAAGATTCATTAATCTCTCTATGCATGAAATGTAGCTGTGTATTTCATAAAGTCATGCACTAAAGCAGAGGTTGTATGTTTTTCACTGACTGCCTGCAGGATGTGGATTCAAGTTATCTGTCTCAGGTGGATCTGAGCGACAGGTTGTCTTCTAACCAGGATGAACACGCCTTCCTCAGGGCACTGTATGATACGGTACACAACCATTCATTGAAAATCCTTTCAAAATGTCACACAGTATTCAAAAAGGAAAACATGTAAACTACACGTGTTGTACTCTGGAGTATGTCTCCTCATTGCTGCTGTGTCTGTTGTTTGATAAAAGGAGCTGAGTGAGCTGCAGGAGAGCCTGAGGACGACCTCTGTGGTGGTGCAGATGGACAACTCCCGCGGCCTGAACATGGATCAGATCGTGACTGATGTTAAGGCTCAGTACGAGGACATTGCCGCCCGCAGTCGTGAGGAGGCTGAAAGCTGGTACAAGAACAAGGTGAAGTACTGAAGCATATGACCCCAGAACAATTATACACCGCTGTTAATGTCATGCAATTTTGTGGCAAAACAGGTTTCTCTTGAAAAGTTTAAATAAATGAGGGGGGTCAGTATTTAGGTCAAGCTCATAAATCTACTACACAAGGGACTCTCATGTCAAACCTGATAATTACTGGACTAACACCTTTCTTCCTGTTTGGTACCAGTTTGACCAGATGACTGCCGAGTCGCAAAAGTATAGCAATGAAATGCATAACAGCAAAGGAGAAATATCTGGACTCAACCGAATGATCAGCCGCCTGCAGAATGAGATCCAGAATGTAAAGGCACAGGTGAGTGAAATAATGAAAGTCACACTTCTCCACATGTTAAAAACTGTTTTGTTGATTCGTTCAGCTACTCGCGGCATCATTCTGATAATCGGCAAAGAACGAGGTGCAGAAAGGAATTCAAACAGGAGCTATGACATGGAGCAAAAGCAGAATTTTCAACAAATCACACACTTTAAGAAAAACAAACTACTATTTTTTTTTATACAAATTATTCCTTGGGAAAAATGTGTAAATGGTGGAAAAACGCCCCATTAAAAGTGTGAAAAAAAAAATCCTGCATCCGCACCTAAATGTATTGGGTGTTTCATAACCAATACCACATCCTTTCAGTCTGTCCCATGTCTTTTGCATATTATTGCTTAGAAACAAACAAACAAACGAACAGGGGTGAAAACATAATCAGAAATGATCCAAAAATGTATGACACACACAAGATCTATTATTACAGTTGTTCTGTTGTAATTTGTCTGTCTGGCCTGCTGTTTACATACTTAACATTACTCCTTATATTGTGAAATTGTATCTGGCTTTCTGGAAGCCTCTAAATGTTTTGGTCTAGGTGTCACAATCCACATTAACAAAGGTACATGACACGGTGGAATGGTCTTTGAAAGAATCTGTTTTGAAAGGAATGATTGACAGACTGACACCTCCCTGCATGTTATGTTTTCAGTGTGTCAGTCTGGATGGCCAGGTCTCTGAGGCAGAGCAGCGTGGGGAGGAGGCCGTGCTGGATGCCAAGGCTCGCATCAAGGACCTGGATCTGGCTCTGCAGAGGGCCAAACAGGACATGGCTCGCCAGCTGAGAGATTACCAGGAGCTCATGAATGTCAAACTGGGCCTGGACATAGAGATCTCCACCTACAGGAAGCTGCTGGAGGGAGAGGAGGACAGGTGAGTGGAGCGGGCAGATCGCAGATCACAGTCTAATGCAGGTGTTTCTGGAAAAGAGTCTCAAAAGAATGTGTTCGGCTCAACTCTCCACTCCACTACATGGTTTTCATTTTCAAACAGGTCGGATAAAGAAAAGAAAAGAAAAGCCAGTCTTGCTCCCTGTTTCATTACGGAGATAATAACTTCCTTTGCTCCAAGCTTTAAACTACGATCTTCCAAGGATTTTGCCAGCATGGTCCCGGAGGCTTTGGGTGTTAAATTGGTGAACTTGACCTTTGAGAGACTCACAGTGTATTTCTTCCTCTCTCACTAACAGACTTGGACATGATTCTATTGTCAAAATCCAAGAAGTGCCGAGCCAATGTAAGTACTGTGCTTTACAGTTGCAGCTCACTCCATTATCACTAATAATCAGATCAGAATGACCTCATATCCTGTTTGTATTTGCTTTGTCCAGCCTCCCAGGTTTACAGCCAGCAGCGGCGAAGATCAGGTCCCCTCCTCATCAAGACAGTGGAGACCCATGACAGATTATTTGCTACAGAAAATGTAAAGCATTAACCTACTGAATCACCGTGGCAACATAACTCCCCCTTTAGATTAACCTCCTTTTTAACCTGCAAAAATCCCACTGCACATATGAGCCAAATCTGTCTGTTCCTCGTCATGTTTGATGTCACATGTTGTGTTTGAAATAAAGATGTGTTCAGCTCTACGATCGGTTCCTTTTTTCTTTTTGTCCTTGGTAGTTTAGAGGTATTAGTATTGTTTTATATTTATATTATTTATTATTATTATTATTATTATTATTATTATTATTATTATTATTATTATTATTATTATTATTATTATTATCTTAATGAATAAGCATGGTGGGTGTGGAGTTAATTGTAAATATATCTTCTTATTACTAATCTGGATCATATTATGTAAATAAAGCTGTCAGATAAATGTAGTGGAGCAAAACAATTTACTCATCTACTCAAGTGAAGTAACATCATCATTTTCAAAGAATATAAAACGATTATAAACTGATTATGGGATTATTACTATGGCAGATGTGTGGGACCAAAATGTACAAATATGATAAAACAACTTGTTAGAACATTTGTATTCACTGCCTACCTTTATTTATACATGTTTATTCTATTCATTATGTGTATTATTATTATTATTATTATTATTATTTATAATCACAGTGTGACTTTGTGACGTTTGTAAGCTATTCAATGTTGAATAAAGTTTTTTTAAAGAGTAAAAAATTAATAGATGCACCGGGGCGTTTCCCACAGTTTTTTTCTGCTCTAACTTTATTGATCAAACTGCTCTGATACGGAGGACAGTCCCTGTGTTGACTCTAATGTCCGTGTTGTTGGACCTGGACTGTTTATGAAGGGTTGGGACCAGGCTCCTGCGGATGTTAACCACACTTTACTTCCTGTTGTGAGTCAGTCGTGGTTTAATGTTCAGGAAGCTGCTGCTCATCATAACTCCACCATTTCAAAACTCTTTATAAACTCTGTTATAACTCGTTTCCATCGTTTTCCAGCGACGCTTCGTCAAGGTAACTTTGCTTTTAACTTCACCGTTAAAAGAAATGACCACGTGAGCGTCGTGTCTGTGTTTTAAGACACGAGGCGAAACAGCTTTTAAAACAGGGAAGTTTATTACTCGCCATTAATAATCTACCTGCGGACATGTTGTCAGTCTCACCCACAGTCTGTCTCTCTCTCTCTCTCTCTGTCTGTCTGTCTGTCTCTCTCTCTGTCCCTCTGTCTGTCGCTCTCTGTCCATAGAGCTCCCTGACTGTTTTGCTTCCTCTATCTGTCCATCTATCTATCTATCATATTCTATGTTTTCTCGTTTCTCCGTAGTGACACGATGGACAAAGATGCTGTGCTGACTCATGTCCTGAAGCAGAGAAGACCTCCGTCACTTCTTGGAGGAGAGCAACCCGTCACTGTGATGAGCAGCAGTAGGTACGTATCCCAGCTGACAGAGAGAGAGGTGGAGGACCAGCGGCCCTCCCTCGATCACGCCATCCGCACCGCTCTGTCTGCTGAAGTCAAGACCGTGGTCCTGGTGGGTGGAGAAGGATCCGGCAAAACCACTGCTCTGGAGAAGCTGGTTGTGGACTGGGCCAAAGGAGAACACCTTCAGAACTTTACCTATGTTTTATACTTCGGGCTGAGGGAGATCAGGTCTCTGAAAGACGAGCTGTCGTTGGAGACTTTACTCCATCACAGTCACGTTCCTTCTGAGTCCACGCAGCTCGTTCTGCAGAAGCCTGAGGATGTGCTGTTTGTTTTTGATGATCTGGATCAATACAAACTTTCCCTGGACGCCTCCGTCCACACCCTCTGCTCTGACCTCAACCAGGCAGTGTCAGTGTCCTGCCTGATATCCAGTCTGCTCCATGGATCACTGCTGAGAGGAGCCGCCTTTGTGGTGGCGACCAGGCCGACAGGACGGCTGGAGTTTCTGAACGGCACCAGAGTTGAGGTTTCTGGGTTTTTAAAGCCCCAAAGAGAGACTTACTTCAACGGGTTCTTCACTGACCCTGCTGCAGCTAACAAAGCACTGCTGCACATGGAGCGGACGCTGGGTTTTTATGATTCCTGCACATCCCCTAGATTCTGTTGGACAGTTTGTTCTATTTACAAAGCTCTGATGGATGCTGGAGCAAAACTTCCTGACACATTGACTCAGCTGTATGTAGATATCCTGGTTCACCTGATGCAGGCGCTCTTGCTGAAGGAGGCCTGCAACAGAGAGCTGGTGCAGGCCCTCGGTGTGATGGCCTCTCATTGCTCCGTCAGTCAGAATTCAAGCTGCACCAAACAGGAACTCCACTCCTTTGGTTTTCAGTCATTACTCAGCTCTGTTGGTGCTTTCTTGCAAGTAGATGGTGACCTGGAGTCAGATGCATGTGTTTTCTCTTTCACCTCCCAGCTGATGCAGGAGTTCCTCTTGGTCGTGTCTTTCTTTTTGGACACGTCGGCGTCTGAGGGCGTGGCGAAGATGTTGGAGAAGCACAAAGGTCACGCAAAGTTTCTAGATCTCTTCTTGTCAGGGCTCTCGGAGCCAGTTCAGCGCAGACCCCTGGAGATCCTGCTGGGGGAGTTTAACTCAGGGTCGTATCTTGGATTTTAAGAGCTGGTTTAAAAGCAGCTCAGAGGAAACACTGAAGGGATGTTACAAGGACAGGCACCATCAATGCTTCCGTCTACTTCATCAAGCTCAAAATCTGAGTTTGGTGAAAGAGATCATCTCCTCGTCAGAATGTACAGGCATCAGCTATGGCAACCTAAGCCTCCAGGACTGTGTCGCCCTGAACTACGTCTGGTCGTGTCTCGGTGAGATGAAGCTGTTGAATCTGTACAGGACGAGGGATTTGACAGATGAGAAGGCAGAAGTCCTGGTTCCAGCTATGAGCTTATCACATGAGATACAGTATGTATATCATGGTAAAAACTCATATATTCTGGCATAATTTAGTTCATGTCATCATATGTAACATGAGGCTCTTGGGTCCCTCAGGTTGTCATACAGCACCTTGAGTACCGGGGCCGTCTCTCACCTGGCGTCAGCTCTCAGCAGAGGACGCACCGAGGAGCTGGATCTCGCTCACACCCACCTCGGAGATGAAAAGTTGAAAGTGCTCTGTGCGGGACTCCGAGACTGCAAACTGCACACTTTAAAGTAAGGTTTAAAGTAAGCTTCTCTAATAACCAAAAATCTGTTCGTCAAATGAATACACTCTTGATATTTTGCTTCTTGTTTTGCCCAGACTTCTGGTATGCAGACTGACTGAGGCGGGCTGTGAAGATCTGATGTGTGCGCTGACCTCAGGCTCCTCTCAGCTGCGTGTGTTAGAGATGATGTTTAATCAGATCGGTGACCTGGGCTTCATGAAACTGTGCAAAGCGCTGCGCAGTCCTCAATGCAAACTGCAGCAGCTCCAGTAAGTACTTTCAAAGTGTTGTATTATATTAAAATCGTAATATTTTGTCAGCACCGTATATTTATGTCCGAACCATTGATCGGAAAAACAACTTTATTGTTGTTTATTAAAAGGCTACGAAGCTGCGAGTTGACTGCAGTATCCATGGAGGCTTTATCGGCAGCTTTGTGCTCTGGAAAATCCGAGCTGAGAAAAGTGGACCTGACAACGAACAGTATCGGTGACGGTGGAGTGGAGGCTCTGTGCAAGTCGCTGCAACACCCACATTGTAAACTTCAGAGCCTCAAGTGAGTCTGTGCTTCGAGATGATAAATCTGCCGTCAGTGCGTCACCTGGGATGTTTTGGATCACTGCCTGTTGATTGTACGCCTCGCTAACCAGTGCAGTTTCAGTCTGCATTCCTCACCGTGAGTTCACCTTTGAAATCAAATCAGTTAGATGAATGAGATATCATGTTCAAGAGGCTTAAAACATGTGTTATGAGGCCATTGTTACCTTCCCCTTGATCGCCAAATCTACTGATCAGCCACTAGTTTTCTCTGTTAAACAGAGAGTGAGACCCTGACCTTCTTCTGGGATGAGTTCATTAATTTACATGCTCTGTGACTTTGAATAAATCTTTCATTTCTCTGTCCAGTCTGTTTGATACTGAGCTGACCGGTGCGTGCTGTTCTCATTTGATGGAGGCCTTGATGTCAGAGCACTGCTCTCTGTTAGATCTGGATCTGTCAGTGAATGATTTGGGCCATGAGGGGGCGCTGCTGCTCTGCCAAGCCCTGAGTCGTCCTGGATGTCCAGTGGAGAAACTGGGGTAGAGTCACACTCTTTGATTTTTCAGTACCACAAATTAAAGAACCACCTTTCACAAATATCTGGTGAAATTCAGATAACATTCGTACTATGTGCTCCACCATGCAGGTTGACACGCTGCGAGTTAACGCAGCAGGTCTTTAAGGAACTGGGCTCATTGCTGAGAAGTGGAACTTCTCGACTCAAGTCCCTGATTGTGGGTATAAATAAAGTCGGAGATCAAGGGGTGAAACATCTTTGGGATGCTGTTGCACATCCAGCCTGTCTGCTGGAGGAACTGGAGTAAGTTCACAGACACGCCTTATATCATTTTGAACACCACATTGCAGTGTGCACTACATGAGAATCCTCCTCCTCTGTCACAGCGTTGAAATGACAGATTTGACGGATGCCTGTGTTGAAGACCTGTGTGCTGCTGTAAGAGCCAGTACGACTCTGAAGAACCTGGAGCTGAGAAACAACTCCCTGACCGATGCGTCCGTCCCGGCCCTCGTCCAAGTCATGGAGGACAGCTGCAACATGCAGGAGATGAAGTAAGTCAGATTTTCTTCAGCTTAATTAGAAACTAGAAGAGAGGGTGTACCTCTGCCAAGGCCCAACAGTCCCCTAATGAAACCACATTTAAATTCATTTTTATTTGAATCCGCAGCAAATTGCAAACACTCATAAATATCAGTCCCATAAACATGGGATTTTTTTCCATCAAGACCCATGAATTATTCAGAGAAATCAATGGAAATGTTTAAACGCCCAATCTCACAATGTTATATTGCTAAAAAAAAAAATCCCTGGATCCTCCTCCTGATCGGAACCAACACCAACATTGTATGGATTCTTCCCTGACCCTTCTACAACAAACACAAAGAAATGCAGACAAAACAAGACATAACCACAAGAAGTAACTACTGCCAGCCAGTTAAATACAATTTTTAAGCCCAGAAAAACCTCTTTAAACAAGAATCTAACAACTGCTTTTGTTTTCTGACTCTTTCAGCCTGAAGTACAACGACTTTTCAGAGGACGTTTTCGACATGTTGGATGAGTGCGACAAGATAAGATACTGAAGAAGGCAGACTATTCCATCTATTGTAATGCTGATTGATATTATTACAGCTGAAGAACTGGGGGTGAGAATCTGTTGCTTGTCTGTGTCTTATATTATCTTATCCATCCATCCATCCATTATCTATACTCCTAATCTGCATGTCTTTGTACTGAGGGGGAAGTGGGAGAAACCCCACAAAGGGAGACACACAAGAATCTGGTCGAACCGGAATTCAAACCAGGAATCTGTGATGCAACCCCTCTCTGTGTCGTATTTGAAAGTTAATATCTTTATTTACTGACGTTGTGGTTGCTTTTCTGACATTTTATAGCCCAATTGATTAGTCGAGAAAATAATCACATGAAATCACAACGCATTAATCAATAGTTAACATTACACATTGTTGCAGTCATTTCACAGTCGAGCGAAGTCCAACACATTCATTTGATGCAGGAATAGTTTATTAAGAAAACTTTGGCATTTTAAAGAGATATTTCTTGGCTTCATTAAGACAGATACACGATTGCGTGATTTTGATTTACAGCTATAAAATATATATGACCAAATTCACGAATGAAATCTATCTCTGTATAAAACCAAGTGTCACACGCTTGCTGCAGTTCCTAACTTTGAGAAAACACACACACACACACACACACACACACACACACACACACACACACACACACACACACACACACACACACACACACACACACACACACACACACACACACACACACACACACACACACAGCGAGGTGCACACAGACCACACGGATGTCTCCGTCTGCCTCTGTCAGCACAAAGCAGGAGTAAACCTCACACAGTGTAAACCTGACACAGGGACACAGTGCCAAATCCGATCCCACATATGGAGTCGCCCTGTATCCAGTCCTCTCCATTTGGAAAAAAAGAAGGTGGTTGAGTGAGGAGGGTGGGCCTCACAGGCACACAGAACGTGAGTGAAAGCCACACTGGAAGTAAATATCCTCCTCCTGGTGCTCAGTGGTCATGAGTTTCTCCATTAAGGTTCCCAGTGTGACTGCTGCCCTTTGTGTTCAGGGTCTCTGCAGGACTTTTACTGCAACTGGAATTAATCTCTTCTTCTGAGCTGCTGTCGATGTCACTGCGGTCATCTTTTGACACCTGTAAAAAAAAAATGTGACCGTTTTACTGACATTCGGATTTGAAACTTTGAAAAATGACGATGTGAGACCTAACCCAGATTTCCGGACTTTGCTTTTCATGCAGTTCTTGCCTGAAAATAGCTTTAGTGTGGTAGTGGGCATTTGCACTCAAAGTTTCAACCTGAGGATACTGCTAGATGAAACAGGTCACTACAGTTATTCATTCTCTCAGGACGATGATTTATTTGTCAATCCAGTTAAGTCTGGACCAAAGTAAAGGAGCCACTGACAGACCACACACAATGCCACCCTGTAGCCATCATGGCTAAACATGATCCTGCAAGGATAAGATTCACAGACTAACCTTTCCCTTGAAAATGGCTTTGATGGCAATACGAGCGATGAGGTAGAACCAGATGATGTGAAGAGCCTGCAGGACCAGCAGCAACCCGTTGAACAGCCACCAGGCCTGGTATGGCCCAGCGATCTCCCAGCTCTCAAACAGAACACTGTTAATAATCCTACAACAAACACAAACAAAGGTTACTAGAGCCTTCAATATATTATTATGGTTTAAAAGACATCATACCTCAAGTGGGACACTTTGATCTTGGTAGCAGAACTTTAATTAAGTTATATATAGTTTTAAATCTCTCTCAGCTTCTTTCTGTGCAAATATTTTAATATCACCTCAAGTAGTTTAAACTTGTGGATGGTATTTTCGTTTTATTTTATAAATGGAATAATGTATTTTTATGCCAAAAATAGACAATGCAAAAAAAAACCAACTAATTCTTTCGTTTGCACAGAATAATGGGAGTGGTAAGAGGTTATGAAACTAGCCAACTGTCACAAGACCAGTTATTTGTTATGCTTTTGTGTGTCTCACCAGAAAGGATAGATGACAAGTCGAGTGATGAAGAAAACTATGCTGAACATCACAAACAGGCCATCACATAGCCTCTGGTACTTGGCATAGTTAGCCAGCTTGGCTGCCTTGGGAAATAAAGAAGGCTTTAATGAATCACAATGATAGAATATCAAACCAATATCTCCAAGTTACAGTGAACAGTATTCGTATATATATTCAAACTCATGCTATATTTTCATTGCTGTTTGTTCATTGGTTGTTAGTGACTTGGTGGAAGGGTGGGGTGTGGGCCAAAGAAAGAACCCATCAAGTTTTAGAGTTGATTCAATTAAGGGGGCGGATTCAGGATTTTCTTCTCTTTCTTTCACATTGCAAGATAGGGCGTCAGCTTGGCAGAGCCATGCTCTCTCTTAGTGCCCTTCTAGTTGTAGATGTGCTATCTTGTCAGACTGGTACCAGAAGTAGCTCACAACACAATTATATAATTTACATGCTCCCAACTGTATTCACCTACATTTTGTAAAACAACTCAGAACCCCCTCAAATCTGCTTCATGGAGCAATTAAAAGAAAAACTAGAATGGCACTCAGTAGAGTGCATACCCACGCCAACACTCCCTTTATGTAACCAAATTTAAATGAACTGGATCTGAACTTTTAAAATAAAACAAACAAATCATAGTTATAAGCCCCCTAAACTAAACATGCCTGATTTGTTTCATCAAGGGCCATGAATCATTCTCTGAGAAACCAAGGGAAATGTTGAGAAACGCCCTCATCTCTCAGTGTTTAAGAACGAGGGGAAAAAATCCTGATTCCACACCCTGATCCGCATCAAACTTGAACAGATTCTTCCTCTCGTCATGCCCCACCCATCTGCAAAATGTAATGGCAATTGGTTGTGTAGGTTTTGTGTGATCCTGCTAACTAACTAAGAAACAGACAAAGTCACACTAAAAATATCCTTTACTGAGTGCTTTACCTCAAGGAAGATGTCGGATGCATCGTGCACACACATGACCAAAGTACCAGCTCTTAGCATGTTGTTGGCATAGGAGAAGGTGATGAGGATTATGGTGGCCATGTGGTGGACAAGCATGATCATGAAATCCTGTCGTAGATGAAGTGAAGGGGGATGACAGAAAGGAAAAAGGATGTTAAAAAGGGACATATTCAGCCACTGGAGATGTGCAAACTCATAAAAACTCCTGCAGCTAAATGAGCAATGAGATGAAGCTGGTTGCAGAATCATCCTCACTCGTTGGTCTTTGTACTTTCAATAAGAATATCACAACTGAAAGACATTGTGTCGATACTGGTACGACACATCGATGTTAAACCATGTGTAAGGAGTGTCGTATCTTAACGGCACTGCAGCATTTCATTGTCTAACCTGTTCTGTCAGAGCACACAATCACGACTCTATTCTCATGCATGAAGCTGGGAGCAGAAACTAGTCTTGACAGTTTCTAAACACACTGTCAACGACGGGGAAGGGGAAGCGAAACAAAAGGCAACGAGAAAAACTGGCGAAACTGCTCTGAAAGGAGGTGCATCAAGTATTCAGCCGAGCTCCTGTGAGGCAGCACAATAGAGTTGTGTTTAGCCGATGTTGCCTCACCTTGCGTTTTATGTCTGTGAACTGGGAAAACATCAGCGACCAATAGAAAGCCAGCTCAGCTACATAGTGGGTGTACTGTCCAGGGCTCAGCGCCTACAGGGGGAGCAGAACAAAAAAGAGAAAAAACAGCTCAAACAAATATTTATTTGTGCTGATCTGCAAACATTATGGCGTTGAACTGGTTGGTGATAGTATAGACAGCTGATTATAATGATTGTTGAGTTGATTAAAAAAGAAACAAACCTGTAAAGGAAACTTGTGCCAGCATATTCTGGTATTCCACATCCACGGCGACTGGGAAAGAAAATAAATGTGAGGGATTTAAGGACAAGTTTTATATATAACACAACTATAATCAAGTGCTCATATGAATATATGATACATGATATAATAATTCCTCAAGTTCATTCTGGCTCTACAGAACTCTATGCCAGATGTCCTTCCTGTGTAAGTGATGGCAGTCTTGTTTTTTGTTAAAATGTTTTTCTGTTTATCTGGATGTACTGACAGCCTCCAGCAGTCTGAGTTAAAGGGTTTTTTTAAGCCCAAAATTCCCTCTATGTTACAATCCCTCAATGAAACTCAACATGATAAACAGACAGTATTGACCAACTTAAAAACAAACAACTTTGTCTGCTGAAAGCTTTTTTTTTTTTGCTTTGGCTAATGTTTTTGCACAGAAAGAGGACTTTGGATTTTCACTTCCAAAGGCCAAACATTTTTACCTGACAAAATTTAAAATCAGCAAAAGAAAAGGCAAACTAATGTGTTTCCATCCACCACTGTTATGCGATTATAAGGGCATAAAGCACATCCAGATGAACAGCTGATAGTACTGTTTCTCTTGTTGTGTGCCATTAAACCATTGCAGAAGAAGAGGACCTAGTACTAGTGAGCGCTAGTACAAGTTTCTCTTACTGTGGAAAACGGGTTTAAGAAACGGTTTAAGAAACCGTGCTTGTTTGTTTCATTTATCAATGTCACAGATTCCTCTTTGCTCCACACACATCGGATGTTTTCATCTGCAGCTGCTTTTCTTCTGCTCGGTAGAAGCTTGAGTTCAAAATACGTTGCATGCAAGTCACGACCTTTTCACTAAGGCTGGTTCAACTGCACTTTGTTGCATTTTGGTGTAAGCCAATACTTCCACTTCAGCTACGGGTACAAATGTTTTCATGATATTTGAGATTTGTTTGCCTCTGTGCCTGTGACCGCCAGTAGCATGAGGCTTTTATGTTTTTGGGTTGTTGGTCCTTCCCATTCTTATGAACATGATATCTCTAGAACGCCTTGAGAGAATTTCTTCAAATTTGGTACAAACACTCACTTGGATTCAATGATGACCTGATCATTATTTGATTGTCAAAGGTTCTTGCTGACCTCGTGTTCTTGTGAACGTGATCTATCTGGAGCACCTATAGTAAATTCCGTTTCATCTAGTACAAACATTCACTTGGACTCAAGGAAAACATCATTAGAAGAGGTTAACGTCACTGTGACCTTTCAAACCCATTTGTTGCCTCGTTAGAGCATTATCTTAAGAACGCCTCATGAGAAGCCTGTCAAATTTGCCACAAATACTCACTTAGACTCACGGAACATGATATCTCAAGTTTGCCTTGAGAGAACTTCTTCAACCTTTGACCAGTTGTCCCCTGAATTTAAAGATTAACAGATTTCCGTGGTCAAAAGTCACCATGACCTTAAAGGTATGTCGACGGAAACTGCCCTGGTTGGCTGAGGTATACAACCGCAAGGAGGTCAGTCAGTTTTTCCTGAGATCAATAGCCCAATTTAAAAAATGCACATAAATGCAGGTGAATGGAAACAATAACTGTAGGTGCTTTAGGACGCCATCTTTTGATGACAATTATAAACTGGAGGGGAAAAAAACTACGAATACATATGGACACCTGACAATTGTTTTAGGATTGACTTAAAAAATTGTGAAGCTCTCCTTCAAGCCTGTCTCACATACAGTGTGCTTAGTACATGTCCACCTTTCAATATAATGTCATATGGTACAAAGAAAACACATAATATGCATATTCTCAACTCACCACCCACAAATGACGAATGGAATAGATAAAAATCCCCAAGTAAAATGTAAATCTCCACCTGTCATTAAAGGAAAGAGACGAACTGGTTAAACAGACCAGTTACATATTAACCTTTCATAAATAGTTTGTTCACTCATAAACTCTATTAGTACGACTCAGCAGATTAGTGGGAATCTTTAGAAGAACCTACATGCTCTCACAGAACTTTGTCTGCGTACTGGGCCTGTCTTGGTTCCGGCGGATGCGAAACCATCGCTGTATTTTTCGTACATCCCAGTCCAGCTGCTTGGACAGACCCTCCAGTTGCCTTGTGTCTGGACTCTAAGGGGGACAACACATTACAAATGACTTGCTTTCCACAGCCTCTACTTGTAAAACCACAATAGCAGTAGATATTCCTGTTTCACAACTAAGAGGTATTTACTGAACACGTCATTATGCCTGTGGTGGTGTGCTCCTAAGCAGTAACAGCAGTGTTGCAGTGTGCAGAGGAACATTTAATGGACTACAGGACAAACGTGGGCCTTATGTACCGTTTTGGACAGATACAGCCTCTCCAGGGCAGCGTTGGGCAGAGCTTGCCGAGGCACTCCCGCCTGAATCTGAAGTATGTGGGCACAGGGCTTGGCCACCAGCCTGTATACACACAGACAGAGGCAAAAAAAAAAAAATAAAGGAAAGGGAGAAAAGAGAGAGAGGGTGGGGGCAGGGAGGCATTTGGGGAAGGAGAGAGTCAGAGAGAGAAGTTTAATACTTTCAGAAACAGACGGATGATAAAACAAGATTTGCCAACAGACATGATGCATTGAGCTTTCGCAGTTGGCCTACGAAGTTATGTTTGACGTGTGTGTGAGTATATCTGCGAGTGTCTTAATGGGAGGGAAAGTTAGCATAATAGAGGCTACAGCCAGGACACAGGCCAGGGCTAGAAAGCTGGAATCCTGGGGAATGTAGCACCTAGACTAAACAGCATGATGACCTGTCATGTGAGCGTATGGGAGACGGCGATGGGAGTTCTGCTTCTAACTAAAATAGTGATGTGTGTCACAAGATCATCTGGTTGAGTTAACCGGTGTTCAAGCTCTTACTCAGAGCCATTTATTACATCTCAATCTAACAACCCCCCACTTATCTGGAGGAGCTTCCACAACATGGAAACACGCTGAATGAATAGAGGCACACACTGCGCTCTTGGCCTCCCCCGGCAGTGGTGACTTTCCTGCTGAAATGAAGCTGCTCTTTACACGACTGGTGTTGGCTCAGTTGCTGTTGCAGCACAGACTGGTTTTTTTAAACTCCATAAAATAACAAGGAATTTTGACTGTGCAATTATTATAGGTGTAAAAACTGTAATTGCTGACGAAGGTAAACACACACGCCATAAGTGTTAGAGTGTTAAATAAGAGGGTGAGATAAAACCAGGAGTGATCTAACAATTATTTTCTCATCTTAAAAGAGACAGGAACAGGTTACACGAGGAGACAAAAGCTGAAGTATCCACAACAATGTGTTTAAAGGGATTTTTGCCTTTTTTCATTTCAACGATATTTGTGTATTTGTCAAAAATAGCAAACTGAAGGATTTTAGATGAAGATGCGTAACAAGACCACGGAGATATTGTTCTTTCTGGTGTCCCTATAGTTTTACAATTTAAAGTATATATCCTCATATAGAAATGATTACCTGCGATGAATAACATTCATATATTTTTGTAGTGCTTTTTTCTTTATGATCAACAGTTTCCACGAGAGCCTGAACCTCTCACCTGTGCTCCCACACAGCTTGTTCTTCATGTGTTGATTTAAATTATGACATTATATAACCTCATATAGAAATTATTAACTGCACTTAAGAACCTTTGACTTGTTATACTTCGAGTTTTGTTATATTCAACAGTTTCCCAAAGAGACTGAACCTCTCACTTGTGCTCTCAGACGGTTTGTTCTTTCTAGCATCCAGATAGTTTTAAATTTGACTGATCTATCAAAGATTGTGTTTATTAAAACTACGACACTAAATATGCTCACATAGGAACCTGCAAGGGTCAACATTACAGCTGTTATCTTTAGATAAGATAAGATCATTTTATTGTCACTGCACCGGTACACTGGAATTCTGTTCCAAAGCCATCCTGTAGATGCCCATTAGAATAGAATAAAACATACAAGATAAAATACTAGATATTATATTATTAAAAGACTATATTCATATTGTTATAGGGTTTTTTCCCTGTATGATCAACATTGTCCACATGAGCCTGAACCTCTCACCTGTGCTCTCACACACGCAGTTTGTTGACTCTAGTCTCCAGATAGTGTTACATTTGACTGATCCATCAAAGACCGTGTGTTTATTTAAACTATGACAGGATATATCCTCGAATGAACTGATTAGCTGCAATTAATAACCTCCCAGTATGATCAACAGTCTCCCATAGAGCCTGAACCTCTCACCTGTGCTCTCACGCATCCAGGTCGATTTAAATGTGACCGATCTATTAAAGATCGTGTTCATAGAAACTACATCAGTGTTTATCCTCATAAAAGGAACCAGCTAGGGTCAACTTCCGAGCCGCTGTGTTCGTGTTGTTGTAGCGTCTTGTCTCTTTCTCCTGTATGATCAACAGATGCCACAGGAGCTTCGCACACACACACACACAAGCGGACATGCAGAAGAAAACTTCGGCAACATTTCCCACGGCGGTGTTTTACCTCTCGAACAGCAGCCTCAGGAGAAACACCCCGGCAGACAGAGGCAGGGCGTACAGGACGTGTCCCACCCGGGGATACTCCTCACCAGGTGGGGGATGTTCCAGGTCCGCCCATGTAACATTTTCGGGAAGCCAGAATCTATCGCTCCAAAACCAGGCCGAGAAAGAGGAAGTCATCGGGGGACAGAGGAACAGCCGGCAGCGGCAGCAGAAGCGTGTACAAAAAAACAAACAAAAAACACAACCAGCGGGGTAACGCAACGCGGACAGATTTAACTGTCGCACATCTGCTGCGTTGACTTCACTGAGATTAAACTTTGGCAGCGGCGTCCCCACCTCCTCGCTGCGACACGACAGGAACCGCGCATCGCCTCTGGTGAACTAAACTGGCCGGACCACTCGCCTCCTACGTAAGACTGAATGGCGACACCCACCGCACTGATTAGGCAACTTTCAATGAAGTTTTTCCACTCGAGCCTCCCACACGCAGACGGCTTCTGCCTCCCACAGACACGCTGCAGTCCGCGGGTTGCGTGCGGCTGGTACACGCCACCGGGAGGAAGTGGAGCTAACTCACAGGCAGCTAACCTTAGCTAACGTGACAGCCACACCTCCCATTCACAATTAGCCAGGGCTAATTAGCCGCTACAGCCATTAAATGCACCTTAACGTGATTTCAGGTAACAGGTAACTATTGTCAGTTTGCTGTAAATAACCAAACTCACTAAAACACTTCTCTATTAAGCTAACTTTAGCTAACATGACAATTACACTTCCAATTCATGATTAGCCATGGCTAGTTAGCCCTAATAGCCAATTAACACTAGTGCAAACTCATTTCAAAGTTGTTTGGTGGTTATTTACAGCACTAAATGTTAAATCGCACCTAACTCTGAAACTCGCCATTAAATGCATCTAACGTGATTTCAGGTAACAAACCAATGTCAGTTTGCCATAAATAACCAAATTCAATAAAAACACTTCTCTAAAAAGCTAACTAGCTAACTTAAGTTTATGTTTGAATGTGGGACTGGAATTCCATTTGAAATGACCATCCTTACCTGAACAAACACACATGAATTTGTTCTATAATAGTCCTTCTCAACTGTCCGTTTTTATTTGTTTTGAATATGAGTTGTGTATGTTGAGCCCTTTCGAAGAAGACAAACCTTTGGAGCAAACAAGACATTAAAATAAGCCTTTCTTCAAATATTTATTTGCAATTTCTGCAATTAAACCTATTTTCCATTCAGGTTTCGATTCACCAAAATGATCATAAAGTTAAACAAATTCTGCTAAAACATAAAACAGGTTGATTTATAATCTTCTTGAAGGGAGGATCTATAGCATGTTGCATTAGATTGCATTTGTTTTCATGTAGATCTATGCTGAATTCAAGTCAACCGAAGTTTGTTTTAAACACACCGATATTAAATAGGTTTGCACTTTTTAGAGAAGACCTGTGAATAATCTTAGTCACCTGAACTGCTGCTGTTTTTTAAAAATATTACGATAACCTTCATTGTGGGGCTTTAAGAAGATGGTATTTTTTTCAGAAAATAGAGTAGAGGGTTTATTATTGCCTGAAAATGTCAATGATTTGCAACATAACATCTTAAACCTTTGCTCCATTCCTTACTTGCCCAACTAAGGTTAAAGTCTCAGGCTTCAGAAGTCTATAGGAGCCACACAGCAAAATCCAGACCCATTACAATATGTTCCTGAATGTTAAATTTCACACTTTTAGTCCTGAGGTAACCTCTTTAGCATGAGGTTTTTTGCTTGTTTTTTTGCCCCAAATTAACAATGGCAATTTCGAATAATTGGATATTCCCTGAGATAGTTGTTCAACCATAGAAGTCATTGGCTGTTTCACCAGAACATGCATCACAATGATTTGTATTTGTGCACTCGCTTGTTCCTTCTCTAAAAAATCATAAACTTAACATCAGAGTAGAGTAAGAAAAGTTAGCATGAGAAAAGGCATGTGTGGCATGAGACTGTGAGATCTGTTTTAATAGCGTGAGAGTTGGCAGCCCCCTGAGGAAACTTCATATCTTGTCATTGGAAGGTTATGTGTTAGCATCTCAACCCATCTACCTCTACATTATATTATAAATACTTATTTAATATTAAATATAAATGTTATTAATATTATTTGAGTCATGGGAACGTATTCATACCAAACACTTGTGATCAGGGCTTGCATTTTGCATCGCTCTGGTGGCTGCATTTACAATATTTAAATTTAAAAGTCTATTTTTCCACTGAATATATTAGAAGTTCCCCCTGCAGGGGCGCTGTTCATCTCTCTACTTGGCATTCGCCCTAGAAATACAGCATTGGTTGGGCTATTGAGACACTTTAATATCACTTTGACATGATACTAGAGTTGCAAGGAAGAGGCAATAGATTTATTACTATTTTCTGATTGCTAACCCATTTTGATTCACTTTACAGATCTAATGATTAATTGAGGAAATAATCAGCAGATTAATTGTAAAGGAAAACAATCCTTTTGTTTTCGGTCCTAAAAGCTTTTCAATACCTTTTTACATTATCTTGATTTTTACCCCAGCCTTAGAATCATTTCAGAGAATGTTGAAGCTGGTATTTTATAGTCCATTATAAATTAGCCTAACATTACAAATCCTGTATTAGTTACATAATCCCCCTCTTCAGAATGACACGCAGATTTAACCCTGAAGGCAATACTTCATGAATTTAAAGTGAGAATAGAGTGACCGAGAGGGCAAAACAAAAGAGGAGGTGGACGCAGTACCCGTGATGCACACTCTCACACCAGCAGTCCCTCGTCTGTTTCATCATCCTGTCGGTTTTTACATCAGTACCAACTGGCCAGAGAGCAGCTCCCTGAACAAAACCTCTCTGTGTCAGTATGCAGCTGCAGCTTCCGAGATGCCCTATTCGGATACATGACCTAGTGTTTGGGGGCTGGGGACTTGAGCCACAAACTAAGGGGGGGTTTGTTTTTGAGGGTATTCATCTGATTTACTTTTAGTGTAGCATTTAAGCCCCACTCCAAATATTTGTCCATTCACTTAAACCAGCTCTTTGTCCTTACTGGCTTCAGGCCAACTATAGCAGGGGAGGTCTTGTACACAGTGCTTGTCATCTCCTCTGTGCCCACCCCCCTCCCTTCATTGCTTGGACTGCTCCATTTCGCATCTGAAAAAATCTGATAGTTGGTGAAGTGTTCTTCATGTCAGGGACTGCTGTAGCCTCAGCACACAGAATACTGTAGCTCCTGGATCACTGAAGGTAATATCTCAAGCTAAGTTTTATTCTTGTCGTGTATCAGCACATTTTCTGTGACCTTGTCCTCAAAAAGACATTTCTCAACAGCCATGCAGATGCCTCTTTCTGAAGTACTTGTGATGTCTTCGTGGATGATCATGCAGTTTTGTGTTCATCTTAAAAAAAAAAAAAAATGTAAACAAATCTTTAACTATAAAAGCAGCAATAATGGTTTTAATTGGTATAGTTAAGATAAAAATCTATATATATTTTTTAAACATCTAAAATGGTTTTTTTAGATATATGAATGTATCTATTCACAATACTTTTTCTTACAGAGCAAACAAATGGACGACAAAGAGTTCAGCGATCCCCTCAATAACGTATCACTAATTAAAGGTAAGCATGTTTGTTTTTTTCTTTCTCTCTAAAATGGACAGCAATTATTGAAGTGAAAACTAATGTTTGGTGTTGTTTTGCTCTTACCTGACACAGCATATCTTTCTATCAGAGAAGATGAGGTTTGAAAAAAGCATGAGTCACAGTTAAAATTTGTGTCTGGACCATCAAGGACAGTTGGTGGGCTTTAGAGTGTACAGTGCCATGGATGGCCTTGTTTTAGAGGCTGTTTTCTCCAGTGTCAACAGCTAATCAGAAGATGGAGTCACTTTGCCATTAGTCACATCCTCTGACTAATATGTCTCCTGCTCTGACATCTAGGGAGACGGACTAAAATAAAATCCAGGGGGTAAGGGAGGAATGGGCGCAACACGGAGAACATAAAAAATCAACACCATACGACTTACCGTGTGAGAACATATCTGCAAGCATGTTACTGAACGAAGCAATTTTGCATGATAGATGAATTTGTAATGCTACACTGCACAGCTTATAGGAGGCACATAGAGAACTGTCCTCGCAACAACAATAGCTCAGTCATTTCAATATAATGAGATGTTTTTCTGTTTCGGTCACATACAGCCTATGTTGTAGCTGTAAATATCACCTTCTGGCAGTTAGGATTAACAGTTTTATAGATTCACTGAATACTGGAGGCTTTCAGTGGTCGAGCGGCACTAACCCTCTGATTCGGTGAAAGAATGCTCTCACATTCATTGGGGAGGAAACCGGCAGCGGGGAAAGATAGACCATGATGGCTGTTGCCTTCAGCGCTTGAGCTAAAAAAAGACTTTCCCCTACAATTTTTTTCTGTCAACACTTGAGGCAGTGTGATGCTGCTCAATATCCCCCGACCAGTCAGAGAGGTATTTTTACCCCAAGTCTAATCCCATTATTACTTTGTCAGGTGTCATCCTCTGAGCCGTAGACATAATTGCTATAATTACTAATGTTACTAAAGATAACACGTTGGGTGCCCTCGACGGAGTTACTCCCTCGTGCTCTCTTCAGAGGACTTTCATCTTTCACACAAACTGGACTCAGACAGTTGAACTTACTGGGAGCCCACTCACATTCTGACTCTCACTCATACATATGAATGCTAGAAGGGACACACAGACCTCATACACGCATGCCGGATACAACACTGCCCGCCCATCCTTTGTCTGGCACACAGCAGGGTGGTCATGTGCTCGAGTCAGAGGGCGCCACCAGCCTCCATCAGTCACTTCATACCCATATATTTTAAGGGTTATTTATCAATGCCATCTGGTGGCACTACAATGCAACACGTGAGTGCTGAGACAATGCAATCACAGTTGTCAGAACAAATGCAGAAATTCTCAGCAGCCTCAGTACACTCATGTGTCCTTTTATGGTGCACATGCTTGACCTGTCCCGACACTCGTTTTCGCCCCTGCCAAATGCTCGGTATGAGATGAGGTCATCTCTTTTCCGAGCCACGGCAGATTAGGGGATCAATCTACTGGGCATTCGCAAAGCCCAAGTATTTGTGGAGTTTGTTTCTTCCACTAGGAAACACAACAAACCCCTGGCAGTCTTGGCCAGTCCATTCCCTTTGTGTATTGTTTGCAGCAACATACTGCTGACAGGCAATGTAGACGTGCCAGAGACTCATGTCGCTAGGTTAACTGACAAATTTGAATAATAGCTGGGATAGAAAAGGCAGATAATATAGTTGTCTATTCCTGGGTCGGCAATTAGTTTATGTAATAGGCCCATTTTAATATCTTGGGAAATCATCTAGTGTGCCAGCCATGATGAAAAAAATTGGGACTGAGGCAGAATGAACATGGTGAAACGTTTAGTTGTTCTAATGTTGTTTTGCCATATAACCTGATGTATCAGTATAGTTTAAACATTACTTTCTAATATTTTTGTATGTTCTCCAGTGCAGGAATATATGAAGCCTTGCTCTTACAGCTACTCTCATGTTAGCAGAATCAATCTTGTTGTATTTTTTGTTCTCCTTCTCTTTCTCAGATGACTTGACCAGGTCCAACATGGGATCCTCTGGTGACTCAGAAAAAATGATCAAGCATTTAAATGATGATCTTCGAGATTCTCAGGAGCTTGCTAACACTGAGAGACACAAATACATGGAACTAAAAGGTAACATTATAAATATTTGATGCTAAATATACCCTGTTAACACACATACACATAGCAACCCATCAAACGCATGAAATTAATGCAGTTATATTTTGCAGGTATCTTGGATGGAGAGAGAAAAGAAAATAAACAACAAGCTGATGAGTCTGCAAAACAGATAAAACATCTCCAAGGTATTTTATCTGCTTGTAGTTTTATCTTTGGTGGCTAAATTGTGCTGCTATCTTGTCCACATGAAAACGTCAACACTACTAATTTAACTACTGACCCTGGTACGGAACAGGCCAGCTGCGCCAGCTCCAGGATGAAATGGGTGTTCTCAGGGGGCAGATGGATGTTTCCTCCAGCTCACGTGATGAGCTACAAAGTGCACGTGATGAGGTGAAGTCACTGAAACGTGCCCTGGAGTCAGCCACTGCTGAGAGGGACCGTGACGTTGCTGCTATCCAGACTAACCTGGCAACCGCCTCTAAGGATCTGGACAAGTGGCGTCAGACTGCCAGCAAATATGAGCATGAGATTGAAAACCTGCAGCGTGACCTTCAGCAGCAGAGCAAGCAGTGGCAGAAAACTGCAGAGATACAAGGTACTACTCCATGGTGCAAATACACATATTTATACTGTTATGATGTTATTTCATTTAGTCATACATAAATGAAAGATATTATTGAGGTTGGCAGTACAAATGTTATAACATGGTAGTTGTAAATGAGATTAGACTGTGGGGTTGAAGCTTATAAACTTAAGTTTGTAACATGAAATCTTTACACTTTCTACTCGAGAGTGTTGCTCAAAGGGCACATGATTTAAAATGTCTGTTTTGTTTCTAGCTTGAAGAGACTTACCTTCAAGCTCATATGCACCAGCCTGTTCAAGATAATTTATCTTTATGTTAATTAACCAAAGAGCATCTGCACCATTACATAAAACCCCTTTTTTTTTTTCACAGCCAGTGAGCTGCAGTCCATGCAGGTGGAGTGTAATGGGCTTCAGAAGGAATGCTCTGTCCTGCGATCAGAGAAACAGGACATTGTGAATAAGCACCAGAAGGAGAAGATTAGTCTGCAAAATGAATGTGCTTCCCTCAGGGCTGAGAAGGAGGAACTCTCCAAGTCTAGCCTGAAAGAGAAGACCAACCTGCAGAGTGACTGTGCAGTACTGCGCTCTGAGAAAGAGGCAGTGCTGCATAAACAGCAGCAGCTGGAGAAGGAACTTGCCAGGTCAGTGAGCAGTATAACCACAAATTCAGCTGCACCCTCCACATTTGTGTCTCATTTGCTTCTTTGCTGTACAGTATACCAAACACTTTGCTGTTTGTCATCCTCCACCTATTGAACTCTGTGTCGTTTTGTTTCTCACAGTTCCCGTGCTCAGAATGCTGAACTGAGCAACAACCTCAAAGCCCTGGAGAGATCCCAGCAGGAGTTGGAGAAGAGGCTGGCAGCCCTGCAGCTCCAGCACCAGCAGGATAGCACCAAGTGGCAAACCCAACTGGATGAGGCAGACAGTCGCAACAAGGCTCTGCAGAGAGAGGTATGCTCTCAAAATAAAAAGACATCCACCTGAGTGAGCATCTCACCCTGGTTAGGCTGAGGATTATTTCAGCCTCGAACCTGACCCTTACTGTTGTCGCTGTCCGTGACTGGATGCCTTTCAGTTTCATATTTCAATCCTGCCACTGACTGGAGACAGAATGACTCACACTTCACCTGCACTTTCAGCACATATATGCAGCCCCAAGGGATGTTTTAGGCCTTGAGTCTTATTTTATTCCATTTAAACATGCAAGCACATGATTGTGTATAGATCTGCGAGTTATTTCAAAACAATCCTGAGCACACAGTAGCATTGTGGCAGCTTATACACTGCCAGAGGACTGCAGCTTCTGCTGACCATGCTTTTTTACACAGTAAATCTACCAATGTTGACAAGGTGTTAAAGTATTTATGAAACTTCCCACATGCACTCTCAGTTACAGGGTGTAAGGTTTTCGTTTTATATAAAGTTTCAATAAAGTTGGACTCCACTGACACGTAACCATAAAATGAAGTTAAATTTTGTATTTTTTTGTTTACAATTTCAGTTTCTGATTTTTTTTTTTTAGTTTTACTATAAGTCTACTACGACTATAATTAGTAATACTTTTGGTGATTTTCTTTGTACAGTACGAGGAGACTAAAACGGAGCTGTCGGATCTGACGGAAAAATATGAGAAGACTGAGCAGGAGACTCAGTCGCTTACAGATGAACTTGAGTCGTGCAAAGCCAACATGAAGGAGCTCCAGGAGAAAGGATCGAAGGTGAGTGATTATCTGACACTCAACAGAAAGGAGAAGGCTGTCTTTTTTTTGTCAAACAACACATGAGTTTTACAAAGGGCAGAAATATGTGATGTTTTGTAGTCGTATTGGTTTTGGGAGCATTAGCTTTGTTTCTAATTTAGCAACAACAGTAAACTGAACATGTGTTCTATTTGTTAAAATGTCTTCAGGTTTATTAGATTCACAATATGTTGTTTTAACCTCAGTACACCTGCTCCCTTCTACTCATTTACTGCTTTTAGACATTGAGATTTGTATAAACACCACAGACACAGACTACTGACTAAGGGTTTATTAATAAAGCTGCAACGCCCAACTAAAGTATGTCCCATTGCAGTTGATTACCATAATATCCCTTCCCTTCTGTAGACATCCCTATTGCTGCCTGCACAAGCCATAGTCATCGGCCTTTTCCTGGCTTTGCTGTATTGGTGCTTCGGTGCATTGTGGTAGTAAGGTACACTCCTGTCAAGTCGGCCTACATCTTTCATTCTCATCAGTGTCTTTTAGCTCATTGCATGAATTAATCAGGTTTTCCTCGTTTCCCAGAATGCCTTCCTCTGGGGAAATTAATGTCTCAGAAATCTAACCTCTCTGATCATACAGTTCCAACATCTGACATCTGTTTGTCTTGTCTGGATGTCTTAACGCTTAACAACTGTTTCTCTCTTGAATGGGCTTATCTTTATCTGAAAGAGCCGTTTTTAACTCACGTCCTCTGTGTACTGCATTGATCTCAATTGCAAGCTCCCTCTGTCAAAGCTTTGGCAATCCTCGGGTGGGCGGTTTCATGTGGTGAGGCTCATGTTTCCATTTCTGTGTCACCGCTTGTTTCAGAAAGCGTGGATGATCTGGGGGCCGGCGGTCGCTGTGGCTCTAACGGCAGTGACTGCTGCTGCACTCTTCAGAACCTGAGGGCAACTCGCTCAAGCACACACACAAGTGAATCCATGTTTGTCATCAAATCTTGTCTGCACTAAAACTGAAAAACTTGCCCCCTCATCATATCTGCACTATTAATTAGGAGGGCTCCTACTTAACACTGTTTGATTATTAAGATGCTCTATTTTAGATGGCAGAGACGTTAATAAAAGAATGTGAGTTTTCGTGGAAATGAATACCTTCGCTTGTATGTTTGTTATGTGAAGAAAGAGTTGGGTCATTTTTTGGCTACTATTTTGACTTATAGGATTATCCTTTAATGAATGTAAAGAGACTCTACACAATTAATAAATTCTGAATATATATGATGATATTTTTGGAGTTTAAACCTCCCTAAATGTAACACATCTCTGTAATTGTCAGAATAATAAATATGATCACAATAACACCCGCCCCTAATTGAGTGCATGATGACTGCCCTATTTCCTGTACATAAGAATATTGAATTGGATGGTTGTGGTGCACACTATGTGAATTTAGATTGGTCTGATAGGTTTATATTTAACCATCATGAGAGGACTGGAGAAGCAAGGAATTCATATTAACTTCCTTCATGGAGTCAGTTCAGGACTGCAAATATTCACCTTATGCTTTTTATTTTAAATACATGATGATACTTCCTTTACTTAAGACACCTTTTATGTGTTTCTGCATCATTTGTCAGCATGATGCTTCAGACATTTAATGAATTGTGAAATAAGTAGCGGTATGAGAATTGGAGGATATTAGGGACTAATAGGGACGATATCTTTTCCTCTGCTGCTTCAATTTCGACTGTCTCGCTCTGTCTCTTTTGAGACCTCAACTCTATGTAAGTGCTGCAGTAAATGAATGGGGTATCTCTGTAAGTGAGTGGAGGTGTGACATATAGTATCACACAAGCACGGCCTGATCCTCTAATTTAATGTGACTGCTGTGGTGGCCTTTAACTCTACTGGATGATTACAGGGTTAAGCAGTGAGAGCAGTTCCACCCTTTAAGCGGGCCAACCACCACACTGATAGTAAATCTCTGGAGGACGATGCAGTCTATTTCCCAACTGGATGAGATGTCTGTTGCAAAATGTACAATTGTGCAATATCCTCAAAGTCATAGCTTTAGAAGAAATTGCTGTGTCTCTGTGGATGAGCAGTCAACACCTGATCCACATTTGTGTGACGCTTTATTGGCTCGATCACT
Source organism: Verasper variegatus (assembly GCA_026259375.1). Taxonomy (NCBI): domain Eukaryota; kingdom Metazoa; phylum Chordata; class Actinopteri; order Pleuronectiformes; family Pleuronectidae; genus Verasper; species Verasper variegatus. The sequence goes on from CM048045.1 coordinate 17,774,099, forward strand.
TCTGCTTTGCTGTCTTTGCTGTGTCATCGTACCCAGCATCATGACAGAGACCAAAGTGACTTGAGATTCTCAATCAGACAACCCAGGGGATACACTGTGCGTGTGGCCTGCGAGCAGATTGAGGGCTGCCCCTATATAAGGATGAGAATCATTCCCATGAAAGGCGAGGCTCTCTGCAGAGTTGTCATGTCCATTTGTTCTGCTCTAGTTTGTATGTAGGTCATTGGTAGTAGACCAGAGATGCAGCAGAATGGCTGCCGTGCACTGCATTAGAAGGAATTTACATACTCTGTAATCCTGAGCTTCATATAGCTCTAATTTACATTCTGACTAATGCTGAAGTCGTACATTATCATACTGAGAATAATTCAGCAAATTTCCTACATCACAACATGAGGAAAAGCTTAAGATGCTTTCAGCAGACCTCTATGTTATTAAATTGAAATATGTTGCTCAAATGTTGAAAAGACTTAACTCTGTCTTTCTATTTGTTGTTCGCATATCAAAAAAAACATGAAATTATGCTTTTTATGAAACAGCTGTATACAGTAATGATAAATTATTATTTCACTTATTTTTCTGTTCATAGTAACACTACAGGTTTTTATGAGTGTATATATCTTCATGTATCAAATGAATTGGTCAGGACTTGCAAAAACACTGGTTTGTACATTAGCAGTTATTTTGATATTCATTACACAACAACATCCAAAGGATCAGCTGAGCTAATGTCACCTCTGGAGGGCAGTGTGTTCATGTGAGGCTCCACCGGTGCATCAGCAAGGTTTGTTCCCCTCAGTCAAGGAAACTTCCTCAATGTGTCAATTGGCAACACCTGCTTCAGACTTCCCTCAAACCTCCAGCACCAACTGAGGAAGCTGTGATGACATTTCACTGTCTGCACATGTCATGGCAACCAGGGGTCTGTGCCAGAAGCCCTCTGATCTTCACTACTGACCGCAACAAACCTGGGACACTCACTCACAGCCTGCCTCCATCATGACACCCAGTGGTAAGTTTATGGACCTCAAGCTTGAGCTCGATGTGGAGCAGAGAGTGAGACACAGTTAGTGAAGGAGGGATCTTAAAGTCAGAGGGTGAAACATGGCGGTGAGAAAGAGTTCAGTGAGACTCAAAGTTAAACCGTGCTCTTTAATCTACTTATACATAGCTGTATTCATAGATTAGGCAGATTCTTTAATTTGAGGGTATAAGATGTTAAAAAAACGGGCAGCTCTTTTGAGATTCTTTCAGTGGTACGTCAACATTACAGCATTATGTCACACTCATTAATAATATTCTTGTCTGAAATACAGTTTTCCCTAAATACGAGCTCCTCTTTACACATCAAACATATACAGAACTACCCATAAGTTCATAAAGACAAACTGATGTAAAACCTTTTGAGATTGTGCTGCTGTAGACTAGGAATGCAACTCATTACCAACTAATCTGATGGTTATTTTCCCAAATAGTTGATTCATTATTAGGTCTCATAGTATATTTGTGCTAAACATTCTCCTCTCTTGTTTTGATAAGTTCAAACATATTATTTCCATACGGCATCTCCTGGGATGTATCAAATGTAAAGATGATTCCTGACAGGTTTGACCGCATAGCGCCTGGTCAGGAGCAGAGTCTGGCCGGTACGTTCACTTTAAAAGATTGATCGAGTTCTCTAGTGGCCCAGTTTTCCTGATGAGTAATAATCAATGGGTTTATCCAGAGCAAACATAATGTGTCGGGACGAACTGCACTCCAAAGGGTCAGTTTTATTTCAAATTTCTGAAAGATAAATGGACTAATAACACTATCTGTACATCAGTGATACCTGCAATCAAATGAATCTGCCGGCTGTTAATCTAATCCAAATCCCAGTCTGTGACAGAAGAAACAAGGAGGGAAAAAATAATCAGGTAAGTAAATTTGTACGGCATGTTGTGGATAAAAAAAAAATGTTTAGTTATATTAAAATGTGTACAAATATGCATCTCTATTATTACTTGTAAAATTACTTAATGTACTGCGTATACGCATTGTTAAAAAATGTTTACTGTCTGTCTATAATCTGTAAGTTATTCTTTTAATTCTCAACCAAACATTGTCTGGATGTTGGCTACTGACTTTTCTCCTCCCCTGACATTTCATCTTCATGCTGTGTGTTCCTGCTCTTTCTACGTGAGGCAGCCATGGCAGCTGATCTAGATGTGGCGAACCTGTTCGTCATTGCTGGGGCAACACTGGCGATTCCCATTCTGGCCTTCATCGCCTCCTTCCTTCTCTGGCCCTCGGCTCTCATCAAAGTTTATTACTGGTAATGTAAATAATTGTTGTCCCGTCCTCCACTGTATGTTTGTTAGTACTGGTGATATTTGTTCAGAGCACGAAAGAAATGCAAGAAACGATCATTCTCCTGCAAGTGGGTTAAAACATGTTACCGGGAAATGATTTCATTGCATGAAGACTGACTAGTAAAAATGTGAGCCTGTCATTTGAAAAGGTTATTGTGACCTTTTTGAGCGTATGGTGTGAGAATCTAAATGTCAAGTCAGGTCAGTTTTATTATTAAGAGCCCAGAAATCCTGAATTTGCCTCAACATGAAGCATATAACTGCAACCCAAATATGTACATACAAACCCATCATCATTTGGCCCAAATTTGAATTGCACCGAAGTTGTGCCTCTGCGTGTCAGCTCAGATGTGTCTCTGCTCCTCCCGCAGGTACTGGAGGAGGACTCTGGGCCTGCAGGTTCGCTACGCAGACTGTGGCGGGTATCGCTTCTGTTTCTCCTACAGAGGAAAGCCTGGGATGAGACCTTCCATTTTGATGCTGCATGGCTTCTCTGCTCACAAAGACACGTGGCTCACTCTGGTCAAGGTCAGGGAAATACTCAGCATTTGCTGCTATGGATTCATGACGCTACTACTCGGCTGATTTACCCTGTGCATAATTATTATAGTTCTGCCATTTTGAGGAGGTGGAAACTATGTGAAAGATGCACCTAGCAATGAACCCTGATAGAATCGTTACTGTGGAGCTCCCCTCGGGTCTTCAGAGTTTAATATCTAGTTTTAGCTCATTATTTAGCTGTCTGGTCAATTAATACTCACTCTCACTGCTATAGTGCTGTTTTTGACCACAGCAGGCAGACAGACACAGTCAGAGACTATAATGCACTGGAACATTTAGCAGCTAAGGAGTTGGCGGGGACCAAAAACAGAGCTAAATGGAAATGAATATTTCACTCAACATTCACCACATGGCCATGAACAGGATCCCAACTATATAAGCTTAAAACCTGATGATATGCCATTGCTCTCCAGGTGGATAAAATGATAAGTATATTACAGGTTTAAATTTCAGGAATACGTATTCAGTTGCTAATTAGATTTAATTTATTAGAGTATTTATCACATGGTTTCTTCTACTGCTCTAGTATCTACCAAAACATCTGCACCTTGTGTGTGTGGACATGCCTGGCCATGAGGGAACCACACGCACCAACACAGAGGATTATTCGATCCAGGGGCAGGTCAGAAGGATCCATCAGGTACATTGATAAAACATATACCTCCTGAATCAAATACTGTGTGTGTGTGTATATATATATATGTATATGTATATGTATATGTATATGTATATGTATATATATATATATATATATATATATATATGTGTATATGTATGTATGTATTCATCAGGTCACTAAATCATTTCACTGTAAATGTGTTTCTGTCCCTCGTTCTTCTCAGTTCGTGGAAACTATTCGCTTGAACAGAAAACCTTTCCATCTGGTGGGAACGTCCATGGGGGGAAACGTAGCTGGGGTTTACGCAGCTTGCCACCCCTCAGAAATCTGTAGCATGACTCTCATTTGCCCAGACGGTCAGTCACAGTGTGTGTGGTTGTGTGTAGAAAGTGTATAAGGACTGCATGCTCACTGTATGACAAGCCCCAGGGGGGGGGGGGTGTGTGTGTGTGTGTGTGTGTGTGTGTGTGTGTGTGTGTGTGTGTGTGTGTGTGTGTGTGTGTGTGTGTGAGAGAGAGAGAGAGAAAGTTTGAGAAAATAACCCTGATGATGTCAAAGTGATGTTAAATGGTTTATCTCGGATTGGGCTTGTAGTCCCAAAATTTAAATTAATAAAAACTTCATTAAAAGCTGGAGGCATCGAAGGTGAATCAAGGTCCAATTGCAAAGTTCATGTCAGATGTGTTGTGTGTCCCTTTTTGTAAGCTAGATCTGCTTAAGAGTTTAAATAGCATTAACATAATGCTTTGTAGTAGACAGACAGATGGACGGACGGATGGATGGATGGAGAGAAAAAAGGGAGAGAGTACTATTTAATCCCAAAGAGAATATTTTTTTTAAACATTATTCGCAAAAACAATGAAGTAGGTCACAGACATTATCATGTTTGTGTAAAGACACAGTCAGACAGTACGGGAAAGATCAGTTGAGTCTTAAATATAACAGATGTGACGTGTAATATAAATGTCCAGGTGAGCCGTCTGCCCTGGTACGAGGAAATACCATGTTGTCAGAGAACCCCCCCCCCCCCCCCCCTCATGTTGTTTCATGTTTCTTTATTTGGATGTAAACTGTGATTTTATCCTGCAGGTATCAGACATCCGTGTGAGACCAAGTTTGACAATCACCTGCAGGACCTGGAGCACAGCAATTACACATTAAATATCCCGCTGATCCCCACTTCACCCGAAGAGATGGAGGACATGTTCAGACTCTGCTCCCATGTTCGCTTTAAAATCCCTCAGCAGGTCAGGTCCAGACTTGTAGCTGGCAGAAGCACAGTCACCATATTTGATAATGTTACAATGTGTTTAGGATCAGCAAAAAGCTTCACCCTCACTTTTTTAAATGTTACTGCATCTTGTGGTTGTTTAAACCTGTTTTTATTGTTTAGATTCTTCAAGGGTTGGTAGATGTTCGGCAGCCTCACAACGCATTTTACCAGGATGGTTAGTTCACTTTGCCATGAGACATTTTAAGATTTCCAATGTTTAAGCATCCATGTGACTTCCCAGTCATTTTTTTGTTCTTCATTTCCATTAGTATTTATGGAGATTGTTGGTGAGGAGTCAAGATACGCCTTGCACGATCACCTACATCTGATCGCTGCACCTTTACAAGTGATATGGGGCAAACAAGACCAGGTAATAATGTAAAGTGGTGCAGCAGATACATGTCGGCTGTGTACACTTGTAGCCTCAGTGTTGGCTTGACCTTTTTAATACATCTGTACCTCTAAATATACTGAATCAGCACGGTAAGACATCCATCTGTGGTTCAGGTTCCACCTCATCAGTGACAAAGTGTTAGGGACGGTTTTAAGAAAGTCTGCACAATCTGAAATCTATGTATTGCAGTCTCTTTTCTCAAGTTTTTACTCTGAAGAACATCACAGCTTTGAGGTCTCCATTATTTCCAGGCCACGAGACACAAGTCCTCTCACTCTGGCCCATATTCTGAGAGAGGATTAGAGCACTTCATGTCAAAACACAGCCTAATAAGATTATATTGATCTTTCACCCAATCTTTTGAACAACTGAGCTACATTTGTGTCGAACCACTGTTACACATGCTTGCTGCAACATAGAAGGAGCATAACTCAATTTTAAATCACAATCCAAACACAACTGAAAACAAAGGTTTGACCCTGCTACATTCTCAAACTGACTTGACGTAATGATTGTACAATTTAACGGTCCAGTGTACTGCTTAATAGTCATTTCAAGATAAATCCTGTTACATTGGGAAATGGTGAGGTTGGACTTGCAGTTGATTCTATAACAAAAACAAATGAGGCAACTTCCATGTTTTTTAGGGCCCAGCTCATGTGTGTACGGAGAACTACTGTTTCTCTTCCAACTACACCCTTGATGCTGTTCCACTGATACAGTGACTCAGCAAAGCTTATACAAACACAGAGGTGATTCAAAAACCTACAGGCTTCAGATTCTGAACTAATCTCAAGAATCACATGGCTGTGTATCAACTTGTAACCTGAGGGTGGTGGCTCAGGTTTTTCTATCTGATGAGAGAAGTCTCGTACTTTCAGTGCACAAGTACGATAGTTATTAGGACTGGGCAATCAAACGTAGAACAATATCAAAAAATATCAATAGAGTTTAAAACCACAACCTTTTTCTCAGGAGCAGAAATCAGTCCTTCAACTTAAAATAAACATAATGTTATATTTACAGTGAGAATTACTGATGAATGGTATAAATGTTTGAATCCTGATATAATGTTGGGCCATATCGATCCGAACCCTGCATCTCTCCAGGTGGTGGATGTCTCTGGGGCTGCGGTCATCGCCGACGTGCTGCCTGGGTGCAGGGTGGACCTGCTGGAGAACTGTGGCCACTCGGTGGTGATGGAGAGGCCGTGTCGGACCGCCAAGCTCCTCCTGGAGTTCATCGTCCTGCAGCAGGGGGCCAGGGGGGGCACGAAGAAATCCACCTGAACTAAAGACTTTAAATCATTCACCTGCTGCCGCACCGCGTGCTCCTCGTACGTGACGTGCATATACACACACATACGTGGGGCACTTTGACAACACACACCAAAGCAGTTATCCAGCTTCGTGCTCCACAGTTTCTCAGATGCTGAAATGAATCATGTGTGATGTAAACCTGATAATGATAATAAAGAGCTCATGCATGTTGCAGTGTGTGAATGGATGTGTTCATGCGGGGTGGGGGTGTGTGGCTGCAGCAGCAGCAGCAGCAGCAGGACCTCCTCCTCCTCCTCTTCATCACCCTCCTCCTCCTCGTGTACGCAGTTTTGCTGCAGCCCGGAGTCGAGCACATCTGCCCGGTGCGACCAGCGGTGGACATCGCTCCCCTGAACCGCAGCGTTTACACAAACCGAGGGTCGCTGCTGCCGGGGAAGAGAAGCCGAGTGTTCACCGGGGGAAGCCAGGTGAGGCTTTGTCTTTAGTTTAACGTCTGCTTCTCTTCCAGTTCGTCTAATGAAGACCCCGGCGTTAACCTCCGCAGGAGCAGCAGCTAACGTTAGCCACTTTAGCGTGCTAGTTAGCGAGTAAGCATCGAGCTAGCAGGCGTAGGATAAGCATTTGCAGTGTGGCGCTAACGTTGTGTGGAACGCTGCTAACCTCAGTGCACACAGGCTGAATAGATGCAACAAATGCATCCAGTTGCTTTTGTTGTAACAGCTCGTTTGTTCGATAAATAGACAGAAATGCACCGACGCCGGATGCTGATCAACATTAGCCACCACACACACACACATTAGCTGCCATCAGTGGACAGTCTCACTGGAAACGTGCGAGAAGAGTTTATGATTTCAGTTTCGATCAATAAACTCATTCACAAGTCAAAGTTATATTTTCACACCAAGAAATGAAAAGTGGACCGGAACAGTGATAATGGATCATTTGAGTCACTGATTAAAATCTGGCACTTAACCAGTCTGTTGCATCATTCAGTTTTACACGTACACATTTCCTACAATGTAAAACTAACCGGTGTGTATATACTGTACATTATATAAACGCACAACTGTCATAAGGTTCACGTACCTTGTGTCTATATATGCGTCATGTACATAATGATCCATACTTGAACCAGCAACTTTGCACTCTGCACCATATGATTCACCTACCCACATATAAGTAACCTGTATGTTATCGACCCATATTTGTTTGAGCATCTTTGCACCGCCGCACTATCGTCCTCAGGTCAAGTAGTTCGATGTTTCTTGTCCACCCATGCACATTTAGTTTCCTGGTGCACTGCTGTCGTGTACGGTCTAACTCTATTGCTCATAGTGGTCACACTTATCTTGCTAGTTTCTGGTAGTTTGTTTGTATGGCAAATTCTTATATAGAAACTAGTGTGTGTACTCGTATATGGCAAATCAAGCTGATTCAGATTCCAATACTTGATATTCACAGCCTCATTCTGATGTGTCTTTCAAGGACATATTGGTATCAGCGTATATGTTTTGTTTCACAGAACAAACAACAAATATAGTTCCTTCCACACACACTCACGGTTGTACAGCTGTCTTAGTGAGGACACTCATTGGCATAATGCATTCCCTAGCCCCTTACCATAACCATCCAAACTAAATGCCTAACCCTTAACCAAAGCTAATTCTAACCCTAAAACCAAGTCTTAACTCCCAAACAGTCCATTAAATGGGGGTCACAAAGTGAGGACTGGCCAAAAGGTCCTCAGTCTCCCAAAATGTCCTCACAAAGATAGCTGTACAGACACACAGAGAGCTGCTGCACCGAAAAACATGACATGTGACTGTGTCCCTAATTAACTGAATAACTTTGTTACAGCTCATGTTAATGTGATTTTGTTTTTCCACAGGAGAAATTGAAGTAACCCAAACCGTATCTGTTCCCTCTCTATTTTGGCTCTGACCAAGTGGGTATTGTTCTACAAATGGATAATGGAGACTGGGGCCATAGGGTAAGAGATGGATAGAAGTGAAGTCCGTCTAGATCAGGAGCCATTTCAGGTGTTTCTGATGAAGATATTCAATCTGGTTTTAATGTTAAACTAGCCCAAACTAAGGCAGTCAAATACAACGATGCAGCAGTAAATGCTCAGATTTAGTTTTAATCGTCTTTGACTTCCAATTTTGTATTTATTTTGAAAAAAAGACATGGCTGATCCAGAACTACCCAAGTACAACCCACTGAAACAGAGAAACAAGGAGGGGGCGTTTCGTAGGAATGAATCAATGAAGGCAGAAATAAAGGGACAATATAGGAGATCATCATCATCACCCACACCAATGCATTTATAAAAGTAATGCATCTCATATATTTTACATTCTTTGAAATTGCGGCAAATTTTCCCAACGCTACCACCCACTCCCTGAAAAGAGGCTCTCTGTCAAATCATTATTGTTGTTGTCTGGGACCATTTCCTCCCCAAATGTGGAAAAGCTCATCACGCATTAAATGTAAATTTTGGACTGAAAGGTAAAAGTTGAAACCTATGACATTAACAGTGACTTTAACATTTAGCAATAACAATGAATCAAATTGTGTGCAAATGCTGACTCAGTTTAACTTCATAAAAAACCTGATCCTCAACTTGTCCTGTGCTCTTTTTTTGTCCTAGATGACTTCTCCTGTTACTCTGAACGTGGGTGGCTGCCTCTACACCACCAGTCTGTCCACCCTGCAGCGCTATCCAGACTCCATGCTGGGCGCCATGTTCAGGGGGGATTTCCCCACCACTCGCGATTCCAAAGGGAACTATTTCATTGATCGGGATGGAACACTTTTCCGATACATCCTGAACTTCCTGCGGACGTCCGAGCTCACCCTCCCGGTGGATTTCGCAGAGACAGACCTCCTGAGGAAGGAGGCGGACTTCTACCAGATCGAGCCCTTGATTCAGTGCCTTAGCGATCCCAAGCCGCTGTACCCTCCCGACATCTTCGAGCAGGTTGTAGAGCTTTCCAGCACTCGGAAACTGTCAAAATACTCGAACCCTGTGGCTGTTATCATCACGCAGTTAACGATTACTACAAAGGTTCATGCCTTGCTCGAAGGCATTGCCAACAACTTCACCAAGTGGAACAAACACATGATGGACACCAGAGACTGTCAGGTGTCGTTCACTTTCGGACCATGTGACTATCATCAAGAGGTGTCATTACGGGTTCTCCTCATGGACTACATTATGAAACAAGGCTTCACCATCAGGAACACTCGTGTGCATCACATGAGTGAGCGTGCAAACGAGAACACAGTGGAGCATCACTGGACTTTCTGTAGACCAGCTCAAAAAGTTGAAGACTGAGTTAAAGCACATAAAGCACTTGTCTTTTTTATACTGCATAAATCATAGACAAAAAAGTTTCAGTATCACTAATAATCATTTAAAAAAAATGTTAGTTCTGCAGTGCACAAACTTCAAATTCCAGACAGTGAGCTTAAGAAACAGCCACTCTGTGAAATATTGATTTATTCCATTTATTATCTGTGTTACTGAGACATATTTGACATTCCTTGCAACATAAATTTCTTGAGGTTACAAAACAATTTTATAAAGCAATGCGATCATAATTTTATTCATTTAAATACACTGTTATACCCCAATTGTGCAAAAAAAATGTGCGTCTGTTTAATAAAGTGTAATAAAGTAATTGTGATCATGTAGCCATGAATGTAAATTTATACCCCGAACTTGAAGAAGAATAAGTCCAAAAGAAAAGATTGTAAATCTGTCATTGTCATAAGTTAAGTCCTGTCACGAATCTACTTTTTTAACTTGATGATAATAAAGTATAATTGTCTTTAGCCCAGAGTACGGTACTGTTTCTGAAGACCCCAGTAGTTGTTGCATGTGTGTCTTGTATTTGTTGTGTGTGTGCTTTGCAGTACAATGTCTATGGTTACACTTTAGAGTTCAAGTCAACAGTGATGTGTTTGGTCATCTTTTAAAAATAAAACCATTTGTATATTTGTCAGTTACTACATTTTTGTCTTGTGGTTGAACATTTCACTGTGTTTCTGTAGAATTTAGCTCGAGAGCTGTCGTGTTTGAGCAGTTTTTGACTCATAAGATGCTGTAGTTTATTTTGAATTTGCAGCTTCCATTTTGGCAGTTAAGGAAAATGAAGTTTGAATATTGAGTGAGTGTTTTCCACCAATTTTAAAGGTTGTTTAAACCTGAACACTTTCATTTAGGCAGAAAAAATTCTTAGTCTTTTTCCATCCCGATCATATCAGACCAGGGTTGGATCAAAAAACACCATAATTGGATAAACTGGGAGAGAGAAAGGAGTCCAGATTTGACCAGTTGGAGTTTAATCATTTTTGAATGGCCCACAGACCTTTTTCACACCCATATTGACATGAATCTACTGTGTTAACCCACTAATCTACATCAAAGTGGTTGCTATGAAAAATATCTCATGTTATTATTATGGAGGACACAGTCAGGTCTTTATTTTTGCCTTGATACATGAAATAGACGTTTTGATACCTTTTTAAAAGTTGGTTTTAAATGGTCTTAAGGCTTTAATTTGAGCATATGACACTATTTCACAACAATAAGAAGTGAATAAAACTGGAGTGTGTTGTAATTTCAGTTTCCCCCTAACATGCTGAATGGTCAGCTGTGAATCGAAACTAACTCCAGCGTCATCAGAATAATGTAGCATATGTGTTAACAACAGGGAATGAAATCTGTCCTGTTCATAAAGATGAAACAATGGAAAGCTTCATGTCTTATATAACACATGGCTCCTATTGGACGATACTCAAGTCAAAGGTGGCAGTTAATGTCTTCGTAATTGGGGGTTGAATATTTAACTGGGTGAGAGTAATGTGTGTTTGTGGAAGCACTTATTATAACTCTGACTTTGTGGTGTGTGTGTGTGTGTGTGTGCGTTTTTTGTATGCCAGTGCATCCCTAGGGCAATATTTGATTTCCACCCAGTGACCTACTTCATAAATTATTTATTGAATTGAAGAAGAGAAGGCATTAGAAGAGGAGTGTGTTTTATATTCATTCATTATTGTGTTTATTAGGTTGAAATACATGGAAAACTGCAGAAAAAAGGGAAAAGGTATAACTCTCAATATGCTGCATTTACTTGATATCGGCAGAACACACACACACACACACACACACACACACACACACACACACACACACACACACACACACACACACACACACACACACACACACACACACACACACTTTCGGCTTTATTCGTGGTTTAAACGATGCGGCCTGAACGCAGCATTGCGAGTGGTGCGTTTGTTCAACCTTCGAATTCCGCGCTGCCAACACTTCTGCTCATAGGCTCTGCTCCACACTCCAGCTCACTCCGCTCATCCGCTTTACGCCGGATGCCTCAGCGAGCGCGCCCCGTCACGTCCGTCTCTCATAACACACGTGAAGGACAAACAGAGGGTCCACGCTGTTCTGTCCTCTCACTTAACTCACATGTGGAGTTTGAACTGTTTACCCACGTGTAGCATGTCTCTTAGCCAAGATGCTTCGTCAGAGTCAAACACTGAAGTACTTCCTCAGCCTGGTTCCGGGTAAACGTCGCCTCGGGACGTACCGGTTCCTCCCCGTCTTCTTCTGCATCGGAGGAGTCATGGAGTGGATCATGATCAACGTGCGGATCGGAAGAGAAACTTTCTGTGAGTGAAACATGAGACCAACTGTTCAGTGGTGAAGTCCCAGCTAGCGTGTTGTTAGCATGTTAGCCTCTGTGTGGATACACCTGGACGTGGCAAGTTGTCACCTGATCTGCATCTAACACGTCCAGCCCCGCCATGTTGGGTCAAAGGTCACATGTCTGCCAGCCTGCTCATCTTCACTTCATATGTTTAAGCTAATGTCGCCATGTTCTACAGTGAAGCTGTTACCATGGACGGATTGACCTCCGTGGCTGCCCCGGGGCAAGCACCTGTCCTTGGGCCCCTAATGCCCCCCCTCCCCCAGTTCATGTTAAATTATTAGTTTGATAAGATGAATAGATTAGATTCATATAAACCATTAAATTAATTGGTAACCCCTTTTCTCCATTTGATACATTACTCACACAGAGTTTCTCAGTCTTCTGTCTGAGTAAACCCAACATCTGTGTCTCTTTTTTTTATGCCTAATAATGGTTTTGTGGTTGTTAATCTTTGTGGTATTAAATAGTCTTACAGAGTATTGAATTCAACCAGGTCAATGTGCAGAAACTCGGCTATGTCGAACAGGTCAGTGAGAAGTAAACCATATAGCAGTGTCAAAAGGAAATGCTCAAGTATATGTTACTCAAATGTAGTATTTAAGAACAGTTATTGAGTAAATTAACCTTTACGTCCTCTTTATCACTTTGTTGACATATTTCTGCAGTTATACTTGTAGACAGTAGATTTAACACAGAGTTACTCAAAAGCCTGAAAAGAAAAAAGGAACCCTTGTTTTTTTTTTTTCTCACTGACTGAACCCATATTGCATTTTTCCAGATGTGCTCAAACCTGCCATTTCTGGAGAACTGAGAGAGCTTTTCTCTTCTGTTATAAAACGAGAAGAAAAACAACCCTGCACATTTTATCCTGTTTTAGGTCATATAGGGATACAGAGAGATGTTTTCCTCTGCAGAAAGCAGACATGTGACAGTGACAGAGAAAGCACAAATGGAACAGAAAAAAAACACTTTCAATGGAATTTGAACAGTTACATGGCAGTTTGAATTGTCATATGTTGAACAAATTTAACCGATGATGGCTCAGGGCTGTGGAATAAGCCTTGACAGAAATAAAAGCAACATGGAACTGGCTGATCTAAACGAAATACAGTCATTATTACAGTCATAGAGAGTTTTAATTACGTTTTTTTTCCTATTGTGAGAAGCCAGAACAGCTGCGCTGGGAAGAATTGGTCTGTTTTGCATTTTGGCTCATTCAGGGCATCTGAACAAAACGAAAAGAACAGAACCACTTTTCATTTTATTATTAACATCTGTATGTTTGAGTGATGGGAAAAAAACAGTCAGATCCTTTACTTTAGTACAAATACTGTTTTGAATTTTCAGACTTTTTGATGGGATATTGGATAGTTTGAGCAAATGGATTAAATATTGATAATCATTGAGAGCTGGCTCTTGCAGCGCTGTCTCAGCCAACACCAGACGCAGCCTTTCCCGGGTCAGATTTTAATGCCCTCCCCTGATGCTGGGGTGACATTTATCAACAAATAATCACTATTTGTAGATATCTGTTAAAAACCTAGAATTTATAAGAAATGAAAAACTTGCAATTTTAATCTTAAAGGTAAATAGTAACTGAAACTGTCAGAGCAGAATGTGTAATTATCAGAGAGAGAATTTCTCTCTGAAATGTAGTAGCTTTTTTTAAATCTATATTACAGACATGTTCATTTCAGCTTCTTAAATGTATTTTTCTCTTGCCAGACGATGTCTACCGAAGGAAACAATCCGAACGGGAGTACCAGCAGAAGATAGCAGATGGACTGATTGTTGTCAATGAGCCTGCAACCAAGTGAACAACAGTCGGCTTTGAAGTGGACTAAACGTGTCGTTAAAGGAAATATACTTGGACTCTGGTTTATTACAACAACCATATCACAGTTATAATCTGTCAGAAAGACGCTGATGATCTCTTCCAACATGCAGCTTTTATTGTTTATATCTTTGGTTTAAGAAACAGCAACACACAAAAGCTGACAAAACTAAACAAAATCACAACAAACGTCATATTTATTGATAACAACCACAACCAGATCTCAGTGTTGGTTTGACAGGGAATCTGTAAAAATGTTGCTTAGCACCTGCCAAGATGGTAAAGTCTCAGCCTAATTGTAACAAAATGAAAAGCTCCAAACATATTGTGTTTATTGACATCTTGGATGGTTTTGCACGGATTTGTCTTACACTGGCAGAAAACACTGATAAGTAACAAAAACACGAGCTCTGCCTTCCCGTCTGTTCAATACTTTGGTCATTTCTGTCGTATTCTACAAAAAAGTTGCATCATCTTGAACTGTATTGTAAATTTGAGTATATAAAAATGTAACTTAAGAACAGTATTTTGTTCGTGGTATTCTTACTAAGCGCCTGTCAGCATCAGTTTACATAGATCAACCTCCCTCGCCCCATCTAAGGTTTAAAAAAAACAAAAAAAACATGCTTCGGTCATTTCAGTTCCATCCGAAAGGGAGATACTGCAGACAGATGAAGCTGTTGGGGTGCTGCGACAGCTTCAACGGGTTCCCGTCCAGCCTCACCTGGTCCAAGTTGTGGCGGATGTAGTGACTGGTGTTACCTTTGCAGAATGTTTCATCTGTTATTGTTGAGATCTTGTTGTTCTGCAGGAGATCAACCCAAGGACACAAAATTATGGCTCCACTGACTCCCCGAAGAATTAGGATTTGCTGTTATTTCAGTGAATTGCGGATGGACTTACGTGCAGGTGCGCAACATGAAGAGACTCTGGAAGTTGGGGCACTGCTGTCAGTTCATTGTTTCCAAGGTAAAGATATGTCAATCTGGTGAGTTTCTGCATCAACAAAAAGATCCAGTGTCTTAGATCAGGCCGCTTTAACAATTATCCAAAGTGCAAAATGTCTTACTTTAGCATGAGATGATTTAAATCGCTCACTCACTTTAAAAGCTGTTGCCTTTACACCCTGGGTTCTAAGCTTGTTGAAGTTGGCATTAAATGACACTAGCTTGTTGGGAAGTATTGGAAGTTTGGTGAGTTTATTGTCTGTGAGAGTGAGCTCCTCAAGATTGAGAAGTTTGGAAAAAGCTCCATCTTCTATGTCAGCGATGAGATTCCCAGTTAGATCAATTACTTTTAATGTGGCTGAAACAAACAAAACAAAGGACAGCGAGCTTGCAAGATGACATTCACAGAGGGAAAATCTGTAGAATATTTTAACGATTGTATTCACCCATGTCTGCAAAGTCTCGATTGCGAAGTTTTGTGATTTTGTTGAAGCGTGCGTAGAGATATGTTGTTTCCTTGGGCAGTGCTGGGACAGATGACATTTCAGGAGTCACATCCTCACAGTAAACAGATCCAGTCAGGCAAACGCACAGTAGACACGTCGGCAACTCTGAAAAGATCACATTTCTTATTTCAAATCACATTGCCTTTAGTTTTCACCATTTTTTTTCTATTTGTTCTTTGAATAAGTTGACTAATTGGTCCCAGCCATGTGACTGGGCAGCTGAAAACGCTCCACATACAGTTTAGCAGAGGACACTTGATTGGCCCCATTATTACATAATGGCTACATCCACAAAAATGTGGGAGAATTCCTCAGCAAGTGTTGCATAAGCTGCTTTGAAACTGTTGTTGAAAACTATTAATCAGTTGAAACAAAACTTACCATCAGCTTTTGGATCTGCTGGGTCAGTGTCTGAGTCCTGAGGGGAGGCATAGTCAGGATACTTCATAATGTCTCTCTGCAAAAAGAAGAAATCTTCCTCATAACAGCTTCTCTCAACTCACGACACTTGTGCATTTCGAAATGCAAGATATATATTTTTTTACCTCAGGTTTTCTTGCTTCCATGTATTCATGTTGTGCTGCAGAAGACAGTATCCATGGGATCATAACAGATGTGAAAATTAAAGTCCTTAATTGCATCATGGTGTCTTGGAGGGAGAAGAGAGCGTTGTCTGCTAGACTGAGTTCTGAGGTACATGTGAGCAGGAAAAGTTTCCATCCAGTTTTTATTCAGCTGCCAGTGAGAAAAGGAAACAGACTTTAACTCAATACATGCTGCGTTTGTCTCCCTCTCAGTGTTTATAATGACACTTAAGACTATAATGCTTTTTTTTTCTTTCTTTCGCAGCAACACAGTAAAGCTTATGGGGCACAGAGTTCTGATTAAAATATTGGCAGTCACCAAGTAAACCAAGTAAACCTAAAGAAAGCTTTTTTTTTCACATTTTACCGTCAGTGGCAAAAGAATGTTTTACTGGAAAAACAGAGGGTGCAGGTTCCAGTTACTGGTATAAAAGGAATTGCCAAAGCAAGCACTGAACTGGAGAGAAAACTATTTTGAATTTGTCTGTTTTTCAACTTAAAACTTCATGTCACATAACAACTTATTAGGTCAATACGCTCTGTCCTTTCAGACGATAGCTCACTTTCCCATGAAGGAACAGACATTTATAGGATGGAATATTTTTTATTTAGCTTGTTTATTAATTATTTTTCCTCTGTGTAAGTTCTAAATTTGTTTCAATATTTTTCCTCTCTGAAATTAGATGATTATCTTACACTTCAAGCAGCTGGACAGATGTTCTCTTAAACCAAAAATCATATAACACAGTTTTGTTAGTTAAACTCCCAAAAGTGCCAAGTGACCTTTTCCTATTGCAGGCATGAGTTAACATTATATGGGAGGTGTCCACACCTATCACCTGGAAAACACACTTGCTTTAAAGCAGACCATTAAATCTACTCTGCATGCAGGGAAAGGACAGTTAAGGCCACTCACTGAGATCATGGCTGTTTTTTGCATAACAATAAACCAATCAGATGGCCATCTCCCATCCACTTTAAAACCAGATGGTAGATTGTTATCATAATGGTGGATTTGCCAGCTAAAGAGAGAACTTTCCTGCAGAGGAAATGGATCTACTCCTGTGCAAAGTGAAAGCATGCAAGTGTGTGTGTAATAAGCAGGTAGGCTCATGTTTCTCTCTTGATAACGCAACTTTAAAATATGGCGCTGTTGACTTCAGACCAGATTTCTTTGGCTAAAAGTGCAATCACTTTCCATCTCCTTAAGATGGAGATGCACTAACAATACTTCTGACCACATCTCATGTTAAGATGGGCATAAGTGCATTTGCTGGACAAGTAAACATCAACTGCATTGTGTTTTGTCCTGCGTGTGAGATCCTGCTGTGTGTGTGTGTGTGTGTGTTATAATCAAAATAGTAATGCTCAATTGTACAAGTATGACAGCCCTCCAGTGAAGTTATTTTTTTCCAACTTAATGTTAATATATAGAGGGCAGTGTCCTTGTGCAAGCCCCAGAGGTGCTGTTCACCTTGACCTTTTAACCGTGATGTGCAGGATGGAAAGCAAATCCAGCTTTATACATCAACATAGATACAGCATGGTGCATTATTACAGTATAATTATTTTTGCTGTAATCAGAAAATAATTTAAGCTGTGATTTAATAGCAATTTATTAATACAAATGAACCCTTGTAAGTCTCCCAATGTGTTTAAAACGTGTGCAAATGGCCCCAGTGTGAAAGCTGAAATACTAGAAGATGTTTAACCCACAGCTGTCTTTTCAAAACATCTGGATGATGAATGAACGCATCCCTTCAATTGTGTTCTTTCGCTGTAGGAGAATCCACAGACCTCAATCTGTTTAAATCTATATATCTATGATTCTAACGCCTGACTGTGATATAACCCATCTGAGTGGGACACATCGAGTGAGGATCTTCATTCGTACTCTGTTGCTGAGCAGCCGAGGAGAGACATTAAAAAAAACGGGGCTTTTATAAACGTGCTGGTGTGTCCCTGTTCAAATCAGACTGGGTGCAGAGATTCACGGTGTTTGTGTGGAGCTGCGATCGTCGTGTAGTTTCAGATGTGAGCTGGGGGCAGATGTGCGGTGAGAGAAGAGGAAACAGAAGTGCCAGTGTAACGGAAGTGGTACTGCCCTGAACGAGACGCTGACCTAACGGAGGACGGAGGCTGAATCGTCCACAGAGAGGAGAATAAAAGCAGGAGCAAAAAAAAAAAGAACAAGTCGTCAATATTGTGAGTATAACGACCCCGCGGGCACGAGTAGCGATTCTTCGCCCGTGGCTCCGCGGCGGAGGAGCCATTTCATCGCGTCCGGTTGAATCCCGAACGCGAAGCCATCACGCTAACGGAGCGGTGCTAGCTTGATCTGTGAAAGGTTGGCCGTGCTAGCCCGCTGGTTCGCGGTAGCATCCGCTGCTAGCTTAGCGCTGGGATTCCATGACACTTTGTTCCGACGGGCTCGGCAGCCTGGGCGGGCCGCGGCGCAGCTCCCGAAAATGAATTAAACGCCACATTAATGCGCCTCAGCGCCATATTTCCCCCTCGTGTGGTTATTAACAGCAACATGGGCTCATTGCCTGCATCCCAACCGTGGTTTTTTCTGATGGAAAGGCCGCCGTTGCTTGTGCTGGCCTAGCTAACCACCGTTACCGTTAGATAGCGACAACCACACAGCAGACGACGGTGGCTAGGGTCGCTGCTAGCCGCTCCGTCACCATGAATACGACAGATTAGCTCCAGCAACAATGTCCGCCCCAGTTATGTCGTTGAGGGGATAAAACCAGCGGTGCATCATATCGGTTGGAGTTAATGAAACCGACGCTAGCAATCGCTGAGCTAAATGTCACCCCAGCATCAGGGGAGGGCATTAAAATCTGACCCGGGAAAGGCTACGTCTGGTTGCAGCAAGTGTCGCCTGAGACGGCGCTGGAAGAGCCTGCTCTCAATAATACAGGATAACAGGTGTAACCAGTGATCGGTGAACTGGATTCTGCCACATGACGATCAAATAGTTCAATAAATAATCATATTCAGGAGACAGGATTTGAGAGCCATGACTAGCTAGCTGCTAACCTTAGCTAGTGATGTGTATGGTTGACCCACTTGCCAATGGGCCCAGTTCGCAGTGCCTCCCTTTCCATTCCAATCCTGTGGTTTCTTCCATTTAAAGATGTGGTTTCAAGCAAAAATCAAATCAGTTTATAACACACTTAAGAGTATTTGTAAAGGTGTAATGAATGTATAATTTAAAGGACATTGTGACACATGCATCCTTGTCTGTTGATGAAATACATGCATACATACCACACAGTACATACATGACTTCTAATGCTGTGTTTTCTTTTATCCAGTCTAGAAGATGGATAAGAGTGACCTGGTGCAGAAGGCCAAGCTTGCTGAGCAGGCTGAGCGCTACGATGACATGGCCGCAGCCATGAAGTCGGTGACGGAGCAAGGTGGGGATCTGTCAAACGAGGATCGCAACCTTCTCTCGGTTGCCTACAAGAATGTGGTAGGAGCACGCCGCTCATCCTGGCGCGTCATCTCCAGCATCGAGCAGAAGACCGAGGGCAATGACAAAAAACAGCAGATGGCACGCGAATACCGGGAGAAGATTGAAACCGAGCTGCAGGAAATCTGCCACGATGTGCTCGTAAGGGTTTCTAATATCTTGTGTTTTTCGAAAACAGTGTAATTATTATATTTTTGATGACAGTACACCTGTGCTATTAAGCCTGAATCTCACTAAACTGAAAAAACATGTCTATGTTGTTTTCAGGGCCTACTGGACAACTTCCTTATCGCCAACGCCTCTTCTGCTGAAAGCAAGGTGTTCTACCTGAAAATGAAAGGCGACTATTATAGATACCTGTCTGAGGTTGCATCCGGCGATACTAAGAAGGGTAAGTGAAGACATAATCTATATGATGTTTGTGCTCCAATATAATTATTTGTGTGACCAGTTATGTGTACCGTGACATTTCTTTGAGTTTTATTCTTTGCATCTTTTTTGTATTGGAAATGATGACATTGGTTTTTTGTTGATGTTTTTCTGCCCACAGATACAGTGGACAATTCCCAGCAGGCCTACCAGCAAGCTTTTGACATTAGCAAGGGGGAGATGCAGCCAACACACCCTATTAGGCTTGGTCTGGCCCTCAACTTCTCAGTCTTCTACTATGAAATCCTCAACAACCCGGACAAGGCCTGCAGCTTGGCTAAGACGGTATGAAGCAGTAAAGCGTCACTAATTGCCCAAAGTATCTCATTACTTAGATACAATGGAAGCTAATTTCAAGTGTTTATTATCAAACAGGGTGCTTCCAGATGATACAAGTTTAATTAACAAGTGGAATCTCTGAATTTCAGGCATTCGATGAAGCCATCGCTGAACTTGACACTTTGAACGAGGATTCCTACAAAGACAGTACCCTGATCATGCAACTACTAAGGGACAACCTGACCGTGAGTTTTAAACCTTGTGCTTTTTAAAACCTCTCTGTCCTGATGTGTTTATTCAAAGCAAATCATAACGTTGTCCTCTCTCCATTTCTAGCTGTGGACATCAGAAAACCAGGCAGATGAGGGAGAGACTGGAGATGGGGAAAACTAATGGAATTGCACTGTTAATCCACCTACACTCTTATCTTAAACACAGACAGCTTATATACATCCCCCTCCACTCCATCAGCCCCTCCCACTTCTGTATGACAAGCAGCCTGAATTGCTCCTGACCAACTAGTTTACCCCTCTCAGTTCACTGTGAGGTGACAGGCTAATTTTCAGTTGTTAGCAGATTCAGTCACTTTGTGGAAACATGTCGTATTGATTAGTGAGTCCATGTTGCTGTTGTTTTTGTCGGCTTTGTGTGTAAGTCTGTATGTAGTGAATGAGCAAGTGTGAAAGGATGCGAATGACTGTGCGTATGATCTAGGGGGGAGGGGGTTGTTGTGAATTCTAATCGTCCTTCCAAATTCCTTTGTCCCAACTAGTTTGTTGTGCATTTGTCATCCCTTTTTTTTTTTTTTTTGTTACTTTTCTTATTTGTGATTCCTCATGATATTTACAGGTTTTATTGTATGGTAATTGAACTGGCAGTTGATTTCCACCAAACACTGTGATGGTAGGCGTTTCCATTTGCTTCACAACCCCCCAAAAAAACGTTTTGTGTTTGAATTTCCAGACACATACAATCCTGTATTCAACTAACTGCAATTCTGCTGTGGGCTCATACAGAAAGGAGGCAGGCTGTATTGTGACACTGACATCTTGGTGTAATGCTTCTTGATCTTGTTCACAAATTTCACAGTTTCAAAGCCCTTAAATTGTCATTGTTAGATCTGTTCAGACATAAGACATTCCACATAATTAGGCTTTTAAAAAGGCAGTGATCCTTTTTATGTTTTTTAATTTTATTTTTTTAAACTAAGTACGGATTGTCATTGTAGTTTCACTGTTCAGGTGCTGCTTGATCTCAGTACAATGAAAGATGTTTGTGCGTAAATGTGGTTCCATGTATTTTGCAGGATTGACTATCATCTGTATGTAAAACCTAAAGTAACCTTTTTATTGATGTTAATTGAAAATGTCTTACCACACTGTATCAACCCTGCTTGCAAAATATTCCTCTTAAAGCGTTTGCTTTATCCCAAAAAAAATTGTTGTGCCTGGCTTTCTCTTGCAGCCTCTATTTTCATTAGGTGTCAGCATCTGCTTGATGTTTTTAAGAAATCACAAAAGAGAATGAGTTAGACTAGACTAGCTTTTTAACTGGTTGACGTCAACCTCATTTCTTTTTTTTTTTTTTAAACCAGGTGCATCACTCTGCTGTTAAAGGTAGTCGGTGTGAACAATCACCTCAAAAATCAGGTTTCACATTTTGATGGTGCGATTTGGAAAGAAGCTCAGTGTCACAATACCATTTATCACCACTACATTCCACCTATTGTAGTTGAAGACACCATTCCACATTATAGCTGACAGTCTCTTTACTCTGACAATGCTCCAATAAATTGAAATAATCTTCTGTTGGGGAAAAAAAAAAAAAAAAAAAAGTCAATTTATTATTATGCTTGACGAAAATGCAGTTAGTGAATGTGGAACGAAGCCTGTCTGTATATCAGGTATCTACTTGCTTTGTTTTTACTGACAAGTCTTATGGCTAAAATTTGCTTCTGTAACAGTCTATTACCCAGTGCACACACGTGGTTGTGAAAATTTTAGATTAGTTCTGAAAAGCAATGATGACATGGAGATAAACAATGGTTGGTGTAATTCTAGCTTTGTGTTTATGTATCTTTAAAACCATTCTAGTTTCACTATACATGTAAGAAATAGGAAAAGTGTCAAAGACCATTCAGTGAAATAAAGTTTCGTTTAAGATAACAGGGGAAATTACGTCTGCATTTTTATTCACAAGGAGCATTTTATCAAAAGTGATGAGAAGATAATTAAACTCGCAAAGAAAGGGACACGAATAACACGGTCGTTCTCGGCATTGCGAGGACTAGTTTCCGTCGCGGATGGACACGCAAATGAATCTCTGCCCCCTCACCGTCGAATTGAAACGAGGATGCGCGGAGGAGCGCGGCTGCAGGTGTTCCACGGTCTTAATTGACAAACGTCCGGCACCTGTTGGAAGTGAAGCTGCGGCTCTGAGACTCAAACTGCTCCAAAGACTTTTCTCTCCATTACTTAAAAAAGCCGTAAGTAACGTTTATCCACGTTCACACTCTGAAGATGTGCTGGGGCTGGAGTTCAGCCGCTTCACGGGATTTTTCGACGACCGCTTGACCGCGATGGGATTTAAACCAACTTCAGCTCGCGCTCGTTAGCTGTTTTGGGAAACAAGCAAATTAGCCCGTTTTGAGCTAACTCGCGCTAGCCCGATGCTAATTATTATTAACTATTAAAGCTACAAGACCAGTTGAGACCAGTTGAGATCAGTTGAGATGGACTTTATTGATCCCACGTTGGGGAAATTCACTTGTTTCAGCAGCAGATTGACCAGATGACACAGAAAGTACAAGATAGAATAAAACACGCAATATAAATCAAATAAAGAAGTACTTGAGTGAAATGCAATATCACAGGATGATTGTGTACAGTATTTGTACATTTTATCTAAGGACTTATTGAAATGTATCTGCATATATCAGTACATAGCCAGTTATGGTATAATATATATGAGACAGAGTGTATATATATATATATACACAATATATATGGTTTAATTTCACAGTAGTGTACTACATGGCAAAAACTCACTACTTTGAGATTGTGTTGAGTCTCTTTTGTTATTGGAGTCGAGATACCAGTGTCAACAAAGTATATATAAGTGTTCATTAATACAAGTATTCATTAATATAAGTATTCATAAATGTAAGTTTCACAGATTTGAAAGTAAGAAACAGGGATGTATAAAACTCGTTCACAACAGTAAGTGGACCAGAAACTGGAGAATCTATTTAGTCAGTTAATTAATCTAATATTAGTGTTTTTTATTTGATTCAATTGTATGGACATGTAGTTTGTGGTGCTGTTTTACTATTCATGTTATGCAGAGATGTACCCTCATTAATATAAATGGGATGGACATAGGTAACTGGGAACTGATCGTGTAAATAGTTAAATCTAATCTACATTTTATTTTTCTCTTTGACAAAACTTGTGTTGTGTTGTATCCAAAGGTGATCTGCATATTTTTTAGTCTGGAGTTACAGTTGCACCATCCCCCTGTAGTTATAACGTTTAAGTTGCTGCCCCTATGCTGATGTACGTTTTTAGTTTCACTGTTGTGTCAGAAACAATCATGAAGAGAAAACAACTCTTCTATCAACAACAAATAAAATAAAAGTGTAAAAGCTAAATACTATGCCTATAACATTTTTTCTTATCTATTGTTTAGCTGTTACCCAAGATGAACAGCAGTGGACCAGCGTATCCCCTCGCCTCTTTGTATGTAGGGGACTTGCACCCTGACGTTACGGAGGCGATGCTCTACCAGAAATTTTCTCCGGCTGGACCCATCATGTCCATTCGTGTGTGCCGAGACATCATCACCCGCAGATCTCTGGGATATTCCTACATAAACTTCCAGCAGCCAGCTGATGGTAAAGTAGCTGTTTAACCCAAATCCACTTTAATCAGTACAACTTTATGCCTTTTTATCACAGGAATGAGGGACCTTCACTGTTGCACGCATTGGGTACTGGTCATTGGGTTTTTCTGGCCTCATATTTACTCAATGAGCACTTAATTAGAAACAGTAACTATTACCAAGTAGGGCCTCACTTTGATCTTTCAAAAGATCCTAAATTCTTCAATCCACCAAGTGCTGGAAACATTCCTTTGAGATTCTGGTCCATGTTGACATAATCTCGTCACATAATTCCTGCAAATTTGTCAGTTGCACATCCATGCTGCCAATTTCCTGGTCTACCACATCCCAAAGGTTTTTCTTTTGGATTTAGATGGGGATGACTGGGATACACTAAACAGTTTGAGACATGGTGCACCATCATGCTGGAAGTTGCTGTTAGAAGATGGTAAATCATAATAATTTAGTGATGTACACAGTCAGCAACAATTCTCAAATAGACTGCGGCATTCAAAACATTATAGATTGTTACTAAGAAAACATTCACCACACTGTGGCCACTAGCACCAGCCTGGACTGTTTACACAGCAGGGGTCCATGGATTTTTACCATTGATCCCTTGACCCATATCATCAGTATGCATCAGCAGAAATCGAGAAGCATGTTTTTCCAAATTAACCATCCAGTTTTGGTCACCCTGTGCCCACTGCAGCCTCAGATCTGTTCTCAGCTGAAGGAGTGAAACCTGGCATGGTTTTCTGCTGCCCATCTGCCTTAAGGCCCAACGTGTTGGGCTGTCTGAGATGTTTTTAAAGAGTTGATCACTGAGATACTTTGGTTGCATATAAACCGATGCACATGTAGCCAGTTGCAGTTGCTCTTTATTTTCATCCAGACGCCTTTCTCAATACAATCGTTCAGCTTTGCTACTGTTGTAGAGATGCACCATTTCAGACAAGAGATACTTATGAAGAAGAGTGTATCTCCCTTATGTCATCATGGCTAACGTGAGATGAAGGAAAACAAATGTTTCACATTATTACATAATTCATAAAAACATAAGGCTATTGAATGTGGACTGGTACGTGGTTCTGTGACATCTGCCTGATGTGTTTTCACGTCAGTTTCGGCATTCAATAACAATATTTGATTGTTTAGTTCAAACTCCACATTTTAATACATAATAAAATATATACAAGTAGTGACAGTGGACCTGCAACTATCTGAGTATTACAGAAAAAAAGACTTGCTTAGTTTCTGATCATTATATTGGACAGTTTTTAAATCGAACAAGCAATTTCCACACATGCTACTTAATGAGCTTCTGCCTCATTTGAAGCAGGAGTTCAATCCTCCCAGACAAGAAAATAAACATGGTTATATTATATATTTCTCATTAAAAGGTGTCTGGTAATAAAATGTTTTTAACATTTTCTTTTTAGCGGAGTGTGCCCTCGATACAATGAACTATGACGTCATCAAGGGTCGGCCTATCCGGATAATGTGGTCTCAGCGTGACCCAGGACTCAGGAAGTCCGGTGTGGGCAACATCTTTATCAAGAACATGGACGAGTCTATTGACAACAAGGCACTGTATGACACCTTCTCAGCCTTTGGCAATATTTTGTCCTGCAAGGTAAGTGGCTACTGTTGCTTGGCTGTCTTCTGTGTGAAGTGATGTCACGATCAAATGTGTATATTAGGGCAGGGTCTGTGTGGTGTTAGTCTGTAAATCCAAGTGCAGTGAGCCTTTTTTCAGAAATAATATCTTTTAAAATTGTTATAATTGGATTTTGAATTTCTATATGATTAAAGCAACACCACTAGAGCATCATCCAGTTCTATAAACGACTATTGGTTCAAAACTCAAATGCAAGTTTTTTGGAACCAAGTTTGTTTTGTTTTTTCTAGAGCTGTGAACATTTTATTTTTCTTTGTAGGTTGTTTGTGATGAAAATGGATCAAAAGGCTACGGCTTTGTTCACTTTGAAACTCACGAGGCTGCACACCGGGCCATTGACACCATGAATGGGATGCTGCTGAATGATAGGAAAGTGTGAGTGAACAAAATACTTTGATTTGACCCGTTTTTCAGTGGCTTCTAAAGTAAGTTCAGGCAAAGAGCAGCACAGAACATGTGTATATAACTATATGAACTGATGTGAATCCTGATCATATCTCAGACTTTTTCTGTGTTTTGCTCAGTCAAAAGAAAGGTAGTCGTCAGTTGGAAGCTGGCTTTGTGAAACCAACGGTCAATTTCCTGGGAGAAAAAAGTCACTTGACTAGGTCAGTGAATAGGTAGGATCTATGCCAAACATTGCACAAAGCATAATCATCAGAAATATAGATACAGATTCTCTTCATGATTTAATTCATGATTGAAAGAAACTAAGCTTTCTTGTCCTTTTTTGCCAACCATATTTATTTGTAAGTTATTTCTTAGTTGTGTTGATGCTTTGTTGCTGATAACTGACTGTCCAGGGTGATTGTGATGCTGTGTGCTAAAGCAAAGATGCATTTCCATACTGTGAACAATCAGGTTTTTAACTGACTAACTTATTGTTTTATCCTTTCATTTATTGTGCCATGGTTCATGGGATCGATTCTGTCCACAGGTTCGTTGGCCACTTCAAGTCTCGTAAGGAAAGAGAGGTTGAGTTTGGCACCAAAGCTATGAAGTTCACCAATGTCTACATCAAAAACTTTGGTGAAGACTATAGTGACGAGAAGCTCAAGGGAGTCTTCTCTGCATTCGGTAAGAAATCCTATTTTGTTTTTCCTATTTAGATGCATTGTCTTGATCAACTAACAGTAAGCAAGTGAATTTCTGTACATTTCTCTCGTAGGGAGGACTCTGAGTGTGCGGGTGATGAAGGACGAGAGGGGGCGTTCACGAGGATTTGGTTTTGTTAACTATGCAAACCACGAAGATGCTCGGAAGGTAGTGTGCCAAGTGTCTGTGTCCACCTAAAGCAGATACCTACCAACAGTACCGGTATTTCATTGCATTGGCAAAGAACTATGTGCTAAAAATACCATCACTTCCTACAGCTCTATGAAATGCCACAAAATACCTTTTTATACCTTTTTGTTTTTCAATACTTGAATGTGCAGTTGTACTCCCCAATAGTTTTTTTTTTTTCTGAACCATTTCTGTGGCCCAGTATTCATGATTTGATTCATTCTTTCTTCACTTGATTACTTCTTCTGCCAACACCTGTGATGTCGACTGTCCTGATTTATCTCCTGGCCATTTGTTTTGGGCTGATACTACATACATGCATAGACACATACTAAAGAGCCGAGCTAAGTCTCTTTTTTAAATTCAGTTAATGCAGTTTGAAGTATTGTCACAAAATGTGTGATCTTTAAATTGCAGCAAAAGTAAATGTAACGTTGATGCTCTTCTCGGTTTCACAGGCAGTTGATGATATGAATGGAAAGGAGCTCAATGGAAAGAACATCTATGTGGGGCGGGCTCAGAAGCGTCTGGAACGCCAGGGAGAGCTCAAACGCAAGTTTGACCAGATCAAGCAGGACCGCATCCAGCGCTACCAGGTACTGCTGAATTGTTTAAAAACGGAAATTGTCATTCGATGACTCCTTGATGACTTTCATTGTTTATGGTCTTACAACTCAAGAGTTGGGTATTAGGATTTTAAAGGTTCAGTTATGTTCACAATGGAGGCCTCAGTTTGTTTGTTTTACATAAACAAGGCAAGTTCAGCTGACTACATGTGTTCTTTTACAACAAGGCCCTGTTAACAGTTACAATTAATGCTAAAACATCATCCAATCACAAATAAAGTGAGTCAACAAAGATCTGTAACAATGCAATTTCTTAAAATTATATGGAAGAAGTCACTATGTCATCAAAGAACAACTGATCTCCAATATGAAGGTAAGAGGTAAATGGTGATAATTAAATGTTGAGTTGGCAGTGGCATGTTACAAAACTTTGTTTAGACACAACTCCAACCAGCAATCAGGGATTTCTCTGCTAAATACTTTAGTTTCCAGTACACAACACATCAATTAATCTACACATTTTTGTTCGATGCTCGATAAGTTTGGATTTGATGCTCCACCCTTGTGTTGATCAGCTTGACAAACAAAGTTGTCGGGAAGAACAAATGTTATACTTGTCATGCCTTCTGTCTCCAGGGGGTGAATCTGTATGTGAAGAACCTGAATGACAACATAGATGACGAGAGACTGCGGAAGGAATTTGCCCCTTATGGCACCATCACCAGTGCCAAGGTATTGTAACAAAGTGTGTGTGAGAGTGAATCAAAAGCCTGCACAAAAAGGGCCTTAAAATATCCACCCATCAATTGTCAATACCACTTGTCCTTTGAGGGTTGCGGATGGCTGGAGCCAATCACGGCTGACATTGGGGGAGGGGCAAAGGACACCCTGGTCAGGTCACTAGTCCATCAAAGGGCTGACGCATTGAGACAAATTTACACTCACCTTCACACCTACGGCCAATTTGTAGTCGCCAATTAATTATATCCTAAGTTAAATCCTAAAAACTTTACTGTTTGACGTTTATTTGCCCATTGCAAAAAAAAAATCAAACATTTAACCATTCCCACAGCATAATTAAATAGCAATGCTTGACCACTGATCCATCTGGGTTTTTAAAAATACAAATCATGAAAATGCCAAAAACAAGCCTCTTTTAAAAATAACCTGGTGAACACAACTAAGAAATTCAGATCCTTGTCGGTTCTTTAGTGTCAATTATCTCTGAACTTCAGCTTCTTTGTTTCTTGCAGGTGATGACAGACGGTTCTCAGAGCAAGGGCTTTGGTTTCGTCTGTTTCTCTTCACCTGAGGAAGCAACCAAAGCTGTGACAGAAATGAACGGGAGAATTGTTGCAACCAAGCCGCTGTATGTGGCTCTGGCTCAGCGGCGAGAGGAGCGTAAAGCAATCCTTACCAACAAGTACATGCAGAGACTCGCCACCCTGAGGACCATGCCAAGTCCCATCATTGACTCATACCACCAGACCGGATACTACATGACTGTACCACAGGTATGTATGTTACAACAGTGACGGAGGAGAGGGAGTTTTATTGCAATGAGCCGTTCCTCATTGGAAAGCTTTTTAGAAAATGTTTGACTAAATCTCATCTTATTGATCAATGCTGCAAAATTTATATATTTCATTGCAGTGATAAATGCAATGTCTCAATTTAAATTTTTGCAGACGAAATAGAATTAAAAGAAACTAGGACTGTGGAAGTAGGGGAGCTGAGGGGGCTGCAGCTCCCCTTACTGGCAAGAGTTTTAACCACAAGGGAGAAATGTTGTCATTGACTTCAATTCTCCTCTTGTGTTATTTCCTTTCAGCCTTTTCTTTTTCACAAAACCTTTTGAACTCGCCCCCACACTCCTTAAAGCCACTTGGCATCATCTTCTTTCTCTTAGTATGCAGTTGCATTTTCATTTAAATTTGTTCAGTTCTGTCGAAAGAGACAAATATTCAATGTGGTTTAGAGATTGAGCTGGATTTTGCTTCCATGCATTCTAAACTGATTCTTATCTCGTAGCCTCCTACCCGCTCCTTCTATAACCACAACGTCGTCAGCAACATGAGGCCGGTACCTCGCTGGACAGGGCAACCACCAAGACCACAGGGTGAGCGGACATTTTGTGTTGTGTTCACATAGATACATGTCTGTATGAAGTCGGTATGTGTATATATAAATATTGCCCATGTTTTTAGGCCCGTACTCAACCCAGTTTGTTGGTAATTCGGTTCCCCGGCGTGGATCGCCGACCATTGCTACAGTCAGACAGGCTTCCACCCAGGCTCCACGTGTTGTCAGTTCTTCACAGAAGACAAGTACCTACCTGGATCAAACATGATGAGGGCTATTCTATTAAAATGTGCCATTATGTCGCTGGTGGTTTGTGACACATGTAATGTCTCTCTTTAGATAACATTGGGACCCAGACTGGAGGAGGACGCACAGATACGGCCGGTGTGATCAGAAACAACCAGTACAAGTACTCGTCTGTTGTGAGGAGCCCTCAGCATGTCATCACTGTACCTGCACCAATGACAAGACTTCAGGTCAGTAGTATGAACTATACTCTCTTGTCACCAGTCTCGCATACGTTCAGCATTGGATTGCATGCAATACATGTATGTCCGCTAGTTGGCAGTCTTCTTACATGTTACTGCTGTCGGCTTTAGTACCTTTTTCCAGTATAAACACTGACCTGTTAAGGACCAGTAGACCTGATGGGGACCAAAGCCTGGTCCTCATGAGGCAAAGCATCCTTTCTGAGGTCCTGGTTAAGGTCCACAATGAATGGAGGTCATTGCAGTTCACTACTTTGATGGTTTAAATGTGCCTAATTTCCAGTGCGTGTAAAAACATACACTGGGCTATTAAAGTAGTCTTCTTCCCTTTTTAATAACAAACTGAACCAACTGACAAAACAGTTTATGTGTTCTGTTACGAGTGAAGTGTAAAAGGGTCATACAAAGTCCTGCTGACATTTCTTAGACTTGGAAATTTCTGGTTTAAGAATGATGCCAATCATAAATATTTTAAATTATCCCTCACAAAAGTAACATACCTCAAATTTGAATCCTGATGCAAATAATATTTTTATTAAATTAATAAATCTTTTTATAAAAATCTGATGCACTGTATGTATACTAACTGAAAAACGAATTGTCCTCGTATGCCGACCTAAATGAAACAAAATACCTGCATTTACAGAAAGTGTGATTTGTACCAGGTGATTCCTGCCCCAGTGATGGAGCCACCGGTGCATGTTCCAGGCCATGAGCCACTCACCGCCTCCATGCTGGCTGCAGCTCAACCAATGGACCAGAAACAGCTCCTTGGTCTGCCATCATTCAGTTCTACGTCTTTCAAAATGTTTTATGTAGATTGAAGCAACTGATGCATTGAGGTTGCTGCTCCTCTTTGCTGTGACACACAGGTGAGCGATTGTATCCAATGATCCATGCCCTTCACCCCAGCTTGGCTGGGAAGATTACAGGGATGCTACTGGAGATCGACAACTCAGAGCTGCTGCACATGCTGGAGTCGCCCGAGTCTTTGCACTCCAAGGTATGATCGTGGTCATTTCTGCAGTCTAGTTGATGTCCCGCTATCAGTTAGTGTTGAGAGAACCCAAGATGAGTCGGGTCTTTTCTTTATTGAATGTGATAAAACAAATATGTAATTTAAACAATCTACACGAGGCATTGACATAAACAGCTCTCAGATTGATGCCAATTGCAGGAGTTGCTCAGTGGCCAGACCAGAGAGAAATGGAGAGTTTGGAGGTGGAGGACCATGATTGGGCCTCAACCGTACCTCCCATTGTTTTGTTTTTTACCCTCTTTTGTGCAGGTAGATGAGGCGATTGCAGTCCTTCAGGCTCACCAGGCCAAAGAATGTTCTACAAAGAAGTGAAGAGCCCGTACAGGTCAGCGACTTTTCAGCTGCACAAGATGTTTATTTTTTTTCCCAGTAAGTTTTGTTTTATTTATTTGATGCAATAAATAAAAAAGGGTAAAACGTCATGACCGACAGCTGAGACTGACTCACCAATGGTTGAGCGTGTGCATCATCTCAATTCTGTCGCTCCACACCACGATCACTACTGCAAAATGAGAACAAGATGGCAGCACCCGTACCTTGGATATGGTTTTATTTTCATCTTAATCCTTTATTCTTGTATTCAAGGGAGCAGTAATAATATATACTGCCATGTATTCTGTGGTGAAATTTCTTTAAAATGTAACGCTCCCAACACTGGCGAGGACTTCAGCTGTACTTGTAAGGTTCAGTTTGATAGTTCAGAGAATCCTGCACAGCTCTTTCTTACGGTGTGGGACATCATTACCTAAAAAGACTTAACACTGTCATTTTTTCCAGATTTCAACGACTCTGAGGAGGAAACAGAATCAGTAAAATTGTTAAAAAAAAAAAGAATGTTATAAGACTAAAGAGCAATTTTGTTGTTGCTATATCTTTTGTTGTAAGATAAAGTTTACAGAATATGCATTACACCCGTCTTGTGTCATTTGTTTAACACAAAAGTTCGATGGTGCAGTTCATCCACTTCAGGTATGTACATTTGCAAAATATCGTAACACTTTGACAACACAAATGTTTTTGTGCCACTTGTCCATATTAGTTTTGTAGTGCTATGTGAAGCTGTAATAGGCTCATTACTACCCCCTTGAGGCCTGTCAGTGCATTGTCACGTAAGTTAGGATGTGGTCAGAAAGCCACGACATCACTGAGGTTAGCATAGTATGACATTAGTTGGGTGTGGTCAGTAATATCCATCGTTACGTGAATACTGACCAGTTTTGTTAAGTCATTCAAACCAGAGGGTGACAGTTTGGCTTTGTTTGAGTTTCAAATGAAAAACTGGTTTGGCAAATACACACCTGATAAACCACGATACCTGTGAAAGAGCTGGATCAACTTGGCAAATAACTTTATAAACAATAAAATCCCTGCAGCAAAGAAAATGAGCCATTAAACTAACTGGCTTGTGCTTATAAGACCTATGAAGTCTTATGTAGTTTGAACTCAGCAGGACATATGCATCCAGACTTTGTAGATACTTGATAGAATCAGTTTGTATTGAAGTTATTTTCATCAAGCTCGTTCTAGTCTCACATCTGAGCTGTTAATCAGATCACTGGGACACGCGGTTGGTTTGGTGACTGCAAATTTTTAACAAGACACTTCAGTAGCGAGTAAAATTGCTTCTGACCAGTTGAGTGGCAGTTACTGGTTAAATGGTGTAAAACAGAACTCTTAGACAAAAATCTCAAGACGTTTTATGGTAAATTAAATTTATTGCTGAAAAAAAGAAAAGAAATTGCATTGATCAGAGAAACATTGGGTCCTTTGAAAGTTTTATATTTGATCCTGGAATTGACAAACTCCCAAAAAGGAGACGAATGGAAAAATGAATTGTCAAATTTGCCAAGTTTATTGGGAGCCTTCATACAAAAAATGAAATTATGGCTGTAAAAAGGTACAAAGGATTATTGTTGACATTAATATACTTTTGGCATTTAAGGCCTATTAACCCAACACATTTTGTGACTCTGCAATTTTAAATCTAAAACTGGATTTAAACAAGCAGATAAGACGGTAATATTTAAAAACATACAGACCAATAGATACCTGCAGATTACTTCTCAGTGATAGTTACAACACAAACCCACAAAAACTTTGAAAAGCAACTAAAAAAACCAAAACCTAGTTTTCAATGTTGAAGTTGAGGCAACTTTTATTACGCACAGCCAACTAATTTCGATGCGTCTGTTTCAATGACAGCTCCATGAATGCAAACAAATGTATTTACACTGCCCTTCAGAAGCATGTCTCAGACTATCGACGTGTCGGCATTAGAAGCTGCTTCGCCGTTACGGAATCAGGGAAAAGGTTGTGGTAGGTGGGTAAGGGAACGTAGGCAGCTGTTATCATTTTGCCTGGAAGGGAAAGAAGAAAGAAAAATGGTTAAAACCTAAAGAAAACGCCACACTAGTTTGTGTTCAGTGAACTTTTTTTCGGTGAAGGATTCAAGACATACCTGCAAACCAGCGTCCGTGAAGTGCATTTACAGTTGCCATCGCTGCTGGTATCGAGGGACACTTCACATACACGTTACCCTGTGTGAACAGAAAATAGATTACTACAACAACCCTTTACATTTCAGCAGATTTGAAATGATGATGTAGCAGTATCCTTTATATACCTTCGCCGCTTATTACCAGGTTATATACACAACGAAGTACCAACACATGGGACATGATTCATGTCAAATTTGTTTGTGTGCTTCAACTTACTTGAGTTGAGTTCTTATCCACATAAATGTGAACTATTCCTCCGTGTTTGTTGCACTCCTCGATCACATCGTCTTGGATCTCAGTGGCCCAGGTGGGATCGTTTTCCCTGGGAAACAAGTCAGATTGTTAATATCAAGCAAATCTTAAAATGATCTTGACATGTCACCGATGTACATTGAAAGAATTCTTGTTACTTCTATTAAGACGGTCCAGTTCACCTGAAGATAATGAGGCTTCTTTAGTTTGTGTCAGGCAAAGTGTGAATCTTCCAATGTGATATTTTTAGTGTGGCACAGGGTCAATACAAAGGAGGCATTTT
This sequence comes from Verasper variegatus, assembly GCA_026259375.1. Taxonomy (NCBI): domain Eukaryota; kingdom Metazoa; phylum Chordata; class Actinopteri; order Pleuronectiformes; family Pleuronectidae; genus Verasper; species Verasper variegatus. Next base: position 17,808,433 of record CM048045.1, read on the forward strand.
GTAGGAGTATGATTGTAAGTTGTTGGTCTGGCCTGCACTAATATACAATTCTACACAAAGACTCACATTCTGGCCACTGGAGGGGACACATGATTATCATGACAAAAAACATGAGCCCATTTAACAAGATAAAATCCTTACGCTTGTGGGTTGAACAGGTTGGACAGCTGGAGGCAGTGTGTGGCCAGCGGCTGTGATGGGAGGTTCAAGGCTTGGTTTGAAGCTGGAGTTGGGACAGCTAAAACGATTAACAATTATTTGAAACAAGTCTATTACTAACTAAAAATGTTCAATCTTCTAAGGTCTCACTTTGTTGAGAAGACATGTTTCCAAACGGTATGGACCCAGTCATCTGCAGAGCCTGCTGAGCAGCGGGGGGGATCTTCAGACCAGTTCCTGAGGAGGGAGACAAATTAAAAAATTCGCACAAGTGTAAATTTGAATATTAAATCAGACACTTGCTTCATAATACTGACAGTCGGTGGCATTTGGGGAAACTGGCACAAGTTAAACGACAAAATCAATGTTCTGCGTCCAGCAGTAAGACATAGAACTGGATTACAAAACTTCCTGTTATTTTCTTACTTGAGGCCCCCTCCAAAAAGAATTTGAAAACAAAGTTGACTTAGTCATCTTAGTAAAAAAATTCAATGCCCCACCCTTCACTAAAGTTAAAATTGTTTGTACCACAACTTTAAATGATTAAAAGTATAAGTATTTCTAGTACTGCTTATTTTGTGCTCCTGTTGTGTTAAAACAAACCTTCTGCTAGTCGAGCCATGAGCTGTAAACGCCCGGTGGTGCCCAGGTCGATGCCGGTCCTCTCTAGTTCGTCGTTGTCCAGGAAGGAACTGGCCGTTGAGGAGTCTGAGCGCTCCGTCACATGCCCCACCTTCATCGGACGCCCGGCCAGCTCGAAGCCGTTCAGCTGCTCTAGGGCCTTTTTTGCACATTCTGCATCTGCAAACTTCAGAAGACAAAGTGGTGAGTGTAAAAATCTGCTAGACTCCACAGCACAGTAAATAAAACACAGAGGCTCTGTTTACCGATATGAAGCCATATCCTTTGGATCGTCCAGTCTCACTGTCCATCATGAGCTGGATTCCCTCAATCTGTGAAAACAAAATACACACAAGATTGAAACAAATGCATCTGCACAGAAATTTGGAGATTCTGATTTAATAGAAGAAATTTGTTCTTGACCTTTCCAAAGGGCTCAAAGATCCCTCGAAGCATTTCTTCGGTGATGTTGAAATGCAGCGAGCCCACGTACAGCCGCATCGGACCTGAACTGCCCTTCTGTAAATTGTTAGCAGCCGCTGCAGCTCGGTTTTTCTCTGCCTGTAATTACACATGGAAAGCGAAGCATAAGTCTGTTAATTCAATATATGTCAAACATTAGGAGCTGCAATGCAGAAATACCCAATTTATTCCAAATGAATGTAAACTGAGCTGAATTAACTACGATCTTAAGTCTGTTTAAATGGAGGCTGGTGAACAATACTTGTTTTAAAGCTCTTCACTGCATTTTCTAGCAAATTACAAACAATTCATGTCACCCGGAGATCCTTTGTGTGCCTACATTAAAACTGGTCTATGTATCAGACTGAGTTTTCTTCTGCTTTAGAGCCGTCCATTGAAAGTCCCACTGGATGAAGTGGCCCACACTTCATTTAGATTGTTACAGTGCGGTCAGGACACCCACCTGAGAGGCCTGGAACGATGATGGGAACTCCTAAAAGCCTCTGGCCGGTCAGTCCGATGGCCAGAGGCACAGAAGAGGAGTCCACAAACTCGATGTATGCGATGCCCTTTGACCTCCTTGAGTTTCTGTCTGAGATCATTCTCACGTCTCTGACCTTCAGAGAGAAACAGTGACGGTTTAAGATATTTTCTACAGACTGACTTTCTGGATATATTCGCAAAAACAAGAAAATACACCGACTTTTCCGACAGCTGAGAAAAAGTCTTCCAGGTCCCGAGCTCTGATTCTGGCAGCGAGCTGCATACAGAAAACTGTGCGTGCATCCCGCTCCTCAGGTGTTAGATTGTCAATTGGTTGCCTGAAAGGACAAAAGTGTCAAACTTGTTAAAAACATAAATGGACAGACTCATTCTTCAGGAATATTCACAATCCATCCAACTTTTAAATAACAAACCTGTGAGTCTTTTGATTTTCTTGATAATCACGCATCTGAGCTACATCAAACTTGCTGGTGGTATTGCTGAGGACCAAAGTAGATGCAGGATCAACCGTGAACTGTTAACTACACTTGTTTCTATGGCAACTATATTTTAAGACAACACTTTGACAGTACATTTGGTGACATCAAATGTCACAGCCCAGCTTGATGGGCACGGCCCTAGAGATAATGGGTGAAATAATTTATATAGCACTTCTCAATACAAGTAACAAAGTGCTTTACAACAAACAGTATGAACGTCACAAAGAGTAATTTGTAAAAGTGTATCATTTGTTATAATAATTATAAAGATATGGATAAAAACACAACAAAGATAGTTAATAGATATGTCTTAGGAAGGGAGATAAAACAGGGAACCGATTCTAAGTCTAATCTCTCTGGCAGATTGTTCCAAAGTGAAGGGGCCCTCGCAAAGAAAAAAGGCTCCATCTTCCTGCAAAACACGATTGCACAACCTTCTTAATGTGAGGTTCAAAGCTCAGGTTGTAGTCAAAGACCACAACCAGATTTCTTGCTGCAGACGTAGTAAATTGTTTGCTGTGACATCATCCGTGCTGGAGGTGGGACCAAAGACAATTACATTGGATTTAGAGGTTTAGTTAGAGAACGTTGTTTGCTATCAAGTGTTTTATTTCGGGCAATGTTTGAGAGGCCATTAGGACTGATTGGAATGTGGAGCTGTGTCTCATCAGCATAGCAGTGACTATGGACCTTATGTTTGCTGATGATGTTGCCATGGGGGAGCATATAGATGGAAAATAGAATTGTACCTGGGATGGGGGGTGCTTATTAAAATTTGCCAGCTGTTGAATGAATAATGCAAGAGCAAATGGGGGCCAGTTTAATTTTGGGGGTGTAAAACAAATTCAAGCATTTTGAAGGGGTAAAGAAATTCCCCTGCCAGAGAGACATTGCACAACATACACAAATATTATAATCACCAATATTGCAGATCCTGTCATATTTAGGCAGAAGTGGAGAGAGCAGATCTGAGAATTCAGATAGAAAAATTGATTTGATTCCCTGTTGTCACTGACAGACTGTGGTGACTGAAGGTGACAATGTGACGAGGGAGCAACCTCAGACTTGGATGAAGGATTCTCTCCCAGCTCAGGGCAGGGAAGAGATCCAGATCTGGGCCAACGGGCGCTGTTTTAAAAAAAATGATCTAGAGAGGGAAGAGGTTGCAGACAGGTCTGCTGGATGTACCAGAGTCATCAGACAAGTCGGTGAAGCTGTGGGAAAGATCAAGTTGAGGTGGTGAAGTAGCCTCAACCTGAGCCCCTCACGCCCGCGGACTACGATACCTCAGCCCAAGAGGACTGGTGGTTTGGAGTAGAGCAGGATTAAAGCCAGGGACAGGTGGCGGGGTCTCAGAGAAATGTGTCAGGGATGTTTGCCTTGAGTATTTTGTGCTGCTTAAGACAGAGTCTCTGTTCCGCAGTTCATTCGAAAGCCGCAGGATTTCCTCGTTACGGTCAGCAAACTTTCTATTTGCTTTCTGAAATGAGGCACAGTTGCAAGTCACAGATGGCATGTTTGTTAGTTTAGCTACGAGGCAAAGGAAGGTGAAAAGTTATGCTAGCAAGAGTAGGTAGCCAGTGTTTAAGATTTGGGTGAAAGGGATCTATTGGCAGAAATCTTATATAAAATACTTATATTAAGTGTGTAATCACCTAAATAACAGTTTTTGGCATTATATAAAATGTGAATATTCATCTTACCTGATGGGACTCTTTTCCTTTTTGAAGGGGCTCCGACTTTTGGAACGTTTGCGACTGTAATAAAAAGTAGAATAAGTACGTCTGTGGGCAAATTGTAACAAGAGTATTCAAAAACAGGGTCTAATAAAATACATTTTAATAGACCCTGGCACCAACTGCTGCAGACTAACTGGGAAACTAACATTCAGGTAATTTCCTGCTCCAGCTCAAGGAGTTAATTTGGCTCATATCAAGTGTGTATATATTATATATCATTATATACACACACACACACTTGATTTTCAAGAGAAAAGTCATAAGCATAATATTGAAATTCAAAAGCAGTAGCCTGTGCAAAAGTTTGGGTTCTCAACCAGTCATCTTCTTTTGGTATCAGAGTAAGTTAACTTTCTTTCAAGCCTAGAGCCTTGTTTTTACCCACCCTTCCCCCAGGTCACTTCCATCTATATACAGATTTACAGTGATGTTTATCTGGACCAGACTGTTCCACAGCTTCCTCTTGTTTGTTACAGTAGTCAATAGAGGATTCAGAGGTCGGCCTTGTGTCAGTCTTGTTGTCGAAGCCAGCCTCTTCAGTTTTCATTGATTATTGTCCTTGACTGACATCGGCCTCCTGCATTGATAATTAACAGCATTTCTTCTTCCCTCTGCCTGTTCAATGTTTCCAGTGCTACTGGCAGCCACACACCCCAAAGCAGAACATTTCTACCCACATGCTTAACAGCTGGCAGGGGAGGACGGGGGTGGGGTATTTACTAAGGACTAACTTAGTAGGGTGCCCTTGCTTTTGCACATGCCACAAATACTTGGGTTTGTAGACTTTGAAGGAATTAAATCAAATGTATTACGGGCATTTTGTTATATTTAGCATATGTACTCAGTAAAGTGGCAAATGGGTGTATACAATAGTATATTTTAAGTGTCACATACATGGGGCTCTTTCGTGCTCTGTAACGCCCAGATCGTTCCTTGCTCCGGGAGCCGCTGCGATGGCGCTCTCTGCTGCGGCTTCGTTTTCTTTCTCGGCTCCGGCTCCTCTTCTTACCCTTCTTTTTGTCTTTGCTTCTGCTTCTTCTTTTCTTAGAGCCTGGGCTCCGGCTCCTACTTCTGCTCCTCCTTTTCCTGTGAGAGGACACGTTAAACCCACTCTACTGAGGTGCAACAAAGCAGGTATGAATCAAACTGAGTTTGTGTAGTTCTGTGAAATAAAACTTACTTTTTATTCTGGTCGTCATGGCCATTTGCATGAGAGGACTTGATCTCATCCTAAGCAAGGTTGATAGAAGAAGATCATGAGGACGTAGATGCAACATTTCAAGTCGTCAAGGTAAAGGGGATGGGGTGGGACAAGAGAAAATGCAGAATATATTCAATTAATAATAATAATACAAAAAACTTCCTACTGTCATATCTGGACAGTGTCCCTCCACCACCCCAATAGCTTCCCATCCCACCAGTTTTTCTAAACAAGGCTGCTTAGCACTTAATGCAACTAAGCAAGAGATAAGGGGAGGGTGTCCAACATGTTAGCTGAGTTCAGGAAGTTGTCAGGTCATCTCCAACATTCCTTTCTATTAGGTCGTACCAATGCCACAATTTGTGCCTAATCAAGTGACCACATATGGCCCACGGGCCACTAAAAGAGATCCTGTGTGGTTGATGTCAGTCCAGTGATCTTCACCCATTTTCGTTCTTGGACTGTAAGAGCTCGATGCCACCTCTGTCACACATCTTGCCCTGAAGCAAACAGGGATTCACACTTCTTAGTAATATTGACGCCCAAGAAAATAAATTAATGAAAAAAAATGTATATTAAAAATCCATCAATTCAGCCACGTGTTACACTACCAATATATTTGAATTATGAAATAATACTCATAACCTTGTGACTTAAGGAATTATCAACTACGTAAAAAAGTAACTCACTTTATAATAAAATGATGCTAAATAGAATAATCATTCTAGTAATATATCAATATCTGTGGTGTAGTGTAGCATGCAAAATAATCAAGATGCTTATTCACAATACAGTTGACTAAGGCAAGGAGGCAGTATTCATATTTACAAGCAAGAGGAAGTGATGCATGTTGCTTCTCCGTGTAATTATGACATAGTTACTTTGTACATTGAAAAGAGCAATCTTTTCATTTTCAACCACAGGTATTAAAATCTAAAATTTACAGTTTCAAACAAAGTTGTAGTAATAAAACCTTATCTAACACATTTTTTGATTCTTGTTTAAGACTTTTTGGTGAAAGTTTAATTACCTTTTCTTGTTGTAGCCGTACACTGCAGGACCTCCCCCCCCCCCCTTCGGGATAATGATTTAAACCTGACCGTAAATGCCTGTATATCCAGAGCCAGTATTGGAATGCAAATAGTAAACCTGAATACTGCCTCCTTTGCTGGTAAGGTAAAGATGGGCTTATCAACCATTGGCATTCACCTTGTTGAAACCGAATAGGGATTGGATGTTCTAGGTTGAATCTCTTTTAGTCCTAAGGTGAACCACAGTACATCAGTATATGCACAATAACTACCTTCCTTTTTTTCACAGTTCACAGTGGAATCAAAGATGAATTCATGGGAGTAGAGGTGAGATATCATTAGGGAAGTCTATAAAGAGAGATAGATGTGGATTTATTTATAATTCTGTATTGCGTTTTAAATACTCAATCACACACCACACAACATTCAAGTAAACTTTGTCACAGTAGCAAATATAAAAAGGACTCTAGAGTAAAACATAACAGTGAAACAGGCCTTATCTCTGCAGTCCTGTACCCACCTTTCTGTATGGAGCCTCCAGCATGGCCTCAACGTCAAAATCATCAGCCATGATGATCCTGTGGAAAGGAAGCAACAAAAAAAAACTATTACCGAGTGATCACACTGACACAAAAAATGGTTTTGATACAGTTGGTCACAAGTTCTCTTCCCAACAGAAAAACAACTGGCAACTATTTAGATAATTCACCATAGAATTCATATGCAGCTTTCACTGTTTTTGTAATTATTTTTTAGACTCATGTAATAGTAGGTTGTGTTTTCAGTCTTTTCTATCACTTTTCAGGAAAATCTATTGATCAGCGTAGAGAATAAATTTGCAGCCCTACATGTTTAATACTTTCCTTTTGACAATTCAACACTAGTAAATAAGTTTAACCAACATGCATTTAAAGGCTATAATTAAAACAGCACACTAGATCTGTTTTTGAAAAGCAAATCAGATGTTACCCAGTAGATGAAAACAATAACTCCATTGATAGATTGGGAGACTGTAGACTCTGTGGCCTCATCAAAATTTAGGGCTGAAACTAATATCTGATTTCACTGTAGATAAATCTAGAAAACATATTCTGTGGATTAGTAGTTAAGTTCGTACCGTGTCAGAGAAATACCCACATCTCACCGTTTCTCAGACTGATTTGACCTCTGCAGACAATATTTTGTCTACCAAAAACAAAAAAATATTCAATTTACAGTTATATATAACAAATGAAAATCATTTTTATGTTTAAAAAGGTGTGGAACTTGCAGTGTTAACACGTGGCTCTAATTATCTACTTAAATCAATGATCGATGGAGTTCAAGAGCATTTACTGTCGGTGGTCATGTCGTCGCAGGTCTGATGAAGATCAGCATTAGATTAAAAAAAAAAGCCAACACAGGAAATAATACGACGTGGTTCAAGCTGTTCACTATCACACACATCAGCAAATATCCGACAAACTGGACTCTGTGTCCCGATTGAACATTTCAGCGTCAACAAAACCCACAGTCCAGTGAGTATTGGGAGGAATCAGAAAAGATAAACATGCGTTACAGTCGACACTTAGCTAAATGCTAACTAGCCACATCGCTCTCGTTTCAGCGTGAGCCAAATTCTAGGATCCTGATCACGACTTCACGGGCACGTTTGACTCGTAGTGAAAGGACAAATACGAATAATCGTGAATACTTGGGCCACACGTGTCCGATCACAACCACTCCGACATGTTCGCAGTCAAACATTTTGACGCTCACTTGGGGGACAAACGGGCGCTAACTTGTGAACTGCCAATATGGCGGCAACGAGCTAGCTGCGTTAGCAAACATCGACGTTACCGTTTGAAATGGACGAACTGAGGTCCCACAGTCAAAATGTCGCAGGTGTGGCGCAGCGGAAGAGACTCGTCTCGACGGCTCCGTGTCGGCAGGTCGCACACAGCGCAGATGAAATGTGATTTATTCGGAGTTATGTAACCTTTTGTCGGAGGCAGGTCGCGGCCTGGGATCAAATCGTTCTCTCTCCTCGTCTGCTTCCTTCTTTCCTCGTTCACTTCTTCTTCTGGGAGCTGTTTTGCTGCAGCTGCGGTGCTTGGCGTTACCGCACTGCCCCCTGGTGGATTTGAGAAGGACGGCATGCTACTGTCGGTTACTAGTTTTAAGGCACTTGCACTTTTCCTTGAGTATTTCCATATTTCCCCTTTTCACACTTTTAGTTTACTCCATCACACTGCGGAGAGAAATGAGACCCTCTGAATGTTTCACTGCTCTCTCTTGGCATGTTCAGTTTTCATAGGATGATGAAGTTGTTTCCTTAATTTACTATTCTCTATTGATTTGTTTCTTTCTTTTCTGTACTTTGCTCCACTGTGTTTTGGTTGTGTGCATGAAGTATAACTCATCTGCAGCTATGAATATATCCCTTTAGGGGGGTTTTGGATTTCATGGTCTTGTGTATAGGTGCAAATGGATGTTGATGAATACGGTGAACATTTTATGTAAATCAAATTAAAGTTGTAAAACGAGGCTTACCTCCATTTGGCAGTAGGTGGAGCCATCACTACATACAGACTAATAGATGTGTTCAGATCAAAAACACTTGTTTCTCTTCAGATCGTTTAAATCTTTCACCTCTGAGGCAGTCTAAGACATCAGAGGAATCTTTGACCACTGACACTGTGAACTGACAACAATGAATCCGTTGAAGTGTTTTTGTACGTGTGTGTGTACATACAAATTCCCGAAAATTGACCCACTCAGTTTTTATTTTCTATATCTTTTCAGTGAATTCATTTCATCATTCAGTATTTCAGGTATTCCCCAATTAATCCAAATTTTTTCTTTGTTACTTTTTGAATAAAAATATTTTTTGTTTCACTACCCTTCTAATAACACAGGCAATGACCCATATTGGTGTATCCATTAAATATGTTGTTGTTAATAACCACAAATCATTATTTTATTTTTTCCTTTCTTACTTTATATACAAACATACATTTTGTATTCCTACACCACTTTCACACACATGGGTCAAAAATGACCCAAACAGTATGTTTTCACTAGGGAACACCTACCATTCATTTCACACAGCTACTTGTTCCTTCACAGCTATGACACTCAATTTCCTTTCATAATTGCATGCAGGACAATAAATAGCACCTTCAGTATTAGACAGTGTCATTGCATTTTATCATTATTGTCCATGATCACTAGTGCAACGTATGTACAATGTAATGGATGTAAACATTTGATTAATAGTCACTATAATGCACAGATTCATTGATGACACTCAGGCAGCAGAATCCTCAGTGATAGTTTTGTTTTTGAGTCTAAGCGGCGCATCATAGTCAGGAGGAACATCAAAGAACAGCTTATCATCGAAGCACAAATCATCCGATGGAGGAGCGAGGAGCGGCAGTTTTAAGATGAAGCCTGTGAGGAAGCCTCCCAGTGCTGACACTCCTATGGTGGAGAACACAGCTGCGACCTGGAACAGAGCCTGTTCCCGGGCAGTCCTCCCCAGACCGGGCCGTAAACCAGGGATCAACATCCGCAGCTCTTGCAATTTGGGGTCGCCCTCCACTGGTGCTCTGTGGGTGAAGATTTCGTAAAAACTGGGGCCGTAGACTTCCTCATTAGCCGCCAGTATAGCGCATATCCCTGCAGCACAGGATATGAGTCCTGTTAGACCGTGCAAGTTGTGTATTCCGCATTGATCCTGGATCCTGAAGCGCTGTGCAAGGAAGGGGCTCAAGTACTTGTAGCCCAGCATGCATGCAGTGCAGCCCAGTATACCCAGAGCATATGCAGTTACAGGTGATATCATCATATCCACAGTCGCCCCGACTGTCACACCTCCGGCCAGCGTGACGTTCTGAATATCAGCCATGGTGATCTTGCCATTTTTGTTCAGCATCGCAGAGAGAGCGAAGGCCGTGAGCGTGGAGGCGCTGAGGCCAATGAAGGTGTGGAGGATGGCTCTGTGCTGGTCGTCTCCTTTCAAGGTCAACGCTGAGTTGAAGGAGGGCCAGAACACCCAGAGGAACAATGTCCCCATCACAGACAGGATGTCAGACTGATAGCTGGTGTTCTCCTTGGCATGGCCATCGTTCAGGTGTGGCCTGTATAGAACAAAGGTGACACCCAGGCCAAAATAACAGGCAAAGAGGTGAATGAGAATAGATCCTCCCGCGTCATTAATCTTTATGTACTTCAGCACGGCCCATTCTGTGGCTGCAAACACTGGCACTTCCAGCAGAGCCATGACCAGCAGCTGCAAAGGACTGGTCTTACCCAGCACTGCCCCAAAAGATATCAACACCACGGCACAGGCAAACTCTGCGTATATCAGGTTGATCACTCCGAGGTGTATCTTGCCATCGTGGCTGAACTGGAAGTACCCCTGCACCAGGATGGCCCACTGGATGGCAAAAGTGGCCGTGAGGAAGTTGAAAACCATCCCTCCGAAGCCATACAGTCGGAAAAACGCCAACAGGCACCCGAAGCCGAGGAATATCATGACCTGTATGTCCATAAAGACAGGGTAGTCCTTGTACACTGCGTTGTCCATGGGGTTAGTCTGGTTGTTCTGAAACTTGGCATCTGCATGCTCATCGTAGGTGACAAAGGCAGCGTACAAGACAAGAATGAGCACCTCCATGACAAAGACAAAGGCAGGTAGCTTCACGCGGAGGTTGGTCGACCGTGTCTTCATCCTGACCGCTCTTGGGAACAAATGGCACAAATTTCTCTCGCAGTCTGGATTATCTCTGATTAGATAAGACAGGTAAATGGCAGCTGTCCAGCCTGCTCGCTCTCTCAAACAAACACCAGCACTCTGAACCACTGCTGCATGGACTTTGACTACTGTAATAAGACAGCAGTAATAAGACAGCAGTCAAAGTCAGCAGTTTCTGATTATCGAACAGCACAATACAGCATGTACAATACATGTGTAAAAAATATGTACAATACATGTGTAAAAAACGATTCATGTGACACAAAGACTGTAGAGTCTTGTGTACTTTCAATAATGTTGAGATAGTGATAACCCAAATGATGCATTTACCACAACAAGTGTCCTCTAACAAAGTTCAATGCTCATACATTAAAAAACGGTATTATAAGGATTTATATATCATGTGAATTTCTGCAAGGGTGTTTAAAACTCGTGTGTATGTGAGGAAACATTGTGCAAGAACATTGTTGAGCAACAAATAGACCTTTGATTCTCTCCATCAGTGCAGCACATTTCGTCCAGATCGATCACTTCGAATGAAAACCTGAAAAACAAGTAGGATACCACAGCTGGTCTCTTTTAATAAATATCTGCAGCTTCTTATATCAGGGGCTGCATGTTGTTAGCCCTGTGGTCCTAATGAGCAATTATATTATGTCTTATAGGTAAAACAGTTATTTGTGTCATGTTAAACTAGTTTTATTTGGGAACAGATTTAGTTTGTGTTCTCAGTGGTGGAGGTCAGGATTTGGATTTAGGAAAATGCCCATTAAGCTTTCAGGAAATCTTGAAACTACAGAACCTGTGAAACGTTACCAGTGAATCTATAATCAGACACTAAAAGAAAAGACAACACACTGTTATTGTTGTATTAAAATGATTTATTGCATTTTGATGCTGACATATAAATTGGTTTTGTTAAACCATTACTTGTACATGATTGCATAAGACATGGTGGAACATAAAACCGACTTTACAGTTTAAAAGACAAACTGCCTATTTTATCTCTATAAAAGATGTATTGACTCACATATTACACGTAACCTCTAGACCTAAAATCACAAATCTATTTACAAATGTCCCTGTGTAATCTGGGGCATGTAGTCACAACTCCCTGTTTGATTGAGTTTAAAAATGGTGACTTGCAGATTAATGTACCTGCAGAATTACACCACTGTCCTATGAAACAAAAATAACAGCATGAAATTGGATACTTGGTTTTCAGGTACCCTTTTGTGAACCTTATCAGGTTCTGTATAAGCTACAGCATTTAAAACAACACATAGACAATACATCTGCAGGGAAATAGAACACAGTACAAGCCTTATGGTTCCCTGTAAAAGATAGTGAAGGCAAATGATTTAATTTTTGCCAGAAATTGAGGCTTTACTGTAACAACGGGCCAAGGGGAAGATGCAAAAAAATAATGATAACACAACAGTATGAGTGCATGTTTGGATACAAACTTCAATCATACAAAAGTCAACACTTTGTTTCCCTATGGATATCATATGTTCTAAAGTACAGTCAACCAACTTACATGTGCATGAATTAATGTTCTAAAGTGACAGATAGACACTAAACATTCATTGTATATCACACTCAAATACACACAAGAACGAATGACTGAGAGGTGATCTACAGGATCATCTGACTTAATGAAGAAATCCCTCAAAAACAGTTTAATATGATTCTATTCGTAGATATCGTTGTATTTTCTGCTTCTGTTGACCTCGTCAACATTGTGGAGAATTCTTTCACATTTTCAAATGGTATGCATTAGTATAGTCGCAACTTAAAATGAGGATCGTTTCATGTTAATAGTTCAACATTCGGGAAGTTGGCCGGCCAGGCTAAGTCTCCCTGTTTCCAGTGTTACTGCTAAAGCTAACTGTGTGATTTACCATACAAACAGTGTTCTATAAACTTTCTGCATGAAAGCAAATAATAGTTTTTCCCATAGTTGAATTTAATAATGAATGTATAAACTACAGTATTTTTTAAATTATTTAAATAAATAAACGTTTCCCTTATCCATACCCTTAACCCTTAATGACATATAGTAGATGTTTAAAACACAATAAATAATATTTTAGCGACTGTAAAGCCTATAGATTTCTTACAACTGGTTCAATGTTGTACATCTGTTCAAAAACATATACAAAATTAGGTTTTTTAAATATCTCTTGAGCTCTTTACATTATCCTATTAAATGTTTTAAAGTAGTAAAGATGCCTGATCTAAAATCAGTTAAAATTTCACACATTTCAAAGTTTTTATCAAAAATATTGTCACATTATATTGGCACATTTTGTTTGAAAGTTGTGAGGATGATTTTTTTCCTGAACCCAATAAGGAATTATAAGTGATATAGAGACTTTTGTGATTAAATCCTGATTTCATGTCACAATACATATTCTGTGCATTTCTCTGGACACACTAGGAAACATGGCTACACAACTCTGAAGATAATACACAACAAATTAGGGAATGTGCAGTATTTAAAGAATCCAGCGCTGAGCTCAGAGGCTGAGACACAACTTACAAGTCTGATCGATTTATATGATCCTGTCCGACTGTGAGGATTAGTGAAGTCCAACATGGGATCATTTTAATCTCTAATCATTTTGGTTTTAATTTCTGTCTCTGCAACAAGAGAGTGATGCTGACAAATAAATAAACAGATACATTTCGGTCACAATAACAAGGGCAAGTCAGATTTGTCAATAAACTCTACATTGCACAGATGGTTTAATGTTTTTGGGGGGAATTTATGTACATATTAACATACATCTTAACCACCCCAGCCTTTTTAAAGGTTCAGTGTGCAGGATCTAGTGGCCTCTAGTGGTGAAGTTACATACTGCATGTAGGAGAAACTGCGGTGGCCTTCAGGTAACGTAAAAACACAGAAGGCCGTCAGAAAGGGTTCATTCTAAGGTAACGAAAACATAACAATTCTTAATTTCAGGTGATAATGCACCAATAGAAACATAATTCTGAATATTATATAACATTTCTCTTGATAGATCTCTCTTAATCCTAAACACTGGACCTTATACAGTTACTTAACGTGAATATATTACATGAACAGATAAAAAAACTCATCTGACCTTTTTCCACAATGAATAAGCATCCTTTTTAACAGTATGATTACTTGTGTGCTTCCAACCATACAATTAAATACAAAAACAGACCAGGACAAAGACAGACATGGTTAGATGAGCAAACACATAAATAACATCAATAATAAATAATAATAAATAAATACAAAGAAAAAACATTCCTTCATTTACAAATGGCCAGGGAACAAAAGCAAGAGGACAGAACAATGATGTCAGAATCTTTATAAACCATCTAGTTTTTTATTTATATTAATAGTCAGTAGTTGCTTTTGTTTTATCATTTGCTCGTCAGCTTTACTTTCTGCAACTACTCTGTTTCTTATTAACATTTTAATTTGAGGGAATAGATTATTATTTGAAATGTGTGAATTTTCCATTCTCAAAGTATCAAAATTAACTGCTGTTTTCAAGCTGACGAGCCAAGAACAGAAAATATTTATCTGTGTATCCTGATAAAAATGAACAGACACAGCTCAGCCTACGTGAGTGGATGTCACCTGGAAACACTGAAGTCTGAGCAAAACAGTTGGTAGCAGCTGACCAGACGAGTGTGGAGCGTTTTCCTGGAACGATGGAGCGGGAGGAGCGGGCAGAGTCCGTTTAGGTGTTTGTAAAAGCCCTCTAGGAGTAGATGGTGATGACCTCACGCCCACCTCCACGCACAAGGAGGACCCGATTGAGACCCTCAGTAAGAACCTCCAGGAACTCCATGTCTGAGACACATGGTGAAGGAATCGTTTTACCTTGCACACAATATGTTAATACGACATAGTGTTTCAACAATAGTGTTTCCCAAACATTTTACTCTGATCTACCATCCCAGTCCTTTCAGATGACCCAAAGTAACCCGACTCATCATATGATCAACTGGGTTCAATTGAACTGATAATAAGTTCAATGTTATTTATTTAAGAGGTTCAGTGTGTAAGATTTGGGTGAAAGGGATTTATTGGCAGAAATTGAATATTAAATAATCCTAGTGATGTTTTCACTAGTGTGTTTCATCTAGACTATAGTTCTTTACCCTAGAACGGGTCCTTTATATTTAAGTAGTTCTTTTTTACTTCGGGAGCGGGTCCTCTCTACAGAGGCTGCCATGTTGTTTTTACAGTAGCCCACAGGATCTCTTTCATGTTTGGAAGGGGAGGGTGAGATGAGAAAGTATTCAGCTGCAACATGCAACATCACCACTAGATGACACTAAATTCTACAAAATGAACCTTTAACACTATCAATTATATAGGTGGAGGTTGTTGAAATATTTGGTTGTTTGGACAAGTCTGCATTTATTGAATCTTGTGCTACTGAGTACGGTGCTCCTAATGTTAATATACAATAACCTGTTCAGTCCTTATCTTTGTTATACCAGTTTTTCTGCGACTTATTCCAATATCGGTTTTATACAATCGATTAACATAATACTCCTTTCTGTAATCCTTGAGATGTTTTCTAACACCAGGAGAAAGAAGGGATGTATCATATCCAGAGGGGACATGGAACAGATTTAAGTCTTGTTTGTGCCAAAAAAGAACATTCTGCCTGGCTTTGATAATCCGGGACGGATCACGTTGTAATCTGGGACACTTGTATTAGGCTTTCAAAAAATTCTAAATCACCTTGCTTTATGCATGCCAAGCTCAATATTACCAACTTTTAAAAAGCATTATGAAAAAATGACTGAGAAAATAAATGAATGAAAGGTTTGATGTACAAGCTCTTGTTGTTTTTTTAAATGTGTTCTTGTTTAGAGTTTTTATGCAGGGAAAAGAATTTCCTCGATTGGGATCTGAACTGATCTGACGACACAAAGATAAATGAAACAGAGCAGGTGGAGGATACAGTTTTCGTTGCCCACACGGTTCTTTGGTGGCCCGGGCATGTTGAGCAGGACGAGCTTCGCCTCCTTGGACTTCTTCGTGATGACCTCATTGAGCCGCATCGCCGTGTGCATGCGTCTCACATCAGTCTGGTTCCTGATGGAAGAAACATCAGGTCACACTTTGGTTTATGAATCAATGTGTTTGCTACTGAAAAATGTTGATACTTACAGGTGCTCCCATTCCCTGAAGCAGCATGTTTGGTGGAAAATAACAATAATATTACATATGGGTCATGTGTTCATAGGAAGCTGCACTTTGTGTTTGTGGTTCAGGTTCAAAGTTTTGTTTGTCACATGCACAGGAACAACACGCATCCCCTCTAACTTTGGAACATGGGTCGATAGACACAAATATTTAACACTGACCCGTGTCCTTGTGTGTACGTCATGTTTCTTGTCTGCTCTCTGTGCAGCAGTTTGACTTACGGCTTCATGTTGAAGAGGTCCCTCCCTGACTCTGGGCTCGCTGCTGAAAGGTTCCTCCCCTTGTCTGCACCCTTGTTGTCGGTCCATGTGGCAGCACCCCCTGCAGGGCACGTGGGGCTTGTGGGGCTTGTGGGGCTGGTTGGCGTTGAGGCGTTCTTACTGTGGATCAGCTGGACCTGTTTTGAGTTGGAGACAGCCACAGACTGAAACAAAGACACCATGACATGACAGTGTGACAGGGTGAAAGAGAGGAAAGAGACACCTGTCAGTAAAGATGGAAGTGTGGAAGGCGGTCGCCAGTGGGAAATCACAGAGAGGCCACTGGGAAGAGTGAAGCATTGCTGTGATGGCCGTTTTGTGATGAGACAAACCATGTCACATCTCAACAAAAATAAAAAAGGTTCTGCCCAAGCTGGAGCACAGAGAAACATCAGGTACAACATGACAGACGTAATACAAATAAACAGATTATTGCCCCTAATATAAGGATGAATATCATAACATATTTCAAACTGAAAAAACTGAAAAATCTAATAAATAAGGTTTTGCAAGATAAAAAAAATCTCAAATATAAAATGATGTTTATGGAGATTTAAATTCTAGTTCAGCCTCTCCAAACATTACGCAAACTTTCAAAACTTAGTTCAAAACATGCAAAACCTTTTTTGTTCTTTTTCTTTCTGGCTGAGGTACTGTTGATGCACATGCTCGACTAATCAAGAGTCTCAGCATCAAATAACTAATGAAACCAAACTAAACACACAAAGGCAGCATTACCTCCTCTTCTGGTTTCTCTGCCATGCTGGTTCCCTCCTCAGTGCTGTGCTGGGAACGTAACATTGACGGGTGTTTACGTCGGATGGAGCCACGGGATGAATCCGTTATGCTCTGGATCTAAAGTTGTGAGAAAAAAAAGAAGAAGAAAGAAGCGGAAAAGATTTAATTTGCAATTTCCCTGTGGAAAACAAGTCCAGACACAACCACCTTATTGTGAAGGGGATTCCCAGCTCCAGAGCAGAGACAGTGATAATGAATATGTCTGAAATAACATCATGTCGTTAACTAACAATTAATTCTTGCTTACCTCTCTCTCCTTCTCATTCTTGGTCAAATGCATTTGTTTGAGGATCTGTGACCGTTGCTCCATTACCAGTGTCTTCTCATAGGTGTAGGCTGAGATGTCGCCCTCAAGCTTTAAAGTGGAAAAACATTTTCAAACACATCAGGTGTTTTTAAGAAACAGGTTTTACAGATGAAAGTAGATTTTATTTAAATTAAAAAGTATTAAATAAAAAATGTGGTAGAATCCTCTCCTGTGTTTGTGACGGCAGATAACGTGTCAGACGAGTCTCTCACCATCTCCACCACCTCCACCTCAGCCTCGATACGCAGGTGATACAGGAAGGTGATGAGGTCTTTCTTCATCTGGATACTGTTATCATCCATCTGAGCGACTGTGAAAATGCGCATCTTGCACTTCCTCCACACCTTCCAGACAAAATGTCATGGACAAAATGTTGTCACTGCTCTTTTTTTACCCTCTGTTTCTTTCTGAACTCGTGTTGATCATTTACAAAAAGTTTCCTCAGTCATATGAAATCTTCTCAGGCAGAGGAATTCTTTTTGAGTCTTGTTTCCCACCTTGTGTTGGCGCAGCAGAAAGGGCAGGAGCATCAGCATGCCTCCGTCGTGGACGATCCACCACACATCGATGTGGCCCTCGGTGAAGCGCTCTCCGTTGGACGGGTAGCTGGAGATGTTCTTAGGAACCAACAAGGCCAGACTGGCTACAGTTGTCTCTCTGACCACCTCTGAAACCAGACACAACAATTGACATCGTAAATGTGCTAGTTCGTATGTTGGTGGACAAACTGTATCTTAGCAAAGACTGATTATGTTATTTATAAAACATGAACCATACACAACGTGTTGATACTGATAGTGTCTCCGTGGTGAGATATTGCTGGCAGATGAAACAAGTCCTACCAGGTTTCAGTTGAGCTATAATAAGATCAAGTTAAGTTAATTTTCCAGTTAATTTCCCAAACATGCTGCTGCTGCAGCCTTTCAGTGAGACAAACCATTACTGGTTTAGGTTTAGTGATTAACTTTTCTCAATAATCAAAATCAGATGTTGAATGGCTGAAGAGGGCAATCGCACAAACTTCACATTCATCAAACGAACAGATTTACCAATAAAGTTCCTGAATTGCTGGTGGTACTCGGGCTGCTTCCAGTTGCGGGGCCAGCTGACCATCACTGTGTTGTGCTTCAGGCCTCCCAGTCCTCCGAGCTGGATCAGGTGGGACGTCCCGTCTCGCAGGTTGGAGGAGATGACCACCTGGGGGAAACCCTTCACTTTCTCCGTCTCCATCAGCTTACGCAGAGACTGTAGAGACACAGAGTGAGTGAGTATGTGAGGAAAACACTGGTCAGTATGGAAACATGTGCTGTGCGGTGAACAAGGGGAAGCGTGTGTGTGTTGAGGATGAATGAACAGTGTTCGGACCTGGTCGGCCCTCTGAGCCTCAGTGTAGTTGTCAAGGAAGGTCCCATGAACTGCGGTACCAACGATGGTCAGACCTTTTCCTGCTTTCAGCTGATTGGCCAGAGACAGCAGACGAGGCTGCTCTACGTTCTGCTCGGCATCAACGCTCAACAGAACCAGGATCTGAGGCCTGACAAAAAAAAATAGAGCATCAGGTCAGTGAAACTAGAGATAAAACAAAATCGAGTTTAAAGCCAAATTGAAATCACATTTTGTTGATTGTTGTTCAAAGGGTTATGCAGCAGTTGCTGTCTGGCTCAGTGTGATGCCATTTCATGCAAAGTTTGTTAGGCTGCATCCAAAACCAATTTATTAGAAATGATGCAAAATCACAGGGCACATCACCAAACAACAATAAATAAAGAATAGAAATTCCCCCTCAAAGTAGAACTGAAGTCAAGTAATAAACAGGTGTTAATAGGTGTTTATAAGATAAAAAAAGATAAACTGAGTTGGACTTTAGAAGATGGAGCTGACCAACCTCCAGTTCTTGGTGTGTGGTGGTCCCTCCTCCAGCCTCATGAGAGCGAAGCGAGCGGCGCTCAGCGAGATGCCACGTATCCCATCACCCCACTCCTTCTCAGCTCTGTGCCACAACACGATCAAAGTAAGTGTGTGATGTACTGTTTGGAAACTACAAATATTTAAAATCTTATTCCTGCTTCTGGTCTGATGCTGTCATGATGATGACTTACCCACGGAACTCAATGTATTTGTAGATGCAAGTGGCGATACCCATGGCAATAATGGCGTAATACCAGGAGCAGATGAACATCAGCGACAGGCACAAACTCATACCCAGGAAAGACAGAGCCCTGTGGGGGGACAGGATGTCACACGTCCAGTCAAACTGTTTCTGTCAGCTTCACTCCGCTGGCTGCAGCACATCAATGACCACAGCTTGTAGACAGGACGTTTTATGAGATGTGAACAGCAGTTAATGAAAGTCCAGTCAGCCACACAGACAGACAGGCAGAGATTCAGATGCACACAGCACCAGCCTCATCTGGAGATTTAATCTGACTGCTGTTCCTAAAACTGAAGCTGCAAATTTTCACCAGTTGAAATTTGTATGAAATGCAAGCAGGGTTGTTTGTCTGCTGACAAAGTTAAAGCCTGAAATTTACCTCTGCTAAAATAGCTCTGTTAATAGCTGGAAAATGCATCAACGTATGTGCAAGATCTTCACTGATGCTCCTCTGAGCTAATTTCAGTGATGTTCACTGCATGTATTGAATGTCGTTAAACACTAACACACACTCACCAGTGGTAGAACTTGAAGCGCGGCCTCCAGTTTGGCGTCCTCAGCAACGTCTGCAGCGCACAGGCCAAGTTGACGAACATGTAGCACATCAAGAAGAACCTATAGGAAGAGAGGGAGAAAGACAATGAACAGAAAAAAGATAGAAGTAAGCCAGTCAGACGGCTCATCTACAGTGTGTGTGTGTGTGTGTGTGTGTGTGTGTGTGTGTGTGTGTGTGTGTGTGTGTGTGTGTGTGTGTGTGTGTTCAGGAATTAACGTATGGTATTGAACTTACATGGAGAGGATGGGTGCGACTGAATCCAGGGAGGCGATGAGGATGCCAATCTCACAGATGCTGGCTGTGAGCAGGAGGGCCCAGGTGGGCTCTCCGTTTTCTTTGCCGTGCCCAAACACCTGCAGCAACATCCAATCAAATCAAACCTTATTGCAATTATTTTCATTTTTGATTTGGGCCATGCATATAATGTGGCAGAACACATAGACAAACACAGAATGTCATTGTTTTGTTACCACTTTTATCATCCACCTTCAAAATCAAATGAAACTCTATAGTCCATTGAGACATGCATGATCTTTTGTTTGTTTCTGCAGCTCAGGGCGACAAAATTCTGCTTTAATAGATGAATCTGAACTCTACTCACTCTGAGGAATGGGATGATGCCGTCCCTTGAGATGGCCTGCAGGAGACGTGGAGCTCCCGTCAGACTCTGGAGTCCAGCTCCGCACGTGGAAAAGAAGGAGCCGATCACAATGACCCACGGAGACGGCCACGCCAGCGTACCAATCACCAGGTTGCCACTGACCCCTTCACCAAACCTGTGAAGTGAAATTAAGAGTAAACTACTCTTAGTAAATGTAGATTAATTTACTATTAATCTACATGAACAATATTTTAAAATGTTGCTGGTAAAACTGGGACTACTTTCATAACCAGGTAGCTTAATCCATAATAATACATCACAATTCATTAGCTGATTATATTTAGCATTAATATTAGGCCTATTAATCTGCAAAACTAAAGCTGTCTCAAAAACAGAGTTAAAAGTACAATATTTACCTTGATATATAAGTATAGTGCATGTGAGGTAATGTACAATGGAAATACTCAAGTAAAGTACAAGAAGTCATGTATTGGCCTGTACTATACTTATACAATATATTTTAAACTGTTGAATACTTACTTATCCCTGAGGACGACTCCTTCTATACAGGCACCAAACAGCACAACACAGGAAATGTCTGGCATTAATACTGTTAAGGAATACGTTGTGATAACATGAAAAGTCGTCAACCGGCACTTTCAGAGGCTCACAGTTTCTTTCCAAGGTCCTGGGCTCGGTGAAGGATACACACAGTAGAAGTGGTGGTGATGGCTGCGATGGTGCCGATGGGAATCGACTTCTGAGCATCACGCAGGTCGCCGGAGCGGTTGGAGCCGGCCATGATACCTGAGAGCGGAGCGAGATGAAACCATCAGGAGGCTTTAAGCTTTTGATTTCTTTTTGTCTTTGAGGGAATCTTATTCCACAGTTGAGAGCCCCACCGCCTTCTGTTTCATGCTTTGCTCTGGGGACTCAGAGCAACAGATGCTCAACAGTTAAAAAAGAAGGAGCAGAGGTGTAAGAGGAGAGAGGGTCAATCATATAGGATGGAGCAAGGCCGCTCTGGGATTTAACAACAGTCAAACTTTAGATTTAGAAGGAAAGGACGGGGCACTCGGTTAGATGCAATCTGCAACTTTACCTGCAGATGTCAATAAATCCTACACACGAGTCCTTTCAGTGGGCCTGTGTGATGCTAACCTGTGACAGATGGGAAGTATATCCCCACCAGCAGGGTGAAGAAGCTGCTGATGTCAGCCAGGACGTAGCGGTTGGAGCTGCTGGTGGGACTGTCCGGATCCACATCTGACACAAGTCCACGCTTTTCCAGGATAACCCCTTTTTCTAGGTAGTTACCAAACAGGTTTTCTGAAAGGTAGAAAGAGAACATCTGATCCCTTTGCCACGTTGACGAGGAATCATGGGTAACTGTCATTTGTCTTGATCTCTTACCGGCCAGGATGCCACTCATGACCCCCGGGATGCCCTGTATCTCGGTGACGTTGTTGTTGATGAAGTATTCATCACACGTGGCATTGAGGGACTCAGAATCACAGAAGGACCTCCACAGTTTGGTGGTGACAGTTTCATTGTCAATCTCAATGACCTTTGCACACACGTCGTATCCTTTAGAGAGAAGGGTTCGATTCCCCAGCAGGCAGACGCTGCGAAGAAAGTCAACAAAAGCATCATTGACATAACACGGTTACATAGATGATGTAGAAGGTTCAATTCAGACACACGAGATGATGGTTCTCAGTTGAGACACTAAAATACAGCATTGGGTTCATGTTCATCTCAGCAGGGATTCAAGAGGAAATCGACACTGACAAAGAAAAGCAGAGTATACATTGCTGTCTGTGGTGTTAGACAAACAACACAGGAGACATATATCAATCTTGACCAGTGCATCAAGTCACTTACGGGAAGACAGGGGGGTCGACGGCGGTCTTGATGACTCCAGCGTAAACAGACAGGATGGAGAGGATGACACAGGCCAGGAAGACCAGTGCCAACTTGTTCACATATTTCACCCCCACAAACACCACCAGTGACATGAAGCTCAGGACGATGGTGCCGTACACCCGCATGTTGTTGAGGAGCGCCGCCTCCGCCTCCGCCCCCTCCAGACCCTCAATCTGGAAGATGGCTGCCTGAGGAATGATATAAATCTGAGAGGATGGAAGATGGAGGGATGAAGGTGGAAGGAGGAGATGTAGAGGGAGAAAGAGGGTTAGGGTTTGGGTTAGGGTTAGGGTTAGAGTGGAAATTATAATGATAGATTATTAAAACACAGTAAACTGGTGCTATTGAATGGTTTGGTCTCAAAAGTAAAACTGTAAAGTTTAGAATCGTGGGTCCAGTAGGTTGATATATTACGTCACATTGAGAAATGAATTGGTCATGTAAGCAATGTTCTGTTAAAAAAAGATACCAATCAAGCCCAGAACAGTAAACGTGTGTTATTTGATGATTAAGGCGACTTACCAGCAGAATTTCGATGCAGCCAAGGATGTACATGGCACCTGCGAAAGTCGTCCCCAAGTAGAAGCAGATCCCAACAGCTCCACCGAACTCAGGCCCCAGTGAGCGAGAGATCATGTAATATGAACCTCCAGCTATGAGACACACACAGGAGTCACCGTTCTGCACTGTTCTGTCACACACACACTCACACACACACTCAGACGTCCACTCACCTGGTACAACTCCATTTGTGGCGATGGCGCTCATGGAGATGGCTGTGAGCATGGTCTGAGAAAACAAGCCACACACACAGAGGAGGGTTACAGGAGCGTGAGATGCTTCAGGTGGACGTTAACTAAAATCAAACATGGCTGACAGCGACACCTCGATGAACTGAGGGAGTGAGCGGAGAGTAAACATCCAGCAGCACCAGAGTCTGACTCAGCTGGTCACCATGAACTGTTCTTCATGGTGATGACATTTACTGGCTAATTTCAAGGTACCTGCACAGAGTGGGGGAGGAAGTACTCCAACATATTACTAAAGTAAAAGTACAAATAAATAGAAAAATGTAAAAGTAAAAGAAGTAAAAGTACAACATTAACTTGTATGCTTGAGTAAATGTTAGTTATTGTATTTTGCAGTCTAATGTCACCTGCCTGCTCTGATTGGATCACTGATCAAATTCCCTTTTGTCTATTTTAAAATTATTAGAAATAATATGAACATGTAAAACAATGCAGTGTATAGTACAGTACAGATACATGACCAGTGTACTTCAGTTCAGTAACAAAGTAAATACAATTTGGTACATCCCATTACTACTTGCACTCGAGTACTTCCAGATACTCAAATACACATTTTTATGCAGTACATTTCAAAGGGATCTGATTTTTGCAAGATGGTCGAACATTGAAAAATCTTAAAATACTATTGGATGGATTGAACTTTTTTGCAGATGTTTCCTCAGCTGCCACGGTGACCTTCGACAGCTGGATGGACCATTACACTTTGGTGGCTGAACTGGGATAAGTAAAACCCCCTGACTTTTCATCACATACCATCGACAGGTCAAACTTTTTCAAATCTATTCAAAACTAATGATATTCACATATCTATCTTATATATATTATGAACGCATGATATTAATTTAATATTTTTTACACATGGATGCCGACTGAGCAGCATCTGACATATTCCATCATGGGGAAATATGGCAGTGGTGCAGTGATTTATTGGCGATCTGCCTCATGTCAGGATTTACTATGTAACCTTCAGCATCTGTGCAATTCTAATTATGAGGGTACCACCTGTTCAACAGTACAGTACAACAGCCTGTGGTTTAATCGCACACTGCCCTCATGTGCAGAGGCACCACTTTACATTGATAATCTTGCAGATGGAATATTTACGTTTTAAATATTTTAAATGGAACATCTGTTTTCGGAGCGAACAGGGGTCGAGTTGCACAACAAACAGATGACAGTAGGGAAATCTGCTTTTACTCACTGTGGAGCAACACATGAAGACGATTATGAAGGAGCCGAGGACGCCTCCGACCCCGACCATCCAGGTCATCCGTAGGAAAAGGATCACCCCAAAGATGTTCTGGATGCACGGCAAGTACACCCCCATCAGAGTGCCCAGCTGGGGAGCCTGGAAAACACAAAACAACCCGTCAAACCTGGGAAATAATGACTTTCCCATTGAGCTCATTAAAATAAAGAGGTCAAGCTCGGTTCATTTGTACTTTGTTGTGGAGTCTTTTTCTCTTTAATCTATTCTGCCCTTAAAATTCATGAAATCACGTCCAACTCTTTCATTAGGAACAAACAGTTTTTTTAAACATTTGAAAACACAAAGAGTGTTTTTTTTTTACCTGTGTCCTTTGAGTGATCTCTGCGATAAAAGTGGGAAGATAAAAAAAATATTTTCTTTAATTGTCTCTGTGTCTCTCAGTAAATGTGTTTGTAGCTTTAAAACAGAAATGTTTTTGCTTTGAGTTGCTGGAGCAGATAATACAGGTTTGTGTGTGACTGGCAGCAGCAAACTCAAACTTTTCCTTGTAATAAATATCTACACGCATCGGTTCATTTATTACGCACTTTTAAACAATGATCTACAAACAATAAAAGATAAAACCTGGCATTGGATTGTGACAAAGATGAATGCCTCTTTTAATAATTCATTCATCGCTGCACTTGGTGACAGCTGCGCCCAGGATATTAAGTCATAAATTGTTTGTGTCGATAACAAAAAGTGAAGGTGATATGAAGAAACCATCTTGTCCTTGTTTGTCCTTCAGACGTATTAAGGAGTTGCCATTGCTCTTTATGAGGAGATGTGTTTGATGGGAAGGAAGTGAAAGATGAACAGACTGATGAGTGAAGCCCCGACTGCCCACACTGCAGGATCTGTCAGGTGACACGGCCAAAGTAGCGTCTGACCCTCACTCCGCATGACAAGTGTCCTCTGACTGACAGATCTTCTTAAACCAGTCATCAAGGTCTCATTTGTGTTTGATTTTAAAATTACCCAATTTTTATTTGAGGAGTTATTCTCAGTCTGAGCAAACTCCTGAGTTCACTGATTCTATTTAAGTATTAATAATTAATATTAAAGTAAGAGGTTCATTAGAAAAGAGTGTATATTTAACCTAAACATGAAGAGGAGGCGGAACTACTTCTTTGAGACCTGAGCAGTGTCTGCATTCCAACTCCATACAGCCTCAACTTTATCAATAATGTAGATTTGTCATTATCTATTCCCCTTGTGATCTTTCTGTGTGATTTTACTTCCTGTTTATGTGTTTTTGTTCTCAGTGTATTTATAGTCTTGTTTTCCCTTTTTGGATAGCAGAGCATTATAGCTGCTTTCACCGGAAGATTTCTGGAGGGGAAATCAAACTCAGGAAAATGTCATTTTCCAGAGTCCATGTCTGAAAACAGTTTGTTTGTTAACTTTCTAGTCTGAGTTTCCTTTGACTGCTTTGATTGTTGGACTGTACTCTGTGGGTTTGGGATTTCTGCCAGCTCCCCTCTGGATCTGTTTGCTGTTTGAACTGCTCTCCCTGCTGTTTGACTCTTGTCCCTCTAAATAGGTCATCTCCCTTGTGTCTGTTTGCACCAGTCGTTACAGGATCAGACCATATCTCAGCTGAAAGGTGGAACCTCCTGGTGCTTGTTTAAAGCATGTATTGCACTCCAACACTAACAGACTGTAATAAAGAGGACAATTGATACAGTAGAACCACAGATATATATTCTTCTTTCTGGCACCAGCATTAACCATAAAGCAACCCCACCGATGACGTAAGACTCAGATGCATTACTCTGGTAACAGCGAATGTAAACTTGAGACAGACAATCAGTTCAGGGCCAGACTACAGTCATGTCTGGGCTGCTGAGGTCATGTGGTGAGCTCTCTAACACCAGGGCATCCCTTGGTACAGTCAAAATCACAAATCGAATATTTAACATTTGCTCATTTTCCCATAGTCTCGCTCACGCCTATGAGATTAAGCAGGTCATGCACCAAATAGCCACAATTGGATTATACTGTGGTATAGATTTCTATGCTTTTCAGTGGATGAATCTTAATGACTGTGATGATTCCTTTTGACACCATCATCTGATCCAAAATTCTAATCTGATTATGGTCAAACATTTGGAGGATTTATCTCTCCATCAGCCTCAGCAGTATTTTGTGTTTAATGCTACCAACCATGCTAATACTTTAAATAGAAAAAGCTAAATATTACACCGGCTTAACATCAAAATTACGTCATTTGATGCAAACTGTACTTTTATTTTTGAACTGCCAGAATCGAGAGAATTCTGACATGATGTTGAAACTCTTACATTTATAGATTAAGTAACACATGTAACCTCTGTGTCTCACCGCTGCAGTTTGAGTGTCACACTGTCACACACAGTACTTTACCTTGACAGGTTTTTTGGACGGACGTGCCCCCTCCTCATTATACTCTTCCTCTTCATGCTCTTTGCTTCCTGTTGGCAGATTGGAGTAATTGGCCAGACTGCTCAGCAGAGAGGAGACCATTGGACTGGTATCCATCTCCTCCTGTAACACACACAAACACATGCAGAGAAACACAGTGATGACAACAGTAGGAAGTGGTCTCAGACTGGTACACCAGCATATTCGTATATTTGTTACTGCACCCACCTCAAACAGAGCCATGTTCTTGCCGTCGTACTGCTGGCTCTTCTCCGCGTCGCTGGCTGCACTGCTGTTGATGAAAGGACTGCTCTCTTTGGGGTTTCCATCACCTGAAACACCAAAGACACATTTAGAGATGACTCTTCTTCTCTCACAGCAACACACACACACACACACACACACACACACACACACACACACACACACACACACACACACACACACACACACACATGCAAACACTATGGTGACTGTGGAGAGGATACTTTATAGGTTTACAGCTGTTAGTATATCATGTTGTACATTTGGTCTTTAATTGGGCTGAATAATTCATTGATAGCAGACTATTGACTGATTTAATCTGAGTTTGTGCTGTAACGGGGAGATTTATTGAGGGACTCCAAAAAACAAGCTTTTGTTCCAAATCTTTTGACCCAATCACATTTTTCAAATGAGAAATGACAAGGTGCTGCCTGCAACCGGAGATTTTCCTCCAGCTGCTGCAGAAGAAAATCAAAAAAGCCTACTGAAGTGGTTCAAAGCCAGTTCACAGGCCTGAGCAAATTAAGATGTTATTTTTTAGCTTTGTTTTTGTATTCTGTTTTGAAATCCCAGCTGCTATTTTAACTTCCTCAACTGATGTCGTCACAGTGGAGCAAAAGAAAATCTCTAATGTCTCCTCTAATATCTCAGAGTGCAGTAACATTTAGCCTGTATTAGAAAAAAGCAACATGAGGTGGCGACCTGTTGCTCCTGATACTTCAAAGCAGCACAATTTAGTTGAAGATTTTGATTCCCACCAGCTGCAGAACTATTACACATTAATCTTTAAAGCAAAGAGGGGAGTCAAATGGCAGCTAAACCGCTCTCACACAGAAGATAATCCTTTAAACGACTGACCGCCCTCCAAAAGATACGTTGCCTGTAAAATTGGATTAGAAAACCTTTCATTTTTATGTTGTTTTGAGTTTGTATGAAGGTTTCGATTTTTCATCAGCGTTCTATCAACAAAAGTGCTGCTGGAGTTTTGGAAATTCTTCAAGACCAAAGTTCTGTCATTTTCTTAAAGAAAACACTAGTAGTCGCAATTGAGTTTCAGTTTTTACAGCTGCTGTGTACGATTGCATGAGATACGCAATTAGATTAATCCCAGACAGCAGAACTGACAGTAATGGAGAGCGCTGTCTTATACCTGTTGTGATGAGTCAACTTTAACATTAAGACCGACAGCAGGTCTTTTATTTCTACTCTGAGATATGGTTCAGATTATGCCGGAGCACCACCTGAGTGTTCTGTAATCCATCCTGGTTTTTACATCTGCATTTAAAGCTCATTTCTGCTCTTGGCTTAGAGTGAAATCAGCTTTAAAAAATGTCACCATGTCATACTAAAAGCTGTTGTGTGTGTGTTTCTCTCTGTGCAAGTTTCCAGTATAGCATGTCAAACATATTTTCTATACAAGAAGTTAATATTCTCTCACGTACAAGTGAAAATGCATCATCTCATACATCCATTAGCTTGAGTGTGTTTTGACACTTTCTTGCTTCTTTGTAGGAACGGTGGGGGCCTTTTGCATGTCTGTGTCGGGGCTGCCCTTTTATCCTCATGATTTTCTAACCTCATTATGAAGTGTTACAAGTCTGTCAGTATTACATTAGGTGCAATTTCAGTATTTTCTCCACTGTTCACATGGTTTCAGCTGAGATTGATGGTTACAGCGCCCAAAAATGTGTTACATATTCTTATGTTCAAAGAAAGAACGGCATAAGTTATGAACATCTGGAGCAAAGCTGGAAGTCAGGTGATGTTATAAAGCCACGGTCTGCAGCGAAAGGAGGCTGGTGGTGAAAACATAAGATTATAACAGAGATGATCGCTCAAGAACAGTTGAATTTACAGATACAACAATCTTTCCCTGACCTTGACAGTGTTTATTATTGTAACCATGATGAAAACAATAATGAAGTATTCATTTTAACACAAACCACCATGTTTCCCAAAACATAACCTTTTCTGTTTAACCCTCAACCAAACAATAACCCCAGTGTCAACACATCATAAAACCAGGAGACACGTTTTTGGAAGACACAGACAATTCCTGTTCTCTTGCTGATTGAGGCGTCAAAATCAACATTTCTACACACAAAACAGATAATTTAAAGATTAAAATGAACTGAATTCAATATAGGAGAAAAGGACGTGGGTTTCACCAGAGCTGAGGAGTGAGGAAAATAAAGTTTCCATTGCTCTCCCATTGACAAAGAAACATGATGAGGTTCAGCTCTCTGCAAAACAAGAATCACTTTTTCACACCCATACAACCAACTGTCAAGAAGCCATAAGTGGTTCTTATGCTAAATATAAAGTGACCACATGCAAAGGGATAATATTACACTTCCAGGAAGAGAGGCCTTCTGGCACAGAACATGTGGAGACTCTCAACTTGCTGCATTCATGTTCCTCAGCTACATAAAAAGAGCAAATCAATGATCAGGGTTCTGATTCAGGCCAGTTCACCTCAACAGAGGGCATCAGCAAATAACATTTGGTGTTAAATTTGTAGGAAGGTTTTCATACATGTACAGTCGCATTAAAGCAGATGCATTAAAGAGATTTAAATTAATTGTTTTTGCTCTATTTTGCTGCACAGTAGTGATCTCGCACAAGTTAACAACTGACTATGTTTCATCACATATGCTGACGACACAACTTGATGTTTAGCTTTGACAGCCTCATGTTTTGAAGAATTTTAACCAAAAGGTTCATTGTTTTTCACTGGATAAAGACACTGATGTTTTGCAGCCCTATTTTGATCATTGAATCATCAGTATTTTTTGGTTTTACCTCTGCTAAGATGTAATGTGTTCACCCCTGTATGTTTGTGTGTTTGTTGGTTTCTATGCTTATTTTTAAGCAGGATTATGTCAAAACTTTTGAACAGATTACCCCCCAAAACCTGTGCTGCATCTCTTGAATTACCTGGGAATGTTGTGTTTTGAAAACAAATTACAGGAACCAAACATCGTGCATCATATATTCGAATAACTTTCCCATGCTTACACATATAGAACAGGCCTGGGTGTTACCTTCCCCAACCTCCCAGTTTCCATACTTGTCTAACCACATCAAGGCATGGTTTGCAAAGCTATTAAAGGCACCGCATGTTTACTCTTAAAGGTTTGAGCCAGGTTAATGTCATCAGTCAATGCAAGGTCACTATAGCTTTAGAGTTTCTTTTCCAATAACAATTATGGCCCAATATATATCCAGATTCTGTATATATATTTTCTACAGCTTTATTCTCTGCAGCACTTTGATGCATCTCTGCACAGGATATAAATGCAGCCCACATTTAATGCAGAGGTAGTCCTTCAAACATTTTGTTTGAAGAACTGGGGGCTGTAATACAGGCAGGGGAAACATAATTATAGTCTTTGTAGCTTTGCCATTATTTCAAAAATGGTTTTAATAGTGATCTAGATAATCGTCCTATGAAACAATATTACTTGTAGCCTTTGTGCTCCATTTAGTCTCATTGAACCTTGAAAATAACTTCCTTTACACAACACAGATGAACAATGGGCTGGGAGATTAAACAGTGTTGAAACTGACCTGGAAAGTCCTGCGACAGAGAAGCACTAAAACGTTTATCAGTTTATTGATTTATATTCAGGCATAAAAGCTTCAGACAAATGTGAATATCCACAAAACTGTTGTGATAAGAGGCCTCATAGAACTACATCTATTCAATTATTTGTCATATTTGTGCAATCTAAATGTTGAGTATAAAATAACATGTAGAAACAGATGGTCATGTGCCATCATGCAGGGATAGACACTGCAGTAAAAACAGAATGTACTCTTTTGGGAAGTGCTTAAAGGTTCAGTGTATAGGATTTAGTGGCATCTAGTGGTGAAGTTGCATATTGCAACCAACCCTATGCCAGAAGGTTATGCAGACAGGTGAAAGGTCCTCTCTAACCTCGAGACAAGGTTTGGTTTGTCTACCCTACAAACATGGCGGTACAACATGGAAGAGGACCCGCTCCTTACATAGATATAATGGGCTCATTCTAAGGTAAGAAAAACACAAAATGGAGACACATGTTGATTGCAAGTGTAAATGGAGTCTCAGAGACAGAGGTTGTCTGAGCTGATGTTGTGTACTTCTGGTCCAAGAAACTCTTCACCTTGATATTAATACTAAATAGTCATCAGCAGTCACTCTGAGGTCCCACTGTTCACTTCTCTGAACTGTACCAGTGAGTCGCTCACACAGTGAAGTGGATGGATATGGCCGACCTCCATATTTTGTGATTGCGAACAAAGATATTGCAAATCTTAAAGTCTGAGTGACAGGTTGGATGAAATTCTTCTTGACTTGAACAGTAAAGAATCCAGGACACTATCCATCACCTGAGCTCACTTGCTTCTCTTCTCAGACCTTCATACCTTCATACAGCAAAAAAGACAAACAGCAACATATATAGAGTCTGCAGACCTTCACCTGGAAAAACACCAGTCAGATGGTGTCATCAACAGGCTCATTTCAGTGCACACAAATTAAGTTAATTCAGCATTTCAAATACACAAACCAAAACAACAATACATTTGCCAGCAATTGGTTGAAATGATACAGCAGGGCCCTCTATCGACATCCTATAAAAACACATTTACAAGCTAGAAAGGAGTTTTAATAGTGTTCGCCAAGGCTCTGTCCAGGTTAAATAAAAAAAAAAGATCCTGTATCCAGATCTGCTAAAACATTTCACGGGTTCTTCTTTGCGTCATGTTCCATCATTTAATAGCTTCTGAGTAATCCTGCTGACAGACAAACAAACACATAAATGGCAATGAAAACATTGGCAGAGGTAATCAGTCCCACATGACAATGTTAATCCTATAAGGTAAAATAAGGCACCAATGGCTGAGGAAATATTATCAACATGCTGAAGACATATTATCTACAACCCTCCAACTCTGTCGACAAGAAGAAAAGTGTTTGGATAACTAAATTCAGGACATTTTGCAAGGGGGGGGGGGGGGTGTTAAATGCTAATCAACCAGCGATTAAGGAAGAAGCCTCCACCTCGGGTCATGATGCTTGCGATTGCCTCACTCTTACAATTTGGCAAAGAGTCAAGCTAAGTAGAGCGAATACCCCTACTAAGGCCCAACAGTCCCCTTAATTCAATAAAGCTGCACCAAATAACACACGCTCATCAATATCAGTCCACTAAATGTGCCTGATTGTTTTCATTATCAAGATCCACGAATCATTTCCTGAGAGATTAGTGAAATAATATAAAATTCACCATCTCATAATGTTGAAGAAAATAATTTAATAAAATCCTGGATCAGAGGCGGATCTGTGCCAAAATTGAATGGATACTTTCTTGGCCGAGGTTTCATCGTCACACACCAAAAGTTGAGTGCAAACCTTCCCCAAGGCCCAACAGTCCCCTTAAGTTCAATCACGCGGCACCAAATTGCACACACACAGAAATTAGTTCCCTGATATACCTAAATTCTGCTTGAATCCATGAGTTATTCCCTAGTAAATCAGTAAGAAAATGATAAAAAATGCCACTGTTAAAGAAAGAGTTAACAAATATTGTGATCCCCACCTCAATCTGGAGCCACACCATAATTCAGTTGGTTCTTCCCTGATCCATACCGCATCCTTCCACCTACTATCGTGGAAATCCGTCATGTAGTTTTTGTGTAATCCTGCTAACTAACCCCAAAACAACCAAACATAACCTTGTTGGCTGATAATGTTTGAGGGAGATCTCTGAGTCGTGTTTGTCCGACCAAAAACAAGTAGAAAGAAGAAATGTTCCAAATGTACCCCTGATGGTCCCTGGACACAAAACCTTTTTTAACAACAGATAATATTTCTGTCTACGTCACAGTTTGAGTCTCTGGACTGACAGTTATGACCCTTTGATAAGAAGCAATGGACCCAGAAGGATGGAGATCTGATCTTGTTTATACTGATGCCGCTGCAGCAGGCAGACCTGTGAAAGGCGGAGGGCGGTGCAGATTTGTACCCTTGATGTGACATGGCTATTACAAAATGAATAGTTTATACCAGCTTTTAAAAGCTTAATAGGACGTGGGCTCAAGGGGATTATGCAGCAGCTGCTGGAGGCTACAAAGACAGGCAGAAATTAACTTTAGCAAGTGAGAGCACTGCACCAATCAGTGGCACAGCAAACTCATAATTACATCCACCACATACCTCATTCATTTTCACCTCGCCTGCTGCAACTGAGGAATTAAAGCTAATTCCATGAAGTCATTTGTTTAATTTAAATCTGTTTCCTCTCTCCGCTTGCATTCTGCCTGGCTGCGTCTCTGTCTCTCTGGCTTAGACTGCGACACTGAAATGTGACGCTTCCAGCCCAAACATACATCAAATTCCGATTAATTCAGTTTAACTTTCCATTAAGACAGAGAATGATGGAATGATGAGTAGAGGAATAATATTGTATTTTCTCCAGCAGGGGAAACATTAAATGGTGAATTATGTCACATGGAACAGTAGAGTCATAAATATCCAGTGTGTAAAAACTAGTGGTAATGAATTTGAAACAGAGCAGTCACATGTCCTGCCCTTTTTTTCCAAACGGGATCTAGCCACTGTGGATGTGGATGTGGATCCGTCTGTGGATCCATCAAGAAAGAAGTATCTCATCAACTACTGGATGGAGACATTCACAGTTCTCATGTTTCCCAGAGAATTATTGGATGACCTACGATAGCGTACAAGGGTCATTTTACATGAAAGCCTGGAAAGAGGTTGTAAATTGTTCCTTGACAGTCCAGCAGATACAACCGTCCATAGCTTTTCCATAGGCAATAAAAAATGTGTAATTTGTCTTTTTAAAGTTGATGAATGTTCCTCCTTCGATGTTGCCATAAAAACATCCAAAGTCTCTGAAAGAAAGCATGTTGCCTCCCTGACCACTGCTCAATAAATTAAATAACACGCACCACTCCCTCTCTTTCATGGTTAAACTCAGGGGTTAAAGCGGGTTAAACTGTCACTAAGTGTGAACGCTCTGATGTTGCCTGCAGACACTTCAGGGCTTTAATTCTTTTCACTCGGGCCGTCAGTGATAAGATAAGGAGGATGGACAGGAGCAGGGGGGGGGGGTAGATAGATACAAACTTCATCTGTATCTATCTGTATAAACTTTATCTGTGAAACGACCGCCTCTCTAATCTGACAAGATGCTATTGACAGACTGATTACAGTGAATGCCAGACTCAGAAGGAGTGAAGGGGTCACAGGCTGGTGATAGGTCTGACATCTTCTAACCCTAACCCCCCTAACCCTAACACCCCCTAACCCTAACCCCCCTAACCCTAACCCCCCTAACCCTAACACCCCCTAACCCTAACCCCCCTAACCCTAACACCCCCTAACCCTAACCCCTCTAACCCTAACCCCTAACCCTAACCCCCCTAACCCTAACACCCCCTAACCCTAACCCCTCTAACCCTAACCCCTAACCCCCCCTACCCCTAACCCCTAACCCTAACCCCCCCTACCCCTAACCCCTATCTGCAGCTGGACCTCCCGTAAGAATCATTTGATATCTCTTCTAACCCTAACTATAACCCTAACCCTAACCCCCCTAACCCCCTAACCCTAATAATTGAGAGGCATTTCCACCCTTTTTTCACCTTGTGTACATGTTTCCCCTTAACACTTGTGTGTCGTTCGTCACGTCTGTCATACCTGCCCCCGCCAGCACTCCTGTGAATCATCCATTAACCGCTCAGCAGGATTTAAAACCCACATCTTCACATTGGTGGTGCTAAGGTTACGACCGCACACTGCTAAGTAATGAAGGTTTCCTGTCTGCCTGCCCCTCAGGTTCATCAGCTGCCATATCCAGGCAACTCCTTGTCCTGGTTTCTGAATTTCCGCTCATTGCTTGAGTCCAAACACTCAAATTGATCAACCATAGAACGGAAACTTTTAATAGTCCATCTAATTGTCCTCCATTCTGCTCCTGTGCTGTCATCCAAGTGTCCGTAAGTCCCGATATTCAAACGAGGTCATTTACACCATGTTTTTAGCCTAAATGTTGTATTTGATTTGGCTACAACGCTGTTTATCTCTAAAACACCAAAAGTGCTTTGGAGACTCAAACACTTCACCCACCCCTCCATCGGCATAGTGGTGAGTAGATAATGTAAGTAATGTGTCAGAAAGCACAAAAACTCCTGAAGATACCATGACCTGGACGACTGAAAATCGTCGAAGATATATAGGTATCTTTATGCAGAAAGTACAAAGATAGATGCATTGGAAGTTTTATCTAGCCTGCATGTAATGTTTTCAAAATCATGTTTAAATTGCCAGCATGTTTCCATGCCAGCCACATGGCAGGTGCTGTAAACCCTTGGGTGCTGATGTAAATTATTATTCTGATGTTTTTTGGTTATTGGTGAACAGCTTTCCTTGCATTATCGCCCCCTTTTGGTGTGTGATTGTTTATTTTTTGCAAAGAGATCAAAAACTTGAGCTTGTTCAATGAAAGTATGTTTTAACGCACAACACTACCTCTTAGCTTACTAGCTTTATTTTCAAAAGCAGCCAGACATAAAAGTATCTGCTCCATTTGCCAACCGATGGAGGATGAGAATGTCGGTCTGTTAGTCATTGCCCCACTTTTAGTCAACACCAAAGTTTCTCAACAACTATTCAGTGGGGTTGCCATGATATTTTTTACAGACAGTCTTATTCCCCAGAGGATGAATCCCAAACTTAAATGATTGATTACATGCAGTAAATAAAACAAACGATAAAATCTCAGATGCCTGGTGTGTCATTTGTTCAATGTGTGTGTGTGTGTGTGTGTGATGGCTATATATAATTGTATCACCAACAACACATGACATATGTCCACTTATATGTAAACGTGGGTGTATGTATTAACCTGTCAACAGATCATTCATGTAAAAAAAAGCTGCCGCAGAAAAGCCATACCAGCCTCAGCAATTCCAGATGTGAGGCTTTTTCGTGTTGAACAAAACAAAATAAAAGCCTATGAAATCAATTCACACATCTGCTGCTCCGACACATACGAGCGTGAGTACCAAAGAGAATAGCTTTCAATTACTGGCGGAAATTCCCGGCAGCTGATGAGACCACTCTGATCTTGTTAGTTAATGTGTTTGTAAACGAGCAGAGGCTGGATGTGTTGAGGAGGTGCAATGTGATGAACAATCATCATGTCAACATCCAACTCTAAATAGCCCAAACTCAATGCAGGTAGTGTGTCAACACAAAGGGTCAGTTTGCCAAGGCTCAATTAAACAGATTTCTTTTATGATCTGATTATCCGTTTGTTGGATCCACTGCAGCATTTCCCACAGCCTGGAGAAAATTATCCTGAAATAATGAGCTGATGCTGCAGAAGAGTCACACTCACTCAAGAATATAACAGTTTTCTACTTTAAACTGTTAGGTGGCAGCCTGGTTGGCTGATTTTTTAGTGAGCCAGGATATATATAATTATATAAGCTTGCTGAAGCTATTTAGCATTCAGATAAGTGAGGTATGAATCTTCTCATTTAACTCACTTGTTTCCACAAATGAAAAACTTTTTATTTAAATATGTAATAAAATTCTTTGGCCACCTGGGGTCAGTAGAAAAAAGCTGTGAACCATAGACTTTATGTAAAGATGTACTGCAAGACTGCTACCCTAAAGTGAAGCCAAAATGCCTCGATCACCACCTGGTGGCTGGCGGCAGTACTGCTCATAGAACCTGCCTCCTCCATGTTAGTGATCATACATGGACCAAGTAAAAATCAATAGGCAGGGTTCATATCCGGGATATTTAGGCTACATTTCTGGATAGTGGGAGGACGTAGAAATGCATCATCCATCTTTTTATACATCAAACCTGTAATTACTACTTTTTGGTCGCTTGGGGTATACTGAGCAGCTGTTGTACAAAGATTTCTTTAGATGTTTCTAACCAAGTGAGAGTGAACCAAAGCGGTAAGTCTGTGAGCCAGACAGCTAAACAATGACCAGAAACTTGATATGTAGCTCAGTAATGCCGAGGGGAAATTGTAGATTTGTGTGATAATTATTTCAGTCAGGACCACTGGGATGTTTCCTAGTGACCAGCAAAAATAAAGCAGGCAGGAAATTGTTCACATCCCTCTTAGAATTAACAAATCAGGCATGACCCGCTCTCACATCAATGTTCAAATTTACATCATGACATCTCCCAGGGTCGTACTTATATTTAAAACTACATTTTCCTGATGTTTTTGACTCGCTTGCTGCTGCCATTTCCATTTTGAAAATGTTCTTCCCAGAAGTGCAATGAATCATGGGACACATTGGGCTGGCAAGGATCCACCTGGAGGAGCCTTCGAATTTGGACAGTCTTGTCACGCTGCTGTGACGCAATCGGTCTTCAAATGCAGCCTCCTCAGGATGCAGCCCGCAAATTGAAACACAGCTTTACAGCCCCTCTAGAGAATTTCCAGAGGATCTCCAGAGTTCAGTGCATGTCTTACAGCAGCTTTAGTGTGTTTTTGTTCCTGCTTGTAAACTTGCCTGTTTCACATTAAATCCCCTTAACCACATCAGCCTGTCTTTACATTCAGTTCCTTTCCTTATGTTCCTGGCCTTGCTGTTACATCATGTCAAGCAGGTTATTAAAAGAGTTTATCTGAAGTGCTGAAGAGCTATGATGGAGGTGGTTGCACTTCACGATAACACACATGCATTAACCACATTGAATTTGATCAATCTGTAAAAATGTGCAGAAGATGTCAAGACCTTCTTAATCCAACTTCCTCACGTTGACCTTCTCACCCTCTATGGATTAAAGTCAGTGTTGTGACACACTCTTCCTTCAATGCTCAGTAGGATTACTGACAATCACTGACATGGTTTGTCTGCTCTGTGCCAGTTTATTAAAGCTGTGCATCAGCTGAGGATACATCAATGAAATTACCAGGAAGCAGTAATATTTAAAAATCCTTTGTAGAGGCAGCTTTACATAATGCAGCGCTCCTCTGCAATGAGATAATACCTGATACACAGATATATGACTGCTCAGGTCAACTACAGCCCAGACAAACCTACAAAAGACAAACCACCAACTGGACAAACACTTCCTGCCACTATCCAGGAATAAGGACACAATATCCTGGTTATGAACGCTGCCATCTTGCTCATTTGGAACCAGAGTCTGCACAGTAGTGATCAAGGAATGGAGAGGCCATAGCAAGGTCTCACTAATACATGCACTATACCAATCACAAGTCAGTCTCTATTTCAAGAGAGAAGAAACTACACGTCTCATAAACCATTGCAAATGATCCCTTTCCAATGATCTCCAGCTGCTTCATCTTGAATTTGACCTCATAGTGATTTTCCTCCCCTTTGGACTATCTTCTCACCTGAGGATTGTGGGCAGTATTTCTCCTTGACATCACGGATAAAACATGATTTTCAATAAACACAGATGATATCATATCATATGATTTGTGACTTCTACCTGAGCATGTAACATAGCTACACAGCCTCGTAGCTCATGGTAAGCCTACAGCGGATGGTTACAATATTGTAGCTCCAGAAGGTTGTAGATCACCTCCTCGACATTAACAGCTGCTCCATCATTCTATTCCCTGAGGTCCGCAACCTGGCTGTCATTCTTGACCCTTTCCAATTCCACACCAAATCGACACCCTTCTTTCATCTCAAAAACATTTCCAGACTCCGGCCTTCACTCGCAGACTCTGTGACAGCAACCCTCATTTATGCCTTCATCACCTCCAGCCTGGATCAGCCTCTCCTCAAACACCACCTGCTCACTAAGGCCCTTGGCCTCAGTTATGCTCCACCCTGCTATTTATTTCTATCCTGTTCTGTGCAAATTACTTTCTTATCTTTTTTCCCCAAGGACACAGGTTAAGTGTCCTTGGGACTCTTGAAAGGTATTATTCTTATAATAATAGCGGATAATTAAAATCTTTTTACTTCCGGAACGATGCTGTTAAGGTCTATTAAGGAAGGGAAGGTAATCAACAAAAGGAAAACAGGACAAAGACAGGACGTAAAGTAAGAGAAACACACAAGGAGACAAGTTTCAAAATAAAACAAGAAGTAATGAACTCAAAGTGCACAAATGTAAATGTAAAAACCAAACACAAGGAAAACGTCATAGTCAGTAAACACAATGATTCCAACAGAAGATCAGTGAAGGCTCCAGACAGAGTCATAATGCTAACCTTCACCTGCAGCTCCATGTGTAACAGACAGTGTGTTATATAACAACTTCCCATCCAAACCCCAGTCAGCATTTTTCCTAAAATGTCAAACTATTCCTTTAAAGTCTGTCAGATATAGGATGCCCCTCCTGCCCTTTGTAACACAACTGCAGCGGGCTGAGCTGGATCTAATCTGCTGGCCAGATGTGGCCTGCTCATCCTCATGGTGTTTGAATCTGAATCAATTTGTCTTATTGTCAAACAATAGAAAACCTATCAGGGAAACTGCAGCAGTTATTTAAAGCTTTAGCATCTCAGCATGGATGGAATATGGGACAATGGCAATTTTGCTTCAGTGGTTAATTTTCTTTTTAGTCAGTTCTGTCTTTGTGGTCTTTTTTTCATCTCTTTATACATGTAATTTTGCTTGTTTGTTTTTTTTGTTGTGATCTTATTGTGTCACTTTAAGTCATTTCGCATGTTGAGTATCGTTGTAGTTGTCGTTCTTTGTATCTTTGACATTGTTCTGAATCTCTCACTGATCATTTTACTTTGTGTGTGTGTGTGTGTGTGTGTGTGTGTGTGTGTGTGTGCAGGCACATCCACCCAAGGTTTAATGTCTCACTCCGAAGAGGCCCAAGGGGGCAATTCCAGACCGTCCGCCCCAAGACATCAACCGATCAATTCAAGGACACATACAATTAGAAGAATCTGCTGCTCTGTGAACAACCCTTTCAAATAAACAGTGGTGAAAATTTGGCTTTTTAAATTTACATTTGTCTTAATTCATCCGCTTCAGTTTCATAATAAAATCCTCACCTCTGCATTGCTCACATATGGTGCCATTAGCCTGCATTCTTTAATAGATCATGTGCTTTTATAGAACTCCAAGACAAAAAATCAGCAATTACCAGCTACAGCTCAATTGTTAACCCTCATGGTCAGTATTAGTGTGTGTTTTTCCGCCCTGAGCCTTTATCAGCTGCAGCCTCACATTTCTGTTCTCCACAGACAGGGGTGGAACCCGACATGATCCATGGTCCAACTGCCTCAAGTAATGGCGTGTCAAGGTTTCTGAAATGGTTTTCTGGTTATCGGAGTTATCACAGCCTGTCTGTCACCTCCAATCAGTCCGACCATCCTCCTCTGACCTCCCTCATCCCCTGAACTCCTGCTCGTTGTTTACACAACATTCTGAGTAAAAACCTTAGAGACGTGTGAAAATGTGAAAATCCTCGGAGATCAACAGTTTCATTCTCAAACCAGCTGTTTGGCTCCAACAACCGTTTATCCAACATCACACATGTTCCCCATTCTGATATTTGGCATGAACAATAACTGACCTGTATCTGCATCATTTGTTGAACTGCACTGCTGCCCAGTGATTGGTTAACCTGCAGGTAAACAGGTGTTCTTATGAAAGTGCTCTTTAAGCTCATATTTACCATGCACCTACAGGTAAGTCAGCTCTGGTGATATCAAAGTCCCTGTAAGTAAAACCAGGCCCCGAACTAAATGAATGGGGAGAGAGCCACAACCACACTAGAATACCAAGGCCCAACATGCCTCTACAATTCAATCAAGCTTCACCAAATTCCACAAACTCATAGATATCAGTTCCCTAAATGTCTCACAATGTTAAAGCATGTGAAAAAAGAAAATGGACCAAAATTGAATGGGTTCTTCCCAGACCCATACTACATCCTTTTGGTGGACATCCGTTGAGTTGTTCTTGTGAAGTCTTGCTAACAAACAAACAAACATAACCAACAAACAGATGGACAGGGGGGAAAACCTAACCCTTGG
Source organism: Verasper variegatus (assembly GCA_026259375.1). Lineage (NCBI taxonomy): Eukaryota > Metazoa > Chordata > Actinopteri > Pleuronectiformes > Pleuronectidae > Verasper > Verasper variegatus. Next base: position 17,849,923 of record CM048045.1, read on the forward strand.
CTGAGGTAATAATACAGATAAATACAAAAAGAATGTATTTAATCACCATTAAAATACGATAAAACCTTCTGAAAAGCTTTCTTCCAACAGGTTATTACAGGTTACCTTCTAGTGTTGCTCAATCCCACCAGAGCACTTCAGTACATTATTGGTTTCTGGAAACTACTCATGGAAACGCTACAGCTTCATTCCTTCCTCATCATCATTAAGACCACACAGCACTGATTTGTACACACACACTATTATTTCTGCCTTTGCATTCCCCCTAATCACTGATTATTTCCCCCTGAGAAGACGTGAATGTGTCACAGCTCTGGTTGAATGATGAACAGCTCTCAGAGAATAGGGGAGGGTCACTGCAGCCTGAATTTTCTCCTCAGTATAATGTTATTGTTCTTGTGATCCAATTTTCTGCCCTAATCCTTTCAAACAACAGGCCCAGGGACGAATGCCAATACAATACAACAGAGAAGAGGAAATTCCTCCAGCGACAGAAGAAGTTTTTGTCCTGCAGTTACACATTAGACTTGGCTGCACATGTGTGGACTTCCAAATGGATTATATTCTGAGATGTGTAACCATAAAAAATCCACATAAATGACTAACAGCACGGGCGGATTTCTGAATTTACATTTGTGTTCACAGATGGAATTATAACATTGTTACCAGAATGACACTCAGAGATCACAGACTTCCACTGAGGTCCAACAGTCCCTGTATGAAACCATGAGTTCACTAGATCCGGGGTTTTATTTGGATCAGCACCAAACTGCTTATCTCTCCTAACATGACTGATTGATCTCATCAAGATCCATGAATTATTCTGTGACAATTCAACAAAGATCTTGAAAAATGCCCTAAATGTTTATGGAAAGTGCAAAAAAAGCCCCTCGATCCAGAGGCACATTTAACAATTTAATGGTTTCTTTCCTGACCAATACCACATCCTTCCACCATCTTTCATTGTAATCCCTGGAGTCGTACAACAATGATCGCAACTACAATTTTTTTTCCTGCAGGTTATTTTCTTTATCAAATAATTATTTGTCAAGTGTGTGTGTGTTTGTGTGAATGTGATAACCTTTTTTCTCTGTTTGTGTGCAATCTGCCTATTATCCAGCTTCATAATAACGAGGTGACCAGTCATTGGTCAGTGTATGATCACATGATTATCCAGTGTGCCGGTGGAAATAGTTGAAAACGTACAAACTGATGCTGAACGCCTCGTAAAAAAGACATAAACATGATTTATGGCTGCCCACTGGATCTTATCTTTTATTTTATTTTTGGGAATGTTTTGTTCATGTAATCATTATAAAATGTGTAAAATACTTACGTTACATTGAAAATCCTATGATACAATTTATCAGCTTTTCGCATTTTTTATGCCAGTTTAAAATGTGCATGTTTGAGTTCAGAAAAACACATTTCAGAAGTAGCAGAAACCTGTGCATTTTCCTAGACAACTAAATAAAAAACTCATGTTACCATTTGTTATTTATAGTCACAAACTACAGGATTGTCCACTATAATCATAAAATGACTTTGTTTTCCCCCCCGTTACACTCAGAGCCACGCTATCTGAACAGTATGAAACATTATGAGATGCAGATTTTACCCCTGGGTGAAATTTTCTTTATGGGGGAGGGACATGAATGAGTTTGAGAATGCTCTGTCTGGGCTGCACTCACTCCGCTGTTTCAATGCAGAAAGTGTTGGTGACAAAGGGGATTTGAATCTTCCAGCACAGGATCAACCTCTGGTAGACTAATGCACCTACTGGAAAAAGCCAAACTCATCCATCACTTTAACAACCAACTCATTTTGCAAAACCAGCAGTGACATCTCTGAACTGGAGGGTGAACTATAGATATCTGGGAGGTGTAGTGTGTGAGAGCTGAAGCAGTGGTGCTGTGGATCAAACAGATCCGTCACTGGAGCCCATCCACCTGTTTCCAATTTGACAACATATGGAGCATTCATATTTGAGTCTGACCCAAACCCAAACACTGAAATAGTTTCCAGGTCCAAGAGTTTCCTCTGCTTATCTCTGCCTTGCAAATGCAGATGCAATCGCAAAATTGCAAAGATTAATCATTTGTCTCTACCTCAATGAAATGACATAATCTTGATTCCCTAACTTTCCCATACTCCTACGCTCACATGCTTTCACTTCATCTGCAAAGTGATGCCTCACACTCCTCTCTCATCAGCCGGGGGCAGGTTTCGTCACTCACCCTGGCTGTTGGGTCCCCCCTCTCCCTCCTCGCAGTCTGTTATGTTGTTCAGCATCCTCTCTCCTCCTCCGGCTGTGCACACGGAGCACGGCTCTTTCTGAGAAATAAAAAGGAGAAAAGCTCCTGTTGGGCTGGAGCCAGCAACAAGACAGACTTTACTTTTGCTTCCCGATGCCTCTTTCCTCTTCCTTTCCCAGTCTAAAAAAAAGCAGTATCCTCTTTTTTATTTGTCTGCTGTGTGATTCCCTCCGTCTCTCTGCGGGAGGAGGATGGAGAGACTGAGAGCGGCTGCGGGGGAGAGTTGATGATGGTGCTCGCTGTCACTCACATGCACGGTCTCAGTCCCTGTGCACCACTCACCCCCCTGTCAGTTTAAGCCCGATGACTACATTCATCATGTATTCAAAAGGTATTATCCCTCTCCTCCTCCCTCCCTCCCTCCCTCTCTCCCTCTCTCTCTCTCCCTCACGCATGTTCATCATCATCATCCATCTCATCATGAGAGAGGGATGGATGGAGAGGGATTGAGAGACAGATGAAAAAATGCTGCCTCCTGAGAATAAACATCTCTTTTGATGTTCTTTTCAGACAGAAGATGAGATTCCATTTCATCACTGTGTATTCATCCCTCTTTTGTTATTTTCCCCCTGCGATGCTTTTTTCTTTTATATATTTCCTGCACGGCCATGGCCCATTATCTGTGAAAGGCCTGCAGGCTGCGCTTGTATAACTTGCAAGCAAGCAAGCGCACACACACACACACACTCTTCTTTTAATTTAAATGAAATAACTGAAAGAAAAATGCTTGGCCTCCGCTCTGAGTGAATTTATAGCCAGTAGTTGGAAACCTGTCGTCGCTGTGCCCCTTCTGATTAAACATCTCATTGTTTGACCAAGACTCCAGAAAAAATAGATTGCGAGAGAAAATGATGAATGAGAGTAAAGTGAGGACAGGCCACATGATGAGGTGATTATGAAAAAGTTACATAAAGAGGCGTTCAGGTGGCTTTAAAAGACAGGAAATCTTTGGGCTCATGCGTTGTACATTCTTGTGTGGTGCGTGTATCATCCAATCCTGAAGTTTAGAGAGCATCACTAATCCACACCACCTGCCTAGTGATAAAATGGCATGGCCAAAAACACAACTGGTATTTAATGGATGAAAGGAGAGGAGAGAAAAAAGGCTTTTTTCTGCCCAAACCATTAGTATTTGAATGTCACAGTGAACTGTGTGTCCATGTCTGGTTAGATGATCTCTGGGTTTTGGCAGATGTTAAGAGAGACTTTATCCTCACTGACTGAAACCAGCAACAGACTGCATCAGGCTCACATTGTGATGCTTGGGCCCCGGCTGATATTTCTACCGCCATTCTTTAGTGCTCCACTGTAATTACTCCAATTCACAGGAGAGCGTGATGTCATGATGTTTGAGTGTGTTGCAGGGGTTAAGGAGTTCCCGACCCCGGTGCACTGAAGGATATATATTTTGCTCCCGTCAAGAGGTAGGCAGGAAGCCAGGCAGAGGACAGGGAGCACAGAGACTGATCGTGCTCCTCGGAAGGTCCCGTTTCCCGAGATGTGAAGTCGTTCCAGCTTCAGTGTGTTTGTGTGCTTTGACAGGAAGACGAAGAAGGACAAAGTCATACTTACATAGACAAGGAGAATTGTGCAGAAATGTGTCAATAGTTTAAATCTGGCAGATGGTTACAGAGGGAGGATTTCAGACTATAATCTATCATTTAATACTACTGACAGAAGCACGTTCAACAGACGACACACAAGGAAGATAAACAGCCTGCTAAACATGAAATAAATGATTTTCATGAGGTGGATAAAGGCGAAGATCAGGATTATCATCACCACAAAGTAAAGCTTTATCAACGCGTGTCTTGTTTATTCCTCTCAGTGCTCTGACAAGCTCACAAATCTCACCCTCCCTCTGCCTCAGTCACTTCACGTTTGTAGATATCATCTCTTTTATGAATTGCAGTGATTTAAGTGAAAGTAACTTCTATCGACGCCGATTCCAACATGTGGACAGACGCAGACGCAACCAAGCACAAGTACAAATCAGAAGACAATAATGTATTTAAGTAAAAGTAAAAGAACCATATGAACCTTTCTACTTGAGTAAAAAGTATTTGCTTTAAAAGATTGTTACCTATATTCCATAATGTCGCAGCCTACTACATCTTTACTGTTTCTATATTCTTACAAAATGCTTCACATGCCTTAAATACCTTAGTATAGTAACCAAGTAAATAGGCTTTGTTATATTCCACCACTGGTTATTTGTGAGTATATCTGTTGATGTTGCTGAAAAACAGCAGGTATGCTATAAATAATAATCAATTCCTAATGTCTACACGTGATGGACAACTTCGACAAAGGTTGTAATGAGTCACTGTTGTCGCTTCCCCCAAGTGGCAAGATATCTGTTGATAAAGTTGAAGCAGAGCCCTCACTCTTTCTCTCCGTCCCGACAAAGCTCTGATATGCACCGTACAGTGTCTGCATCATATACTCTATAGCATGAACATGTGGTATGCGTGTGGCCTAGCTCACCATTTCCCTGCCCTGTCAGTGAGAGTGGGCTGTTGGCTGGGTTCTGATTGGCAGAAGGCCTGAGAGCCATCTTCATCCGGGCCAAGCGGCTTTAGCTCTTAACCCACGAACACCTCCCTCCCTCCCTGCCTCCCTCCACCCCGCCTGTCTGCCTACTGCTGCTGCACTTGTGGCTCTGGATACTTGAATCAACGAACTCATTCACACCTGCAGTATGTTGGTGTGAAGACGGCATTCCACATCACACGCTACACACATGTACGTTATGCTTTCGACTAAGAACACGCCGAATGCACTTGCATGTGCACAGACGCAAACACACAGCGCAGGGAACTTTCTGATGCTCTAATCCTGCAGATTAAGGCCATGGAGCGATGGGCTGAAATCCACATTTCCTTTTTCATGATCAAGCACAGGGCCTGCTGCTCACCGCCCTTTATTCAGGTCCTGCAGCGGCCGAGCACCACGCTGACATCTAACCCCCGTCACACCTATTAAGATAAAAAACTTCACACAAAGAAATAAATAAAAAAACAGATCGGGTTCAGTAATCAGTTGGGGGTACATTTCCGTGTCTGCTTAATGTTTCCTTGATCGTCTCCTTCAGCCACTTGGAAACCACCTTTTTGAGACATGTAAAAATCAGGCGTGGTGTATTTACTGTAACATCCAGACCTCTTTCAAACCCATATGCCATATGTCCATCACTGTATAGCCCACAGTCACACCGAGCTGCAAGTGTTGACAGAGTGCAACATGCAAAATTCCCTTAAAATCTACAGGGACCACTTCATCATTATTGTCAACGCCGTCCTGGGAGATTTAAGATTTACGAGTGATAGGGGGGCTCTGGGAGCAGTCAGCAGGAGGGATGAGATGGTGCTCGGAATTTGTCCTCAAGCTAGACTCAGCCAGAAAACCCAAAGGCCGAAAATGATCTGTGGTCCTGTCTGCCAAACCATCTGTCTGTCATCGCTCGCATTCAACACCAGGGGGGAGAGAGTTATGTACAGTATATGCCCCTCCTGCAGCTTCCACCCGCAAAACATAAACCCTAAAGCACTTGAGGCACAGCTGTCAGAGGAGGTTTCAGGCTCAGTAATGATTGATAATGCATTTGTGTGGGGTTGGAACAATCAGAGAAACGTGTTAAAACTAGATTTATGTGAATGTAATAAATGTAGTTTATTTTACATATTAACTGATACATTGTTTTTCTGTCTTTAGTGCTTCCTTTTATTTTTGTATTTATTGATCCTTTCTTATAATAACTTTATTGCATTATTATATTCTTTTATTATTGATTGCTTTGGTAAACATTATTCTCTGAATCCAAATGTTTAAGTCATTTTTAATATCCTATGTTCTGTCAATCACCTTTAAAGCACTTATATTGAATTGTATTGGATTTGTTTGTGCTGTATGGATCAAGTTTGATGAACTGATTTAGAACAAAGCTGGAACATGTCATACAAAAGTAAATATTGCCAAAACTCAATTTGTTATATTGTATTTTGTTTTAACAGTTTGCTTCTACTTAAGCAAAATCCCTAAGTGAGGTCAGGTAAAACATTATTCAGCTATCAATATTGTTTCAATAACTACTTGAAAACATTTCAAAAATGTATTTTTTTCCAAGCGTCCATATTTTCCTATTCCACTTCAAAAGCAGAAGACAGAGGAATTTCCCATCTGGTCCAACTTGGAGCATGAGGAGCGCATGAATGTTTTTGAAGCAATTTTCAGCAGTGAAACCTACTTGTTTTATGTTTAATTATGTTGAATATTGGTCATGGAAGAGGCTTGTGTGCATACAGAGCAGTTTTCAGATGCAGTTTGTGAGAAGACAAAGGTTAAGTTGCCTCAGATCAGATGAAACATTGGCTGAGTCACTGGTCATGGAGATTAACCCTCAGTACAGTCAATTAATATCACTGCTTCTCACTGCAGAGCTGATTCTCTCTGTGTCACTTATAACACAGGAATAAACCCGACAAAGAAACTAAAATATTGACGCTCTCACTATGCATTTATTATTGCACTTCTACAAAAGTGTTTTTTACTCCCTCTGTCTGGACAGGCTGCACATACGTCCCCCCTCGTCCTTGAGAGTCATCATCAAGTGATGATAAATGAGGGAGGAGATCTTCATTCTGTCAGAAAACTTGCACAAACCTGGAGCATAAATTATTCAGAGTCTACATTTGCAAATACTGCCATTGAGTCATGTGAGCGAGTATCCCCCAGATTCCAAGAGCTGTTAATCTCCTCTGCTCCTAAGGCTGCAGCCTTTATGTTTTTAATGCTTTTGTCCTCTGACTGACCCCAGTTCAACATTTGCCATTGAGATTCTACAAGATTTTCCAAGATGGGCTCAATAAAGGCTGAGGTCAGTGTATTGAACAGTATGGATTTCACATTGAAGTACAGGCTTTTAAAAAGGTGCTGCACAAGTAAAAGAGCAGCGTTTAGTGAATTCATATGTAAAAAAAAAGAAAAACCCATTTAGACATAGTTACTGGATGAAATTAGAGTCTAAAGCGCTAAAGCGTCAAATATATTTGCTGTAAGTGAAAAAATAATGATAGATAAGGGATAAATAATAATTAATAATTCTTTTCCAATAATTTTGCAAATGAATTCTGTGACACAGAGGCCACTCTTCTCTTTCTCATTCATGTATGTGACCTGATTTGGCTTCTGGCAGATTTACATTTAAATGATAGCAGACATGTTCAGAGTCTTTCAAACCCATTGTGTAATCCCAGCTGTCCAGAAAAAGCATGTGAAAACATTTTACATTTCGTATATGATGGATGACTGCTATATGCATTTCCACATCTAAATATAATTTATATCCACACAGCAATTATGGTATGATAAAGGAATCCAATACACTGTTATCTTGTATTAGCTCTAACTTAATGAGTAGGAGTTGGATGGGAAACAACTGTCGAGAGAAGACCGAACACAGGTCACATCTGGAACCGATCAATAAATCCCCTCGTATGTTGTAGAGCGCCAGATAAGTAGTTAGCTAGTGGATATTAATATGGATACAATTAGTATTCAAGGAACTGTGTAAAGAATCACTTTATATTTCCGTGGCAGAGAAACCTGAAGAAACCAAAGAAATTCAACTTCACCTTTGAATTCTAACAGAGTGTGGCATGTCTACAGCGAAAGAAAAACAGGGTTATATGGCAGGGTTTATGTTCCATATAGCTGTTTCACTTCAGTAAAAAGGACTCCTGCAGTTTTTCATCTCTGTTTTAAAGTAGAAACAGACATTACATTACATTACGTTGTACTACATTGTCTACACACTGGCTGGATTGTGCGACACGTCCTCAAATAATCTTACATTGATCCCAGATTGAGCCACATCGGCCCCACGAGAACATAATCAGGCCCTAAAAGTATCCCACACTGATGCGCCTTCGTCATGAATTTATCTTATTTTGTATTTTTGGGTCTCTAATCAAAGTGGTTAAGCACTTTGGTCGGGGAAATTGTCAAATGGTGTAATCCTTTCTAGCAGCGCAATCCTCTCAGCATGATGATGTGCTGTGGCCTGTCTGATGGATCAGCGACTGGCAGCAGCTTCTCCCGACTGAAACTCAGAGGGCTCAGTCTGATTTGTGCCATGGTTCAATAACATTAATTAGCCGTTGGAGTCATTCGTCGCTGTGAATTAATTGAATAACATGTTCAGTTATACAGCTACATTTTGGGATGAAAATTTGTACAATTTTTTTAGATGGTGAGACTGATTTAATAGAACAGTACATTTTAAGATACAAACTATAAATTAGCTTAGCACAAAGACTAGAAACAGGTGGAAACTGCTAGCCTGACTCTGTTCAAAGGTTGTAGCACCTGTAAACTCTTATATCACTTTTATACTTTATTAAGCAAACATGATATCGAGTGAGCTTTTAAGCCTTACTTAAAGTTATACTTTAACTTAAACTTATTCTATACTTGTGCTGCCAGGCTAAAAGTTCCCCTGTCTATCCTGCTCTCATCTAACTCTCAGCAAAGAGGAAAATACAATTTCAAACTCTTTTATCCTCTTCCTTTAAGTTATATTTGCATATAATCTCAATTTACTGCGTTCACATCATTTTGAGTGACATTTGCTGAATGACAATATTTTCCATATGTATTCGGAGATTGTTTTTCCGTTGAAGTCAAACGGAAGTCATTAGAGGTACATTTTTTAGTTTAGATTAATTTATCCTTAACAATCATTATAGTACAAACTAATATCTAAGCATACATTTTATAAAGTACTACTCTTGACCTTTGTCTTTTCATACCAATAATTACAGTATGTATGTATATTTCACCACATTACAGAGGAAATGCAGCCCCTCTTACTCCTACAGCTTCCGTTACTTTATAAACAAAAAGTAAACAGAAGAGTAATATATGCTATTGAAAGACTCATTTTCTGCATTACTACTTTTGCTTTTAAAACATTTGTAACTGTTCTTATTATTCCATTACTTAGGTAACATTTTCAATGCAGGACATGGGAGTATTTTTGCTTTTGTGGGGCTTTGGTACTTTCACTTAAAAGCCAGAAAAAGATCCCTTTGATTTCCTCGGATATTCCACCTGTGACCACTTTTTTTTATTATTTTATGGCTTCCTGAAGAACTTTACTGCAGGTCTCAGAGGTTTTATTTCTGTTCAGGCCTTGTAAAGGTAACTCCGAAAGTAACACCAGTGCTCTTTTATGATTTGTTCTTGCTGTGGTAACTGGTGACCAACAGAGGGTGACACAGACTGTGTTTCTGCTATTTCCCAGGCTAATGACGGCTTATTATTTGCACCTTATTATTTTCTTATACGTCAGCACTTTGCATATATATGGTACATATTATACTTCTGTGTCTTCTTGTGTTCACTATTCCTGGTTTTAGTCATGTTTTGTGGTTTTTTTGGTCCCGTTTGAAATCTGCCTCCTGTGAATTTCTGCCTTGAGGTTTTCATTGTTGCTGAAATTCGTGCTGTAATTTATATTTAGACACTTGATCGTCCGGGAACGCAGCTGACATTTAGAATAGTTTGACCCTAGTTGGCTGTTTGTTGGTAAAAAAAATGACATGACAAGCTACACAGACCTGACAGTGGCGCTACAACAATTTCATCTGCAAAAGGTAGTAAATAATGTATATGTTAATTTTAAAGAAGGATACTGGTTTATATGTGCTATGATTGTTTGTCATTTATATGATCCACATTAGTTCTGCTGGTGGATTATCAGACACTATTAAAAGAAGGCAGATGTGGCAGATTAATATTTTCTGTAACTATATCTAAAGCAGTTTGCTCTCCTCATCCTCTCAGCTGTAAACTGGTCTGGCAGTGACGACCTCAGTGAAGCAAAAGAAGCGTTGCCACACGCTGGTTACACAATCGGGTCAAGTCTAAATTGAAACTGATGCAAGTGGGTAAAAAAAAGCCCATAAAAACATAATCTCGTGTTTAACATGCAACAGTCAATTGAAAATAAGAGCTTCTTTATTTAAAGGGATATTTAGTCTTCTTCAGGGGTTATGTCAAGTCGCAATAAATCACAGGAGGCAAATGGTGAGCCAATTAAACAAATTTCCACATAATTGAAATCCCTTAAAGTTGATTTTATAGGCCGCAATATAATATAGTGTGCGAGCGCATGTGAATCAGGAATGGACTGCAGGCTTTACTTCAACAGAAAAGGTGAACGAGAGATAATCTTCCACAACAAAATGACACCATAAACACCAACATCCCTCACTAACAGCTCGGCGAGTGCCAAATACAGATTTCAGAAATGTTTATAAACATCTTTCCTAATGACTGGCTTACAGTCTTACGCAACCTCTGCACCACACTGTAATCACAGTCACATTTTTGTGCAGTGTTGCTGTCCTGTGACAGCAACACTGCACAAAAATGTATCAGAAAACTAAGATGCGTCCTCAGTGGGTGACTGCGGGAAGGAGCCGGGACCCCCCCGCTGCACGCTGAGCTGATGGAGCCAGATTGCTGTTGGCAGCCTGGGAAGGAGCCAGTAAACATGAATTATAAGATGACCCTCCGTGCAGCCACAGACATGAAATCCAGATGAGCCGTCCAATTCTTCCGAGAGCTCATCATGGAAACCTGGTTTCCATGGCAACAGGGCATCAAGTCTAACATTAGCAACCAGAACACATGTCTGAAGGTGTGTTTGCTCTCTGTTCCTTCAGTACCTTTTTATTTTGTTTCGGTCGCCTCACACACAAACTCTTTGATGTGAAACCCTCAACTATGAAACAATCAAAAGCCTGTATTATTTCATAAGAATAGAAAGAACCGCAAAAAATATGCCGCGCGAACAGATATGTTGCGCGAGCACAACTAAAGCTGTTGGTTTTCATGTAAATGATGAAGTGGATCAATAATCTGCTTCAGTTCACCACCTCACGTCTGCGTCGCCAGTCTGCGTCTTTCCCGTCTCCAAAGCGTTCGGACGCATGGGTCACAGTTTGCGTGGAAATACGCACATTTTCCCGTCAAGTTTGTTTTTATAAATCCCAGTGTTTGTGTGAGAAGTGGCGTACGCACGTTTCAGGCCCTGTTTTGTGCATACGCAACGGTGATAAATGAGACCCCAGGTGCGTTTACAATCCTCACACTTAATGGGCTGACTATGAGCTCCACCAGCAATTAGGTTCTAGTAACTGCTGAGTTATTGGTCAACAGGGGCCCTGCTGTGCTCCAGGAAGAGGAAATCTGCTTCTAGAGAATGTTTCCATGAGTCAAAATTTGCGAACATTTGTCCTTGAGGAATTTTGCACAGGTTCACTCTCTTGGTGTCATTATTAGAGGAACAAGGGTCATAAAGACTTTAGGCTGATACATTGATTTAGGACCAAAACACTTTAAGGGGTTCTTGCTTTCGTCATGCCCCACATTAATATTTGTTTCCACTCAGATCTTCTCTCATGTGGTAACATGAAAGTTCAGAGCGACTTGACCTGAAAGCACAGGCTAAAGATTGAAGTGACAAAAACTGAAGTGAGGGGACATTCATCCACCCAATCCAGCCCTGAAGAACTATATATACAATTTGCAGATGGAAAACTACATCGCTCGCCGCAACATAGCTGAGGCTGTATAATTGCAGCTTTACTTAAAAGTCGAGTCAATCACTTAGAATAACAGAGCAAAAACCTGACAAAAACAACCAAAATCAAGTGAGGATTGGGAACAAACTCTGTGAGGAGCATGAAAGAATTTACCACAGGAGAATTATAAAACGGCCTTTGTTGTGGTGGAACGCTGGAGTTTAGAAGTCTTAAGGAACAATGCACGAAATACTGGCAAGCTTTGTTTCTTTTAAATATTCTTCAATGTGCTGGTTAATTTGTTGACTTAGAACCATGAATCCCCCGTCAGTTCCCCCGCTGACTTCGCTGGTGGTGAACATGACCTGAAAGTTGCTGGGTGGGAGCACTTTCCCCTGATCTTGTGACCTAATCACCAACACAGTGGAGCTCTTGTAAAAGGGCTATGACCCTTAACGGCTCGGCTTCCTGCTGCGAACATTGACAAATGTTAAAAGTCGCAGCACTGAAGCACCACACTGGGTCTTTGGGGTTAAAGCACAAAACAGGACCTGTTTAAAAGAGGCTTGAAAAGCGCCCCAAAAAAGCCCCCAAAATACATTAAAAAAAATGCTGTATGTTGATTCATTATTTTTTATATTTAATAAATGAATATGGAATTATGGAAATATTTGAAATTGATTAAATAGTCTGAATTTCATTTTCTTTTTCCTCTGAAATAGGGGTGGAAATAACTCACGATAGAGTATCACAGCTCACGATAACAATATCACGATACAGCGATTCTTATTATGAATGATTCTCAACATAATTGATATATTACAAGACAATCATACAACGATTACCTCACGCTATCTGTCTAACTGAAGAATACAGAACGCCCTTTGAGAGGTAAAGCAAAGGATTTGCATTCCTGGGATAAATGCCACTGTGAGAAGTCATGAGGTAGAAACACTGGTCAAAGTCCAATTTACAGGGGAATCTGTTTAGCGTGCCATTTTAAAAAATAAAATAATATCAGTATTTCTTGGTTAACTCGTTTGGCCATTGCTTGGTATTGGTCATCATTACTTATTTTAGTCTCATCTGACTCTTATTAGTTGTTATTACTTCATTGTAGTTTACAGTGGTTTGCACTGTCTGCACTGAGAACAACTGGATTTACATTGGGATTAATAAATTATATTATCTAATAATATCTCTGATATCAGTGTTTGATCGTTTAACAGTTTTAACATGTAAATCTAAGAGTGTTTTCTCCTCATGTTGACTCTCACCATCAGAAATGTATCTTCTTACCGGGACACAGCATTGATCTGGTTTCACTTTACTCTGGAATCCTCTGGGAGCCAAATTAATTAATTATTATTAATTAAACTATGAAACAGTAACAACTTCATTTACCAACCTTAAGAAGGCGACAGGTAATTTATTACATGAGTGACAGCAGCAGTTTGGTGTTGTGGTTACATACAAACAGCTTTAAAGACAGTGGAGATGTTACTTCTTCTTGCCACCTTTCACAGCTTTGTCTAGTCCTTGGATGTATTTGCGAGGAATTTGATAGTGATCTGAAATTGGAATAGTAGATTAGACAAACTGAAGCAATTAAAACAAAAACAGTCAAGTGGTTAAGATAATTAAGTATAATTAAGTTTCAAACCTAAGAGCAAACTGCCAACTTTGTGAATCTGGTTGCCTTGGATCTGGACGAGGACTTTATCTTTGGCCCCGGGAATGGGCTGTAAGACGGAGCTGGCCTGGACTCTGCGCTGCAAAGCAGTGGCCACAGCTGCAGGATCCAACTGGTACACTTCCAGGTTCTTTATTAGAGTCACCTAGAGATGGCACGTGAGAACAATTACAGCTAGAACAACAAATAAGCCACAGAAAACTGACCAATCAGCTTGTTATAGTCATTTTACCCCAACATACCTAGAACCTCCTACTTCATGATGAGGAGTTTCCAAATTAGTTAAATTAGATTTTCACCCCTCAGAGCTAAACGTGATCATCTTTGTGATTCTCTGTGTGTTCTCTAAGCTTCAGCAAATGCTTGTTTTTCACTGGATTAGGTTGAACTTCCAAGAAACTCCTATTCTTGTAAATAGTTGTTGCTGTTAGTTTCCGGCAAATTCAATCCCATCCTTTTCATTCATAGCTTATTTTGAAACGACTAAATCTCTGGACAAAGACTGAAAACAAAGCCTTCAAGTCTATGTATGAGCACTTTTTTCAGACTTCAGCAAACTTTTAAGGTTTTATCCAATTGATTTTGACAATTAGAGGTGGAAAGATGAAAACAAATAAACAATTGCCGATGTAGCTGCCTGAGCAACTGAGATTCACGGTAACTAAATCCCTTCCAAGTGTCTTGTAAGGGCTTCTCTTCCTGAAATACCCACGCTTACTTTTTCTCTTGGCGGCATTTTATTCAAAGTGGGCCCAAATGTCAAACATCATGTTCTTTACCATTAATGTGCGTTCATCCGATCTCCTATAATGCATTATTCTCAAGGGTTTCCATTCATAAAATTAAGGGCTAAGCAACTTCGCTGGTCAAGGTTCGACAATTTTTTATATTATGTGTTTAATATCTGAGCTGTAGAAGTGGCGTCTCCAGATTCCAAGCAGTTTTTGGAAACATGGTGCCACAGACTTTTTTTGCATTGAGATGTGTGGATTTCAGTTGATCGTCATCCACAACTACGTCCTCAGTTAGTATGTGGAAACAGTTCTATGCTGTCAGGTATTCTGGCTGTGGCTGGTGGCAAAGTGGTGCCACTCAGCTGTCAAGCTAAAGCCTTCAAGGTAAATTTCGACTGGATTTAATGAAAGTTGTTTATATTTGGTGAGAGGTTTTTGATTCTCGGTGAGTCAGTCAATAAGCAACAAGCAGTGCAGAAATGATGATAAACAGTATTTCAGATTTCTGTAGGCATGACAATGTCAGTCTGTCACATATAACAGATTTTACTCAACAACTATTGGATGGATTGACTAGAACAGACATTCATTGTCCCCAGAGGTTGAACCCTAATGATTTTGGTGACCCCCTGACTTTTGAATGTCCCCTAAATGATCAATTGTAATAACTTTGGGAATCCCTTAACTTTTCATCTGACGTCATCATCAGGTCAACTGACATTCCCAGCAGCCTAAACATCAGCACTGCAATATGGTCACTATGAGAACGTTAGAATACTACAGTTAGCATGGCATAAACTATCAAAAAAAATAAATGAATAATAAATAAATATCTCAAATTGTCACCTTCTTATTGGAGCCTCGAGATGCCACGGAGATGTCTATGGGCTCAATGTGGCCCTTCTTTACAATGGCCCTTTGTCCAGGAAACACAACCTCATAGCACTCCTGCATTCTCCCCATCGTCCTGTGAAAATTAGATTTGACTTTTTAATTAGCACCAAATGGGGCAGGGTCCAGACTGCAGGCCCGTTTTTTTCATATTGAGTTTGCCTTTGATAATGGCCA
This sequence comes from Verasper variegatus, assembly GCA_026259375.1. Classification (NCBI taxonomy): domain Eukaryota; kingdom Metazoa; phylum Chordata; class Actinopteri; order Pleuronectiformes; family Pleuronectidae; genus Verasper; species Verasper variegatus. Next base: position 17,865,323 of record CM048045.1, read on the forward strand.
TAATTAAAACCAGTCATCCAAATAATAACCGGAAAGCAACCACAAGATTTGAAAGGGGGTGGGGGGAGGGGTCAGTTTTACGTAATTTTGCTGTCAATATGACAATGAACAGATCTTTTCCATTGCTGTGGTCGTGTGAGTCACTCGTGAAAATCAGGAGAGATGCCAGAAATTGGGACAAAGACTGTTTAATGTCTCTTTAATGGCTCTAAACTGATAACATGGGCACAGAAATGAAAACCTTAGATGTTCTGCGACCCGAACCCTTAAAGCAGTTTCATCATGACGACTAGACAACAAATATTAGTGAAGTTAAATTTGCTAGCAAGTATGGTCCGGGTTAGACTATAAAACAATGGACAACTACGTAGGCTATAGTTTCAAACTCCATATATGCACACTGCCTTTGCCTGAGTGAGGGGGGCGTGTCAGGTACCCACCAAAACTAATATCTGGACACCAAAATTTCAGGAAAGTTTGTGAAAAACTCATGTCAATTTAAGCTGAATTTCATATTTCTTTCATCCACATTCAGAAAGTGTGAGGCGATATGGTTTGCGCTGCAAATGTTTAAAGGAGATGATTACTGAGCATTAGAGTAACTAGGACTTCCCCGAAAACAGCTTTACTAGATCACATAATGTAAATATGAGGCTTTCCTCACTTTGCTCTCTTGTCTTTGTTATAAACAATCTGTCCTGGCCGAGCAAATCTCAGCTCTCATGTCTCCATGTATGTTCATGGCCCATAATGTATTTTCACTTATACAGATGGGGTGCTTCAGAATCAGCTGCTCCTCCAGTGCAGCTGCAGATCTGGAGTAAAGGTGGCATTAAGGAGATTATTTTACCCCATGCTTATCTCACAGTGATGTTACTGACTGCCTCCACCTGCCCCCTTCCAAGTTTATTAGCATGCAGACTCAAGCTGGTATAATGGATGATGGTATTGGCAAAAAAATATTGTATTATACATGGTCTATTGAAAAAATCATATAAGAAATAAAATAAGTATTAACCTGCTGAAAAGGTCATCCCACTTGAGAGACTCTACCTCCTGGTACTCTGATTTCTCCAGCAGGCAGTCACACAGAGTCGGGTTTATGGTCACGTAACTGTAAGAGGGGAGAAGAGGATTGAAGCTATTTGTTCTGAAAAAACAAAACTAAAACTCACAAAACACAGCATACCATTGATGGGTGGCACTCAAAAGGAAACATGCTGCCTTGTTAAGCTTTGCCAGGTCCATGACATTTGTTATTTAATTTCCCCCACCACTTATTATCAAATCGTTTCACATTAGATGATGCATAGACTTTTATCATCTAAAAAGGACACATGAGATTAAGAGTAGGAAGGAAGCGCTGCACGGCTCAGGCTCATCTGACTGGATCTCTTTACTGAATTCGTACAATAGTAAAATAGGACAAAAGATGCCTTAAAGGGATAGTTCACCCAATAACTTCTTAATCTTAATGCAGCAGTAACAAACAGAAGGAAGAGAACATTTAGGCTAAAAACATGGTGTAAATGATGTAATTGTGAGAGTTGAATTTGAATGTTGGGGCTTCACCCATTTCTCCATCAGCATAGAGGTGGGTAGAAGTTTTGGAAGTTATGGAAGTTTTCTAGGAGCTGGTGAAATGAGAACTCAGACAGGAGCTGATGTCTTATGCAGAAGAATTTAATGTAGACTTGATGCATCAAGGAGACCAGAAGGTGCAACACTATACAAACACCCAACAGAGTAACATGAGCAATTGTCACCCCTGAGTCTGAAGATGTAGATCTCCCTCTACTTCACCCATTCCAACAGCACATGCATGAATTCCTAGGATTGCTGTCACTCTCTATGTTACATGTAGGTGTTGGCATTCTATTGGACAGTTAAGCCTAAAGTATGCGGAACTAAATCACATTGTGTCCTTACTTCTTGCCACTGGTGAAATACGGATAAGAGTTAGAGTTGGTGCCTCTCTGTCTGTGGCATCTGAATTAGATATGAAAGCCCCAAAGCGTAGACACTTCAATGTACTGTTGGTTTGCCCTTTATTTATAACCTTGGGTATTACTTGGAGAGATAATATCTAGTGGCTTATACAGTTATGTGTGAGGATGGTCAAAACTTCCTCCACAATGAGTGACTTTAGATTTAATTGTATCTTATCAGCTCTGCGGCTTCATTGCAGTATGACAAACACAATCAGTGTTTATATATTCATGTGATCCTGATGAAGACTGATAGCTGATATGCGTTGGTCCCGCCCAGTTGAGTTATAAATTCCTATAGTTTCGTCAGGATACTGGGTGCCTTTATTCAGTTTTTTTCCACGGCTTTTTTTTTTTTTTTTTATTATTTAAGAAAAACTTGTTGTCTGCCCCATCTCAGAGTCACATGTAAGCATTTTAGCCAGTTATAACATCATCACATGGCCCAGGGTCAGCTCTTCCCTTTTACCACTGTCAGGGTGGTTATATTTAGAGTGTTGTTCGATTACGCTGAAAATGGAGTCTGTCAGCTGATAGACACAAAGAGTTTGACGAGATGGCAAACCATTAAATCATTGTTAAAACACCCTCATGGGCAAATAAGAGATACAACTAAAGCATGAGCTCTACCAAACTGTCATACTGTGGTTTTCAAAGACAAGAATCTACTCACTTTTGATTAATTTCATCCACCAGTTCATTCTTCTTCACGTACTCTGTGATAAAACCTCTCACTTCAGCCGGCTGCAGGATTGTTCCTTTCCTATTGGGAATTGGTACAAAGAATAAATATGAGAAATCTATGAAGATATTTTCAGCTCTAGTTTTTAAATATCTTTATAAAACAACTGAATTCAACACCAACTCAAAAATAAAGGCATAATTGGGCAAGATACCTTGTATTTATTTATTTATATATGTATTTATCAGTGCCCATTGTCACTCAACATACATTTTGTTGCATGAGGTCCTTTGAGCTTTGATTGACATCTGATCAGTTCATCTTTGAGTCCAAATGACCAAATGAAGAAATCCTCTTCAGGCACACTTAGGATATTATGTTCAAAAACCAGAAACATGTTTAAGGAGACCAGGACCTTGACCTCTGACCCCCCAAATCTAATCCATGAGTCTAAGTCAACATTTGTGCAAAATTTGAAAGGTTTTTGCGTGAAAACACGTTATTGAGGTAAAAAGGGTTTTCCGAGCTCACTGTGACCTTGACTTTCGATCTTCAACCACCAAAATCAAAAAAGGTTCATCTCTATTCAGTGAGCGTTGACTTTTTCTAATGAGGTACTTTCTTGAGTCAAAATGAAAGTTGAAAGCAAATTGGAAGAAGAATAACCTCAGAAACGTAATACCTGGGGCCACTGGCTGTCACCATGGAAAAACACACAAGATTAAAAAAGTTAAAAAGTAATTTAAAGATCTTTCTTGTGATATGTTTTAAGATGTATTCAAATTAAACAACCGTAATGTTCATAATGGACCACGACTGGCTCCAAACTAACTGTGATTTGGAACATCATGCTCATATACAGAACATAAATTCACATTTAAAGTAAAGAAATGTTCTGCCCTCAACAGAGGAACTTGCAAACAAACTGTGCACGTACATCATGTTTCTGCACATATTACTGAGTAAAAAGGAACTAGTAGAATAAGCAGCAAATTAACTGCGCAGTCATATTTAGTTAGGTTTAGGTACTAAGTCCAAACTTAGAAACCTTAATGCCCATTAGTGGATATCACAAATTGCAACAAATCTGTTGCCAGTTTAGAGACTTTCTATTCTTGGCTTTGGAACTTTTATCAACTCATCTTGCAAATCGAGTTCTGATTTGTTTGGGCTGTCTTGGAGACACAGTGTGTTTAGGTCTACCAGCCAATTCAACGTGATGTTCAACATTTACATTCCATCAACCATGAAGCATAAAAAAGGCTTTATATGATTTTGTTATATACAGATCGATTCAGTTAATGATGTTTTTTTGAACGATACCAATTTTGCTTGTATATGAAATAAGTTCTCAGATAAATAAAGTTGAAAACTGTGCAAGGAAACCTCAAACCTGGTGCATTATAAAAAAATATTAAGGTAGGCCTGTTACAGTCATACATTTTTTGTTAAATGACATTGTCCCAGAAATTAATGCGATAAATAATATTAGTGTCCTTAATATGAGACCATTCTATACCACTGATTACAGCATAATCATGGAAGTACACCCTTTCAAAGAGCAATTAACTTTCAATGAAATTCTTAAGAATATTCAGTTTGACTTTTGAATTTGAATAAAAAATATTAAAATAGATAAATAAAACCTAATAAAACACACACAACCAACACAATAAATTAAAAAGGACTCTCTGGCTCTGTTGATGATTGTGGAGAGTGAGGTATGCCACATGATGTACGTCACATGATTGGAGCAGCGCAGCTCGAGTTGGCTGCCAGAACGAGCTCGCAGGCGTCGCTCCATATATGAAAAATGTAGTCTCATGACACTACAGCTGTCAGTAGTGCTGTAAAATGACTTGAAGCGAGCTCTGAGAGTGCAAACCTCCGCCAAGGCTAACGCCCTTTCTCACCATGTTAAGAAAAAGTGAAAAAAATAAAAAAGGCCATGCCCCACCCCTCCACAAAATGTCATGGAAATCGGTTCAGTAGGTTTTGCGTAATCCTGCTGACGGGCAGACATATAAACAAACACTGACTGGCAGAGGGATGAAGTCAAAACACAGACTCCATGGTGGAGCTAAATATTAAATGACTAATATATATGGATATATATGTGCGAACAAAGACCAGATTTTGGACAAACGTTTATGATGTGTGTCTTGTGTCATGTGGATTTGTCTTAACCTCCTCACAGGAAGGTCAGAGGTCGAGGTCAGCTACAGCCTCCTCAAGCTTTTAGACTTTAGTGTCTTGTGCAATAAAACTTGACACTGCTATGTACCTTACACACCCACACAGACACACCTCTTGTTTACATCCAGAAAGAGAGGCTCCAGCCGAGCAGACACAGAGTACAGGGTTGTAATCTCAGGAGGACGGTACAGAGCTTCTCCTTCCCCTTCATGCTGCGCTGGGGCCACTTCACCATCATCTGTCTCCACGGGGACCCTGAAGAAACGCAGCCTAACACAAGAGGCAAAGCACAGGCCTGCTCAATCTGAATGTGAGAGGTGGTGAGTTTGAATCGGAACCAAAAATGTCAAAGCTGAGGCAAGACTCGACTCACTCTGGATTTTTCCAGTCCACCTCCACAATGCTCTCCACGCCCTTAGTCAGTTCTTTCACTCGCACAAGTTTGTGCTGCTGCTGCATGGCCTGAAGAAACTTTGACAACTGTGGGAAGAAAGAATGAAAAGATGCTTTCTGAATAAGGGATAAATTAATCTATATATATATATATATAAATGTCACATTCTAGACATCTGAATATACCTTTTTATAGCTGGATTTCTTGATATCAAGTTGTTTTCCTCTTGGGCTGAAAAAAATACAAGATATATTAGTATATACATACGATATATTCAGTGTTGATATTCTGCATATCCAGAGCCTTTAAATCAACAGGTTTGTTGGGAGGTGTGTGTGGGGGGTGGGGGTGCACAGTGGCACTTTCAAGCCCATGGCCTGTCTGTACTTTACCAGCAGGAGAACATGTGGTTGCGGAGAAATGAACTGGTCAGCAAAGGGAGGTCTGACTTCTTCACCTTGCTCTTCAGAGCATGCAGAAAGCACTGCACCAGCAGGGCGTCCATTATCTCTGTGAAATCAGTGTATGATCTGGGTCAAATCCTTCTTCTCTATCAACAAGATCCAATTTTTCCACATCAGAAAATCCTATTCTCCAGTTGAATCAACAAAACAAAACCATATGGTCACATTTGGAGCACTCAAGCCTGCCCTGCAACCACCTAGTGGTGAATGTGTGAAACTTTGATTTGAATCTGGGATAACGGGACTTTAGATGTTGTGTCAAGTGCTTAGAAACCAAAAGCCACACCGTGAAACACTTTTAAATGGCATGATAATGAATGTGATGGGAGATGTGGCTGAATCTTGTACCTTGTGGCGTTCTCTGGTCATCGTCATTCTCCTCCTCTTCCTCATTACCCTTTTCACCCTTCTCTTCCTCCTGCTCAGCCAGGTTCAGCTCCTCAGTACAAGAGCAGATTTGATCTGTGACTGATTCGCCAGGATTCTCTTCCTCCTCCACACATTTCTCCCCCTCCTCCTCTTCCTCCTCCTCTTCGTCCTCAGACGTACATTCTTCCCCGTTCTGCTCTTGTCCTTTGCTCTCTGTATCCGGTAAAGAAGGTGGACCTGACTTGTCTCCAAAAGCCCTAGAAAAGGATTTCAACAGACATCATGTGCAAAGTTTACTCCAATGTAGGGCTGCACAATCAATCCTGGAAATGTGATCATGATTTTGTCTTTTACATTTAAGATCATATCAATTTAGAGTAAGACTGAACATAATGAAAACGAATTCTCAATATTGATGTCAAACTATTTTGGTATTAATATAAAAGCAATATTCCAACTTTCTGGGATAAATGCTTATGAGTGATGCTATACTGTTGGGGGATATTATCTGTGAAGGAATTTTACCTCACTGCAGGGATTTTTGAATATTTTATCTCATTTATTTTGGTGCAGATCCAGACAAAGGATTTTCTTTTCTTTAAGAGTGGGAGTTTGTTTTTTTTACATTTTCACAGTTTTCCCAGGGAATAATTCATGGAGCTTGATGAAAGAAAATCTTTCTACTTTTGGCCCTAGGTGGTGATATGGCTCCACTGAGTGCCGATTTAGTTTCAACTGTATTCAGTTATTCAGGGAATGTCTGTCCACAGGTCACACAGGTCCTTCCCTACAAACAGACAGTTCACTGTCTCTGTATAGGATAGCTGTGAAGATACTGATAAGGAAGACAACCATAACAAACATCCTCCGTCTCTGTATCTCATGGTCTCTCTTAGTGGGACAGAGGTAAATGGGATCTACAACAAGAGTTAGGGAAAACCTGAGTTTGTGTTGAGGATTAAAGGCCTAACAGAATCTTTACACATGCACGGACAAGGTGCGTTCCCAAGAGCAACAGCTTTAATTTTGACATGTACAAGGTATGACAGTGATTTGGGTTAAATGCACCAGGAAGGATTCCTTCCTGCTACTATTGCTAATCTCTTCTCCTCAGTAGAGTAGCATCAATAAATACATCTGGCCAAGATATCATCAGTCTTCTGATATTTCTTCTAGCAGCTCACACACTGTCATGGATGTAGTCACATAAACAAATCAGTTGCAAAATGAGGGGTGCATATAAAAGAAAGATGCCTCCCACCCTAATTTTCTTTAGGACCACAAATATTTTGAAAATACAAAAAAAAACCAAAGACCAATGATATGAAAGAAATCTACAGGATGTATGGAGCCATATCTCACAGGAAAACTTAATAAATTAAATTAAATTAAATAAGAATATTTCCCAAAATGTCAAATGATTCTGGAAACGTTCAGTTTGGCAGATAGAATCTACTCACCAGAGATTATCCATGTATGTGTGAATAACAGACACTCCTCTTCCCTTCATACCCGAGCTGTGCATATCTGCACTGGACAATGCAGCTGTGCCGACTGCAACAGGAGCTCTACAATCAACCAGGAGAACAGTGTCATACTTAACTTCTGTGAGGGCACAAGTGTTTACGAATTGTTTACTATAACTTACATATTGTTCACTGATGCGACAGCACAGCAGTCGCCCCGTTTGACATGTGGGAGTCCACTTGAAGGCACCACTACGCCTGGCAGCATGAGATCTTTGGGGGAAACACAGTATTTGTTACTTAAAGTCAATCAAACTGTGCAGCATCAAACATATGTTCAGCTCTTGATCTCAGAAAAAGAAGCATACCTGCCCCTCCAATCAACTTCTGAAGTACAGGAGACCATGTCTTGAACGTTGGCAGGAGAGCAGGGTAGCGCCAGAGAACATACACTGAAAAATATAACAGTTACAATATGGTTATCGATGTAACTCACTTCGTAGTAGCTCAGTCAGGTCAGTGTAACTTAATAGCTTCGGCACCTGTAGGATAAAGTCGTTTCTCCACTTCGAAGAACAGTGGATTCTTGTGAAGAACATAAAGTGTCACAGCGTCTCCTTTATGTGCATAAACTTTCACTACATTTAATTCCTCTTTGTTGGGGACCAGCTCTGACAGCTCATCAGCAGAGAGTGAAGGGAAGGATGCAGATATGTCGGCTTTCAGCTTCCGCCTAAAGACAGAGACAATAAAAACAAATCTCATTCAGTCACATTAGCAATGGCTACTGCTCCTGTTGAAGAGTCTATCATGAAGCAGCTGCCCAACTGCACTGAGACAGATCCATCATGTAACTACAGTAATTATAGTTATAGTTATCTCCTCACTGTGCTCCCACCATGCATTAGCATCATATCAGCATATATTGGACTTATAACGCTGTTTATGAATATCATTAATAGTGTTTTATTGCCCAGCCTTGTGTTACACAATATTAAAGTGATTCGTTTGGAGTCATAAACAACATATTTAATGTGAGAATATGCTGCATTTTGACAAATTATTGGGAAAATATTCAACTGATTTATTAATAATAAAATACGAGAATTTGCTGCAGCAATAAGGTAGAAGAGAAAATTGGAGATTTTCAAATGCAATAACCATGTAGGTGTTTTCAGAAGATCATTCTGTGAGAAGCTATTGACCGATGTTGACTTTGTGGTGTTGATGTAGAAAAGTAAAACACTGTCTTTCATTAAAGCATGACCCAAATCCCCAAACTACAAAGATCAACAGTCCTGAGCTGAAGACACACTGACAAGGATCAAGTCTTTCAGTCCAGATGCTGAAATTCACAGGTCATTCAAAACAGTCCAACACAACCAGCCAACAAACCACACTCACTCACTCACTCACATCACTCACTCACACACACACACACACACTCACACACTCACACACTCACTCACTCACTCACACACACACACACACACACACACACACACACACACACACACACACACACACACACACACACACACACACACACACACACACACACACACACTGGGACCAACATGATGTTTAACATAAGCAGGTCTCTGGAAACGTCAGGTCTTATATTTCAGCAGCAATTTGATTCAAGGCAGTTTTCCATGAAACGACCACACACATAAACACGAGGGAACGAATGGTTGAGAGTAAGAAGTGAACGTGTGTCTCTGTCACCTGTCCGATCCTTTAATGACGGTGTTGGATTTGACTCGGAACGGTTTGGAAAACATCCTCTCATGAATTAAACATGTCCGCCTCTCTGATAACCTGTGATCTGTTTCCAATGCATCCAGCACACGTGTCCTGACACAACGCCTCTGGTCAGGAAACACTCACTGACACATTTCTAATTCTGACTGTTTACTAATCAGCTGCTCCTTGCTGAGGGAGACGGTCCGACGCTTGTTTATGTCCGATGTGAAACTGCACCGCGGCAGCAAGACGCAACTTTAGTTCCGCAGGACGACTGAAGCGCACAGATTATTGTCACTGAGAACTTTTGCTCATACAATACTCATACACATACATACATACACTGCAGTTCAGAGGGCAATGATGTACTTGTTACTCTACTCCATTTATTTGATAGTGAACTTAAGACATTTACTTGCAAATCACAAGAAGAGCTTATAAAAAAGATGATGCTTGGATACAACTCGTTCTGCACTGAAGTGATTAATCAATTAATTATTTGTATTGATGTAAAACTAATAAAAACTACTTTGATCATCATTTCAGTCATACTAAAAAAACTAACATTTAATGGTTCCAGCTTGAAGAAATATGAGGCTTTGCTGCTTTCCCTTGTCTTGGACTATTATCAAGATAAAGAAAGTGAAGATGTCACTTTGAACTCTATTTGTCTTAAAATGATGCATAACAATGATCTAATGATACTTCAGGGAGAATTTATATAGTGTAACAATCGTAGTTGTATTTGAGTACATGCCCTGAATACGGCCTCCAGCGCTGATCAAACATCAAACATTTAAAAACTGCATCAGGAACATGGTTGGATTTCCAAAAATTGCTTAACAGTGTCTAGAGGGTCAACCTCTCAGCATTTAAGTAAAAGCAGACACCTTTTTTTTCACACCAAGATTATTATGTAGCAGGTTTAAATGAGGTTTTAATTAGGTATTCAGCAAGAGGCCAGGGTAAGTAGCCTATATAAATATTCCTGGCATGTGTGCATTTGATCTTCTTGTTTAAATTGTGCAAAATGATATAAAATTCATAATGTGTACAGTTGTGTTGTAATGGTGAACTCTGTACTATAAACTCAATCAGCTTGTTCTTGTCCTAACTGGAAAGATTTGAAAGAGAAGAAATCCGTATTTATGGATTTGGAGCTCAACCAATCATGTCAGATTTTCCAGTAGTGGATCATGTCATGAGCATAAAACAGCTGCTCAGCTTTTTTGATTTGTTTTTTACATTTATTACATCTACATTGGTTAAACGTACACTGCTGCATTGATTTGAATGTTGCTGCCACATGCAGTGTGGAATGGCGTCATCTCTTGTAAATGATGGTTCAGTGGATTTCATGCTAAATGAGACAAGATGTTTTGAAGAACTTTTCCATTGTGATGTGAGAATTTTTCTTTTCACCCAGTCAACAACTTTCCTGAACTTCTCAGCCTAAGTCTGCACACTCCTATATGTGGCTGGATTTTGACATATAAAGGCAAATTCACTATGAACATTGTAAAAGTTTTATGTTGTCTTCTCCGGATTATTAACACCATGCACTGACAGCACTGGGAGCTCAGCTGTTACTGTGTCTTTCCAAATAATGTCAGAGATCACACATGTCTGGGACACACTGTTGCGTGTTCAGTGATTTGTATTACTTTTAGTTTCAACATGATTGAAAAGTCAAATCCAGTAGCTTAGAATTCTTTTTATTTTCTGTGTCTGACATCTCAGTGTTTGGTATTTTTGCTTTAAAATGACTAAAATAGTCATTTGATTGCCAAAATATTGGTAATCTGTATATAGATTTTTGGGGTTGGACGACATTGTGCATCTGCTCCATTCAGAACATTCCTTTATATTATTTATGCTCCCCTCGCTCCATGTACATGTTCGTAATATGAACACGATTTTCCTTAACGCCTTTGAAACTCGGTTTTCATAATATTGTGCAGTAAACAGGATGTCAGTCGGGCTGCGGATGATTAAAACCTCTGTGCATTAAGCTCGTCTGCATTTTGTCACATTCTCAAAGGCTGAAATCAGCAGAAAAGCTCAGAATGTATCAAGCTGAGCTGAAAGTTAACAGATGGCTGTCTCTTATCTTTAAATTTAGAAAATCTGCTTGTCATTGACTCTGTTTCCTCTTTCCTCGTCTCAGGACAGTGTGCGTCTGAGTCTGTCGACTGTAAAGTGCTCTGGATGGCAGTCTGGCATGACTTTAACCATAAACCCCCACCTTATCTCACAGATGATGTAACAACTGGGAAATAAATTCATAATAACAGTAGAGTGCAAACTGCTGCCCAGGCCCGACAGTCCTGTTAAATTCAGTCAAGCCAGAACAAATTGCACACACTCAGATAGAAGTTCCCTACATGTGCACGTCAAGATCCATGAATTAATGCCTGGGAAAACAAGGTAAATCTCAACAAAATAAACAAAACACGTCCCATCACTCTACTTTGTGAAAATCTGTAGTTTTTGCATAATCTTGCTGACAAACAAACATACTTACTAGAATGGCTATCAGAGGAGTGTCTACCTCCTCCAAGGCCCAACAGTCCCCTTAATTTCAAACAAGCTGCACCAAATTTCACACAGTCACAGATATCAGTTAGCTGAATATGCTTTCATCAGAAGCAAACTTACACAAAGACAAAAGTCAAATGATTGTAAATATTAAATGTGAAAGTTTGCGTTGCAGGATCGCCATTTGATAAATCGATAAAATAGCAATGTGAGGATTGGGGTTATTCTGATTATTCTTTAAACTGGGTGGTTGTGGCTCAGGTTAAAGAATGGATCTTCCATAAACCAGAATGTCAATGGTTTGAAACCCGGCTCCTCCTGTTACTATGCCAAATTGTCCTTGGGCAAGATACTGAACCTTAAATTGCCCCTGATGGCTGTTTCTGTCAGAGTGTGACTGATGTGTGAAAGAGTATGGTGGCACTGTGCTGTATAACTGTAGTGTAAAGCACTGAGAATGTCAAGACTAGAGAACCACTATATAATGCATTAACATGTATCTCAATTAAGTCAAAAATAAGCTCATATCAAGCAGCTTTAACTGCCTCATTTGGAATTGAAAAACCATCATGCTTTCTGTTGCTGTTATTTTTCTCTACCCACATCTCAGATGCTGCATCCAAAAGCCAGATGAGAGATGAAGATCCACATGAGGGAATCACCGTGATCTCACATTGTCCCCATCAAATATTTGTATGACTAAGAGAGGAAATGCCTTCTCATTGTGATTGAGTGGTGTGTTGGCAAAAAGTGCAGTCTTCAAAATGAATTGCGTGTGTGGAATTCATTCCCAGGATCTTGTTTGAAAGGCTCTGGGGAACTTTGGATTATAGTAGTCAGTATCAGTTGCACGGGGCCACTTCCCTTTTAATGCACACCAACTGAGTGTAGAGTTTCCAGCAGCAGAGGAATGAATGAAATTCAAGCCATAAACCAAGGAACCAAGGAGTCTGTGATCTGTGTATGCTCAGGTTCGTCCTCTCAAATGAGATGTAATGTTTGGTGTGTCTATGATTAAGGCGCATTATCCACCGACTTGTGCCTCCACAAAGAGGGGGAGTCGACTGGGGAAGAATGATTATAATCCCTGTAACTCTCCCTCCAATTTTGCTGCTACGCTTGCAGTCATAAATGTCTAGGCCCATGCTGAGGTCAATCCGTAGTACGATAATGGCTCTCCTCTGTCTGCAGGCGCCAGCACAAACACATGTTAACTTTCTCCACAGCTTGAACACTGTAATTGAGGAAAGTAGTGAGTACCTGGAGTGAGCAGGAACAGAGAGAGCAGAGAAAAACATGGGACGTGTAAGACAAATGACTGTGAACAAATAACAGGGTTTGACATACTTTTACATGTCGAAACATACAGCGCTTGATACTGTTGGTTGTTTTCCAAAATCATAATGCAACATAAGCGCTAAATTTCCAATTAAAACCAAGTGCCAACACAGCGCTAATTACAACGTCTCGCCTGGTTCGTTAAATTTTCGATACCATAACCCCCACCTGCACCATAACCTCCTCAACACCACAATAAACAACAGGCCAGACTCCGAGGGGCTGTGTTAATGATAAGGCATGACACAGGGAGGGGAAACCAAGGTTGTTAAAAAGCAGATGTCTGTACCAGCTCACAGATGGGACTGATATTGACATGGCTGGAGATGATATGTTGTTGCGTACATTCGACATGCAAGGGGAAATTTTTGTGCTCTAATGAGAAAGGGTGGTGTGGACTGCTACCGTGGGGAGAGGGGGGAATGTTGACTCTATACCACCAACATATTCTGCTCAGTCTGAGAAGGACGCAGGCGACGTGAGCAAGGAAGGAAGCATCATCTCTGATCAACCGCGCGGTAGGTATGCTGTGCCGACTTTACCTTTGAGGTGTTTCATTATTTCATTTGTGTACTGCAGAGTTAGTTGCAAAAGTGTTTATCAGTGGTTACAGCTAAGGGATTGGGTAATCAGGAAATACCTAGATTTAACATCATATTAACTATACATTAAATTTTTGTCTATGGTATCCATTAGTGATCATGCAGAGAGCCGTGCTCCTCCTCCTGATCGGAATCGTGGATCTGAGCATGGGCCAGCATAACAGCCAGTTCCAATGGCTGTCCCATCTGCGAGGGCGGCGTCGGCACGCCAGCTGGCAGGCCGGCCAGGTGGACTGCCCCCTGGAGTGCGACTGCCCCTCTACCTATTTCACTGCTATGTACTGTCACAACCGTAACCTACAACATGTTCCCTACGTACCCTCACACATAAAGTATGTTTACCTGCAGCACAACCGGATCACTGGCATCCAGGATGGGGTGTTTGACAACGCTACAAACTTGGTCTGGGTCATGCTGTTTAACAACCAGCTCAACTCAGACAAGATTGGCAACAACGTCTTCAGCAAGCTCAAGAACCTGGATCGGTTGCTCCTGGATCACAATGAGCTCACCCATGTGCCTCCCAACTTGCCCAAGTCCATCACAGACCTGCGGCTCAGTCATAACAAGATCTCAAAAATCCTTCCCAAATCGTTTGAGGGGATGGCCAACCTCACCTCCCTTCAGCTCCAAGCAAATGTCATAGAGGACGTTCGAGGTGTGTTCAAGGGGCTGAAGTCTCTGACTTTGCTGGACATGAGGAAAAACAAACTGAGGACGATCCCTGACAAACTCCCTGAGAGGCTGCAACAGCTCTACCTGGAGTTTAACAGCATAGAGAGTGTGCCCGAAGGCTTCTTGACTATGTATCCCAAACTGCAGTATGTCCGGTTGGCTCATAACAAGCTGACAGATAAAGGACTTCCATCCAATGTCTTCAACATCAGCACACTGACTGAGCTCGACCTGTCCTTCAATAAACTGGAGAAGATCCCTGTTGTCAGCAGGAACCTAGAGAACCTTTATCTGCAAGCCAATAAAATCAAAGGTATGGACAAATACACTTTTAGCTGTGATAACTGTAGTGTTTTTACTACTGCTTTAAAAAAAATCTAAATGAATTCTTGTTTTTTTTAATTGTGGCACCAGGGTTAAACTGTGTAGTAGTGTAGCTTTAATGTGTTGCAGCAGGTTGACACAAAAAGTTAGAGAAATTTTGATTCATATACCAATCAGGGGCGGGGCCAGGAGGGGCTGGAAAAAGCTGTAATCTGATTGGTCCCTGAAGTGCTCATGTCCTGTCGATAGTCACGTACTCAAAATATTACCAATAAATATAATAATTTGTTGTGAATTTTTGAGTAGCAAAATGTGCTTTAACAATGAACAAAATAGTATAAAAAACAACAAATAACTTAAATGTGCACCCTCCTGAATCAGGAAATGTGCATGAATGCCGGCATATAATTAGCCCCTCTGTTTAAATTGTGGCCCCTTTATGGCCCCTGATTTAGAAAAATCCTAGATCCGCCACTGTCACCAAAACGTAGTTAGTGGGAAAGTGAGTATGTGATTTAGCAGGAGCTGTAGTTGTTTCCTCCTCTGCCTCTCTGACAGATCGTCAAACATAAGTGAGCTCAACATGCCCGCCCTCCACTGATTTAATGCTCTCCAGTTGCTCGTCTGATTTGGGCCACGCCGCGACGGTGATGTAACACCGCACATTACTTCCGGGGTCTTGGCTGAACGTTCTGCGAAGTGGAAACATAAATATTCTAAATGTCGCCCTTTACTCTGACATAGGAGTTTCCAACACACACTTTTCTTCTCACACACAATTCAAACACAAATACCAAATGTTCACAGTAAAAAAAAGGGACAATAAATAATGCAGATCATAAAAGAAAGTACAAGAAGATACTTTTTTATTGATGTGTTGCTCCACGTCTTCCAGAAAAGTTGTAATATAGCAGTATGAGAGTCGCGGCTTGCCTTTTAGCCCAGTCATACTTAAAAGTCCCAGGAGGAATTTACTGCAATGCTCATTTTTGTTAAAGTTGGCTTGGTTTGATAACGCTCTCGGCGTGACTCACATAATGACACACTGTGAGACAGCATGTAGCCTCCCGTTTATATTTCTCCCCTTTGTGTGTCTTCCAGAGTTCTCCCTGCGCAGCTTCTGCAGTGCAATCGACATGACAAACTTCTCCAGGCTGAGAGTGCTGCGTCTGGATGCCAATAAAATCAGTGCCAGAGACATTCCTGCTGAAGCTGCCTACTGTTTGCGGCTCGTCGCCTTTATTGACGTGTAGAGCTTCCCGATGTCGTTCCCTGATGTGTCTCAACTCTTCAAGGGTGTTGGTCCTCCTGTCACACCCTAACGTCCTGTTACCTGCCACCGTGGTTACCCACTGTCCACTAACGTCAAAACATTCTTGGAATAATGTCACATTGTGAAATTGTTATGAGAGCTACTATTATTATTCCAAATGATTAAATAGTTCTAGTATTAGTCAACAGGAAATACCACAGTTGTATAATCATGTATCCAGATGACAGACATATGGATGAGAGAGAGAGAGAGAGAGAGAGAGAGAGAGAGAGAGAGATGACTAACATCCTTTCAACAAACTAATCATATTATCGGAACCAGTAGTCAGTATATATAAATTGGTATAACTAAGTTGTAGCTAATGACGAATTCTGGTTGCGTCATATCGAGTAAAGAGTAACTTAAACGTCAACAGCGTTAAACGTGAGATTCAGTTTGGATCTTTGCCTCCACCATGTGGCACAAGGTGATAAAAACAGTAGTATTTTATTGGGCAAGGTCACATTCTTTAACATACAATCAGTGTACACTCAATGACTCTACTGTTCAATCACATTTTCCATATGAAGTTATTTCATCAACTGTTTTTTGCCTTTAACTGCTTCTCAAGGGTTCAAAATGAATCTGTTCAAGATAGTAGATTACTAGATTGAGTGTTATCTAAAGTTTTACAATGTTTTCAGAATCTGAGTTAAAGCCAGTAAAGATACAATCAGTCTTATTAACCTGTGAACCGACATGATTCAGTGTATATCCACTGACATGAATTATAAACAAATTTGGTATGTAATGCGATTATTTGATCTCAGAGGGAAAAAAGTTTCCATTTGGTACCATAACGTTTGTCACCCCACGTTTTTAGAATTGAAGACGTGTTGTGTTTCCTCTCATTTAAAGATAAAAGAGGCAGAGAGGTGGGAGAGAGAGGGAGGGAGCAGCCCTCTTGACAATTCTAACTGGTCTTAGGCAGTTCCCACATATTTATTGTTGAGGACAACTTGCCTTTTCATCTTCATCAGCTGCCTTTAATCCTCTGCAGAAAGGCACTAAATTGAATTATAGAAATACTTTCCTTGTTTTGTAATGGAGCCCTGACTTGGGATGAATAATCGATTACTGCCAGTGAAACACTGGTTTGCACACTGATAAGCAGTAGCCTGTTAAATTTATTGTGTTATACTGTAGATCATGTTATGTTGCAGGCTGCACATGTTTCTGCAGACGTTGGGGGGGGGGGGGGGGGGGGGGCAGGGCTGTACGCTTGTTTTTTCTCTTCTGCTTTGCGCAGATTCTTCTTCAAAAAAAATAGAGGCCAGCACATATGCACATGATTACATGTGGGAATATTTTTGACAGGATTTACTGATGTGGCCGATTCTGAGACAAGCACAAATGTTTACTTTGGTGGGAATTTGTCAAATTTTCCTCAAAGTCAGACATTATGCAATTTATTATTATAAAACATTAAGGATGGATCATCGTTGAATAAACATGAGTGAAAGTCACGACAGCATTATGGAATACACATGCAACAATTTCCTTCTCTCTGTCTGTATAATGTTATTATTTACTACTTCCATGTGGCAACAAATAAATGTAATGCATGCATATGGGTAAAACTGTGGTAGCATGTTATTCCCACCAAGTTCTATCATCCCCAGTGTGCACTGGTGTGTAGCTATCAAATCCTTTCTCCACCTCTCTGCCAGTAACAACACTTCAGTGTGTTTGACTAACACAATATTCTTGTTTTGAAACTACTCTGTTTTATAATAACACAGGATTTAACATTTACTAATTGGCGACGACCAGCAGCGTGGGCTGATACTGAGGGGGAACCGTAGTGCTTTCCGGAGAGGTGGGAAAGACTGAGGATGTAAGCATTTTTGACTCCTCATAAAGTGTTAAGCCAAACAGGGTGTAGGCTATAAATTAGCCTCATCCGTGAATGAAGCCGATACCTGTGCTTTACATGTGATTTCCCTGTGTTCGTGACCTCTGCTCAGCCACAAAATCAACCATACATTTTAACTGGTTTCAAAGCGGTGGATAATGAATGCACTGGTAGCTGGACAGTAAATGCATTTAGGATCTAGTCTTGACGGTAACTTTTTTATTATCAATACGGTCTTGGAATAGAGTCAAACTAATAAATAACTTGTTTGGCAAACAACATTACAAACAGTTGGTTAAGTGGCAGCAAATGGAGACATAATATTCAACATTCATGACTAGTGTAAAAATAAAACTTTTTTGTGAACTGCAAAAGATAACGCATAAACATAATATACATAGCATATTAATCCAAATAAGGTCCATCTTTGCTTTCAGTCAAAGCGAAGCTTCCGATTAAATAGGTGAGCATGATATATTACACACAATACTGATATGACAACTTGTTTGTGATGGATAAAATGTACAGCTTCACAAGTGTTCCGTCTGCCGCTGCAGTGATGTGCCGTGTGTCACCTGAGGAGAGAGAAAAACATTGAAAATAGAGGGAATGCTCCACGTCGAGGTGAAGACAGATGACGTGTGCTGTGCCAACTCCAGCTGTTTAACTGACCAGAGCATTTTGATGTGGGTGAGAAGGATACTCACATTATTGTGGCTCCATCTCTATGTCCTGCAGGTCTCTGCTTGAACCCAGATGACAAACATATGCATTAGGACGACAATAAACATGGGCAGACCATTCATTTTTAATTGTAATTATCCCTGTGCTCCTACCTTTGGTTTGTGTATCTTGATCTGTGAGGGTTGTGGGTTCTCTGTTTTGGAAAGAAAAACAAAACCAATGAAAGCAATGGACACAGGGTGAGTAACAATATAATAATAAAAAGAAACTGACAGACTGAATCATTTGCAGTTCTGACTGACAAAATATCAGCAGGAATGCGACTGACAGAGGGTTGTGTGCAAAGATTGAGACAAAAATAACTGTCTTGCCATAATTGAGTTGGAAGATACTGAGCAACTGGACAGAGCAGTGCACAGTAATGCTGAAAAAGTTGAAAGGTTGCAGTGGGCTAATTCAATATTTGTGTTCCCTCCCATTACAACTTTCTTTATAAAGACTTCTGGAATCCATCGAGTCCAGGCTGCTCCACAGCCTGTGTTCTCCTTGACTGACTTTTTACAGCCACCTTTCAAATTTAACGCGGTTAAGCATTTCGCAGCCAAGGGATATATATATATATATATATATATATTTTTTTTTTTTTTTTGGGCTTGGCATAGTGATGTTCACGTTACTTTGCCCCAGCCCTGTATAGAAAAAGCAGAGCTAGATATTTACAGGGTTGCACTTAAGGATTCTGACACACAGCCTTTTGCTGGAGGCAAACTGAGCAGAAAGAAACGGATTGTTCGGCTCCGGAGATTAAAAAAAGCTGTAAGTTTGACGCCTGTTTTGACATTCATGAAGTGAATTGCCTCCAGCAATGTTCATCAGTGAAGCTTATTCAAGATATCAACACTGGTATACTGCCCAAAAGATGTGCAGATTGAAGGAGCTTACATGTGACAGAGAACTTACAGAAGTTATTTTTTACCAAACCTTTCAGTGCACCCAACCTATATGTTATGACACAGCTGTTTGAACATCTGCCTTTGCACAAGACAATAGATTAAATTACAAGGAATAGTTTGATGAAGCCCAATTCCTTCTTTCATGTCAGAAAATGTAATAGACCTGCATGGACATGTTGCTAACGTAGGTCTCAAGGTCCCAGAGCAAATACAACAGTCGACACAAACACAGATTTTGTAGGGTTTTAGATTATTCACAGACAAGGCTCTGCTCCAAGTAACTAACATGTCATTTCTAATGTTGTATGTTCCCTCACACAGCATTTGAAGCCCATGCTTCCCCTCTTTAGTCACACATTCTCACTGTGCACACAGATGTTAATTAAAGTCAGAGAAGGTTTAGTGCCGAGGCTTCGAGGGGCAACGTTTACCCACACGCACACTGTGGCAAAACGGGGGAGAGGCAGGAGGTAGACAAAAGCTTCGCTCTGCCGTGTCACTGAATGGAATCAGTGTAACAGGAATACAAGCAACCAAGACCTCCCAAAGGAGAGGTCCGTTCCAGCTGCGCTCACAAGCTGCTCGGTCAACTCTGAACAAGACAGGATCGATTTATGCAAGGGAGCAGCGCATTTCTCCAATGTCGTTTTTATAAATCAAATGTAACATTTGGCATCCATAGCTCCAGAAAATCACTGATTTACAATGTTCCTGTCTACACCGTTTTCCCTGTACAACTGTTTACCAATATTCAAAAAATGTTTTAATTATTGTTAATATAACCTTAAACAACCTTTGGTGCAGCACGTTGGTCCAACAATGTTCTTTTTCATCAGTGTCTGAATATTTCTTGTTTGTCACTGATTACATTGGTTAGGTTTTGCCAAAATTGATTCGTCTGCCAACAAATTAAAATGTCTGTCTGAAGTCTGATTCAATCAAAACTAAAAGTCTTTAACAAGCAATTCTGATTGACTATGGAATCATGCATTTAGCGGCACCTACACCCCCATTCACTGTGATTCTGCAGTGGATTTGGGTGAAAAACAAACCCCAAAAACAGTAACTTTACTGTGAGAAATCATCCAATACTGACTAAAAAGAGCCACTCAGACAGAAGAATCTGTTTGAAATTAACCCACCACTTGTGTGAAGCTCTAATGTGATTACATGTTGATGCTCTTTCAGCTCTAGAGTAATGTGATAAATGACAACCCTGGCTCCCATGTGATCAAAACCATCCTGCTGTTCAACATAATGCACATTTTTGAAAGAACAAACACTGCAACATTCTGACTCACTCAGCTCCAAACTGAAGGAGCTTTTACTGCGAGCTCTGTGTACAGTCTCGAGAGTACCATAGTTACGTACCGGAGTAAACACATGCATGACGTGAATATTAGGCATTAGCAATACTTTGCTGGATTAAAGCGCTGACCTCATAATTACTCAGTCTGCAAGCATTTTTCTGTGACAAATCAATGCTCAATATATATCTACATCAGATGCAGAACATGATTTCTAAACGAGGATTAAAGGATCAAATGCAGCTTATTGAACTTAACAAAGTGAAGAGTAAATGCATCATCACACCAGAATGTTCGATTTCCCCTCAAAAAACCAAAATCATTCACAATTTCTTTGCAACTTTCATAAGCCAGTAAAGACGGAGCTAGTTCCTATGTGGCCAAAATTTGATTTGTCCCACACATAAAATGTAAAGGGAGCATGCCATAAACCAAGGCTGGGTTGTAATTAAAGACATTTGTGTCTCTGCTTTTTCTCCCCCTTTGAAACACAGTTGCTTTAGCAGACCTGCTATTGGTCTCCAGAGATGCTATGTTTTTACCAGGATTACTGCAGCTAGGACTGTTTCATTGCCTTCATTGTATGGGGTAGTTTAGCTGTTATTACACATTTTGGTCTGTTTCATGTTTTAATGCAATATAAAAGCACTGTGGTTGCCATATCACTCATTTGTGTAGTATATTACAGTTATTTAATCAGCAATAAAGTTGAAGTCATAACTACGGGTTTATGAATAAACACAAATATGGGGGGCTGGTACATGGCTGCCAAGACCTACTTTTTTGCAGTATGACTGGAATGCTTAACTGTATTAGGGAACATGTGATGTGGGAAATTAACAAATCAGAAGCACCAGTACCTTTTGTGAGATGAGACAGTAGAGTGTGAGTATGAATAGCAGTCCTCCGCAAATGGAGGCAATGATGAAGCCAAGCTTGTACAGGTCTTTGACCGATCTTCTCTGAGAGGCCTTCACTGACTTCCTACCATAACTGTCTGTAGAAAAGAACAGGAAATCTGTGATCTCAATAGCTCCAGACATCTGCATAAATCATCACAGGACTTTCCAGTAGATTGAGATTCCCACCTGTAAAATGTGCGGGTGACTCTGTGAATAGCTCTGTGGTAGAGCCAAAGGTTTCTGTATATTCGTGCTGGCATCTCCAGTCCACTGGTGCGTTGCTGGTTGTGATCAGCTCCCAGTAAACAGACAGCACCTCTGAAGCCCTCTGCAGCGCCTCTGAAGGAGATCCTCTGTACAGCATCTCAAAACTCTCTGGCTTATCCTGTGGTACATTCCAAGAAACATACCTTAAGTATTGCAGATTTATCATCTCATGCTGGGCAGTTCCTCATGTCACATATTTGTATTTAATGTTCTATATTTATGAAAATGTATTCCTTCACCCGCAAGTACAACACATAAAAACATATACTCACTTCGACCTCTTCATTAATCTGTGGCACACATTTCTGAGAATAGATGTTGAGGATGAGCGCTCTCAGGGACTGTACGTAGCCATCATTGACTGACCCCCGGTTATATTTGAAGTGGGTGGTGAGAAGCTCCAGGATCCATGGTAAAGCAGCTTTTACAAAGCAACATTTGCTCTGTGTAAAATCACACCACAAGGTAATTAACATAAAACCACACAGCAATTATTGGAACGTTTGAATTTAAGGGAAACCATAACAATAAACAAATGTTACCTTACCAAACTTCTCCGTTCTATGAATGTGTAGGTTATCGAACAACCACTTCTCAACTGGTTATCCATCTGCAGAAACAACAAAGGTTTTGTAGTGGGATTGAAGTTTCTACTTTTGTTTCAACAGCTGTTTCTGATGTTGTTTCAACACATACCAGGTTCCTGACTGTAAGCAGGTGCTCCCTAGTGATGGAGTGTCTGCATGGACCAGGGACCTCAGCCATATTCAGAGGGAAGCTCAGGAACATAAGCACACACAGACACTTTACCTGCAACTGAAACAATCATACATTATCTTCACATTCAACTGTCCGAGGGGTTGTTTGACACAATAATGTGAATTATTGTGTCTTCGTGAAGGTGGCTAAAAAACAAACAGAAGAACAAGCAGGTGGGCAAACAACTCAGAATGTCTAAATTCTAAAATAGAAGACATGTGCAACAAATGCAGGAAACTTAAACAAACTAACAAAGAGTGAAAGGGAACTCAGGCGCCTCTATTATCTAGTAAGGGGAAGACAGTAGGATTTAGGTGACAAGGAGCTGGGCAGGCAGACTATCATAAAGCACACAAGGACAGTAAAGTTAAAATAAAACTGGAAATAATAAACAGGGGCCAGTGAACAGGGAGAAGATAAATATGTTGGGGAATTCAGTGGAACACCAGGAGGACTGGGCAAGGGCAAAGTGGGAAACCTTTTGTGGACGCCTACAGAGGGCAGGGCAGGAATAAGAGACGTCAGGGGACTCTCAATGGATAGCCCAGATGCCAGGAAAACAGGCTGAACTTCTCAGACTGGTGAAGGCAGGACCTCCCTGAAGGTTAAACATGAGGTAAAACTGTGCCTAGTTTTCGCTGATCCCCAGATGTCTAGAGAAGAAGGTCTTCAGGGTCAGTAAGTTGGTCGTCTTGGTAGCAGGGACGGACAGGTGGATAACTGGCTCAGAAGAAGAACTAGGAAATATGCTAGCCAACTTCTGTGCAGATTGGAGGCTAGTGGAATGGGAGGCTGGCTGTAGGCCAGTATGCTGGTGGCTAGCATGATGAAGGCTAGCAGGTTGAGGTATAGGCATAAGGCAAGCATGCTGATGGTTATCATGCTGAAGGCAAGCAGACCTGAGGCTAGCTAACCGGAATGCAAAGTGGAGACTAGCAGCTAACCGAGTTATATCTAGGTTTGGAAATAGGATGGAGTCTTGGGGGCCTGGGACTGGCCGATAGGATCCATGCTGCAGGTTAGGTGGCTCAAAAGCTGACAGCAGGTCAGCTGACAATGGAACAGGCTGCTGGCTAACAGACTGAAGGCTAGCTGGAGCACTGGCTGTAGGATACATGATTTAGAAGCAGACTGGTCAGCTGGAAGAAAGAGGCGTGGCTAGCAAACACAGGACTGGCATGCTGAAATCGAGATAGCGGAGACTTAGCCACTCAGGCAATAAATTCACAGCTTTCTGGACACGTTGCATGCCAATGTCAGTGCTACTTCACGGTCCTCCTTACCCAGCCCCCTTTATAGAGTGTAACACAATTCTTTTAGCTCATAAAACAAAGCTGCGTCTAAATGGTCAGTTCATACTGTCAAGATTCGAGGTCTGGACCCAAGTGCAGTCTCCACACATGTGATGGAAGACAGCGTGTAGTGACAATACTATTAATATGAGAAAAGTAGTTCACGTGACGATGAAAACAACAAAAGAAAAAGCAGACGTGCAAAAACTCAGGAAGTCCAATCTCCGCCTATCAAAATCTAAGGTTGCAAAACACATGGGGAAGAGGTCAGGAACAAATGCAGGAAACCAAAGAGACAAACTGACAGAGAGTGAAGTGAATCCAGAGCTTTAAATACCCCAGGGGAAGACAATAGGACACAGGTGAAACTAATTAGGGCGGGGCAGACCATCACATACGCAGGTAAAAATAACAAAGGAAGTAAATTACAACAGATGTGCAAGGAAAGTAATTTCAAAATAAAAGAGGAAATAATAACACAGAGTCCAGCCATGAAGTCACTCAAAGGGAAGATTGTGACACATAAAATAGACAAATAGTCTCAAACACCAATTCAACCAGGGCAATGTTAAGAGCCGATCTTGGCTTCCTGACCTCAACCATGTCAACATGAAAGTAATCCACATAGCAGTGTCGCTCCGGTTCAGCAATCCCTCCCAAACTGTGATATATTCCCTTTGTCAGGGAACTTTCTTCTTTTCTTTCCTCTTATAAGTTATTTTAAAAGGAAAAACAAGTTCAAAGTAAACCGGAGTGGAGTTTCCTCTTGTTTTGCTCCGTAACAGAAGGCATTTGAGCAATTTGTGCATTTCCGGCCAAGATTCTAGTGATCCATGTCATGGGAAAAGATAGAACCAATGCTCTCTCTCCACCCCTGCACATCAAGTGTGCATAACATTTCTGTTTCTCAACTCGGTTCCTTAAAAAGTATCGGGTTTCAGATTGTGTCTAAAGTGTGCAGCGTAATTTTCTTGCGATATTACCAGTGACAGATGTTTAAATGTGCCTGACCTCAGAGGAACCCAGCCTGGTGTTAGATAAATTCCACTTATGGTCAAATAGTGCCCTCTACCATGGAAATTTGGCCAGAGAGAGCAACATGCATGGACTCCTCCTGTAGCCAATGATGCCTGCTACCAAGCACATTTTGGCAACTGTAACAGTAAAATGGCTCCTGATGAAACCTAATCCTTCTACTCAGGATTTAAAACATGGTGACAAGCACATGTTCCTCACACTGCAGGCAATATGTCTGCACTGGAAGGTATTCCTTCATAATTAACTCCTTGACTCACTTGACCTGAGTGCGATGCAGCTTTTATAGCTAACAGCCCAGACAGATGCCAGATTAAAACAAAAAAAAGATTTATCTGTTGCCTGGTCGACCTCGGCCATCTATAAAGATAAAAAGGACAGTTCAAAGCATCTAGAGACGAGAAGTACTATTTTCGTATTTTCTCGTGTGTTCCTCTTGTAAGGATTTAACTCTTTACTCTACGTTTCCCGTAGTTTGTGTGTCACAATTTACCATGAATTTAAGTTGTTCAGTCTGTGCATGCAGACTGAGTGCCAAGATCCAAAGGCGAGGAAAAAACATCTTGTGCCATTATGTGTTTTAACTAACTAGTCAAGCAAATAGAAAAACAACAATATAAAAATAAAACGAGATTTCAAAATAAAACACGATGCTATGTGTGAACTGAAAGACTATCATGCCAGCCACAAGTTTTAGTTAATGACAAAAGATGACACATAATCAAATTAATGTAATCTAATAAAATTATTGATGTGACTGGTATGTGGCAAATGCAGGAGCACATGATGCAAATGTCACCTATCACATGAGATGTTTTCTCTATGCTGCTATGATGTCTATGTAGGTCAGCATCAAACTTCAAACTCCGACCAACACTCACATGCCCTTTTCTTGTTTGGTAGCGAACTTAGACTTTTTACTGCAATAGTTATAAAAAATTTCTCACCTACCTTCGCTTTGCTCTGAATCAGGGTTGACACAAGGATGGTCATCTGGTACGTGTTTGACAATGGAAAACACCAGACTCCTCTGTCACACACATTGAAGCAAAGAGATCCTTTTCATATATTCAATTCCACTCCAAAGAAAGGAATTCGCTGTTAAGTAAATTTGACACTTCGTCATGTGGCGCTGTTCTTCAAAGCATTGGCTGATGTGCTCCTCCTGCACAGAGTGAGTTCAAACCAAGACTAACTGTCTCAGCTGACAGACAGCCCTTTTTAAAGACCTCCCTTCTGTCTTCTGTTTGACAAGATACAGTGCCCTGGTCTCTGCAGATGTACAAATTGTTTTTTTAGGCAATAGATTAACGGGATAATTCATTTTTGTTTAACAAAGACTTTTTTTTCTAAAAAAGGACATTTGAATAAAGTTATTTGTTAGAGCTTGAATACGGTGGTGGTAACATCTGTTGTTATTCTTGAAACTCTATGACTTGAAGCCACGTCCTTTTGAAATGCGGTCCCTCACATGAACTCTCAGAAAAACAATTGTGATTAGGGGACATGCCCTCTCGCTTTCTTCTGGATAATAACTGCTGTGATTGACTGGACCCACTTGAGTCAGAGTGAGCTAGAAAAACAAGATGCAAGGAACCCTCAAGGATACGATGTGTAGTCAGACGCATGCTCCTCAATTTATTCCCTGATTTATGAATTATATTTTTTGTATAAATGTCACGTTGCACCAAAAGAAAGCTGGGTTTATTGGGACAGGGGGCGTGCACTAGTATTTGTAAGACCCAAACTAACCCAACAGAGAGAGGGATACACACACACATTCACATAAATGCCTTTATGAGTCATTTTTGATGGGGAATTCTTCCCATAACAGATATGCGGACTCCCATTAGGACTGGCATCTATTAAGACAGGAAGCAACTTCTTACCCTTTGTATTGTGAACACATTCCTGCTCTTGACATCACTAACTCATGAATCTTTACCAATCATTAATTGGTGTCATACTGTGGAATGTATTTTTTTTTTTCACTTTGGAATTGAATCAGTGGTAGGAAATTGAAATTGGGCACATGCACTCAAGTACAGTACTGACCCAATCCTCGAAACATATTTATGATCTAATAATATGTAATGCAATGCTGGAAATTAGTTCATCCAAAAACATGAAGAGCAACTAAAATGAGATCAATCTCAATCAGCAGAAACATTACAATGCTGCTCACATGTTACAGCATCAACGGTAACAATATATAATATATTTTTATTCTATTTATTTATTATATATTTACACATTTCAAAATGTATTTATTCGAAATTATTTGACATTTGCAGAAATGCATTCACATATGTACTTTAACCTATATATATAGATACTCTGGAATTAAAAGCTTGTATAGAAGAGGCACAAACTCTACTGTACAAAGACCTGGAGTTGCCATAAACTGAAATGTTACACTAATACACTATCATGTCTTTTTTAATAAATAATTTCTGCTGATAATACTTTTGCAACATCTGTCCTTGAATGGAGGAGTTTTTTTGTTGCCCTGTGGTAATGTTAAAATCAGGATAAGTCTTTTATTTTTATAGTCAACAAATGATTGACCATGAAAGACAATAATGAATACATCCGGCTAACAAGCGTTGTCTCACCGCCTGCTACTCATTACAGCATCAAATGTGTATTAATCCACTGCTAAAAAAAATTGTCCCATACAAATGCACAATTATTGAATATATATTGTTTTAATCTGTAAAATATTCAGCTATAGGCCACAAACCAGAACCAAATCAGAAATTCATCACATTTATGATACTTGTTGACAGTTGCTTTTCATTAATTAATTATTAATAATCAATTCGAGGGAAGTATATCCAACATTTTATGTGGCTCCATTTTTCAGCTCCATTTACTGGCTAAGGTCAGTACTACAGTAGAAATCTGTACTGGAACATTTCAACAGTCACTGTCCATCTGTTTCACATTAGCTGTTATAGTATTTCTAGCACTGCTACTTTTATCATTGCTGACATTTCTGGAATTACCCCTTGAACTCCCCAGATACTGCAGATAATTAACACTGCAATAAAATGCTTGGGTAGTAAAACTAAATCTATACAGTGAATTTCAATTGCAATAATATTTGGAAAAGATCTCATTTGCTTTCTTAGAGGGATTCAGATAAAAAAAAAGCTGCAGCCACATTGGTTTAGTGTAGCATAGAGAAACCAATTAGCAAGGCTTTGGCTGAAATTACCACACTCCTGCACATATCCGCTCGTAAAACCCTGACATGTAATTCTACACTCTACACTATTGAACATACTAAACAAACCAGATACAAGCAGCTATGGTCTCGCTCCAACTTGCTTTCATTTTTGTACAACCGGAGAAAGAGGAGACGCGTGGTCTGTCTTCATAAACTATCTATGGTCTTGACCTAAGTGATTGGTAGGGAGCCTTTGTTGGATGTAAGATGTTTATAATGGAGATACTGTTTGGCTGATCTCTATAGTTTTGGACACAGTGAGACTCTTTAACCATCTGCTAGTTTCAGATTCATGTTGATTTGGACAAAGGGGTGGCATTGATGTTCTCATCGAGTTTAGGACAAGAAAGTGAATAAATATACAGTAGGGTATTTCCCAAAATGCACAAATGTATGAAAATCCAATATGTAATTTGCACTGTATGGTCGGTAGTGTCATCATTAGGCTCTGGGTGTATCATCTCTCACTCTGATCTTGCATTAAAGCCTGTGAAAGTAAGTATGTTTTGAGTCTGCTCTGCTCTTGATACTTGGCACATGGGTGAATTTTATGTGAGCATGAAAGAGAAAGTGAGTTTTGCAATTTTAGGCATGGTGGTAGCTAGCCAGCTAATCCACTGAGGCAACACCTGAAGACCATGAATTGAAGCCTTTTTTTAAATAATAAAAGATGAAGTTAATGAGGCGCAGGAAAAGGAGGAAGAGTCATCTCCTGTTGTTGTAGATGAGTCAGGAGAATAAACCATTGAAGAAGAAACATCTTCAGCCAGTTTGTCTGACTCAGGGGCTTGAGGACATTTTTGTCACGAGTCAAAACACTCAATCAAAGCTACTTGTGAAAATGTCCAATGTACACCTTTAAATATGATTATAGCTGCTGTGTGTAAATACCCATAGCTGAGTGATTCCAAGATACACTGACGTGCAATAGATTTAGATTAATGCCTTTTATGACCAGGACAGGAGCGAGGAGAGAAGCGGAGGACAGATGAGACAGCAAAAGAGAGGGAGCTTCTGGAGAGGTGAGGAGGGTACGAGATAAAACAGAACAGACAAATCACAGCTGAAAATGAGCCCCTGACACATGCGCATGCACAAATGAAGCAGAAGCGACGAGACCATGCAGTGTTGGTAAATGTTCAAATCTGAATTGGTGACATGCAATCGAGCATATGACTGATTCATCAACGTCACCACTGTTTGTTTGTTTGTCAGCAGGATCACACAAAAACTACTGAAGGCATTTTCACAAAACTTGATGGAAGCATAATATTTTGATTATTTAACCAAGGGAATAATTCAGGGATCTCGATGAATTAAACCTTTTGCTACCACAGGGTGACTCATATCTTATATTATTTTGTGGGGAACTATTTTATGGTAAAAATGCGGAAGTACTGGGTGAAAAGATAAGACTGTCTAGGCTGTCAGCAGTGTTTCGAAATCCCAACCTTTCCTCTGCTGACATTTTGAAACTGTAGACTTGTATAAGTACAGATGAGGAGAAAAATATCACCTTCATACCTTCTTTGATAAATAATATAGTAAACTACACAGAGTCCCCCAACTTGAAATGATAAATAAGTACATCAATGCTATAAATATAAAATCCATTTGTTGTAACGGTATGTTAAAACAACAGCCAGTTATAGTTTGTGGTTTTGTTAAGCAACAGTGTGCAATTGTTCAAGAGTCAGAAAACATACCTAATATATCTTATGAAACATCTGCATCAGGTCAGCGTGATAACGACCACCAATAGATACAATCCAAAGCAGACAATTCATGGAAGTACAAGCGAGGAACCATGACATCCCCACCATCATTTCACTGCAGCACGAGATGGCTTTCCTGTGAAGAAGAGACAAAAAGGATCTGACAATAACGTCTGATGAATATGCTTTTATTGTTTTGTTATCTCTGTGTCCAGCTTAGTAAGCAGAACACGTCTTTGTTGTTTACTCCTGACGAGGTTTGAGGTTCAGAGGCTTTTCTGTTGAGATTCACTGTGATACTAAAAACAGGATTTCAGCTCCATTGTTTCCTTGGTGAAAGAATGATTTTCTTATTTTTTTGTTACACTAAAAATAACTCTTTCTGCCTCAGAAACAGAAAATATCATGTGCCAGAGATCACAAGCTGTACAGAAAACATGAAAAAGGGGTGATTGAATTAGGAAAATTTAATTGTGGCATTTTATCAGCCACTCGCTCCTGCTGTAACTGTCGGTTACTGATGATAAAGCGATGCTGGGTAGAAGCAACTTTGGTTTCACAAAAGTGAGGTTTCACATTACACTGTGAAACACATGTGACTTCGACACTGTGCAAACATTTTTTCCAATTGTTTATCTTTTTAACTAAAAGTATAAATGTGTATGCGCCGTCATTCGCCAACAATGACAAATGTTTATATGACTGCTTTGGTGCGGCAGCTTAATCCTGCTGGAGCGATCTGTTTTCAACTTCAGCCTGGACTTTCACATGGTCACAATTGCATTTGACAGACTTGGAAGGAAACAATGCTGTCTTTAATGGAGTCAGATGTGAATTGATTTGAGATCCCAGTAAACAAGTTTATTTTTGTTACGGCATTACAATACAGATATGCATTTCTACCCTCGCTGTATGTTGATAATCAGCAGATTCACACACTTTGCTAGTAAACGCTTATAAATAAAGACAGAAGGTGTTCAGTGCAACTGGTACAAATTACTATGTAAAAGGAGGGGACCAGGGCTTGCAAGAAAAGTGAGGATAAAGATTTCCTTTGTGTGCATGCTTTTCCATTTTATAAAACAGATTTATTTTGATTATGGCAATGCAGAGGAAGGGAGAACTGGAAGTATCGATAAAACATTGGGAGATAGCAGCAAAAATTGGTTGAGAAGAAAAACAGGCACTACTGATATTTAACTTCCTGTCAGACTGCGGTAGCAAAGCCTATCCGATTGTTGTGACGGTCAAACTCAGTGTAGTAGCGGGCAATGAAGTTGGCCCCCAGGATCCAGATGGGACCTGTAGGGGGCGGCACATCCAAGCCCCTGAATGTGACGGTGCAGACGTCCCCCTCTATCTGTGATTGCTGTTGACACGAAGAACAGTTTTGATATGATTAGCCACTGTAGCATTAACATTCACAGAGGTGAAAGAAATATTCAGATGATTGGGTACCTCCAGCTTTGTTGTCGGTCAAGTTATGATTTATTCAAGTGCAGAAAGCTGAAATAGCAGCCTGTGTAGCTTTGCACCATTCACCAGGTCTAATGAGCCACATAACCGAAAACATCTGTGGGGGGTGCAGAGCATCTAAGGCTCATATTATTTTAAGGTGATCATAATGGTTGGTTTGTAAAAAAGAACCCAGAAATTGTAGCTGTCATATGAATATGCAGTAAAAAGTAAATGTTTCCATCTTGAATGTAGAAGAGTGTAAAAATTAAGTGGCAATATCTAATGTGAAGAACCTGAAAATGCTACAGAGTTTTGTGACATTTCACCACTGCATCGTTCAATACAAATGATTCAGTACTGGTCATGCTTACCCACAAGATGTAATCCTCCTGAGTGAGTGAGTACTCCTGACCACCCAGGTGGAAAGTGACACTGGGCAACGTCTTGACAATGTCACAGTTGACTTTGTACTGATGAACAACACAGAGTAATGGGAGATGATGGGTACTGATTTTTTTACACCCAAATATTTTTGGGGGGGAACCATGTTGCATGTGTAAAAACTTACTCCACTTTCATCCAGCTGTGCTCCGATGGTTTTCATCAGCACAGACACAGAGGAGGCCGGGCCCGTGATGTAGGAGGAGCCAGTGTCGATTACAGCTGTGCAGCCCTCTGCACAAAACATCATCTCCGTCCCCACAGACACACTGACAGCATGAGAGGAGATGTCGAAAATAAAACAATAAAACAGGCATTTCCGAAACACTCACGCACACGCACACTAAGTGAAGAGCTTACCCTTTCATGGTGATTTCCCATTTGCCCATCTCCCTCGTGTGCATGTAGTTGAAGTTTCCTGTGTAGTAGTTTGGGTCTGTGCCGCCGAGGACCAGCTCTCCACCAGGGGAGTGTTTTGGGTCCCTGAAAACATTCAATAAATCACCCTTCAAGTCCACTTTTACTTTTGCATATGCTCACTGTTGATTCCAAAGCTGTGACTTTCATGAACACGCTCCTTTAGCTAAAGTTCCTGCATCCTCTCATTGTTTTTTTCTCAGTTTCCTCTGCACATAAATGAGCATATTAAATCAATATGGATTAAAAGTGGTGTTAGGAAATAGACATACATCTTTCTGTTTACTCAAAACACCCATTTGTCTCAACAAGATCCAGATAACTCTTTATTACGACGGCCTACCACTAGGATCAAAAACTAAACTTTACAAAGGTTCAGACAACACAATGTTAGCCTATTCCCCTACTCCCCCTAAAGTCTATGTTTTCTTAGCAATAACTTTTTATGTCTTTTATTTCTTAAATGAAAACCATCTTCTCTCATCTGCGATTCCATACAAAACAGAAATTAGAGGAGCAGAGTTGCCTCAGTTCAGCCCACCTGCTGTAGTAGACAGAGAAGACCTCCTCTTTGAGGACATGCTGAGACATGATGCGATCAAACACAGGCGTGATGCCATCGATGGCCGAGTTGGGGTAACCCATCCCCAGGACTCCATCGAACTTGGCGAAGATGAAGGGCATTGCAGACAGAGAGGTGGCCTCAGCAAACACCTGCACCACAGGAATCCCGCCGATCTGCAGGAATGAAAGCAGCAGGGGTTCAAAAGTTTAACTTGCAAGACGAAATTCAAGCATCTCTAAAGAGGAACCGCCTCTGTTTCACAAGTCATCAATTTCAAACTCACCACAACCACATCTTCGCTCAGGAATCCCCTGATATTGCCTGAGGCATACTGGATGGAAAATCCGGTTCCATTCTCAACATAGGTCCAGGACTTTGAGGCATCGTACCTGTTGTGAGTAACTAAAAGTTCAAAATTCATTTGAGTCATAAAACCACCATGTATGAGGAAACTTTATTAAACAATGTCTTCTTCAACATGTCATTTACATGAAAATAAAAAACTTTTTTATACCTGCATTAACAGATGCATTGACCACTTGAGGGCAGCAGAAACAAATTGTGAGCACAACACTGCTGTATCTTGACACTAGTAACTTAACTTTCTTATTGATTATAATAATAATATAATAATAATAAGCTTCATTTGCAAAGAGCTTTTTTAAACAAAGTTACAAAGTGCTTTACTAGAGGATAAAACACAAATCAAAATCAAAACAAAGTAAAAAATATTAAGTAAAAGTAAATAAAATTAAGATTAAAATGTATGGAATGATTTGAGTAAATTATTCCAGAGTTTGTGGGCCTGTGCTACAATAGCTTGATGCTTAACTCATCAGTTGGAGTCTAGGAACAACCAGAGGACCAGAAGTAGATGATACACCAGCATTTTGGAAGCAGCATAATCATTCAGCTGGAGTCATGTCTCTGGCTCGTTAACAAATATAAGTCCAATTTTCCCTCTTTTCTTTTTGCTGTTTGTGTTCTCTACTAAATCCTGAGGGAAGCATCAGGGTCCAGTGGGTTTTTAGCTGAAAACAGCTGCCTGCTGATGCTGTGAGCAGCAGTGAGCAGCAGAGACCCATGACAGTAACACAAACAAAAAAAAACATATATACATATTCTAACTTCAGCTGATTTTTCCTGCTTGTGTGTTCAAATAGACACTTACAACAGGCAGTGGAGAAAGGTGAGCAGCTGTGCGATGGCACCCACAGGTTGGCTGAGCCTGTGTCAAATACTACGTTGAACAGTTGGGCCGGAGAGCCGATACTGATTTCCCCAAAGTATTGAGTCTGTTGAGAATAAACAGAAAAATATAGTATGATTTAATTTCTGACTTTTCTAAACCAATGAACTCTTAATGCTGTTTCTTCAAAATGTCTTTTCACTCTGCGATAATGCACATGTGTAGCTTGAGGGTGTGTAATAAGTCACTGAGGGAGTAACTGAATAGTTTGAAGCGCTAATTCAAAGGCAGCCGGTTCTGCTGCTTTACTCTTTAAGAGGTTTTGAGTCCCATCCAAAAGAGCTGATGAATCCTCTTGGATGAGTCGCCACTTCAACCTTCAAAAACAAAGTCTGTTTTTGTCTTCAAGAGTAAAACCTCAAATCCAGCTGTTTTTGACTAGGCACAACTAGATTTCCTATTATCTGCGAGCCTCAGAATCTTCTAGGTTTAAACACATTCACAATAAGCTTTAAATAACACATGCAGCACGATTTAAAACACCCAAAAGTGTCTCACATCCAAGTAGTTGGTTAGAGGTGTGGGAACAGTCCCATTGTTGTCGCTGTCTACTGTGCTCTTCTGGGCCAGCTCAGTCAACACCTGCTCTGCAGAGACACCCATCTCCCACAGAGTCTCTCTGATGGATGGCAGCTTCTTCAGGGTGACTCTGGAGACGGGTGAGCAGCACAACACATCCTCAGGCAACTTAAACAAATTCCATCCCAAGGAGGAGCTGATTACTGAAGAAATGCTATGTCGGATATATACAGTGTGTCTGGACATCGTCTCAGTAAAGCATTTAAGAAAGGACATAAACCAAGACACATGTTTTGCCAACACTGAAAACATTAGCTTTTAAAATGATCCAATAAAACACCATTTTTTTTCCAGTCCACAATTGTTTTGCTGTTTGCTTTTACTACTTTGCTGTAGCATGTTTTCTCCTTAGCAAATGCAATTAAACAGTAAATCCTTTCCAGTATATATGTGTTCTGTCTTAAAGGTAAATGCATTTCTTACCTTCTCAAAGCTCGGCTCGTGGTCATGGTCAATGATAGAGCAACCAAACACATCCAGTAATTCAGCAGTGCCATGGTGTCGGTATAGGCTCAAGATTACAGCTCAGAGATAAACGCTGTATATGCTCCGTTTATTATTTAATCGTAGTTAGTGAAAGCTGCCACTTTCTGTCTGTGCTGCCTGGTCCCTCCACCCTTTTTTATATCATGTCCTCTTCACCATGCTGTCCCCATGGGCCACTGACTCTGGCTGGGAGCAAGCCTGGAGGTGATCACTTGAAAACAACCTCGGCTCCCCGCCACCCACCCACCCCTCTAACCCTCTGCCTTGGTCACACAACCCCTACTGTGATAAACAGGGCCCAGTGAGAGGTCTGAACTTTGACCCCTGGAACACAGTGGAGACAGAAAGCAGGGGTGCAGGGCTCCTGAGATTGCTGACGTTGGTAGGCCGGACACCTTGTCCACGGTGCTGTGAGAACCTTTGGAGCTGGGGAATGAAAGATGCTCTGAGCTGTCAGGGAAGATTAGTTGGATGTTGTTTACTGAACTCAGTTACACGTCATTTCAGAGCCCGGCTGCTGCTGCGGGTCGTCCCTTACAAACATGAACTTTAAGACTTCATTTCTTTTTAGAAATAAAAAGGAGGAAATGTTCAAATGTTGACGGTTGTTACAGATTTTTTCCAGATTTTACTGTTGATAACATTCATCTTATCTTATCTTATCTCTTTTTCCCACAGTCAATAATTACCTTCCCATCAAAGAGGTTATGTTTTTATTGCTGTCTGTCTGTTTGCCTTCCTTCCCTCCTTCCTTCCCTCCTTCCTTTTTTTCTGTCTATCTGCCTGTCTGTCTTGCGTCCACCCGTCCATGCACCTTCCCTTCTTCCTGTCTGTCTGTCTGTCTACTTTCCTGTCTGCCTACCTTCCTTCCTTCCATCTGTCCTTCCTGTCTCTCTGTTTGTCTGTCTGTCTACTAAATCGCTTTCCATCTGAGGAAGATGTGGGGTGTGACCCAAGAAGGAACCCATTCAATTTTGCAGCAGATGTGGATAAATACACGGATCCCAAAACATTTGTTTTAGGTCTCTCTGCGAGGTAGGTGCACCCTGCGAGCGTCCCTTTACTTTTTCTGTAGATCAGACATGTTTTACAACTGTGAAGCTCACAGCAGCTTGTGCATCACTTTAGTATTCATTTTCATATAAACAGGCAAAGAGGGAAGAAAAATACACATCTGTAGGTTCAGTTCAAGGTCTTGGGAGATCTATGGCAGGAGACGGGGCCCACGACACAGGAGATTTGCTGTATGTTGTATTTTCACAAGGCCGAACATCCAATCGTCCTTGTTTAGTTCACACCACTTTTCAAACTGCAGGGAGTATTGCCCCAGTATCTGGCCTGTCAGGCTGGGATTGTACTTGTTTGCGTTAGTACTATACTGACCACCCAGTCGAGCCAGGAAATATGTGGGGGTCTACATCAGGCACAGCCTCAGACAACCATGGCAGAGGTCAGAGGTCAATCACTGAGATACCCCCTGTGGGAAGGGCTTCCAGAAAATGATAGCGTGGTTCCACACAGCTTATAAAGACAGTGATGACTTACAACAACACTGTGTTGCAGCAAGTTAGACAGGTAATGAAAGGTCTTTATAATTTATGGTGGTTATTATTTTTGTTGTGTGGAACTTGTCAAAACCATCATATGGAAGCAGTCTCCACATTGACTAGCCTTTTGCAATTGTTTTTTAAATACACTTTCCTTTAATGTGGCTTTAATCAGGATTTAAAGAGTGTATAAAATTACAGTGTGATTATATGAAAAGGCATCGCTCATAGTGATGAACCGTAACAGCAAGTTACAGCTCATTAAACAACAATGATATTGTTCTGGTTCCCCCAATCTCCTTAAAGTCACCAGCTGCAGCTGTTGTCAACAAACTATCCACTCTTGCACAGCCCCAAACAGCAGAGGGACACCCCTGTCTGTTTGAGCAAGATTACAAAAGAACGGATCTCTATTAAACTTAGTGGAAGGAGCCATGGGGCATGGGCCAAGGAAAACTACATCAAACTTTGACACAGATATGTTGCAAGGAATTTTAATTTCTTTAACATTTGGCTTTTAAAAAATATTTTAATAGATTTTTCAGATCTTGATGAAAAGAAATCAGGCAGGTTTAGGAGACATAAAAATAAATAAAAATCTGGATCCGGGGAATTTACATGTGGTTTCATATAGGGACAGTAAGACCTTGGTGGGGTATGCGCTCTCCTTCGTGCCACTATTAATAATTTTTCACTGAAACCAGCGTCCTGCTGCTGCTGGAAATGAGACGAGACAAGCGAAATCAAACTGTGAGCTGCCTGAAGGTTGCTCAACAGCCCTTAGATATTAATTTTCATCTGAGGATTAATTAGTAAGGGCGACTCCCATTTTGCAATCTGATGATTATGAGGAGTGTATACCTGTCTTATCTGTACTTCAGTTAGCTCTTCTGTTTTGACAAGACCTTTTGGGGACAATCTCACAGACATCTGACCCTTGACCTGCTTAGCTTCATGGATACCCACAAGTCTCTTTCCCACACTGTCTTGAGAGACACATGCGTCACTCCTGACTGGCCTCCCACCTCTTCTGCTTGTCCATTCCAATGGCTGGCCTGGGAAATGTAAAACGGTCCCCTGGAAGATGATTTCTTTGAACTTTATGTTTTTCAGTGCCATTCATATTGCCTTGAAGGCCTACTCGTCAAGTTAATAGTCATTGGCTGTAGTGTATGGCCATTATGAAACTTTCTGAAACAAACTAAAGTCATCATTTCTTTTATTTATGAACAATGAGGCTGTTGTAAAAGATGTAACAGACGTTCTGCTGACAGACACATATCAGAGGCAGAATTCAAGTAAGAGGATCTTGTCAGCTATCTATCATGATAAGAATGATATCAAGCAGAGCAGTGGGTGTTTGCAGGAAACGAGAGTTGAGGGAAGTTATCACTCAGGCAAACAATCAAGTCTGACTCCAAAAACTCAACTCAAGTCTTTAAAACCTGACCTGATATGAGCCTAAAATGTTTGGCTCACTGCTCGCTTACTTTCGTTCTCTAGACAGTTGCTTCTTACAATCAAATACAGGAAAAGCAGAGAGCAGTAATTTGGTTTCACTGATTTTATGCTCACTCATGTTTTAGAATGTGAAGCCAATGAGCTCCCAATTAGGAAGCACGGGACCGTGATTCCATCTGGAGGCAATGTGTATGCAAATATGTGGGACAGTCTTCTCAAGAGGTAAAACCAGGAATTTGAGAGCAAACAAGGCAGTAAAATATGTTTTTAAGATATATGATTTAAACTGTATTGTATTTGTATCCAATAAGAATGTTTGATTTTATTATCATAATTTATTTAGTTTTCAGTTTTTCGCTTTTCCTTCTTTTCCTCTTTGTTTCGTCTCTGGTTCCCTGTTGGGGAGTAAACATGCTGTATAACTTATGGCCAGCAGGATGCAGCATTGGACTAAAAATGTGTTTTTGTATGTGTGTTTTTGTTTCCTGTACTCATACCTTTGTGAGGACAGTTTTAAGCAAAGACCCTACAAAGTGAGGACATTTTAGGAAAGTGAGGACAGTGAGGACATTTAGGCACGTCCTCACTTTTTCAAAGGGCTGGGGTTAAGACTTGGTTTTAGGGTTAGGGTTAGATTTAGCTTTAGGTTAGGGTTAGGGGTAAGAGTTATTTAGTTTGGAGGGTTAAGATTAGGGTAAGGGGCTAGGGAATGCATTATGCCAATGAGTGTGTGTGTGTGTGTGTGTGTGTGTGCGTGTGCGTGTGCGTGTGTGTGTGGGGGGGGGGGGCAGTCTGTGTGGGAGTTGCTGTTGCTGTGTGTGGGAGAGAGAGGGAGAGAGAGAGAGAGAGAAGACATATCTATCTTAAGAGCCAGAACAGAACGTGGCACAGGAATAAATCCTGCTTAGTTGAAATATTAAGTCTGAGAAATTTTTAAAGTAACAGACAGTCTTATGCACATTTCCAGTATCATAAGTGTTGATTAAATGTTCATAAAAAAACAGTTGCCTATGCTTCTCTGTAAGAATGGTTCCAATAGAAGTATCACAGCATGAATGTACAACTGACATATCTGTATTCATGTTAAAATGTACCAGGCTCCTACACCTCTTGGGATTCATGCCACGAGGAATTGAGGCTGTAATGAGAGCAAACTTACTATTAGTAAAGTGGACCTAATTCACTGTGAAATCAAATATGTAAGAGGTTAAAAGGTCTTCCTCAGTCATTTTACTGTTAGCATTAAGCCCATAATTAGAGAAAAATCAAGCAAAAAGTACATTAAGACTCATAGAAATCCAGAATATCACAAATGAAACAGAAATTAAATGAATAAATAGGTCTATTGCGCTGCAGAACATTTCTGTTCCTATAGTAAAGCACAGGTTAACAACATTAAACTGAACCTTAAAAAACACATGAACACTCTGTGTGCAACGAATTAAGGTTAACTTGTGAATGTGTGAAAAACCGGACTCAGCCATATGTTTTCAAGTTCCGTTTCATGGTGAGTGTATGTTTGGTCTGGGGCTTATCTGGGAGAGATAACAATGTGAAAGTATGTGGTTTGAGTCCTGTGAAGATGCACTTTGATTATCAGGGAGTTCCATGTGTTCAGACAGAAAACATCTGGCAAACACACGAGAAACCATGGCAACAGCACTTGTTTTTCTGCTCAGCGTCTGCCACACAGTAACGTGTGCCAATCCATCACCTGGACTCAGTGAATATTTAACAGCGACAGTGTGGGTCACCTACTATTAAGTAGCTCTGATGGGTTTGATTCAAGCGGGTGGGGGTATTTTGACTCCTTCCACACCATGGATTGTTATTGACAGGTGTGTGTGACTGTGAAAATAAAATTCCCAGTTGAAATGTAAGGGACAAATTGGATACAGTTTGCAGGAAGCTTCGGTTTCTTTCAGTTTTCTAGTCTAATTCTGTCAAATCAAGAGTTCTCGACTCCATTAAAAGAGTCGGCTCCCTCAAACTTGTTGTGCTATCCTCGATCACATGACAGGATTGTTTCGTACAGGATATCCTCATTAAAAAAATGCATCCTCCTCTAATTGCTAAGTTTTGTGACTTCCTGGATAACACCCACCCACCAAACATCCTCTTTGTGGTGAACACAATAATTGGCTGATTGATCTCTGAAGGAAAACAATGGAAATTTCTACGTCAACTTCTATTGTTGTGATCTCTGTTGTCGTGTTATTCTTTGTTTTGTTTCGTAATAAGCACTTGTGCCCATTGTCTTTCCCAAAGCCTCAACCAAGCATATTCTGAAAGGCCTGAAGCAATAACAGCACCTCTGTGAGGATGTTGTGTACATAACATTTAAAAAAAACAGCTGGATGAATGAAATAAAGACACAACTTTGATTTAGATCCTTAGTTGGGTGAAAATATAAATAAATAAACAGTTAAGCCAAAGCCTGCCACCTGGTGTCTGGC
The DNA here is from genome assembly GCA_026259375.1 of Verasper variegatus. Taxonomy (NCBI): domain Eukaryota; kingdom Metazoa; phylum Chordata; class Actinopteri; order Pleuronectiformes; family Pleuronectidae; genus Verasper; species Verasper variegatus. The sequence continues at coordinate 17,906,077 of CM048045.1, forward strand.
TGCTGTATAGGTCATAAATCCGGAATCCTCCATGTTAATGGATTGGAAATACACCAAATCGAAAAAGTTAAATAGCAAGTCATATACATTTTTCTCAAAGATGGTGTCTGATATTTTAAATGGCGATGTTTGTTTAATTGTTATTTTTTTTTAATTCAGTTTACCTGTGAATTAGTCTTCTTATCCAACTCAACAAAGCTAATCTGAATATTTCCTTGTCAATTACAAACATTGTTTGTTATTGGGGACAATATAAAGGTGGAGGATGTTGTGTATGAATTCAGACATGATTACAGAATTATGAAGAAGACACTCACGTTAGCTGAGAGCAAAACCTCAAGATCTGTTGAAAAGAAAACGATTCATATCAGTTCATCTCTTCACATCTTTTGAGAGCTTCTCATCCTATAAAATGTTCGGTCTACTTTTAGCTCAAAGACGGTAACGTTGCTTTCAACCAGGTTTGCTGAATATTATAATTCGTTTCTCTTCTTGGCCTTCTGTTGATGCAATTCAGCTTTTGTGGGTATTTTTGATATTCCCTTTTCTCTCTCTCCTAAATGAATGAATGTTTATAGAAGAAAAAAATCACATAATTTGTCCCAAGTAGCCTGTTTTTACCCCAAGATGGAGCGCAGATGGAGTGCTTATGCTGATTACAACAGCGTAAATCTGCATAGGAAATGTTCATTATTATAAAATTGGAAAAACTTACAGAGAGAAATTTAAATCTTTTTTGCCAGAAAGCCTTGAGGGATTTTCTTTTTTGACATGGTGTCCACTGAGATTTGTCACAGTTTGCCCGATGGCCAGTCAGACTGTCTTGCACCCACAGTCGCCTGGCTGCTAAATTTCTCTGCACCATCAACAAGCAATTCTTTTCCTCTTTGCTTTTCTTATCACATAGAGCTTTGTTTGTGTGTAAAACACACACAAACATTTTTTAATACTACTTTTACTTTATGGCTGTTTATTTGTGTTCAAAAAATAGTTGACACGTTATATCCTGGATTTTATTGAAGGCAGTTGTTCCATTATAAGCTGTTGAACACAAACATCAAGTGTGAGGAAAGTGTGAGGAAATCCAATTTGGACTGAGTCTGTTCACTCAGTCCAAAAGACAAAAATAATTATATAATAATTTGAGATCAAAATGTATGTCCACTTCCTTGGCTGAGCTGGATTGTCTTTCGCCTGTTTGAAACTCTACACTCATAACAAGAAGAGGTGGAAGACAGAGAGATGTTATCTCATTGGGGGAAATATATTTAAGCCAAGCATGAGGTCTGTTAGTGATGTGAATCTCGTGGCTGCTAATAAAATGCATCAGGGGCAAGATCTCCTCTTGTGTGTTGGCGTGGCAGCAGGGAATGTGTTTGTGTGGACACCAGTGGTGGAAAAAGTGCTCACACGTAGAAGTGGAAATACGCAACCTACAACACCACATGATAAAAAAATGTTTTGACAGAAATTACACAAGGTCCTTTTAATTTTTCTGGGGCCTTTTCACATGACATGGTCTGTATTCCAAATGTTACTTAAGTTAAAAGTTAAATTGGATAAAAGTACATTTTGTCTATAACGACACAAAAAGTAGTTATGATACACTTAGGTCCAGTTGTACACGGTTCAGCAGTATAATCTATATTTTATCATATTATCTATGATGCAAAAGAAACATTAAACACAACACTGGTGTATTAATACACCTATATCAGCTGAACTTTCTCATGTATAGCCTTTATTCACTCCAGCACTGTTTCAGATACAGTCTCGTCCTCTGCATGATAAACCATGTACCTCGAGGGCTCCACAGAGAAGTTCAAATAAGTTCAAGGAAGCAGCTGTGTGCTGCTCTTAAAACAGAGGACAGGCAGTTAACCAGCAACATACATGTGCAACCAAACATTTCATCTTCATCTTAAAGTCTTTTCTCTTGTAAAATTGAAAAGAATACTTTTGTTTTTCTCCCCACTGAATAGATTTATGGGCTAACCGTGCTTGGAAATGGGAAGTTGTATTTATTTATGGTCAGATCTGACCCCAAACTTCAGATTTGGCAATAGTCCTTCCCTGAAGACATCTACATGAAAACATTAAGTCATAGTGCCACCTACTGGACTCAAAAAACGTCCATGTGCTCCTCCTATTGGCAGTTGCATGCCACAATGCATGTGGTGGTGTGCGGGTTTGATCATGGCTATTTGCAGCTTTAAATAAAAATTCTGGTGGTTGTTTCCCACCTTACACACTCAGGGGGAAGTAATGATAGGCTTACGCCTGGACCGCGGTGGATGCATAAGCAGCACATGAATGTTTCAGAACGTCTTGATTTTAATTTTGCCGCCCATTTTTGCGTCCACAGTTCCTGCATGAGACCTGAGCTGCGCTGTTTCTCCGGGGTCTCACCTATTTTCTCCACATGCAAAATCGACGGTTTCACCACAGTGTCAAGGTCTGTCGAATCAAAGTGAAAGCCTTTTATTGTTTCTGTTGACTGAATCCATTCATTTGTCTTAACAAGATTTTTATTGTGAAATATTTCCAGGACTGGAAGATGCACAGCTTCATACTGTAGATTCCTGGCATTTAGTTGAGAACAATTTCCTACTTGAGCACCCTATCACTTCTGCACACACACACGTATTATGAACATTTCAATGACACACAGAAAAACACGCTGGGAATTTGCACGAATAACGAGCTTTGCCTTTTTGAATTCTCACTGATGTGCTTTTCCTGACTAGAAGTCAACACAGCCCATGTTCTCTCCATTGCTGCAATGTTCTCTGTGCCTGAATAATTCAATATTGCTCAGTGTCTGCTCCTGTTGTGTGGTGCATGGTTAAAAACCAGTGAAGGGGAAGGCTCAATGCATGGGGACAGGCCGTGTTTTCTGTGCCCGCAGCCAAGCGTGTGTCTTATGTAAGGGGGGGGGGGGGGGGGGGAGCAGAGTATAACAACATCCACATCCATGAAAACTCCCGTCGCTTTGTCATGATGTGTCTGTCCCATCTCCACTCTCACTCCCTGTGTGCTGCAGCCTCACTCACGCCCTAATTTTTAATGAGTTCTGTTGTGACGTGACATTTTCTGTCATTCTCTAGTTGTTCTGAGGCTCTGTTTGAGTCAGCCTGTGTTCCCATATCTGCCTTCAGCTCTTTATCTTCATCTCTTTTGTCCCCACCCCCACACTCTCCTTGGTCTTCTTTAACAGGCAGACATTTTGACAGGACATCATGATTACCATTTTAGACTTCTGGAGGAGCACTTTTCTTTTTCTTTTTTTTTTATTGCATTTCAGTTTTTTCCATCATGCAATCCTGCTACTTTAACATTTCACATGAGCAAATGTTGTTTGTGTAAGCACAATATAAATACATGCACTCCTGGTAATGTAGCTGCGGCTCACTGCGGATTTGAACCTTGTATCCTCTGAGACGTGGGATGTGAGGATTCAGATGGTAACTTCTGCATTATTTGACAAACCACCCGTGTACACGAGCGTTTCTCATGATTCCACTCCACACAAACACTGTGCCCCTCAGGTATTTCTCTGGATTGCACTAAATCCATTTTTGTGTCCATACTACCCCAGCTTGAAATTATTTCTCAACTTTCTCACAGTTGCTGCTCAATACACTATAACAGCATAAACTACTATAAAGAACAGAAAAAGTCCTTCTAAACTCTGCTGTTTAATTGTGTCGCACAAATCTCCCTCACATGTACTTAACTGCCCAGTATACACACTGCAGACTGACCTGACTTCACATTATCAACACTATGCCAATGGATGGGTGGGTGAAGTGTTTGAATCCACAAAACACTTTTGGACTTGCATGGGTAAACAGCATTGCAGCCAAATCCAATACAATTGAAGTAAATGGCGACCACTTCTTTGAACGTAAAAATAAAGAAAACAATACAGAAAAGTGTCCGTAAGCGCAGACATTTAAATCCGACTTGAAACGGCGTCATTTACATCGTGTTTTAGCCTAAATGTCCTCAGATATCCTATCGGGATATCAGTTCTATAGTCGGTTGTATGTCCCTATGGTTGGGTATGACCCTGTAGGAACACACAACTAGCTGGTGTGCTGGACCTTCATTGTCATGGTAACAATAACAAAAACACAGTTAAGGTCGCAGAGTGGTCACAGATTGGTTAGTTTTTGGCACAAACACTAGTTCGTTCAGAAAAGACCGTGGTTTGGGTTGAAATAACTACTTAGAGGACCTTTATTGCCATAGCAACAATGGTAAACATGTGCTTATGGTTGTGGTGAGGTCATGGATGAAGGAAACATCACTGACCATCAGTTTCGAACAGGAAATAACTGGGAGCTCCTGTATGAAAGTCAACTCATCCATCATTGTAACATGGACTTTATCACACTATATACTACATCACCTGACTTCCTCTTTTGCTCCCTGTATAAATTATAATAAAAAAAACATAAATATGGGTCTCTTAGGAGGAGAACAAAACACAGCAAGCAGTTGTTTTGTTTTTCTTTGTCATAGCCTTCATTAATTAGGAAAATAATAATTTAATAGGAGCTGTACAGTTACAGTTACTGTACAGTAATACTGTTATTAACTATTATTATTAACTCTACCAATGTTTATCACTTTTCACAGCTACAACTTCAATTTGGTATAAAATCAGAGGCATAGAAAATCCTCTGTAATGCACCAATTGATGACCTGCATTTTTCTTCAGAACATTTTCACACAATTCCAAATTATGATTATGAATTCATTAAAAAATTGGGACCTTCCTCTCTACTGTCCCTAGTGTAAACATTTTGTCAGTGCAGCTCAGTGATAAGAGGCAGTTTAAGATTGGATAAATATTTAATTAATTGGATCAGTGGGTAAGTCAGTCTGTCTTGGGATGCCAGACTCCTATGGAGCAAAAGCCTTTTCACTGCCTCTGCCACTGGAGAAATAAAGAAGAAGCTGGGAAATTAAAACAATCTTTAAGATTTTTAAAAAGGTTCACTTCCAAAATAGTTTTTTCCCTGTGATTAATAAACCCTGAATATTCTAAAGGCAATTCATGAATCACTGTGTGTGTGTGTGTGTGTGTGTGTGTGTGTGTGTGTGTGTGTGTGTGTGTGTGTGTGTGTGTGATGGGTTTCAATGGAACACCTTGAGTTATCCGAGCATTGTGTCTTTGTTGTCACAAGCAAGAGCTTTGATGCAGTATCTTTCACCGTCTGACCGCCACAACAGATCAATACAATGTTTGACCTACTGGTTAATATTTAATTACTGTGCATTGATTGTGGACTCACAGCATTCCCAGGGTTTGAGTGACCGATTACTCATAAGAGCAAACATGGTCTCTGTTACACAACGTTGGGGCCTTTGCAGTCATTATTCCAGCAGTTGTTGCCACAGGCTCACCTTTATGTACCACTCAATGTCAGGCTTTTCTCATTAGTCTCAATACAATGACTCTGTAAACAAGGTGTCACTGTTTATTCTCTATTATTGTTAAAGAAACTTGAACAAGTTGTTTAATGTTGTTTGGTCATCAAATGGAGCAGAGGTTTAAATACGTTGTTGATGATGTCTGTCCACACGTGGAATTAAATAAAACCAAGGACAAATAATATGCAGATGATTCTAATTCTTATTTAAAAAGTCTTTTATTCTGACAATTTTGACCAGGTAGCTCAAAGCAAATACTGGAATAGACATGACATTTTTAATGATTTTAAGGATAAATGGGCAGATTAATTTTCTTTAGGTCCCGACAGAAAGCTTTATGTGTGGGTGGATTTAAAAGACCAGAAATGGAATACACCAACATAGATACAGTTTCTATGGCTTTGGCTTAACCTAAATTGCCGTCAGTCTGGTCATCGAGTGTAGAAGACCACTGTATAAATACAGACCTTTTACCAAAGCAGGCGGGACAGGAAATAGCGTGTACAGGGTTTTAAGAATAAACTGCCGCAGCTAGAATGGCTAGTGAGAACAACATTGGGCGAGAGGCGGGGTACATCCTGAAAAGGTCGCCAGCGTATCACAGGGCCGACATACGAGACAAACAACCATTCACTCTCACATTTACATCGATGACTCAATTTAGAGTCTACAATGAATGTAATCCCAATCTGCATATTTTTGGACTGTGGGAGAAAGCCGCGGCACAGGGGGAGAACACGCAAACTCCACACAAAAAGACCCTGGCTGGATTTGAACAGTGAGCCTTCTTGCTAACAACTGTACCACAGCCGTCCGAAAAGTTGTAAATATAAAGCTTGTTATCGAACACTTCATCGTTATCCTCTGTCAGTGTCCTTACACTACTTTCTGCTTGCATCATGTTGCCATGACATTATAAACAACAATCAATATTTGCGGATCGGGAGATCAGTCGCACCCCCTCTCTCTAACCAGCCGGTCATTGGAGAGCTCTGAGATTTCATGGGTCAAAGATAAATCAGATTGAACTATTAGTCGGTTCAGTGGTGGGCTGTTATTTAAGTCATATAAGTCCAACTTTACAAAAGAAGTTTATGAGAGTAGTCAGAACCTTACTTTCTTTTACATCCATGTCCACTGGACCATTTCAGATTTATGTGGAGTTTTCAGATGGCTCTTTGATCTCAGGGCTGTCTGTTAAAAACAATGTTCACCTCACTGGTCAGAGCACATCAGCGCCCGGGATGTGTGTCAAGTTCCCTGGCCTGCAGCTGCTACCTCTCCACATTGAGAATGCCATGGACCATGTGACCAGCAGAGTAAATGATAGAGTGTCATGTATGTCATGTTCACCATATTCACACAGACCGCACAACAAAAACAGAAAAACACAACCATATTCCAGCTACTTGAGGCAAATCATTTCCATATGACGAGTAGGAGAGGTAAAAAAGAGACAAACTGAACACTTCAAGCACTCAGGGCTGAGATGAAATGGGATGGAAAGCTGCCTTTCATGCACTGCTATCCAGGCCACTGGCCTTGCAGCCTGTGGTAAAGTGCCAGATACTGTAGTTTATCTGAAAAGGCAGAAACCCGGCAGTGCCTTGTGGTTCTCGTCTGATCCATCCCCACTTTTTCCAAAATGAAGAGGACGGCCCATATGTTTGCATATTGTAGATAATGTTACTGTTAAACATTGACAGAGACTCTTTTGTCTGAGTCAAATTGGTTTGTCTTCTTTTGGATCAACAATGTTTTAATGCCTTATGTACTCAAACACCTGAAAACAAGTCATGGAAGTTGACTTTGAATTTACAATATAAAGCACAATATATCCAGGTTAAACCGAAATAGAAAATAAAAGTACAATGTATGAAATAAATATGACTTTCCAACATGTTGTCTTAGTATTTGTTTTACAGTGTGGTACTTTTACTAAAGTTATGTTCTGTGTACTTCTTTAACAATTACAAAAAAAGCACATAATCATCAGAGAAAGGTAGAAAACTGGGAGAAAAGGAATTGCTGAGTTAACCAGGCCACAAATCATTAACTTCATGATAATGATAATAGCAGTAGTAGTAATAATAACAAAGCCTTCTTGAGTCAAGTATATTCGTTTTGTCTGAGAGGAGGACCAGTGTGTTTTCAATTCATTTTGCACAAAGTTCAAGCAAATGTAGTAAATGTAAAGAAACTTAGAATTACAATTTGAATTAACAAGAGGTGATTTTTTTCTCTCATCGATCAATATTCCTGTAAAAAAAAAAAAAAACTGAGAGAAATAAATGTATGAGTTAAAGGCTTCTGAGGAGACACCAGCTGGTTGGACCAATACACCGGAGACTCTACACAGTAAAACCCAGTTCCCTGTGAATGTGTGTCCATTATTTATGAATATAGATACAGGCTGGAGGTTCCTGGGGGGGGATTAAACGCAGAGAGATCGCTGTTTAATCCGGTTGGAAACGCGTGCGGGCCGGTGGGTGGGTGGGTGGGGAGGAGCCTTGAGACCCGGGACATGTTGGGGGGGGGGGGGGGTTTCCCCCGATGGAGCAGCAGCAGGACGCATGCGCTCCTCTCCACCGCCGTGTCTCCATCCACCCACAGCGCAGGAGCGGAGGATGAACTTGTCGCGTTACCTGCTTAAAGGCGCCGCCGGCTGGGAGCGCTCAGCCCATCCTGCTCCCCGGATACGTGGACGGTAACACTTTTCTCTTTCTCCCGGAAAGTTGCAAAACGAGGGTATTTCACGCAGATAGAGGATGACGCACAAGTAGAAGATTAATGGGGAGAAGAAGCGGGTAATCAGAGCGGATTACAGCGAGGAAACCGGAGCGTGTGTTGTTGGTGAAGATGCGGAAACAAGAGGAGAAGCAACAACAGTCTGGATTTTGAACCGGCCGGGACACTCAGCATGCCTCGGCTCAGGAGCAGGATGAAGACGGTCCAGTTGGTTGGAGACACTTGCGCCAAAACACCCTGAAGTTTCCTGGACTGCTGTGCTATGCCTCGGCTGACTTCTGCCACACCATTCCGCGGGACTGACGGGTTTGGCTGGACCTGAGTCGCCATGTCAAAAGTCATTCAGAAGAAGAACCACTGGATTACCAAAGTGCGCGAGTGCGCGGTTGTGCGGGACGCGTGCGGCGAGCTGAACGTGGAGCTGCGCGGCGGAGCGGAGAATGGAGAGTTCCCGCACATCGGGCCACTCCGGGAGGATGCGGTGGATTATCAGGAGGGTCAGCTGTGCGAGGGGGAGCTGCTGCTGGAGGTGGAGGGGCTGCCGGTGTCTGGATTACCCCTGTATGACATTTTAACTGTGATGAAGTGCTGCCAAGGTCCCGTCCGGTTCAGGACTGTGCGTCAAGGTAAGAGACAGGGAGTGAGAGAGAGTCACCAGCATGTGTGTGTGTGTGTGTGTGTGTGTGTGTGACAGAGAGATACACACACACACACACACACACCCTAACATTGACTTACATTGATTTCTTGGAGACTTACTCTAACCTTGACCATAGTTACTACTTGCCTAACCCTGCACCTACACTTAACCTAAAACTTTTAATTTATTATCACATCAAAATGGAATTATTTATGTTGTGGGGACTTAACCCTAACCCTAACCCTAACCCTAACCCTTTTTGTCGCAATAACAACACGTCCCCATAGTGGGACTGTGTAAACAGATTTAGGTCCCCACAACTAGTAATACCTGGACCACACACGCACACAGTCCTGCCTCCATTCCATGACTTTAGAGGACATTACATTGACTTCCTTAGATTTCCAGGAGACTTGTTTCCACCTCACTCATGGTTACTACTTTCCTAACCCTAAACGTAACCCTAACTTTGGCCTAAACCTAAACTTAGAACTTGTCTTTACCTTTTTGTTTATTGATTTGACTTATAGGGAGTTGCTTTTTGTCCCCATGAGGAAGACAAGTCCCCACAATGTGACTGTGTGAACAAATTTATGTCCCAGACAACGTGGGTAATATGAGTAATAATTGGACCACACACACACACACACTCACGTGCAAAGTTTTTGCAGCTATCCTTAGACCCCAAAGACATTGTATTGGCTTCCGTTCATTGTGGACAGCTGAAACCGAACCTTAACCATGACCAGTTCATGTCTAACCCAAACCTTAACCTATCTTTACACCTTAACCTTAACATCTTACCCCTAACCCTAACCAGGACCTCTGAAACTAAGTTTGTCCTCATTGGGACTATAGATATTATTGGTCCCTTTTGAGGACTACTGGACCTGATTATGGTCCTAATGAGGTGACAAATACCAGTATACACACACACACACACACACACACACACACACACACACACACACATACACACACACACACACACACACACACACACACACACACACACAGACACACACTAAGAGTTTAGAAATCCCACTGGAAGTTGTTTCATAATCACCATGTGGACCACTGTTATAAGCACACAACAAAATGGTGATTTATGTGAAGTAGGGCAGCGGAGCAGTGCTACTGCTACTGCTTCTGCTGCTCAGATTGTCTCCACAGCAGCCTGGAGTTTTCGTAGCTTTGACGGGAAGCTGCTCTGACAGTCCTCCTGCCCTCGTTGCTAAAGACACTGGGGGTCAGACCTGCAGGATCACAGATTAGGCCACTTATACAGCTCTGGGGCTTCATCCATAGCACAGAGAGTCTGCTGTGACATGTAAAGAACAAAATCTCAAACCTGCTGCAACAATTACTTGTTTAATTGGTTTTTAGATTGATAATCAATCAATTATTTTATACATTTTTCAAGCATAAAGGCCAAATCATTGTAAACTGATCATCTGGGATTTATGTTGTTGTTGAGTCCAAACAGGAGATGTGAAGCATCTTGTACTCTGAGAAACTGGGATGGATATTTTTCCCCTTTTTGGATTAAATTATTTATCAATAAAATAAAATGAATCATTAGTTGGGTCTCTAGGTTTAATACTTTTTTCTCTCAGCCTAAGATTGAAAGTCATCCGTCACCTTACGGCAAACTGATCATTTTATGTCCTGGTTAATCTTGAAGACATCCACAATCTCAAAGCAAGTTTATAGAGACGCTGACATTTTATGACATTTACAGCCTACCAGTCTACCATAATAACAGTCACTAACCAACTGTATGATTGGCTGTGCTGATTGGCTAAATTCCGTCACGTGTCTCTATCTTAGGGTCTCTGTCGTGCTTGACATATTTGATGGTGGATGTGGATGAGGACTCAGCGTCTGTCGTGTGGTAGTAGATTGACTCTTCACAGTCAGATATTTGTCAAAGCATCTGTAAACTCTGTAAACTGTCAGGCACTTCCAGGGAAAACACGACAAATCTGCTCAACCACCTTAAAAAGTAACAAAACATAAACAGTTAAAATACAATCAACAAAATACAATAAAAGCAGCAAACAATGGAACAAGGTGACTGACGTGGTCACGTTCTATGTAGGTAAGGATATTGGGATTTCAAAGCTGTGGACAATGTGGGTTTTAATACACACTATAAATGCATGATCTGATCTGCCAGTGTGTTTAATTAAATATTCTTTAATGGTGCAAATTAAGACCATAGGCTGGTTCCAGCCTGGATATACATTGGGAAGAAAGATCACAATTTGGATTGAGGATGGTGATTGTGCCTTTTAAAAAGATCATGATATGATTTTTTGGAAAGCTTGTTCACTAATATTGTATTTGGGTTATCATCTGCCCAGCTGATAGTCTCCCATCTGCTGTTTAAATGTCGACAGTGGTTCTTTCAAGGGCTGCAAGTAACATTTATTGTCATTATCAAGAATCTGTTGATAATTTTGGTCTGTGAAATCCAAGGGGATTTCCTCAGATGTCTTTTTTTAAATCTGTCTAACAGCCCCAAACCTAAAGCTATTCAGTTTACTCTGAAAGAATAAATCAAATCTTACTATTCAAGGAGCTAAAACCTGAGCATTTTGTAGCATTTTTCAAAATTTTTACTTATCAACTGAAAAGATTTATTGCTTGATCATCCGATTGTATCAGCTCCACTCGCGTCTGTACATGAATGTATTGTTTATTGTAAACCGAGGACGACATTGTGTGAGAGAGCGGGACACCACTCATGGGCAGATGGGGTTGTTTGTGGACATGCTCCCTTCGTGTCGAATGAGCTTGACCCACTGTCCACAGTCTGCTGCATCTGCATCTGTCCATGAGACAGGCCAGAGGGAGCGGGACACGGCCACACATTCAAACCTATTCTCTTTTTGTCTCTGAGTACCATCCGTGGCTTTTGTTGTTTGCTACTCTGGCTTAATCTGAACGTTCTGTGGGAGATACTTGTCTCACTCTTCTTTCATTCCCTCGCTCATACACTGACTCAATGTCAGACAAAGCTTCCAGTGCCTCTTCTCTGGGGAAATCATTAACAGCCTTATATAACCATGGCGTAGCATCATGGCGTTTCTGGTCTACTGTATGTCCGTTAATGGCTGTCAACGCTTGACCTGTGAAGCCGAAGTCTCGACCCCTGGGACAGGAGCTCAGCACTGCTCGCTGCTTTGTTTGCAGAGCTGGCGTTTGTTTGACATAATCAGACCAGGCTGGCACCACAGGGAGATTTTTTTTACATCCACAAACGTTCTAATTAATCTGAACTCCAATGGAGAATGGTTTGTACTTTAAAACCCTGCTGCAACTCTCGCGTAGACATTAAGGGCAACGTGAGTTGACTTCATTACTCCATCATTATATAGTGTCTTGCTTGAGGCAGCACATTTTCCTTGTCTCTAATTAAAGGAGAGGGGTATTCTCTGACAATCGGAGTCGCTCACAAAACCTTCATTGTGCCCCACAGTCTGTTGGGCTCTGATGCAGAACTGGCCCGGGACAGTGATCCACGCCGTCCCGGACCAGACGACAGGTTGGCGGGATTGAGTGGACCTCTCCCCTTTCCTCTAGAAAGAGCTGTGGGTCTTATTACAGGAGACCACATCGCCTCTGTAGCGTTATGGAAACCCTATCAGTGTGCGCAGGTAGCGAGGTCACTGCTGCGGTGTACTACAGCGCCCACAGGTGTGTTTCTCCCACTGAGGAATGCAGAGAGAAAAGAACACCTGAATGAAATCGGAGCATTCCTGCAGAGAAGGTGAAACATTACCCTCCTGTGGTTTTGGCTGTTTATTAAGCTCTTCAAATAACACTTCAAATTGGGATGGAATGAAAGGGATTGGAGAGCTTTTCATTCATACAGCAAATGTATAATGAGTGTGTATGTTTTTCTGTTTAAATCCCATTGGCCTGGCGGAGAGTACACATTACTGGGTGGTTCGCTTATTCTAGGGGTTTTCAAAGTTTTACCACATTGACAGCCTGCACAGTTTGAAAACCTAGGGCTGATCGAAACCAAAGTACATGCTCACAAAGTACACATTACAGACAAATATACAGAGTGATTGTGCAACATACTCTCATTTTTTTACCTTCCAATAGACTGTGTTTACTTCATATTTAATTACATAAATTATTCTTTGTTTGCAGAGGCCCAGGTGAATCATGAAGGGATTCATAGGTTTGTCATCATTTTGAGGTTAAAGTAGAGAGAGGAAGGACTTTGACGCACCTGTTTAATGTTTATCTTTTATGAGCTGTTGAATTTAGCCCCTGGGTGAAAGGTTTTGTCGTCATTCTCTTGTCCTGGCTACATTTGTTGAACACCTGAGAACAGTGATGTCCCTGCAAAAGGTTGTGCGTGAGAGTGCACTGATGAGTCAAGAAACAGCTGTGAATTAGTTTTACAAATTCTTCGTGCCTACTTCTGTTTTTTAATCTTTGAAGTGAACCACTACCCCCGCCAGCACCCAAAGGCTCTGGAGGTTTATGGTGCTCTGATCACGGGTGGGTTCAGCCGGGGGTCTGTCTGATCTCCAGGACAAATGGCCTGTGGTGGCCTTAGATCTTTGCATTCATTTTAACTCAGCCAGAGCAAATGCAGCCTGTTGGATGCCTGGCATTCCTGAGATGTTGGGGCAAGGAGTTCACTGGTACACCCTGATCACCCTGATGAAACAGCAAAACCTTTATACCCCAATTTCTGTGGGTTTTTTTCTTACTTTTTCCCTGCTCACTCCTCCGAGAGACGGTGGGATAGTGATTTGGGAGACCATCTGTTTAATCATTCAAACCTTCAGGATAGTAAGCATCTGTCCTGGTTAAGTCTCCCTGAGCCCAACTCAGTGTGGACCAACTTCAGGGTCACTAATAATCGACCCCGCACTGGGGCGGAGGCAGCAAAGCAAAAAGCAAATCACAGAGCTTTTATCCTGTAGACAAGATAGAGGAAATGGAGTCATACATTAATCTGTTCATTTAAGGCGGACTGAAATTTGTGCAAGAAAACAAACTGTAGTGATGATGCTGTTATTGGGGACACTAATATTTGACTGCAGGAGTAACGGGTGCTACTCGTTAAATCTCGCTCTGTCGTGTGAATAGCGATTCAATGTCGTTTTCATTTGCTACTCGATTAAAATAAGATATTCTGCTAGATTTAAAAAAAACATTTCATGGTTATTTTGCAAGATTTTAAACATACATTTATGAGTGTTATACCCGCAAAGTTCACCATGTTTATTAACTTTGTCCGTTTGTAAAGCATTTGGGAAATTCCATCTACCGCTTTGTTTTTAAGGGGATCCGGAAAATTAAGGGTTTGGGCCAAGTGGTAGGGCTAAGGGGTGAATTGGGACGGTGCATTAGTGTGTTTAACTCCTGTGGTGACCCTGATGACCCTGTCAACACCATGAGTGATGGCTGTTGCCATGATCAATGATGTCGGTTATGTGGATGCATCTTCCCAGCTCTAACCAACTGTTGTTTAACGTGTGTGTCGACACTACTTCCGTGGGTCCTCAATAACAAACACATGAAGTTTGAAGTCAAGTAGATGAGCAGTTGTCTAGACAATCGAAAGGACAGGTGGACAGACAGACAGACGGAGACTGCTCCATATTTTAGGGATGTGAGGACTTTGCAGACAAACATCTCCTCTGTGATGTGCTTGTCTCAGAAAGTCTCCAACAGTTGCTCAAGTGTAAGGAGTTTGTCAGATTTCATTAAGTGTGATTACATTAGTAATTTCCCTGAATGGATTGTCAAAGGATTGTGACATGAATCCTGCAGCTATTTCTCTTGCTTTTCTGTGTAGCCGCCGCTTTTTCCTTTTCCTCCGGTACCCACCTGTCACTTTATGGGCACTGTGTGTGTTTGAGGAAGTAGTGGTTTTATATGTCATCTTTTCAGTGTTTTTTGTACCCAAATCACAGACTGAGACTTTGAGGTTATAAAAATTGGTCCAAATAACTGCATGTGAATATTGATGTTCAGACAGTATTAGTTTGACCTTCATAAAGTTACTTCCAATTAATGATATCAATGGCAGCAGACCTGGGAAGAGGCTCTACTGCCATACGCATTATATACACATTTAGATGTGCAACTTTCTGAGGATACATATTGTTCTGAGACTTTTCCCCAGGTGGTGGAACAATGAAGTTGAAATGAAACAAAGGACAGACAGGAGTTTATTGTGTGTACCCTGCCTCTCGCTCAATGTCAGCTGGGATTGGCTCCAGCTCCCTCCCCCCCCCCCCCCCCCCCCCAACCCTCAAAGCATAAGTGGTATGGATGGATTGAATAAAAAAAAAAAAATGTTGCAGAAAGTTTGGCACTAGTCGCCAATCGTCCTGCAACTCTTTCCCTGCAATTATTTTCATATTCTGCTACAAACCGTGCGTGTGCGTGTGTGTGTGTGTGTGTGTGTGTGTGTGACTGGAGGCTTGATGTATTTGTGCATTATTTAATTGGGGCAGAAAACAGGTGTTACCCCACAGGGAGGCAGGAAGTCTCATCTGACCCTTTGTGTCCATACAAACACGCAAATGTTGTTTTCGGCTGAGTTTCAGCTGAAGCATCAGATTGTGTATTTCTCACAGTAATGACCTCAGCTTGAAATGAATGCTGCAACTGATAAAAGAGGGTAAATCCATGTTTGTATGGTAGGTTCATTAATAGAAACTCCTCTACATCATGTGAGTGACATTCTCAGTAACACAGAGAGCCCCCAGGGTTTCTGAACCAGGGTGTTCCAGTTTAAATGATTGAAAAACTCACTGTTCTCAATAACAATGTGCACATTTTCCTGATTATACCAATTATAATTTTGCAATTAAAGTTAAAAGGAAAAAGTTACTATAAAAGTTTCTTCAGTTTTTCTTTTCTTTCTTTTCTGAGCTGCTCCTTCTTACATAAGGTTTTTTATTAGTAATCAGCGTAAGGTAATGCTGTTATACATTACAATGAGTTGGTATAATGATGTAATTGTTGGTATAAATATGATTTCCAATGGGAAACAAACAAAAATAGAAGCGGAAACAGGCTAAGAAAATGTTAACTCCTCTAATGTATTAACATCAGTGTCTGCACAGTATATGATATTTAAGTTGTAACAGGGAATTAAATCAAATGTGTGGTACATCTGTAACATCTAAATTGTGTTATGTAAACTCCAGGATACCTGCATGTGGTAATTCCTATTTTATAAATGATTGACAGGTGTTTCCCACTAATGACTTGTGGTTGTGTGATGATGCAGAATAATCTGTCTGACCTCTGAAAGTGAATATACTCTACAGATGTTCAGTTTGCATAATGAATGACTGAAGAATGGACGTTTTGAGACCTGCTCAAATGATCTTGTCTGTTTTTGCTCTTTGTTGCTTTGTTCTACCTGTGATTGATTGTTTGCTGATAGAATATTTTATTTTCCCAGAAAGATTTGCCTGATCTGCACATTTACTGAATATTTTATTCTATCGAACACACAGCTCTCAGGTTTCTTGGCTCAGTGATACAACCAAAAAAACAAAGAAACTGGGACAGAAATAAAACAACCTCACACACAACAAATGAGCCTCTTTGAGTCAACAAGAACAATCAGCTGTATAACAATAATAACACACAGATGTGTTTAGGAATCATATCCTGTTAATTACGTTATGTGTGTCATCTCTAACTAGCTCCCACATGCTTTGACTGAAATGTCAACTGATCAAAAATAAATTTGCTGAACTTCAACAATGAATTTGTGTTTTCGTCTGGATGGGCAGAAACCAAGACTTTAGAAATAATGATGCAGACGACTTCCTGATCTCGTCTTATCAGTTACGATGTTTCTTGATTTGTCATTTTCCTTTTCCAGAGGAGAACAAACTCCTAAACTACAAAATAATGCATTATTAGCATCGCTGGTCCTTGTTGTGTGATTGACATGATATGCAATTCTTTTGATTATATATCCGTCCATTTAGCAAAACATCGTAACTCACTGGCTTACTTTACTTTAGCTGCCAGTAAGCGCCCTCTACTGGATCATGAAGCAAACTACTTCAGATGGTTTCATTATCTTCTAGACTGTATATTTTGAATTTTAACTGCTCTTAGATATTATTACAGTTTGAATATAATATTTCTGCAACCAGGTGACGGTTTCTTTTAGATCTGTCATGTCATCCATCTTTATAAATTGTCAGCTGTTCTGCGGTTACTTTCTATATTTTATGCTCCAAAGCACAGGAGGTGAGAATCTGCCACAGTTTCATGTCCAGTGTACGTGAACGGTCCTGTGGTTTGTGTTTTCTGAGTGATTTCCCTTTTCTGCAAGATTATGATGGTTTGAATCAGGTGATCCAGGAAAACAAAAACAGAGATACAGCTTTAAGAGCTCATAGGATTCTATCGCTCACTCAGTCTCTCAATGATGTACTTAAACGCACGGGCAGTGACCCACGCTCTCACACATGCTGCTACTAAGTCAGTCACACACACACACACACACACACACACACACACACACACACACACACACACACGCTCTATGCAAGAGATTCTCGTAGTGGAGATAAATTGACCTTTAAGCTGTGCTCCCTCTAGATTCACACATCTGGAAGGGATTAGGCACCATTACAGGCCCTGATTTATACACATGAATCATAGTTCTACTTTTAGTCGGGTTCTTTGGTTTTGTTGTGGTTTTCAGGCTCAGTAATTGCACCTTCCCTCGGATGCAAATAACATACAGTGTGAGAAACGCTCTAATTTTCCCAAAGCTCCTCTGTCATCAAGCGAGTTTTCAGAAAAGTGGAGAAGAGACTTCAGAAATATTTCTATAAATGAATCATCTGTGCTCAGTTCATAGCTTGTTAAATAAAATGCTGCTTCTCTTACAGCATTACTCTCCTCATATAAACCTTGTTGTTTTGTTTAGCAGAGGGAGGAGAAAGGTTTGCAGATGATCCTTAGAGGATTTCTCCTGCAGCTGATCTCTCTATCCCTCCCCTCCTCCTCGTCTGTCAATCTCCAGAGATTCAGGTTGTTCATAAGCTCTTGAGGCTGACCCGACCCTGTTCGGTTTACCAGTGTATAAAATGCTTTATGCACTATCATCGGATGTCCTGACACTAATGTTCACACTGCTCTCTAATCTGGACGATCACATGAACAGTAATCATTTTTAAAGCAGCACAAAAGACAAATAATATATATTTAAAAAGTTAGATTTTGTTCAGGAGTAATTTAAAACTTCACTTTACCCTGGATGTACTGCAGTGATGGCTGCACCAGATATGAAGCTGTGAAGACTTTCTATTGGCACAACGCCGCTTGTTAATATTTGATGAGTTTCAAGGTTAGTGATCTGATGTGGTGCAAGATTAACTTGTACCACATTAGACCTGGAATGTTCCTCTAATGTCTCTACTACAGCCAGGTGATGTTTCTGTTTACTATTATTTAATATATCCATCTATCTATTGCATTTGTGCAGATTTAGATCAATAAATGTAATTTATGTTTTACATTTAGTCAGATTAGTATTTTGAGCAAGTGTCATTAAAATGTGGAACTATAGGTTGTTGTCAGCAAGAGCAAACTGTGTCTTTTTATATCTTTTTACGAGTGGATTTCATTATGTTTATCCCAAACAAACAACCATTGTTTCCTGAGTTTTTCTTCGCTTCCTGTGTTCCACGGGCTGGTTGCTGGAGGGTCGGCCGCCCTCTGATGTTGGATCATAGTTATATTGATATGAGTTGGCAGGGGAACAGCACAACAAACATTTATTCATGCAAAACATCTGGTTCCCTGTGGTTACTGGAATGCAGTGATGTTTCAGGTGAGGCTGTTGTCAATAAAGATAGAATCCCATTAACAGAGCCCTCTAGTGGTAGAATTGTGTATCAATATGATGATGCAGCCAAGGGAGTGTAAATATTTAAATATTCGATATGCATGATGACGCCGTGAGAATTTATGAGAAATATGCAAAGGATAATAATTCTGAATTATTGTGAAACATTGTCCCAATTGTCTTTTGCTGTCTTGAGGTGTTGTGTCTATAGAGATCAGGTGTGTTGCAGAGGGCTCTGATAAACTTAAACATGCTCAGTGGGCACTTGGATGAAGTTAATATGTTGCCAGGTATTGGCCTGCTTACTTATTCATTCTGTGGTTATTGGGGTCGACTGATTGTTTCATGAGTTACATTCACAGATTTTTTTATTCATAAGTTGACAGGAAGTGACCCGTTAGCTCAGTGATGATGTGGATATGAGATTTCAGGTGTAAAAGTCTGTTTGAACACTTGTTCTGATCATTATTTGAAGCCACCACCAGGGCCGTCATCACCGTAATCATCAGCTAACTTGAAATTGGAACTTTTATGAGCATTAAAAACATAAATATGTTTGTAGTCGTATTGTTTTTGAAATATCTGCCTCCAGCTGGTTTTGTTTTCACAGACTCTACCAAAAAAGTCCCTGTTCTCCATGTTACACCTAATCCCAAACACATACACAGACGCTCGAGTCACAAAACAGAGACAACTTTGATCTCTGCGCTTCAGAGCAACCCGACTACTTTTCCCACGATCTCCTTCTTCCCAGAGTCTTTTTACCCTGGAAAAGGTGAAAAGGTTCAGTCACACCAGAGGACAGACAACTTCAAACAGGTGGAGAGGAGCCTCCGTGGGTTCAAACAGCTTCATGAGCTCATGTGTGTGTCACATCATCCACATTATGTCATGCATTCCCAATCGTATATCTGCAACCTGTGGCAGATGGACGTCTAAATCAAAGGAGCTTTGCAGGAACTGGTTCAGTTCCTGTGTCAATCACACAGTGTGAAGCTGCTAAAAACATGAATTTTTTAGGTCCATCATGAGTTGTCCATCTCAGAGGTGTTGCACTTAAACAGCTGCATGGAAGTCATCTCTCTGTTGACTGGCACACCAGGCTGATTAATCCCCAACCTGCCACTGCGACCAGCTTTCTTATTTTTTCTTTTCTGAAAGTATGTGGAACATTTTGTTCTCTACTGGTTAATGCGCCACATTTGTCTCCTCAGTAAACAGTCAAATTGCTTATTTAACAGATGTCGATATGAACCAATAAGAAAAGAGTTAAGTTGTTTTTTTGTCTGTGTTCTAAGAGAATTACTTTAAACCAAGTGAGCTGTAAAACCCACGATAGTTCATCTTATAACAGTTGACGCTTTAGTGTTGAATGATCTATTTCTTGTGAACAAATAAACATGAACCAAATAATTTGATAATCCTGCTTTGTGCAAATTCTGGCTGAGCAACTTGAAAACATATTTTTCTTTTAAAAGAAAACAATGTTTCGTGAATTATTCTGCTAGTTGACAAAAAAAGTCGGTTATTGCAGGTTTGAAAGATAATCAAATCATGAATATAATTGATTAATTAAGTAATTAAAAGCCAGTGCAGATCCTCCTACAGAGTTCAAATTTCATCCAACACTTTGATACATCTGCTGTCGTCCGCTACAGAAGTCATGTCTGACTTTCTGGATATAGTGATTCAACAAATCAAACCTATATTTTCCCTCCGCTGGCCTGCTTTCAAATACAAATCTACCACGATCCGACATATGCCTCCAAATATCAAATCACTTGCTGCTTTTCCTCCAGCTGCGGCTATGAATCGCTGCATTTCCAGGGTAAATTTAGACTTCACAAAGTGAGATAATGATGGAAACGTTTTTCCTGAGCAGTTGGTGTCAGCTACATTTACTTTGAACGCTCAAGTAACTCGCTCTCCTTCTCATCTCGTGCTGCGCTGCTTTGTGAATCCCGTTGAGCTCTCAGAAGGAAAACAATATTTTATCTTTTGATGTTTGTCTCTGTTATATATGGTATAGAGTGTGTTTAATCAGTAAACTGTCGCTACCTTCATCTGAATCAAATGAAAAGCAGAGACAGAGGTGTATTTTTAAAACACTCATCAGGCAATGACGATAAAAGGTAAGCATGTTTCTCTGCTGGGGCTCCGAGCTAAAACAGATATCGTATTGTCCAACTCAAACACAGTGAAGATTTGTTCTGTTAGAGTCCGGGACTGTTTGCAAGCTTCCCTCTGTCCGAGGGAGGGAGTGACCTTGGGCTGCAGCTGTTCGTCAGAGGTTGGCAGCATCTGTGCTGTGCTGAGGGGTGAGGTGAGGGGAGGTGGTCAGGGGGAGTCGGGTGCACAGAGTGGAGAGATACTTGGTGCTAAAGGCAGGTCAGGCAGGGTTTGGTAGAGGACTGGATTTTGGATTGGCTGTAACATAAAGGGAGACTGGATGTCAATTTAGCATTGTGAGATAAGTTGATGCAAGTGTTTTGCAATTGTTCAATTGATATTGATGGTTTTACATGTGCTATTTCAACTAACTGTTATCATCTATAACCTCTGTGGAAAGTTCGATCCCCAGCAGAGATGTGACACTTGATCATATACAGGACATTTACTTTTCCTTGAGGTTTCATCACCTGTTGAATAAAAAATGTCATGAAATAAATCATTTAGGTTATCAGGTTTTCCTTTTGTCGGTGTGGTTTTTCTCCAGCTTTCTCCCACAGTCCAAAGACAGGTTGGGGTTGGGTTCACTGGAACACCAGCGGGTGGGACGCCAGCATTGACCTGCTCACATGTGATCTTGCTGGTGACCAGATTAGTGTGTTTTTTGGGTCAACTGGTGGGTTAACTGGTGACGGGCCTATGTTTGGTTGTTTAAACTGGAATTTGTGCTTGTGTGTGCTGTTGGTTTGTGCTGGTATGTATAGGGGGTCTTGCTGTTGACGAGCCTATGATGGGAGTTTTTGACTGGTTTACTTATGCTGGTATTTATTCAGGGACCTTGACTGGGGAGGACGGATGATCGTGGAGAAACATGACCATAAACCTTTCTCACTGACTCTTCTGCACTTTTTACCAGGAAACGCTTTTTAAAAAGGCACAAGGTCTTTACTATGTTTGGCTTTAACTGATTCACATCCTTCCTTCTCACAGACCTTGAACTCAGCTCTGGCTTCAATATGCCTGGGTAAGCATTGGAAATTGTCCAGTTCTATTGTCATCGCCTCTCCAGCTCCGGTGGCTTTCTTGTCATTAGTACGAAGGACGTGGGAAGGAAGGAATTACTTCTATTAACCGTTCATAGGACTTCAATGGAGCCACACGGAAAAACATGGAAAAAAAGAAGATTGAGGAACAGACCGACTGTTGATGTTGTGCCATCAGATCCATTTATAAATCATCCTAATTCCGAGTAATACCTTGTTTCCTGATATGATCATAAATTTTGTGTGACAACAGACTCTCATAATGACAGAGACTCGACATGTAATGTTCCATCAAACACAATGAGTCAGCGGCTCGTTAAAGAACTCACAGTTTCTACAGAGGCAGAGCTGCAATGAGAGGGAAACAGCAGCCGATCTCAACACATTAACGTTAAATGTGATTATGTAATCATGTCTGATTCAGACAACTGTTTATTTTACTGAATCTATTTTAAAACTTTCTCTCCATCGTCGTACGTCGTTAAAGAGTCGACGGCAGTGACTCTCAGTTTGTGCATGTTTCAGACTTACAGCTTGTGCCACAGAATTGAATTATATACGCTCTACTGTACAGTCAGTGCAGAACAGGAAAGTGTTAAAGGTATATGGACAAAGCAATTCACTCTCTTTAACATTTGAGATTTTCACAACATTTTCATTGATTTCTCAGAAAACAACAACAAATGGATCCTGATGATAGAAATGAAGGGACTGATATTTATGAGTGTGTGTGTGTGCAGTTTCAAATATAAAGAAAGATCTAGTGAATTTAAATGTGGTTTCATAAGGGGACTGTTTGACCTTGGCGGAGGTATGTGCTCTACTAAGTATCATTTTAGTATTAGGTGTTAGTTTGTAATCAAGTAATCTCGCAATGTTAAATTCGATTTTTTTTTTGATGAATTGAAACTACTGTAAATCATCTTCTAGAAAATTACTTGGTAGAAAACAATATAATGGTGAAAGTAAACTGTCATTTTGGTGGAAGCACAAACTTTTTCAAAGGTCTTTCCATCTTCATCGCCACTCACTGCTCCCTCTCATCATCCAGTTCTTTCCTGTTTTTCCTCTGTCTCTCGCTCTGTCTCCATCATCCGTTGGTTATCTCGATCCGTTCTTCCATCTCAAATGTTTGGCATTCATCTCTGTGTTCGGAGCTTTCCAGCTGTGAAGGAGAATCTGTGACTTCTCACAGTCTGAGTGACAGATATCTGATGGTTTGATGGAGAGTGAGTGGTTTATGAAGGAAGCACAATGTGCGACTTGATACTAATGTTGCGCACACACACACACACACACACACACACACACTCTCACCTTTAATCTGTGGCAGTTTGACCGCTGCAGGCAGAGATGGGTCATGTCAGTATGTTAATGAATGCATTTGTTTTGTCTCTTCACTGAGCACAATGAGGCGCTCTAAGACACGACATGGTTTATGTCACATAAAATCTGCTCTTGACAAATCAAACTTTAGTTTAGGAAACAGAGGCTCATATCATGGGGTCAGTTTCTGCTCTTGGATTTACTATTTGATTGATTGGTTTTTATTTCTGTTTAAAGGTTAATGAACCATATTTTTAACTGAAGCTTGGAATTATTTTTTTTGTTAACTTAGAACAAGCCTGAAAAACCTGCTGGTTCAGCTCCGACTCAGCTCTTTGCTACATGTCCTCTCCAATTCTCTCTCCAAATTCCACGCTAGTACTATATTAATAAAGACAAAATGCCCCAAAATAACTTTAAACTTAGGGTGAGCCTTTTAGATCTAGAGAGGACCTTTTAATGTGAACTTAAAGCCACTGTAACCTTTTCTACCACAAGCCTGTATATGGTGTACCCCCCCCTCTCGCCTAAAGTCAGCTCAGATCGGCTCCAGCCCCCTGGGACCCTTAAAGGACCAACAGTTTAGAAGTAAAATGGGTGGATGGACTGATATCTACCTGAGTTTGCCGCATCATAACAACAAGGATGGCAGTCGAGATCCAAGGCCACTCTTTAATCTTATCTCCACAGCTGTCAGCCTGCTGTGTGTGTGTGTGTGCGAGTGTTTACTTGTACTTGTATATTTGTGAGGACCATTTTGAGCATAGACCTTACAAAGTGAGGACATTTCTGGAAAGTGAGGACATTTTGGCCGGTCCTCACTTTTTCAAAGGCTTGTTTGAGGGTTAAGACTTGTTTTTAAGGTCAGGGTTAGAGTTAAGTTTGGGTTAAAACGGTTAGGTATTTAGTTCTGATGGTTCAGGTTAGGGCTGGCAAATGCATTATGCCAATGAGTGTCGTCACTAAGACAGAAGTACAACAATGTGTGTGTGTTTGTTGGTTTGAAAACAGTTTTCTTTATCCTCCATTTAAAAATTGTAATTCCTTGTGATGTTGCCTCAGGTTTTTAAAAACCGTGCTTCCTCTCAGGACACTGGTAGCAGCCTCTGTTTGGTAACTAACTTGAGAAAGTCACATGACATATTCATTTAATGAATCTCCTTGTGGGGCGTCTTGTCTCTCAAATATCTCCCCACACACAGCTCTGTAGATCTGATGGAGAGCCCCTTGGTTAAAACAGCTATTTTTGTAAAAGTGTCTGTTCCATATCTTAATTAATGTTAGCAGAGAGCTCAGATATATATTTAGGTCACTGGATGTCCTGTCTCCTGCACTCCACCATCTGCACCGGTTTGTTTGTGTGCCACATCAAGAAGCTCCTTCAATTACAGCCCTCAAGGTACAAATTAGTGGTTATTGCACTCGCTGGAAAGGCGTCTCTCTTTCCACTCCTTCATCCAGATGCAGATAAACTATAATTTAAGCCTAATGTGATAATTTCTTGTCTTGTATTGTGAGTTTCATCATATTAGCTGCCTGGTGATGACACACTCGTCCCTGTGCCATTAAGCTGCAGCAGTCGATGGAGGAAGGAAAGAGGGAAGGAGGGAGGGAGGATGGGGGATGTGTATCTCATCTCCGTCTCATTGCACATGGTCAATCGGCTCCTGTGAAAGAGGGGACTTTAATGACAGAGGGGCCCTTTGTGTCAGGCAGGCAATGACATTTAACAGAGGCAACCAGTTAGAACTGATGGCATGTTCACACCGCAGCAGCTTGATGCTTTCTATGAGCGACAGGGAGCATTCAGCCGCTCGATGCTCCCCCTGTTTTTACATGTGTTGCTCACGGGAGGAAAATTGCTACATTGGAGATATTAAAATAGCTTAGTGAACACTTTTTTTTAGAAACCTGGCACAAAAAGTTGTTTTTCCTGCACTTTAAAAATGAGCCCAGGGGATAAAAATAGAGATCCTGCCATCTGGAGTTTTGCCTTGTTCCAGTATTTGACAGGAATCATGTTTAGTCTATGTGGAAGTATGTTTGGACACAGTGGTGGGATGGTGACCACATCGTTCAACACTAACCCTCCTCTCAAAGTTTTTACTATTTTATTCTTCCATTGGACCAACCTTTTGTTCTCTTCTTTCTCGGCCCTGGCTCTGTTTTTCTTCCTCCATCCTTTGGCCTGCTCAGCTCGTAACACAGAGCAGAGGGAGCGGTAGGCCTAAGTTCCTGTGGTTATATTTAGCAATGAACAGATGCAGTGCACTGGAGCGGAACACACCGCCTCTGCTGCTACTGCTACTGTGTGATTGTGTGTGTGTGTGTGTGTGTGCATGTGTGTGTGCATGTGTGTGTCTTTGTCTGTGACTCTTCCTTCCGACCAGTTCTCCCATCATGCACTGCTGACTCTGACTCAGCAGCACAGGACCGGAGATCTGGGTCAGAACATAAACCATTCGTATGTCTCTGCACGTTCAGTCGTCAAAACCTGACGGTCCGTCCAAAAACAATGTTTGTGTTCATACAAGACCTGTTGAAAATTCTCTATAACCTCTTATAATAATAAAATCATACTGCTAATTGATTTTTCAATTAACAGGGAATCAATCAATAATTATTTTGATAATTAATTGAATTTGAAGAATATTTCAAGCACTTATACTCAACATTTTGTGGATCCAGTTTTTCAAAAGTGACTATTTCGGACATCAGCAGCCAAAGTTGCATATCGCATGTTCAAGAGAGAAAACAGTTCATGAAAATTTTAATAATCCCTCCGGTGCTGTGAAATCAATATTTCCAACTGGTGTTACTTGTTCTTGAATTATCAAATCTCTGTCGGCGGATATTCCAGCCATAGTAAATTTAAATTTCTGGTTACCCGCAAGGCCAATAAAAGCACTCGCCTAATTAAAAAGATGTGCTACGTGATACGCTTTCTGGATCTGCTCAGCAGTAATGTGAAGAAGATGTGATTTGTCGTATTGGCCTAAAAAAACACATATCTTTGACTGAATGACGCACTCACAGTAAGTCCGTTATATTAGATTACAATAAAGTGAAAAGGTTGGAAGGAATACAGTTTTGCGGAGCACGATGGTGTCATTCAGAGCATCTGTCTGGTTTCTCCACGCTCCCTGGACCCAATGAGAGAAGCTGGAACACCATGAAAGCTGCTGTGGGTCGGGCTGGTTATGGAGGTAGTAATTATAGAAGACGGAGGCAGACGACCGGTCCAAAGCTTTATGGCGGACCTCGCTATGATTGTTGTTTTTTCCTCTCCACCCCTCCCCCTATGATTGCAGGGCCCATCGCAGGCAGCTATAAGACCATACACATGTGCAGACTGAAGAAGCTAAATACAGATACGTTTATATATGTGGCCTCTGCTTCTGAGTGTGTTAATTGACATTAAAAGAAGTGGTTCCCATGTTTAACATCATTATCATCACTTCTTCTGTATCAGCTGTCGTGAACTCTCTCAGCCAGGATAATGGCTGCGTAATAGCTGGAGATTGCAGCTACTTTTTCACACCGAGCGAGCAGAGAGGAGCCCATCACCGAGAGCCGGGGAGCTTGATCAGTTTTGTCTCAGACAGCTCCTCCTTACTTCTGCTGGATAATGTAGAGTTAAATGCTCACATGTGTAACTGGAGAGTCCTGTGTTGACTGACGGGATGTCCTGAGACCCACAGGAAGCCGCTGAAACAATGGAATTTACTGTTTAAGAAGCAGCATATCCAGTTCCTACTCGGTGGTCATTATTTGGAATTGGCCAGAGGAAATACAATATTATTTGCCCTGTGGAGGAAATGCCTTCTCTTTGTGTTCGTGTTGAGCTCTGCAGTGTTGTCGGCCTCAGATGGTTGTGGAGGCTGAAGACTGTTAGGTATTAGCTCCATTCGGGTGATTTGCGGATTAAGAAGATGTCTCAGTAGAGATGAAACTGTAATTGCTCTGATCAGTGTGTGATTTTGTGTCTGTAATTGTGTTGAGCTCACAAGGATGCAGACAAGAGTGGTGCCTCCTTAATCTGAATGTGATAATGGACCGGCCGGTGAAATCTACAAATGACCCTTGCTGCTTCACACAGATTTTAAGGAGGAATTCCTTTTATACTACTGAGAATAGTATAAATAGTATACAGTTATAATGCTAAAGGAATAACTAAACATTTTGGGAATATGTTCACTTTCTTCCTGAGAGTTAGGTGAGAAGATTGATGCCACTCAAAAGCTCATTAATTAACAGGTTACTGATTCAGTCTATACCAAAACAAGAATACAGTTATCTTAACTTACACTAATAGGAGGAAAGTACTCATGTATAAAAATTACAGATTGTTTTTTCTGGCCTGGAACAGAAACTGCTCCTGACCACACTTTGTGTCCGTTGCGTCTAAGAATCGTCATTGCCTCTCATGGTGAATGTCCTTTAAATTCTCCTGCTCTAATCTCACATCGGCTCACTTGGACTTTCTCCAGACATTTTGAGAGGGGGCTGGGAGGAAAAACTCAGCAGCTGACTCTGACATTTACGCTCTAAAATACAGCCCCTTTGGATAATTTCAGTCGAGTGTGGGTAGTTCAGTCATATGTCTGAAAGCAGCATAGTGAGCATGGATTCTGTGAGTCACGCTCGCCTCTTCCTGCCATTGTCAGTCTTGAACATAGCCTGTATGTGCCACACTGTGTATGGAATAGCTTAGCATTCTTTCAGACAGATATGAGAGTGGCTTCTGTCTCCTCACCGAATGTTCAGCAAGAAAGTAAACCCCCCAAAATGTGTGACTATTCCTTTAAAGCCAGTCATATCATTTGCATTAACACTGAAGAGAGTCACCTCAGCCCAGCGGCCTCGGCTTGGGAGGGCGTCTTGCCTTGCACGTGCGTGTGCAACTGTGCATGTGTCTTCCAATTACTGCAGGAGTCTGTTCTCCTGGACCCAAAGTAACAGTAACCTGTCTGTCATCTAACCCGTAATGTGTGCCAGCAGAAACCTACAAGGGAGAGACAGACAGACAGACAGACAGACAGACAGACAGACAGACAGACAGACAGACAGCAGGCACAGACAGGTCGGACACATAAGAGTGAATTTCTTCTTAACGTGTGTTAACCACTGTTGCACTGACTTGATGCATGCATGCAAAGGTCTTGGCATCTTTGTGGTTCCTCCCTGTGAGTTAACTCAGGAAGCTGCATTGGGTTTACTTCAGTGAATTTGTTTGATCGTAATTAGTTGAAAAACAAGAATTTAAATTCCAGTTTCCATTCTCCATCATACAACGCATCTTATCTTAATGTGTATTTTGGTTGCAGTAATTAGTTGTTTAAAAGCGGCAGAGTGTTTACTGTGTCGCATTCTCTCAGGTAGTGGCTATAATTTAAGGATTTATAAACCGGCACCTGTGGTCTGTATCTGGAAGGAAAACAGTTGTGTCGATATTTTCACTGAACACATGATAACAGATTTATTTGTAATAGCATAGTCACTGTGTTTGTGTTTGCTATCAAACATGATGACTCCCAGATGGTTTGAGGTGCATTTCAGTGCTAGAAGAGATAATTACCCACACTTAAAGCATCAAAAGGAATACAAAATCTATTTTTTAAATATTATTATTATTATTGCACAGCAGGCAGGATTTTAATACTACAGCTGGTGGATATGAGGATGTATGTTAAATCTTAATCTAACAAGGAACCAGTCATTCCAGCTGTCAACTAAGTGGAGTAAAAGGTATGAAGCTACATGAAAGCACAGAATGTTCCTGGTTCGAATCCCATCTTTCTGTTTGGACTTTGCATAATCTCCCAGTGTTTATGTGGGTTTTCTCAGGTTACTCCGTCTTCCTCCCACAGTCCAACAACCGAACCCCATGTAGATTGGGGTTCAGTTGCTGGGACACTCCTAAACGTCCATATAGAGTGTGAATGGTTGTTTGTCTCTGTGTGTTGGCCTGCGCTGCTCTGGCGACCTGTCCAGGCTGTAACCTGCCTCTTACCCAGTGTCGGCTGGGACTGGATCCAGTTCCCCCTGTGACCCTCAGAAGATAAGCAGTGTAGATAACAGATGAATGGAGGGAAGTTAAGGACAATGCATAAGTAAATTATCTTAGTTACTTTACACCAGTGCACTCTCTTCAGTCAGTATCTGATATTACAAGGTATTTTTAATCTAATTCAAACTGCTCCACTTGAGATCAGGAATCACATCTTTGAAGTCACGTTCATGTCTTGTCATTCTTTTTTCAATACCTATGCTGCGGCTCCGCCACTGGGGGGCAGCAGCCCACAGTGACTGCACACGGCTCATCTCATTCAATAATGGCTGGATCTCAGGGTTGCCAAGGTAACTGCCCTGCATGGAGCAGACTTATTGGTGGTGAGGCTCCGAGATACAGAGGGCAGTGTTGAGCCAGAGGGCGGGAGCGGAATCCCAATCAGCAGCTGAACACACACACACACACACACACACACACACACACACACACACACACACACACACACACACACACACACACACACACACAGACGCTGACATTTTTCCTGACTTAACGTTCATTCTCTGCAAGCTGTTGATTTTGTTTGTCGGGCTTGCACATACAAATAATAATAATGATAATAAAAAAACAAATCACAACTGCTGTTTGCATGTGTAGCACTGCTGTTTTGCAATGATAACCACCTGGCATGTGTGTTTTCACAGGCATGATTGACTCGCGGTGATGGCAGCTGTTATGTGGCACTATAGGCTGCAGCTGCTTGGCACAGTGTCGTGCTGATGTTTCAGTCACAGCCGCATGTTTGTGCTCTCTTGTGAATAGGCCGTCATATTTTAATGCACAGTTTTTGTAGATCCCACTTAAACCTGGACATTTTCACCACATTGCATGAAATAAAATCATCCAAAACCTTTTAAAATGACATCAGGGAGACATCATGCTGTGCTGTCATGCTCACAGATATATATGAGAATGTGTGAATCAGTCTCCTTAGATGTTTGAGAGCACACCCCCACCCCCACTCCAAAATGAGACAGGGATGCATAACTAGATTTAAGGTTACGTAATGGTGACTGGAGGCATGGAGGATGTGTATAATCCACTCTTATTTGGGTTAAACCCATCTCTCCCACTCACTCTCTATCT
The DNA here is from genome assembly GCA_026259375.1 of Verasper variegatus. Taxonomy (NCBI): domain Eukaryota; kingdom Metazoa; phylum Chordata; class Actinopteri; order Pleuronectiformes; family Pleuronectidae; genus Verasper; species Verasper variegatus. The sequence goes on from CM048045.1 coordinate 17,936,475, forward strand.
GTAAGAGGACAGGGGCCTTTCCCCTCCGCCTCATCCAAGGCTGAAAATCACAGATCTCTTGTCACTCAGTCTTTTACCAGTCGACTCCCCAAACATCTCAGCTCCCAGGAAACGTCTCTCAGCGCCGTCATGTCTCTGGTGTCTCGGGTTCTCCCCCATGGAGTGGTTGCATTGTTTTGAGATTTAAGAATATCCTTTCTCCAAGCTCTCAAATGATCCATCTTATCACCCAGAAACATCGTCATTTAGCTCAACGTCTTTATTTAAGATAACGATTATTGGCTCGGTCAATATGAGAAAAACATTGCTTACAATTTTTCCAGAGCCCAAGATGACATGTTTTATTTGTTTGACCAATGGTCCAAATGGACTATTAAAGGACACTAAGATAACCCTCAAGTTCTCACATTTAAGCTTAAAATATGAGTTAAAATAATTGTTACAGATTCATTGAGCATGCTGATCTGAACATTTACCTTAAAGGAGACATATTATGCATTTTCAGTTTCCTCTAGTGTTATAGAGCGAAACACAGCTTCTGAGGAAGAGACTGACAACAGCAGCAGCAGTTGACAGTATGAGGGAAATCATGTGTTTTCTGAACATTAGAGCACCTCAACCTTTGCAAGTAATAACCTAAATTAAAATAATGAACCTGAATATGAGCATAATATGTCATATATATTATATATTATATTATATACTGCTGTGTATAGCCTCACAGACCTTCTAGCATGGCTGTGGACACGTTTGGATACCAGGATGGTTTCTACTGGTGCACAATTGTTGTTTTTTCTCAGTTCATCCATTATCTCTACCGCTTATCCTTTGATGGCTAGTGGGCGAGCTAGGGCCATTCGACATTGGGGCGAGAGGTGGGATGCGAACTGGACAGGTCACAGGACCAACATATTATGATAAACAAACATTCACACTCACATTCACAACCACAGGCAATAAAGGTCTCTTTAGTATTCAAATCAAATTCATGCCTGTGAAAAATAATCCATTATTCTATGTATATATATATATATATATATATATATGTTTTGGTTTTTTTTTGTAAAAAATATCAACCCCTTCAAGATTATATTTAGAAGAGACAGCTGTGCGTATAATAATAGACAATGTGTGGATAATAAAATCCAGCACATTACCAGGGAGAACCTGACCGACACAATAGGATTGTGACTGGGATCTTATTGTGTACAAGACAAGGATCTGCATTCAGCACACATGTTGAACTGAACAATTCAGCTTGTCATGGAACAATTCACTGTGTTTATTGTTCGAAAATCTGCGGAACACTGCAGCGCTGTGGTTGCAGAACCCAGATAATATCGCCGGTTATCTTGCCACATCTGGTTGTTTTTGTTAGATTTTTAAACTTTGCATTTTGTCACATGCTGCTTATAAACCACTGCAAATGGACCATGGAAAAAAACCCACCATTGTCTGAAACTCCATAGAGAATATGGGTTTAAGTACATTTGAAAATAACAGGGACATTTTCTGAGGCTGTCTTCGAAATGTATCACATCAAACTGTGAATTTGTTGCCTGTCTGGATGAGGAACAGAAGAAATAGAAATAGATATGAGTATTTTCTTTGAGAGATTTGAGATGCAGAAAACCACATACAGCACCATAACTTCTGCTTATTTGTTTAGTCAAACAGCATCCATGATTAAATATCCAGTGTAATCTAGGTGAACGTCCTATGAAGCCTACACACACACACACACACATGCCACAGTGGTGTGATTGTAATCTCTGATCCATGCAGCTTAAATCCTCATAAATGTTGAATATTTTATGACTTTCCCATTGATGGAGCAGGAAGCCTGGGCTGCCTACCCTCCGCTCGCTGTACATACCCACAGGAGGGTGTTGTTCCTGACAGTGCTCCTTATCTCAGGGAAAGCATCTGAGCCAGCAAAGCTGACACGACAGTGAACGCCAACGCTAATGAGTGATCGCATGATCCAATCATAATTTATTTGTGATGAGGCATTTAGAATGAGCTATTTATATCAATCAGAATGCATGTATGTAAAGTGTGTGTGGGTGGGTGTGTTCAAATGTCAAGTCAAGTCAGTTTTATTTGAATAGCAAGTTATCTCAGGGCACATTACATATCACACTCTCTATAATATTATTGACGGTAACGAGGGACAACTCCCTTTGACACACAGAGAGAGAGAGAGAGAGAGAGAGAGAGAGAGAGAGAGAGAGAGAGAGAGAGAGAGAGAGAGAGAGAGAGAGAGAGAGAGAGAGAAGACAGAGAGAGAGAGAGAATGTGTGTGCTGTTGTATCTGTTTTTCCTTTTACAGTCTGACTGCTGCTCGCCTAGCAGGGACCGTAATGATGGTCGTCAGCACTGGCTGGTTGCTAGGTAACAATTACCTGACTGTGCTTTGTGTGTGTGTGTGTGTGTGTGTGTGTGGAGAGATAGAAACGGAAAAATACAGCAAAGTAGACCACGGCCAAGCAAGTGTCTCCACTTCTGGGCAGAAAATACCCCACATCAGAGTCAGGTTCATAGTGGTGATAATATTAGCTCAGCTGTGTTTCTGAATTGGAATAACACCTTAAATTTTTATAATAATTATTATTATTGTCATTATTATGCCTGTGTGTTTTGTCCCTACCTGTGTTACATCCGTGTTTATAGTGATGGTGTTTACAGATGATGAAGTGACCATGGGGCCACACCTCAGGTTCACATTATTCCCCTGCTTTAAGACCATTTTCACTTTATCAGCTGCTACACTGATACATTCACTCTGTTTTAGTCATATTGCAAAAGCTAGACATGCTCAATCTGCTTGTTTCCCTTTTTTTAACGAACCATCCAGTGATTCATATCAGCCGACTGACCCTGTCATCCCGAAGCCCGGAGCCAGGAGAAACTCCTCTGCTGTGGCCCAGAGGCCGACAGGAGGCCGTGGCACCTCCCCTCAGAAGTGCCTGCCAGCTCCCCCAGACATGCATGATATATTTGGAGATCATTAAATGGTCCTAAATGAGACCCTGGCGTGAGAGCGGGCTCTGGCCATCTGGCCCCATTGTGAACGCCTGAGCTCTGTTCAAACCCAGCCAGCAGCATCAGCACCTCTGATTGGCCGAATGCTGAGTAAGCCTGGGAATTGTGGCCAATCAGATACTCCTTTAATCAATTAGCCAAACCTCCCTCGACCTCTAAATTTCTCTCTAACCGAACCTTCCTGTTATCTCTCCTCTACTCTCCTCCCAGCGTTGATATGGTTTATTTCTTCTAATGATCTGATAAAATAAAAGCAGCTGGAAATTAAATCCAGTAGGTTGAGTATCAGAGGGGGAGTCTTCCTGTGTCATGTTTGAGTCAGATGGTGCAATATTAGTAGTGATGTGAGCGGCGTGGCTGCAGCGGTCAGTCTGTTAGTTAGTTCCTCCTCCCATGATTCCATGCTGCTTTAAGACGTCATCAAACAAGGCTTTTTATTGAGACCCCTCACAGCCAGAGTTACATATTGCAGGTTAAACTATGTTTTATGATAAATAGATGATGTAGGTCACTTCCTTCTTTCTTTTATATTTCTACCATAAGAACTAGAAAATAGTGTGTAGGACTGTTGGGCCTTGGCAGAGGCGTGTGATCCACTGGGTGGCGATGATGATTTTTCATGTCCTTTTAAATTGTCTTAGCATGGCCTTTCTCCTTTAGTATCCAGGAGCACTTTAAGAATAGAAATGTTATGACCTCTCATGACCTTGCTTTAGGTCAACATGTACGTAAACAGCAAAGAGACGACTTTGTTTTCTTTACATGGAGTTTGGTTCACCTGAGCTGTTTGTGTCCGTCTCTTGTTTCCAGGTAACAAGCTCAACAAGGACCTGAAGCACTACCTGAGCTTGAGGTTTCAAAAGTCTTCGCCCGACCATGAGCTGCAGAAGACCATCCGAGCCAATCTGTATCGCCATGCTGTGCCTTGTGAGTAGAAATGTCACGATAATCAGAAGCTGGATGCTTGAATTGGGACATCTGGCTAAAGAGAGATGTCCTTAACTGCTCTTGAGCATCATTTCCTTATCTTAGATGCAGTGACCCACTTTCATTTGGCTCCTGTCTCATCTGTTTCATCTCCATTTAATCTCATCCTTCTATTTCACTCACTCATAATTATTCTGTTGCATTTTATTTTGCTGCCGTCGTTTGAAATCCTCACCGTTTCCTGAATCTGACAAACGAGAAGAGAAAAAAATGCAACAAACAGTTCACACCAGCGCCATCTCTCATAGGGCGTTTTGTGTTCACTGCCCATTAAAGCCACTCGTGTCAGAGCACCGCTTTTGCAGCTGTCAATGAAATATACAAAAAGTGTGGCTCAGGCCAAACACCCTGCACCGTGCCAAACTCCACAGCTGGGCTCGGTTACGTCACAAACCGTTAGATCTGCGGTAGGGTGACACAGTCCAGCGCTGCTCTGTTCATTTGCCTACTGTACTCATATCATGGTCTGTTGTTTCTTTTAAAAAAGAAATCATTTTTGCTTGAGTTGTGATGACCAAAAAGCTTGAGGCAGAAAGTGTTTCAACAAAACTAGAGTGTTTTTTGCTCGCTTCCCCCTTCCCCGGGGAATTGTTTTGATTACCACACATATGCATAGACATGATTTAATCAGCCAAGGTTGGGATCACATCATTATTCATTTAAAAAGCCACATCCTCCTGTGTGACTGTGTGTTTCTTTCCATGTGTTTGCATCGTGAAGCTGCCTGATAAAATGTGGCTTCTGGAAAAGATTGATGTCTGTTATTTTTCCTCTCTCTTGCTTTTTCACTTTCTGCCTCTCGGTCTCTGGCTGTCTGTCATCCTGCGCTGAGCCATGTGACCCGTAAATCCGCCTCTCTTAGCCTCCCCTGGTGCCCTGCCCAGGATTATGATGTTCTGATATATTGAAAATAGATTCCTGCCTGATTATGTGATGAACATGTCGGGCTCTCACAGAGATCACAGGACGATGGGGAGGCCTCCGTGTGCAGAGGATTGACAGTAATGACATTAAAGTTGAATATAGGCTAAATATAAACGCTAAATATGTTTTGCCGGTGATGGTATTATAAGGCTGTCAGCGGCTTCACCAGATGATTAAATGGGTTGCAATTTTTTTTTTCGTACTCCTCACAAAGTTTTACGATGAAAAACCGGAGACATTCAGCCCCTAAAGCCTCTTAAATGCCCTGAAATGTACATAATAAAATTTACATGCTGCATTCATTACCTCCTCAGGTCTGTAAAATCTTTAATATAAGTAAGGCACTGAATGTTATCACCTATTCAGGACTAAGAAAATACTAAATTAATTGAATCATGCCTCTAAAAGTGCTTCGCGTCAAAGACCCTTAACGATATAACTTTTGATGAAGGGTCACAAGCAGCCATTGCTTTTTCTTAAGGGGTCAGAAGGCCAAATGCCACATAAGGAATGCTGAGTTGACATTATTTAGTGTGACCCTTTGAGTTGTCTTTAACAATAACTGAATAAGCTATGATCCAATCTGTTTCTGACTAATTGTAAAATATAAAGTGAAATCCAAAAAGTCTATCATTGATGGACTGGTGTGAGACGTTAGATTGGAATTGCGATGACTTACTTTTGCTTCAAATGAACAAAGACGATATTGTTGTTCAGTGAGTAGCTGAAGTTAGGTTTGCCTTTCAGTCACTGACGTGTGAGATCACAGAGAAGAGGAACAATGTGCAGCTTCAGGACTCATTTCTTTCCGTTGATCTCAACAAAACAAAGTCTCATTATTTTCCGGTCTGTGCTCTTTCATTTTGCTTTGCTGCAACTATAAAGAAGTGAGTTGCTCATTGCGATAATGATTTAGACTCTTGTGTAATACTTTTTCTCATCTGCAAGCATGAGAGGGTCTGTCAAGGTAAATTGTATCATTTGATGTACAACTTTTTGACTCCACGCGGGCCTGGAGAAGTGCACGCCACTACACGGCGGCAATAACTGCACATGCACACATCCACGTGCACTTCAAAGTAAGAAGCGCCCGTGGTGTGTGCAGCTGTCCATGTGTGCACCTGCAGTAACGACCAGTAATGAGGGAGTAATGACCAATGAACATCCACATTCTGATTTGCAGGAAAACATTTTTCACTTTTAGCTGAATGAAAGTTAGCTATTTGTGATTAGTCAAACTCAACAATCACCAATAAAACAGGAGCTGTGTCATCCACAAATGTGATTTAGAGACTCCAGTTGTGCGAGTGCAAAATAATAAGTACAACTAGATGTTTTTTAGAGAATAATGGAATAATATAACATTGACATGGACCATTCTACACACTGAACACTTTCAATTTCAATATTTAGAATTAATTTAGTTTCTAGTGAAAATTTTGACTGTAGGAGATTTACTTGTAATGCAGTATTTTTACAGTTTGATATTGATACCTCTCCTCCACTTCTGTTTCTCAGCTAACCAATGCAAACACAGGTGAACACCGAGTGTTTCCTCAGAGCTATTCCTGGTGCGTGGTTGAAAAGTGACTCACAGCAGTAATGTGTAGACCACTTGAAACACCTGAGCAAGTCACTGCTGAAATGAGGCATCAGCTGCAGACACGTAACAATGAAATATACTCCGTCAATGTTCCATGTTGCACCTTGTGTGAAGCGTGATGGAAGAGTTGTTGTTGAGTTGCAGTCACGTGAGCACATCCATGCAAGGAGAGCTGCCCCAGATGATTTGTTAATTGGAAAATGTTCCTCTTGTTCTGAATTGCGTTCTCAAAATAAAAGACTCCAGTGTCTCTTGATCAAGCTTCATTAAATGGCAACATAATGGACTCTTCCCACTCTGGTTATACAGATGAATCATTAAAAGATGATGCTTGCGTTATTCAATATTTTTCTTACTGTCAAGAAATCAAAATACCAAAACTAATTCAATTTATGTTTAATTTTCCATTAAGACTTGATTCTTGACTCTTGTGAGCCACAAGCTCACTGATTCCTAATGTGAATGTAAATTATTTGGGTAACAATTATATAACTTCATTTTTTTAAAAAGCTGAATAATTTTCTCACACGCAATTTTTTTTTCAGCTAACATTTCTCAAACAGGAATACAAATTGTTGGGGACTATTTTCAGACATGAATTTGTTACATAAGTGAGTATTTACAGAACCAAAGTGTGATTCTCTTAAAACTAGTACAACACTCAGTAGACTACAAACCTTCGCCAAGGTCCAATCAAGCATCGAAATTCACACACCCATAGATAACAGTTCATGTGGCAGATTTCTTTCATCAAGATCCATTAATTACTTCCTATGAAATTGGTGCAAATATCAAAAAGCGTCATGTCTGTGTGTGTGTGGGGGGGGGGGGGGGCACTGTGGATCCGCCCCTTTGTGCAGATCTATACCAAGATATAATGGTTTCTTCTCATATCCAATCTTTCCAGGAAGTGTCATGAAAATGTTGGGCGTAATCCTGCGAACAAACAAACTAAATATTCCGGCAAGCCAAGTGTGCGGTAATCTGTCTAGTTGTTTTTATGTAATGCTGCTAGCTCACAGAAAAACAGCAAATATACTGATGAAAACATAACTTCCTCGGTGGAGGTAATAAAATACAGTACCAATGTCATGACGAGTGTACATCAGGCTTTAGAAACACAGATAATACATTAAAAATATTTTTTATTTAGTTTTGGTCTTTAAAAACGAAATATCTGTGTTTGAGGTTTAATAGTCATTTTTAAGTGACGTTGCAAATTTGTTGACTGCGTATTATACACGATAAGGGTACAAAACGTCCACATGGTGCACGACACAGTACTGAAATGTTGATATTGCCCCCCCCCCCCCCCCTTTCTTCCTGCCCATGCCTCTCTCCCTTTCTTTCTCGGTGACCTACTCTCGCCACCACCTCCTGTTTATTGTCCCTCGGCCTCTCACACACATGCAAATATTTCCTTGGCATGACAAGGCAGAATGACAAAAGCAGTCAAATAAAAGCCACACTTCTGGGCCCTCTGTTTCCTTTGTCCGTGCCTCCTCCCCCTCTCCTGAGCACATGTGTTGCTCTCTCTAAACCCCGTGTGTGACTCGAACAGGTGTCTCTCCCTCCACCACAGGCCGAGGTGGGGTTTCTCTCTGGCTCTCTGGTTTTGTGTGTGTGTGTGTGTGTGTGTGTGTGTGTGTGTGTGTGTGTGTGTGTGTGTGTGTGTGTGTGTGTGTGTTTATTGGAATAGCACCACCCCCTTCTCCTCCTGTCAAACCCACCCTTCTCCCCTCTACTCCATCGGCCCGCTGCTACAGATGGCCATTGTTATCATGTGCAGCAAATGTCACAATTGATAGAGAAGTCGCTCTCTCGTGGGATTCATTTCCCTCTCACGTCTACAGCTGCTGCTTGGAGATGAGGGTTATCTCGGCGTTTGAGCCACAGCGCGAACCATCCTACCCCACCTGATCTCCCCCTCCCTCCCTCCATCTCACTCCCTCTCTTTCTCTCCTTGCTCCCTCTTGCTCTCTCACTCTCTCTCACTCTCTCACCATCGTTCTTTCTTCACTTTAAATCCTCCAGTGAGTGTCAGCGTCCCTGTGGCTCAGCGGTGGCTGCTGCCTTCCTGTCTCTCGCTGTCACACTCTAGCTGCTCCCGCTGTCTCTCTCTCTCTCTCTCTCTCTCTCTCTCTCTCTCTCTCTCTCTGTCTTGCTCCCTCCCCTCCTCGCTGTCCTTCACTCCCTTGCTTCCTTGTTTTCCACTCCACTGCCGATCTCGGGGAAAATCATTGTTGGAGACAAATTTCTCTGTTTGCCGCTCACACAAAGAAAGGGATTACGGCTTGATTTGCTGGCTCCGGGCACGCTCTGCATCCAGGCAAGTGGCAGCTCCTTATTTTCTCCTTGTGCCCTCCTTCTCCTTCCCCCCCCCACACACTCTCATCGCCATCCGCCATCCAAAGCCTGTGATGTATGCATGGCAGAGTGTGTGTGTGTATGTGTGTGTGTGTATGGATGATGCTGTGTATATAGGCTAAGGGAATCAGGGAAGGTGGGGGTAGGGGTGGGAATTGTGTGAGGGAAATAGAGGGGCAGGCTCACTCGGAGCAGGCACGGCCAACCCAGAGGGACAGATGGCCAGTAGCCGTGGTGCTTTTTCCTCTTTGGTTTTCTAATTCACCCTGCAGGCTTTGTGTAAGGCCCACGAGTACACAGACCTTCTTTTCAAGAAGCAAGTGATGGCTGCTCTCCTGAGCTAGAAGGGGTGGGGGGGGTGTATGTGTGTGTGTGTGTGTGTGTGTGTGTGTGTGTGAAAAATGGACAATGTATAGGGAAGGAGAGGAGAGGAAGGAGGAGGAGGAGGAGGAGGAGGGGGTTGCTGTAGAGGCAGAGCAGGTTTTTAAGGGGAGGTTAGGATAGGAGAGGAGAGGACAAGAGATGAGATGAGGGGGGTCACGAGCCTCAAATGCATGGAGGTCAGGTCCAGATGCTGCTCAAACAAAAGGGCTTCTCTGGGGGGAACAGCAGGGGGAAGCGTGGCACTCGCCATTGTGTGTGTCGCTGCATTGCAGGGTGCTGTCGGGGAGCCTCATGCTAATGACGACCATTCATTCTTGTAACGGTTGAGTGGGCCCCGGCTTCTGTTTGCCTGCTTTTCACATATGCAAGGTTCATATTTTAAATATCTGCTGCGCCAACGCACGATTCGCTGTGAAAATGCCAAAGGGGTGGGAAAAAAGGACGGCCTCCGAGCTCATTGAGGAAGCTGGTCAAACATGTGTTTATGCATCGTAATGATGTATGAAGACAGGTGCAGCCTGTGTGTTTGTGTGTGTGCATGTATGTGTGTTTGTGTTTACATGGGCTATGAGTGTGTTGTGAACGTTTGTGTTGTTGTATTAATGGCCATATTTAGCACATTTTACACATACACTAACAGGCATCATCTGTTCCCATTGAAACAAATCACATTGCACACACAGGCCAGAAGAACTGCTCATCTTCCTTCCTCTTTATCATCAGTGTGATTAGCAAGTGGGTGGAATTTGGCACCGGGGGCTGTGGTCTCTGACGTCGCTTTTGTTATTGACAATCTCCTCCAGGCCCATTTCAAAGGCATCTTACGGTACATTACCCAGAAGACACCGTTGCATTAACACAACCTCTGGTTCTGTATCTTGCACCTGCAGAACAGACTGCACCCTCAGCCTGTTCTGACATTCACTTAATCAATGCTGATCGGCAACCACTGTGATCGTTAGCATCAAGTGTAGCTCACAGTAATGCTCTTGCCATTCAAACTACTCGTACACATGGTTCATCGCCCGTGTAAGACAATGGGCATTTGATCGTGTGAATATTCTGGAAATGAACGATGTGATGACAGGATCCCCCAGAGTCACTCGGCTCAACTTAAAGTGATCAGTCTCTGATTAATGAGCTACTATCGCATCCCACAACAGCAGAAACGTTTTCATGTAGTTGTGTCTGTATGAATGTTGGTGAGATCAGTCCAGAGCGTTCCTTCATCCAGACAGCAGCTCTGTTTACAGCGTGATGGAACAAAAACAGAGCTTGGGATTGTCGGTGGAAGCAGGTGTGAGTTCTTTTCACTGTTTGCAGTTTGACGATCACATTTAAGGCAGCTAGCTCAGTGTGTCTCGTCTCTGCTGTTGTCGGCGGAGTGTGGTGATGATAACCCTGTTTTTGAGGTCAGGGAACTGAACTGTGCTAATTCACTGACTGAACAAAGATTCTCTGTTATGATCATGAAGTCTTTTGGAGACTAATCTGTGTGTGAGAGTCTTGTGATGATTTGGATGTGGCTCTACTGTGGCGGGCCAGCAAGCATATATACTGTAGCTCCAGAGAGAGTGTGTGTGTGTGTGTGTGTGTGTGTGTGTGTGTGTGTGTGTGTGTGTGTGTGTGTGTGTGTGTGTGTGTGTGTGTGTGTGTGTGTGTGTGTTAGCCTCGATGCCTCTGAGCAGTGAGTGTGATGATGGCAGATTGATATAAAAGTGGATATGCTCCACACAGAAAGTGGAAAAGATTAAAACTTTTCAGTTCATGAGGCTGTATGGGTCAGGAAAGAACCCATAACATTTTGGGGTAGATCCAGGATTTTTATCGTTTACTTTTTTATGTTTTCAACAATTTCTCAGGGAATAATTCATGGATCTCGAGAAAAAAATATTTAGGGGACTAATATCTATGAGGTTGTGCAACTTGGTGCAGCGTGATTGAATTTAAGGGGACTTCTGAGTGCTACTCTAGTTCACATTAAAGCAATTCCAGCTGTTGGATTGCACACAAATTATGCAGCATTAATATAGTTTTCTAATGTACATATCTGGAGGTCAACAAACCTTCAGCACTGCAGGTTCTTCAACATACAGTTAGTGAAAGGAATTTAAGGTTTCTGCTGGTTCAGGATGACACTGTAAGACTGTAAATGATGAATGACATGATGGTTTGAACCATTATGTCAATGTAGGTGATCCCTACATTGACATAATGTTGCTTTCCTGCTGCGAGTTCGATGAGAGGAATAAGGCCAGTTTCATGTATGTGCAATACATTTAAAGCAAGAGGCAGCAGATTGATCTATTTTAGCATAAAAACTGATTTTCTGAAGACTCATGTTATATCTCATTTATTTTTGGACATGCTGGTCAAAACAAACATGACGCTTTCTGGCAGATTTTCTGCAACAAAGCATATTTCTCCAGATCCCAAACTTTCCCCTCAAAAACTGAATTTGTGTGAGTTCATTGAGAGTGTGTCCAGACCATGTGAATCCACACAGAAAGCTGCAGTCCTCTTCCCTCAGGGCAGCTCCTGGGTTTTTGTGGTCAGGTTGCCTGGGTAACGGTCCATGTCCATGCAGGTACAGGCCTGCGCTGCCAGGTACAAGCTTTCCTTTGCTCCGCCAGTGGACTCCTAATCTCCCGAAACCTAATGAAGTCCAGGCTCTCTGATCCAGTCAAAGCATAGTAAACAAATTCAACCTGCGGCCAACTCCGCACAAACTAATCCCACACCAAGAACGCCAACCATCATCTGTCACACTTAAACCTCTGCACTTGTCTATTTATACCTTTTTACAGAGCATGATGGTGTATCTCCGTCCTATCTTGACTTCTTACCCTCATCCTCTTCCCGCTGGCCTCAACGCCCTTAACCCATCATTCACCCCTGAAGACGTTTTCTCAGTCACGAGAGCTGCATGAAGCTTAGTGTTTATCAGGAGAGACCATGTGTTAGGTAATGACAACAGTCTATATTTATGGCTCAGATAGCAGGAGAAGGTAAAGGGAAGAGGAGAAAGACGGAGGGAAAGGAGAGAATGAGTGAGAGAGGGAGGGAGGCAGTGGGCGGGAGTATGCGGGGGCTGTGGGGCTGCAGCCATTGGCCTCAGACAGGAACTGGAGTGTGAATAGCTCACATTGGCTTAGCCACTAAGCTGGGCTGGACCTCTAATTTGCTCTGCTTGTGGAGCTTTGAAGAAAAACGGCAGCTGCCTACTAGCTGCCTGCCTGAATGAGCTCACAAGCCGGGAGGTAGCAGTCACTCACTCACTCACAGACAACTGGATGATCCATGGACGGTTTGGATGGAATAGGGAGGGCAGAATCCAGCCTGCTGGGATTTATCTTTTTGAATATTTCTGTGGAATAACGTGCGGAGGGGAAAGCAGCAGCAGCAGCAGCCGCGGCGGTGGCGGTGTAGAGGTAATTCTGTGACATTTGCTTCATGTCCTGGGAGTGATGTCCCGGCTTCCGGGATTAGATTGGAAGAGATGTGGGTTGGGGAAGTAGATGGATGCATGCAAAGGCAGAAATACAGAGGCAGGTGTATTCATTATTTTATTTTATTTGAGACTGTGGGAAACAGTGCGTGTGCTGATGTGCTGATATTGATAAGCTGTGATGTGTTGTACCATGTGTCTGTGATGATGGCGGATCTGTGTGTGCACACATATGCATGTTTGTCTGTCTGAGGTGGTGTTTGGTTAGGGGCTGAATTTAAACACTAAACTGTTGACACACTCGCCTGCTGTTAGAGGACATTATTACCAGTGTCTGCCATTGGCTCGTGCTACCTCATCTTCAGCTTCATCTTTTTTTCATCCCCCCCCCCCATGCACTAGCTCCCTAGCTTCACTCTTTAATATAAAGCTCCCCTCTCCTTCCTTCACCTGTCCTCCTCTGTGCTTTCTTGTAGGTGAAAGACAAACAAAACCCCTGCCATCTTTTGTTTGGTTTTCACAAGATTCCCAGCTTTTCATGCTTCAGGTTGTGTATGTGCTTTCCCACAATTCATTTTCAGCCCCCCCCCCCCCGCCCTTACTCCCTCATTCTTCTCCCCCCCATATTGAAAGGGGAGAGACTGGGAGGGAGCCGGGGGAACAGCAGGAGAATAGTGGCTGGGACTCAGCTGTGAGGAGTGTTGTGGCGCGAGCTGAAAGAATGGCCTGTTGTGTTGGGCAGCAGCAGTATTGTGTGTCTGGCCTCTCCCTCTGTGTCCCTCTCCTCTTTAATGGGTAACTCCATCATCCCTTCATTCAAACAATCACAGCGTGGAACCCGCTCTGCGCATTCAAAAAGATAACATAAAATAGGCTCTTTGATACAGAAAGCTCTCCTGATTGCATTTTTTGTTGCTATAGTTCCAATAAAATTATATAATACCATGTTTTCATGTTACAAATGTAGATCCACGAACAAACTATGGGACTTAGAGCACATACCACTGCCAACTGTCCCATTAAATTCAATCAAACTGAAATATATGTGAAATCAGCCACACTGATTATTCAAAACTAATACAAAATTGACTATGACAATACTGTATAGTGATCTAAACAAACAAACCAACAATCTTAAATGTTTGATGCAGCCGAAAAACAAATTGAAATCATATTATAATAACAATATGTATATCTTAGTACATTATACTCAGGCAGGGTTTTTTTTTTTATATAACTGTGATATTTGTGCAGTTATACTCCTCTGGTTGTCTTGGAGCTTGCTCTGTTAAATCACAGGTTTGACTACTGTTTGCATGTGTGCGTCATCTTGGGAGGCAAGAGGAGGCATTAAAGGTCTTCGCTGAAGCTTCCCCCAACCCCAGGGCAGTTAATTGAACCTAAAACAGCACGGCGTGCTCCTAGCAGCACCTCGGCCTCTGATAGGATCTGGAGTGGAGCTGCTATTTGCTTAATCATTAATCTGAGGGCCTCCGCTACATTGATTCTCTCCCCGTTCCCCTTCATAAATCATTATAGGGCAGCAATCCCTTTAATGGGGGGTTGGTGGAAGTGCTGATTGAACACAGCCACGGCACTCAGGATGTAATACTAACCTTGGTCATCCAGGTCAGATGATCAGGACCGAAGGAAGCAGGTCCAGCATCTCAGCAGCATTAGATGTCCAGCCATGACTGGGAAGATGATGTGAAACATGCTTCAGTTACAATGAGCTCAACTGTTCCTAAGAAATACATTGTGATATTCTGTATTTGTGCTATTAGCATCTTTTTGCTGACACCGTAATGGAAGCAAATGGTCATCTACCCGTAGTTTGTGGTTGAGACACTCCCATCATCTGACCAGTGTATTAAGGGACTACTTGTGTAGACGAGGCCTTAAAGTGCTGCCTCAATCAATGCTGCTGCGGTAATTGGCTTAGAGGCCCAAGAGAGTTCCCTGCTAACTCCCTGTGTGACTGTTTGCTTTCTCTGCCCCTCCTCTCCTCTGTCCGCTCTGAGACGTGTCGGTAATTTCTGCTCACGTCACCCCTCAGCCTCTGTTTTCATAACACACACACTTCTCCATCCACACCGAGCTTGTGTTTGTCCTGGAAACACGGAAATTCGTGCTGCAGCTACTGCTTTGGATGTTGTGAAGGAGACAGAGTTAGCAAAGCATTAGCCTACTGGTAAGATTCGTTTTTTTTATAATGGTGACTTTCGATGTGACAAGGAAACCTAAACAATTTTTATTATTTAGAAACCGTAAGAGCCTTGTTTGGAGTTTGTCTCTTAAAGAGGCCTTTTCTCTGCACAGTTTACAGTCCCGCCATCGGGCTAATCTTGCTCTCTGGTCAGTTGGAAGTTGCTTGTTCTCGTGTGACCCCCCAACAACCCCCCCGCCCCCCCACACCCCAGTCACGCATCAACAGCAGGGGTTAAAAACAGCAGATGTTTGGCTGAACCGGTGGGTGTGTGTCTACGAGTGCGTGTGTATGTGTGTGTATGTCTGTGTTAGACAATGAGTGGAAGCTCCCCAGACCATCAACAGCAGGAAGGCGATTGAGGGTATCAAATGTCACCAGAGTGCTGTCAGGCCCACTGTCTATTGTTAATACACATAGGAGGATGTTTTTTCACCTGGTGTAGGGGGGTGTATGGGTGTGTGTGGGTGTGTGCATATGTAGGATGGTATTTCTGTTTCTATACAAATGCAGAAAATCGGCTTTAACAGTCATTATACAGTGACATGATCAAAATCATCTTGTGTCTCCGATGACAGAGATGTGAACTGTCAAACGGAGCGTGAGGTCATGTGGGTGTGGATGGAAGGGATGGTGTTCAGGTTATCTTGGCCTCAGGTGCCAGTGAACCAAAGTGAACCAGAGGTCAGAGCAGGACACCGGAGAGAGGCTGCGGAGGGTGAGGACATATATATATATATATATATATATGTGAAAAGTCATATATATATATATATATATGACTTTTCACGTGTGCTCCAAGAAAACAAACTGAGAGTCAGGTTTAAGAGCCATGAAGTCCAGGTTGGTGTTAATGTTTGTTACAGGAGACTAAGTAAATTTATTAGGAGTGTGCTGTTAAGCTGCAGTTGGAAGTATTTTTTAAAGTTGAAAAAATAACTACTCATGCATTGATTATTCTAATATGTTGATTAGTGTTTGCCTTGTTTATCGTAGAGTGTTAGCATGCTAACATTTGCTTATTGGCACTGAAACAAAGTACAGCTTAGGCTGATGGGAATGCCATTAGTAAAAAAATTATTATGGGGTCACTTTGGCGAGTCAGGGGTTCACTATTACAGACGTACGGTACTCAGACTTCATCGCAATGCATCTATTCCTTCTGTCCTTGGATTTTCTCAATAACCACTCATCCATTTAACTTCGAACTTCATGTGTAACTAAAGGAAATGCAGTGTCGACTGTGAAGTTTTGGGGTTGTTACTTGATATGACTATTACTACTCTACAAGGGCACTGCAACACCCAGAACATTTACAGCATGAACATGTAGGGTTTAATTTCAGTATGCAATGTAATTTTATTGTGTTTTTCACTTGAAAACCAAGTAATTTGTGCCCAAGATTTAAAGGTAGATTGTATGCTATTGTGTTTGAATCTAAGGGGAAAGTTTATACTGTAAACAATATTGATACCTCCAAAATATGTTATATAGCAGATAATTTGTTTGAAGTTGTTTTGATGATGCTTTCAATACAACTGCACGTTGGATCAATGCTGGCAAAACATTTAGCCTCTGCCAACTTTATTTAAAAGGGACAGTGCATATTAATAACATTGCTGAAAATATGCTTGAGTTTGCAAGTAATGCTCATGTTCAGTTTGTCGTCCCTGGGCAGGAAACAGTTAAAAATCCTCACTTTTAAGAATGAAAGCACAGAAAACACAAACAACAACCACAAGCAGTGGAAATATGCAAATAGAAACAAAGCTCTGCACTATTGGGACAAGAGTGATCACTCCTAACACAAAATCAACATGACAGCACATTCAACAAATAGCATGACAGCAGTCAACAAATCCACAAATAAAGAGAAACTAGCAACATGAAAACACCTCTTTCTTCTTGGGTTCACAAGGTTGATTTCTACACAACCAGCCCTCTGAGAATGAATAGTAGTTTGCGCAGTTTCCCATGTGTTCCTGAGGGGCTCTGACAAAACAATGCAGATGGGTCAAAAATACTGTGTCTTCTAGGAGATCGACAAAAAGAAGTCAGGACCGAAGTGAAGCACCGACCAGCTCTCGAGAACAGCTAAAAACAACAATGTAATTTCAGATTCCGCAGTACATCACGTTACATGTGGCTCGCTCTCTGTCAGGCTTGAGCCCCTTTGAGACAATACAAACCTTCACTCTGCCACGTGAATGAAATATTTAGTCGGCCTCCACAGATAACAGCTTCTCTCTCACCCGGATTGCATCAGCCAACCAGAAATGGCAGCAGTGCAAACTTCATTTCATGTAAAAATTATATCTATTTAATCCTATTTTTTACAGTGCACAGTAAAGCAACAGCCAAGTAAAAAACCCTTTTATGGGTTTTCCTTGACCTTTGTGCCTATACTCGTTTAAGTGAATGTATGTTAGCTCAGTATTAGTGATGATAAAATGCCAAACGATGTTGAGCGATATAAGGATTTTTGGCTGTGAAAACAGTGGAAGTTGAGCCTTGTGCATTGTAAAAGATTCAGTAGCCAGATGGCCTTAGAATCTGCTTTTCTCTGAAGCTACATAAAATGGCCTCTGAATGTTTTTGTACTAGTATACACTCTCATTCCCAGTGTGCAGCCGCATGAGCCTTCAGAAACATTCGGAAAGTGCAAGACTCCTCTGTGCTGGTTTAAATCAGATAAAGGAACTTCAAAATGGTTTCTATTTACTATTCAATTTGCATATTTTATGCAAGTGGAAATCATTTCATAGCAAAACTGGATTATAACGTAAATGCAAATCAATCTAGTAATTACCTTGGTATTAAAGCAGCTGTTCTCTGCTCTACGCACTGAACTCTCCTGAAATTATCTGCAGGGGACATATGTGAGAACACAAATGTCCGAGTCAGTTGCTGTGGCCATTTTCCAGAGTTTTTCGAATGTGAGAATACAGCAGGAGATTTTTCGTAGAATTCACAGCGATTTAGTGGATGTGTGGATGGCATTTGAACAAGAGAGGGAGGTAAAAGTGAAAAAAATTAAAATATCTCAGGTTGAAAAAGAGTTTCCATACACGTATAAGATGTGGACAACCTGCCACACACACACACACACACACACACACACACACACACACACCCCTCACCTGAACGCTCTGGACATTTTGTGTTGTTTTGAACGCGTCTGACCAGAGAATCTCCCGCTGTGTTCTTCACGTGTGAAGGCAAAATGCAGAGAATATCTGGACCCAATTGTGCACTTGTTGTGTGGAGTTCATGTCTGCGGAAAAAGCTTAAACTGGAAGAAGATGAAGCCAGCCAGTCATAACTGTTGCTCAGAGACAATGGTATTCTCAGTTTTATTTGTATGTTTTGCTGTTTTCTGTGGAACATCACTGAGAAATGATTCCTGTGACGTTAGTCTCTTACATTCTCTTTCTGAAAGCTTGTCCACACTGCAGGGATACAAGGAATTTGACTCCGATTTTTTCCGTTGCTCTCAACATACAGATTACAAATAGTACAAATAGTGCAATCATGCAGAATGCAGAGATGCTAGAATAAATATGGGAAAGATTGTCACAGAAGATAAATATCAGAAAGATTGTCACAGTTCATATCAAGACAACCATGATTCATGCACTGTACACAGCAGCACTAACAGCAAGGTGATAACGCTCCTCCTCTGAAACACCAAGGTCTGTAATTAATGACTTAGGAGAGGTGGGATGCTCCTCCAGTTTATGATGCGTGTTCAGTAGCAGTGAGTGAGTGGCCCAGTATGAGGAGGAAGGATGTGGGTCATAGCATGCTCTCAAACAGGCCACTTCAGGGACACATGTCCCCTGCTCTGGAGCTTTTTATGAACAGCCAGCGAGGACAGAAACTGGCTTCCACAACCTGCTATTTATAGTCCACATGCTATATATGTGTGTGTGTGTTTACACTCTCGCTCTCTCCTCGATCTGCCACTCGGATTGTGAGTGTGTGTCAGTGTTGATGCTCGTAGAAGCAACCGTGTGTGTGTTTACTGTAAATTTCAAGCCATACACAGAATGCAGCTTAATCGAGAGCAGTGAGTACAGTGAGGAGAACAACTGCTGCTCTGTTTACCACTTCATTTATGAACAAAACACACACACGGAATTGAGCACTGCAATGTAAATCAACTCTAATATTTGGCCCTTATCGCTCCACAGAAGGGACATTGAATTTTCTTTTGCATTTTTAATGCTGCAACCCTTATTTATTTTACTATCAATCAAGATCTTTGATTTCTTCATTGATCGTGAATTCTATAAAATATTCTCAAATCTGGTCATTTTCTCTAGTAATTCAGCAAAAGACCGAATGCGTTACTGTTTTGAGCTGGTCTCTAACAGCCAGTCCGATTTTGACAGACCAGTCCATTGTCGATGTGTGTGTGAGTGATTGAAAGAAGGAGAGGAAAAAAAGATTGACGATGGGGAAAGAAGTGTCTGACCAAACCAACGACATTAGATTTTAAAATGAAATGTAAAGTGTTTGGTTCATCGTGTAACTGTAGAGGGTCAGAGGACGTCAGCTGAGAGAGTCGTCCTTCAATGTGGCCCAGGACAATTTTGTGTTCACACGGATAAACGACTGAGGCAACATGTGTCCCAGGTCTCCTCCCAATGTGGTCAAAAGCGTCCTGTGTGCGTTCACACCTGTGCTCTGATTGGATCACCAAAGATGTTCATGCCAGGTCTGAACGGGACCACAGAGACAATGTTGATGATGTGGCGGGGACGAGGACAGGCCTGGCCAGACTCCTTTATCCTTTTAGCGATGATCCTTCGATCAATACCTGCCTCACACACATCCCAAGAGAGTGCGCTGCACCAAAAGGTAGAGTTGTGTGTGTGTGTGTGTGTGTGTGTGTGTGTGTGTGTGTGTGTGTTTCTCTTGCATAGTTGTTTTTCAGATGGCAAAAGTGCGAGCCGTTTGTTGTGCCAGGCATTTCACGTGCCCATTAAGTGATTGTTTTTGCCGTTGTGTGTGTGGGACATGTGTTTTTTAACGTCCCTTGTCCTCTTTCACTCCCTCCATCTTTCTCCTCTGTGCATGTTTTCCACCATTTGGTAAAGATGCCCCCTGTCACAGCAGCTCTGTACATCCTCCCCTCTCCTCCCTGTGGCTGCAGACTGGCGCTGCTGATTGACTTTGTTGTTAAAGACAATAACTGATCATGATTCGATGTTGTGTGTTTGGTTTCTGAACTCCCCAAAGTTGCAGGGAAACATTCGTGCTGTGGTGGTCACTTTAGTACCATTCATCAATACTGCTGTGCCTGCCCACTTTATCCAATGGATATTTTTCAAAAGGAAGAAGAGAGAAATGGAGAAATTAAACTTCCCTGTGGTGTGAAATGAAGATGAAAGCAGAGGAGGAATTAATGCTGAGACATAGATCGAGCAAAGCAGGAAAACTGAGACACAAAAAAATGGTGGGAGGAACACAAGCTGCTTACAAACTTATGCTGGGCGGACAGTTAGAGTTTTATTTATTCATCGCACAATAAAAGTTAAAGGATAAAAAAAGGGAACCGTGGGCGAAAAGTGGTTTCTTCTACTACTACTCTTCTTCTCTTTGCCTTAAAGCCATATTGTGCCGAATTATTGATGCATTCCAGTTGACTGACTTACAACATTACCACCAGAAAGATGGAAAGAAGAGCAAAATCTCTGACAGTAGAAAAATATCTGCTTCATCATGGTATCAGCATTTTACCAATACTATAGTTTACTGTGAAAATCGAGCTGAATATATGTTTGACAACAGCATGTTGACTTTATCACTGAGGACATTCTTAAAAGAACTTGAGCAGGATAGTGTGTTGAGAACTGATACAGGTTACAAAACACACAGCATCAAATGACTCTCGGATCTGGATCTGTTTATTTAAAGTTTATTTTGTGCAAAAATCTCTTCTAAATCACAGAAGCACTGTCATGTCTACAATCTGTGTTTGTTCAAGTTTGTGAAACTGGCGGCAGAGGAAGGAGAACCTGTGGTTTGCACTAATGGTGGCGTGATTTCCATGTTTCCTGTCACAGGGGCACACTCACACTCATTTCCGTTGTTCAATGGTTTGATTAGGGACAACACTGCTGTTGTTCTGTCTTCATGTTATGATATTGTGGACGTTTGTTTTACAGTTTTGGTTTCAGTTTCAGAATCGTTCCCGCTCTTGTATTGGTTGATTTAATTGAATTCTTTTATTGTGATGATTTTCTATGATCAAGGCTGTGAGTCTTTAGAAGTATTAAACACGACGTCTCTCATAGTCCTCCCTTCATGTGGCTGCAGGGATATAATGACTTGAACTGAGCTTTTCAAGCAGTAAACAGCAACTCACAGATCACAAATTGTTATTTTTATTAGTTACTAGTTACTAGTCTCTAAATTTGCTCTTGTTGACAACATCACTTTGCCTCAGAAACAGATGTGTGACGTGTTTTATTATGTTTGAAGAATTGGTCACCATTTACTTCAATTGATTTGGATTTGGCTGCAATGCTATTCACCAAAAGTGTTTTGTGGATTGAAACACTTCACCCAACCCTCCATCGGCTTGTGGTGAAAAGATAATGAGTGAATTTTCATTTTTGGGTGAACTATCCCTATAATGTGTGTGTGTCAGTGTGTGTGTGTGTGTGAGAAAGAGAGTGGAGCCCCGAGGAACTAAGCTAATAAAGCGGCTGTGTGCTGCTCTTCAATGAAATAAATAAATCAGAGCATGAGAAACACAGAGAAATGTCAAAATATTTTTGGTTGCTTATGAAATAGTTGCGGGCCAGAGCACATCAGCTGAGGAGGCGGTCGTGTGCTCTCACTTAGAGACGTCCATTTGATCGAATCACCTGAGACAGATCTGAGCGAGGCCTCTCTCTGCCAATAATCTGCATTACCTTGTTTTAAAGTAACCTATCGCACTTTCTCTCTGCACCCAGCCTATCATTTACAATGCGTTAAGCCAGGCAAAAAAAAAAGAGAGAGTTTACACTTTAGGTGAGGACATGACTCTCAGAACAGGTCAGGTGGGTTCACGTATTAAACAAAAACTCCATGAGTATGTCCATATCAATATGTCCATGAGCATTTTGCAGAATATAAACTCTTATTGTGAAGACAGAATCTTCTGACTAAAGCAATATCATTAGATTGAAACAGAGATGTGTTAAAGATGGCTGTTGGACTTTTTGTGAAATGCATCTGTTTTCTCAGTGTTAGCAGAGAAGGTCAATACCAACCTCATGTCTGTGCGCTAAATATGACGCTAACCTTATCTTAGAATTCATTTATGCTAAGCTAAGCTTGCATGGATAACAAAATCCATTTACCAGCAGTTCACTAATCAACCCATCATATGTTGTGAAGTGTAAAAAATACCAGTATTGGTTTTACAGGAATGTATGTGGGCGGAAGATAAGATTAAAATCAGAGACAACATAAGATAAGATAAAACTTTATTGATCCACACACTGGGGAAATTCAGTTTTTCCAGCGGCAGCAAGTCAGCCTGAGGTAGACAAGAGAATCAAATTGTTTTAAAAAACCAATAGAATACAAATAACAACTTTTAAATAAGTAGAGGATAAGAGTATAAGGAGTTTTTACGTAAAACAAACTAAATGAACTTCACCATTTAATCAGTGAGCTTTAGCAGTGCTGCTGGGTGACCTCTGTTAGCTTCTGACACGGCCAGGCTAGCTGTTTTGCCTTGTTTCAAGTCTTTATGCTAAGCTAAGCTGACTGCTAACCGTCTCCTGGCTGTATAGCTTCATATTTTGTGGACACACTTGAGAGTGGAATCGTTCTTCCTGTGTAACACCTGCAGGGAAGCAAATCAATCAGTTGGCTATTCACTGCTGTTATGTAATAGCATAAGAACAAGGATGATTAGTTGATCTTAGTATCAGTAAATGTCATGATAAACAGAGGAGTAAATATTATGTGAGACTGTAAAACTCTTTTCATCATGTTTTACTAAATGTGTGGAGTAGAAGAAGCTCCATCTTTCCTTATCTGTAATGAGCCGTGATAAAATCCCATCACGCTGTGTGTCTGTTTATTTGCTGTGTTTATTTTATGGACAGGAGACTTTATGTTACTAGATGTGAGTAAGTGTGTCTTCTGTGTGTAACCACAAATGGAAATAAGGGCACAGCAGAGAATGGTATTACTTAAAGAAGAGGTTAGTAATGTAATCCTGTTCAACAGTTCCAATATACTATTTGTTGTTCATTTTTTTTTAGCAGTGGCAGTATTTTTTAACTCCACCAAGCAGGATATGTTTCCGTCCCTGTTTGTTGGTTTATTTGTTTGTTTGGTTTAAGCAGGATTACATAAAACCTACTGAACAGATTTCCACGAAACGTGGTAGAAGGCCAAGAAAGAACATACCAAATTTTGGCGAGGATCTGGATCTGAAACTTTATCATTGCGAGAAATAGCTTTTTCCCCCCAGATTTTTTCACTCATTTCCCAGTGAGTATGCATTGATCCTTGTATAAAGAATCAGACATATGTCAGGGACCGCAATGTTGTTTGGCTTTCTGCGTTTGCATTGAAAGAGAGATTAACACATATTTACACTGTCTTGTGTGCTCTTTGTTTTGGTGGTATTCAAAGACATTTCTGAATTTGCTTGTGTTACATTTTTTCCCATTCGTACATGCACAGGCTGGTTTCTCACAGTGAAAGAATGAGCCCATTGATGATTGTCAGTGGAAGTTAGTTCATCAGATCCGGGGGTCAGTGCAGAGTCTCACCCGGTCATTGTGTCTCTGGACTGAGAAAGTAGAGACGAACCACAGTGGTAGTGAGCCTGGCCTCGCAGTTACTGTCGTACACTGACAGTATTCAGACTGTCTCTGCTGTGAGTCAGGCTGCTGGGTATTCAACAAGAATTTGCTCCTCAAACTTATCTGTGTTCTAAGGTTAATTTGTAATAAATATCTAAAAAGACACTGGTTCTTAAGCAACAGTGAAAAGTATTTCATTCTTAAATGGACCTATACTGATAAAACAAATTATATTCCATAACATAGAACATTTTCCGTGGACTTGGGGTAGGTGATATGATAGTATGTATACCAGGATTAATTTGTGTTGTCATGTCACCCATTTCCCCTTTTTGTTTAAAACTGTTGCCATCTGGGTGACAATAACATCCATCTCTCTTCAGCAGAAACTTTTTCTAATTTTCATTTGTTCCACAAGACAGTAACTAAGGCACATAATAACTGAGGAAGGTGTCCTGGCTTGTGGGATGTGGGTGTTGGCATGTGTGTGAGGATTTCCACTGGTGACACTATGGGTATAAGGGATTATGCCATAGGTGACTCTGTGATAGTGGCTCTATGATGTTGTGTTGAAGGCGCCTTGTTATTAGGCAGCAAACCAATTTCCCCACTTGGAGAAATTAAGTCTCTAGACAGTAACTGTCTAAAGCTATTCCTTTAATATCTCTGGGTGTAATTGTGGACATCGTTATGATCAATAATCATTTTCCAGTAAGATTCCGCTGGTGTTATAATAACTCATCTTAGCACTGAATGAGTGGGAATCCATCTCTGTGACCTCATCCACATGTCATGATATGGTGAGAGATGACGAACTGCTCGCTTGCAACAAGAGTAATGTCCTCCTGCTCTGAAAATATTCAATCAGCCTTTGAGGTCTTTGCACGACAAGTGCATTTTTATAAATCTGTCATCATATAAAAATCATCACACACAGAGAGCTTGCACACTGAGTGCTCAAACAACTGAAACAACATGATCGACACAATGTGATTTTTACAATTTTGCGAGAATTTTTGACCAAAAATATAGACTTTACACTATGCAAGAAATCAAACAGAAGAAAAGAACCAGAAACTCAGATTGTCCAGTAAAAAAAATTATGCAGTATTATTAATCATAAGGGTTAAAAGATCAAAGTATTTATAGAAATATACATACTGAACATTTGATGACGATGTAATGTAAGATGAAAGATTTGAGCTAATGAAGCAGTGTTCAGTCGTCTTTACTCTGTAATACAGCCACACTAGAATTAGTCATCCTATCACTGCCCTTCACTGTGGGGAATAGCCTGGAATAACAACTCCATTCCCTGCTCAGTAGACATCGTCATTAGAGCACACTGAGCCTCAGTAACATCTCCCATCCTGGGACCACCCAGTCCTATGACTCAAACTTCACTTTCATCTCATCTCGGTCCACTGAGGTGAATACAAAGCAGCGCTTTTGTTCTGCGTCACTGCTGTACACAGTCAGTTAGATGATTTATAATGTTTGCTTCATGTTAGCGTCTTGTTTGTTTCTCTCGGTCTGAGCACTACATGCTGTCAACTAAATTGCCTCTTGCTTATCAATTTATCTGGAGTATCATTTCTAAAATGGCAGGAAGAGCAGCGATAAAGGGAGTCAGTGTTGCAGTGCACTGACTGCAACACTGACTCCCTTATCAGGTGTTTGTGGGCTGGATTGCACCCTGAGGGATGGAGTGTGAGCTTGCATATTGGAGACGTTCAGGTAAACACTTGAACATGAAAGAATCTTGTATCTAACATGAGCTATGTCATATGTTTGGAGTAGAACATGGGGATGATGTTTAAGTGTTTGAAGAGTGAAAACTGCATTTCTGCAATGAATTGCCACCACATAGAAAAAAATGAAGCCTTATTATCCTGGTGTGGGTGCCGCCATCCTGTGCTTTTATAGTCGTTAGATCATAATGTGGATGTGGTTGATTTTAAAGTCTGTTGTTTAAAGTGCCATTCAAATTCATCCAAACATTCATTTTCCTACCAGGATCAGTTGGAATAACACTATCTGACTTTCTCTCTCAGGAGGGGTTCATAGCAGAATGCCTTCATGGGTCCAGAGTCAGACTGACTTTAAATCAGTTAAATCGGGTCAGGTAGGGTCTCATTGTACTGCATGTGCATTTGTAGACATGGTCTGTGTGTCCATGGTTACAAATGGACCCGAGTGTATGTGGTATTGACTCTGATCACGTTGTATATCACCACGAGAGGAAAAAGTGGGTTGTTAGGTTGGAGGTACAGTTCAGAGATCAGCAGAGCCTCGTTCTGACAAGGAAACTACACTTTAATTTTAGTTTATAGGGAAATTAGTAGCCTACAAGGTTTATGTTATTAAATCACAGTTTTTATAAGTGATTTGATCCATGTGGATCAAATAGGTCAGATTGTGTCTGTGTCGCCCAGCTGGCTACAGAACGTTGTATTGTCAATGCAGAAGGTGGAAATAGGTGGAAACACTTGAAGTTCATTATTGTTATTATCTTGCAACTGTATAATTTGTTTCATGTGTGATATAATATGTAACAACTCAAACCCAGAGGAATCCACACTTTTATTCAGGGTAATGGGACTTTTCTTTTTGGTTGTGTTATAATTGCGTCATATCCACTTTAGCTGTGGCTTTGTCTGTCTCTGCTAAAACCTCTGGGGTAAAACAATGTGTGACAAAGGAAAAACAAACTGCTAGCCAGTTAGCCAGTTGGACGTTTTTTTTCCTTCCATTGTTCATAATGGTCACGATTATTTGTTGCTGTTTGCTGCGTGTTTTGTCACAAAGCTCTCCCATGATCACATGCTGCTTAACGACGTCACCGAACTAGGTCTTTTGTTCCGGTTTGTTTTGATTTTGAGAGGCAGAAGTTACATATTGTACATTTTACATTCTAGATTAATGCAGTAGTGAGTATATGTATGTCATCAACTCTCCATGATGCCCCCACCCTCTCCTTTAGAAGATTTTTTTCTTTAATCCCTGAATCCAGTGTCAGGAAGATGTGGGGGGAGGAAGTTTCTGATGCTGTGCAGCCATCAGTTTTGACAGAGGGGAATGGCAGCTTAAAGCCTCTCTATGAGGTCGTCGTCATTTTTCTTTTCCTTCCCAGCAGAAAGTGTTTGGCATACAGTGGTTTGTAGGTGTGTGCATGCATGTGGATGCTCCTGTCTTGATCACAGATGGTTTACAACTTCCATCCACCATCTGCTCCGTCATCTCATCTCCTCTTTGTAAGGACAGAGACACAATAGCTGCTGTCTCCTTTTGACTGGGGTCATCTTCCTCCTCCAAAGTGTTCTTACTACAAAGTAAAATGCAGCACGGCCGCAAATCATTAACTCCAAAGAGGGATCAGGCTCAGGGCATTCAGACCAGTGGGGGAAATGATGGTTTATTTTTAAAGAGACCAAAGAGTTGATTCAAACCTCTAATGTGCAATTCTCCGAGAAGTATGTGAATTATATTGAGGTTCAGTGTCTCGTGTCTTCTCTGGTTTCACAACACGAAGGAGTCGGTCTTGGTTTATATTGCCTCCGACTGAAAAGCTTTTATTGTGCTACAGTTACACCTAACAACACCTAGGAATGCAGTGAGTGTAGCTGTAAAGCACTGCGGTCGTAACAGCAACAATGCAGCCTGAATATTCAATACCAGTTTAAGCTGACTGTAATAGTATTTTGTTTGTTACGTTGCATTTTACAGTTCCACGCTCCCTGTGAAGAAGCGGGTGAGTTGATAAGCATATCAGTGCATCGGTAAAGGTGACCTTTATCTTCTGACTTAGCAGGCAGCGGTTTCCCGTGAGGCGGAGAGAGGCGGCTCAAGATGTGAGCCCCAATTTAATTTCCTGACACGATATTCGCAGCCACTCACCAGCCACTGTAATTCCAATCACCGCTCTGAATTACAATCACAGCTTCTTGATTTCATAACTCTCTCATTTCCTGCTTTAGAAGCTCTTCCTCGTGACTGCTCATCATCTCAAAAAGCTGAATGAACGCTGCGATGTTGACTGCATTTTAACTCTGGTGACTGCATCTCAGCGTGGAAGCTGTGAAAGAGGAATATTGAGCGTGTTGTCAAGCCAGGAGGGGGAAAAAAACAGATTTTTACCTTTAGTCAACTGTAAGCACACGACATGAATTTTAAATAGGTTTCCGCAGCCACTTGAAATTTTTTTTTCTTTCTCCTTACTTTAGGTACAACCCGTCCCCCTCGAGAAGGAGAGGTCCCAGGGGTGGATTATAACTTCCTGT
This sequence comes from Verasper variegatus, assembly GCA_026259375.1. Taxonomy (NCBI): domain Eukaryota; kingdom Metazoa; phylum Chordata; class Actinopteri; order Pleuronectiformes; family Pleuronectidae; genus Verasper; species Verasper variegatus. The sequence goes on from CM048045.1 coordinate 17,964,541, forward strand.
CTGTGGAGGACTTCCTAGAACTTGAGGAGAGTGGCACAATACTGGAAATAGGAACGTATGAAGGTGAGGATGAACGGGGATCATTACTGACGCTCCATGCGACTCGTGATAGCGCAGGTGTCCCTGATTCACCACAGATACAATAAGCGTAGCGGCAATCAGCATTTATTTCTCCCTACATGCAGGAGTGTGCACACGGTTGATTCCGATTAGACTGTACATGATGGGGGGAGATGCATCCTAGGAGACAGCAGGTCACTCCACATTTGCCCCTCCCACTCTGATAAGGACAGTGTTGTGCAGTGCTAAGTCTCAGACTGACACAAACCTGTGTGTCAACAGTGTGCACGTGTGTGCTCTTGCATTGTGTGTTTGTTTGGGAGGCAGTGTGTGATGCGGGGGCTCTGTCTGATTTGTGTGTGTGCATGGCAGAGAATGTTGCGACACTAATCTGCTTGGCACCGGTTCTGCTGTGTGTTGGCACGGTTCTCTCGTTCACGCAGACAATGTCAAATACCTGTCCACGGGAGTCTGCTGGCGCCCAGACACCCGGAGGAAGTCTGAGTTATTGATTCATAAACATATCTGGATTTAATGGATAAATCATTATGTAGAGACATCTTCCAGTATAGGGAATTTGTTTATATGTGCCATTTTCATCTCAGTTTTGTTTGACTATGAAAGCCTTTTTTACTTGATAATAAAATGGTAAATGGTCTGTATTTTTTCTAAAGCTTTTAATGATCACAGTTCTGCTGTTCACCCAATCATACACAAATTCATACAGTGCATCTATGTGCACCACATTCATGAACCCCAAATCAGCAATTTGGGGTTCAGTATCTTGCCGAAGGACACTTATGCAGAAAGGGGAGACTGGGATCAAACTGCCGACCTTCTAGTTAGTGGGCGACCTGATCTACCACCTGAGCCACAGCCGCCCTAGAAGAGAGTTAACAGGAAATGAGGCGAGATGACATGCAGTAACATATTTAATTGAATTCAAACTTCATGAATCATTTGGCATTCTTGGGGAAAATGTTGGATAAATATGAAGCTATTTCTGGTTAGCTTAGCTTTGCATAAAGTCTGGTAAATAATCGTCTGCTTACCAGAACCCTTTAAAGCTCTTTAATTAAGATGCTCCAGCTACGCTAACTGGTTGCTAATTGTAGCTTCATATTTAGTGTGCAGATGTAAGAATGGCCTGTCCAGGGTCTACCCTACGTCTTGCCATAATATCAGCTGGGATTGGCTCCAGCCACACAACCCCCCAATGACCCTCAAAGGATAAGCGGTATGAATGGATGGATGGACAAAAGATTGGTATTGATGTTCTCGTGTAATATTTGCCACACAACTAGAGGAGACCATTACTGCTCCTGGACCAAAGAAAAGCTTCATAAAGCTGCAAAACCAAAGTGAAAAAACTGTGTACATAAATAGAATCGGTACAAGTATTTCCCCAATTTTCCACCAGTCCTTTAATATTGCCATTTCATGGAACGCCAGACCACCAGGGCCTCTCTCCCGTCTCATATTTACAGGGAATATATTGATAAAGGATTGCTACACTGCCAGAACAAAACTTGATAAATTCTCTGTTTGCACCACTGACAAATAAACAACAGTTTCGGCGAGAAGCAGCTGCTAAAACAAGCCGAGTGCTGTGGGCTGGTCCGTTGGTTTTGCTCAGGATGCTTTTCGGAGTCCAGACAATACAGCTCTGCGGCCTCAAACACAGACTAGAACCATTTTGCTTTCCCACCAGCTGCTCATGTCTGTGATGTGTAGTCACACTGTGATCCAGCTTTATGTCTTTTCTTCTCAGCGAAGGAAGATTAGTTTTCATAGATCCTTCGCCTGCTATCTCCCTGTCCGTCACTCTGCCTGTTCTCTATCCCCAGCTTCCCCTCTCGCTGTCTCACTCTCTCCTTCTCCCTCCTTCTGTGTCTCTCTCTCAAGCATGCTAATGTCCTTCTTGTTGCCTAGGTAACTATTATGGGACCCCCAAGCCACCAAGGCAGCCCATCATTGGGACAGTGATTCTCAGTGATGCAGGCTCCCAGCAGTCCACCCCAAAGCGCACCAAGTCCTACAATGACATGCAAAACGCCCGAGTAGTGCCTGCTGACGACGACGATGACGACCAGGCCACGGAAATGAACAACAGTTTTACAGGTGAGGGCGTCGCAGCTCCTGCCTCTCTCTCTCTCTCTCTTTCTCTCTCTCTGTTCGCTGAAGTTTCTGCATCTGCAGCGTTCTTTGTCTCTGCATGTGTCGTATTCTCCATCTGTGCCGTGTTTGTTCTCGAGTGGATGCTTGCTTAGGAGTGTCAGTGTGTCCAAGGTTAGGAATACAGAAGGAGAGAGAGAGAGAATGTGTCTATGTTTATGATCCTCTCCTCTTTCGTACGGTGTCTGCCGGTTACATCATGTCTTTGTGATGCTGATTCCTCTCTCTGTGAGCCTCCAAACACCGCCATCTGCCTGTGAGGAGGGGTGTAGTGGGGGAAAAAGTGGATTACAGGCTTCACTCACGAGATGCATCATTTTCTTTTCATGCCACAACCATTCAACTCTTCTCTCCTGTCTGTCTCCACACCTACATGTTTTTCTTTCTCTTTTCTTATTTAGTTTATCAAACCTCCCCCCCCCCCTGCACATGTTCATGTTTGTCGAGTTTTGATATTTCTGCCCCGGGTCATATTCCAAGATCTTCTCAACACATTGTAACAGAATTGCTGTCTGCAAATATGATACAAATACACGTCTTTTCCTCTCTCCTTTGAGCTCTGTCCTGTCTTGTGTGTGATAGGTGGTGTGTTTTTTCCTCTTTCTGCTGTGAATCTATGCCCTCTCTGTGTCCCTCTTCCAGGCTGCCAGAGTGTTGAATTAGCATTTGATCAAGCCTGAAAGGCCCACGGAAGTGGTGGACACTGGGCCAGAGCCGGGGAGCGAGTGGGAATGGGGGGTTGGGATACCAAGCTTTACAAGAGAGGGGCTTATGGGTGGAGAGGTAAAAGAGGGTGGGGGTCAAAAAGAGTTTGGGAAAGACTCTGGCTGATAGAATTAGCATTTTCCTGGGGCCCTTTCAGTACACTAAATATGGGCGGGAGTAAAATGCAGGAATAGGGGGAAGGGGAAGTGCTGTGAGTCTGCGGTTGTTAAAGTTGCATGTCTGCTCTTTTCATTCTTTTCTTGCATGAACGAGACATAAACTGTGTTTTTCTGTTGTTGTTGTTTCTCCGTGTCGTGCTTGTTGTGTTACCCAGGATCCTTAGTGCGTAGTCTCTTCCCCTCTCCTTTGTTGTGCACAGGTAACCCTAACGATCAGGACGAGAGCCGCGGCGGCATCCTCCGGCCGTACCCCGCACGTGACAATGCTCCATCCTGTGGTTTGAACAATGCGGCCACCTCCACCGCAGACAGCGGGCAGCAGACCCTTGCAGAGCCGCAGGTCTCTCCAGAAGAACCGCTGGGGCCGCTGCCTGAGAACTGGGAGATGGCCTACACCGAGAACGGAGAGCTTTACTTCATAGAGTATGTATCGACAACCTGCAATATTCAACACACAAAAACTCCTAGCACTGCCCGTGTAAGCATTTCTCACCACAGCTCATACCATAGTTGGTGTTTTCTGTATTTTACCTGCACTATTATCCCTTTTGTTCGTCCAGTGGCTTGTCTTCCCCCCCATGATTTGGTTTTTAGGCCTCCCCAAGCCAACCTGCCCAACCCCCTGGGTCGCACTGCTTTCCTGTTAATCCCTGCATGTCCCGATCTCTAAAGGAGATCACATCCTGATCACCTGACTACCTCCACCTCTCTGTCCTCTCTGCAGCACGGCAAAGACACACCAACCGGACATGGCTGTGTATTTTCAGAGCTTGTATGTTCATTTCTGCTATCACTGAATTACAGTATGTTCTTGTGTAACAATAGATGTTTATTGCTGATATCCTGCCTGTGTCGCTCTGTTATCCTAATTTTCCTCTCTGCAGCAGATGCCCTCTGTCCTTTGTAAACTTGCTGACGCAGTTTACTTTCTAATTCTTATTTATGCATACGTGGTTCACTGCATTGCTTTTATATGTCTGGTTGGCAGCCCCCGTGTTGAATTGTTCTGTTGTGTTGTTTGTTTTGTCTCAGCCACAACACAAAGACGACGTCGTGGCTGGATCCTCGGTGTAGAGACAAAGCCTCCAGGCCTCTGGAAGAGTGTGATGACGATGGTAAGCTGCTACTCGTCATTTACACAATAAAAGTGTACATTCACACGTCTGTGTAGTGGTTCAGGAATCAGCAGGTGGTGTTTGAGGTGTCAGACACGCTCTTCATGTGTATTAAGTGGTGACACATTTCCTATTTCCCAAACAGTGAATTTAAAAGAGGTTATATCACAGTTTGGGCTTGGTTTTTATTGTGTGATTTATTGATTTGCTGCGTGTCCTACATTTGCCTTCAAAACCCTTAAATCCACCGTCGGAAAATTAAAGACATGCATGAGAATTTACAAATGACAGTTCACAACTTCTGATTTCTGAGCACAAATTGAAAAATTGCACCATCAAGTGGTGCATTTTTAGGTGGCACACTGCACCTCTCTTCGTAGCTCAAAGTGTTGTTTTTTAGATATCAGTTCTGAAACTAAGGGGTTTCTGTTTCTCTCCCTCTTCTCTGCACTGTCCCTTCATCCTTTATTTGCTCTAAATTCCTCCATCCCCCAAACCACCTCTCCTCTGCTATCCATCCCCTTTCCACTCTTCATTCTGTTTCATCTTTGCTTTCACCTTGGAGAAGAAGGGATACATACTGAGGACCTGGAGGGTGATTTAGGTAAGAATCTTTTAAATGTGCCTCAAACAGGGAGGATTCTGCAGTGATTTCTTAGTTAACAGCTTCAGTAAGAGTTCTTTTGATAGTGCTGTTCGATTCTGTCAGTGGGCTGCGGTAGAAAGATGTTTGATTTCGTTAGGAGGAAGGAGAGACAGGCAGCACAGTGGTTAGCACTTCTGCCTCACTGCAACAGCACAGGGTTCCCAGGTCAGCCAGGGCCTTCTGTGCGTGGAGTTTGCATGTTCTCCCCATGTTTGCTTGGTCTTCTCTGGGTACTCCACCCTTCTCCCACAGACCAAAGACATGCAGACATGGATTAAGTTAGTTTTAAAGACTTTAAAGTGATTGGTTGTTTGTCTCTGTACAGTATGTTGGCCCTGTGATGAGCTGGCAAAGTGTCCAGGGCATGTCCTGCCTCTCACCCAGTGTCAGCTGGGATGCGCTCCAACTTCGAGCCTCAAAGGTATAGGCAGGATAGATACTGGAAAGAGGGAAGGAATGATGCAAATGATGATTTTGTATTGTGTGATGTACTAGTTCACATTCTGGATGCCACAAGTGGTGACATGATAAATGTTTATGACATCTGCAGAAAGCTGTGATGCATATTGACAGTTGGTGGTATGCTCCCATAGCAACAACTTCTGAAGAAGAACACAGTAGAACTATGCATGTTTCATAAAAACAAAAGAAGACAAATTTTAGGCTCGCACTGAAAACTTTTCAAACTTCAAAACATGAACAATTTTAATAAGATTTAATGGTTTGTGTCTGGAGATGGTAACGTAAACCATCTGAGGGAAAACTGACCAACATAAATTATGTCTTTGTCATGTCATAAGTGATTATAATGTCTTTTGGCAGCGGGCTTCATCACGTCTTACTCTGCTCACCAAATGTCTCCCTCTAGAATTTCAGCTCGTGCTGGAGCCTCGCAGCATTAATGGCTCACATGTATTACTGTGGGATATTCTGTATGTGGTCTGGTTATATGTTTTTGATCAAAGCGCTGCCTTAAATTCTAACATCCATACCAAAGGTTGAGCCTTTGGGGATTTGTTGATAATTTCATTTCCTTTTGATGTAACAAAAACAATATCCAATTCAATGGTCATAGCGTGACTAGCGGGAGTTACTGTCTACAATTCACAAAAAACACATCTGGAACATTTTATGCTGAGGACTTAGGCTGATAGATAACTTGGATGTTGCTTCCCAGACTGGCAAATGGCTCTGCTGTAGATTCTCGTCCCATATGCAGGTAGAACAAACAACCCCCGTAATGGAATGAGCGCTCAGACTTGAACAAGGTCTTGGATGTCTGGCTGTGAGCCTTTATTATTGCTGGCCACTCAGATGCAGACACTCTGTGATTATTGATTGTGAAATCCAGTCTTGCGTGATAGTGTTTACTGGACTTGGGAGGTGCCCACAGTAACACGAGAATGTAATGTCTTTGTCCGAAATCAAATACAGTCGGGTGGGGATCGGAGATGCCAATGTCTTAATGGGAATGTGTCAGTTTAATAGGCCTGATTTGTCCATCAATTCCCAGTTGTTAGAGTGTGTGTGCGTGTGAATAACATTATAGTAATATTTAGGAAAATAATTACAATGTGCAGACATTAGTGATATACCAAAAGAAAAATGTTAAAGAAGGTGGTAAAAAAATTCTGTGAAGAGGCTCCTTTATTCTAATCCATGCCAAGATTTTATGGGATGTTTCTTCGCCTATCTCACATCCTTTCTACAAATCTTATGGAAATCTGTTGATCAGCTGATTGATAGAATTTAAAACAGCGAAATGCAAACAACATTAAAAATCATTAATGTGAAACCTCTATCGCTACAATAAAGTCCATTAGATAAGAGTAAATGTGACATTATACCATTTATCTTACTGGGTGTACTCTAAGTATAGAACTACAACTATATTTGCTGTACTGATAGTTCTGTGGATTCCAGCTAACCACACTAACCCACTGAACACTGCCAATAAACCAATGAACTACCTTCTTTATTTCAGAGCTGCCTCCAGGATGGGAGAGAATAGACGACCCAGTGTACGGAGTGTATTATGTAGAGTAAGTTTCTCCAACTTAAAGAGCGTCTCACAAATCTTCTGTCTTTAGACAACATTCGCTTGTTTTTACTGCAAAGACTAAACATTTATTTTCCCCTATCACCTTGTTTTCCTTCCCTCTGTCTGTCTCAGTCACATAAACAGGAAGACACAGTATGAGAACCCAGTAGTGGAGGCGCGGCGTCTGAAAATTCTTGAGCAGCAGCAGCCGCAGCAGCCGCAGCCGCAGCCTCCAGAAGGTGAGCGGTATATTCGAGGTTCGTTTCCTGCCCTGGCACGGCACCATTTCTTTCTTTCTTCATGTCTGTGAGTGTCATGTCCTTCTAGTTCGTCCAGTGCTCTCCAGGGATTGGGCCCGGCTGTTGTTTTTCTCTCTGTTGACTTCAACACTGTTAGAGTCAAATTTTTATTCTAATGCAAACATTTTTTGGAACAAGATAAAGCTGGCCCAAGCCCTGGTGTCGTCTTTGGTGTTTAGATTTTATTTTACATGATTTAAAACCATAAATGCTATTTATCATTCTGTATGTGATCATTTAATTTGCTTTAACATGAAAATATAAGAGATTTCTACTGAGATATCCAGAAGGTTTCCACCTCTGAGGCTTGGATAGTTGCAGGGAATGAGTGAGAGATATAAGGAATATAAGGAGTGCGTTAGGTGAAAGGAAAAGGTGCATGCTGGTGCTCTGGAGAACAGTTGAGTTATTTGCCAGGCGTTGTTGTGGCAGCTGACTGTATTGATCAGCAGTTGGAGCTGCAGCATCGGCTGTGACACACAGCTGATGGAGGCAACTACAGTAAGTTACTTTAAAACATTTGATGTTTGACTGATGTGACTTACATCAAAAATCTGACTCATTCTTAGAGTCCTGCAGTGGAACCCGAACACAGACATGATGCACATATGTTTACATCCAGTGGACCCTGAAGTCTCACAGGATATCTCTAATCTTTACTCTGGATGAATTCATATATCTACTCAGATATCATTGAAGAAGACCTGGCTCTTATACCTCCAGAACTCGTCTGGCATTAATCACTTATTAGTAATTTTTAGGTATTAAAAGAAATCCTGTGATCAATGTTAGTAGATAAATGGGTACAAAACAGGAACTGTTCATTTCTGAGTCAGTATACTTTCCATTAATATCCCCTGAATCCCTAAACGTAAAGATATACAGTCTAGAGAAACCAGGCTCCAGATGTAGCCCACAGCCAACTGACGCCATGGCAACATTATAAAAAATATTTGTAAAAGATTTGGGTCGGGTTCGGTCACGTTGGTTGGGCTATTTTCTATGCTGCACATACCTGTAATCAGGGAAAACATCAGGCTTTTATCGGGCTCTGCTAATTTTCTCTCAGGCTCGGATAGAAAATTGCAGACAGAGCTGCACTCTAGTTTACATCGCCTGCATGGAAAGTGTAGTTCCAAAGCTTAAAAAATCCCAAATTCGAGCAGACAAACAATATAAAAAGTGCCAAAATCCATTAATATGAACTTTTTGCATGTTGTTTTATCAATAGTAACAAACTCTGTGTGCAATTTCTGCAGTACACGCACAAGTACAATACTTACAATACTAGTACAATACAAGTATCGTACATTCAACAAAAACACGATTAGAAACTGATGTAAATGACTGAGGCAGCATTAACAATGTTTGCTCCAAGCTCTGTGTATGTACATGTGTTGCTGTTAAGTGTCTATGTGTGTGCATTTGTGTGGCATGTAATTACAAGTTTGTGTTGAGTGTGTGTGGATTAATGTGTAAATGTGTGTAAATGTGTGTGTGTGTGTGTGTGTGTGTGTGTGTACAGAGTGGATTGAGGAACACTCAGCAGCGGTTCCTTTGGCAAACTACGCTCCAAACCACCTGGAGACCTACAGGGACCCACAGGTCCCACCAACTCTACCTCCCGGCCCTTCAGGAGCCAAACGTAAATGTTTACACTTATAAATATATTATGTATATATACACAAACACACCTCACCACATCTGCCTGATTTATCTATCATGTGCTTCTAACTTGTGCTCCACATATGTCAGATGAATAATGTTTATGTTTACTACATTTTCTTGTATATTTACAGTTTTTGATGTTAACGTGTGAACAGGACACTGATGTTTTTAAGAATAACTATATGGGAAAGTAATGCATGCAGATGAAGTGTGTTGTTGGACACATGTCAACTGTTCAGGCTGCCTTTGCCTCCATAAACACTTCTAATAACTAATCAATCAACGGTTTGACAGCCAGTGTAAGTGATGCTGTGACCAACATTTGAGGAATGAGTTTTCACCATATTATTCAGACACTTTGAATGTCTTGTATATAGACAAAAACAAGCACAATATTAATTTCTGCAGGAGGGAAACCTTTCTTCACAAGAAACCCAGCTGAGCTGAAAGGAACCTTCATTAACACGAAGCTGAAGAAGAGTCGCCGCGGCTTCGGCTTCACTGTGGTCGGAGGTGACGAGCCAGACGAGTTTCTACAGATCAAAAGTTTGGTGCTGGACTGGGCCTGCTGCTGTGGATGGCAAGATGGAGACAGGTGCGGTACATAACCACCGTCCACAGGGGGCACTGTTTTCATATCAACAACATACACTGTGGCGTTCTGAGGACACATTACATCCATTTTCTATGAAACTTCACCCGTGCACAACAGTGACGACAAATATCACCAACAGTGTAACATAAATTTTACCGAATAGACAAAGATAAAACAACTTTTAATAGAAATGAACTATAAATCACTGCAGTACTAACGGATCACTTTCCCTGGTGCAGGTGATGTGATTGTCAGTGTGAATGACACCATCGTGCTGGGCTACACCCACGCTCAGGTGGTGAAGATCTTCCAATCCATCCCTATCGGCTCCATGGTGGACCTGGCCTTATGCCGTGGCTACCCGCTGCCCTTTGACCCCGATGACCCCAACACCAGCCTGGTGACCTCAGTGGCAATCTTGGACAAGGAGCCTATCATCGTCAATGGACAGGAGGCGTTTGACTCGCCTTCCAACCTGGTTGGACCCGATAACTGCATGAGGGAGTTGCGGTCGCACAGCCCCTCGGCTGAGGTGGCGTCTAACGGTTCACACGGTTACTCTAGTGATGTGGTCAACCTGGCGTCGTCCATAGCCACCCAGCCCGAGCTGATCACCATCCATATGGAAAAGGGAGACAAAGGATTTGGCTTCACCATTGCTGACAGTCTGACGGGCGGAGGGCAGAGGGTCAAGCAGATAGTGGACTATCCGCGCTGCCGTGGCCTTAAGGAGGCGGACATTCTGATGGAGGTCAACAAGAGGAATGTCCAAAATATGAGCCACAACCAGGTGGTGGACCTGCTGAGCAAATGTCCCAGAGGCAGCGAGGTCACCATGCTGGTGCAAAGAGGTACGTGTCGCATCTTGATGTCGGATATGTAACAACAGAGGTGGATAAATAGGAAGAACTGAATGTAGAGACAACAGCTCAGCTGGCACAGGTAGAGTGACAGAATGTGAGAGCAGCAGATAAAAGTGAGGCAAAGGGTGGGAAGCAGGTTGAAACTACTCGGACTGGATGGGATGAAACGAGGAGAGGTACAGGAACGATGATCTGCGTTCATTAGTCTGCCAGAGGGTGTGTGTGGGAGGGAGTGGGAGGCTGCGTAAAGAGGCCAGAAGGATGAATGAGAGAGGATATGGAGGAGGAGCACATTAGGTCAGGGACTTGAATACGTTCTGAATGCAGATGCTGCTCAATTAGATCCCAGAGACGCTGTCAATATGTATGTTTGCTATTGTCCTTTGTAGCCTATATGATAATTTAGGTATCGGGAAGGTTGTGGCTGTTCATTATCTCTGCAAGATGTGTTTTATTTTTCTTTGGAATAAAGTGAGAGGACATTAGAGCCTGTGAATATGAAAACAGAAAGAGTAGAGTGTTCTGGTTTTGTTCAGAATACTGAGTATTCAGGTTTATATTCTGCTGTTCTTATATGTGCTATTGTAGCCCCACATTATTAAACGCTGCTATTTATTGCCTGGATTCTCATCCCTCTCACTTCTACACGGTTCGTGCTCCTACATCGTTGGCCTGGAGTGACCCAGAGATAAATGTTTTTCTCAGTGAAATGTCAAAACAGACAAATTGTTTTTTTTTTCTGAGTGCAGAGTGTCCGTGTAGACGCTTGAATGACATTCTACGTTTCTCATTTGTGTTCGGTCCTTCTCATTGTTAAACTGCTGTCCACGCTGGCTGACCCGCAGCTCTGTTAGTGGCAGGTTGGAATATGCAACCCCACATCAATTATGCCCTCTAATGATTTGACCTTGTGCACTGCTGCTGGAGTAACGCTGCTGTATTGTGTTAAATGTCAGCATCATTATGGCGCCTCTGTGTAAGAGTGTGTGTGTGTGTGTGTGTGATGAGATGCAGAGTGGTATATCTGCTACCAGAGCCTGGAGGTAGAGGAAGATTACAAAGAAAGCAAGAGCAGGGCAGAGAAGAAATAAAGGAGAGGAGAGGAGACGACAGGAAGTCACGGGGGCAGACACAGCGACGGACTGCAGCGTTTACTTTGATACCGGTCATTAATGAGTGGTCAGGTGATGAGGGACAGAAACTACACACACAGGCCGCCAGCGGGTTAATATTCATTTGAATTAAGGTCCAATGACTGACTTGAGTTTGAACAAGCATTCGACACCAGCTATCGTTGGCGGCGGAGGTTTGACTCCCACCTCAGACATGTAGGATAAGATCTTATGTAAGTTCTCAGTTTCTATGTTTGTGAAGCACTTTGTAAATTTGTTTTTGAAAAGTGCTACATAAATACAGTTTTTTTCCTATTATAAGAAATTTGCCTTGGATAAATAAATGACAACAAAAATTACAAATAAAACCACACAACAAATACATATACACACACACTTGTTGCATCACATGAATAAGGGGCTGCTGTGCAAGCTACTTAGAGATCTAACTTTGATTAATAGTTTGACAGATTGAGGAACAAATGACATCTGTTCAGTCTGTTCAATGGAGCCTGTGGGACTCTTCTGCTTGATGAAGCTGATATTCTTCAAATAAGACACAAGAGGGGTCGGAGGTAGAATAACCTGCCAGTGACAACATCCTTTTAAAATACGCAGCTTGACAACTTGACCCACCATCTTTAATCAGATATTTAAAGTCTACCCAGTCGAGCTTTAAGCTGAACAGAGCGACGCACTCCGATTCCACACTTCAAGTGTTGCTGGTGTAAAGAATGCAGATTCAAGTTAGGAATATGAATGAAGAGTTTTTTTTGACATTTGACTTCGAATGAACAGTGATTAGCACTGTTACCTCACAGAAAGAAGGTTCTCGGTTCGAATCCCACTCCAGCCGGGGTCTCTCTGTGTGGAGTTTGCATGTTCTCCCTGTGTTTGCCTTGCTCTTGTCCAGGTACTGCAGCTCCAGTAAGAGGACATGATTGGGGGTTGGGTTAATTGGAGATTCAGTAGATGGATGGATGGATAAATCCTAAACATATCATCATTGGCTACAGCTGTACTTGATAATAAAAGTTTTAGAATCTTTAAATAGGATTTGTGCTTTGCTTTGCAGCTTTCTGTCTCAGAATGATGCAGTGACCTTTGCAGTGATTGCTAGCAGCTATTGGGCACAGTCATTCACAAACAACGATTATAGGAGCAAAGAGGAGCGAAGTAAGGCAGATAAGAGGAGAGTGTGGAGGATGAGAAATAGGAGCACCGGGGATCATGTTTTGAGAAAGTGGCGGATTAGAGAAAAAGAGTGTGAGATTTGCTCAACAGCACAGGAAGTTCAGCGAGGGGAGCGTATGAGAGGATTGGTTTAGATGAGTATCGTAGGATGAGAGGAGGAGGAGGAGGAACAAGGTGGACTTCTGCAGGATGAGAAGATGCTTTAATCTGTGACTCATCAATCTGCGCCGACTGACTCAAAGTCAGCACAGTCACTTATTATGAGAGGACACAAAGACCAAGGTCAAACAAACAGAGCATCACCATCATTTACTGCAGTAATTTTTTACTTTTCAGTTTTCTGCATGACTGTGTGAAGTTAACTAAGTTGTGTCACAGAAGTTGCATTCATGCCAAATGATCTGCCACAAACCAGTGACCACTTTTAATACTGTGTGTAGTTCCTGTTGTTTTAGTGATGAAGTGATTCAGATTGCTGTGTTATCTTGACAAAGTGAGAAAAACATTTGCAAAACCACACCAGTTCCATTATCTCTTAAGCCCCTTTTCCACTAACACTCCCACTAACATCTGGCTTTTGTCTGCAATGGGAATGGATATGTTTCAGTCCCGGGTCAATTGATTCCGCAGGAGACACAGGTTTTATCGGCTCCGGCCCTGAATGACACCGATCGAAACATGACATTCAGTGCATTTGTAACATCAAACATGGCAAACCAGGAGGGAAAAACAAAAAGGCGATTGACTCCTGCCTTTTTCAGCTGGTTCACGTGCGTTTAAGTAACCGCACGTTACACCTGCTACTTTTGATGTAAAAAAGGCATAGATTTGACTGAATGTGTGGAGTTTTCATGTTCTCCCTGTAGCCGTGTGAGTTTTCTCCGGGTACTCTGGCTCCCTCCCACAGTGCAAAGACATTCCGATTGGGGGTTGTTTCTACGTATATGTTGGTCCTATGATGCACTGGGGACAGGGTCCAATGTCAGCTGTCATCTGTTGCAGGACTCCCACAACCCGGATAAGCAGTATAGATAATGGATGGATGGATTTTTAGAGGCCTGTGGTGCATTTTGCAGTTACCTTAATGCTCTGCAATGGCAAAAGAATCTCACATCAACACACCCACATTTGTGGCTCTTTGATTGCCTAACAAATTAGCTCTCTAGTTTCAATTGTGTGGTCATTTAAAACCTAAAAGTGGGGGGAATAGCAACGTGTAATTTGTGCAACAGAAATAAAGGAGATGTAGAGTAGGTCGTTGTGGTAATGAAAGAAGTAGCTGCTAAAGAACTGTGAAGTGACAAAGAAAGGGTTTCGGTTTGCAGAGCACCTGCACTCTAAGGTATTTGCATGTGTGAATATGTATGTGTTAAAAAAAAGCGTATTACCTCATCTCTCTAGTCTAAGAAATGTTATTTTCCAATAAAATTTTAAAGATAACATCTGGTGTTCTCAAACACAGTATCCGCTCCTGTAAAGGAGGCCAGGCCAGCAATGACTCCTCCATCTTGTCTCCCCATCGTTGTTGCCATGACAATCGTGCACAGCGTTCCTGTCCCCTGAGAGAAAGAGGAGAGAAAATGAAAAGACAGAGGGGAGGGAAATAAAATATAGAGGAAATGAAGGTGAAGGAATGAAATGTGATGGCAACAGACACGCCATGGAAGAGCGAGAGAATATCACTGAGAGGAAGAGGAGATGAAGAGAGAGAGAGAGAGAGAGAGAGAGAGAGAGAGAGAGAGAGAGAGGAGAGAGAGAGAGAGAGAGAGAGAGAGAGAGAGAGAGAGAGAACAGCCAGATAACAGGACGATCTTGTAATTAGAGCAAGGGCAAATATTTACAGGTTTGGCTCGACAAAGTGGAGCATTACTCATGTTGCACACCCTCTGACAACATATAGAAAACCTGGAGGAAGGACCATTCAGTCCCCGTGTGTGGGCTCTTCACAGACCCACCGAGGCCACAGTTTCAATGGCTTACAGGAACACAGGTCCATTCACTGAGCTGCAACACCCGTATTCTTTCATTGCTTTTGCTGCAGGATGAAAGGCTCTGTTTTCCGTCATCAGTCTCAGGTGATCAAGCTGACCGCTTACTCAGCTGACCAGCTGCCAGATTGCTGGACCGCCTCCTCAGCTGTCGTCCTCTGACCCGCCGTAGTTTAATAATGAAGACATTTTACAAATCTTAGTGTTTCGCCTGCAGGCGTAGATTTATTTCTGGCAGCCCGACACAAATAAATCAACAACCACTAAATTGATTTTATATCTTTTTTTACAATTTCAAATGGGTAAAATCATATTTCATTGAAGCTTCTGCTTGTCCTGCTATTGCTCTCTTTCGCTCATTCACACACACACACACACACACACACACACACACACACACACACACACAGATGTAGCTATGTAGCCACGTGTTAAGGTGCTTATAGGTCAGGAAAGTGACACATGTTGAGACGGAAACAGAACACAATTCCTGCATCTGCCCCCCATGCATTGCAGAGCCTTTCTTGACATTTTCACCTTTTTCCCAGGTTAAAAATTTATAGATCTTCTCACATTTAGCAAACTGATATCTCTGTGTTTTAAATTTGATGCAGCTCGATAACTGGCAGCATTTACTTCACTTCCTATTTGTTTACTTCCTCTCTCATTTTATGATAATGGCTTCAACAAAATCAGGCCTTTTAAACCAATATTGCATTCTCAGTGATCAGTTCAGTCTTAAAATGGAGTAGTTCTGTTGTATAACGCTGTATAATGTAAATGTTGTGTGTGTAAAACTCCCCTCCTGTGTATAAATGAAACCTCGCCTCCTTGCACACCTGCCTCTCCTGATATTACACATGTATAGCATGCATGTGTACTGTATATCATTTATAGATGCTCCTGCAGAGTTGCGTGTGTGCAGGAACGTGCGATTCCCATATTTCTTCCGCCGAGCTTCTGCCACTCATGAATGTTATATCCTGCCAGATTCGATTAACGCTGAGTTGTACCTATACATCAAGCTAAGCAGATTTAAAGACTGCATCATGAATTTAGATTTGTGTCCCCACCATGCAGCATGTAAATCAGCTGTACTAGCTGACACAAGCTGGAGTGGATTAATGCAGAGTCGGGGTCAAACTACACCAATTTCCTGAAGCGTAATTCCCCTTCAGTTCTGCGGTCCCCAATTTATTAACCATATGGCCATAGTTTAATTCAATTTCTGTCCGTTTAATGGGAATTGCGTTGACCTCGTTGCCAGTTTGAAGATATTTCAGAGGTTGTTTCAAAGTGAGAGGTCGCTATTGGCGTTCCTCACTGTGTAATTTAGGGCTCCAGGGCCACATGACCTGCTGTTGTAATGGGAAACAGTTATTATTGACATCTCACCTTATGATGTGTGTCCTTCCTGGGTTCACACACACACAAACACACACACACACACACACAAACAAATAAAAACATTCATCAGCACGTGTGCAGCTGAGACATTCCACACGCTCCAGTAGCTGACACCCCGTAATCTGAGGGAGAGAGAGCGAGCGAGGGGGGGGGGGACAGAGAGGATAAATTATGAATTGTATGGAGAGAGGGGCTGTGCTGCAACAGAGAATTTTAACATTTAATGATTTTTTTTGCCAATGCAGAAGAAAGAGCCCTAAGATGGATGCGTGCATGTTGTTGTATGTGTTAATGTTGCTGGGACCTTCCATTAATACTCCCAGTAGGGTTTTCCCTGTGCATGCTGGGTAGGAAATAATGTTTCCTTCAGTCCCCAAAGCAGAAAAGAAGAAGAATGAGGCTGCAATGGATCAGAGGTTGGGAATTAATGTAACTGTAGTGTACCTCCGCTGCCACTGCCGCTGCTGCTCCTCACTCCACATATGTAACAAAGTCGACTGCTGCCACTCTATACAGAACTACTTGATTGCCTTGGCAACAGCAAGACGTTGTGCCAATCCTGCCTTCGTGCATTCATTTGTATATTTTTTGTCTCAACATATGCTGCGTGTCGTAAGCGGCAGGAAAAGGAGCTTCAGGAAGGGAAAGGGAATTTTTCTTGGAAAGCCATGCATCCTCTCGGTGTGTGCGGTAAATAACCAGCTTGAGTTTGAGTAGGTCGGTGTAGATATCTTTGAGGACAGCGAAACCAACATAATGAGTGGATTTGTCACCAATGTGGAGAAAGCAGGCGGTTGAGTTGGGAAACGTGGATTATTCCCCACACTGGTGTGAATCCTCTCCCCTGACGACTGCCTCCAAGTATTAATATTTCATTAGCACAAATGAGATTGATCTTCCTGGTGACTCTCTTCAGTGTGTTAACTAGTATAAAAAGAGAGAGGGAGATGGAGACAGATAGAGGGAGAACAAGTGATGGTGTGTGGAAGAAGAAGAGGAGGGGGAGGGAACGAGGGGAAAAAAAGAGAGAGAAGATCTCGGTGTAAGCCTTGAGCAAAGCAGAGGAGTGGAGAGGAGAGGAAACAACTCTGTAGTTACTCAGAGTGTGCATAGTCAGGCAGAAGCTCAGGCGTTCTTTTGATATGAAGCTCAAGCAGCCAAGCTCCCTGTCAGTTAGTAGTAGTTGAGATTCAGCCTTGTTGGAAACATCTGGCGAGCGGACTGAGGGGAGGAGTGGGGGGGGGGACCTGTGGCTTGGAGTAGCAGTCGGGGGGCTGCTGCAGCATCATTCAGCCTGTCTAATGCAGATAGATCAGTCGCCGTTCCTCTAATAGCGCGGGTGAGAGTGGCGAGTGGAGCCGGATAGAGCACAGGGGGAGGAGATCACTTAGATTTGCAAGCGTGCAGCGTGTTGCTCAGAGAGCGAAGGCAACAGAGAGGAGGAGGAGGAGGAGGAGGAGGAGAGAGAGAGACAGCAGGGCCAGTTGCTTTCTGCTCTGTAGCAGGAAACTGTTGGTCCATCCTTTCGTCCTGGAGAGTTTTTGATCAGAGGGGACCAGGCAGGAGCACCGCAGGTCATTAATGCTCTCTCTGTCTCTCTGCCGATGTTTTGCAGGAGTGGTGCCAGCCAAGAGGAGCCCAAAGCTGGTGGTGAGTACTATGAGCCTCATCTCTTTAATGTGTCTTTCAGTGTGTGTGTGTGTGTTCATGCATGTTAAACGAGCACTATTTAAAGAACAAAAGAGAGAGATATGATATCTAACTCTTGCTCTGCAGCCATGAGCTTCAGAAACCATTTCCACTTTGTTCTGCTGCCACGATTCCTCGTTTACTTCTTTTCAATGTCTGTCACTTTAACTTTCACCACATGCTTCTTTCTTTCATTATTCCCCTTTCTTTTCCTGCCTCTGTGTTTGAAATCTCTTTGTGTCGTATCCATTCTCTCTCTTTCTCTCTCCGTCCCTCCGCTCCTGCCATGCTGCCAGCCTGTGACTGATTAAGCATAGCCGAGGCAGAGCAGTGTAACAGTGGCCAGCTGTTGGAGAAAGGGATGAGGATGAGAGAGGGGAGGTCCAGTGTGGAGCTGCTTGTCTTACAGCTGTGAATCACTACGGTAGCCCACAGATACAGAGAACACACAGAGGCTAAGAGACAGGGAGAAGGGCGCGATGATGACAGAGGGGGCTGCAAGCGAAGAAGAAGGAGAACGCTGGAGGAGATATCGCAACAGATTGCAATGTGACTCGTAGTTGTGACGGATAAGAGCGGACGGGGAGAGAGGGGAGGAACAAACAGCTCTGTGAGCAGTGCAGGGGTCTCTCTCAGGGGGCAAGACACGCAGTCAGGAGTTTAAAGAGCAACAGCCTCCACATTTTTACAGCTCATCTCAACCTGATAAAAAAATCAATGCGGTTTCAGAGGAGAATCAGGTGCAGCTTTAAATGACGGTCACCCCGTTTCACCCCCGGAGTTATAGTGAGAAAGCAGAAGGACGTTCCCTTCTGGACAGAGTCACCCAAGGTCAGTGATGGGTTCAATTCCCAACACTTGTGGGGGGGAAAAAAACTCCTGTGTCTCTCAATCAGCATTAAAATCCCTCCCCTCACATGGCTGGATATTAGGATTAGGATTAGTTTGAAATGGTTTCAGTCAGAGCTGTGGGTGTCACCTATTCAGGTCACATGGCACGGGGGGGATGGAGGAGGGGTGGGCGCTGTAAGGGGGTTGGGAGGGAACCAATAGAGGCCTTGCCTGACTGTCACTTTGGATTAGTTTTCCACAGAGGAAAAGCCACTTTTCCCCCCTCTGTGTTATGTCAGTGAAATGTCACGCTGCATGCGACTTCGTGTCAACCCAGAACAACCATTTTGCCTCCAGTTCAGAATCTGAATAGAGGCTCACAGTAAACTCCCACATACAAGAGAGACTGTGCTGTCTCAACCCATTAAGTGCGGCTCCAGTGATCAGATTTTGCGTGGCTGTTATCTTCATTAAGAAGCGTTGCTGGAATATTTGACCCTTCATCTTGTTCCCTGAGAAAGTGCAAGATGGTGCCAGGACTTCTCCACCAGTTTCATGCACTAGTTTATTATTCATATCAGACAGATCAGACAAAACTGTATCCACACATATTTGAACTGTAATGACATCTTCGAATTTAAAATGAACAGTCTATCAACGCATCAGAGTGTTTGACGTAATTTTCTTTGTGGTCCAGTTTGACTTGTTGCATTCCCCGTTGAGCTCAGTAAATTAAGCTACAAAAAAAATCAGGGAGGGGACCAGTGATCAGATCATCACAATACCAAAGCATTCGAGAAGCAGTGTGTCGAAGTTTGTTTGGTTCTTAACCATAAATCGCAAAAATAAAAAGGGAAAGCAAATGACTAGCAAATCTGTGGATTCACCTGTTCATTTCACATTGTGCCCCTGCACTTGTTTGATTGTCCACAAGTTGAGCCAGATTTAAAAAAAACTTTTGTTGAACCCTCTGAGCCTCTGTGTGTTGTTGCTGGTCTAGTGTCTAAGTCTCTTTCCCCTCCTGTTTAAAATGATCATCAACAAACTCTTGTTTTTTTTTAATTCAGCTAATTATTTTTTTTACTAATAATAATAATACTAAGATTCTTCTCTGTTGTTTGGATTTTACATTTTGATTTCAGACCAGATTTTACACCTTTCAGCCTCAACTATGAGACCAACCTTGATTCTGTTTCCAAAGATTCATGGGATTCATGAAGGCTGTATCTTTATTCGTTAAAATTCCCTCACATTTCAAACTGTCTTTGTCTGGCAACCATGGAAACCAAATCATTTCTCTTCACACTCCAGCAGATGTTTAAGAGAAAGATAGTGAGAGATTTTCTACTGCAATGTCTAAAAAAGATGACCTTGGTCGCTTTCTCTTTCTTTTTGTCCTCCATCAACACTTTTCTCACTCGCCTCTTTCTCCCCATCTCGTCCTTATCACTACCTTGCTTATCACTCTCGCTGCCCTCTGCCTCCATCCTCTGCTCATGTCCGCCCCCATCACTCACACACCTCACTCTCTGCTTTCTGTCCACCCAGCACCAGTTAGAGAGGAAAGACAGCCAGAGCAGCTCCCAGCACAGTGTGTGCAGCCATCGCAGCACCCACACCGATTCCCCCAGCCACCCACCCTCTGCCATGCCGAGCGAGGCCGTGGGTCCCACTCCTGCTGCCCCCACCCAGCCTCTGCCAGGCCTGCCCCCTCTGGACCCCACAGATGGCACCCTCACCCTGCAGAAGAAGCCAGACCCCTTTAAGATCTGGGCGCAGTCCAGGAGCATGTACGAGAGCCGACGTGAGTAGAATTCAGTCTAGTCGTATTTTATGTTTTTTCTGAAATGAGTTGAAAAAAGTTTACCTTTCTTTATGTGTGAATGTGGCCTGAGATATTCTGTCAGGCGACGAGTAGCTAAAGATAAAAAAGTAAAAAGAAGCTCTCAGCTGTGGAATGACGCCCAAATACCTGAGGCTGTATCACAATTTATTGTGTATGGATTTCTATAAAAATGCTTTTTCTTCATTTTCTTTGGTTTGTACAAATTTTAACTTCTGTTCCACAGCATCCTCCTTTTTTCTTTTTGTACTGTATAAACGTCCATCTTTTGATGAAATGAAGACATGTATGAACATCTCTGGTTGCTTTGCTTGGAGAATAACAGCAAATTGAATTCTTAATTCATCCAGAGTTCGGTGTTCACTATTCAGTGTGATCACCACAGGCTACATCTCCCTGTGTGTGTGTTTGTTAAACAATTGTGTGCTTACTGAGTCACAAAAGATGCCTCCAAGAGGAAAGTGTCCTTGAAAACATGCAAGATGTTTCTGATGAGTGGTGTGTGTGTGTGTGTGTGTGTGTGTGTGTGTGTGTGTGTGTGTGTGTGTGTGTGTGTGTGTGTGTGTGTGTGTGTGTGTGTGTGTGTGTGTGTGTGTGTGTGTGTGTGTGTGTGTGTGTGTGTCAGCATACGAGTAGTGCCATTATGTGCTTTTGACGTCATTTGGGGACAAAGTCTGCACAGTAATGATCGTGGTGTATCGAGGTCCTCATACCGTGGCTTAACCAATCGAGAGTCAGTCTCTGCTGTCAATCATGACGCTTCACCCAAGTTTTTATAGCATCAAATAATTATTGGGCTTTGGTAGACCATGAAGGCCCAACCCTAAAGAGACGGTTTTGTCAACAGAGCATTTCCTTGATCGGTGTCACCAGCTTGTCCCACCCTTACCAACAGAGGTGCAGTTGTACACCACAAGAAAGTTTTTTCTGACATCTCGTAGCTTGCCTCGGCCATTAAAGCGGTTCTTCACCAAAACACACCCATTAGGTCCGAGAAGGATCCACCCCTTACAGCACTCATTTCTAAGGGATGGAACGACGGATTTGGAACCTTCAAAACGGCCCACTCCACAGTGACTCAATCACGCTTCAAATGCAGTTGAAGGATGTGGCCCCTGAATTAAGACACAGCTTCTGGTCCAAACCACTTTGCTGGGAAGTTTAAAACTGACCACATTTACATCAGCAGCAGCAACAGATTGTCTCGCACTGGAAAAACTGATTAAAAAACACCAGAAATTAGAAATAAAACTCCTTAATATTATTTATCTGTTGTGGTCAATTCTTGCATTACTCTGCATTGTAAACCACTGTTGGGATGTCAAACCACTTCTGTTTCCAATGGAAGATTCTCTGAGAAAGAGGATGGATCCTCCGAAATAACAGGTTCACTCCCGTCTTCAGACTGAAATACATTTCCCCTCTCCT
Source organism: Verasper variegatus (assembly GCA_026259375.1). NCBI lineage: Eukaryota > Metazoa > Chordata > Actinopteri > Pleuronectiformes > Pleuronectidae > Verasper > Verasper variegatus. The sequence goes on from CM048045.1 coordinate 17,986,379, forward strand.
GTACTCGTACTGCCGGTGATATTAAAGATGAGGTCTGCATATGCTGTGAAATACATCTCTGTGTTGTGAAATATTGCATTGTTATTGTAAAGGGCCTATGTCAACGGTAGGACTGCTGCGTTAGCTCGTCGCACACTTGTGATTGTTGCCAGCTCGACATGCGAGTCGTGCACATGCCGCACATTTGCAGTGCTGGTTAATAATCATGGCTGCCTGTGGAATCTAGGGCTGCTTATGATTAAATATTAACAGGGCCTGGAGAGGGCTGCTTTAAGCTGCGGCTGATTGGTATATCTGGTTGATAACCCCTGAAGGAGCTGCAGCCCCTTTTTTTGAGTCATCGGGGGAGGAGGGCGAGACACAATGAAACAGAATAGGGAGAGAGACAAAGAATGAAGCCCAGATTCTGTGTCTGTGTCTGTTCAGGCAGGCTCCCACATACAAGGACGCACTCTTGAATTCGAGAGTAGGTGCATCCATGCATCAGTGCAGCAGGAACTGCGTGTCAGTGGCAGGACAGTGTAACTGAGAGGTGAGCTTTTGGGAATCCTGCTTCCTTCAGCGCGTCATGTCACCTGTCGCTTGATGCGCCCAACGTCCTACTGTTAGTTTACCTTGATCACAACTCCATAGATACTGGTCAGCGGAGGGTTAATTACAAGTCTAGCCGCTGCAGCTTAAATCACACTGAGTGAGTTATCAGGGGAACCGCAGAGCTGAAGCTAATGGGTTGGACTGCTGGCCTTGTGTGGCAGCCGTGTAGACAGCAGGCAGTGCAGGGAAAAAAATGGCCTGTGCCTCCGGTGCGTACTGGCCCCCCTGGGCTGAACAGGCCGTCACCAAATTGCCTGTGTCCTCCTCCACGGCCTGCTTTGTCCATGGTGAGATGTAAGCGCGTGGGTAGTTTTGTGTTTGTGTGTATCATGAAAAATGGTGAAAGATTCTAAAAATTCATGCTTGTATGTAAAGTTTGGTAAATTAGGGGCAATAGTGGAGACTGACATTGATTATCAGAGTATGACATGTTATGACAGCTGCTGGCATTGCCTCCTCTTATACTGACGCTAATAGAAAAGCACCGTACTGATCAGCAATAACACGACTAGACAGGGTTTTATTACAATTAGACAAAACTGGAGTTAACTCGTTGATTAGAGAACAAGCAATCAGTGATTAGCATGCAAAGATGCTAATCGGTCAATCACGTCTTTGGGCGGTTTGGTGTCGTCCTCTCACTGTTCCTCTTGTGTATTTCAGTGCCCGATTGCCAGGAGCAGGACATTTTCCTTTGGCGGAAGGATACAGGCTTCGGCTTTCGCATCCTGGGAGGAAATGAGCCCGGGGAGCCTGTAAGTATCCCTCCACATTCATACTATTGCTGTTCCCTGAACGCTCTATCCTTTTCCTCAGCGCTCAGTGTGTTGTTGGTCTTGTCTGTCTTTCCTTCTCCTCGTGCTTCTCTGTGTGGATTAGCCTGTAAACCATCACTCTAACTCTAACTGGAGTTGTAGTCCCTGGAGGATCCTATAGACAGCTTGTTAAGAAAGTCAAAGGCCGTGCACACCAATCCTTCTGGTTGCACGCCATATTTGTCTTAAAAGAAGGGAGCAAGAGGGGGAGAGGAAAACTGAAATTGAGGAATAGAGGGAAACAAAATGGAAGCAGGCTGCAGGTCCACCCCACAGGAGTTGGTACTTGTTGTTTGTGCCAAAGAGTAGTTGTGCGCTTGTTTCTGTCAGAGCCGTGTGTGCACTCCCACACGATGCCTAAAGCACACCAGCTCCTGCATGGCCGCAATAGGCTGCACTTGCCTTCTTGATATCTCCAAAAGTCAGCCACAAATACCTTTAATTTATGCACTGATTCATTGTACTCTTTTAGCTGATGGATTCATTTACTTTATTTAATTCACTGCAGCTTAGCCACAGTATCATAATCACGACGCTAGATCATTTGACAAAAGCATTGTTTAACCAAAATCTCCGATAACATGCATTACATGGGCTTGGCTTTTCCAGATCTACATAGGGCACATAGTGAAGTACGGGGCTGCAGATGAAGACGGGCGGCTGCGGTCAGGTGATGAGCTCATCTGTGTGGACGGCACGGCGGTGGTGGGCAAGTCTCACCAGCTGGTGGTGCAGCTGATGCAGCAGGCTGCCAAACAGGGCCATGTCAACCTCACAGTCAGACGCAAGTCCCCTGGATACGGAGGTGATGAGAGTTTTACATAAAACTTTTCTGTGTGTAGGCAGGCCAAGAAATACACTGTAACACCCGTCTAACCACTCTCCTCCTCCTCTTCCTCTCCAGTGTCAAAAGGAGAGGGTGACGTTCCTCCATCACCAGCCTCCTCCCACCACAGCAGCACCCAGGCACCTAGTCTGACGGAGGGCAAGCGGACCCCCCAGGGGAGCCAGAACTCGCTCAACACCGTCAGCTCAGGCAGCGGGTCTACCAGCGGCATAGGCAGCGGGGGTGGAGGCGGCAGCGGGAGTGCAGTGGTGCCCGCCTCCCTACAGCCGTACGACGTGGAGATCCAGCGTGGAGAGAACGAGGGCTTTGGTTTCGTCATTGTGTCGTCTGTTTCCAGGCCTGACGCCGGCACAACGTTTGGTAAGTGAGGCAGACCGAGCTGCCGCTATTGGAGATTGACAGGGATTTCTATCCAGTGTGACATGGGGATTTATTTTGTTTACTATGGGCTTACTTTGTTTGGCTTCAAAGAATAACATGGTTCAAGTTAGACTTTAATCTGACTCAACAGCTTGATTTTCTGGTGGTCTCTAATCTGGGTTGGTGCATGTTACATGAAAATACTTTTTTCTGATGATCATTATTTTTCTCTGCGATTCATTTATTCTCTTATTTTGAGGAGTAGGAACAAATAACTTCTGAGCAGCAATAATTTGATCTGAAAGTAATATTCCTCAAAAGGTTACCGTATGGCACTGACGATAACACTTTACTAAAAAAGATGTTTAACTATACCAACATTTGTTAGACCAGTGAGATCATGATATCACATTTTAAGTATTTTTGGGCAGATAAGTGGAATAACTAGGAGGGAAGGGATTAACTGACTAAAAGGGAATAAAATATTTACTCACATTGAGAAAATGAGCTATATAACGTGTCATGACAGCCTGCACTCAGATAGAAAACATCACTGTCATCACTAAGGCAAGCACTAGAACATGTTTAAGACTAAATTAAATTCAAGAGTTTTTATCTCCTTATTAAGACTCAGAGATGCCCACAGCAATTTGATCTAAAAGCGAATCAAAGTTACTATTATATTAAAATGATTAAATTAAAAAGGCTGAAAACACCCAATGACACCAAGGTACACAACCGATGAGATGTCCCCAGCATCTGTCAGTGGTCTCTACCACCTGCTGGCGATCCCTAACTATTTGCTGGTGGTTGACAACCTTCAAACATACAAGGGATATTCACCATCTTGATTCTAAAACATGAAAGAAACCCTCAGACTCAAGCGACAGAGATCATGAATGCACCCCTGAGTGAAATGACTGATGCCATCTCCTGGCAGAATGTCAGTATTTTTACAGTCACTCCTCATTGACTCCACTCCACTTTATGAATAGCAGGCGAGTGACGTTTGACAGGAGTGAGCCACAAACCGAGGTCACACACCTACCGTCACAAGCTCAGGGATAAAGAAATCTCTTCATGTGCTGAGCTCAGCCCCTCGAGATCAGGCTGGCTGCAGCTTTATCACAAACACCATCATCACAGATTCATGCTTCACAGCTGCCCACAACAATTCATTCAGCGCGTAATTGGAGTCTACTCAGCAAAGAATATATCTGTCTATACCATTTACTCATCAGGGAAAACAGCAGAATTGCATGTATTAAAGCTGCTCGGGCACTGATGAGGAGTTGTAGATGTTGTTCTGGAACAAATTTGGTATTAACCTCCGAGTGATGAATTCCAAACATCAATGCCATGTCAAGGTCCCTCGTATAGCTGGCCATTATGATGATGCACTGTGGTGTGTCACAAGAATGGATGAGACGTTAGCAATGCTAACTGCCCAGTGAAAATTTCATTGATGGTGTTGCTCTGCAAAATACAATGCAAGAAGTGATGTATTATTCATAGTGATGCCAGTGGCGGTGTTAGTCAACAACCACAGTCTAAAGGTCTTCCAGTCTTTTAAGGTTTCTGTTTTTGCTGCTGCCTCTCTGCGCTCCCTGCTCCGCTCCGTCACTGTTCGTCACGGGAGGAGGAGATGAATGGACTTTCAGCTTTTACGAGCTGATCTGGGATCGTGCTGAAGCATCCTGTACTCACTCGCCTAATGGATTACGACCATGTGGGACATGAGCCGAAATCTGAGGAATGTGTGTTGAAAACAAACAAAAAATACACAGCTCTGAGGATTGTTCCAGGAGCACAAGATTCTTTTTTAATTGTGAGAAAAACAAAGTGTTCTCTGCTGATTCGATCCCCCACACACAGTGGATACACAAACCACTTAGCTTCAGTCCAGTGGGGCCCATCCCCCTCTCATCCCTCCCTGTAATGACCTGGGGTTGGTGTTTGGTTTAGCAGCTTTGGTATTAAATCTTGGGGACTTGCCATACCCAGTAAATGATTCATATCTCATCATTTAGACAGTGACTGGATACAAGTGCATTTATTTCAATCAAGACAGAGACATAATGTAATTGTTGCGGTACTAGATGGAGGGGGAAGAGCGTGCAGGAGCGGGGGGGTGGGGGGGGGTCTGACAAGGAGGGAGGGCGTGGAGAAGCTCGGGTCCCCAGGGTCTGTTCAAGGCTGCTGTGCAAACAAGACGTGTCGTATTGAACAGTCATTCAGGTGCAGATTGTATGTTTTGTAGCGCTCGCATTGATCACATGGCAAACATCTCGTCTCCTGTTTACACAGCCCAGTCATTTTACCTGAACATCTTAAACTGCAGCAACGGCTGTGTGTTCTCCGATCCCTGGCAGGGATGTGTGTTTTGGGGAACAGTCAGGATGCAGCGACCAGTGTATTGATAGGCCGTCAAGTGTTAACCTCAGAGGACCTTGAGTGGTGGCATATGATTCACAGTCCATTGATTAACATGTCACATGATGGGGGCAGAGGACATCTGTGTATTCCCAAGGGTTTGATATTATACTGTATTCCCTCCTCTCTGAGTCAGGTTGTGTTTTGCATGTGTACTGAATGTTTGCATACGATGTGCACACAACTTATTGGTTTTCTATGGGTGAACTGAGATTTGGTGATTTGACAATTAATCTTCCTTCTTCCTTTCTCCTTCTCTCTCCATGTTTTCCTTCTGTCCTTTTCCTTTCAATCAAATGAAATCAAACAATCACACAAATCAATTTGTCAAACCACCACCACACCTTATTTCTGACACATGTAAACAAACATATGGGTTAAAACAAAAGCTGGAAATGCTTGTGTGGCCATGCCCCACAAAATAGGACGCATCATCGAGGGCAGCCCGGCGGACCGCTGTGGGAAGCTGAAAGTCGGGGACCGAATACTGTCTGTCAACTGCTGCTCCATCACCAACAAGTCGCACTCGGACATCGTGAACCTGATCAAGGAAGCCGGGAACACAGTCTCGCTCAGGATCATCCCCGGTGATGGTAAGGCTTTTGGCTTCCAGGCTCACATGGCTGTTTCATAATGTAGCATGATGTGACTTATTCATGGATGCAGTGGGAAGAAAAGGGCACTGCTGCTCTTCACAGGCAAGAGCACTTTTCATCAGGGTGTGAACCCTGAGAGAGTGAGTCACTGAGTAGGAGTGAGATGAAGTTGCCCCCAGAAACTAATGCAGCGCTTCCACAAGAACTCTTTCTCCTCTCTCTCGCTTTCTCTGTGCTTTTTGTTTATTTTCTTTGCCGGATGTTTTGCCATTTGCAATATTTTGTCAGTCTGAAAGGATTAAAAGCACTGCACACATTTAATCAAGTGCTTCCTGTTGGTGTTAATCTCCTCAGCTTAGTTTAGGAAAGGAAATAGAGCTGCATAATACTTCAGCACAAGCTATGGAAGCTTTTAAAAGGCTAAATAAAAACAAGTGCACTTCCCTTTAATGTATGCAATTACTGTCATTATTATATATTAAATGGCAGTGAGTCATGCTTTTTTTGGGACAATTATCCACGGTAAACATCCATCAGCTGCACCTCTTATCCTATGTGGGGTAGACTGAGCCATTTCCAGTGAGTAAAAGTGGGGTACACCCTGGACGAGGGATGTCACAAGGTTCAATACTTTAGTGACAAGTCGAGGCTCTGAAGATTAAAATGTCTGACGGTATTTGTTTTTCCACATCGCCATAGGTGCCAAAGGTACTGCAGCTCTCGAAGGTATTGAAAATGTGATTCTTCTGTGTCTGACAGTGGCAGCATTTAAACCCTCTAAGTTTTCTTGTTAGATGTCAAACTTGAAATAAATAAGAAGGCCTCAGTTGTACCATGCAACATACTACGGTGGAAAGATCAGGCTGTACCTGACTCAGTATTCCACTTAATCTCTGGGCCAGCTCATGGTTTATGGTTCTCATCTCTTGCCCTGCCCAGTGCCTCCCGTCCTGCACAGTGGAACCCTTACAGATGACCCAGAATGCCGCAGTGACTGCATGTGCAGCACTCAGTTTTTACTATGGTATTTATTTTGGTAATGAGAATTAATTAATGAGAATTATTCTAATTCTGTCAAATTTCAGTTGTTATGACATCCCCTCCTTTTCAAAATCAGAAGTATTTCAGTGTTGTCCAGCAGAACGAAGCATAGACCTGCCAACAGTAATTTTCTGTGCCAAAACAATAAAGAATTACAATAGTCTAATTACAATTTTAGGGCATGACTCAAAGGTTTAGATGGCAGCATACATTAAATTAATAAAATGTCATTGCTGTTTTTAATCAGGGATTTTAAATCCTCTGTAGTTCGTGACCCAGTGCTCCTCAGTTTGTGTAAAGTAAGGTTAAGTGTTGTGACTGAGCTGAGCCACTGGTCAACCAATGACAACACTGAGCAGAGCGATGCAGCAACATCCTTCACAGAGGCAGAAAATAAAGCTTAATTAAGACTGGAGGTGAGAGAGGTGGGAACAAACCCCTACACACACATGTTCACCATCCTACTGGCTTGTGCATACAAATGCATAATGTAAGGGACCCTAGTAGAAAAAAAAGGCATGGCCTTATAAAATGGGAATGGTGACATTTATGAGTCCAAGTTATTCTCATTTCAGATACTTCAAAAGATGTGTGCTTTTGGAACACTGTTCATTTTCTAGCAATGAGGGGAAAGTGAGAAAAAAGCCATAGACGAATGAGTCAGGCTGACGTTTCCTGCTAAACAGGGACCCAGCTGTAGCTGTGCCAGTGTCAGTGGAAACGAATGTGTCCTGCGGTGTTCTTGCTGGTGAGAAGATGGAATTAAAGAACAGCAAGACAAGACAGTTGTCCTTGCTTTTTTTTGGTCATATCCTGAATTTGCAAATGAAACAATGATGCAAGTCCTGAGTTTTATTTTGTACTGTTACTGCTTTTCTTTTGGTTTGTGCAGTGCAGTGCAGCCAACGTTGTTCATGAGCAAATGGCAAATGACAACATCACAGGCAGTTAGCATCAGGTTGAAAACAGTAGCCTGTGGGTGGTTCAAGCGACTCTTCTGGACAGTAACGTTTTTTCTCTTCTGAGTAGGTTTTTGAAAACACTGCTACGGGCAAATTAATTCAACAAAGGCCGTCGTTTTGTGTTTGATTTTTCTTTCTTTGTCTTATATTTTGGGGTTTTTCTCTTCAGAATCTTCCAATGCTTCTCTGCTGACTAATGCTGAGAAGATAGCTACCATCACCACCACACACACACCTCAACAGTCCACAGAGTTACGGTAGGTGATCGCCTTTCCTTTTTTTTCTTCTTAAATTCACACAAATCCATCTCCCTGTCGAGGATATATTCTTTAATCTCTGTTTTTATAGGAATAACTCCAAGTCGAAAGGAGCTCCTCCTCCTCCACCAACACAAAATCAAACACAGGTAAGAAAACATGTTTTCACTCCACAGCTATTAAGCATTTGGGTTTTCGGCACCAATACGTCAGTCACAGTGCATAAAACAGACTTTAGCAATAAGCTGAGGAAAAACCTCTTTTGAGTTGCCAGATAATCGTGCACATGTTCAGGCTCGACCAGAAGGCATTTTCCTCCCAGAAGAGTTGTTCATGAATAGTGGCAGAAATAACTGTGTAAAGAATGTGAAAAAATAGAGCAACAGAGCAAGGTTGAATTATGACCAGAAGTTATTGGACATACCAACAATCAATTCTTTGCAATGACGTACATCCAGCGTGTCGAAGGGCGAAAGCAAGTATCCTCGAGCGAGGCACCGGACCCCCGAACTGCTCCAGATGAGCACACTACGTCCATTATATAGCGTGAGTCAATAGAAAAGCACTGTGTATTTATCCTGTCATTTACATGCTGGGAAAAGCTACACTTGTGCAGCCTGACCCAGTTTCGGGAAAATGTCCATTGTGACAGCATCGTAGTAGATTTGCATCTGAGATAATCAAGCATTTAGTAGAAGAGAAATAAGCAATAAACTACAAATACGAATCTTTCAGGGATTAAGTCTTCATTGTTGTAGTTTCCATGTTTTCATCTGCGTTTGTTTCTTTGTTAGCAAGATTACGCAAAAACTGCTCAAAAGATTTCCATGAAATTTTGTTTAGGGGTGGGGCATGACTCAAGAAAATCAATCTTTAAGATTGTGAAATGAGGCGTTTTTCAACATATTTGTTGATTTCTCAGAGAATAATTTATGGACCTTGTTAAAAAAAAAACTGCCATGTTTAGTGGACTGATTTTAATGAGTGTGTGAAATTGGCGCAGATCCATCTAAAAATCTGGACGTGGTGAATTTAAATCTGGTATCAGAAGGGAACTGTTGGGCCTTGGTGGAGGTTTGTGCTCTTCCAGTTTAGGTAATGTGAAAATCAATAGAAACACACTTAAATCACAATGTGCATCAAACATGTTGCTATATGTCCACCAAAGAGAAAATAGCAAACAACTTGTATTCAAACTCAAGGTTATGTTTGCACATACAGTACATTTTAGATTCATTCTTTGTCTAAGTTGAGGCGTCATCTCCCAAACTGTATTTTTCTGTTATGTACATATAGATCTCTCCCACAAAAATAACCTATGAAGTCATTGTTTCTATAAGTGCACAAAAAGCAGTTTTTCTCATTCCTCACTTGAATTGACCTCTTTTGTTGATCTTAAAATCAAAATCAGTAAAATCTGACATTCAAATGTGGTTTAATGCTGAGGAAAGCTTTGCACCTGTAAGACCTAGAGAAAACGATTTTGGGGGAGACCATGTTTCTCTTGGGAGGGGACATTTGATGAGTGTGGTGAGTTTTGGTCCAGCCCTTGTGTTGCCCTTGCTTAGTGATCTGTACTCTGCTCACAGCCTCTTGTGGCATGAATTATTCATGCATTCCAAGGTATTGTACCGCCATTGACATTTTGTGAGTTTACGTGGGACATGGTTTGATTAGTCCTGACGTTTTGGACTCACCTTTTGACTCCACTGCACCATGGATTAGTCGATCCTCCCCTCTGGTCACTCTCTGCGACTTTCTCTTTATCTCTTCTTCTCTGCCTCGCAGGATGCCGAGTTCTATTCTGTCGACCTGGAGCGGGACAGCAAAGGGTTCGGCTTCAGCCTGAGAGGAGGACGGGAGTACAGCATGGACCTGTACGTGTTGAGACTAGCAGAGGATGGGGCTGCTGTCAGAAACGGCAAGATGAGGGTATGAAACAGTTTGTGACCACAGGGACTTTTTTGCTCAAATTCATCTCCTCTATAGATCTTGGCAGACTGTAAATCAATATTGAATAAAATGCAAAAACTCAGCAATTCTGTAGTGACTGCTGCCTGCCTTTGTGGGGCAGTATAGGTTCATTTCTTTGCACACTGTTAGTGAAATATTACCACCCGGCTTTGATAATAACAGGGCCTCTCTTTGGTTTAGGTGGGAGATGAGATCCTGGAGATAAACGGTGAGAGCACAAAGAACATGAAGCATTCCCGTGCCATTGAACTGATCAAGAATGGGGGTCGGAGGGCGCGGCTCGTCCTCAAGCGGGGAGACGGATCTGTCCCTGAATATGGTAGGTTAACACGCCTCAAATGATTTTCTCTGCTTCCTGTAAATAAACTGCTAATGTCAGCACTGGAATCCTATTAATGTCGCTGCTGTTCACACCGTGGACTAGAATAAAGTTTCTCATCTGCTTAGCGCACTGCAGAGAAACTTCTTTTTTGAACCTGATTTTCATGAATGTTAGAACTGCAAATAATAAATATTTAACACACAGATACTTTGATACATTATTTGAAGTCAACTGCCTGCCATGGTTTCAGCACAAGACTGTCAGAGATTATTGTTTAATGAAGAAATAGTCACCACAAAAGCTCATCCAGTGATTTATACTCTTTAGGATTTGTATGTTTAAAAGATAGATTGTTACGCTCACATTGTTGTACTTCTCTGTTATATTTTCTGACTTATGTGTGGTTTAACTTAACTTGACACTTAAATCCCTCTCAGGTTTCTTTTTAAAATATTATATCAAGTGAATGTTTTCTTGTCTTTCACAACAAACATCTTCTTCTCTGGATTAAGCTGCACTGTAAATCGGCCTCTTGTCTGTTTTATTTGTCTTCTCCTCTCTTCCTCCTGCTTTCTCACTGATTCTCTTCTTGTTGCTGGGCTCTTCCTCCTCTCTCCAGCGATGATGGCTCCTCATCTCGCTGTTGGTACAATGAGGAATGACAAGATGGGAGAGCCCTGTTTCTACCTAATGGGCCAAAATCAGACCACGGTTTGTAGCCAAAAGTCTGTCCCAGTCCCCTCCCTCTCACTATCGTCTTTTTTTTTTTCCTTTCAGTTTTTCCCACCCTTCCTTCCAGTCCATCCCTACCTGCATCCCACTTTGTGTGTTTGCGCGTGGGCGTGTTTACGTTGTGTACCTGCTTTACGTCTTGCTATGCCTGAATTGAACTGAAGTAACTCGCCTCCCTTACGCCAGTGTCAGTCCAGATATCTTCAAAGGGACTAATTTAACGCCTCTGCTTGTCACATGCTGCTGTCATAGCAACGTGTCAAACACACTTGTTTTTGTTTTACTTTTGGTTTGTTCTTCCCAATGATGCACATTGCGTTGTTCACCATGTTGTCTTGAATGATTTCCCAGGTGCCTGCTGTGTCACTGATAACCCCTGGCCCTACACTTATGCCAATGTGTTGCACCTGCTGTTGTTGTTGCTGACATCACCTTGTGTTTCAACCTGCAGCCCTGTAGAAGCAACATATTGAAGTGATTATCACTTCAATGCAATTTATGTGTACTGATGTATAGCAGAATATTATACACACATTTTTATTTGTTTCTGGAGATATTATGAAAGAGCACATGACTGCATGATTTCCATAAATCTCTGCATTGACCTGCTGTCACGTCAATGCAAAAGCTCATCTGAACCAAATTGAAAGTCATGTCTGCGGTACACAATAGACCTCATGTTATTATTGGTTTCCCACCTGCACAGTCCTCATGTAAGGTTTTTCTAGTCAACAAGATTCTCCTCCTTTTTCCTCTCCTGCAGACGGCAGCAGTGACGGGCACCCTCCCACACCCGGGGCACAAAACACTCCGGAAGTGAGAACGCTGCCACCCAACAGCCGATATCACACCTCATTGGAGTCCAGCTTTCCACCAGACCTTCACAAACCATCACGCCAGGAGGAGGCTGCGCGTGGCCGAGACGGGAACAGGGACAGGGCTGGGTCAGATCAGATGGACTACCAAGGCCGGCAATTTAACCCCCACCATCATCACACCTGGAATAACAATCACAGTCAAAGTACCCCCACACAACAGTCTCCAGATAACAGTAACAGCAGTAGAAGTGGCAACAAGAAGAGCCGAGGCCGCAAAGTCAAAAAGTCAGAGTCGGAGAGCGGCATCTCTAAACTCCTTAAGACTCTGAGGAAAGACAGCTCGGGGAAGAAGGCTGCAGCTGCCGAGAAAATGAGGGGGCGTGAGCTCTCAAGCAGCAGTTCTACTTTGGATGGGAGGCTTCGCCCGCAGCGCCGCGGCTCCCTTGACCGCTCACCAACCCAAAAGCGCACCTCGTCTCCCGATCGTCGGCGGGCCAAGTCGATGGACCGCAGGGCAGAGCGAGCACATCGGGACCGTACACCTGAGAGGGATAACGATGACGGAGGGTTCCTCACAGTCACTCCTGAACGCAAGTTATATGAGCGGAGGCTCCTCAAGGACTCACAAATGGCTGGGCGAGTCAGGGAGGCCACAACACCCGAGCGCACCAACAACTATGGGGATTCCTTGTCTCTGTCCAGGGGTCGCACACACGAAAGAACCCCGAAGAACGGCAACCTCTTGAGGGACTCTTCCTCTGAAAGGGCGGAGGAGACATGTCAATTGAACGGAACACCAGAGAGACGATACCGGATGGAGCGGGACTCTTCCCCTGACAGCACCTACAGCAGGGACGAGCTGAACTATGCAGCAGCACCCAGACTGAAGGACTACTACAGCATGATGAAGAACAACACTCCAAACAACAATGCTGCCTACAACAACACAGGCCATAACAATAACGCAGTAGGCCGCAGCCCGAACCAGCTCCCTGAGCCCAAGAGAAGGCTGTACAAAGAAAGCTCCAAAGACCTCAGCATCTAGAGCAGAGCAGAGATCCCCCTCGCCACTCTCTCCTCTGTCTGGGCAAACTATGTACCATACACTGGAATTGTACTTCTGAGGATACTAACTCTTGTGCTTTATTTCGGTCCACTGATGTATTGATTAATTTGATTGACTTCACTACTTATGATCCCATCCAGAGATTCCTAAAACAGCAGGAGTACAATCCTTCTCTCAGTTCATACTGGTTGTTTTGTCATTGTTATAGTTATTTTGAACATAACAGAGGTTGTTGTACTATAGTAAAGGTATTGTATGTGCCTGCATATGAAATCAGTGATATTGCTTTTTGTAGGCATTGCTGAATCTAAATATTTGTTCCCTCAGAGTTATGAAACATGCTTCCAGTTGTGGTGACTTCTAACTACTAAACTTGTTTTTAACTTGTTTTGTAGATATTTTTTTCCATTCCTGAATTACTTTACTGAAAAAACTATAGCACAAGACACTGATGGTTCACAAGAACTATGAAAATCAAGTTGGACTTGGAGGCAAATATGAAAATTTAATATCTGATGGTGAAACTAGAGTGATAATTATAGAAATAATATATGACTTTTTGCTCACTATTTATTTTTAATTTGGCACATATCTTGAACAACCTTCATTAAACCGTAAGGGCCAAGGTAGAAGTATACACTGTACCTGGGAAAGCATGCTGTACCTTTACTTGTGTTGCACCCATGAAATGTGTGGCAGCTCGGCCAAAATACACCCACACAATTCTGAAATTAGAAAAGTAAATCAGACAACTGATGTGAAAATGAATTACTCGCGTGGAGTAGGATTATAAAAACAACTCAAATATTCTGGTTCTTTGTTCCTTGGTGTGTAAAGACGGAACCTGACTCACTTTCAGCTACAGGCAAAACTGCTCTGGTAGATTCTCCATTGTGGGAAAATGAGAATTATCTAAATTTGTTGCTCATCTTACTTTCAATGAAGTACTTTAGATGAGTCTGCATTATGCCACAACACCAGCCTGAAGCTGCCATAAAATATTATTGTTCAAATATGCCAAAAAAAAAAGGAAAAGAGGTTTAAAACCTCTGCACACATTGTATCCACCCACACAGGTATTTTCTGATTAGACCTCTTCTCAGAAACATGTGGGTTTGACTGACAGTTCCACTCTCCTGTTAATTTTGTAGCACCCGTTTGGGCGGGATGACTTGTTGGCGTGTTATGATAATTGTTGTTGGTACTTTTTGTGACATCATAAATTTCCACCATGGTTCAATCCATTTTCAACCAGCCAGAGTAGTTGAAAACAACTCTGTGGGTGTGCAGAGGTTTTAAAACAAACCGATGTGTAAATTATCCCTGTGCAAGCTGCATGTGTAAATTAAAGTGTAGTTTAACCACTTTATTTGGTAAGTCTGAGTGAGAATAATCGATAAGGAACATGCACTGTAATCCCACAGTAATTGTTAGCCCTGTCCTCATGTTGATGATTTGTGCACCGACCACCTCCTGGGTCCTGACACAAAGAGCTGATGTATTGTATGTTGTGTTGGTAACAAATGGAGAGTCCTGGTACAGGAGGCGACCAATCTGCCATGCTGAGCCATGCTGTCACGCCACTGGAGTTGAACTGCTGCTTTATAATGTGTTTTGTGTGTATTCTCTGTTTTATGTTTCATTAAAGAACTGAAAATATATTGGATAAAACACAACAAATGAATTGTTTGATCACTGTTGTTGCCATGGTACTGTATTTAACAAGAAAAGTCACAAAAAAAAAGGAAATACATCAACATAACCATCAACAGTAAAGAATTTTCCAATGTAACTATTAGGAACCCGTAAATAAAATAAAATTGCCTTTTTCTTGTACAAAAGAGAAATTTATGAAAAACCTCAGCAGTGAGGAATGTGATATTGTGTTTATATCTCTGAAATGGACCTGATGATTTATGGGAAATGTGTTGATTTACTCTGGATCAGGTATGTAAAGACATTTTAAAATGAAAACCTGTCTTTGGTCAATCAGAAACTGTTTGATGGTTTGAATCTCTCTCGATGGTTAGCCTGCCTTTGTATTATAAAGCACTTGTATGCAGTCTGTGTTCTTCAAGCATTATTTCTTGCAATTTGCTCCAGACATAATGCTGTCTCTGTGTTGATAAAAGCAGTACATGTATATGGGCCAATCTTTTTTTTTTTTTTTTTTATAAAACTATGCATATACAGTATAGATACTACATTGTTCATAGCTTTATTTGACCCATGAAGCTATACATAACATTAGTCTAAGTACAAGTAGATGTGGACTTATCCAGCTTCTTTCCTTGAGATGGATTACAATGTATATGTAGCTATCAAAAGAAGTCTGTGAATGCTATTTTTATTATCAAATAAAGTTTTCCATACAAATTCAAAAGGATTTCATATTTCTGCACAGATGGGTTTTTTTCAGTTATGCGTCAGAAGACTTTGTTCACTCAGATCAAATGACTCTTGTATGTCAGTTGTGGTCACGCTACATTTTAAAACGCAGCTTTTACCCTTTATTGAAGACTGAAGGGAAATTTACTACATTTTGAAGTGACGGTAAGTAGGAATATGTGCTGCCTTGCTCGTCTACTTTGAAATCGTATTTCATCTTACTTGAACAACTCATAATGATGAGGTAAAGTTGTGCAAGCTCTGCTACCTCCCTTCAATTGTGTCCTCTGTGAAATTAAAAACACTAAATGTGCATGTTTTCAATCATTAAAAAGTTACTAAAGTGCTGCAATAAGACTGTCACCTCCAATGATACAGTCTAATATATTTAAAAAACAATGAAGTCATTACACACTGTAAAAGGGGGTTATTTTGTATTCTATTGGACTCTTATGATCTTCTTTATTTACAAAAAGCTAAATTGTATTATTACCTTCATGAAACTTTTTAGAGCTCGAATTTGTGCAACCACATCAAGAAAGGCTTTTCTGTCTGCGCTAAATTAAAGCAGCGAGTGATTGATTTGTTTTATATTTGTTTAGCTCTCAGCTGGAGTCTGACATCAGACTGCTCTGAGAGCATATCCGTATTCCACAAAAGATCCACTAGTATGACGGTTGCTATAGCTACACATGAGGGTCATTATGGGAGAGATCTTGAGGTATTTCTTTTTCTCCCAGTCTGGAATACTAAACAACTGAAAACAGAGAAGTAGGAATCAGTTTTTCATTTCTGTCGCATACTGGTACACCTTATCACAATGCCTTTAGAGAATTTAGTATTGGACTCAAACAATAAAGCTTTAAACCTAAACAGACCTTAAATGGGTAAATAGTCATAAATAAACTGCCCCATAATTATCTGCATTGTCTTTCCTCTGGCAGTATTGTAGTAGTTACTATAGAGCCATTACAACTCCTTTGAAATCCTATCAAAACTCTGTTTTACAATATTGCCATCCATCATCTGCTTCCCCTGATCGGTGGCCACATGAGGGGATATAGTCATTGACAATTAATATTAATAAATGCTCAAATCTGCTTAAATCTATTAGTTTGTGTGCTAAATCTTATGAGCGTTAGATGTTTATATGCTATATATTACCAATTCTTCCTTTATGTAGGTCTAGGTCTGTTTTGATGAAGGTAATTCTTGCAGGCAATGACTGTTTCCTTTCTATAACCTTGTGCATCACCTTGGTGATACAGATTTGTTTTATCCAGTAAGTCTTATGTCTGTGTTAACCTTTAAATAATGTGATTAATATTTGTCATAAGATAAAGCTGGATGTTGAGTCATATGTATTATTCACCCCTGACTAACAATGTCATAATCTCATTGCTCTAAATCCAAGGTGACCTGTGTTTGAAATGAGATTACAGTAGCACTGTACTACCACTATGACTGAAACTCACGCTGTTCAAGTTTTTTGTACCATTCTGTGTGTATCTGCCTCAAAGTAGAAAGGGGGTCGTCCCTACGATATCTCAAATATAGAAATTGACTCAAGACATAAATGCGTTCTGAATAGGTCATTCACATTTATTCATTTGATTAAATAAACTACAGTCATATGAACTTTACCCCCCAAATTGTAAGTAAAACATAAACAGAATGACTCATTTGCAAAGTGCGATTTATTTTACATTGCCTTGGTTACATGCCTCTACATTCAAAAATAAGCCAATATCATAGGATGGGAATCCAACTGTAAAAGATAACATCTTTCCCCTTTACTCTCAGGAAAAAAAATCATAGATTGATAAGTTGGATATTCTGTACATACAGGAACAACTCTGTAATGGGCTGACCTTTCCTGCAACTGTCTTTAGGTTGAACCAACTTGTTCATAAAAATACAAAAAGGAAGTTATTTCTGTAGACATTAGCCTTCAGTCGTTTCCCTGGGGGAGCAGAAGTCTTCTTCTTGGATAGGGGATCATGGAGCCTTTGTAGATGGCCCTTTTTATGCTGGTGAGACAGAGCTGGAGGAGGCAGAAGAGGCCTCGGTCTTGGTACTGGATGCTCCCTCCTCCTCCTCGAAGGGATTCTTCCCACAGCACAAGGTGGTGATCATGCAGTTACGGAACTGCTTGTTCATGAAGATGTAGATCAATGGGTTGTAGACGGCGGAACTCTTGGCAAAGAAGGCGGGGATGGTCATTAAAAGAGGTCCGAACTCAGAGCCCTGATTTAAGAAGATATACCAGGCCACACCTGCATAGGGACACCAACATACCAGGAAAGCGATAACCATGATCACAACCATGCGGGTGACTTCCCTCTCAGCCCTTTGGGTGGTCTCTGACTCCTGCTGGGCAGCAGCAGCCTCCTTGACAGCACAGAGCAGACGGCCGTAGCAAAAAAACACAATAGTCAGTGGAATGACGAAGTGGCAGGTGAACATGTAGATAACAAAGGATTCATTGTTGAAACCTTCTGCACGTGTGTAGTAGTCAACTCCACATGAGCACTGCATGCCCTCAGGGATGTAACGAGACCAGCCAACAAGAGGGGGTACAGCGCAAGCAGAGGCTCCAATCCAGGTGCAGCCCAAACCCATGATGGCGTGATTTTCTCCAAAGCGAAAGTTGCTGATTGGCTTGCAGACAACCATCCACCTTTCAACAGCCAGAACAACAAGTGACCACAGGGCAATTTCACCTCCGAGGGTTGCAAAGAATCCTTCCAGGTTGCAGCCAAGACGACCTAGAACGAAGTAGCCATGCATAGAGGTGTACATCGTTGTGGTGAATCCTCCAAACACCATGAAGAGGTTAGCCACCGCAAGGTTCAGTAGGATGTAGTTTAGAGGGGTTCGCAGCTTCTTATGTTCGAGGGTAACGTAGAGAGTGAGGAAGTTGACGGGAAAGCCGACGAGGATGAGCAGGAACATATAGGCACCCAGGGCAGCATAAGCTGCTGGGTTGACAAGGTAATACTGAGGGTAATCATAAGGACTCCGGACAATGCCGGTAGTATTTACCATAGGGACATAAAAATATGGTCCCTCTGTGCCATTCATGGTTGCGGCTTGCGGTTTGCGATCAGCCCTTCAGTGGTGTTTCTTCTGGCTGTTGAGGAGAGTGATGGAGCAGGACCTTGCTACAAATGGACCCAGGGGGCCCCAGTCTGGCTTTTAAAAAGGCACACCTTGGATTATCACTTTCCAAATCCGTCAGCACAAAGTGATTTAGGCCACAGTTAATATCTAATCCAGCCACCTATGCAAACATAACTGATCACTCATCAAGATATTAAGGTTACACCTGCTCATCTGCTTTATCATGTAGCTGTCCAACTATTTTAAAACATGACTACAACATGCTTAATTAAAAATATCTATCTTGAACACTGAATTTAAAAGCTACCATTAAAGGCAACTGTTTTTGTGCAAGTTTCCTGCAGGCCAAAAACATGCAATGATTCATAGTTTTTCTTTTAGTAATTGTAGTATCTAAATATTTTGTAGCTGGCTGGTGGACAGGTCAACTGTTCATTGTGTTTCTATTGCTGGCACCATCTCAAACCCCCAACCCTGAATAAATCAACAGTTTAATTCATAACTTGACTTTGTCACCACACACTCTTACACTGTATATCTAACAATATCATAGTGTGTATATTTCATGTTGAAAAGAAATCCATCCCAACGTCATCAATTCATCCCAAAGTTTTACTCAAATTCTGAAAATGTTTTGTAATACATCTGCAAAGACTTTTGTGTATCTTAGACACTATAGATGGGTATAGTCCCAGGTAGGTGCATTATAAAGAATGTACAGGTATGTAGTTTACAGGTTTCAATTTCCTAAAATATGAGCTGGTCTTGATTGATTTCTGTACTATATTGAATGTAGAGCGGAGGCAATGGACCATCTTAGCTGTTGGTAAAGAGCTCAGCACTTTCCTAATGGGTGTTGTATTAAAGAGATTTGTGGCTTATGGACATGCTACTTTCACAGGCCTGTACTGGATTTAATATCTCAGAGGGTCAATACCACACAGGAGGATGTTGTTGTCCTCAGAAGCACTTTTATTTTAGTTAAGAAAGTTTAGTTAGAAATAAGTTAATGAATGGACAGTGCATCAAAATAGTCCAACTGCATAAACTTTGACAAAACTTGAATGTGTTTACAAATCTGGCTTTATTGATATTTAGGGTGAATTTGGATAATCAAACTATAATGAATTTAAAACAGTCAATTAAAGGTGGATCGTAGTTTTTTAACAAATAATTAAAAAATTCAATCAACAGCAGGCAAAAAATAATAATAAGAGTTTGATCATTTAGTAATTTTATTGGGGCTACTCTGGGAACAGGTCATCATCGATCAGCCCATTGGAGCACATGTTTAGTGAAACCAATGGCTGCAGACCACAGGACAGACACTGCTTTTAATATCATCTCTGTCCTAAAGACCAATTTGGACTAGTAAGCTAACCAGAAGACAGAGTCTGACAGGGACGGACTGTATTTACCATTAACTGACAACTGCAGACCATATGTGAGGATTTTCAGTTTAGTCATAGCATCATCAGGTTATTGGATTTTTGGTCAAACATACAAAATATTTAAAGGTTAAAGTTATTATGGTTGACATTTTTTTAATATTATTTGACATTTCTGAGATTGAACAATTAATTGGAAAAATACATAAGTGGTCTGGACAGTGGTCTGGAACCAACTAATATTTGATATTTGGCAGCTGAAGAAGTTCAACCTGCCAAAGACAATGATGGTGCACTTCTACACCTGCATCATCGAGTCCATCCTCACGTCCTCCATCACCATCTGGTACACTGCTGCCACTGCCAAAGACAAAGGCAGACTGCAGCGTATCATCCGTTCTGCTGAGAAGGTGATTGGCTGCAATCTGCCATCTCTACAGGACCTGTTTGCCTCTAGGACCCTGAGGCGGGCAGGTAAGATTGTGGCCGATCCTTCCCACCCGGGTCACAAACTCTTCGAGGTACTTCCCTCCGGCAGGAGGCTGCGGTCCATCAGGACCAAAACCTCACGCCACAAGACCAGCTTCTTCCCGGCTGCAGTTGCCCTTGTCAACAAGGCCCGGGACCCCCACCTGACTTGGACTCTTATCCCGCCCCCACGCCTAAAGTCTGTGTTACATTAACACACATTACAGTACATTGCACATTGCATATTGCACATTGCACATTGCACATTGCATATTGCACATTTACATTGCACTCCTGTTTCACATTTAGCATTTTACTTCACTTTTTTATCTTTATATATTTTATTTTATATATTGTTTTTTATTCTAATGCCGAGCACTTATTGTGTTTTCATGTTTTTATGTTCATTGTATGCACCTTTTCACCAAGAAAAATTCCTGGTAGGTGTAAACCTACTTGGCAATAAAGTACTTCTGATTCTGATTCTGATTCTGATTCTGATATCTAATATATTTGATTTGCTCTCTGAGTAAACTGTGCTCTCTAGTGGAGAATAAATGGTATTGAATATGTGACCAATATGACAATTTACAGAAATATATGAAGGCAAAGCATCATTGTGCTTATATGTATTCATTTAATGAACTATGAAGTCCATTATTCACAAAAACGGCATTTCTACATGACAAGATGTGTTTCACTTCCAGTGAATGAGACAAAGCAGAAGAGACAATTTGATAATATCTATTAAATAAAAAATTAGTGATTATAAAGCTGGTTTGGTGTGTAGATTAAAATTGTAAAGACAGGTAATTAGTGCGGTCGCATAGACTTTGGTCACCACAGAAAAATGATCTTTATTTTCACGTATTATTAAGTGGTCACTGGATACCAAAGAAAACATTATCCAATATTATAAGTTATTAGTGAAAGCTGTATGAAAGTTTTAACTTAAAATGTGTATATATATATATGAATAATCTTGCATGCAATAGTCTTAACTAAGACTTTTTTACTACATCATTATTCTATATACCAATAAATAGCAGTATCTTTTATCTTTTACACTGGCTCATCAATGGGACAGACAGCTGAACAGACCTCATAGTTTCAGCTGCAGTACCTGCAAGTGGTATGCAATGCAGTTCTCTCTCTCACATTAGATCTTTTCACTCTTTAGTCTGTGTACCTGTCATTCAGAATATGTTGCATGTGAGAGCGCAGTTCATGCGCTTACGCATGCACCTCCACTACAGCCAAGGCCATGTCCCACCCCTGCACAAACTTTCTGTACTTTTTGTGTAATCCTGCTAACAAACTGCAGACAAAAACATAACTTCCTTGGCAGAGGTGAACGCTTGATAAGATAAGGTGAATCTTTATTGATCGTTGGAAAAATTTAATTTGAGACAGCAACACAAGGGAATAAGAAATACAACAATGTTCTCCACTGACCAGCAGATAATCCTCAGCATCCTGGTGCACATATCACCCTAAATAAACTAATATCCAGATAAAATAACATTATTGAGAATATTTTAGTTTATGAGCTATACATAATATACGACACACTGCAGTGCAAATGTTTCAGGTACCTCAGATGTTTAGATACCATCCATGTGACTGGACCATCATTCATTCATGTCTAAAAGAGCCAACTCCAGTGACCAGAATAAGAGAGTTCTGCAACAAATGTTAATGGGTCAACATAGCCCCTATATCAACACCATGGTATCAGTTTGGGATTGCATGCAGCCACAGAAGACTGTGAGAAGGCCAGAGTCTATAGAGTTATGTGGCAAGATCTTTAATATTTCTATATTTAAAAGAAAGTTATAGTTTCAAAATATTCATCTTTTTCTGGAGTAGTGAATTCACAGGAAATCACAGGATTTCACTACTCAAGGACGTTGATAGTGGCATTCCTTTGATCTTTGTATTGTGGCACCATAACATACCTTTAATCTGTGCTATAATCACATTTCTTTGATAACCGGACACTAGCAGGCATGTACATTCTTTGGATAACCTAGTGTCCAATGAAGAACATAACACTTATAATCTCCTCTGAGCAGTCTCACCATGGCGAGTAATCAGCTTGAGAAACATGACAAGCAGGAGGTCAGTGATAATGTCAAGGTGGTGGTAAGATGTCGTCCCCTCAACCAGAAAGAGAAAATGATGGCCCACAAACAGGTCATCATGGTGGATGAGATCCATGGGACCATAACAGTCAACAAGCTGGAGAATCCTAACAAGCCCCACAAGACCTTCACCTTTGACACTGTGTTTGGACCAGACAGCAAACAGCTGGATGTCTACAATCTCACAGCCCGCCCCATCATCGACTCAGTATTTGAGGGTTACAACGGCACCATTTTTGCATATGGGCAAACTGGCACAGGAAAAACCTTCACCATGGAGGGAGTGAGAGCAGTGCCAGCACTAAGCGGGATTATCCCAAACTCTTTTGCCCATATTTTTGGTCACATTGCCAAGGCGGAGGGGGATACCAGGTTTTTGGTCAGTGTTTCATATCTAGAGATTTACAACGAGAAAGTGAGGGACTTGCTGGGCAAGGATCAGATGCAGAGGCTCGAGGTGAAAGAAAGGCAAGATGTTGGCGTGTATATCAAAGATCTATCTGTTTATGTTGTAAACAATGCTGATGACATGGACAGGATTATGACAATGGGACACAAGAACCGGTCTGTCGGTGCCACAAACATGAATGAACAAAGCTCGCGTTCTCATGCTATCTTCACCATCACCATTGAGTGCAGTGAGAAGGGTGTTGATGGAAACCAGCACATGCACATGGGAAAACTTAATTTAGTTGACCTGGCAGGTTCAGAAAGACAGGGCAAGACTGGAGCCACGGGTCAGCGTTTAAAGGAAGCAACAAAGATCAATCTCTCCCTCTCCACACTTGGTAACGTCATCTCTGCCCTGGTGGATGGCAAGAGCAAACACATTCCCTACAGGAACTCCAAACTGACCCGTTTACTGCAGGATTCACTCGGAGGAAACTCGAAGACCATGATGTGTGCAAATATAGGCCCTGCAGACTATAACTACGATGAGACCATCAGTACCCTGCGCTACACCAATAGGGCTAAAAACATCAAGAACAAAGCCAGGATCAATGAAGATCCTAAGGATGCCCTGCTAAGCCAGTTTCAGAAGGAGATTGAGGAGCTGAAGAAGAAACTACAGGAGGGTGAAGAGATCTTAGGTTCTGAGGGGAGTGGATCAAATGAGATGGATGAAGTTTATGATGAAGGAGGGAGGGCAGGAGTGGTATGCAGGAGAAGAGGCAGGAAGAAGCTTTCTCCAGAGAAGATGGTGGAGATGCAGGCAAAGATCAAAGAGGAGAGAAAAGCTCTGGAAGCCAAGCTGGACATGGAGGAGGAGGAGAGAAACAAGGCAAGAGCAGAGCTGGAGAAGAGAGGGAAGGACCTGCTTAAAGCCCAGCAGGAGCATCACCTTCTGCTGGAGAAACTGTCAGCTTTAGAGAAGAAGGTGATTGTGGGTGGGGTGGACCTCTTGGCCAAGGCTGAAGAGCAAGAAAAACTTTTGCAGGAGTCCAACAATGAACTTAAAGAACGTCGCAGGAGGGCCGAGCAGCTGCAGAGGGAGCTGGAGGAGAAAGAACAAGAACGCCTGGACATAGAAGAGAAATACACAAGTCTGCAGGAGGAGGCTCAAGGAAAGACCAAGAAACTGAAGAAAGTATGGACCATGCTGATGGCTGCTCAATCCGAAATGGAAGATTTACATCAAGAAAATCACAGAGAGGTCGATGGCCTCCTGGAGAACATCAACCAGCTCAGCCGAGAACTCTGGCTTGAGATGCTCATTATAGACAAAGTCATTCCCCAGGAATATCAGGAGATGATAGAGAATCATACACACTGGAATGACGACATTGGAGAGTGGCAGCTGAAATGTGTGGCATTCACTGGCAACAATATGAGAAAACAGACTCCTGCTCCAGATAAAAAAGAACAAGATCTGATTCAGGTGGATCTGTCTCATGTGTATTTGGCCTACACAGAGGAGAGCATGCAGCAGTCACTGATGAAACGAGAGAGGCCCAGAACTTCTAAAAGTAGCAAGAGTGGTCCACCCAAGACTGGACGAAAGAAAAGATCTGCAAACTCAGACACTCTGCTCAAATCCCTTCTGCAGTAAAGTCTACAGTTACTGTTGAACATAATTTTGGTTCTGGTCCAGGCTCTTGTCATCTCACGCCTAGACTACTGCAACTCCCTCCTGGCTGGTCTGCCTGCTAGTGCCATCAAACCTCTGCAGCTCATCCAGAATGCAGCCACTCGACTGGTCTTCAACTTATCTAAGTTCACTTACACTACACTGCTCCTCCACTCCATTCGCTGGTTACCAGTGGCTACCCGTCACCAATTCAAGACACTGGTACTTGCGTACCGTAATGGGAACGAATCAGGCCGAGTCTGCATCCAGGACATGGTTAAACCTTGCACGCCAGTCCATCCACTCCACTCTGCATCAGCCAATCGGCTTGCTGCTCCCTCACTGCGAGGGACAGCTAGCCACTCAACAAAATCCTGACTGTTTGCTGTCCGGGCTCCCAAATTGTGGAAAGAGATCCCCATTGACATCAGGACAACAGAAAGTCTACACATCTTCTGTCGCAAGCTAAAAACAAATCTCTTCCAATAACACTCTGGACAAGAAGATGATGTCTAATAACCATCGTCAACTGTGGTGTTTATAATAAAAAATAAATAAATATTAAATCAGATGCGTTGTGTGACGACTGCCACACAGAATAAGTCTTAACTTCTGTTAGATTGATTTCCTTTTGGCATAATGACCTGTTGTGGGCCATCCAAGTCTGAGTTTGCTCGCTGCCTCACATAGCTCACCTGCACAATCATCACTTCCTGGAAGCAGTTCAGGCTCACTCCTGCCATGTGAACACACAGGAGTTTTCTCCTGGCCCTTTTTTCCCCCCACACAAATAATTATAGTGAGCAATTCCATGATTACGAAAGTCTCCAATATCTTTGAAATCAATTTATTTCATCATTTAATATTCATTCAATTTAACATTATATTTAAGTATTCATTAAATATCTTGTTTTTGATTACCACACAAGTCATTATTTTCATTTTTCCACCATTCTTACTTTATGAACAAACATACATTCTTATAATTTCTATATCAATTTTACACACATGGGTAAAAAATTACCCATACAGTATGTATTCACTACAGAGCACCTTCCATACATTTCATGCTGCTTTTGCACATCTGATGCATGTAAGTATATTTTACAATCCATTATTACAAAGAAAGAGAAATATGTACAATACTTTACAATGCTATTAGCTATTAGCTATCATTACAATAGCTAGATCAACAAAATAAAACTTGAAATAGAACAGTATACTAAAAAGACAATAAACATTCTTGGGCTTTTGACTTTCTCAATCCAGAGTGTAAGTACGGTTGGTCGCAATCATTCCAGATTTCTGGCTAAAATGGTCATAAACATGCTGCATGAAGAACAGGATGAGGAAGACGAAGAGGCACTTCTTTGTCTTGATTCTGAAATCTCTGATGCTAATGACCTAGACTATATTCCACAGGATCAAGCTAGAGTTGTGGGTGTGTCTAGGAATCAGGCTCTCCTAAATAAAGTGTGGCTTCTTTGGTGACATAGAAGACTCATCTAATGAGTCCTCTGAAGAAGAAACTCAGACCCAGTCTAATAGATTGAGTAAAAGGAAGAACTAGAGCAGGGAAGAACTAGAAGCCATAACACCCTGAGGAGCTGCCCAGGACCACCAAAAGATGCCAGAATTTACATTATTTAAGCCATGGTGGCAATTACACAACTGTGTCAACAATTCTCTCTCTCTATCTCTCTCTCTGTGACATCACACAAGGGCCTGGTGACATCTTTACGCACCTTTGATATTTGGCAGTGTGCTATCATCACACACCTTTGATAAACATTTTTGCTTTACATTAAAGCAGTTCCACAGCTTATTATTCAAAGCAAAATGGTTTACCTAGGGATCATTTCAGCAGGTCAGCGTTCATTCACTCATTTTCATCTCGCTCACTTTAAAGTGTACTATTTTTGAATATCCTGCCAGCATATACTGTCCTACTATTCATATCTTTCAGTCATGACTCGTAAGAGTGCCCGCCTGAGGGCCAGTGGATACTACAGCACAAATGAGGAATCAGACATGAATTGTCTGGCCAATATATCCTACCGTGAGAACCCTGTCAAGTATGTAACACTATGTGTGTGTGTCAAGCTTGAATTCAGCAAGTCTGTTTGCAAACTAACATTGAGCAATCATTTGTCTATTCTCTAATGCCAATTTCTTCAACTGTGCCTGTGTGTGTGTTGTCAAGGATTTTCAAGAAGAGGGAAGGGAACTGTTTCAATACGTCCCGTGTGGCTGACTGTGCTACTCAACCAATCCGCCACACACCATCCATCCCTGCAGCCCAGTCTCATGGTTAGAGAAATTGCGAACTTGTGCGCAGTTTTTTTTGTTATTTTCTAGGTTTAAAAAGTGACAATTTCCTGCAACAAAGTAGTGTCTAGTTCAGTCTAGTATCTAGTTCAACCAGTTTTCCTTTGGTACTTTTTTGTAATTTGTATATTGTTAAGAGGCTTGAAGAGGTAAATGTATGTTGTAATTCACAAAAAGAAAGTCAAAGCCTGAAAAACTGTACACAATTTAGTTTAACATGCTTTTGTCTCTGTCTATCAAGTCAGTTATCCTGCATTGGTACCATATGACACCATGGGATTGAACTCAATGCCTGAGGGCCTGCCCAGCAGGCCGCCCACTGTCAATGATAGCAGGACTGCCAGCACTATCAGGAATGTCCGCACTACCTGCACTTACACAATTACCAACAAACCCAGGAAAAACTGTTCAGCTCAAACTTCTGGATACATGACAGAAATCAGCAGGGTCTTCTTTTCTCTGACGAGTGAGTGTCAAAATTATTCGGCAGAGTCAAATATAACATGATATATATTATGGCATAATAATCTGATGTATTATATTTTTTGCAGCATCACTCTCATTGATGGCTGCCAAAGCAATATCAATGATGCATCTGGGAGATTTGTTTTACTGGCATTGTTAAGTAGATTCGTGTGGAGTGTGTTCACATTGCTGCATGTTCACATGAACAACTTTCACTTGACATAAGTTTGTGTTTTCACAATCACTGCATGTCTTGGCTCCAGATGATCAAAACCTAAAAATCTACTTTTTTTCCCTTGTCCTACAGTGAACAATTCAGTCAGCAGTCGTGTGAAGAAGACCTGTGGTCTGCTTCTCCTTCTCTTCCTCATATTTCTATGTAAGTGGCGTTGACATTTGACAAGATCCAAGTTTGCAGGTCATCTGGCAAGGAGACTACTTGCTGTTCTCTCAGACCTTTGGAATTCTAAGAACTGTGCCTCCTGTTTTCTCCAGGTGTTTGGTTACTCTTTCCCGTATTGCCACATTTCGTGGCTTTCAAACCGACAGAGTTTGGACCTCTTCAACCCAACACCCATCATGATGCTGCTGCGGTCACTGACTGTGTATGTGTGACTATAATTTCTATTTACCTTCTGAGGAATTCAGATTCTGAAACTATATCCTTGTGTAAATCAGGCATTTTTTCATTTACATTTTCCTATATTCTTGAACAATATAGTAGTGATCTGGTAGAGAAGTCCCTAATCCAGATTTGAGAGTCTGACTCTGGGTTGTGCCGTATATCCTTAGTGAAACATAATCCCTGTATCTTCTGTATATTTTTACGTACACCCCTCTGCCTGTACTGAACAATTCTGCAACTCTACACCTAAAAATACAATTTCCTTTGAAAAATTGAAAAAGGGTCTTTGGTCCAAATTAGATACGTCCATGTAATTTAAGTGGAAAGAAATTATACAGGATTTAAGTTCTTGCTGAGAAACTAGTTAAGTTGCAAAAATGTAGCCCCAATGCAGAGACAACTATTCACTCTGACCATATCTTTCTCCCTCAAAATCAAGGAGCAGATAAATCGAGACATGCAGGACTTGATCAGGTTGATTTCCATCCTTGGTGACAGGATCAAAGCTGTGGAGGTTAAGAATGAAGAGGTAACTATTGCTGGTAGAGATGTCTGCCAGTGACAGACACACACATACCTTGATCTTTAGTTCTTGTTTACTTCAAACCTGCTGTTGTTTTTCTTTGAGATGGTGTGACTGCATCTTTCTTGTTGCTTTACCAGGTGGTCAAACCATCGTCTCCTTCAGCCATCAACAACCATCTAACCCCAGAGCTCCAACAGGCCATAGAGAAGTGGCTCAGTCACCGCATCAAGGTAGGTGGAGAGATACTCTAGATCTAGATCATCTCCAAGACTACTAATTGTCTCTAGATGTCACAAATTTCAATACCAATTAATTATGTAACATTGAACGCAGGATGCATTCATGCATGATGACAAAGGAAGTGGACGTCTCATGGCTGACAAAATGGCTGACTTTGCCCTCGAGAGTCAAGGTCAGGAATATATCCATGTCACTATTACTTGTCTTAAGTGATTGATACTGCATTACAGATTTAGTCATCACCATCACATATCAGTTATAATTATCACTTCTATTAGCTCAGTATGACCATTCTTGTACCATTCTTGTAGAATGATGACTCAGAATTCATACAAATGACCCATTTTTGTGTTTCTGTTTGCAGGTGCCACGGTGATCACTTCCAGGTGTTCAAATACATATCGTGGTAGTAGGCAGTTTGCAGTTTCCCTGTTTGGTTTCACAATTATGACTGTCAGTCTGAGCCCACGGACTGCTATTCAGGTATAATGAATGATCACCTCCCTCCCTGGTTTCTTTGTATCTTCTGTGGGGTTGGGTATTGTTCACTGCAAGTTGGTGACTATTAGTTATATACAAGAATATATTATTTTGCATCTCCTCTCTCCCCAGGGTCTGGCGCCACTGCTCCCAGGGAGGTGTTGGTCATTCCCTGGTGCCCAGGGAACTCTTGCCATCACTCTCTCTCATCCTGTGAGGATCACGCATGTGACAGTGGACCACATATCACACTACAACTCACCCACTGGCAGCATCATCTCTGCGCCCAAAGACTTTGAACTCTATGTGAGTGCTCCCAATACTATTAGTTGACATCCATTATACGAGGCACTGCAGACATCCTATCACTCTGTGCTTAAACTTTGGAGAAAAAGGTGAGTCACATACAATACTCGCCACTCAAATGTATAATTTCTCTCCCAGGGAATGAAAGACATCTCAGCGGAGGGAACTCTTCTCGGAACATTCACCTACAATAAGGATGGCGAGATCACGCAGACGTTTCAGCTGTCTGTAAGTGCAAATTATCAAATCTATACAGACAACGACACCATGATAATTAAAGAAGTGTAGAACCTGACCTAACTTATTCTGTTCTATATAACAAGTCTAGGCCTGAACATAGTACATGGCTTGTTCTTGTTAAGTCTTGAATGTTAGAATGCTGTAAGGTTTATGTCTGTTTGATTCTATCTCTTTATTCCACCCTAACCACATTCTTAAATTGAATATCTGTCTTCTTTGTTTCTCTCCATTCTCCTCTTTTCTCCTGTGCCCTGGTACCAGAACCCAACTGATGACGTCTACCATTCTGTGGAGATGCATGTCCTCAGTAACTGGGGACATGCTGAATTTACATGTCTTTACCGCTTCCGTGTGCATGGAAAGATCGCCTCCACGTGAACTGAAATGAGATGTCTTTCTCAGTCCCTCTCTCTGTATCTTTCATTTTTGTAATAAAACCAGTTGTAAAAAAAATGTTTTTAATGCCCCAAGTTTTTCTTTTAATTAATAAATTCAGTTCAACTTTGTACTTCTTTTTCTCTCAGTTTTTTGTATTCTTTTCAACCTATTCTACTTTTTAGAATAAAAGAAGAGATGGTGAATATCCCATGTACGTTTGAAGGGTTAGGGTACGCTGAGGCTAAGGGTAAATCTGACTGGCTACTGGCTTGTATGGCAGTACTATGAAAGCCATGTGGCCTGCTCAGTGGATCAGCCATCATTACCTCTATGCCCTTTTAAACTAAACACTGAATGTCCCCTGTGATTTCTAACGCACTATTTAATGCCTACCACCAGTTGATGTTATTGGATGGAAGTGACCAACAGCGGATGTTAGGGACATGTCTTCAGTTGTGTACCTGTACCTAATTCAGTTCATATTCAGCTGTGTTCAATATTTCATTCACACTGCATTTTCAGACGTAAATGCATTTTGAACAACCTGAAACACCCGACCTGAACCTGATTGAGTGAAGACTGTTCTCCATCCAACGTGAATTTTGAAGTTTACCTTTATTAATTCTATTAATACAGTAATAAACAGAGGTGGAAAGCAACATTTACTACCAAATACTGTACAGTAATTGTGCTGTATAATTGCGTATTTCTACTGCTATATGCTCCTTTACAACACAGAAGGAAAACTACTTTTTACATTTATGTGGCAGCTCTAGTTATCACTTACTTTACCCTCCAAACGTCTCACAGGGATTAATTTATATAAATGTCAAAGGCCTAAAACGTAGTAAAAAGTTTTAAATCTATTTGATTTGTTGAATAGAGCTTTTTCTCTTCTTTGGCACTTTTTTTTGTCTGCTATGAACAGGATAGCTGACGACAAGGGATAGACCTTGTGACTGTGAGGAAAGAGCTGACTGGAGGGAATGGACCCCACTGGGGCTGACATGGTTTAGCTACCCATGCAGGCAGGATCCAATACGAAATTTGGTATTTGGAGACAACCACTAATGGCTAGGAAAGCAATAAAAGCAAAAATACCCCCAGAGTTGGCAAGAGTGGGAGCGGAAGACGACTCACTAACAGAACACACGGCTAATGACCCTGGAATGGAAACAACTAAGAGGAGGACAAGCACAACACAAGAAGCTAACACAGCAAAAGAATCTGCCAAGAAGCTCCAGGTGTGTCTCTGTGGCTGGAGGAAAATAACATCGGCATCTACAGCATGAAGAAGAAGTGCTTGATCGCAAGAGAGCAGGGATCTTGCATTGATCAGTACATTCTAAGAAGTCAATCAAGTCAGTCAGACCGGACTAAACCCAAAGTTCGCAGGACATCAGCCCCCCTGTATCTGAGGAAGTTAACTCTAGCACAGAGGCAGTTGCAGTACAGGGTATAGAGCCCACCCCATCCTAAAGTAATGAATCATGGTTTTGTTCTGTTTGTTTCTGGTATTTTATTGTGCATTTCTTAGACTAAGCAGGAAGCCAAAGTTATTTTTGTGTTCCTTCCTCCATTAAATCCCAAACTAAAAATGGACAGTATTGTGGTGTTTTAAAAGAATCCACCTTCAGTTGATAGATGCCTCCAACAAGGGCCTCACTTATGAATAATACACCAAGATTCAGCCTTATTATGAATAATGTATGACTTTCTCCTACGAGAAATGTAAAGACGCACAGGAGATATATTGTTCCTGCCTAGAATCTGGAGGGAGAACTAATCTAAATTTTATCAACAGCAGACAAAAATACTGACTTCACATTTTACAGAGCAAACAAGGACTGTATATTTTACTGTCAGTGTCGCCGACATTTTCTAGCATTTGGAGCATTAACTCTTCAGCCTCGGTATCAGGAGAGTAAGAAAGCTTTCAAGTCGCTGGGTTACTACGTGGTTGCCAATCCTGGATACTTTTAGACAGAGTAATGAGTCTCAATTGGTTATAATCGGTTATAACATGTGTTTTGAAAAAATGTGACTTTATTTTCAAAAAGCCGTGGCCTCACTGTCTGATTTTTTTTTTTGTTTCATGTGAAGATGTCTGTGTTTAGAGGACAAATGTGTGGGCTGAGTGTGATGCTGTCTCACTCTGCCCACAGGAAGTCTCTTGCTGAGTGACCGGTAGAGAGGAGGGAACGCTGTGACCAGGACATGGCACCTTCCACACCACCAGCTCCCACATAGATTTCACACAGAGGGTTATATTTCATCAGGCCTGCAAGAGCAAAAAATAAGTCCAGCTGAGGATCTTAAGAGTTTCAGTGTCCAAACATTGAAAACTGTGTCACATACACTTTGAAGAATGTTTTCCATATATCAATTATTTGTTGTGGCTAATCAAATGTCAGAAAATATTGCCTGTTTTGATTTCCCACAGCTGAAGGAAGCTCTTGTTTTGTCCGACCAACAAACCCCAAAAGATATTCACTTTACTATCATGTATGTTAAGGACATCCAATAGTTTAGAAGCTGGAACATAAAAATTCTCACATTTGCAAAGATGCAATCAGCAAACTTTTTTGTTTTTGTGGGTGTGTAAATATGTGAGTGGGATAGTTCCCCTTGTGTTCAGTGTATAGAGCTGCACCTATGATTAATTCATGATAAATTAATTCATAATTTTTTTTAGGAATCGGTTGGTCTACAAAACATTATAAAAAATGTACACAAAAGTTTACCACAACTTCCCCAGCACCGAACACAGAATCGTAAAAAGGAAGAGACTGGAATCAGATACTTTTCATGTCTATTGTTTTAAAAATGAAAGAAACAATATGAAAAAATTGCTATTGATTATTTGCATGTGAACTGATCAATCCAGTAATCTACTATTTGCTTTGAGTTAAGTCTACAGAATAAGTAGTCTCTTGTGAAGGACAAAGGGGAGTAGAGGTCCCATGAGCAGGACAGATACCGAACAGAAGGGAACATCTGAATGGCGTAAATGAATAATTATTTGTCAGAATTACATTTATTATTTCAGTGCTAATTTCCCCCTCAGTCAACTGTTACACAGATAATAAATACAGATCTTTATTTAGTTATTCTATAGTCTTATGTTCAGGTATAATAAAAAATAAAAAAAGTAAACATACCAATAGATATAGAAGAAAATTAGACATACTCACCCACAACATGAGGAATCACTGCTTGCACTTTAAAGTTAAAAAAAACATAATTTTGCAAATAAGTCAAAGCTTCACATAAAGGCCATTTCACTACAAATCTCTTACGCTGCACATAGTTGTTTTCACCAGCAGTGGGAGCTGTTAACCTTCTGCTTGACAGAATCGTCCACATTCTGCAGTCTGCATTATCACTGATTCCACAGCAATCGACTGGAGCAACATTTGCTTATTGTTGCTGATTTAGTAACATCATCTCTTAATTTATGTACAGAGGGCCATATAATTCTGAGAGCACGTTCTCAAACTTTTGGAGCTCACTGTAGATCAGGTGGACGCCACACACACACATACACACACACACACACACGACAACAAAAGACCTCTATTAATAATTAGCATCCGAGCACATTCAGTCACCTTAAGGTGAAGAGAACATGAGGTTGGAGGTGTTGTTACAGCTTCATTCACCTGCACAATATCAGAGCATACTGCATCAGCACCGTCCACTCTCACCTGAATAGATCAGGTATCGGAGCAACTGTCAGACTGTGGTACGCCGGGCATCTGAAATGTATTTGTGCTTGGACCTAAACTATTTCTTTTAAAATACATATTTGTACTGTGAGTCAAATACAAAACCCTCCTCTGCAAGCTGATGGGGTGATTTCTTTTTCCTTCTTTTCAGGCAGAAGTCTTGTTTTTTCTATCACTGTCCGACAATTTAACCTTGATTTTTTTCCCCCTCCTCTCCTTTTCTCTCTCTTTATGGTAATCTTCC
This sequence comes from Verasper variegatus, assembly GCA_026259375.1. NCBI lineage: Eukaryota > Metazoa > Chordata > Actinopteri > Pleuronectiformes > Pleuronectidae > Verasper > Verasper variegatus. The sequence goes on from CM048045.1 coordinate 18,020,335, forward strand.
GAGTTCACACACACACACACACAACACCACACAACATTTTGTCCGTGGTGACGTTTTATGTGACTCCTTCTTACTGCCCATCATTGTTCATGTTTGACAACTGCAAAGAAATTAGCAGTCTTTGGCATGATTCATCATCTTTCAATCGAATGGTTGCTAAGGTGATGAATCCACGGTGTATGTGCTGAGTGGTGAAATCATGCGGAGTGTGTGGAGAGCGATGTCCTCAGTTTCACACACACACACATGCAGTGGAAGCAGGACTAAACCATCGGGCTGAGCTTGATGTTTGAGGATTTGGAGAAAGAAGCCCCAGTTGCTTGTTGTTTAAGCTCTGTGCACAAATGTCACCCTCATCAGCACACATGCAGACACGCAGACACACACACACACACACACACACACACACACACACACACCTCCTACGCTCTCATCTGCACATGATCACACAACAACCGCTTCAAAGCCACACATTCATCAGTCCTCTCTAAACTCTCTCTATCAGATCTCATCATTCTCATGCTAAACAGCCACACAGACTTTGAGCTTGTAAACTAGAGCTTGGCAGTTAGTAAGGTTAAACACCTGTGTCAGGCTTGATGCCATTGTGTGTTGGTTTTTTGTTGTTCTGTCGGGCTTGTAAGGACAAATGTTTTTCTCCTATGCTTTTTGTGCGCTGTTCAAGGGACACTGCTTATTGTGAATCCTTTTGTAAAGTGGTGAGCACACGTAGCCAAACAGGGACCCAAATCTAGTTTGTCTGATGACCACACTAATGCCAGACTAGTCATGAACAATGTGCCAAAATCATCCCAGCTGGGCTAAGACTAGTCCAAAGCTACTACATGGACTGAATTCTAAGTCCAGATCATTCAGAGTCCACATCCCCTGAAACCTGCGCCAAACCTCAAAATATAAATATCCAAAACTGCGACAGATCCAACGCTCATTTGGTGCGTTACTGCCAAACACAGCTGAGTGCACCAATGCTCAGAGAAGTCCCATCTCAACCAGAAAGTACAGCCCAACTTCTACTGGAGTTTTATTATTATCATAATTATTGTATGGACAACTCAGAGTAGTATAATAGTGATTTATTAGCCAATTGTCATTTCAACATGAAATGGGGAATGATTAGTAGCTTGATCAACAGAAAATTAATTGGAAAACCAATTTTGTTAATCAATTTATTCTATAATTTTGCTGCTTCTTCAGCTACAAAACAATATTTAGTTTTTCCCTGCGTTTTATCTTTAGATGAAAGTCGAAGTTGGTTAACAAAACAAGACATTTGAAAATTCATTTTGAACTCTGACAAATATGATGGGCATAATTTCTACTTCTTTACGTTTAATCGACAAATAATAGCAAAAAGAGATAGTAGATGATGGAAAAAAGATGGAAAGAAGTTGAAACACCTCTAATTCCCTTTTACTTATCGATCTGCAATCTGCTAAATATCAGTCAACAGATTGTTCTGCAGGAAACTTTTCACTAGCTGCAGTACAGGTCATAAATCCCTCCATGTTAAAGTAAAAAGTATGCATTTTTCCTACTCATATTCGTCATTGACAAGATTATCTTAAGTTCAAGACAAAATTCTTATACATGCATGACTGTTCGAACAGCTCGCCACTACTCATTCCAATTTTCCACCCCTAGATTAGCTTTGTCAAACCAGCATGCTTTTAAGTTTTGAAGGCATTAATCATTAATGCAGCGTGAATAGTGGAAAGTGGGTGAAGATGAAAACATTTAACCAGGATATGCATCAGTGGAGCTGCCTCCCCAAATTTGTCAAGTGTGTCTCCAATTTAGAGGAAGAGAAGGGGAGATAGGGTTTCAAACATGTCAGAGAATTAACACAATCTCCAATTATAGCTTTCATTTCCTTAATGAGAGGGAGGGACTAGAGCAGACAAGGAGACGGATCAGCAGATGATGGATTGGGCATCTGAAGGGAGTGACTGGGAATAAGACTATACAAAGGCTTTAAACCCCATCTGCATGGTAACCTGATTCGACTCCTAAGTAGGAAGCATTTTCCTGTTGTCATAAGTGAAAATCAAGTGTGTCACTGTTCTAAACAGCAGAGGCAACACGAGAGAGGATCAAACCCACATTTCCCACCCTGAGCATTTTGTGTTTTGCCAACTCACTGCAATGATTTTGGTCAAAAACACCGAAATGGCAGAAAATCTATTATTACTGACATTTGTGGTCTCACATGTTTTTTTGTAGAATATATTAAGTTGTGGACACAAATTGAATTTAAAGAAAATAAGACTTAGAGTTTAGGGAGGCCAGCCATTCAAATTAATTTGTATTTTTTAACAATAAATTATAGTGCCACCATTGAGCCCATTGCAATCATATTTCATGGAAAGCATTTGCACACAATCAAAGGAAATTGAGCAAAGGTGGTGGCAATGCTGGCCACGGCAACATACACCAACCAACTTGGCACTTCAGGTTTTGGTTAATTTGGTTGCCCCCTGATTCCCTGAAGTTCACCAACTTTGGATATTTGTCAACCAGTTAACCCAAAGCAAGCCCACTACCTTTGGTTGTGGGCTTGCTTTGGAAGGTCTATTCCTACACACAGACTGAAAATATGTGCCAAGATCTATAATGATTGGACAAATCATTTATGGCCAATTTCCTAAGCTGTGGCACTTTTTGGGGTGAATATCTTGATAGTGAAATATTCTATCAACAATCTTGGTATAATGATGAGACACAGACAATTTAGGAGGAGTTACCAATAATGAGATTTTCAAAAGAAGATTGAGTTGGACACGTTTGTCAACTTTCCAGTCAATTGGACCCGTGTGTAAGAGCTGTGGCCTTTCCAAAAGTGTGTATTTGAGCCTTAATTACAGCGCTACCATCTGGCTGATTGGACTCATTTTTCTTGGGAAGCGTTTGTACATCGTTTCCAATCATTGAGCCGTGGTTCATGTTTCCAGCTCATTCTAGCTGATGTCAGTTTGAGCCGTGGTGAAAGACTTCCTCTTCGGGGCTTGAACCCCTTATAAAATAATAACATTAACAATGAAAATAATTAGTAGTTGCAGCGCCACTTAAAGTAAGTCAATTTAATGGTCTAAGCAAAACGGTCAGCTCACACTCGTCTGGTCATTACTGCTTCTGTGTGTACAGGCCAACCTCCTGTTCCATATTTTGTTTTCTTATTAATCATACATTTCATACCTTGTGCATTATGTACATAAAATCTCTCAGGGATACATGTCGGCTGAGTTCTGTTACCCTGTGCATTTTCTGCTGCTTGAATCCTGTGGAGTGTACTTTCTTTCCATCAGATACAAATATAAAGCCATTTGTAGCTATATGAATGGTCAAGTCTTCTTTGATGCAAATGGTTCTGAATTATTAATTCTTACAGTGTGTTGACAGCGGACGCAGCGAAATAAGAAAACTAAACATGACGTACGAAGAATGAAAACAGAGAAGGGATGTTTGCATTTAGTTAACCGGTTTGTTGTTTAAACAGGAGAAAAGGAGCCACTAATCCTGCATTAGCCACATGACAGATTAACATATCCAACTGTTTTCATCAGACAATGAAAAGGGAATAGCTGCTGCACACACAAACGCGCACACGTACATATGCTTGAATCACACTCCAAGCTTTTGAAGATGCTTATTATTTCCAACAAGGATGGATGTATATTTCTTTTTTAACTTCTGTCTGCTGCAGAAAAAACAAATATGCCTTACAGAACGCTTCACATGTTTGTGAGTGGTGGCTCATAAAAGCTGGATCAGATGAATATTTATTGTTTATGCGTTTGCATCTGCATGTGTGTTTGTGCATGTGTGTGAAGTGAAAGAATGTCTCTAAATGAAAGCGGCACAGCATCTTGTGATGTCTGTCATGATTACTACCGTGAAAAGGTTTAAGCCGGCTATTTTGGACACAATACATAAAACAACGCACTGTACACATTCGCTCTCACTCTCTCACGTACAAACACATGCGTGTGCCGCTTCTGTCTCAACTCACTCACTTAATGGCACAGCCCATATTAGATAATTCCTCTCAAAGAATGTTTCCAAAAATATATTAGGCCCATCAGTAATCCCAGCAAGCTTAGAATAGAACTGAATAACCCATTTGGAAACATGATTTTACCAGTTGTGTAAGTGTTGGTACTTGCGTATACCCAGTGATTACTGCTGTCCCTTAACCTTGCTCTCCATTCTTGTTCTCTCTGCTGCGACACACTTTAATCTTCGCACTTTCGTATGCGTTTGATTCTTGTCGAGGACGCTGTTGGCACAACACCTCTCCAAATCTCTGTGCTCATCCAGGAGCTCCTCACTGTCTGCTCCTCAGTTTCTAACAGATCATGGTCAAACAGTGCGCTCATGTCTGCTGAGCTCAGTATCTTACAGCACCAGACTCCCAGTTTAATATTCCACACACCCAACATATGTGCGCTTACCAGAGACAAGGCCTTGGGCACTGGCCTTGTTCCGGCCTTATCCCGGCTTTCATGATGCGTGCAACAACCAACAGTGGGTTTATGAGCTATGTCCAAAGAATAAAAGTCTTTTCATTCAACTGAACACGAACCAAAGACAAAACAATAGATTTTAACTGGCTCATGCGGCTCCAAAGTGTTTGGCAGAGTAACACAGCAATAATGTAATAAATCATAAAAACAGCACAACAATCCCTGTGTTCCTACATCTGTTTTCTCATACTAGCTATCTCCACTGCCTATCAGATCCATATGATATACTTCATTACATTCAGTGGATAATTCAGAAAAAGCTGATGAAAAGCAGCTATGTATTCATAGGTGTTTTTCAACACAAAAGTAAACATCTTCCACAACTGTAAAAGAAATGTAAACTGTAGTACATGTTTATCCTTTTTCATTGAATAATTTACACTGTCTCTGGTGCTTCTTTGTTTTTAGAAAAGTATCTGAAAGGATTATCTGCACTTAAACCATTCCCTGTGGTGGCAGCCAGCTGGGCATGTGTGGTAGTACAGTCCTTTTGATGCAGCTAAAGTGTTTCCCACACAACTTATTTCACTCGTTTTAAACAATCACTTTTAGCCACACACCCTTCAGAGAAGCGTCTCTGTGCATAGCTAGTGTGAACCAATAGCCAGCATCTGAAGCGATCAGGGGACATCAGTAAAATGTAGCATTTACTAATTGTCTGCGTGTTAGACTCTGTGTATCAGGGGCCATATTCTCAAAATGTTGAGATTCTGAGGATGAAGTCATAATGTTACAAGAATAAAGTCATAATTGAATGAGATGGAAAATCATAATATTACGTGAATAGAAGTAACTTAATGAGAAAAAACTCAGTAATATAATAGCTGATATTACAAGAGTGAAGTTGTACTTTAATAAGAATAAACTAATAATATTAAAAGAATAAACTCAACATTTAATGGACAAACGTCACAATATTAACAGAATTAAGTCCTAATTTGAATTGAGTCGTAACATTGCCAGAGTAAAGCCCTAATTAAGTAGGAAAAAGTCATAATAATACCAGAAAAGGGTAATTAATATAGCAAATAAGTACAATAATAAGAATTTAAAAGTTTGAAACATGCAGATCTGTCACCTCTGGCAGATCATCTTTGTCTGGTTAAACAAAGTTGGGCCTCAGATAAAAACAAAAATGGTTACTGTGCCACCCATAGAATAAAATTTATGTAGATAATATTTAAGAGATGTCTGGAAACAGCGGAAAGAGCGAACATACAGGTAAGCATCTGCGACTGTTAGCTAACATTAGCGCGGTTAGCATTGAACTTACTGCTAGCTGGCCTGGTGGGACCTTCTTCTTCTCCTCCTTCTCCTCCTCCTCCTCCTCCTCCTCTTCGCTTCCTTTTCTTCCTTCTCCTTCTCCTTCTCTTTCTCCTCTTCCTTCTCTTCCTGTTCCTCCTTCTCCTCTTCCCCACATGAGGACCATGAGGATTTGTTTGGACTTTAAGTTCCGTGTTTTGGTGCTGCCTTCACACAGGGAACAACCCGGCCAACGTCTCCAGGTGTTCACAGTTTGTCCATTTACTAAAGCTACTTTTATAAACACATTTGAATCAAATTAATGACACTGTTGACACGGTATCATTACAAGTAATCCTCAGTGTTGTGATTAATTGCAGCATCGTCCATTCACAGCCTCCTTCCTGGAACACTTAACCTGCATGTGTGCTTCCACGCAGGCGTAAGTAAGTTCGGTGGCATTAGTATTTTTAATTCTAATTCAAATGTCAGACTGTATATTCTTAAGAATTCAAAGTCAATTGCTCTGTTAAGGGTATTTATTATCATGCTAAGATCAAAAATGGTTTCAAAATGATATCATGACCGGCCTACCTTAATATTTTCATAATATTTATTTATTAATGCACCAAGTTAGAGGTTTCCTTGCTCAGTTTACAGCTTTAGTTCTCTGATAATTGATTTCATATCCAAGCAAAATTGGTATTGTTCAATGAAATATCCTTAACGGAATCGAATGTGTATGTGTTTGCGTGTGTGTGTGTGTGTGTGTGTGTGTGTGTGTGTGTGTGTGTGTGTGTGTGTGTGTGTGTGTGTGTGTGTGTGTGTGTGTGTGTGTGTAAGTAAGTAAGTGTAAGTGTAAGTGTAAGTGTTCCTTATTTCCATTACTGGAAGTTGCTAACCCTAGTTGTGCCACGTTTTGCTTCACTTAACAATTTGCCATTTATAATAATTTGCCTCAAAGCTCATCACAGGAGTCTATCTCATTTGAAATCTTTATAGAGGTCGTGAGTATCTCAGGCGAGATCCCTGCCTGTTTAAACTGCAGCTCTCTGTGTCCTTCCCAAAACATGAAATTGTAATGACATTCAGAGATGGTTGTGATGGAGACAGCCTTCTTGGCAGGGAATTGGACTGAGATTTTCCCCATTGACCCTTGCTCCGCTATCAAATAACCCTCCAGCCTCTGGGTGATGAGGTAGCATCCTCCTGGAGCTGTTAATCCATGACGGGGAGACATGCCGGAGAGTGGACAGAAATAGACATGCAAATGGTAGGAGTTTCATAACTCCTCGTATGGAGATCATTACCCTGATCTGTTTACCTTTATGTGCCGCATCCTTTAATACAGTGCACCGTAGAAAACACATCCACATTTAGTTTCATGGTTTTTATCAGCTCAGCATTCTTAATTTGTTCCAGAGCTGAAAATAGATTATTACAAAACACATGATATACTGAGCGCTCAAATGTACATAGGATGTTTTCTTAAATTCAATATGGTGCTATATAGGATGGTTTGGAGTTGCAGTCTCTGAACACATGCTGCATATCAGACCCAATAAAAGGTGATTTACTGCCCTCGCGGAACAAATGGCTGTATGATTGAATCAGCAATCTGATCACCAGATATGATTCTCCTCCTGCTGTACTTTGCAGCACTGAGGCTTTGCACAGCATCACTTACACGTTTATACTCAGTGCCGGCGTGATTTTGCCGTTTGTTGGTGCAATTTTTGCATGTATGGTTCAAGGTTGGGTCTTTGTAGTTTTGCTTTTATTAGATTAGTAAACTTGTGGGCAGGGATGACAGGAGAAGGCAACATTTAAGAGCCCCATGTGTGCGTCTGGTGATGGTGGCATCTTGAAAAAACATTGCAACAGGTGGGGTTAGTGGGGCGGCCGCACATGCTGCCCATGTGGCTCCCATCTCATCTATAGAACATGCTGTCATTAAGTGTCTTATCAAATTACTTGCGGCCAAAGTGGATGTGGCAGATCCGTAGGGGTTTTGCGCTCAGGGCTCCACACCGTTGATACGGTATAATGTCGTGGTGTAATATGCAAAGGGAGATCATATGCTGTGTGGCTGAGCTCAGAGGAGTTTAGGGAAAGGATCGCTGCAGTCAGACAGACTTTGTTGAATTGTGACAGATGGAAAGCAGCACGGCATGAAGCAGGGATAGCTTCTTAAGGACAAAACCAGCCAGAACCTTGCCTGTCATCCCTATGCTATTCATTTTGATTTTATCTTCCTTGAATGTGAGATCTCCACATAAAGCTCTTCTTTTTCTCCCATAAAAAGCCTCACAAAAAGAACTACTAAAAAAAAGCTGAGGAACAATAAAGACACAGCACGGCCGGGTGTGAACCTCTTCTACAGTGCTTTGTATGTAATTTACTGCACTCTTGTATCTCATCCTGCGGTGTAGCTGCATTTTCACCCAGAGTGCTCCTGCAAAGTATTGTGTCCATTCGAATGTGGATGTGCCTGCATGTGTCGCATGCACTGTGCTTGTCTTTCAGCCTAGTTTTCTGTTTTGTTGACTGCTCAGTTCCCAGGGAGCCGTGATAAAGAACTGTTACGTGGTAAACAAGATATCTGTTGACATCATCTCCTCTAGGACATTTTAAGTCCATCTGAAGGAGGGCTGTTTCTCAGTCAGGGCTTTTAAAGGGAACAGGTGGACATGAAATCGAAGTGTGAAGGACATGGATGTTGAACAGGCATTGAGAGTGAATGATATTTATAGAGGAAGAAGAACAAAACATGTTTCTGGGTGGCTTTTTGTTAGTTTTTAGTAGTGTCGATGCACTTTTCATGCAGGGTTTTAGCACAAACAGACATCTAATGCTACCAAAACCTTCTTTTGGAATTGTATGTTGGAATCCAAATGCTTTTTCCGGACCATGAAAGTGGATTATCTTTGCTACGTGACTCGCCTCCTCCTGTATTGTGGCAATGCAGTTGTGCATTGAGCCACGAGGGAATCAATGGCTCATCTCCTGAAAGCTCTTAGTGGTCTTAAGCGAGAGTAGTAAGAACCGAGCATTAACCAGTTCAGCGCCAGACAACAGCAGCATCAACTCGAACACCAAACAATGTGTAAAATAGCAAAATAAATTGTAATTCTCTCGACTTAAACGTGCAGTATCATGAGATCAAATTTTAATCTTGGAAACCTCCTGATGCCAAATGACATTACAATGACATTAACATCAACCTTTAACACTTAATAGACACATCTCTGCAGTCTGGCTGTAAAGTTGCTTTAATTAATATCATCAGTTTCCACGTATACTCGCTACATCTAATAAATGCATTCAGATAAATGAATATTTGATAGAGCGGAAAAATGATCTTCTCCAACTGGATTTCAAAGAGTGTAACATTTAACAAGCAGTTTTGTCGAAGTAGATTTCAGGGACGAGGTTGAGATTGTATTTTAAGGAGAAAAAAACAGACCTGTCTAAGCTAAAAGCAGGTGTGCTAATTGGAAAAGGGACTCTGGGACATAATCACTCCGTCAAAGTCCTGGTTTGCCTGTAAATAGTCACACTTTGGTGGCATGAAATACAGGAAATGGTGATGTTTGTTAAGATGTGGAAGGTCACCTATAAAAAGCAGGGCCGATCAAACCGAACACAGTGTGTGTCTCAGGCCACGCGTCTACAGCAAAATGTGTTTTCACCCATAGGAAATAGGCCTTTTTCATGTTTGTGTGCGTCATGTTTTCTGCGAAGCGGATGGCAGATCCTTCCACCTTTGAACAGTAGTGTGAATTGTATTTGGTCTCAGCTGAATAGTAGCAGTTACAGAGAGGGAATATCTTTTTCAGGGTTTGTGGATTGCATGAACCCAGCAGCTACAACACATTGTGCCATTATTGACTTCCTGTTTTTATGCTGGGTGAGGAAAAACAAGCTGCTCATGGGTTAAAACCAGATGTTGTCATTACTGTGACACAGGGTAACTCTATATCACTTAAATTCTCCAGTTAATTTAATGCACAGCAATGTGTCCGTCGTATTTAACAGAGTTAATGGACTTGATTTCAGTGTTTCACGCTCTTCATGTCAGATGATAATTGGACATACTGATTTCACAGGAGAATCCAGACGAAAGTGGATTTTATGGCTATAGCTGAGTTGGCCTGTCAGTGGGTACTACTGGATGACTTGATATGACATTTGGAGACATCTTGGACATCTTGGTCCCCATGAGGCTGAATCTCCTCAGACTTTTGGTGATCACCTGATTTCTCCTCCATGATGTTGACATTTGTGGTTTCAAGCAAAATGGCGGATGATGGATTTGTAGCCCCTTTAGTTTCTAGTAACAGCAACATCAGTCTAAATAATTAGCTGATTGGGTCGTTTGGGTCATAACGTGGCCTTCGCTGATTCTCCTGTCACATGACATGGCATTAGCCTTGTCTACCAGTGTAGAACACAACGTGGATAGTCAAAATTCAAGTGCAAATGCGTTTTCAGACAAAGATTTAAAACTGATTCGGAGCCAAATCGCTCATGTGGATAGAGATCGTTTTTAGTTTAGTTAACTAATTTATAAACCGATTTCAAAACGAAAACGTAGTAGCATGGATGAAGCCTAAGTTACTTTGTGAACCACGCTTAGATAGTGCACATGGAAATCATTATCCCTGCTTAGCATAGTCATGTCTGTGATTTATATTAGCACCTAACATGTCATAAACAAAATTGTTATGACATGAATTGTAAAATGTATCTATTTAAGATTTATGGTGGGATTTTTTTTTATAGATTAACAAATGATAACAGTAAATATAAGTCAAGTAGTGCTTTTCTTCTTAGAAATGTCTTTTGAAGCCCCTTTTTCAATTAAAAGAAGCCAGAGTGTTATCTTCACACAAGCGACTGTACCAGAGCCACAATAAAACAAAGTCTGATGCCAGTTTTTGCACCTTGTTTTCAATGCTGAGTGCCAACATCACATTTCAGTCAGCTATGTATGGCTGCTCCATAAATAACAATGATTTTTACAAAAAACAAATTGTCATTAATACCATTATATTAAAAATTACAAATACAACTAATATATTTAACATGAAAAAATGCAGCCTCCAAAATTTTAATATCTTCTTTCGTATATCTCTAAATGTTATAAGGAAAATTAATCCCTATTAAATCAGCCATCCAATGTAGTCGGGCTCTGTGACTTTCAGTACAACAAATGATTGTATCCATGGGGATGACAAAGCTCAGGCAGAGGGAGATATAAGGGAGGGGAGAGAGCGACTACAGTCAAGACAAAATGGCCTGCTTCTCATTAATCATTGAGCCGTGTTTTTGTTTAAATGTACTGACTGCCTGTTTTGTTTTGTGACTGGGCCTCTGGTTTGGTGAGAGTCTGGGTGTCAGGCCTCCTTGTCGCAGTGACAGTGAGGAATGAGAGTCCTGCTTATCAGGCTGTAGAAGCAGTTGTGTGCTCGACTCAAGGGTCAAGCAGGACGACACTGACTCTGATAGAGGCAACACATCACTGTCATCCTTATTATTTCCCTTCTCCATTTACCTCATCGCCTCAGTCACACGGCTCACCCTGTCCAATGGGACATTGGTCTATTAAAGAGTAAATACTCTCCTCCCTGTGGAGCTCAATCATACCTGCGGATGCAGCTAATCTCCTAAATACAGCACATACAGTGTCATCTGAAGGTATTCATGCTTTCATTCATTTTCCCATTAGTCCACACTCGGTAATCTATGATAAAGTGAAAATGTTGTTGGAAATTTTCACTCATTTATTAAAGAACAAGATAGTATTCAGATCCTTAATTAAGTACTGTGAGTAAACACCCTCCGGAAGCTTTTCAGGCTTTCCACAAATGTTCTCTGGGGTTTAAATCTGGAGCAGTTTTCAGACGTGAATTCTGGAGGATGTCTGCAGAATTGGGTCCGGACTTTCTCAAGCAGCTTCCTTCCACACATAACCAACGCAGCAGGAGATTCTCCACTCAGACGTGTTCACAACAACACAGAAAGAGTGTTCAAGCGAGGAGTGGTGCAGCCGACATGAGGCAGGATGTAACATGTTAATTCCACTGCAGAGATCACATGTTTTTATTTACACCACATTGACACCAGCTTTGGGCCTGTACATTGTGCTTGAGGTCACACTGTGAAAGGTGAGTTCCTTGTACTATCAGTTCAGTCGGCCACAAGTGGACTCCGATCAAAATCTCAAGAAAACTCAAAGCAAACAGCATCTGAGACCAGAATTTTAACGCCACAGCAGAGGGTCTGAATCATGGACTGAATATAGACATGAATGACACATCTCCACTTCCTCCTGTTATGCTTTTGATAACATTTGGAGTGTGCGCAGTAGTGATCATGATGTGGAGCAATGGAATGGAAGTCTTGCCGGCACACACACACACACTGGACCAATCATAAGTCGGTCTCAATCATGATATTTCACCCAATTTCATATCATCAAATAACTGATTGAATCCAAATTTACAGGGTAAATGTTTGAAATTAGATAAACAAATGTCTTCAAACTAAAATAGTACACAGCTGTACTGCAACCACTCACCAGAGGGCAATCAGGTTTATTGGCCTCTACTTTTGAGGAGCTGTCATGTCATCCTTCTTCATTTATGCTCTATGGTCTCATACAATCACATTTTGATATTTGATGAATTTGCAAACATTTCTTTAGTCCTGTTTTCCATTTGTCATTATGGATTACCGAGAGTGTAATGATTTGTACATTAGACATTACAAATGTGCATTTAAAGTACGTTTCTGCAGGCATAGAACACACACGTACAAACTCCCTCACACACTCAGTTACACTTCTTTGAAAGAACAGAGTTGGGGTCTGTCACCTTTGTCATCCCCTGACACAGCAACAGTGATGGAGGAGATTAACCCCCCCCCCCCCCCCCCCCCCCCATGTGTCTCACTCACCATCCCCCAGAGCAAAGACAATGCTCAGTAACTGAGATAGAGCACTGCAGGACAGCGCTCGCCCCCCTGCTCAGAGCGTTTAACATCAATGTGCTTGTGTCAGATTGGGATGTTCTCGAGGGAGCTGAGTGAGTGAGCTGTATAGTAAAACATATGGCAGAGACACAGACTGAGACAGAGAAAAGTCCCTCATGGGGTTCAAATACCTTGATAAACACACACTGGTCACAATAATCTCTCTTGGATCGGATTTGATCTGATTAGATTTTTGCCTCTCACCTTTTTGTCCACTTCTCCTGGTAATCAGTGTCTCTGCCCTTCTTTTCATCACCTCCTTTTCACACAAAGTAATCACTGAGATCCTTTCACATTGTGTCATTCACACGGAGGGGTGACAGGATCCCAGGATAAACGGTCGCATAATGTGTTCAAAGACACGTGTGATCACACTCAGGCCACCGGGATGTGCAAGAGGTAGCCCAGCTAATTGACTGAAGATGATTGTGCAATTGTAGGTGTACAAAGGCCACTAATGAATACATAATTGTGCATAAAAGTGGTTAAAGACCAAGGCTCCCTGCTTTGAGCAGTCATATGTCCTGTCAGGCATTGTGTTCATTATACTATAAATAAAATTCAGAAATACTTTATTCTAAATACTGTATATTCATATATGCGTATTTACATTTATATTATCACATCTTAATTATTTTATTTGGAAATATTTTGGATGGATTATGAAGTCGTCCTCAAAGTACCAAAGGCTGTTCAGTTAAATGTTATAAGAAACATTACTCCTTTAGCCTGTCAAGTGGTAATGTCTGTAATATCCCGGGCTGATATTTCCAAGTCTCTGCTGTAAATGTCAAACATAAATTTGTGTGCTTGTCATATTATCCAGCATTTGGATCCAGCTGCTTATTCGGATATAAGTCCATACAATGAAGAGAAAGAGCGGTGAGGTGTTTTGACTGAAGGTCTTAAATGCACCCATTGTGAAATATGTCCCGAGAGTTGGACACATACAAATGAGATCGACACCTCAAGACATTCATGCAGAGGCTGTGCACATTTCTTACTGACTTTGTGAACAAGGGGCAGTGCAGACGGTCAGTCTTTGTTGACTGGAGAGAGCGGACTGTCTGAGCATGTGAAGCCTTTTCAGGATTGGGCACTGGACAGTATCTGGACACTGGATAAAAATACACTCTGTACTACACACACACTACACGACACTACAAACTTGACAATAACATTGTATATTATAATATATTTTACTTACATGGAACACTTAACTGCAGTCTAAGTGTGTTTACATTTAGTACATAAATTACATTTTGATGTTAATACTCATTTTTCATATACTGTTTGTTAACTGTCTAAGTGAAGACATAGACAATCCCCTCTCTACTGTATTTAATCATGTTTAATATAAAGCCAAGATAAATTAATTTTGCTCTCCATCGTGGTTATTTTCTCTGGTGATGTCGAAAATTTGAGGAGAAATAACATGTTAGGAATCAATGAAACAGAGGATGTTCTATTGCTATCGTCTGAAGGCAAAGACTATACTCTCAGCCAAGTAGAAAAACATTTATGAGAGTAAATGGCTTTAAAAGGGACGCTGCATGTCCTCCCATGCTTCTTTATCTATTGTTCTGCTCTGAGATGAACAGCTATTGATCTCTTTTACCTCACTGTCCCTCCATTTACCCTTTTATATCCCCGTCTTCACACCCTTTGGCTCCAACCATTTCTCCTGCTCGACCGGAGATGACGGAAATTCATTCAGATGTGTGAACCCTGCAGTTGACCATCACCGTTTTGGATCTACAGTTGCTAAAACAATTTCTGGTGACAGTTATTGAGTTACCTTTATTGCATTATGTGCTCCACACTTCACAGATGTCCCACATCTTATCTGATTCTCTCTGAGTCTGAGACCAAATTAAATCTTGACTTGACCATAAATGCTGTTCAAAATTCATTACCAGTGTAACCCTCGAAAATAACCCATTTATTTTGGCATGTGGACTGTCAATTATCTTAATATTTGCTTTTGCAGATTTAAAATGATATAACCATGAATAATTTCTTCTGTGTAACCAATTTGACTGTGTTTTGTGGAGTATGACCCTTACATAAATCCGAACTGGTCACCAGAGGGTTGTGATAAATGGTTCTGATGTGACAGGGTTGAGCTTCAGCGGCCTCCCTGAAGTTATGTTGATATTTATACTCTTGTTTTGTTTATGTTCTCAGGAGGTCAGACAGAAACTGGGTTGGCGTCTCTCTCAAATTCTTACAGGAGCCCGTGAGAGCGATCTCCACCTATTTTACACATCAAATTCTGTTTACAGGTATTGTTGGCGAGTGCTGCTGCATATGTGAGAAAAGTTGTGTAAAGCCGTTTGTGGCCCCGGTGGGAGCTGTGCAAAATCTGATAAACTGCCTAAAGTAACACTATGTCAAGTCACTTGAGGTAGTGTTGACAGGGCCTGCAGAAAGTTTCAACTGTCAACCACAAAATGCAGAGGAGAAAAACACTAAAATAGAAAACAAAAAAGCAAATATATCCATATCCATCCATCCATATAGTGAATTTACCAGCTCTCTGTATCCTGCTCCCCATCCCAGCTTGAGGCTGTATTAACTGCTACTGTAAATATAAACAATGTCCTTTTTTATGTGTTTCTACCAGTCTGTTGATTTTCGGCGATCATGGCATGTTCTGGAGTCATGTGTGTCAGTTACTTGGTGCATTACAGTAAACGTGTTGTGCTTTTTCAGTTTTGCGGTCCTCTTGTGTTTTGTATAGGTTTTTTGTGCATGAAAAGGTTCTGAATATTTAAAAAGGCTAAAGTCCGTAATAAAAGCAGCTTTTCTCCCCCACAGAAAACACTGAATCTCCTCAAACACCTCGTCAGTGGTCCCCCGGTGGTACTTCCGGTGTTATCGTGCTGTCATGGAACATCACGACATCCCCAAAGTGGTTTTCAGGCACGCAAGAGAGGGACATTTCTTACACCTGCCGGAAGCTATTGACCAATCACAGCAGAGTGGACCAGCTGGCCAATGAGAGCAGGCTCAGCTTTGTTGGGAGGGGGGCTTTAAAGAGACAGGCGCTAAAACCATTCATTTCAGACAGAGGCTGAAACGAGGAGCTGCAGCAATGGACAGTTTGAGGAAAGTGATGCGTTTTTGGAGCATGTTAACCTTTTAAGCAATAACCCAAATTCAAATGAAGCTGAGTATGAGCATATTTCTCCTTTAAAGTCATGTACATGGTTAGAGCCATACCTCCAGTATGGGTGTGAGGTGATGTTGATGATAGGTGGCTTATTCTGACGTATCTGTTGCCACACCATTCCTCATCAGGAGTTCTTACTCTTGTCTCGTACGTAGTTGCACATTGCAGCAGTAGTTCAGTGACTTTGTGCTCTATTTTAGTCATTAGCCTTCCATTTCCCAGGAAAGTTACCAGGATCAGACGTCATCGTACTCAAATGTGCAGCCTTGATAAAATGAATCTTAAACCACAGTGAGTCACACCACACAAGCGATGCAGTGATTAATGCTGTATGTTTGAAGCCATACATTATCCTTATGCTGTATGCTCTCTGAGCTAGAAATTCTGTAAAAGACTAAAGGGTAGAATTGTCTTCAATGCTTCGATCTTCACCATCAAGAGCAAAGTGTGTCAAGTCCTCGCAGACACTTCTCCATTTCATTTTCATTTTCTCAAAACAGGAGAGCATAAATACTCCTGTTATTCTAATCGGAGGCTGTGTGCCGACGTACCATTGGCTGACAGCTGATGACTCATTTTAACAGGCTGGTGTGGGGCTGGCAAGGAGATGGTGGGTGAGTGGGTAGGTGGTGGTGAAAAGGGGGAGCAGGAGGTGGGAGTAAAGCTTTCTCCCACTGCTTGTATGCCTGTGTGCATTGTTGTTGTCAGAGCACGCTCTTGTTGTTCTTTTCCCACGAAAACACACAACATAAATACTCACAAAAGGAGTGAACTTCATCTCTGTTCACTTTCTCCCTGTTTTTCTGCTCACCTCCTCAGCCATGGTTGCCTGTAGCCACACTTGAGGAGAGACACAGAGCCTGGAGGAGAGAGGAGAGAGAGGGAGAGAGGGAGAGAGAGAGAGAGAGAGAGAGAGAGAGAGAGAGAGAGAGAGAGACTTGTGCTGATCACTGAGTCTGCAGCCCCCAGCCTTCCCTCTGTTGCTGCTACAGTAAGTGTGAAAGGCAGAGTGGGAGAGGCAGCGGAGGCAGAGCTGCTGTTTGTCTCTGAGACTTGGAGCGAGGAGGAGAGCGCTGTGAGCTGTGCAGTGCAGAGCAGTGCAGAGCCCGTCCGTCCTCTGGTATGTGTCCAGTGTGAGTCCAGTCATCTTCTGCCTGAGCATCCTCGCACACCAGGAGCCTGACACCAGCCACGCAGACAGGTGAGTCTCCTCAGCCTCATGATGAAATACTCCCAGCGGTGTAGACCCAGTTTGACTTAACAATTAAGAATGACCATCATTATAAATTTAATGACATAATGACATCAACGTGCATTTCTGAAAGTTTTCTCCTATAAATCAGGCGAATCCATCATTAGTGTGTGTGTGTGCGTTTGGATGTGACAGGTGGGCGTGTTTTTACATGTATGATTGCAGGCAGGTGAGTTTAGTGTGAAGGCTGGTGTATCTTATGATTGACAAGTGGGGGGGGGGGGGGGGGCGTTGCTGCTCATAAGAGCGAACCTGTCTGATTTCATCCCCATGTGTTAATCCATGTGCCCCCTGAACGAGAAAGTGGGTGGAGTGGGAACAGTTTGAGCTCTGCTACTCTTATCTCAGTCTTGTTTAGAAACGGAAAAAAGAGAAAAACCTGAAGAACACTGTGTCATCGCAGATGTTGCGCTTCAGACAGAGTATGTGTATTTGATGGAATGCAGATTGTGCATTTATTTCGGTTCACTGGATGTGTGTGTGTGTGTGTGTGTGTGTGTGTAGTTTATCATCAACCGAAGGTGTTTACCTTTCAGATTTTCACTGTTATTCTTGAGCTCAGCATGAGGCTTTTGTCTCAACTGCGCAAGACGTGTACTGCATC
Source organism: Verasper variegatus (assembly GCA_026259375.1). Lineage (NCBI taxonomy): Eukaryota > Metazoa > Chordata > Actinopteri > Pleuronectiformes > Pleuronectidae > Verasper > Verasper variegatus. The sequence goes on from CM048045.1 coordinate 18,038,184, forward strand.
CATCCCCGCTTGTTGTGGCATTGATGGGAAAATCCAGTCCATTACATAATCTAATGAAGCAAAGATCTAATGACATCTTGTGTGGCTCTTGTTTTCCTGCAGTATGAGCAAAGTACAACGTGCTGTTAATATGAAGCTGAAATATTAAAGGGTACCTTTTGTTCCTCATGTGTTGTTTTTGACAGGAGGGCTTCAAGTGATGTCACAGTTTAATTCGTCATATTTATTTCGATTTCTTTCTAACAAAGTGCTTCTCGTTTTCTATATAAATCTGTCTTACAATCTGTTCATCAAAAACATGTCAGAGTTCAGCTGCCCCTCCTCCATGTTAGTATGTACCACTTGTCTCTTGTGCTGTCGATTGCTGGGATGTAATTTGTGTGTAATGACAGCTCATGAGTGTTTACCTCAGGGAATCAGCAGGTTGGTCCAGAATTGTTTCCTCCCAGCTCACGACCTGTTGAATGAACTTCGCTTCTTTTGAAGTTTGCTGGGGAAGAAAGCCTTTATCTGCCATGACTCACTTCAAGCCTTTATGATTTGCGAACACAGAGGGCAGAGGAAGACGAGGCTTTGAATGGGACCATATGGCTGAGTGAGATTTCACAGAGCGACATTGTCAGCGTCTGGATGGTTTAAACCCCTGAGCCATGACCGTGAACTGCGCTGCCACCAAGAGTGAAAAATCCCCTCAGTGTTTGTCTCACGCGCTGGACGCTGCCGTTTGTTTGCCTGCAACTGTCAATCTGTCACTGACTGTGATGTTGAGGAATCAGCTCCCCACTGACCCTTCCACACCCCTTCCTCCCCCATCCTTCAAAAATATCTGTCCCCTCATCCATCCATCCATCCATCCATCCATCCATCCATCCATCCATCCATCCATCCAACCCTTCATGTCTTCATATCCCTCCCACCGGCTTTCAAATGTTTGTCTCTTCACTTTCACCGAGCGCCTCCCTCCACCCCCCTCCACTCTGGTCGCCACAGAAACGGCTGATTCAGGAAGGGTGGGCGGGTGTCTCAGAGCTCTTGCTGCTCTGCCCCATGCGGCGCTTTCACAGTACATTTCTGCTTCTGTGCTGCTTTTATGGTCCTGATATGCTGACAGTTCAGGTGGCTCAGTCAGATGTTATACAATCGTATCAACTGCACAAAAGGCTGCTCGTTCAGTTCCCTCTCAGGACATGTTTGGTATTTAGAGTTGCGTTGCCATTCATGTTCAGTTTTCTCTTCTAACAATAGCATGATCACGGGCAACCTCCTCACCGTTCTCCGTTTATTTAAAGGCTCACTTTGCTGAATCTGTGAGGACGTTATTAATGATTCTGATGTTTTGTTGCTCCTGAGAGATTGCGGACTTGTTTGTGCTGATACATATATGAGACTCAGATTGGAGTCACACTGAGGTGATTAATAATGTATAAATATACCATGACTGAGTCGTTTAATAATAGATGTAGTATGACCTTTCTCTTATGTAAGGTTGATGAAGCAGAATGAGGGTGATGGGGTGCAGAACTGAAATGAACAGATGGAACCGAAAGAAAAATCGTTGATAAATTACCCCCTTCCTACCCGTGTATTAAGCTAGCCCTCCCACTCAAAAAAAAAAAAAGCCCAGTGAGCAGCAGATAAAAGATCTGCTCTTGTAATTACAGATGAAACCCTAAGAAGTGTGTGTGTGTGTGTGTGTGTGTGGGGGGGGGGGGGGTTGTTTTCCTGTGGTTTTTAAAAAATCTATTTTGTTGAATTTTTAGGTTAGCTCTGGTTGCCATGGTGATAGTTTGTACAGTAGCTTAAAACACTGCCTTTCAGAAAAGGCTTGTGAACAGGAAATAAAAACCTGTACCCCACCGCAGCCAATTCCAAGCAGGACCCCGTGAGCTCGTCCTACTGAGCCTGATTAAATTAATGGGAATTTGTATTCACTCAGGAGGTTATGATGGGGACGAGCTCTGCCCCCTTGAAATACAGTGTTTGGTTTATTTATGTTAATCATAGAAAAACATTAATGATCACAGACTCATAGTCCTTCTACAGTTCACAATCTCTGACTAATTAACTGTTGAGAAAAGTTACTCGCATTTAATTTAATTTTACTCTTCACTGTTGTCCATACAGGAACAAGAACAGGTTCCAGTGGTTCTTATTGATCTGACTTGCTCATCTTATATGATTAAATGTCTCAGATGACGTGTTCTCTATCTAGTTTTTGAGGGGGGGGGGGGGGAAATGATATAAATATATGCAGGCTGCAGTGGTTTTTCCACCCTGCAGTGTTCAGCCATTACAGTCAGCGGTGACGCAGCCCGAGACTCACACAGCATACTGCAGACCCATCACGAGACACAGCCAGAACAAAGAGCACACACACTGTCATCTAAAGCTCAACATGGATGAAAACACTGAAGCAGCTTTTAGCAGCAAGGAATCGTTAGGTTGGGAGAGTGGGACGTTCAGTATGACACCATATGCTGAGACCTGAGCGCTCACCCTGCTCCTGTTAAAGACACTGACCGTCCCAGGTACCTGACGGTCCACTGCGGCACTGGACGCCTCAGGTGGGACACTGAGATCAGTTTGGCGTCAGTGATATGTCAGGGTTAAAGAAGACGTCCTTTTTCTATTCTAATCTTGTCAATGTGAGGTACAATGTGTGCGGAGGAGTTCACAGATGATGACGATCATAACAGAGAGCAGCCTTACTTATAAAACTTCAGTCCAATGGTTAGTTTATAAAAGAGTTACCCAAAACACTTAAATAACTTTAGATTGTTTTCGTTGACAACGATTATGCAGATTTTAGTGAAATTATTTGCGTTGCCCCAGAAAAGATTGCAATTGTTGTGATGATGGTTAATTAAAATCTTAATGAAATTTCATTGAATAATTGTAAGTTTTATTTGATGAAACGTTGTTTTGTAATGTAATGTGATGCTCAAACACACAAACATTTTTATTGTTTCACAGATAAGAAATAGTCAAATATTGAGATTGTAGCAATAACGTGGTTTACTTACAATCCTAAAATTTCAAATTTGCAAATAAAAGCAGACTATTAATTATAAGGGTTTTTAAGGACCTTCCCTTGTTGGGAGCCTGGGCTCTATTGTCAATAATCTCCCCCACTCCCCCTGAGATGGGAGAGAGTCCTGGCCCTCTACCTCACTGTCACACAGCTTCAGGTGCTAGAAGATAAAAAGGGAGGTGTAGAAAACTGGTTTGTTTTCAGAAGCTAATTAAAAGGACGATTAAACCTACATCATAGAGAACGATTGAGAATCACCGTGGACCAAATAAAACTGCCTTCTTAAAGATATACTGTAAGAAGTCAAAACACTATCCTGCAATGACACAGACCATTGGTTTGTATCAACCTGAGTTACGATGATAATATAAAGGCACAAAAAGCAAATCACGGCACCTTTGACGATAACCTGCGTTGCTATAGATAGCCAGGAAAGGTCTGTTAATGTTTTCTGATTCTAATCCAGTGTTTCCCATTCCTCCCACTTTCCAGAAATGAGGTAAAAATATCTCGGATACGCACACTGCCATTTTGTTAATTTGTCACCGGATTGGAGACGCAGTAGCGGGGTCCCGCTGATACAAGCGCTTGACCAATCAGTCTCATCTGTCAATCATGATGCCACCAAGATATATTTGTCCAATAAGGTGGCCCTGTCTCTTAACTGGGCTGTTTCTGCTGAAGCAGTGAAGTTACTACGAGGAATTAATACAGATAACTTCTTTGATAATCCGCCCAAATGCTTAGAGGAAAATCTAAAATACACTGAGAGTCAATCCGGTGAGTCATGCTCTGTATAATATTTGTGGTGCAGACGCCGTGATTTGATTTCAAACGTGAAACGAAAGGTGAATATTTATCCTCCAATCGGTCGTTAGCTCAATCACGCTTCTCTTGAAGTGGATCCTGGATGATTCCCTGCAGCTGCCTGCTGCCTGATGACTAATGCTCTCCCAAGTGTCATATTAAAGCCTCTGAATTATTTTAGACTGAGCCAATCATTAACTTGCTCATTAAATATTATCGTAGTTATAATAGTGAGACCTCTGTGACTCCACCAAAGCAGAGTTCTGTAATTGTTCCCAAAGCGCGGTCCTGTCCGCGACATTATTCAGGACTCATCAACACCAGCGTCCTGACTCACATTGGTTCTTTAAAGATTCCTCGGCACTTAGTGTCTGGGTGTTTCTGCACTAACCTCGCTGTTCTGGCCAAAAATTCCCATCTGGAGCCAGTCTCGCTCCCATCTGCTCCCCTGCTCTCTTATTGGACAGCCCTTTCGACAGTTGTGAGGGGTCTGCTTCAAAATGGCCCCCACACGCAAGGATAAAAGAGGTGAACTGGGAGAAGAGAGGACAACAAGGAGGAACGGCGATTCGTAAAAAGGTTGGGGATTAAATGGGATTCATCACAGCACACGTTTCATTGGCACCGAGGCTCTGTGCGCCCCAACAGTTTCAACCCAGTTTCTGACTTTCTGACTTATGATCGGCTTCACCGAGAAAACAACATCCTGTTTTTGCTAAGTCAGAGAACGACAGTTTTCTTAAATTAAAACTTTCAAAGCAAAAGAGAAACAGAGGCTGCAGCCATAGTTCAGGTGTATGGATTATGGCCAGGGGAGAGTGACAGCATGATGTAAGTGCTACTGCTGTTGCTGCTGCCGCTGCTGGTGTTGATTGTGGTGTGTTGGTTTGGCCTCGCTGACAAATAATGAATATGAGGAAAGTTAACTCCAGGGGAATCGTCTGTGGTGCTGCTGTGCCCTGAGGTTCAGTACTCACTCCAGCCTCATACTAATGGCATCATTACTGGGCCTGTGAAACCAAAATGTGTGTACATGCACACGCACACACATGCACGCGCGCAAACACATACACATACACACACAGTGGATACAGGGAAGCATAGTTACACATGCAAAGAGTCACTGATGCACATACAATGCCAAACTTAATCAGACAATGTAAGAAATGTATGCGTCCTGATTATAAATGCACTCGTAATGAGATTTGACGCCATCCACTTTTCATTGATATGTAAAAACCAAGCGCTCCTCTGCTCTTCTGATCAAAGTACCAAAGTACAAACCATCAGTTCTTCACTTCTCTCTCTCCGACGTCTCGTCCTCTACCTGTATCAAGATGACAGGAATGACATGACAGGATGGAGGAACCAACTCAATGTGCATCTGTCAAATAGCACATACTCAGTGAAGTGTCATTTGAAGTGATGCCATTTCGTAACATGCTTCACAGCCACATCACTCCAGTATTATATGGTAAACGTTGGTGTAGAGGCGTGTTGCCTTCATCGAGGAGGTTGTTTCCATAAGCTGAGATTGTTTGTCTGCTGAATTACGCAAAAACTTCTGGACTGACTGCAAATACCCCCTCACATTCTGTAACGGATCTAGATAAACGAGCATGTCTTTTAAATCTCTTTGATATGGCGAGATAGGGCTACTGCCTTGGTGGAGGTATGCGCTGTTTAAGCACCCTTCTGGTTTTATATTGATTTGTTAGGGCTTAGTAATATGATGATATTGTAAACGGTCTCGGTAGATTTATGGCTACATTGTCTCATTTATGTTCTAGTTTCTTTTAAGTTGACGTGACAGATGTGAAAATAAGATACAAACTAGTACCGACATAGTTTTTAACAAACTGCTCTGAGAGACTTTACCCTTCATGAATCGGATATTGGACTCCACTGCCATAAATACAGATTTGTGTTTTTCACAGTAGAATATACGGTTTTGTCTTGCATTATAGTATGAACCTAATTTCTTTTCAAATCAAAAAGCCAATCATTTTTTTCTCCGATGTATTTTTTTCACAGTTCCATCTGTCTCATGGCTTCATCTGCAGTACAAACTCTATAAGTATAACTAATAGAGTTCACAATGCATGAAAACAATGTAAAGTGTATTTCGTCTCATAGCTGAATAGATTTTCCATCTTGGAATGAAAAACAGTTTACGATCAGGATGGTAGGGCCGATAATGTGATGCAATAAACCATTTGCATTGAGTGGAGGAGTTCATTTCCATCCAGATGATGAATGATTAATCAAAATAAAATGTCTCCACAAGAGGAGAAAGGTAAACACTGCATCTGATCTTTCACTGTATCTGCTGGTTTCAAGTGGCTGTTCAGTGCTGATGCTATTGCTGTAATGAAATGACACCGTAGTTAAGTCTAAATTCTCAGTGCATTCATGATTTTGTTTTTAGTGTTTTAGGAACAGCATCAGTCTACTCTGCTAAAATTCGCTAAACTAGTGCAGGGTCCGATCTAATGGGCTGTTAGATTGACCTGCTGTGATGCTGGTTGCAGCTTTTTTTCTGAAACTGTAAAAGTGCATTAATTGAGCCGCAGACAAACAAAGACCAGCCGCAGGACTCAGTCCACAGAAATCTGATGCCTCGCCACCACTGCTGCACAAACAGCTGTTCACCCGTTTATTCAAACTTCAGTGGAGCTTGACTCAAAACGGAGAACCCCGAACACTGGAATCAGTGCATGTTGTTTTGAACAGCACATTTGGACGCCGCACTTCCTTTGCCCCTGAACAATAGTGTGTGAAGCCGATGAGATGAACAGTTCTCTGAATATGCAAGCCACATACAGAGAGACATAGAATATTTGGAATCACTAGATAAATGGTACTAAATGTAAAGTACAGTAATTGGTCACACAACAAAATTTAAAGTTTTATCCTGATGGTGGCGCGAGATGAAAAGTCAGAGAATTACCAAATTTATTCAGAAACCTTCTTTAGTGACCATGAAAGCCTGTGTAAAATGTGATCAGCCCAGAGTTGTGTTCTGACTGACTAACCAGTGCTGCCATCCCCAGAGCTTTGCTAAAGAAATAGTGAGAGACGTTTTCCACTCATAATTCAAGTTGATTTAATTTAGGATTTTCTAACAAGGCAAATTATGTTATGTATGTGGATGTAAAAGCAGCACTGCACCCTGGAGATGATGTAGAAAAAGTCAACAATGTCTGTGTGTGTGTGTGTGTGTGTGTGTGTGTGTGTGTGTGTTTGTGTGTTCCATTACATCTTCTTTTCCCCCAGTGGAATCACTTCATCACAGATCGAAATTCTTTGTTTTCTCTTATGAACTCTGCATCACTCTAAACAACTTTGATGACATGGGAATGTGACACAGGCGAAGCTGTTAACTATTACACCTCCTTTGTAAAAAAAAAACCGACACACATACACAAATACTCCGAACCAAGAGATTATCTGTGTGTTACTGCACCACCTGGCTCCATCTCCCCCCTCATCAAGCAGAATCAAATCACTGTTAATCCGCTCGTCTCAGCCCATGGCGTACCGACACTGCAGGGCTCAGCTGTTCCCTCAGGGCTCCCCTGAAGCCAGGAGTATAGAATGGTGTTCACGTCCTACACGCTCCCTTTTCTGCCTCTCCCACTCTCGCTTTATTTCTCTCTGTGTTACACACATGGTCTTTGCTCTTCACTTGCATTCTGCTTTGTTTCTTTTTCTCTGTAAAGACAATGTTGCTGGACTTTGGAAAGTCAGGCACTTACAGTCCATCAGTGGAAAGTACATTCACAAGTACAGTCTGCAAAGTACAGACAGTTGATTACAGTCAATTACAGTTATTTTGGTCTCACATTGCAATTTAAGGAGCACACTACACTTTTGGTTGACGTATGTCTTGTCGTCATCACCTACGAGGGCTGCTTCCACATATGTTTGATATTGATTGGTTTAACTAGATGTGTGTGTGCTTTGAATGGAGACCTCCTCTTTTGATCAGACTAAATTTTGGTCTGTTGGTCCCGACCATTTTCTGAGACATTTTTTACACCTGCTATTTGGTTCGGACTAAACTGAAAAGTCTGAAGGTCTGGACCAAACCAGGTAGGTGTGAAAACGCCCTTAAGTAGCCTACTTGTACGGTTTTGAGGTACTTGAGTAATTAAATTTGAATGCTATTGCTTGAAGTCGTTATTTGACCACTAGTTTCAGATTTTACACACAAAAATAACATTGAATCACAAAATGGCTGAATTCATCTAAATAACCATTTATAACCCATAAAGGTCAAATCATCCAATATTTTCTCAGATTTAAGAAAAGTGCCAGATATCAATACAGATTTTTGTGTCAAAGTAATTATTACTTCTCAAATCCCAACACCGTTAATCATCTTGTGACCCTTCAGATTCATCTCATGACCTTTTGGAAGCATTTTACTGCAGAGCAAGTAAAAACTTCTACCAATACTTTCCTTTTATTTTGCTGATAATACTTCTTCGTAATGGAATAGTTTTACTTAAGTAAAGGGTCTGCGTACTTTCCCTCAGTTGTTTAATTTGCAGTGACGACCATTGCATGAAAACCTGAGACATGTTTCTGTGCGAGTCCCCTCCAGCTGTGTGGTCACTCAGTCCTGTGGCACAACAAACCATTACCCCCCGCAGGTTGTGCTTGATTTGTATTTGTTTACTTCCACCGCTCCCCACTGGCTCCCCGAGTGGTTTCTCTTAGTGTTTTAAAATTTGTGTGGTTTCTGTCGATGGCGGCTTCTGATGCCAGCTGTTTCGTCCTGCGGAGGGAACTTACAAAAGTGGGGGAGTTCTGAAAGCTATTTGGGCGGCAAAACTCTCTGGAGGACCATCAGGGGAGATCCAGTACCAAGGAGGTAATTGAATTTGAGGTTTGAGCTAATGATTTTTCCAACAGCGGGATGTTCCCCTGTTCTCCTGGGCTCACAGGGTCATGCATGGCCTGCGCCGAGCGTCGCTCAGGCGAGTCCTAAATCATCCAATAATGGTTTTGGAGCTAAGTACCTCTTACTCTTATAACAAGCATGATTTAATGGTGCTTGTTAATCCAACAACATATACAGAGCTTTTCAGTTTGTGTGTAGCCTTATAGGCTTCGCTGAACAGATGCTACACCACGTTCATTGCCTTTGGAGAGCCTGATTGTTAAGAAAAAAAACTGTTAGAGGCAAATTAGCTTTAGGATATTTTATTATACCTCCACATATAAGTTGTCTTATTTAGATGATTGTGTCTTCAACTCTTCAGGGAATTAGTTCAGCTGACATTTATAAAAGCACTTGCAGACGAGAACTTTCATCTTTCTTTTTAACAATATCATTCCTGAAGTGTCAGATATTGACATCTCTCCGTCAGGTCATGAAGTAATATTTGTAATTAGATTAAACATCTATAAGACTAGATATGAAGGTTTTTATTAACTCTCCTTTAAAGTCCCATAACGGTAGACTCCAGACAGATTGACAGCTTTGAAGCTGCACTTTAATAAATCTTTTCTTCATTTGTATTTCAGTCAGGAACAGAAACTCCCCACCCCGAACCCCTTGTCTCCTCACCTCCATTGTCATCCTTTATACCTTTTTATGTTGCTCTACATAATCTCCATCTCACTCACTGTCTCTGCTCTTTTACCCAATCGTATTCGATTATCTGCCCTCTATTAAGCCGCCTAAAATATTTATTTCTCTTTCAAGCCCAGTCGTAGCTCTTATCGCTAAATGAGTGGGTTTCATAATTGTTCCTCTTATCCCATCCTGGCTCACTACACACACACACACACACACACACACACACACACACACATACACACACACACACACACACACACACACACACACACACACAGTAATAGTCCCCGGTGCTGTGCTCTAACCCATTTAGAGGCGACATCTTGCTGTTGCCCTTCAGTTGCACAGATTCACAGCTAATGGCCATCAGGATTTTTCTCATTAGTTAATCGTGTTTTTTGATAATGTCTACAGCTCGGAGCTGTTAGCTGAACAGCTTTTAGGCTAATGGTAACTGATCACCTCTGAACACAGACCAACACTGACCTTTTTTTCTTGCACTTGTTGCATAGTTGAAACGCGTCCATTATGAGCGACCGTATTCTTCATTCAGCCACAAAGACAAGCTAGTGTTTATCTTGCTGAACTTTTCTCCAGCGTCTCATCACACTGGGGGTGGGGTCAGAGGCCAGTAAAAATATAGCCTCTGTCAGGGATAATGGCAGCGCCCACCTGTCTATATGTAATCATACTCTTACCGGCAGTCGCCAAATATAATTTTCCTCTCAGCGTGTCATTCTGGTTTTCCAGTCATGGAGGTGTAAGCAATTCACAGATTTACAAATTCACTGGGAACACACACACACGACAGCTTCACACCGTGACACACACAGATTTGTTCTTTTTAAATCTTTGTCAGGCTTTGACCTGATCCGCTGAGATTTGATCGATGTGTCCCATCTCATCATCTGCATCTTTTGTACTGTCACAGTCAATTTATATTTCTTTGTTCGCTTTGGAACGACTCTCGCATGAGTCATTACTTGTCCATTGTTGATTCGTCGCGGCACAAAACCACCGCTTTTCAGAAAAAAAAAAGGGGGAGCAACAATGATGAAGGGTGTCAAATGAATCATTCCTTCAGTGGCTATACTCTCGCCACTCTTTTGAATTTGGGCTGGTACCAAACTCTACATAGTAAGTATTGATTCCTTTTCTTTAAACCCAATACTTAAACAGATGTTGCAGGTTGTTGATTTCCTGCTAGAGAATCTCTTTCTTGATTTGCAGGATTTTTTCCACTGCACAATATTTAAACCAACATTCCGCCAATTCTTCTGGGTCCATCTGCTGTTTCTTAGAATACATAATGTGAATATTTAAGAAGACACTCACTCCTTCACCAGTTCACTTACACTTTACTGCTACCTGACAGAGGACTCCAGAATATTCTCCAGACTGAACACCAAAAGACATCTCTTTCTTCATATGCACGGCACTTTACACATGCATGGGGAGCAGTAAATGCTTCCCATATGGCAGCATCCACACATTTGTCAGCCCATCTGCGTTGGTTTAAAAACAAAACGTTTGTGGTTCGTTCGCTGCCAGTAAAAGGGAGATTATGGAAATATATTGGGATTCATAACATTATTTCTGGCGAGAGTGCTGGGATTGTGAAATTAACACGGTGCTGTGGTATCCAAGCCAAATTTTGATCATAGATGTCAGATAAGAGAGAGGATTTCTCTGCTCAGCCCTAAATAAATGGCCCTTTTAATAATTTATCACAGGAGGAGACTGGTGTTTCATGTGTGTGCCATTGTCAGAGCTGGACACAACCCATGAGCATAGCTGTAGGTTGCATAACAACTCTGATGCAATTAAACTTGCCAAAGGAAGTAACCTGATTACTTTTTAAAATGTTCCCAAATTAAATTGGCTCGTGTTCATGCAACACAGGGTTCCTTTTAGGATCACACAGTATTTGAAATGCAGTGTTGGTGCTGCCTTTTTTCAAAAGAAAATAAAACCATCAAAGAAGCAAACCTGTCTCCTAGAAATTAAGTTTCTGTACAACTACACTGCAACTGCGATGCATTTTACATGATACATACTCACTGGTTGAGATATGTACAGAGGGAACACATTTTTTGGCGGAACGAAGCACTAGATTTATTAATGCCAGTGGAGCAGCCGTGTGGCGGCTCTCCTACAAATAGATATTATACTGCAAGTACTGCATGTAAAAGCCTTAAAGAAGCAGTAAATTGTTTTTGTGCCTAAACCTAACACAACCATTGTGTTGTCAGGTTGTAAAAGAAATGTCTTGTGAGTAGAACTGCAGGGAACAAAAACAAGGAAAACTCTTGGAAAAAGGTTTTATGCTTGGTAAGGCAAAAAAAGGGTTATTGAAAAAAGTAAAATGCGACAAAGTGCAATGGAAAAAGACTTGGTTAATAAATCATGCTGCACTTATAACATGTGACCTAAATGTCCAGTGAAGAGGTGAAAACATCAGATAGATATGAAGGGATGGGAAGATGTTTCACATTTACATGACACAAACATGAATTGCCATTCTCCACCATTCTAGCAAGGCTTTTACTGTTTGACTGGTGTTCTTCCTCTCCAATGATTTGTTTGGAAAATTAGCACCACCCACTGATTTTCTTGATCAACCACCTCTTAATATTGTTATTGGATGAATACCCACCCACTGACATATTTTATATTAAACTTTTTGAGAACTTGAGAGCGTAAAACTAGAGGGATTGTTTTGATGGTTTCTTTCTGGAAACCCCACATTTTACTTTATTTACAGTGAGTAGGAGAAAGGAGGAAACCAGTGTGCACCTAGTTTGTGATCCATTACATAACTCAAAAGTTACATAATAACCCATATAGTATAACCCTCCACTGTGGGATAGGCTGATAAATAACATAGTGCTTTGATTTAACGGTTAAAACGTGGCGATGACTTCCCTGGCGCTGTAACCCTGGAATCCATCAAAGTAATGGAACAATCTTGCCACACAACAGGCAATTTAATGGGGGTTCAAGCCCTTGTCCCTCACAGCATTGAGACAATGCAGGAATATGACCGACTTCTGATACTGTGCTGAGGCTCTCAGGGCTGTTATTGCTCATGTGTTGTTGATCACTGAGAAATGGCTCAGCTACAGTATATACGTGTTCAACTCCTTTCTGCTGTGATGCTTCATGTGAGGAGACCAGTGGGAGGACATGCACAAAAAAACAAACGCATAGCAACAGACTCTTTCTCTTCTGTTCGCTCTTTCTCTCACACACACACACAAGGCACATTTACACGTATTTACATGCACAGACAAAGAATTAAACCCCTGTATAGATGTGGCACGCATGTTACTCTCACACCACCACCACCACCACCACCACCACCCGCCCATACCAGCCCACCCCCACAAACACAAGCCTCTGTGGAATAATAATGGTCCCTTATTAAAGATTTACACCCTCGGGCAAGTGATGTAAATGGCATCTCACAACAGGAATTAGCCTCAGTTTGTGAATCGGCAGCAGCAGCAGTCGAGGAAGAACATCCACCACTGCACTCACAAAGGTCATGGGCTCAGTCTGGAAGCTGATTCACTTTGGGGTGTGTGTGTGTTTTTGATGCCATTTCAGAGTCACACTCCCGTGGCAGCCCACTGCCCCGTGCACAGCCTCCCCTGTCATCATACCTGATCACGCCTGTCTGTCAAATCAGTAGGTGAAATTCCCACAAAGATCGGGGAGGCTTATGAATGCAGCCAGTATCTGTTTCCCCCTGGCTGAGACACAGGATGGTTGCCCGTGCAGCGGCGTAGCGCGCGATTCGCCTGTTGAAAGCCTGCAATTCTATTTCAGGCCATCCCACACACAGTGGGAGAGGAGCAGAAATGTGTCACCCTTTAATTGCAGCTTTTCAGGTCCTTGTGAATTTTTGTACATCTGTAGGTAAGAGAGTCCTTCTTTGGGTTTCAGGAACACACCTCCAGCAATTAGCACATCAGGGACGTGAACAGTAGTGTGTGAGAGTGTGTGTGTGTGTGTGTGTGTGTGTGTGTGTGTGTGTGTGTGAGTGTGTGTGTGTGTGTGTGTGTTTGGTTTGAAGTAACCATTTTCCTTTATCTGTTTGTACCTTTGGGGTGCACAGCTTCTGCACATGAAAATAACGTCCTTCCAGCGATTGATGACAGCAGCGCATGAGTAATGCAGACGGCCAATTTGAGTGCGTGTTATGTTCCCAATTATATCAACAGTATTGTCACCCACTCCGAGCGTTTCTCAGTCTGTTCTGCCAGCTGAGCCACGGAGCTTTATTCCTATAGAGTCAACCCCTTTCAATTAATTTCTTGTTAGTCCTGATCCAAATAAGCTGCAGTAAGAATTTAATCCTCATAAATGGATTATGAGGTGATTGGTGCTACAAGAGCACTTGTTTGTTATTGAAATGAGGGGTTATGTAATTCTGAATTTGAGCGGCCAATCAGATCCGATCAGTTACTGAGCAGCTGTGTCGTAGAAATCAGAAAGTGAGAGGAATACGATTCATCCCCTCTAACAGGAGACGACATCTAACAGCGTATTGGTTTGTTTTCACGAGTGTGTCCTTGATAATGATTTTCCATGCACACACACACACACACACACACACACACACACACACACACACACACACACACACCTCCCCTTCTGTACACGTTAGGATTAAGACCCAAGATGGCAGAATGAAGAGCAGTGAACTTGATAGAAATCTATTATATTCAACACACACACACAGGCTCACACATTTAGTTCTCATCTCCTGCATCTATTCCGTACACTTAGCTAAACAAATAAGACATTTCCTGTTGAGCCCGTTGCTTGATTGCCATGCAGTTGTTACTCATTCCTCACATGGATGTATATCAGAGAGAGTTGGGTACATGTTACCACATGTTCACCACATGATTAGTTTCTCCGACTCCATGGCAACAGGCTCCTGTGCTATTACCCTGTACAGAAAGTTACCGTGCTCTGGCTCACTCGCTCCTTGCTGCGTGAGATCGTTCTCCCTCCATCACTGGTGTGATGGAGATCGTGTGAGCTGCTGGGGGAAGTTTCAGGGGAACCGTCTGTCTCAAACAGAGGCATTAACGATTCATCGAGAAAAAAAACAGAGACGAGCCAGTTGATGCTGTGTAATGTAAGTCGTCCTTGCAGGAGCATGTTTGTATCCTATTCATACATGTGTGGCAACAAAGCGTGAACCTGTCCCTGAGCTGTAGGGCTGCTGGGTTATGATGAGATCCTGCCCAGACTCGAGTCTCGGTCGATGATTTCTTTATGACCTCGGTTGCCATGCCAACGGCCGTGGGGAATTGGGCCAGGTGGATTCCACAGCAATTCTAGAGACAGACAATGATCAATTACTTTTAGTATGTGACCTGCCTGATACTACCTTAAGATATAAAGAAGAAGATTCTTACAAAACTGATGGACAGATTATAGGAACGCAGAGAATGTTTGAGGACTGAGAGTTGTGTGTGTGTGTGTAGGCAATATTTTGTGTGTGTGTGTGTGTGTGTAACTGTTTATTATTGATAAGCGATGACTGTGATTTCAGCAGGGGAGGGGGAAAAGGCCAAGGGTTGACATTTTGAGCTGTTGTGACACACCACTGTTAATGTAGCAGTAGGTGACCCTTTCACTCCTGCCCACATTGCTTTGTAGTGTCGCTGTGAAACTGTGGATATGTTCGTAAAATCACAATATGGCGGAAATATCATCTGCCTTTTAACCTCAGGATTAATCAATGTGCTTCCCTGTTCGTGCCTGGCAGTGGTACTGAATGTCAGTCCAAACTGTACAGGCCGGAGCATCTGAGAGCCATTTTCATCAGGACACTGATGGAGGTGAAGAGGATGATGCCAGAGTTCCTCCATCTGTTGTCCCATAGAAATTGATTATATCAGTTGATTAGTGTGGAATGAGATGAACCAACAAATTAGACCCGTAGTGTAGCCCTGGGAGGCAGCACATATCGCATATCAGCTTAATCTACCATTTTGTTTTGTCAAAGCAAAACTATAATCTGATAAATATCCAAATCATCTTGTTCTACTCTTGATAAGTATTATTAGAATCATGATTAGAGGAATATTAAAGGTACAGTTTTTAAATGTCTTCCACGTCGCGTACATTGGAAGAGCAGAGAGAAGCACGTCTGAACTAGAAAGAGCTGTTTCAGTTTTGCATTACAGGCAAAACAACTACACAATTTTATAACAATAAGTCCCCTTATGAACCCACATATAGATCTGGATCTTCATTTGGATCCACACTAAATTGCACACACTCATAAATGTCAGTTTTTTCATCAAGATCAAGATCCATCAAGATCCGTAAGTTCTTCACTGAGAAATCTGTGAAAATGTTCTAACAACATGAAACAAAAAATCCTGGATCTTTCCCCTGAGCCGGATCCGCACCAAAACGTAATTATTTTTTCCCTGACTCCACATCCTTCCACCAACTTCTCTGGTAATCTGTCATTTTTGTGTCATCCTGCTAAGAAACAGATTCAATAGGTTTCTTCATGAAAGTCTGATCGGTACTCCTGCTTAAAGACAAAATGATCAAAATAACAAATATAAACTGCTGGTTTTGTATTGATTTGTCTTTTCCCCCTGTTTAGCATGTTGATGTCTTTGTATAACTGTATTAATATGTATTATTGCATTGGCAGTATCTGATAAAACGATGGAATAGATGAGGCCTGGCTGTTGACGACATGGGACAAATAATTGCAGAACATCAAAAAACGTTGGCTCTCTCAGTCTTCTCAGTGCTTCTCCCCCCAAAAAATAAAGAAAAATTAACATTTCAAATTTTCAATGACTGACCTTTACTGGATGTACCGTGTTGCATCATGTATTTGTGTGCCACAACTCTCCCAGGGGAAGATTGCTGAAGTGTTTGATGTTTCACAGAGGAAGCCCGGGGCCAAACTAAACCACTACCGCTTTCTTTATTATTTGGAGCATGTGTTTAACCACTACACATAGGAGAGTGAGCAGAAAATGTATTGCCTAAATCTTTAAACCTCCCACTGTACTCTGGCTTTAATATTTCATCAGATGTGCTGAGTCTTTGAGAATGTGATGGAGTTGAAAGTGGTAAAGTGCAGCCATTAACAGTGGGCAGGAGTGAATGATATCTCTCTGTTGCATCTGATTTCCCATGTTTCAGGTGCAGAGTGGATAGTTTAACAGCGTTCACATATCCTGAGGAGTTCCTCTGCCATGTTACTCCTCACCAGGCGGAGATGATTAATGACTTGATGCGTTAGAACAATAATTCCACACAGCGTTTGTTTACAATTAAATAATTGCGAATTAGCTGAGAACCAAAGAACCTGTTGAGACGATTAGTATCCTCTTTTGTTCCACTTGGGCCGATCGGAGCAGATTCAATTCAAGACTCTTCCCTGGCTTTTTCAGATTACAAATTTTAACATCTAATTTAATGATTAAACTCAAAGCATAAAATGTTCATGTTAATTTGAAATATCAGTGAAGGATTTCTGCCTAGTGTCATTTTTTGGTGTCATTTTAAAGAGTGAAATTGTGAATATACAGAGGCAGTGGATTTTTCAGCCAGAGGAAATTGTAATTACAGCTGACACACTGTATAGAGGTAACAGATTAAAAGTTGTGTTTGCCTTATTTTTGCCGTCATGGAGAGCATATTGTTGGTTTTGATTGGTGCTGCTCTCACTGTGAAGAGTTAAAAGAGCCTTGGTCAGGCTCTGTGCTTCAGCTGAGCACCTCCTCTCATGTCAGCTTTTACATAAATAAGAGCTTTTTCTCTCCATCACTCCCTCTCCTTCTCTTTCTCTCATGCACACCCACACAGAGCCTGTCAGAGGCACATGAGGATGGGAGGAGGAAGGAGGGAGGTGGGTGAAGCATGACACGTGAAAAAGGAAATGCGTTGCTCTTAACAATGCATCTACAGCCCTCTGTCTATTGTTTCTCCATATTTTGTCCCTCCGTCTGTTTTTCGGAAACCGTATGTATCTGCCTGTGCTAGAATCTATTGTGAGCTCACACGCAGAGCCATTTCTCTTTGTTCTCAAAATTACCCCATTTGTTATGAAGATCTTCGCTCCCCGCTCCATTAATCACAGTTAATTTATGTGCAAATTAAGATACCTTTAATTGGATCTAACCGAAAGAGAAGCAAATTAAACTAAATTCAGATTCAGTGATGATTTATGATCTGCAAAAC
Source organism: Verasper variegatus (assembly GCA_026259375.1). Taxonomy (NCBI): domain Eukaryota; kingdom Metazoa; phylum Chordata; class Actinopteri; order Pleuronectiformes; family Pleuronectidae; genus Verasper; species Verasper variegatus. The sequence continues at coordinate 18,055,850 of CM048045.1, forward strand.
ATGAGATGCCTTCAACATAATCCATTACATAACCCTGTCATAGTGTGTATGAAAAAAGAAACAGGTTGTGCTTCCAAACAAAGACGGCGGTTGAACGAAAATATATTCTAGGTCTCTCTGCCTGTATGTTATCGTTAAAATGTAATCATGCATCTTTACTGACAGTCGGAAACATGTGTTGTTTGGGACTTTGGACACTAATCAGTTACCATGGCAACTCGCCGAGTTCTTCCAACTGACCTACAGTTGGGTGGGTGCTGCCTCACCAAGGTTAGGTCTGGATGAGTCGTCTTCTCCCCTGTATACTAGTCACCCTGTAGGGTTAAAATAGCATCCTTGACAAATAATTGCATTTCTAATTAAGTAAAAACTGAGCAAACCCGAACTGAGCTCATCAATTATCATGGACTCTCAAGAGACAATCTGTACATTTACTGCTTGGGTAAAATTACATGAAAGCAGATCTCTACAAAGGGACTTTAATTAATTTCAAATGTAAACTATATATATTGGATATAGTATTGTACAGATTTCCTCCTGAGAAAAATGTCAGACATTTTTATTGTAGCTGCTCGTGTCATCTGACCCAGCAAGTGGCCCTGACGTTAATTAGGGTCTCATTGTGGTTTAAAGATCGAAAATTGAATAAAAACTGAGGCAAAGTCAAAACGGATTAGAAGGTGTTTGTAATGATTATAGACTTCATGTTCTGAGGTCAGCCTTTTCTTCCAGCCACTCACTCCTTTCACTGATTAGTTTCTCCGACCTGGTTCAAAGTATTGATTGGCTGTAGAGACTTTTGGTCCTCGATGGCAGTTGATCGCCTATTTCTGCAATGAACCTTTGTACAGGGTTAATTACAAAATCCTGATCCTTTCACAGCTTTGAACTAAACCCATCACAGAATAATATACCTTTAATTTATATTTTACTGCTTTTCACCACATGACACGTTCTGATGAAGAAATACATTTTGATGACATTAAATGAAAATAGTGGCTCCTGTCCTCCCACAATTCTCTCTTTTGATAAAAATGTTTTTTAAACATTTGAACAACAAGACATTGTTCTGGACATAAACTGCAAAAATGGCAATTACCATTATGCATTAAAGAGGAAGACTGGTGGTCCTCCAGCCCATAATCTACTGTGATTAGCTGAGAGATAGACAGTGCAATCAGCAAACTCAACAATCCGACCGTTGAAGGAGTGTTTCTACCAAAGGCATGTGAACAATTCCCTTCCTGGAAATCAAACTAATTACAGAGACATAGAAAATTACAAAGCAGGAAACAGTGAAACATTTCTTTTCTCCCCAAATATATTACCACTTCTCTCTGGAGCATGAATTACCCGGAGCTATGCCTCCTCCAGGAAACAGAAGTTCACAACTTGTCTCTCCTCTCTCCTTGTGTTGCTGGGGAAAAACACAAGAGTGTGTTGTGACTAATCAGTCGGCCTGGCGAGTGTGTATTACGTCAAAAAGTCACACACTCATCAGCAGCCTTCTGTACCAGCTGAACTTGCGTTTCTGTCAAGAGTTAGATTGGAAAGACGCCATGTTACATTGAGACAGTTTGACTCTAAAGTGTCTTTGTTTGACAATGCACAGCAGTACAGTGCATCTTGATACGGGGGGTGCGCAGGGGCCATTAATCGAAGCAGCGATGCACACGGTGACGCTGTCATTCCCTCCATCGAACAACGTGTGAGCAAAATGAATTTCACATGCTTCATATTGGTTTGGGGAGAAAGAGGGTGAGCGCTGCTTACAATCAACTGGCTTCTGTATGAATGTGTAGTTTCTCCCAGGGGCAGATCTAGGAGTTTTTAAATCAGGGGCCATAAGGGGACCACAAATTACACATAGGGACAATTTTATGACCAACACCCATGGACAATTCCTGATTCAGCAAGGTGCACATTGAAGTTAGCACTATAGCTTAGAGCAAAGCCACAGATCATTGAATATATTTATTTATATATTTCTTCAAGCACATTGTGTTCTTTAAAAAAAATTGTAAATTTAAATAAAATCTACAATTTGTCTTGCGCATTGTTAGTATTATTAGTAAGTGACTAGTATATTTAAAAAAAAATAATACTTACAGGACAGGAGCACTTCAGGAGCTTCCCTGGATTTGCCCCAGGTTTCTCCTCCTTATTCTAAAGCGAACTATTCGTAATGGACTCCTGCAAACTGTCAGCCCTTGCTGATGGATTCTTTTTTACAGTGTTATTTATAGCATTAATCATGGCTCTATTTCCTTTATGTGCAACACTAAGGGGTGTTACTGAGTCAGTGTGCATAATACAATGGACCCAGTCATAATTCATGTTACTCATTACACCTGTGGGTCTCCTGCTATGACATGTCAAAAATGTCTGCCTTGAAAACTGCTAAGAAAAATTATGTTTCGCTCACGGACCCTCATCAGGAAAACCTGATCTATTTAAAGAACTATTGTGTGTTCATGTCTCAGAATACAGTAATTTGGAAAATGAGTTCCCAACTGGGAAAATTAATGTGAATCTGAAACAAATTCGCAAAAGTTAAGAGTTGTCGGATCCCTGATGTCATTACTCATACACAAATTTTACAATCAGCTCTAAATAGTAGCTTTTAACATGAATTTATCGAATGCCACACTTTTCTCAACTGCAAACAACAAGTGTCCAACACCACCTATCAGCCAATACAGATGTTTTTTAATGATTAATGTGTATATATTTTAAATGTATTTGTATGCCTGTCACACCTCACCTCTTTTCGTTGTTATGCACATGTTAGAAATAGGTGTGCAAGGCGCTGTCTAAATGCTCTAAACACAAACACAACACGTTTTGCCCTCAAAGCACATTAACACACGTTATGTTATGGGAACCTACATCGAGCACGTGAATGCACAGATATTCTGGCATCATGGGAGTCATGTGTCATGTTTGGCCCCAGCTTAGCACAAACACTGGAAGCAGTGAGCAACATCCAAATCCACCTGAGGTGACATCCAACATCTCTAAGGCTTTACATAATGCATCTTGTGTAGACATAGAAAACAGTCTTTTCCTAATGAGCAGTTTGTTTATTCAGATTAGATCGTCCGGTTCATTCTTAATGAACATGCTGACGCCGCTCATTCCCAAACTGAACACAACCCAGGTGATTGTAGCTAGCTTGTTAGCATAAAAGAAACAACTTATAAACGAGACAAAACTGCAGATGCTGGAAGTTATATTGTCTTATTTTAATGAAGAATAGCTCCTGTTTTCAGTCTAAACAAGGTTAATTAGTGATTATCTGTATGATCAGTATCAGGATCTAGTCTTGATGACCAAGTGCTTTACACTACAGTTTTTTGCCATCCACCCATTCACACACACACACACACACACACACACTCATACAGTGCATCTATGGGCAGCACTTCTTCTATGAGAACGGCACAGCCTTCAGGGGTTCAGTATCTTGCCCTTTGACATTTGGAATGGGGAAGACTGGGATCGAACTGCAGCCACTTTGGTTCACTCTACCCCCTGAGCCACAGCCGCACAGTTACAATCAGTCAGAGATTTTCAACAAATGGATGACAATGAGCAGCTAGGAGCATTGGAGCTGCACTAACTGGCAACTGGAAGTGCCGCTGTATCAAGTCAGATCTTGAGTCAAAGTGCTTTTCAATCATCGTAAAGGAAACCAATATTAGTAAGGGTGGTTTAGAGAGTGCAAGAGAAAGATGCAATAAAAGAGACTTAGCATAAAAGCAAGTGAGACAAAAGTGACGGAATAATAAAATAGAATCTGAACTATAAGCTAGATTTAAAAAGCTGGATTTTAAATCAGATTTTAAATTATCAATAGTATGACAAGGAGTTTAGGGTCAGCAACAGAGAAAAGCTCGGCCTACTTAAGTATCTAAAGGAGAAAGGGGATTGACCCAAGTGACCTGGAGGCACAATGTGGGTTCAGGAGATTAGTGAATTAGTGAGGGGCAAGACCAGTGAGAGCTTTGTAGACAAGGAATCTGTTCAAAATGCTGTGGTAAGCAACTTCCTTTAAAGACCACTTGAACATTTCTTGAGGCCTAGATTAGAACTGAACTACAGTGATCCTTCAAAACAGACTTTACAACAGAAAAAGAAGACAGGCAGAAACTGCAGTGGAGCATCTCAGAGATGCCATCGTTTATACCGCTGCTGTGAATTATTAAAGAAGCTGAATGAGGTATTCTTGCAGAGACAATATTTGATTAATAGTTTGGTATTTTGGGAAACACACTTATTTGCTTTTCTCTCCAGGTTTGTGAAGGACTGTGTCTTTACCAGGCTGCAGCTGAAAAATAGTCTAGCATTTAACCTTCGATGTTTTATAAGCATTACACAATAGAGATATAACCTGTGAACTGGTGAGTTTTAAAAGCTCTGGTATGAGGACTTTGTTATCTTTAGAGGGAACCAGGTTCCAGTGTTGCTAAACTAGAGGCTAACTAACCATTGACAATTCTTGTCCAGAGAGCAAAGGGGAATTGTGTTGTTCTTTTAACCAAACAAAACAATGGAAATTAACAAAATCATTTAGAATTCATACCTCAAATTTGAATCTTGTCATGTGACTCTGAGTAAGACAAAAAACAGGTTTCCCCAATGATTTGAATAGTATTTTCCATCAAGGGGAAGTTTATCACCAGAAAATCTATACAAATTGTCCATTCATTGTCAAAATTGTACTTAAGTTCTAGCTCTAGCTCACAGCTCTGATTTCATAACTGATGTATAAACTTATAAAGTGGCGCATCAGGCCGCAGGCTCCACAGCAGGCCCGCTCTCACCGCGCCTCCTCACTCTAATGACCGATCGCCTCAGGCCAGGCTGGAGGTTCAAGGTTGCGTACCTGCAATCTCTCCTCACAAAGAAATCAGCAGCACCCATCTTAGGGAGATAAACAGTACTCAGCTCTGCTTGGATGGAGGCTGACTCACTGGCTCAGTCTGTGGAAATGTCTGCTGTTCCGTGGCCACTGCTTCAGCTCTGTTTTTCTGTGATTTTCTAATCGGGAGGAAATAGTGTTGCTGCTGTTTGAAACTGCCAGAAAAGGACCTGTCTCATAGTTTGGGAGAAATCCTCTTGAATCAGAAATGTCACGACCTGGTCACAGATACTCACCGACCACCACACAGTGTGTTTTATTTTTCTGCAGTGATCATGCTATGACCTTGATATGTGACCTACAGACAGAATAAAAACATCTTGTCAGTCTGTCCTAGTCGATCAGATTGAATGACAACAACATCAGAGTTTTTTCAATTTTATATTGGGCTCTGATAATGTTAGTGTTTCCTTCCACTTCACACTAATTGACTCTAGCATCTCTCCACTCATCAGCTTTCAGAATAACGACCCGTGAGATGTATACAGAGCTCGTTCTCTCGCTCGCTCCCTGTATATTCTAGTTGCCTGATAAAGTTGAGTAGCATTTCATTTTAATACTTTGGTGGTAGAGGCGATACCTGGGCCTGTTAATTATTCATGCGTCAGTAATGTGTGCAGCTGTTCTCCCCTCAGACAGACAGAAGGAGAAGATCGATTCTTTCTCTAATCTATACATTCGAGGGAAGCAGTGAATGCACATGTTGTCAGATAATAAAGTCTTGGGCACTGCATTGTTAAAGTGATTTAGTGTTATATCAGTTTTTTTGAAATGTACTTTTAACTTGCAGTTTGCAGATCTGATGTTTTTACCTGCATGGCTCTTAGGATGGTGATGTCACCTGGTCAATTGATTCACCACGACGGCACCATATTATCTGTTCTATTTTGTGGGTCTCAGGGGGATATGTCATCTCAACCTCCAACACTTTCCTTTTAATTCCAATCCTCGTTTTTGCCTCAACAGGAATACCTGTGTCCACTGAACTGGTTTGTGTAGAGGAGCATGTTGTGACAACCATGTCTCTGGAGATGGAGAAGACCATCACCAAGCTGATGTACGACTTCCAGAGGAACTCCACCTCTGACGACGACTCTGGGTGTGCGCTGGAGGAATATGCCTGGGTCCCCCCCGCCCTCAGTCCTGAGCAGGTATACAAGTCCAACATCCTTCTCTCTCAAGTCACATATCTTCGGATGGCACATTGGGACACATGCTCACGCACGTCACTAAGTGCTTCATTAGCTGATGTTCATTTTTGTCAGACACAGACAGACCACATCGAATTAAACTGAAACATTCAGAAGAATTAAATTATTTGGACATTTAGGCTTCGGAGGCAACATTTTCTTCGTAATCCGGAGATGGAAAATTCCCTGATCTGAAAACAAGACAATGGATGATTGTTGTCTTGAAATCTCCTTCATGGTGTTTTAGTCTCTCTGGGTTGGGTTGGGCTGAGGGGTGATGGGGGGGGGGGGGGACATACAAATCACTGAGACAAAGCTGTCAGACATTTCCTGGAAGAATGATTATTATTCAGCTCTCAGAGTTGAAAGTGACACTGTGTAGAACCCAAGTTCACAGTGAGACAGAATGACAACCATAACCTGGATCATGAAAAGGAATCACACACTGATGAGCTGATTGCTCTGTTGGAAAAAGAGATGTTAATCAATTTATAAGATACAGGAACTGTGTAAAATAGTTTGTATTCAAGTGTACAAGGTTATATTTATCCCTGACGATTAAAAGGGCATTTTCCTTGATCACTATTTAGGGTATGATTACTTATTTCTAAAAATAATATAGATACATTCTCCACAACTACTGAATGTGTATAATTTCATTTTCCCTTTAATGGTGCTCTTGGTAACAAAGCCTCATTTTGTTCTGCAGCTTAGTGCATCCTTGAAAACCTAAACCCAGAGGGATGGAAGTAATTTGACTGTTTGGATGACTCTAATTGAAAATGTGTGGCGTTGTGTTTATGTGTGCAGGTTTCATAATCCCCTGTCTGCACTCATTTGCAGTTTAAATGCCTTTTAATTGCATGAATGACCCAGCCAATGTAATCAACTGTGCACATCCTGAGGAAGATACTTCCTCGTCATTGTTCTTTTATCATGTCCATTGTTTTTGTCTTTTCTGACATGAGATAACACGGTGCCGCTCAACTACATTTGGTATAAACACTTCTGTCCTAATTTAGTAAGAGCGGCACTCCAGTGCACTAGGCCTCCCAGGGCTGTGTTAACAGATGACAGGCTGGGCTGATAACAGTCATTTTCACCAGTCAGCCATCTTGACAGGATGCTGAAAGAGGCTGCAGCTCCGCTCTGCCAACAGGAGGTGCAGGCAATTGTGGCTGGCTGTTGCTTTTTTTATTGCGTTTGAATGTAATGATTTTTAAGCCTGTCACTTCTGCCTCCTCTCTGCACAATGCCATTAATGTGACTCACATTTTAAAAAGAAAATCCTCATTCCATGTAGTTACAGTTCGTCGAGCTTTCAGAGCTGAAAAGTTTTGACTTGCAGTTGCAGTGACAATAGGCTTTGCTTGTGTCAGGACTGACTTGTTGAACCGTTTACTTCTGACCATCTCTGACTTTTTAGCAAATAATGATTCTGGTCATTATCTGTGCTGGAGTGTTTACTCAAGTGAGGTACTTGTACTGCACTGCACTGCATTTCAGAGGGAAATACTGCACATTTATTTAGACAGCTTCAGTTTCTTTAGTTTCAGATTTCTGCATACAAACATAGCATAGAAGCATTTTGAATTGTTCTTTTGGTAACTGTAATGGACACTTACAAACTAAACTATCACTCCAAATAATCAACTGTTAATCCATACTGAAAATAATAATAAATTCAATCGTTACATTAATCCATGTCTTATAATAACCTAATGGTTGGGGGTACAACAGTGTAATAGAATAATACTGAGAGGGAAAATGTTTCAGCTTTGGTTACTTTTACTTTTGGCACTTTAAGTGCGTTTTCACAATTTTACTTTCATATAAGTAGTACAAGGTATACAAATTTTTACAGTGTAGTATTATTACATTTACTTTTATTTAATCTAAATACTGTTGATAATAGGATCATCATCATTGTCAGGAACTATGACAATCTCATATACATTTAGTTATTTTGAGATGAAGAAATATAAAACTTTCCATTAGTTTAGAACTGAAACAGTCAATCACTCAATTCATTGATCCACATTAAATCAAATGGCAACAATTCTAATAATTAAGTCATTTTAAAATTAGATCAATCTAAACTTCACTTGTTCCAGTTCATCCAATGTGAATATTTTCTTACTCCTCTGATCTGATGTAAATCAAACCTATCAATATTTGGATATTGTTGTTTGGACAAAGTCAGTAAAATGAAGGTGTCATCTTGGGCTTTGAGAAATAACCACCTGCATTGTCACCAGAGCAGAATTAATGAATTGTTTAACATAGAAAATACCCTGACAGATTAAATGATCGTCAAAATAATCAGTTTGAGAGCCGCAGTATTTATATTTCTGCAGGCTGCAAAATCTGCTGTATGAGTATGAGTGATATACTCATATTTAATTCTTTACCGGCTTCCTTCCAAGCTCTCCCTTTCTCATCCTCTCGCCCGCTGCCCCTCTGATTATGTAAATTGGATCACAACAACTTAAGCAAACTACATCTTCACACTGCAGCGAACACTAGAACACAGTTTTCCGGAAAACTCAGAGACAAGTGATGAGATTGCTCTCCGTACTTTTGAGTGTTTACTTCTCCAACACCAATCACGGTTTGTCTCTTTTTCACCAGCTATTTCACATGCAAATAAAGAAGTGGAAGATTCAGGCCACGGATACCGAGTCCTACTGCATCATGAATTCTAATTGCTGTACCAGTGTGGATAACTGAAGTTTCCTTTAAGCAAAGAGAATATTAGCTGTTAAAATTTAAAGAAGCTGGTGCCGTTCAAGGTTGTGTGGCAGCGCAGAGCTCTTTCAACCCCAGACACTGATTTTCCAAATGCAGCGATGGTGGAGGGCACGGAGACCATGAGAAAAAAATCATTTACCTGGGTTTGTCACCATGTAATTAATAAAATCAGGTAGATTAATATAAACGTTGCACCCAGCATAATGAACAGAGTGTCACTGTAGCTGCTTTCAGACATTCACAGAACTCTGGACATTATCCTGAAATCATCCAGTGGGGCTGTATCTGTGGACATAAATGTCAGAGTCCATCGCTCAGGACATTTTCCAGAACTTTTCCTGCCGGCACCCTGGTAAAATGTCTGAGTGAGCCCATGTGACAATACAGATGAGATTCTGGAGCTTTTGGTGATGTCAATATGCTCCGAGCTAAAATATGTGATGTCTACAGTGGAAATTAAACATTTTGTCCTGCATGCTCCACTTATGTCCCCCTCACCTGAATCCTCTGGACATGTCCCTGTTGTCGAGAACATGTCTGACCTGGTCAATCTCATGCAGCGTTTTCTGGAGTTCATGACTGAAAAACCCTTGTGTGGGTTGGCTGCATATCATACTCAAAGCTGCCACTATCAGTATTACTACAGTGTTGGTTCTGGTGATGAGCCCACAGGCATAATAATACAGATAATATCCCCCTGTATCTGCTAGATGTGTTAATAGAAGACTGCTTGTTAACAAGTTCATCATATCAATTTCATAAGGTGATAATAATGTACATCAGTGGTGTTTAAACGTAAAGTATTTTACACAAGTGGCAAAGTGGCAAAGAAAATGTGACACGAATTGTAAATCTACTGCATTAACACAACCAGGATGTTTGTTGGTTTCAGGTGCATCAGTATTACAACTCCTTACCCGAGGAGAAGGTCCCCTACATAAACAGCCCTGGAGAGAAATATCGCATCAAACAACTGCTCCACCAGCTGCCACCACATGACAATGAGGTAGAAAATTCCTCGACTACACATGGAGTTTTAATGTGATGTCCACTCGTTCGGAGGATTTCTAGTTTTCATGATGATGAACTGTGTATTTCAGGTGCGTTACTGTAACGGGCTGGATGAGGAGGAGAAACGAGAACTGAAGATTTTCAGCAACCAAAGGAAGAAAGAGAACTTGGGCAGAGGCAACGTCCGTCCCTTCCCCCTCACCATCACCGGAGCCATCTGTGATAAGGTGAACCTGATGACTACTGGAGACATGAAAGCACAACTCAACAAGCTTTCAGGCTTCTTTCCATCTCAAGTCATTTTTCATTTATTTGCATTTCTCTGTTCCATCTGAATAATTCAGACCATTTCTTTAAAACGATATTCTCATTTTTTTTTGGGATGTTCCATCAGATTAATGACACAGATATGAAGTAGAAGACATTTCAATATTGAAGAGTTATTTCAAGTACCATCTGCTCACTCTTCCTCTCCATATCTGTCAATTTGTTATATTTGTAATTTCCTCTGCTTTCTCACACCTCCTTTCCCTCTCCTTTCCTTTCCTCTGCTTTCCTTTCGTTTCTTTCCTTTCCTTTCCTCTCCTGTCCTCTGCTTTCCTTCCTCTTTTTCTTTCCTCTTTGTACAAATCTCTTGTCTGCTCTCCTCCCATCTCCTTCCCTCTTGTTTCCTTTCCTCACTTTCCCTTTTGATTCATCTCATCTCCTCTCCTTTACTACAGTGCGGTGGTCAGATAAACGGAGGGGACATCGTGGTCTTTGCTGCGAGGGCGGGTCATGGAAAATGCTGGCACCCTCATTGCTTTGTCTGCAGCATGTGTGAGGAGCTGTTGGTGGATCTCATCTACTTCTACCAAGATGGCAAGATCTTCTGTGGGCGGCACCATGCCGAGAGGCAAAAACCCCGCTGCTGTGCCTGTGATGAGGTGTGTCTGTCTGGGCCTGGAGCCCTTCAGGGTTGGAAATGACTTGGATGTGGATGAAACTAGTCTGGAGATGAAAGATGTCTCAGTTTTCCTGCCAGACTGAGAAAGTCTGTTTGTTTTCTATTCATAATGTGAGGCGAGCAGGCCAGAGATAACAATAATAACACTGGTCACACTTGCAGTAATTTAAGTCTGGTAAGGTTTGTTTACTTAAAATAGAATAGGCAATGGTTCGGTTTCCATTTTTATTCAATAGAAACAGTTTCAGTTTCCTTGTATAACTCATTCTGCTCTATCTAATATTACGTCAAGATTTCTGCCAAGACGTATTAACAATTCTGACAAACGTATAATTTGAAAATAAGCAACATCATGATCTACATCATCAGTGTGAACAAAATGTACTTCATCCAATAGTACAGTTTTTCTGATGCATGGATATAATTATATATATTTTATTATGTTCTCTCCAGTTCTAGTCCAAACAATAATGCATTTGGTTTTCAGATTTTTCTCTAATCTTTAAAATGACCCAAACAAAACAAATTGAGATGAGGAAAAATCACTCTTTATTGCTTACTAGTCATTGATATATGCAACATGTGATGATGGGGTACAAGTAGACATTCCATCATTTTAAGGGGCCTTTGGTAAAAAAGATTGAGAACCATCTTCCTTGGGTACAAAATTATGCGCCAAGGATTGAGCCCTGAGGGACCCCAGACATCAACAGCAACATTAAAAGTGTGGTGTTCACCATTAAGAGTAAAACATTATTTTTGAATTAATTCATGACTTCCATTCCACATCATGGATTCTCAGTGTTTAATGTCTCTGCTGATGAGTGTCACGTCTGGGTCATGCAGATAATCTTTGCTGATGAATGCACCGAGGCGGAGGGCAGACACTGGCACATGAAGCACTTCTGTTGCTACGAGTGTGAGACCACCCTCGGCGGCCAGCGCTACATCATGAAGGATGGACGACCACACTGCTGCAACTGCTTTGAGTCCCTTTATGCGGAGTACTGTGATGCATGTGGAGAACACATAGGTACGGCACACATGTATTTCCTAAAGGGTTCTTTTTATTGCTGCTTGAACTCCCCTGTTATGAACTGCAAACCAAACACATGGACATGTTTGTCTTACACTCACAAAACATCACAGAAAACCTAACAGCCTTTATTGTAAGTGTGGGTGTTATTAGCTCTGTGTGCCACAGCTGTGAAGAGGCGGAGTCTGTGCAGTGAGATATGGATGGTTATTATCATCCCAGGCTTCAGTAACAGTGAACGAGTGTGTTTCAGAGGATGTTCCCATGTTGACTCCAGATGGGAGCTGTGAAAGATGATTACTTCCTCTGGCTGGGGAGAGGAGCTGGTAAAATGTATCTCAGAGATCAAGGGATCATGTATGGGCACAGAAAGAAAAATGTTTTTGCTTTACTCAATTTTAGCTCTAACAGGCAAAATGAGCTTAGCACACTTGCAGAACATTTCTACAGTAGTTTTAGAAATAGCTGCCATCACATTACCATTTTTATGCAGTGAAATAAACTTGATTCTTGTATGTTTTGTTTCAAAATGTTTTTCCTGTTTTACCAAAGGCATCGACCAAGGCCAGATGACGTACGATGGGCAGCACTGGCACGCAACTGAGGAATGTTTTTGCTGTGCCCGTTGTAAGCGCTCTCTAATGGGCCGTCCTTTCCTGCCAAAGCAGGGGCAGATCTTCTGCTCACGGTCCTGCAGCGCTGGACAGGTAAGGGGACCAGAAAAAAAATTAATAGGATTTTAAGAAATTGTTATTTTTTAATCTCTCTGTATTTTTGCATGTGAGGAGTTAAACAGTAGTGTCTATTTTATTTGAATCATTTAGGATCCTGATGAGTCCGACTCCTCAGACTCAGCATTCCAAAGCGCCCGATCCCGTGAATCTCGCCACAGTACCAAGATTGGGAAAAAGGAGCGTAGGAATGCAGATCAGGAGCGAAGGAGTGCTGATGTTCGCCAATCCGCTCCTCCGCCCATGCCTGATCGTCTGTCTGCTGAAAATGATACCCTGTCTGTTCAGATGGACCGTTTAAGCCTCTCATCAAGCCAGACTCCAAGCAGGACTCCTAACCGCACACCCAGTCGCACTCCGAGCCGTGCCCCGAGCCTTAACCAGGTGTGGATGAGTCGGGATGAGGCCTATGTCCCTGCTGCCTACGAGGGCCCCCAGCGGGAACCCTCCCCGACCCCTACACCTATACATCTCCTGGGTCAGTGTAACCCCAGGCAGGGCTACAATCCCAACGCAAACGCTCATCCTCCAGTCCAGAATTCTGCCAACCCAGGAAAGAGGCCCGATTCCTGGGGAAAGGAACAAGGCAATGCCAAGAGGACCCCTATGGCTGCACTGAGGGGCCACTCCTTTAATGAAAACTGGATCCACCACAGCCAGGATGAGTTCAGGCCCAATAAGCTACGCACTCAGATGAGCTTCAATGAGATGTCTAGCCAGAACCAAGGCTTCTCTGACAAGCGGAGCATCAGCCTGCATGGGTTCCAGAGAAACGGCAGACCCCCGCTCACCAGGAGGAACCCCATCAATGCCATGAGCTTCAATGAGCCTCTAACTCCTCTAGAACAGACTCCTCGTGGATCCATGGACTCCCTGACTATGTCTCACGCTACAGGTACAGTGATATAACAAAAATAGCATGTTATAATATTATATATATGATAATAAATGATCTGAAAATGTGACATGACATTTGTGGTTTCAGCAGGTAACTCTCTGGATGGGGTCAGCAAGCGACAGGAGCATTTGTCTAGGTTCTCCATGCCCGACCTAAGTAAGGACTCAGGAGTGAACGTGTCCGAAAAGAGCAACATGGGCACCCTCAGTTCCTCTATCCAGTGCCACAGCACAGAGTCTCTGTCCTCCTCTCGTCCAGTCAACAACAACATGTACGCTCCACTGAGAGTTGGCTACCCACTGCAGTACTGGGACGGTCCACAGCCACTGAGCTTTGATGGTAAAGGTTGTGTTGGGGTGATGGGCAGCAGTGGAAACCTACGAATGGCTCCCATGAGTGACAGAATGCCTCGCCGTCGCTTAAATGGGCAGGAATCTGTGTCACAGCAACAGCAGCCGCAACCAAGAGTCCGCAAACACCATCGTCACCACGGTAACGGGCAGCACCGCAGTGGCCGCCACCACAAACGCTCTCAGCGTTCCCGTTCCGATAACGCCCTGCACCTGGTGGCTGACCGACCTGCTCAAATGGTGGAGCCGCCCTACCGCCGTGTTCAGGAGGATTATGATCGATTCCCTGCAGGTCATGCTGCTAGAGAAATGTTTGGTCTGGCGCCAGGTGGGTACAGGCAGCAGCCCCACCGGCCCTGCCCCCGCACCACCTCTGATCTCACCCTGCAGAATGCTGGCTGCCAACCTGTGGGGCTGGGTGGGCCACGCTGGACTGATGGGTACATGGAGGCTGCTGACCCCTGGTGCTCCAGCTGCTCCTCTTCCTCCGAGTCAGAGGGAGATGAGGGTTATTTCTTGGGTGAGCCAATCCCTCGGCCCGTGCAGCTGTGTTACATCAACAACGAGGAGCTGCGCCATCGCTACAGCCCCTCTGGGATGGGCGCCCATCACGGACCTCTGCATGGGCCGATTCACGGCCAGCTGCACACTCGCCAGAGGAGGAAGAGCAAAAACTGCATAATTTCGTAGATATAGAGCAAAGAGATGGTGAGGGATGAGCAGGAGAAAGAAATGAAAGGGACAGAGGTAAGCGAGACAGTTAAAGCAACAGAGAGAAGGAACAGAGGGAGTGGGAAGGTGAGAGTGAGACAACTGACAGCAATGAGTATTTGTGTGTGTGTGTGTGTGTGTGTGTGTGTGTGTGTGTGTGTGTGTGTGCGAGCGCTTGTTGGGGTTGAAGAGAGAAAACGGCCTATTTTTTGTGCTTGTGAACTTACACAACTCTGCGTAGTGTTTGTGCACACCTACACAGAATGATCTAATCATAAGAGGAAGCTCAGCTGGCTTACACAACAGAAATGTTTACAATGACCAACGCTGCTGATGGCACCAGGAAGCACTGATGAATTTCACTATACTGTGGTCAGGGTAAATAACATGACGTATGTGTGTGTGTGTGTGTGTGTGTGTGTGTGTGTGTGTGTGTGTGTGTGTGTGTGTGTGTGTGTGTGTGGTGTGGGTGTGGGTGTCTGTGGGTGTATCCATGTTACAGAGGAGATCAATCAATCCATTTACAGTTTGAGAGGGGAGGAGCTAACACTGGTCAAACTGCAGTGATCGGACTGGCGACTTTCATGCAGCTCAGTGATCCAGGCCCTCCGCGGTAAAACTTCTAATTCTATGTGGACAACCCAGAAATCGTGTTGGGATAGTGACAGCCGCGTGCTAGATTCCAAGCTACGTCATTGTTTACCTCAGTGGAATCCAAATGCTGCTGGAATATAGTGTTGGCTTGCTAGCCCTGTTATCACCTTGTACAAATAGTCTGTTGAAACTTGTGCTCTACATAGCCAGCTCTCCATGCTTTACCGAGGACAGAGCGCCGCACAGCCTCTGCTCCTTGACCATTCAGGCACAGTAACGTCAGGTATGGTCCCGTTTTATCTTCTGCTACATGCTTTGTTTTTATTTTGAGTTACCTATAGATGATTAAGAGTAATGATGATGATAATAATAATGCTAACAATAATAATAATAATAATGCAAATAATAATCATAATAATATTAAAGAATAATACCTGTTAAATGTATATATAGTAATAAACCTAATAAAGTAATGGATGTAGTGTGTAAATATGATGTACATATGGTCTTAAATATTATATAAATATATTTTGTAACTAAAGAATCATTATTTGTATAACATGATGTAGAGATAGGGAGACTTGCATGTTAATTTGTTGTTGTTGTCTCATACTGAAAATAAAGAGTAATTCAATGAACAAACAGGAAGTTGTATCTGTCAGTTGTATCGGGTTCAGAGCTCTGATTGGTCGGCTTGACTTGGCTGCGTATAAATAAAAAAGGAAGTGAATACGGCTCAGTTTGATCAAGTGTCCCGATTAGCAAACACGTAGAGTAGATTCAGAAAGTATTCAGGCCCCTTCAATTTTCTTTCACTTAATATCATAGGAAAAACTGAATTTAAGAAAAAGTTTACAATTATTAGGAAGGAAAAACTGAAATATCACATGGAAATAAATATTCACTCTTTGCCATGACACTTGAAATTTAGCTCAGTTGTCTCCACTTTCTCATGATCGTCTTCGAGATGTTTCTACATGAGGATTTGAGTCCAGCTAAAATCAATCGACAGAAAGGCAGACGCACACACCTTGCCTGTATGAGGTCATGATGTTGGAACCTAGGCTACGATAAATGTTTCCCTAGAACCACAGTGGCCTCCATGAGATCAGAGGAGAAGGGCCTGTAGATCCTGTCTGGGGATGGGAGAAACTTCCAGAAAACACTTATCACTGATCGGGGGTCGATTATGTGACCAGACCAGACTATGAGTGACTCAGTCCTTCTTAGTGAAACGCACATGACAGCCTGCTTGTAGTTCACAAGTAACCTAAAGGACTCTCAGACTGTGAGAAACAACATTCCTCGGATGCGTCAGTGTCACGTCTGGAAGGAACCAGACACCACTCATCACCTGACAAATAGCATCCCGACAGTGAAGCATCGTGCTGGGGAGGTGTTCCTTGGCGACGGGTACAGAGCGACTGAACAGGATAATAACCCTAAGTCCACAGCTGAGACAATGCAGGAGTGGGACATCTCTGTAAATGTCCCCGAGTTGCCCAGAGCCTTCACGTAATCAAGCATCTCTCGAAAAACATGAAAATTATTTTCCACCGAGAGGATGAGCCTGGTCATCCCCAAGATGACCCCTATCACAACTAAATATATATCTTTGATAACCATCCTTCTTTCTCTTTGTGAAGTTGCACCTTGGCTCATGCCATTTGTTGCGGTTGTAGATTTTTTCAAAACAGTTTTACAAGTGGTTTATACTGTATGCTGTTTATACTCCAAAATCTGAGAGCACTTTTCCATTCAAATGAAGGTGAATGTAGTCTCAGCAGTTAACTCCCTCCTAGCGTTGGCTAAAGATCAAACACAAAACTTAATAATTAGGGCCCGAGCACCGAACGGTGGGAGGCCCTATTGAAATTGTAAGGATTTTTCTTATTATTATGTCCCTTTTGGGGCTTTTTTAGGGCCTAGACATGCTCAAATTCCGACCAAAGTTTGCAGGAAATTCAAAACCCCAAAAAGTAATTGTATTCTGGAGTAATTTGAAATGGGCGTGGCAAAATGGCTCAACAGCGCCACCTACGGAAATGCCCCTCAGTTAGCTTTCACCGATGCTCACGAAAATTAATCCTACAATTCCAATAATGCAGCAGGAGTATCTTCCATTAGACCCTCTGTGCCTAGTTCACACCTCTTTTTCCGCCTTTCTGTTGTAGATTTGTGCTTCTCAATCCTGATACAGGTAATCATCAGGGTTGTTTTTTTTAAACTGAACAAAAAGCAGAAATCAGTCCCTTTAAGAACCGTGACCTCGATAAGAGCAGGATGTTTCACAGATGAAAAGTGAACTCACCTTCCTGAATAACCTCAAAAACATCTTTGACATTTCACCGCTGACATTTCTTGTTTTTTCCATCAGCTGACATTTACTGTGTTACTGATATTTCTATGATAAGTCAATATCTGTCATGCTATCAAACCTAAAAAGAAACCTGCACTTACCCTCATTTTAAAAATACATCAACCCAGCATAACAATGTGTGGCCCAGTTACCTACTGACCCATTAATGCATTTCCTGATAGGATGATATTTATTTGGCAACAGAAGAGATAATAAATTAATCCTGTCACTTGGAATGTCAAAATATTTCTTCATTGGGAGATTTAGAGCAAAAAAAGCCAGTGCATTTTTCACAATCACATTTTCAACATTAGAATCAGGATGAAATGTTCCAATCAAAAACGTTAATTCTTCTCCAGTGTTGCTGGCATGAGGCAGAGCTCAGAGTGAGACTGTTTCCAGGCAGCAGACAATAATGAGCAAACTTATTGCAAATGAAATCCAAAAACCAGCATTGAATCACCTGATATAAAATTTCGAACATTTCTACCATGAGGATCTACGCTGACACGACAGGCGGCAGCGTGTGTGCGATTAGTGCAACGGCTCTCTGGAGTCGTAGTCCTCGATGAATTTCTCCATGACGTCCACGCAGCGCTTGCCGATGTCTCGGAGGTTCTCCTGCAGCGAGGACTGGATGAGATGTTCCAGGGACGGTTCCTTTTCTATGAGCATCTTTGTCACAAGGCCAAACATCTGACACTCCTGATAGTACACCTGTGGGACGACACACACACACACACACACACACACACACACACACACACACACACACACACACACACACACACACACACACACACACACACACACACACACACACACACACACACACACACACACACACACACACACACAGGTTTTAGGAGAAGGAACAAGGCGTGTTGAGAAGCAGAAATGTGGGAGTGTTGGAGGGGGAAGAGGAGAGAATAACACACGAGTTGATCGTTGTGTTTCCATTCACCACTGACTGAACAATCTGCAGAAACCTGACATGCAGATTGTTCACATGAATTGGGTGCGCCTGTACGCCTGAGGGCATGCTTTACATGGGCTACCTGTTGCCAGACTGTCCCTTCCTGCAGTGCAATCTGTAATCCTGCAACCATGGAGACATGAAAAACAAGAGGGCATCTTTTCTATCAAGTGGGTGGAAAAACACACACACACACACACACACACACACACACACACACACACACACACACACACACACACACACACACACACACACACACACACACACACACACACACACACACACACACACACACACACACACACAGCCGATGGAGCAGAGCCTCACGTGATGTCTGTCACATTGAAGACGCCATTAAAGCACGTGTTGCAGCCTCTTGTGGCGCAGGTGAGCTGAGATACACAGCCTCACTTTAACTTTCTGCTCCGTCACAAAAAATAAAAGCACAACACCATCAATCATGTCGCGCAATGAATAAGACCCACTTTGTCAGGCTCGCCAAAGTGAGGATAACAATGACAGTCAAGGTGCCTCAGGCTCAGCATTTCAAAATGGATGTTGACTTTATTTTCTTGTCTCCTGTCTCCCAGCACTTTCTAAGATCTTTACTCTGACGCCCGTTCTCTAATCCCAGCTTCTCTTATCTTCTCTCCCTCTATCTGTTTATAACTATCCCCTCTCCCCAGGTATGTGTGTGCGTGTTTGTGTAATGAAACCCTCCCACCTCATCTATCTCTCTCCTCTTCTGCTGGATGGCTCTGTCTCGTGTCGGCGTCTGGCTCGCAGTTAAAGGGATCTCCCGGTCTCTGCTTTGTTCCTTTTCTTTGCTTTTGCTTCCCCTGTGATCGCTCTTCTTGCTGTGGCTCCTGTCGCTCAGACAAACCTGCGAAGAATTAAAAAAAAAATTAAATGAGGCAGGAGTTGAACAGTAGGAATGAGACAG
This sequence comes from Verasper variegatus, assembly GCA_026259375.1. Taxonomy (NCBI): domain Eukaryota; kingdom Metazoa; phylum Chordata; class Actinopteri; order Pleuronectiformes; family Pleuronectidae; genus Verasper; species Verasper variegatus. The sequence goes on from CM048045.1 coordinate 18,075,273, forward strand.
CTGGCTAAAAGCATGGGTGCAAACGTTAACGATGACTAGGGCTGCTATTGACCAGAAGATGACTCAAGTGAAGATCCACATGTCCACTTCTTAGACACGCATTAGAAATTCAGAGTTTATTCTGGCTGCATATGTATTCAGTGGCAAACAAAATGGAAAACAAAGAGGCGGCACAAGGGCGATAAGTACCAAGAGTCAGACTGGTACCACTTCCCAATGAGTAGCAGTTCACAAAGGTTTTATAAATCACAGACGCTGCCTCTATCAATGCTAATAAATCATGTGTTGAGGTAATAAACCACTAATGGGAACGGCATCTTGGTTTCCAGGCTGTGAAAAGCATAACCTGTGATCAACCGACTAATCCGCTTCACACAACTCCTTATTTTTTGTCAGTATTTTAATAATAACGATGGCGTACACAAAACCTGGTGGAGGGACGTGGTATGTGTCAGGGCACAATCTGAGGGAGCATCCATCTTAACATTGTGTTTTTTTTTAACAATTCCCACTTTCCCAGAGAATATTTAATGGATCATGATGAACAAACAGGCACACACACTGATATCTCTGAGTGTGTTATTTGCTGCAGCTTGGTCTACTGAGTCTCTTTTTAGCTGTTTCACTGCTCACATCAGTGTTTCCAGACGCAGCAGGCAGCTGTTTCTATCAAAAAAACACTTGTGCATGCACTACCTGCTCAGCACCAAATGGCAGACACACTAGAGATGGTTATGACACAAATGAGGGCAAACTCTGCTGCTTTGCCAAAAGCATTGATCTAGGAAGCAGTGCAGTGGTGACCCAGCCGGTTACATATTAGCCTGTTTTACAGACATGTCTGTGGAGGAGGGGATCGTTGTTATTCCACTTCCCTTTGTCCCTGGGCTCCAGGGTTACACAAGTGCAACTAAGCACAACACCACATGAATTATGGGACAAAGTGCAGGTTGTTTATTTGCACAATGGTTGATAAACAGTGAACTGTGACCAAGCTTTGACACACCCAGGGACGGACAGTGACATCGCATCATTTCCTCACAGCCTCTGGTCTTCACCATAGACTGTATAAAGATGGACAACACGACAGCCCCCCCTAAAATCATCTTGATCGCCCCCTGGTGGCTGGATTAAGTAAACCCTGTCTCCTCCATCTTAGTGGATAGGACATGGACCAAAGGTTCAAGTCAAATAATTATTTCTCAAAAATGGTTTCGCTCATTTTATTTGTTTGTTCAGATGCTCATTTCCCAAGTTTGGTTGTAATTGATTAATTGATGCCATTAAAAACAGGGTGAAACATCATGAGTGACAACTGGGGATGCGATTAGTCGAGTGTGTGTATCACTGCAGCTCTGCACCACGACAATTACTGCACAGACTTTGGCTCCAAATTATGTTAAAAAATGACAGCATCTGGATATTGTGGCGTCATTTCTGTAAATCAGGAGGAAGTGGAGACATGTCGTCCATCCTTATATACGGTCTATATAGCCTGCGCCATTAGCTGTTGATTATAGTGGAGCATTTAGCAGCTTGCAACAAACATTTGCTCAGGAGAAAATGAGAAGCAAAAACAGAGATAAACAAGTGACAACTGTTCGTAGCATGGCCAGAAAAATAACTCTGAATAATGTTATGTTGAACACATTTGCCAAATCAACTTTATAGGGTGATAACATTTCAATATTGTATTTGCATCTTGTTTCCTCTGCCTCCGAGTAACTCGGAGTTTACTCAAAGGACTAAAATAATCACTTACCTTCCAGTCTGCAGTATAAATATTTCAGAACTAACCACCATTGAACTCAAGAGCTAGCTAAAAAAAAAAATCCACTATAGAAGGACATGTCTCACAACCTGACAACCCACTTACGTCTGCTCTACGAAGCATGACAACCATATTACAAAGTGGCTGAGAGTTAGAAAAGTTAGTAGCACAGACTCATTAAAACTGACGGTGGTTAAATGTAGATATAAATCACACTAAAGAGGTTATATATTTTTTAACAGATTACACTGAAGAATACTGATCTGTTTTAGTGTTGTGTTGGCAAAGTTGCTGAGGTGAAACATACTTTAACAGCATCTGTAAACATGAACAACTAATGGGGCAAAAATAAATAAAAAAAAGAAGGTTGTGGTAATAAAAGAGCCATTAATCACAGATGTGTAACTGTGGGCAGTTCACACTAACAACAACGATGCTGTCTGAAATATCGACTGTGGAAAAACACTCAGCTAAACTTTGAATTCTCTTCGTCTCATCACTCCAGCAGTGACCAGCTGTGATTCACCGTGTGCTGCTCTTCTGCTCGCTGCATTCAGGTCGGCCAAACAACGTACGTGAGCTTTGGATTTCAGCCTTTTCTACAGCTAAGTCAGTCTTTACTCTGAACCCAGAAACAACGTTCTAGACTCATTAGTGGGTTCAGTTGTTTAGTTGATCAGCAGAAAAAATAATGAGGAATGAGGAACAACTTTGATTATTAATTGAATCATTTTTCAAGCACCAATCATCCTCTTGTTCCAGCTTCTTCAGTATTTAGTTTTATGAATCCCACACTTGATGTTTCGACTGTTGATCAAACAAAATGTCAGTTTCAGCTTTAGATCATTGTAAAGGGGGTTTTCAGTGTTTCACTACACTACGCAGACAGAAGAATAAGATCAGCAACTTAATTGACAACTGTTAGTTGAAGCCAATATTCTTGCAATCTTTTATCAGCTTACAGTATATATTTGACATGACAGAAAATGGAAGCTACATTCACAACTAATATCTATTGTCTCTGTGAATGAATCTGTCAATGTTTCTCTCAATTAAACATTTCATCTATAAAACATCCAAAAACTGACAAATACTACTGATCAGACATATTTATTAATGTGAGGGCTCCAAACAGTGTCAGAGGAGGCTCAGTGAATGGAAGTGAAAAATTATACATTTTTAAATCATATTTGTTATTACACAACGGTGAGAGATCACACAGACTAAGCTAAATGTGCGTGATTTGGTTTGAGTGAGAGTTCACAGATAAAGTAGTTTTGTGGAATTTCGCAGGTTTTTCCCACTTTCTCTGAAACACAAATGAACAAGAGCCTTAGAACAGACATTTCTCTTTTTTTGACGGAGTCAGAAATGATGTCAAACTGAATATTTCAGTATCATTGCTCAACTGTCAAATGTCTATGAAATCAAATAACATAAACGTGATTTCATAGGTATACTGACATGGAGCGAGGGCAGGCCTCCCCCGTCTTCTGACGTCTATAACCTGTCTGAGCTCACAAGTCAAAAACTAAATTTACTATTAACTGATCAGTGAATCCTTACAATTGAAAACGTGGAACCATCAAATGGTTGGAGTTAGGGCTTGAAAAATGAAACATCCGTTTTCAAAATCATTGCTGAATGATTGTGTTTTGATGGAGCGGCCAGGATTAGTCAGTTTAATTCATACTCTAATTCTCACAGAAACTGGCTTTTCATTCCCATCCCTGATGTCTTCAAATGTTTTCCATTTCAAAACATTTCATCAGGAAACTGTCAAAAAAAAAAAGCTCCTTCAAAATCCCAAGAGAATTGAGACTGTGTTGCCCGACATCACTTTGATCGTTGAAAATGAAACATGGGATTGAGTCTTTTTCAAGGAACAGAGGGACAAGTTTATTTATCCACAGTTTTTAACAAAATGGAAAAGCAGAGTAATTTCTCTGCTGGCGAACTTACAGTGAACTGCGTGTCCTTGTCTCTGCTGGAGACGGACCTGGGCAGGAACGGTCTGGAAGCTGGAAAACAGACAAACCAGAAGGTCAACACAACAGCACAACAAGAGAGTGTGTGAGTATAATCTAAATAAAGAACGACTGATACATCGTACTGGGGTTTTCTTATTTTTATTTACCACACCTATAAACTACAGCACCGATAGATTCATCTTTATCACGTTTACTGTCTCCTAATCATCCTCTCTTTCGCTTCAGAATCAAAAGAATCAGGGTTAAAAACATGGCAGTTCCCAATAAGTGAAGCCAAAGTGTTGATCGCCACCTTGTGGTTAGCTGCAGTATAGGTCATAAACCCTGTCTCCTCAGTGTTAATGGATGGGACATGGACCAGGCTAAAAACACAAAGTACATGTTAAAAACACAAAGATGGATACTGCTCACACTGGTGTATGTTCAAAGGTTCACTTTCTGTATAGGGTTTAAATTATTTGATGCCGTAACAATAGTGGGAAACATCAAGGTCAACCTTGAGACAGACTCGTGATTGGTCGAGCTCATGTTTTGTCCTATAGCAGAGACATTTTTTGTATTGGACATGGACCAGACATAAAAGTCAAAGTAGATGTTTAATACATTTTTCTCAAAGTTGGTCTTTAGGTAGTTCTGATCACACTGATGTTGGATCAAGAGCTCATCTGTCATACAAGTTTGGTTTGAATTAGTCATTTGATGCTATAAAAACAGGGGCAAATGTCATGATTGACAGCTGAGACGGCTCCTGATTGGCCGAGCACGTTTATCGATGGGATCTCGCTACCACAGCTTCATCCAGTCATCGCTACTGCGCAGACTCTGGCGCCAAATGTGCGACACTGGCAGTGTTGGATTCTGGAATATTTCAGCTTCATTTTAAGATGGTGGGAGGAAGTGGAGACGTGTCGTTCATCTTAATGTACAGTCTAGAGTTTTAAATCAATATAAATTAAAGCAGAACCTGCTGATATTTCATAAAATTTGCATTGCAACATTGGACTGCAGTATTCCTATGTGAAGCAATATCTTTGTCACGGCTCATTATATACTGCTCTCTCTCTCTCTCCCTCTCTCACTTTCTCACTCTCATATACACACAAATCAGCGATGAGTCACCATCATCTCACCATCACTCAGGCACACCATAAAAAAAAACCTGTTCCACACTCACACATACACAAACACACACCTCCACAGTGCTGCAGTGTGCGCACAGATACAGTGCTTGGATGCAAGATGAAAAACACACACGGACACACACAGTAGCTGCGGCTCAGTTGTGAAAACAACATAATAAACCACTTTGTCCCAGAAAAGCACATCAACAAAAATCTGAAACACAGATTTCATGATTAGTGTAAAAACCAAGGAAACATAATCAGATTCAAACCCCTCCTGTTCCCTTCAGGTGTAAAACAAATCCACCTGCGACCGACTCCATAACAGTTTACATGAGATAACCTGAGGCGTCCGCTGTCAGTGGGTTGACTGCTATCAGCTCCACCTGTGACATAATCCGTGTAGTGAGTACAGGAAAAGCTGCTCAGTGATGGGCCTTATGTAACACTGGTTTGTTGCTACCACACTGTGACTATAACCACCACAAACCACAATGAGCAAAAGCCCTCCAAACGTTTGTAATGCAAAGTGCAGCCTCTGCTTGTTTATACTGTCACCCGATGGCCGTTTATCAAAGTGCAAGTAAATACTGTCGAGCTTTGTAAATACTCTGGATATGCATATATAGAATGTTAATATATGAAGAGGAGACAGTAAAACTGATCACGTGTAAATGTTTGATATTTGCAGGAGCTTGTGAGAGTGTGTGTGAATAAAGAAAGAGAAGTGGATCTGTACGTCTGTTTTCTACTCTCCCCTACTCTACAGATTTGTTAAATGTGGATGATGTGCAAAGAGTCTCTTGGCTGTTTACATATGAAACACATGAATTAGATGGTTATGTGGAGAAAACCTGGGAGAAGAGGAAAAAAAAAGCTCTTCATCAACTCAATTTATAGATTTAATAATTCCTTTTTTTTCCTACATGTTTTGTATGTGTTATACCAGAAGAAGATGAATGTGCTTGTGAATTAGGGATGTATTGTAATCCCAAGAAGGGATGGCCCAGATGAAATAGCAAGAATCTAGTACATGCACTTCTCTTATTGTGTTTTTTGTTGATGAAATATGAAAATACTAAAAGATATAGGAAACAAAATCTATAAAATATGCAAAAAAAATAAAGGAAGAGAAAAAAGGAAAGCAAAGAAAAACCAAGACACAGACAGACCCCATCCACCTCTTGATTCCTAAGATCCCGGCCATTGACTCTTATAGAATATGTTTTGGAAAGTTTATCGAGAATTAGTACTACATCTTATTTCTTTACTTTGTGCTCAGAGGCTGAACTAAAACAGGTGAGATTCTTCCCCTTAGTGTTGCCACAAAGTTGGAATCACACTGAATCACACATATATCGCTGTTACTAATTGCAACTAAGGAGCTCAGTCTGCCACAGACAAAAAGTACTTTTGGACATATTGTGTGCATATTATCTATATAAAGGTTGTAATGAGCTGAATTGTGTGTTATTTTCTGCAGACACAGACTTACCATTGCTTTGATTTGGGCATGAACTGTCGCTCTCTCTCCACTCGTACCAGCCCGTCTCCTTCTCTCGCTCCCTCTGTGCACTGTGGTGAGGTTTGGGCTGGAAGTGGTCTCTCTGGTTGAGGTGGGCCCGTGGGTTGAGGTGATGTTGCCTCTTGTTGACAAAGCCAGGTTTGTAGAACGAGTGGTCATCCCTTGGAAAACTGCATTAAAAACAAAAACTGTTCATAGCAACCATGATAAACCTTGCTGTTATCATAGATCATTTCAAGGCCATTTTGTTATTTTCTATGTCAGTCGCACCGAGGTTTGTAGAATTTCCCTCCAAACTTTGGTTTGTAAGAATTGGACGACCGGGCCCTGGGTCTGGTGGGACTCTGTACTCTTCTGATCGGCCTCGCCTCGCCCTGAATCCACAGAGGTAAAACCATTAGAAACACTGTGGAGTTTTACAAAGAGCAGAACAATGGTACAGTCTAACAAAAGGCAGGACGTACCTGAGAGGGAGACAGAGGGGAGTGAGTGGGCTTCATGTCATCAGAATCATCACCACAGTCCCTGTGCCACAACTTGGAGGCCTGGAGGAAGCACAGTCAATAAGGTGGTACACTACAGGCAGAATATGTAATTGGAGCAGAAATAATATGTGGAATGAGAAAAATAATCCAAGACTAAAGATCGTTGTCTCCTATTTTGATATTTGCTTAATAAATTTGGTCATTTTTTAAAAACAATCAATGTCGAACACTGCTGCTTTTCTTTATTTGAACCTGCATATAAATGTTTTTTGACTGTTTATCAGACAAAAGCAATTTGAAGACGTCACTTAAGGTAATGGGAATTTCTGAAATGTATTTTTCACTATTTTCTGGCCTTATCAATAATCTATTGATAAAAAATTATTATAAGAATAATAATAACATTTTTTTTCCAGTGGTCCACATTCTGTACATCGATGCCCTGTAGCAGGAGAGTAATGCATTCCTACTGCCACACACTCCCTATAGAAAACCACAGAGTGATACATACTTCTAAAAATAGCCGACCACACGTTTCATTATGCAGCCTCTTGTGTGTGAAACTGCAGTGAAATAAAATGTATCATTAAAACCCAGTGACTCGAAGAAGAAGATTGCAGCAACCAACCATTATTTTAAATCATATACGTCTGTGATTGTCGTACTCAAGGATTGATTCGAGATAAAAAAAAACATGTTCATTTCAGTCAATATTGATCATTATCAAGATAAATATCACAAAGACAGATTTTAGCTCCTGCGTGGAGGCTGTGCACTTAAAGAGCAAATCATTCTGCACGTCTGAGGTAGATCTAGTGTTGTACCTCCTCACTGACTGTGGTAAAGTTAGTTCTGACTCTAAATCAAAGCTGAATTGTTTTATTAGCCTAGAAAAAGAAGACACACCCCTTTTGACCATTTTCAATATTATAATATACATAAATGTAACAATTATTAATAAAGAGAATTAATGTATTATTTATTTTTACACTTTAATATTAATATCCATTTAATTATCAGAAGCAATATATAAATATATACTATGATTGTTGGTGAGAATTTATATACACTCTATGATTGTTGGTGAGTTTTTATATTTGCTCTATGACTGTTGGTGAGTCTTAATATACACTATGATTACTGGTGAGTATGTAATTTCGCTCTATGATTGCTGGTGAATATTTATATACGCTCTATGGTTGTTGGTGAGTTTTTATACACGCTCTATGGTTGTTGGTGAGTTTTTATATACGCTCTATGATTGCTGGTGAGTATTTATATACGCTCTATGGTTGTTGGTGAGTTTTTATACACGCTCTATGATTGCTGGTGAGTATTTATATACGCTCTATGGTTGTTGGTGAGTATTTATATATGCTCTATGGTTGTTGGTGAGTTTTTATATACGCTCTATGATTGCTGGTGAGTTTTTATATACACTCTATGATTGTTGGTGAGTATTTATATACGCTCTATGGTTGTTGGTGAGTTTTTATATACGCTCTATGATTGTTGGTGAGTATTTATATATGCTCTATGATTGCTGGTGAGTATTTATATACGCTCTATGGTTGTTGGTGAGTTTTTATATACGCTCTATGATTGTTTGTAAGTTTTTATATACACTCTATGATTGTTGGTATTTATATATGCTCTATGATTGCTGGTGAGTATTTATATACGCTCTATGGTTGTTGGTGAGTTTTTATATACGCTCTATGATTGCTGGTGAGTATTTATATAAGCTCTATGGTTGCTGGTGAGTATTTATATAAGCTCTATGGTTGCTGGTGAGTATTTATATAAGCTCTATGGTTGCTGGTGAGTATTTATATCCGCTCTATGATTGCTGGTGAGTATTTATATACGCTCTATGGTTGTTGGTGAGTTTGTAGATAGTATATATGTTGTATATAGTGTATATACTATATACGCTCTCTCGCTCAGCTCCTGGGCTTTACCTTGGTCTGATGCGCGTCCTGCGCTCGTGCATGATCCATCTCTTCTGTTTTGCTGTTTGTTTGTGAAGAAAACCAACACGTGCGCCAACACACCCGGAAGTAAGTGAACGACCTGTTATCGTCGGTTCATCTCCAAAGTAAAACTTTCAGTCTTCAGTCTGAGCTGAGAAACTTTAACTCGCACTTTAAATGGTTCACGAGAGTTGACGCACAAACAAGGAAGTAGCGCAACAAGGTTTCACTTCCTTTTCTCCACAGTCAGCCAATCAGCAGCAGGACGAGTCAGACACGAAGTAAATAAATACACGGATTCGTCTCATTGGGACGCGCATGCGCAGTGCCAGCATCTGTCACACCTGTCCACACCTTTCTTTCGCCGGACGGTGGCGCTCTTCAACATTTAGCAGAGGAGCTGATTGACAAAGGCTGTGTCTGAAGTCACCCACTCATTCACTAACCCCTACTTTATTTGATATACTGACTATATATAGAGACCTTGTTTTTATTGCCATTTATTTTTGTGAAGTACTTTGTAACCTTGCTAGATAACTGTTATACAAATAAAGTTATTATTATTGTTTATAATGTTTATCCGTGTTGAAAAGGAAACACCTGTATCTCTGGTTAAAAGAGACAAAAAGTTCCATGTCCACATAACTTTAACTCGGCTCTGAGGACCTAACTACTACAACAGAACACAACATCTGGACTGAGGGGATGCAAGAGCCTAAAAACATTTTAGTTTTTCTAGTGCAGGTAATAATATAGTGAGCACAAAGAATAGCTGAGGCCACCGCATGCTGGGGTTTAGTGTTTCTGTCTCCACCCATTTTCTCAGAGAGAGAGAGAGAGAGAGAGAGAGAGAGAGAGAGAGAGAGAGAGAGAGAGAGAGAGAGAGAGAGAGAGAGAGAGAGAGAGAGAGAGAGAGAGAGAGAGAGAGAGAGAGAGAGAGAGTATATTAAAACCAGACAACCTAAGATGCCTTGGAGTAGTTCAGTCTGTCTCTTCGGTCTGTGGCAGATTTAAACCATTCATCGGGTTTGTGAAGGTAATCCTGAAACAACAACATGATACTGAAGCTGTTGGGATTGTCTGTTCTTCTGTCTGCTATTTGTGTTTGGGGTTGAGAACTTGCAGGAACAGGTTTTCGTTCTTGTCGGGTCAGTGTCAGTAATTGTTGCCTGTGAATGCTGGGCCATGCTTGCTCTGTGTGCCTTCCTGTTATAATGAGGAGAGGTATAGTCAGCCTGAAACTACACTTTCCTTGGACTGACACAGTAAAACTGCTGAATTCAACTGCCTCATGGCAAGAACAAAGGCCAGAAAAACTTGTGCCGGCACCTAACTTCATTACAGGTGTGTTTCCACTGGGTTTCTAGATTATTTTCTTGTGCCAAATGCCAGTGTTGAGGGGGAAATATTCAAGGGGGAGGGGAAACAAGAGGCCAACACAGATGTTCTCAGCTTTTTGAATTGTGTTTTCTTCATGGCTGATTTTGACTGACAAACTTTTCTTCATGAAACAGGACATGGCATCTTTTTTTTAGCATCAACACTGATATCACCCTGGCATCATTCTCTGCTGAATCCCAGTTTGAAGCACCAGGTTGACAGGAGAAGACATGAGGTGAGGATGACAGAATTCCTTGTAGCATCAAGAATGAGATGTTTAGAGATGATTATCTATATTTTCATGATTGTCAAGAAATTCAATGACTAAAAAAACTCTGACAACGTGTTGGTCTCTTGATGTTTTCCAACTGCTGGTACTGACCGAGTAAATCTTTAAAAAACAACACGTACCTTCGTGTTTTTAAGGCCTAATAATGGAACAGCTGGGGACAGTGGAGATTTGCATTAGTAAATATTGTGTTTGTAGGGGAATGGTTTCACCAACATATTTATAGCATGGTATGGTACGGTATGGTTTGGTATGACCTGGTTTATATGGGTTTTACTCTAAATAAACCACAGTTCCCATGTTCATTATCATACAATTACCTTTTGGATCAACAGCAGAACAACAACAGCAGAGGAACAAACTCAATAAAGCTACACAGTGAATACAATCAGTTCACTATGGTTTTGGCCTTTTCATTAGTTTGCTTGTCAAACACAGAAAATCACCAGACTCATAAAAACTGCCCGTGTGCATCTCTGCTCTTAAACCAATCTAATGCAACACATTTATGTTGTACAGGGTGCAAACCTTCTCCAGGGGGCAGATTCTACAGGAGTTTCGTTTCCGCTGCCAGGCTCTGGCTGCCGATGACAACAGAGGCTTTAAAAAGGTGTTTGAGGTAACTAGTTCAGAAATTTAACTTGTATTAGATTGGTGATTTATGAAAGGAGACACATCTGCCATGAGTGCTGATGTCTTTTGTTCTGTGAAGGAGCTGAATGATGTTGGCAAAGACCTTCCCACCAGAGCAGGGGACTCAGAGGTCAACAGAGAGAAGAACAGATACCCCTTCATTGTACCATGTAAGAGCAAAATGTCTCCCACTAGAAAAGAGTCATCTATAGTGTGTGAAGCGATGATGTGTGAGACTTTAATTTGCTTTTCATTTTCTGACTAACGCAGATGACCACTGCCGCGTGAGGCTGTCCATTCAGAACTCCGTTCCACACACTGACTACATCAACGCAAATTTTGTGCCTGTGAGAACTCGTTCACTTCCTCCGCTGAATTGATTACTTTCACAACTCTGCCTGGCTGCTGTACATCTGTCTGCATGACTCATGATACACTGTGTATGTGTATGTATTCAGGGTGGAGGATCAGAGAGAGACTTCATCTGCACCCAGGGTCCTTTGCACAACACCATGGCCGACTTCTGGAGGATGGTGTGGGAGCAAAACGTCAGGATAATCGTCATGGTGACAGCTCTGAGACACAAGGACATAGTAAGAACGGCATTCTCAGTATGTGTATATGTATGTGTGTGCGTGTGTGTGTGTGTATGAATTACTCATGTTATGGGGACCTAAATCTGTTTACAGTCAAAAAAATGGAGACTTGTGTTCCTAATGTCATTTTTGGAGAGTGGTTTTGATCGTCTCATCTAATTCTTGGCAAGAGAATCTGGAAGAGAATTTCTCAAGAAGTCAAAAAAACCTTTAATATCTTGACTTTAAAAAATGACTTTGTCCCATATTTCTTTGTGTCCAGGTGCTGTGTGATAAGTACTGGCCTGTGGAACGAGGGACACTTTATCACGGGCTGATCCAGGTGACAACAATGACCTGCAAACAAGGTCCAGATTATTTTATCACCACCATTAACCTCAGACAGGTGAGAGAAAGATTCATCCATCATCCTGTCTGGTTGCTTTAAACTGCTGCTGTGCACTGACTGTACCAGTGATCAATCACAGAGAGAAATACGTCCTTGTGGTTGGATTTAAGTTAAGTGTTGGTGTTTCAGAGAGACTGTCCGACAGACAGGATAATCACACACTACTACTACTATTCCTGGCCGGACCGGGGCATCCCTAAAGACTCGCCCTCTCTGTGTGCCTTCACTGACCATGTGCGGCTGCACTTGGAAGGCATTCCTCGCCTGGGGCCGTCTGTGGTGCACTGCAGGTCTGACCTCTGACTTCAAGCCCATCACCCACTACTTTCACTCTTCCATTACTCACTTCTAATAATCAGTTAGAGTCAGTCAGATGGTGCATGAGACTGTGTTTAAAGTCGATGCTGTCACTATGTGTTTCAGTGCAGGTGTTGGGCGCTCAGGGACGTTTGTGACACTGTTGTGGTTGATGCAGTTGTGCGCTCGGGGCATCCAGCCTGACATCCGCGCTGCTGTGGAAGATCTGCGGCTACATCGAATGTGGATGGTCCAGAATCTGGTTTGTACAGACATGACACTCACCTTCAGTAGAAGAAGACTTGAGATATTTTACTGGAATAAAAGTAGCAATGACAATGTTACTACATCACCAGAACAGGAAAATATACTTTCTCAAAAGTAGAAGTACTTGTTTTATTTTGAACTATATACATATGACTATGTATAAATATGATTATACCTCACTTGTGTAAATGTACTTAATAAGTGAAGTTTGACAACGTAGAGATGAAGTGACTTTGTTGACTTAATGAACTGATATTCAGACCCTCTACAGATGTAAAAGCTCTTATGTTGACATACTTGGAAACAAGTACCTTTTTTGCAAAGTTTGCAAGAATATTATTGAAACGTGTCAATAACATAGAGGAAAAATGTCTCGTGTTAATTATTTCAGTAAATGACTTAAATATATTATTAAATTATTGCTTGTGTAAGGAACATGTGAGCAGAATCTCACTGATGTAGCCGGTGGAGCTCATTAGGATTAATTAGCTTAGCATCAAGACTGCCAGTCTTGATGCTAAGCTAATTAATCAAAAATGTCAAACTAACTTGACATGTCAAACTAAATCAAAGCATTAAACTCGTGCCCTCACCATGAAATAATGCTGTTAATTTGAGGAGTAACTACATATTATAATAAACTACATTCATACAGTATGTAGTAGATTTGATGTTATACTCATTGCTATATGTGTGCAGCGATTCTGTATTAATATTATGACTGGTGACAGCTTGGTGACATACTCTGCTGATTTAAAAAAGCCAAATATATGTAATATTCTGTTAAATGAGCCATATTCCAGTTTGGATTACAGTAATCAGTATATTTAAACACATACTTGTAAGTCACTCACTCTCATGAATCAAATTGCTCTCCATGACTCTCATAAATCTATCATCTCCATGCTCATTAACAGCGTGCGCTCACCATTACCTGCTCATTTTTTGTGTGTCATCAGGAGCAGTACATATTTGTGCATCAGTGTCTGCTGCAGTGGCTCATCGGAGGAGCAGGGAGAACCAAAGCAGGGTGAGAGAACAGAAATAAGCTCCCAGCCAGCACCGGCACACACCACATTCATTTTCAGCACAGGCAGCATGTTATTAGTCAATGTAACGTATGATGACATTTTAATTGGGCGTCTTTTCTTTCCGAGCAGCCCACAGATTCAGGGAGCCGGTTCGAAAATCAACCACCCCGTTCAGGATCAGCCTCACAGCTCAGGGCAGGGAGAGCGAACAGGGAGGAGACGACAACACCGCCACAGACAGAAACCTCCGTCAGAGCCGCAGCAGAACACAATACAGCAGATGTTACACCCCGGGAACCTGCTGAGGAGACTGCTGCCCTCCTCATCCCTGTTAAACCCAGGCTCACACACCCCCTGAACTCACATACCGTTAAGATTGAGGTACAAAGACACAAACAAGAACAAAATGCTGTCATGCAGCACCTGAGGACATGCACTTCAGAAATAGTGCTCGATGAGGACAGGCCCTGCAGGCAGAAAACTGGTCTGACGACATGCAGATAAAGGCTGAAGAAACCAAAGACGCAGCTGTTTGTACACGTACCTCAAGGGAAAATTAAATTACCACCTGCCTTTCAGGTCCAACGTGTTACTATGCTGTGAATACAAGATTCATGGGAACAATGAGACATGATCTGTGAACAATAATGGTGCAAGAGCACGAGGGTCAGGTACATTTAAACAAAACCTTGTGTTAAACTCAAAATGTCTCGTGTGAACCAAAATGTATGTTTTTTTTGTATTTTACCTCCATTGCTGATAAAGTGATGACTTTTATTCAGAAAATCATTGTGCATCTTTATATATTTCACACGATGCGGTTTGTATGTAAGGATGCATGTGCAGAATATATACTGTACTTGCTAGAAAGGCAGACACATGGTATCGTGGCTGTACAAAAAGGTCATGTTTCAAAAACACACAGGCACTGCCATTCTCCTTAGATGACTGAAACCATTTACAGTACATGAAGGAGCTATGAGTATAATACATTATAGAACATTAAGGGCTATCCTGCTTCTTAAGAGTCTTTCATTATGTAATAACCACGTATGATACAATAGAATCACTCTTCAGGTTGAGTTCTGGGGTTGGTGATGGACTGAGGAGGATCCAGCAGCCGTCATCATCCTTAACCCTCCTCCTGCCACATCACCACCATGTGGCAAGTGCTAGTAGCTGCAGGTCAAGTTCATGACACTGTGTAGTAAGAGTCCATAACAGTGAATTCCCGATGAGATTCGGTGCTGCCCGCTTCGTGCGTCTGCAGCGTGACCTCAGGTCAAGACAGACGAGTGAAATACAAAGAAAGTTCACACAAATGAGATTTTAGCCTGTTTGGCTAATACAGTCTCTATACCACAGAGGTATTCACTGTGACACTTAACGGTGACCAAGGCCGACGAAGGGAAGAAGCAAACAAAGAGGGATGTCTAACAAAGGGGGAGTATTGCGAGCCAACACCAGTGAAAAGATATTGGACGTACATTACAGATTAAAAGAAAAGGGGTGAACAGAAATGAAGAGCTGTTCCTATTGGTGAGTAGAGCCAAGAGTTAAAATAACATTTAAATTAGAGTTCAGGTCCAATAAAATGATTAGACACCCCATCCTTTGGCCAAAACAAAAGGGAAAGGAGTGAGCGATTGCCTCAACAAATTATTTTCTATAATGTTGGTATGTGTATGTACAGTCCGTGTTTAAGATATGCGGACACTGAATGTATATAAACAATTACATGCCACCCTAACAGACCACAAGAGGGTGTGAGAGAATACAAAACTACTCGATTAGCAGTCAAAGGCTGGGTGAAGAGGAAGAGTCGAGTCCGTTTACAGTTCTCTTCCTGTCACACTAGTGCATGCCCTCTGACATGTTAATGGCTTCCTGGATATCGCGGATGACGAGGATGCGGGCGAGCATCTGCTCCAGCTGTTCTTTTGAGATTGGCTGGGTGGAGTACCAGATGGGGCTGTTGGGAGCCACCACAGGCTCGGGAGTCAGGTAGAAGGTGTCGTTGCGACCTTTAGCACTCTGTGGACTGACAGGAGAGCAAATGTGAGGATACTTCTCGGATGAGCTTTATTAATCAGAGGATGAGGTTACAGTTTCACCCCGTCTCTGCCTGCAAAAAATATATTTAATACTTTCTGAGGGAAATAAAGTAGGAAGTATTCTTTTATGTAAAACATTGTATGTCTGTTTAATGCCAGAGACAGCAGATAAGAGTCAGTGGAAAGCTTTACTCTGCAGTGTTGATTACTGACATGAACAACTCAATCTCTGTTTTCTTTCTTTTTGTTTTTTCCAGTAAAAATGTTTTCCATATTCACCAGTTGTGAAAGATGCTGCATATTTGTCAAGGCAGCAAAGGCCAGAAAGGTTATTTGTCTTTATTCCATGACATAATGTTAACACACACACAAAAAAAACTCAAGGTTTTTGAGGAGAAAAAAAAAATATATTATAAGGCAACCATGTTTTGTCAGTTGCCTAGCAACAGTGATTTCACAAGTTTAGGTGCTGCACATGTACTCCACCTTGCATGTCAATAAAAAAATATTTTATTCAAAGGTAGCAGCAGCAAGGTAGAGTGACTACATGGTGGCATAGATATTTTTTTTCTTACCAATTGTTGATTCTATTTCACACTAGCTGAATTAATGCTTTTATGACATAAAGATTGCATCTACTTAATAAAGACACTTGACAATTGTTTAATCATGTCTGATATTTACCATTTGAAGAGGTAGAAATCATAGAGTTTGATGGGGCACCGCAGTGGGTTATCTGGGTCCTCCAGCTGCTCTGAGTACATGTCATCTGTCACTGAACAAAAAAAATAAAAATAAACATTCAGTTGGAAAAGGATTCATTATCTTTAAATATGTGGTTTCTCTCTCAGACAGCCCAGCACAAATCTAATCCATGTACGTTGTTACCTTTCTGTCCTATGAACCTCTCTGTTGACTTGAGGTACCGGATGCTGGTGCTCTTGTCTTTGGGGTTGTTGGGACTTTTTCTGGTGTGTCTGAGCACCTTAGAAAAGGCCACTTTTAGATGCTGATCCACTGTTTTTAGGTGAAAATACCTGAAACGAAATAGAGTGTTTAGTCAGTGATATATGGCTGCAGAGGGGTGATACAGAGAAATTATAGCAATGCCTTTTGTAGACTTTCTGGCAGATATGTGAGTTGGACATGATTTGTTCAACATAAAGGGGAATTGAGGTGCCAAGTAAGTGCATTTCTGCATGTCTGTAAATTAACATGATAGTGTTCATGTTGCTGTCTAGATGAAAAGATAATGATTTGCTCTTATGTCCAGAAGTAAATAATGACAATACTGTGCACAGCTTTAGAAATATTATTCGTGTGTGATGACAGAAGAAACTGCTACATGTGGGAGCGCTGTGGAACTCACTTTGTGTTGAAGAACATAAGAGTTGTGAGCAGTGTTGAGGGTGAATGAGCTCCCAGCTGTTTACATTCCCATAGCATCTCCTCCGTCACATGACTTGGTATAATGTAACCTGGTATGAGGTTAAGAGCAGCTGATGAAGAACAGGCAGTTTATGAAACTGGGCAAGCAACACAGAATATATTAGTTACAAGGAAACACACATCCTCTGGCATTTGTCCACAATGTCAAAATATAGTAAGTAACTAGATTGTGGTTGGCCAGAAAGCCCAGTACAATCCTCCCTCCTTTAAAACCGTGTGTTCCATTGGTCAGTCTAAGAACACATAGACCTACGCAGAACAGATTAGCAGGTGTATAAACTGAAGACCAGTATTGAGAATATTTTCTATAGAATTCTAAGATAAGAGAATATTTTCATTAACATAAATGAGAAATTGTACAAAACATAATATGTAGAAAAATAATAAAATCTAACTCTGAGCTTTGCCTTTGGTAACAGTTACTGGCTAATGATCCAGCTTCTCCTCGACTGACTCAACTTTATCAGCTGCACCAGACCAACTCTAAACAGTTGGAAAGATGCTCTTTTCATTGTGCATCTCTTTTACCTGCCATTTCTTTATAACATTTCAAGCTGAGGAGACACCTCTCTGTAAATGCTTTCCCATCTTCTTATAGCATTCTCCTGCTTTGTGAGCATCAATTACTTTAATTTTTATAGTGCTACAAAGCTTAGTGCAGACCAAGGCTGTTGATATTTTGGACATGGTTTAAGTAGTATTTAAAAAGCTTTGAAAATTGGCCTTTCCTAACCAGGATTGTGTACAGACAAAACCTCAAACAAATGAGGTCTGAGACCTTGGTGAAAATTTCCTAAGAGCTCGAATCTCCCTGCACTTTGCTCATTTCAATCTTAAATAGTACAAAACTAAAGTAATACACGAATCTTGTGAAATAATGTTTCGGCTTTAACTTTGTTTCTTAAATCTGTATCGCAACAGAAATTTTGACCGGGTGTTCCCAAACGTATCATGCCTAAAGTTTTAAGCTCATTATAGAGGAACAAACATTAATGATCCATGCTATATTTGATTTTCTCACCGAGCGGATGAACGGATGGTCTCCAAGGCTCCAGGATCTGGTGCAGACTGTGAGCGAAGCGGGTGTAGTACTGATCCGAGAAAACGTCATCCACACGGCCGTTATCGAACAGATACTGGAAATAGAACACACAAGGAAAGATGCAGTTAAACAGTGTTTCTACACCACAACCAACAGTAAGTATGTTGTGTTTGTGAGGATAGTGAACTTACTTTTTGAATGCACAGGAATACATAGTAGAGAACATCAGACTCGTAAGTCTCCCCTTCCATCCCCCGAGCATCTGTTGTCATCATAGAAAGACCCATGCAGAGCTCAGCGACTGCACATGACACCAGGTCTTCCTGGAAACGTAGTGCCTGACGTCCTAAAATATACACACTCATCAGTGATCGGGCTGACATGTGAGACGCCAGAACATAAATTATTATTTTGACACTCCAATAAACGCTGTGTGTATGCACTTACGGCCAATTGGGGCCAGTTTATTACTGTCTGATTTCTCAAGCTCGGCATTTTTTCGTTGAGCCCAAAGCCGCCACACCTCTAGCCCCTCTTCAGGCTTCAGCGTGGCTGGCAGCAGGAGCTCCTGCACCTGCACTTGCTGTTGGCCATCTACCTCTGCTACCACCGTCTGACCCTGCACCTATACAAACACAACATGATTAACAAGTGCAATAAAGATATACATGTCTACTGGTAGATATGTATAAAAGACCAAATGGTTCAACAAATGCTATTACCTGTAGCTGCTGTGCTTCCTGCGCTGACAGGCCCTGCGTGTGCAACACCTGCTGCTGTGGGTCCCAGATGAGGGACTGTGTAGCATTGGAATAACCCTGTACAGCCACCGGGATGTGAATGTTTCCGTTCATCAGCTGGGCAGGGAACAGCGTGTTTGCAGCTAGTGTGTGCACAACTTCTTCCTGACCCCCCATTCCTCCAGAGCTTGTTATACTAGAAACAGCTTGCACTGTCTGACTCTGACTGACTGGGATTTTCAGCTTGTCACTTTCAATAGTGACTTGTGTTGGCATAGTGGTCATTGTTGTAGTGTTTGCCCCTGAAACCTGCACTGTTCCATAAGCCTCCTGGGGGATGGCAATGTGTGTCACCTGCTCCCGGCCTCCAGACCCAGCAGGAGCAGAGTACACAGGGATTGTCCAAGTCTCACCTGTAGGACTGGTGATTGTGCCTGTGGCACTGTAAAGATGGGAACTGTCCACTGTTAGGAGGTCCGGCCGCAGTGACACATAACTTTGCTGCTGCCCCTGCCCCTGAGGGATAGCCAGGACTGTGGCTACCTGCTGACCAGGCAGGGCATAGGACACAGTGATGGGCATGTCCACCTTACGCTTCTTGGCTGGCTGGAGGACACCTGCTCCCTGGGATGTGGCAATCGTAGTTCCCAGTACCCTTCTCTCTACATTGTCCTGCTGTTGTGTGGGAGAGAGGGCCCCCACTGTCTGGATTTGGATCTGCTGTCCTCCTGCAACAGCTGCCACCAACTGGGCTTGCAGCTACAACAAATGGGAGGAAAATGATAACTGGTAACTGGTGACAAATTAACAATGCTTCAATTTTGTTGTGCATGTGTGTGCAGAGGTATACTTGTTGGTGCTGCTCCTCTGTGAGTTCCCCAGGCTGAATCAGCTGTGCAGTAGTCACACCCTGTAGCTGTTGATGTGAACCAGAGGGCACTTGGAGGACCTGACCCAGCATCTGACCTTGTTGATGTCCCTGGATCTGCACCTGAAAATAGAGGCCAACATGAAGTTGATCAACAATAAATTGGATAAGGAATAAGTGACAAACAACATTAAGGTGCATTAAAACAAACCTGAACTATCTGTTGCTCTGTATTCTGCTGAACAGATTGTTGCTGAGACGTGGACTCTTGTATCTGTTGCTGCTGTGGCTGGACCTGCACCTGAACCTGCATTGTAAGACAGTGTCTGTCAAAGAAACTAATTTCAAGAACAGAGCCTTTTCACAAACTGCTGCCTTAACAACTTAGAACATATCGATTTACCGGGCAGGCCAGTTCCAGCAATGACCCCGCCACCTCTGTGCTGTCTGTGTAGATGCAATTAGCCTCTTGCTGGTAGACCATAGTGGTGGTGGTGGTGGTTGGGTCTCCGCTTGACTGGCTGAACTCCTGCAGAGCATCTGGACCCTTGCTGGCCAAGGACTCCAGGAACTCCTTCATGCGATGCTGAGGGATGCTCCGCGCTTTCTGCCTCACAAGCTCCTCGTAGGAGCCGGCACCATCCAGGGAGTTATTCATTGCTGCTTAAAGTGGCCTCCTCTGTAAAGGGGAACCTGCAGGAACGAAAATGTATGTAATTATTTATTATTTTTAAATGGTATAATGCTCTTGTGCACATATAAAAACAAAGATGCGAAATCTGGCACATTTTGCACTGGTCTTTAGGTTTTAATGCCAGCTTTGTTTTTCCAGCTTTTGTGTGTTATGTCCTTGTGTTTTATAATTGTATGTGTTTTTAGGGCCAGTTCAATATTCAACTCACTTATATTCTGCATTATTACTGCATTATTATGGGTCTTAGATGAAATGTCTTTGTGTAGATGCAAAGTTGATGAATTACAAATAACAGTGAAAGATACAGAGGGCATCCGCTGACACCTCTGAGTGTTTCCAGTCTCACACACAAGCTCTACATCAACTTTCATCTAACAGATGCTAGTACGAAGGGGTTAATTCTGACTGAGGGCATACGAGCTGGGACAAAAGCGCGGTCACTTTCCAAATCCGACGCAGTATTCATCGCGGTGGTGGAAACTGCAGCGCAATGAAAAACACACCAGTTTTGACCATGAATAGCGGCGCAGCGGGTCAAGAGGAGCTAATCAAAACAGCTGGTTACACAACGCGCTAGATTAGCCAGCTAACTCGCCGCGTGTTGTGTGCGGGCAAAATCCACCACAACAGTGTAGAGCAACGAACA
Organism: Verasper variegatus; assembly: GCA_026259375.1. Taxonomy (NCBI): domain Eukaryota; kingdom Metazoa; phylum Chordata; class Actinopteri; order Pleuronectiformes; family Pleuronectidae; genus Verasper; species Verasper variegatus. The sequence continues at coordinate 18,096,513 of CM048045.1, forward strand.
CTGATGCAGCGTGTCAATGCGTGACACAGTCTTCCACAGTGTCACGTGAGCTCAGAGCAACAGAAAGAGGAGTTACCCTCCCGGGCTACCGCGACTGTATTTTTGTTATCCTCGCAGCTAGCATGCTAACGTTAGCAGGCGCGTTAGCTACCTCTTTTTCCTCAACCGGGCCGAGGATCGAACCGCCCCCAGCCGCGCCTCTCTGCCCGCGAAACAGCGCGCCTCTTCCGAGCCGCAGGGAAGCGAAGTGCTGGAGCTGCGTCTCCGCGGCCGCCTTATTCTTTATTTCTTGTGAATCTTCGTTAGATGGCAAAGTGTAGTTTTCTTTTTTGAAAGCCACTCATATTTCGCTGGGCGCCATCTTACAAGAAGGGCCCCGGACCAATGAGAGAGCGAGTTGTGACTCCGCCGTGTTCTCGCGGTGTTTCCGTCGCATCTTATCGCGACAAGTGGCGGTGGAGGATCAGAGCGTTAAAGGCGCCGCACGCTCACGACGCCGCAGAGCGGATGAGGAAGATGTCAGTCCACCTTAAAACACAGTTACAGCCGGACACCAGCTCCTAGTGGTTCACTGGCGTCTGGATCTTTTAAGGTGGTCCCGCCGAGATGAGCTAAATACCTGGGTGGTGCTGAAGCTGCTCCGGACAACTGAGAGTTAATTCCCTCAGCATGGTCTGTGTAAAGTGACAAGTAATATTTACTTTAACTTAATATTTAATATTGGGTTGAAGTAGAGGATAAGTGAGCTTTATTTACCCCAACTAAGATAAGATAAAAATATTATAGCCACAAGAGTCAAACATAGGCATCAGTAAGTAATGATAAGCAGGTGTAAGAATAATAATACTTAAGTGTAAGGAAATATTACAAACTAATGTATATAGTGTAAAAAAGAAAAAACTACACATAAGAATTTTACCTTCCCAGTGTAGCCAGAATCAAACAGTACGGTTACATTGGTCACTTGAGTAGTCGAATGATCAATGATTAATTTGCAACAATTTTGATAATCAATACATTTAAGTATTTTATATCAACTTGCTGCCGCCACCTTCCAAAACCTGAAGATTTACTATTTCCCCCCAGATTTGTATCATATACTATATCAAATACATAAAATATCACAGTTGGGAAATTGTTTGATATTCACGTTGGCTTCAACAACATAAGCGTGTATCATACTTATTGGTGGATTATTACCACAGAAACACTGGAGTTTTTATGTTTTATTTATTTTTGTCTCTTTCAAAAAAGGTCACATGTGCACCCATCTGATTCTTAAAAAACACACACACACACACACACTGTGGTTTGGCACTGATCCAACACCCGTGTAAGAAAGTTGTGTATGGCATGTGAGAGCGTCTCCTCTGTGTAACACCAGCTTGGCACCAACATAAAAACTACATACATTAGGTCCTTGTTAAACAGTAATCAAAGTTGCATACATTCAACAACAAAGAGGAACCATAGTAAGTAAATATCTTTGCAGCAGATAGAGAAAAGATTAAACCAGACTCTGACACTGGCTGGCTGAGGTTGAGATTGGTCAGTGTTATCAGAGTCATTATGATCAAGTTGACAATTTACGTTTCCCTGTTTCAGTGAGACTGAACCATAAACGAGAACTGCAGTTCAAAAATCAGAAAATGCAATAACTACAATGTTTGATTTGAACTGATCTAAGCTGAGGCAGCATGTGCCCTTGCTGATGTTACACACTGAGTGAAGCAAACAATTTGGGCATGTATCTGTGGGCTCTTGGGAAGCAGCACGTGCGACTTGATCTCATTCAAATCAGATCTTCCCAGGGTCTTCTTTCAGTGTGACTGTTCTGTTGAAGACCAGCTGTGATAAAAGAAGAAGATTACAGTTACAGTTCTTGCTCGTATAAATGAGGTGCCAACATGTTTTTTTAAGTAGATTAACAAATTACTTCTCAATGAGTATTTATGATGTAAAATCTGAAACACAAGCATGTAATGTACCTTGTCTTCAGTGCTGTCTGGGTCCAGGGAGAAGTAGCCGACTCTCTCAAACTGGAATTTGTCTAAAACTTTTGCTCCCTTGACTGAGGTATCGACTAAGGCACTTCTGATCACCTGCATTGAATTCTACATAACAAAAAGAAGAAATCAAACAATCACTTCATCCATTGAAACATCTTAAAGGTTCAGTGTGTCGAATTCAGCGACATCTAGTGGTGAAGTTGCATGTTGCAGCTGAATACCCCTCACCTCACCCGCCCCCTCTGAACATAAAAGAGAACCTGTGGTAGCCTTCAGTCGTCATAAAAACCTCAAAAGGTGTTTAGTTTGTCCAGATTTTTCTGATTTTACACTAGTAGAAACATCACTAGGATTATTGTATATTAAATTTCTGCCCTTTCACCTAAATCTTGCACACTGAACCATTAAATAATCCAAAAAGGCTGTCTGACACAGGGGTGCAAAATTACTCACAGAATTGATGTCACTCAGGAAGCCGTTGGGCACCTCAGATGGATCCTCTGGGTGTTTGTGCAGGAATCTTAAGACAGCGAGAAGTTTAGGTTAAGTGAGTTTTCCACATGAAGTACAAGCTGTGAGTGACGGAGGTCGTTTGTGACTTACAGTCTTTCATAGAGACGCACTTCACACACCAGCGGCTGGCTGACCCAGTGGATGAAGGCCTTTGGTTTCTCTGCAGTGTCAGAGCTGCAGCAGTTTACCTCCAGTTCCACCACTTTCCCCTGAGCGTCCTGAGAAATGAGCGGAACAAACAAGGGCATGTTGTGAAGACACGGATCAGATGTAAAATCCTATTTAACTAGGAGGAAACATGGAGGTATCTACAGAGAATGTAAAGAGGGTTTCTTTTGAGTACATCAAATTCAATTTAAGATCAATATCACACATTTTATTATCTGGTACTTTAAAACCTGTTTTACAGTTATGATGACCAGAGATCAGTGAAAACTAAACTAAAACTAAGTAATTAACTGACATTTTAAATTGTCTTGACTGTCCGAACTAACAAACAAGAATTCCTAATAATATCATTGATTGGTCATTAAACGTGATGAGCAGCAGAGAATGAGATGAAGAAACAAGCAAACCGCCTCGGAAAACGCTGTGCTCAAATCTACAATATTAGATACATTTTTGTAACCACCCCCGAGTTCAGAAAGAGTCTTACAAACAATATTTCAGCGGAGATGTTGAGGTAAATATGTTCAGAAATTATAAGACAGACACCAACAGAACAAATATCATAATGGCACAGGATTATAACTTGGAAAATGTATTTTCAAAGAGCTACTGAGTGAAAGTCTTACCTTTATGACTTTCTGCACAGAGATGACATACCCAGCATGCCTCAGGCCCACAGGCTGTTCTGGGGTCAGACGCTTGTAGCCCTTTTCCATCACCTGCAAAACAGAAGGGGTCCATCATCGTGTACACAATGAAAGAAAATACACAAAGCAAGTCTGATACTTGTATTGTTAATGAGTGTTTATTTTGTTTCTCTCTCTGACCTCTCTGAAGTCGCTCTGTTCAATGAAGATCGTGCGAGTGAATGGAACTGTGTGGCTGCCCCTGGCCTCATTGGCAGGAAAGTCTGGTACTCGTACATCAGACTGAGGGAGAAGAGGAGAAAACAGGACGTGATGATTATGATGCTTTGATAAAGACCAAATATACACAGTATAACAAATTCTCAGGGAGAAGTTTGTACTGAAAGAAATGTACAAACCTGTGAGTTCTCTGGGAGGTTAACTATGGTGATTTTAAGTGGCTCCAGCACAGCCATGACTCTGGGTGCTGTGTCATTAAGCACGTCCCTCACACACGACTCCAGCAGGTGGGGCTCTGTTGTTGTCTGAGAAACGGTGACTCCGACCTGCCAAGAGATGCCACGCACTATTACACGACAGCATCGCCCTTTTACATTTAATTACTAGTTCTTCCATCCACCCATGTGTCCTTTCATCCATCCTGCATACCCGTGCACAAAAGTTGTTAATAGCCTCTGGTGGGAAACCTCTTCTTTTCAGCGCAGTCAAAGTGAAGAGGCGGGGATCGTCCCAGTCTCTGTAATGAGATAGATAATGCCCCAGTTACCTAATTGGTCAAATGTAGCATGAAGACAAGAATTTGAGCTGTATCACAATTTGTTTGTTCTTCAGGCTCTGAGCTTCAGCACATTTAATTCAAAATAGTATATTACATTATACAGTAGACAGAAATGCTTCTTCACCTGACAACACCAGTCTCTACCAGTTTGATGATTTTCCTCTTGGACACAACAGTATAAGTGAGGTTCAAACGGCCATATTCCCACTGCACAGGGCAGTACAAGTCCAGAGCATTAACCAGCCAGTAATATGATGAACGCCTGTTACAACGATAAAATAACCAACAGAGAAAACCAATGTTAACAACACATTTGTGTGCATACAAGACAGAGTATAATGTAGAACAGAATTTATGTATACCTGGCCTGAAACTCTTTGGTACACAGCGAGTGTGTGATATTTTCAATGGAGTCACACAGACAGTGGGTGTAGTCGTATGTGGGGTAGATGCACCTGCAGAGAGAGAGATAAGTGACACAAGTGTAAGTAAAACAAGATTTAAACGGATGTACCTTGATGGGGGGGGGGAACAACAGATTTTCCTACCATTCATCTCCTGTTCGATGATGTGGCGTGTATTTGATTCTGTACGCCACCGGGTCCAACTTCCCGTCCTCCATCACCATCTTCATCCTGAGTGTGGCCTCTCCCTCTGCATACAGGCCCTTCTTCATCCTCTCAAACAAGACCAGGGACTCTTCAATGGGACGGTCCTTCCACGGTGACGGAGGAGCGTTATGGCCCTTCAGGTCCTCCCCCTTCTGGTGGCACACATACGCGTAGCCCCTGCAGAACGACAAAGAAAAGAAACATCAGATCATGGGTTGCGCACAATAACCAACATGTGTTCATAGTTCCTACACTCACCTGCGAATTAGATCCACAGCAAGATCGTAGAGTTGCTGGAAGTTGTCAGATGCATGAGTGACTTCATAAGGTGTGTAGCCTGTGGAATGAACTCACACTGGTAAGAAATCTTCATGAATGTAAAAGCAGTGTATTTAAAGCTTTAATCAGACCCCCAAAAAAATGTCAAACTCACCAAGCCACTCCACCATGTCCTTAATGGCAGTGAAGTATTTCTCCTCCTCCTTTTCGGGATTTGTGTCATCGTACCTCAGGAAACAAATACCATCGTTTGCCTGCAGGAAGAGGAAAAGTTTAAAGAAAACATCTACGTTGGAGAGGGTTAAACAGATTGTGTGATGGTGAAAGATGAGAAAAATACTCCTACCTTAGCATAACCAAAATTGAAGTTAATAGCTTTGGCGTGTCCGATGTGAAGGATGCCGTTGGGCTCGGGAGGAAAACGGGTACGAATCTAAAGGAATTCAGAAAAACCGAAACACAAGATCATCTTCAAACTGCAGCTATAAATCATTAGTTAGCACGCATGTTAGTTTAATGATTTCAGTGATCACTTGTTTGGTCTAAAAATAAGCTGTTTTCTGACATGATCACTTATTGAAAATGTGTACCTGTCCACCAGTGAACTCCAGGTGCTTTTTAAGCAGGGACATGGTGTTTGGTGTAACCACATAGCCCTCAGTCTTATAGTTCTCTCCTGTAAGACGGAAGGACAGGATTAAAGTTCAACATATTCAGTAAATGCACTTTTCTGTGGTTCTTCTTCTTGTGGTCGAGTGTGTGTGTGTGTGTGGGGGGGGGGGACTACATTTTACAGGTCTTTTCTTCTCACCTGTTTTATGGAACTTAAGTGCTTCTCCTCTGAGCTGTTCCATGAGTGACTTTCCCTGCTCAGCCTTCGCCTCACCTAAACAAGCACGAGCAAACAGTTGAAAAACAATCCACAGACACGTACAGGTAAATTAGCTCCTGTCTGCCATCCCCTCGCTGCTTACCATTCACTGCCACCTCCTCTTTCTTTGGCTTCACGTCAGTCTCACTGACTTTTGTTTTCTGGGCCTGGAAGATCATTAGATATACAGATGAAATAAAAACATTCACGGTGGAGGGATTAAAAGACTAATTTTACATTTTGGAAATCAGCGTAAGTGCTTTCTTGTAGACTTGTTTGTTTAATCCACACACAATATAAGTTTTAAAATCTCAAATTGTAGCTTTAAAGTGGGTTATATCCCAAATTATTGACCAGGTGCAGAAAGAAAGCAAATAATCAAATTTCCCCTGAAAAGAATGTTGAGTATTACCTTAGATTTCTTCTCCAGATCAGCTTCTGTCTTTGGTCCTAAGAGGTGCAAGACCTAAAAGATGAAAGCCGGAAGTTAGACAGGCTATGCAGTGAGAACAAACCTAATTCAAAATATTCTGCCACAGAAGACAGACATAATATTCTCCCTTTCCAACACACCTGCATGTCGACCTCATTTTTGATGACCTTCCCATCAGCCCATTTCAGGGCAGCACGTGCTTCTCCTGTAATACACACAAACCTCAGTGAGACAGGCTGTCTGTCTGTTCGGATATAAGATCTTCCAAAAAACATTTAAATATGTTAGGGGCTATGTAAGTTATCTCTACTGTTGAACATGGTTGTTTTGTCTTTGTATATAATAGGCCCTCTAAGCCTCTAAAATTCACCAAGAGTGATGACGTATTTTTTAACACGCGACAGACATGAAACTGAAAAAAACTAAAACAATATAAATATCTAAAAAGAGGTGTCATACATGGAGAAGGTGGCGACGACGATGTCAAATAAGAAAGACAATGGGTTGGAGAGCTTTTGGTGATAAGGGCCAACGGTGGTGTTGCTGTGTCGTAAACTAACTCCATAATTAGTCTGGACCTAATTTTCATGAAATTTTCCACAGTTCATGTTTGAAATTGGCTCTAGATTGGTAAGTGGACACTTTTTAAGTGTGAGATCATACCCATTAGTAGTCCCATGTTGAAGTGGTACCTCTCCTTTAACAGCGGTTCCTTGTGCTTCTTGATCACCGACTCCACCTGCACAACATTCCAATGGTCAGTGAACACACCCTGTGAAGCTCGTAAAAAGTGACTTTACTTCTGCTCAGCGTGAGCTTGTGCACTTACTGCATCTTCAATCTGTTCAGGTGTTATAACCACGCCCACTCCACACGCTTCTTCAAACTCCTTCATGTTGATGGGGTCCTGAGGATGACTCTTCAAAAAGTCCAGTGCAGCTGCAAAACATCATGTTGGAAAGTATGTTAGCTGATTTATTTTCTACATTGTTTTAAACTTTTATATAATTGGCTGTATTTCTGTTTTCAGTTATCTATAGTAAAGTATTTGATTAATCCTTAGTCATAAGAGTTTAATAAAGACATCTTTAGTACCATTTTTTTATTTCTTTATATTGGTGGATGTATTGATATGATATTGATCAGTCAGGCTCTAGAATACAATATAATGAGTTTTCTTGTTTTGGGAATTAGTCTGAAAAAAAGACCTGACAGATAAATTAAAGTTAAAATGTGTCCTGTTATGCAACATCCTTGTACTTTGTTCATGCTAATATAGTTTGGGTTCCTCAGGAATTACCTGCCAGTTGCAGCTCTGTGCAGATTTTACGCTGAGCTATGCTGACTGAAAGGAACACCAGACGATTTGTGTCTTTGAGTCGAGACGCCATACTGTACAGCAGCGTGCCCATGGCTTTGTCCACTCCTGACGCCCCATGAACACTGTGAGCCTGTTGAATACAAGGAGACACAAGTTTGTCACCGACACAACATGTGCACAGTTTTACTTCAAAATACTTTTTACACCTGGATCCACTATGACAGCTACCTCTTAACAGACATGTGGTTAACTACTAGTATTACAGGGTAAAGCCTTGGGCAGTTTCCTGTTTATCACTCCAGCCTTGTTGCATACGACCCTCATATGGAAAGTGAAATCGAAAGTATAGTGGCAATAACACTACTAAATGTAACGGTATTTAAATAGTGTGATCTACTAATATATATATATATATATATATAAACATATCTAAACCCTTACATAGAGGAGGTGCATACAACAAGTGGGCTGCAGACAGGAATACCACAGCTGTCCCTCCAGGCACTTTAACTTTCCTCCACACTCGGGCTCATACCTGGGTAATCGCGTCCTTCAGGGCCGAACTCAGCGCTTCATTCTTCAGCGTTTCTTTCGCCTTCTGCTCGCTGAGCCCTATGGAGGTGAAAAGTGACAACATATCCGCCATTTTCCCCACAAACAGCCGGTCAGACTCGAGCCGCACAGACACACCACCACCAACGAGACTGTTCCCCCTGCAGAGGAAGGGAAACGCATGAGTGTGACTTCCTGTACACCTCCAAGAAAAAAATTATATTAACCAATGGGACACGGAGAGAGCGGATACTACTGACCAATTGCGAGTGCGTATTTAGAACAAGTTACCGCCTACTATGACTAAGGAGCCAATCCGCGGCTGTGCGACTTCTGTGAGGGAGGGGCTACCGGAAGCTGTAACGTTGCATCAGTTTGACGGCGCATTCAAGTGATGTCTAAAAAAATCGGAAAACGAGATACAGACCGGGGAAACTCACGTGAACGCACCGTTAGTTCACAACAATAACAAAAGCTTTTTTGTATGGTTGCTGACGTCACACACAGAAACATTGCGGACGAAAATAAACGTGAGAATAATTCGATAAATGGTGCAAAATAACCTATTACATATAATCTCCCCTGCATTTGATTTACTGTGGGCGTGCACACGTAGAGTGACCTATATGAGTAAGAATAGTTAAATATTAGCAGCAATTTCGATAACAGGTCATAAAATAACAATTCAATGGAAGTGAATGCTTTGAGTTATAAAATCCAACACTTCCTTGAAGACAGAACACTTCATAAACACAGTGATTAATTGTATTTAAGGACAATTATTGAATACATAATAAGTTTAATAAGTCTAATATTTGAATTTAACTACGCTTTAAAGTACAAGTGTCCACATTTTCCACTTATAGAAAATGTATACAAAACATTTGATTTTCGTTTAAAATGCAAACATTTAAATTGAAACAACCAATATATATTCATAGAGATATAGCTGTTTAAAATTGTTTGTGTCACTTGTGTATTTATATGGTCATGTGGAGTTCAGAAGGTGACAGTGAAGCACCTAAAACCTATTTGTCAACTGCCATGAAAAAAAGCAGCAGGAAGAAGAGAAGAGAGAGAGAACATTGCAAAAAAACGGAAACTGTCACTATTGAAATATAATAAACAAAGAAGATTTAATATCAGGATTAAACGGAATCAAGGAATATACATCATCTTCTGAAGAGAAAGAGATCCTGATCCACACTCCATTCCAGCTGGTGGCGGTAATGCACCAGGTCGTTTTCCAACCACCGATAAAACCCAAGACAAGAAGAAGACCCGGTTTGTTTTACTTTCTCAGAAGCATCGAGTGAGTCTACGATGAGTTTAATAACAACAGGACACTGCCACGGGTCGGTAAACGCTGTATAAGCTGTAGAAAGCAGCAGGCTAAGTGTTCGCATCAATGGCCAAACATGCGGTGTTATCATCGGGGAAACACGTGTGGAGATGTCTGGCCTGTGCGAAGTCCGAGCTGCGTCTGGAGCTCACTCTCGCCTGTGGACAATCCTTCCGGTTGGTTGAGCTCAATCAGAAGGACTTTTAACATCATGTGCAACAATACTGGTGCAGATACAATCAACAGGTAGCAATAAATGAATGAATCTGAACCCACAGATGGAAAGAAACCGCGCAAGGCCACTGGACAGGGGTGATGGGGGGTCGAGTGTGGACCCTGACCCAGACAGATGACACCCTGTGGTACCACGTTTATAACAACCCAGGAGGGCGGGGGAGGGGACCGGCTGGGGTTTCCTCCCCAGGAGACAGTGAGTCAGAGAGGAGACTGAATGGAGCTGTGAAGAAGGAAGAGGAGGTGACGGACACTGAGGAGGAAGAGCAGATGCTGAGAGATTACCTCCAGCTGAGTGTGAATTTGTCGGAGCTGTACACACACTGGCAAACAGCAGACCCCCACTTCAGGCAGATCGCAGACATTTTCACGGGTACGTCTGTGAATTCACGATGTCACTGTTCAGCAGATAACAGCTGAGTCAGTGTTTGTTTTATGAAATGTGAGTAATGTCGTTTGGTCTCGCTCAGGTGTGCGGATGCTGCGCCAGGACCCCACTGAATGCTTGTTCTCCTTCATCTGCACCTCCAACAATCACATCTCTCGAATCCAGGGCATGGTGGACAGACTGTGTCAGACTCTGGGCACTCCACTGTGTCAGCTGGAACAAACCTCTTACTTTGACTTTCCTTCCCTGACTGCACTTGCAGGTACTGCAATTTTTGTAATTTGACATGAGTTCTATGGGCTTCACAGTCTATTCAACACTATAAAAAATAATCTCTGAAGATCTGTAATGTTAACCAATAACAGCAAAGAAACCAAATTGTGAGTCATCCTGAGTAACTATTTGAGGTAATAGTCAGGGAAATCTTCAGGTGCCACATTTTACAGCGGTGCTCACAGTCATGTTTTCTGAAATGTAATTGGCAGACAGCAGCGTGGAGGCGTGTCTCAGGGATCTCGGTTTTGGGTACAGGGCTCGGTTCCTGCAGCAGAGTGCCAAGCAGATTCTGGACACCCATGGGCTCCGGTGGCTTGAAGGTCTACGCAGTGTCCCGTATCTGCAGGCCCGTGATGCCCTGCGTACTCTTCCCGGTGTGGGCACTAAGGTACAGCAGCTGTACGGTTTTTAAAAAAATATTTAGTGAACTTTTATTAACACCTGATGAAGGATTATTGTCGTCCTGTAGGTGGCGGACTGTGTTTGTCTGATGTCCCTTGACAAGGCAGACGCTGTGCCTGTGGACACACACATATGGCAGATCGCTAAGCGGGACTACAATTATGCTTCTGGCAAAGGACAGAAGAGTATCACAGACAAACTTCACAGAGACATTGGTTGGTATTCACACATCTCAGTAGTTTAAAGTTGATTTAAATTGAATATTTGTAACTCTTAATACAAGGACTACTGTTGTTTTTCAACACAGGGGATTTCTTCAGAAAACTGTGGGGTCCTTACGCTGGCTGGGCACAGTCGGTCAGTGTTCACTTAAACATTCAATCTGTTGGTTAGTCTCTGTCATGTCTCGTCACACCCTGTCTATCTTTCTGTTTCAGGTGCTGTTCTGTGCTGACCTGAAGAAGTTCCAAAAACTGAAAGAAATGCCACAGATGCAGCCAAAGAAGGAGGAAGAGGATGAAGAAGAAATTGGGGAAGAAAGCAAGAAAACAAAGATTAAGACGCAAGCAAATGTTGCTGTGAAGCGTTCGAAAACCAAGTCAGCATGTCACAAGAAAGCAAAGATGTCGGTCAAGAAGGAGCGAGTTGTGTGAGGTAAACGAGCTTCTTGCATCAGGATTACATTACATTACATGTCATTTAGCTCACACTTTTATCCAAAGCGACTTCCAATTAGTGGATTCAACATCTATGATGGGCCATTCAGGGTCCAGCATCTTGCCCAAGGACACTTCAGCATTGGGCTGGGGGAGAGCTGCCGACCATCTGGTTGGAGGACGACCGCTCTACCCCCTCAGCCACAGCCGATCCACACCATATTACAAAAAAACACACACGAATATTTCAGAATAATTTGAAAATCAGACAAAATATTATGTACAGGAGAAAATACAGGAGAATTTTCATACAGGAAAATATGAAATGATTATTATAGAAGAATTCTTATGTTTTATATTGTACGATGATCCTCACTGTTTATATTTTACTGTAACCTTTCCTATGTCTACTTCCCCATAAATTCACTGTTACGATTGCAACACAGGGTTGTTTTTACAATAAAGCAAAAATACTTCATGCACTACTTTTTTACTTCTTTCTATTTTAAAAGAAAAATGTCCTTATTAGCACATTCATCAATACAGATACAGATAGTATCTTTAAATCCAGTAAAACCATCAGGTAATTCTGCTAAATGTTGCCAGAAGTGGTCACTAGATGGCAGCATGCTTTGGAAGATGTTGCCCTGGGAGATAATGTCACATAATGAACCATTTGCTTTAGCCTATTTTCTTTCTTTTTTTGAGAAGAAATTGCACTGGATGAATATTTTTAGTTCAGACCTCAGGCTCTTGTTACACCATGTACACACACGCACACACACACACGGCGTGGCATTTGTGTGCATGTCTGAAAAGGTCATAGGACAAAAATGGTGCTTCTTCTTAGTTTCCTGCATTAAAATAGTGAATCTGTCAGTTGGATCATAACAACGCTGGGTGGCTGTGGTGGGCCACGGTGTCTGTATGTTTATCTATAGGCAGAAGTTGCCTGTGTCAGCTGATCTATTTATACCAGGGATTGCAGTTATCTGTTGTCACTGCTCGGGGGTTAGTGTGACTCTTTGTGGTGACAACATGGACATGTCTCGTGTCCCCTTTGACTCATTAATGTCTCTTTACAGCAATGATGAAGTCTTATTTTAATGAGTCTAAAATATATGGAATTAATGTACCCTACAATGTCTTCGAATGTCATTCTTGTGCTTAATTGAGAAATGTTTTCTGAACGTATAGTCGTACAGACGTATAGAAGTGAGCAGGTGCATCATGCTGTGTCAGTATGTGCACGTCTCGCACGCATACAAATGTTTGTATTTGTGGAAGAGTGTGCAGCCATGTGAGTTAACGACTGAGTCAGCTTTCATCCCCACTCCAGTTGAGCTGGACAAAAGCTGGGGCCCAGCTTAAAGGCAGAGTCACACTGAGGAGGACACAAAATAGATAATAACAGTAGTTAAAAATAAAACAGTTGAGAGAACAGGGAAATTAATTTATTATTAATTTATTCAAAGGGAGAGAGTAGAAAAGGTGAAAGTGTGCTTGAGGTGGCGACATGCATTTTAAAGAGAAAGCCATCTGTGCACGCACATTGATATACACACACAGACCAAAACAACAACGTGACACTGGCCTGTGCATTATGTAAGAGGTGGGTCACTGCTTGTGTTATGCCGGCGGGAATTGCTCACTTGAGAGTACATCTCTCAACTCAGTGTGCCTTCCTTCTCTAATAAAAGTCTCTCCTGCAGGCACCAGGGGGCGCCACTCTTGGAACATGAGCAAAAGAGAAAGTAGCTCGGCCTTGTGTATTTTAGATGTGCAGCATTTGTTTGGATTTGGCCTTTGGATGACATGTGAGAATGTGTCTTTGAGGTGGTTGAGTATGAGAGAGGTGGGGACCTCAGTTGTGCCCAACAACAATACCCATAATAACCAGCCAGAGAAAACAAAGCAATAGCTGCAAAAGTATAAATGATAATATAAATGATAGATTGTAATAATTGGTAGTAATATTATATATATGGTCAGTGAGAGTCTAGTAGATACTGTACTGAAGGTGGTTTTACTGTGATTTAAACGGCTTCACTGGAATTTATCCTCTACACTATCAATACAGTTAATGTATTTATACTAAGAGTTCTGTATATAATTGGAAAATATGAACAGGTATTTGATATACATTAATATATGAATAATTGAAAAGATAATAAAACAAAATTCAGTTATGTCTACGTCAATATAAAGTGTAAATCAATGACGGTTAATCATTTTTCACGGCATAATCATGTTGCACTCAAAGCTAAAAGATGTTTTTGCAAATATAATTATTGTGAAATAGTTATTGCTATTGTTATAATTCATTCAAAGGAACTGATTCGTGTTGAATATCCGTGCTCTGTCTCTGTTGTCCAAAGATGGTCTCTATGCACGTTCAAACTTTGTCCTTTACTTAAAGTGATGGATGTTATCGTTCCTGAACAGTAACAGATGTATTATATAACAGTATCTGATACAATACCAAAAATGGATCCTATTTGGAGCGAGTTGTGTTGCTTCACCTTAGATGTGGTGAAACCCAATGCAGCGGGAGACATTCGTGGGGGAGCCTGACAGACCTGGGGAGGGAGGCGGTCCCCACTTTGGAGTCTGTCTTTTGAGGCCCGGAGTAGGGGAGAATATTCTTTGGTGTCTAGACAACCAGGGTGAAGGGAAAGCCACACAGAGAGAGAGAGGGAGCGTGAGTGCAGAGCTGGCAGAGGTATTTTAGACCCTGAGCTTTTCTGAATCATGTATGTGCAGATGAATTTTAGCATCTTTACTGTTCTCAATCAAAGAGCTTTATTTTGTGGTTAAATGTAATACTTTTCTTCCAATCTGATAGGATCTCTGCTTAGCTGACTGATTAAGGCTCAGGGCCGTATAGATTGGGTGGAAGAAACTGTTCCGTCTGCTCTGGTATTAAATTTCACAGCCCCCGACCACGATCAATTCAAATGACTTAAGTGGAATGTATTCTACGCATTCCTGGACAAAGATGGTATAGAAACACTATCCAGTGTGGGAGAGCATATATTCCATGTGAGGTTTTTTTTATGTGCGTCAGTGTCAGTGCAGCGAACTCTTTCCTTTTTAAGAATGTGTTCATTTAGGAAGCTTTAAATAAGCCCCCCTCTCACTTTATTTAAAGCCCCCTAAAAATGACCCATATGAATCCAGAGCTGTCAGTCAATGGTGATGTACGTGCAAGTCACATGGTTGACCTGCTTTGATTTAAGTGGGACACAGTGGTGGAAAGTAACTAAGTACATTTACTCATGACAGATGATTACTCATGTCAATATGTGGTTCCCAACCTTTTTGTCTTGTGCCCCCTTATTATAAATGGGTAGCTACAGCTCTCCATCCAAATGTAAACACATTTTAACCACATTTCGAAAAAAGATTAAAGGGAAATGTGATTTAAGGCCCGTTTCCATTACCGATTTGCAAATATAACTTAATATTTCAGTCAAATCTCTAATTGTGGAAAACATTTTTGAAAACATTACACGACCAACTCGCCGCAGACAAGCGTCAACCTTTCTGTAACATTGCGAGATGGATAAGGAAATGTGTGCCCATGTTTGTTTGTTTGATTGGATATAAAACAGCTTGTGAAAACTAATTTGAAACACTTGAAAAGTGGGTCACCTCATGTCACAAAAGTTCAAATATCTCATTTATCATTTTGTTTGGACCCACCTGAGCTCTCCTGTATTTTAATCAATGTCCGTTTAACATTCAACTCAGAGAAAGAAGAAGAAACACCCGTGTAAGAGGAGCGACGTATCTGGGCCTTTATTATGTCAGATAAATCAGATACAGCACAGAAGATGGGTCGTCTTGTTAGAAATAGAACTGGATAACAATCAATTCATTCTCCAAGGAGGTGAGTAGCAGATGAGATTTAGATGTAAACACACTCCCAAAATGCCTTTTTGTGTTAATATTCTAGATTACATGATATCTCTTGCAAAAGCATCACGTAAACATCCATTCTCTATTCGTTCCTGTGAGGTGAGCGTCTTTTAATATGTACTGTTTGCTCACTTATCCTTCACCTCGAGAATATTACTCATAATCCATGTGCAATAAATCTGATTAGCATCTTGAAGTGTCCCCGCTCCTCCTGTCCTAACCCTTCAGTGTCTCTCCTGCTGCTTCAGTAGTAATATAATGGCATTAGGACAATCCTCTGAGCCGCGCAGGTTATTTTAGGACTTGGCTGTACAGTGCAGACAATCTAATGAAAGTGACATACATGGTGGGGGGGCGGGTGGAGAAAGAATGAGAGAGTGTGACGGTTATGAGAGTCTTTATCAGTATTTGTCTGTGTTTTGGGGGCTCTAGTCGCGGCAGAGCTGCAGTGTCAACAGCATGCGTGTCCTAACTAGAGTGTTGTGCTTGTGCAGGACCGATAGACAATCAGGCGGAGGATGAAGTGGAGGGCACGGAGCCAAGGTGCAGCATGAGGAAGCAGTATCATGTTGGCTCAGAGCGGCTCGCTCCCCACTTCTGCCATCCCTGGTTGGAGGACAGGAGAGGGTGACGGGGAGGGCGGCTTGAGTTTCATGCACGTCTCTGATCCAAGCTGATTGTCCTCACTGCTGCTGCACCAGAACAGCCAGGTGCCTCCTCACCTGTCTCCACATGCCTCTACCTGTTCACACCTCCAGTTAATTGTCTAATTTTATTACAGTGAAAACCCTGAAGTGTTTTTTCATTGTACATCACATGAGTCTGACATTTGTTTTCTCATGACATGAGCTGTCATTCCAATAACAAAACATGAATGTAAGAGATGATTAGTTGGATAAATGGAATTCAAAATGTTATGTATTTGGCTTTAGGCTGGACCGGATAAGATGTAGATCAACGATGATGATGATGATGATGACGATGACGTCAATGCCTGTGTCGTCACGTTTTCACAAAGCACTGTCCAAACAAGCCTCTGTAAAAGGTAGATGACAACACACACACACAAACACACAAACACGCACACTGAAATACAATGAGGGCCCGAGCCTGAAACTGCGTGACACAGACCTCTGTTGCGTAACAGGCGTGCCGGGCGCTAGGTTAATAGGTAGGCAACCGTGTTCATCCGCTTGTGAGCACAAAAGAAAAAGAGGGAGGGAGAGAGGGATGTGAGGAGAGATGGAGCGGTCGGTCGGAGGGGGCGTACATCTCCTCACTGGCTCATGACTGGAGGGAGCTGGCAGCGGCACAAGGCTGCTGAGCGCAAACCCGCTCTGTGGATGTGTGTGAGAGGAGCGTTTTCACCTCCTGCGACCTGATACAACGACGGTGAACCACGGTTCGCTTCGGATATGTCGTAGCCCCGGTGTCCTGCCGCAGAGGACGCCATCGGAGGGAGCCGCACGGCCCTGCAGGTACGATCCGCTCGATACACATCGTGGACTTTGGAGAACAGTTGTGGAGAAGCTGCGCTATGCGGCGACACTTGGCGCAGTGAGTCACGCGTAATAACGCAGCCCCTACCTGCGTCGCTGCTTCAGGTTTACGGGCTGTTTACGCATTACTGCCGCCACTAATTTACCTGTAATTGATTTCCGTGCTATGCGTACATTGTCACTGGGAATAACGCGTCACGAGGAGTGCAGGAGAAGCTTCTGTTTGGCCGATTAGGTGTAGATGGGATAAACCAGAGACAATATGAGGATGGACGACATGACTGTTCCCTTGAAGTGAAGCCAAACTAGCGTCTTAATTGCCACCTAGTGGCTGGCTGCGGTACAGTTCACAAATCCAGCCTCATCCATGTTGGTGAATGGGACATGGACCAAACTAAAAAGTACACATCAAATATAAATGTCTCAGATTGTTTGTGTCATTTTGGGTAGGTCGTATTGCATTGATGTGTGTTAAATGGTGGATGTTTCCATTAATTTTTGTTTTATTTATTATAGTTATTATACACAACATGGTGAAACCTCATGATTGACAGGTGAGACTTACTCATGATTATTGAAGCGCATTTATAGGCGGGACCTAGATACCACGGGTCCACCTCCTTATCGCAGACTTTCCAAATGGAAAGATGGTGGCGTTCATATCCAGGATATCTAGGCTTTAATTCTGAAGTTGAGTCGCGTTGATAATTTTTATAGTTAATGCAGTCTATGGGATGAATGTAGTAACAGTGTTTTTCTGCTTTATAATTAGTGAATTATGTCAGCCAATCATGAAACATACTAAAACCAGTGTTAAATAACACTATACAGTCACCTCCTAGCTAATGTTTGCTAATGTTACTAACTACTAGCTTTTTGGATACAGTTAAAACTATGAACCTGTTTGAGTCATAACTGTTTTCTCAGGATTAGGACTCACCTATTTTCTGTTGGTGGCTCTATTGTTAATTTTACTTCTTATTCAATCCTTGGAGACACCACCAGCTTTGAAATAATCATTTTATGCCAAAACCCAATCAGCTTCATTATCCAGGCCTGACCACCAGCTTCTTTGGTTGAAATTGTTCACCTGTCCACAAAGTGTAAATAACTGTCTGCACTTAGGTGGTGAAACAGGCAACAAGTAGAGTAGTATTTCAACGTTTGGCAACCTCTTGCACGTGTGCAACATGTTGTATCTGCGTGTTTACAGAACATTTACGAGGGCTGTCCAACCTCGGCATGTAGGAGAAGGGCTGTGGCACTTCAGAGGATCTGGCTGCACCTGTTCCTCATCAGGATCTGAACGCATCCAGCGGAGGGGGGGGTGTTAAAAGTGGGGGAAACCACTCTTGCTGGGATCAGGCAGACAGAGCTGCTCCAAAGTGCTACTGGGTGTAATGCAGAGCCCAGCACGACGAGTTGAAATCCAAAGAAAAACATCTCACACCAATCTGTGATGAGAGAAGAAGGCTCCATCTGCTGAAAAAAACTCAGAAAAGATTTAGGTGACAGTGCTTTTGTAGAGAAGTGGGGGGTTTGAAAGAGTTAAAGGCTGTTGCAGGACTGAAGATGAACCTTGACTTCATGCCTCAGTATTGAGTAGTCTACAAATGTCTTACTTTAATGGCTTACCTTTAAAATAACAGTTATCATTCACTCATACACTTTTAAACTGTCAGGATAGTTAAACCATACATTCCAGTTAATAGCCGACATGTCACACTCCTCAGCACAGACAGGGCTGGGCTGTCAGAGTAGAGGAACGTAAAGAATAACTCAAGATATTGATGAGGCACAAACCCACTAACCACTGGACACATCTGTTCTCCCCGCTCTTTCATGGCACTGGATCTTTTTTTTATCCAGTCGGCTGAACACATTATATTTTTAATAAAGTTGCAAATGAGTACCAAGGACGTCCATGCACATGATGACACTTTATGTTCATAAATGCACAATTTGCTTGCAAATTGAATGATTGCCACACAACACACCACTTAACACAGCAGTCTTTATTGAATGCAGCTGTGAGAGAGTTGGGTTGAAGTGGAGCTATGGTTGACTCCCTGCAGCAGGCACACACTTTATGACTTGTGATGCCTGTAATCACTTTTCCTGCAAGTGTTTTGTGGCTGGACACGGTTCAGCAGCTGTCTTAATCAGTCCCCAGACTTGCTATCTCTCGGCTTGTAATTCTGGGAATGTGTGCGTGGTAATTCGAACATCTGAGTACCCTCTTTGTCATAATAATTCACTGAATATTTGTAGACGGTGTCAGCTCTCTGGTGAGCTTTCTCTCCGTGGCCACTGATCACATGACAATCCTCGTAGCATGTGTTTTTATGCAGGGGGCTGCGACTGTCTAGGTGTGTGTGTGTCTGTGTGTGTGTCTGTGTTGGAGTGACAGTTAAAGCGCCTCAGCCTTTAAAGGCTGACCTCCTTCAGCTTTTGATCTGTGGCTCGCATGAAGGCGGAACATCAGTCAAAGATGTTGTGGGGCTCAGCACTTTTAAACTGGACATCCGCTTCAACTGGGGATCAAAAGCATCCACGATTGGTTCTGGAGCCTCCCCTCTCCATATAGCATGACCTCGCTGTGTGGTCGGCGTCCCCCCTGCCCCAGGGCAGTGGAGCACCACGAGAGGCATCTTTACCAGGCTTTGGTTTCACTTCAGAGCTAAATGGACAGTTTTAGGTTTGGTCTAGAGGTCTGGAAGTTGGCTGAAAAGTTTCTGGAATAGTTTGTCTATGTCTTAATGTATATTAACTGAATATAAACCGATTAAAGGTTTAGTGTGTAGAATTTAGTGACATCTAGTGGTGAAGTTGCATGTTGCAGCTAAATACGCCTCACTTCAAGTGAACATGTGGTAGCCTTGAGTTGTCATAAAAACTCAAAAGGTGTTTAGTTTGTCCAGTTTGGATGACTGTAAAAACCATGGCGGCCTCCCAAGACAACCTTTAAGTATCTATTTTAAATGAATTAATGTAGTCGCCGTATATTTTCAAAATGAGCAAGAAAATAATGGAAGAGCTGTTTGCTATCCATATGTTATTTCAAGGTGTGGAATTTTTCAACGGTCAAACCAGCAACCTTCCCCCACCACTCGCATACCAACATAACCACATATGGTCCCCCGCCTATTTCTCCCCTCTGCCCCATCTCTCTCCCTATGTCTCACATACACACAAATTAACAAACGTACACTGCCTCACAGTCACACCTCTCCCCTCACAGAGTGCAATACAAACAAGTCATACATCAGTTTGGCAAAAGCTGATGGACAAGCAGTAATACATAACTGCTCTTTTGGTCTGAGTCACAGTTGCTTTGCAGAAGTCCACCAGCTCTGTGCCGGTTTCTTCCAGTCGCTTTCTGCTTTTCCTTCTCTCTCCATCTTAACTGTTCCTCTGTCTTTGCTTTCTGGCTGTCCCAGCAGAAACACTGTATCTGTACCACTCTCACCTTGTAATCAGATTCCTACCATCAGTTTATTTTAATTTTTTTGGGAAGCTTTGATTCTTATCATTGCCCCCGGTCTCTCTCTTGTGTTCATCCCCGTCTTCCGTTAACCAGCTGTCCCTCTCAGCTGACTGACTGTCTCTCTGCTCACGACTTTGTTTGTGCTCCACCGTGAGCCTCCTTGACACTGGATACTGTAAAGTCATCTCAGGTATTGGGCACTCACTCAAAGACATGACCTTGTAATCTCATTCCCAGACACACGCAGCCTCAGCATGTGTGCATTCACACATATTCTGAGGAAGACGACGGCTGGGTATGAATTTTTAACCATGCTAGTGACGCGGCACCAAGGATGAGGATCGGATGATCAGTCAGTCCGACCACTTTGCTCCCAACTCAGATGTCTCAACTGCCATCACATTTTGATCACAAACAATTCCAGAGTTCGTATTTAATTCAACCTTTGTAAACTTTAAATCTGCAAAAGAAATTGAAGTTTGTACATGTGTAGAAAACAATTAATATGTAAATGTATTGGAAAGTTTTGTATTTATAAAATATATTAAAAAAATATATAATGGGTTCTTCCCTGACGTATACCACATTCTTCCATCCAAGATTGGTGGTAATTCATCCGGTAAGTTTTGTGTAATGCTGCTAACTAAGAGACAACAAACATGCAAATGAAAATATAACAACCTTGGCGGAGACATTCAATCCTGTCTTTCACAGTTCTAAGTCTGTTCTTAGAAACATTTCGGACATTTCAGAGTTCAGGCTCAATACCCAGGGTAGATTTGACCAGTCTTTGTTGAAAAGACACAGATTCTTCTGTTCCCAAATTGACTTAGGACTGTCCCTGGAAACATTCAGTGAAATTAATGGAATTTTTGCACTGCCACAGTGTGTGTGTGTGTGTGTGTGTGTGTGTGTTGTGTGTGTGTGTGTGTGTGTGTGTGTGTGTGTGTGTGTGTGTGTGTGTGTGTGTGTGTGTGTGTGTGTGTGTGTGTGAGAGAGTTCTCCAAACCCCACCTCTCTCTTCACCCCACCCTATTTGCCTCTCTCCTTATGTAAAGTGGCATTAACTTGCCATATTAATACATTAGCGTAGACATAGCATCACTACCTCGACGATTAACTGATTAGTAGCAGCTGCTGTTGCTCTGACTCAGATGATGATATAACCAGCAGGTCTATACTGTGGGCGAGGAGTTTATAGTAATCTTCAGATTGTTGCCCACTGCTGTAACATTGGATTTTATCCATGGGCCTTTCCTGCCCTGGATAAAGAGCGTATTGTGTGTAAGAGAGTGACGACATCCGCACAACATGCAAACCACGGATACAAATTAAATCCAGAGTGATGTGTGCCTCGGCCCAGAGGGGCTAAATGTGATAAAAATACACTTGCTGCCTTCTCCTCCCCTGGACAGTCACAGAGGGACGTGCTGTCTTGTGTGTGTGTGTGTGTGTGTGTGTGTGTGTGTGTGTGTGTGTGTGTGTGTGTGTGTGTGTGTGTGTGTGTGTGTGTGTGTGTGTGTGTGTGTGTGTGTGTGTGTGTGTGTGTGTTTCCGTGTTTCCGTGTTTCCCTCAGTGTTGAAAGGATGTTGAATACAAGCATCTGCTGTGGTTGGCTAAGAGCATGTAGGTCTACATTCAATCCAAACACATAACCAGCTGATTACACCGATTTCGTCTTTGTAGTGTTTGGTTAGAAATTAAATCCGACAAGTCTGTTCCCAGTTTGAAATCCAGACTGTTAAAGAGGAGCTGCCAGTCTGCTTCATTTACTCTCACAGTTATTTCTTCAGTGGAAATTTGTGGTAAAATTGTAAAAATCCAGTCAAGAAAAACCTTTTGGGAAACCGCTGCTGTGTGTGTGGCTCTGCGTTTGTGCATTTGACCCGTTTACGTCGATGAGATTAGCGCTGACAGCGTTTTAAATACAGCAGCAGTGTTTTTGCTTCTCACTAGAGTTTATGCTTTAAAATGCCTTTTGAGACTCATTAATCACCACTACCTATGGTGTCATGCACGTATAAGGCTGACTCACGCTGGATTACTTCAAATCAAGATAGTGGTATGTTTACTAAAATCCATTTCTCAATAGTCAGGGTGTTTATCTCCAGCTGCCAGCGACTCCATAGCTGCCAGTTAACATCAGAGCAAAGGTGAAGCAGGCTCAGTTTCCCTGCATGCCTTCCCTGCAGAGATTTCTCTGCTTGGACCAGAACAAACTTGTTCATCCTGAAACCTGCTGTAATTTCCTCGTGACTCTTCCTCGCAGATATTCTGTGTCTCAGCAGAGATGTTTCAGTACAATTCCCTACCTACTGATTCCTTCCCCTGGACCTTGCCTACAACCTATATAACGTATTTTATGCTGCTAACACTGAAGGGATGTGATGATAGCTCTTATTGTCGTGTAGCCTGGCTCAGGTTGAATCCTTTGAAAAACAGAAACATACAGAGAATCAGTGCCATAGTTTGAGAGTATTAAGTGAAAAAGAACACGTATAAATAAAACTAGGTATAGTATTTCCTTCAAATATCTGTGAAAGTGCTAATGTCGCACCACTCCTCAGTACTGAAGTCTTGAAGTACACATCGCCGTTTTGCTTGTGGGACTTTCCAGCATGAAATATTGCCAAATCACAAATACACTTCAACGACGTGGTTTCTCGACGATGCCCAACCCGGTATTTTCAGCAGTGCTGGTGGCATTTCCAATTTTTGGTATTAGTATCGGAAAACATTTCTGCTTCTTCGTTTCTGACAGTTTCTGTCAGCCTCGCCTCCCCCCCCCGCCCCGTCCACATGTTCTAAATTTACAGCCTTCGCTGCTTCTCTCCATCTTAACTTTGTCACAGATCCCTTCAATTCCTGCCCCCTCCCTTCTCCGTATCCTCCACTGTCAGATTCACTACCATCACTGCTTCTCCTCCATTTTCTACGACCCCCCCCCCCCCCACCACCACCACCATCCTCCTGCCGCCCCGTCCTCCCAACGAACCTCTTTTCTTATCTCCACATTCTTACATCTACCTCCTGTGTTTCTACTTATCTCTCTTATCTGCAGGGCTTTCTTTCAACCTTCATCCAGGAGCATGCTGCAGCACTGTGGTGAAATAATTCCAGCTAAATGGGGGCATGAGTAAAAGAAAGACGGGAGGAAAAACTGGGATTTATCAGAGATTGGATTGGCTAACAGCCGACTACACTGAGAGCAGAGGAGGTGGTTAAGACGGGAAGGAAAATAAACATTGAGGTTACTGTGAGTGGGTGGGGATTGAGATATACTACCATTTATATTACTGTACTTATGGACAGCTTTTCTCTACAGCTGCTCCGCTAACACTCAGCAAACAGGGAAACAAAACATGAGTTAAGGTGACAAGTTCTCACAGACACAGTATGCTCAGGAACTTCCTGCTTGGTGACTGACCCCTTGTGCACACACATACCCTTAAACACATTTTCCATATACTCACTGCATCTCTCGTGCACGTGCACACCAACGGTGGTGCACAGCTGCAGTAATTTCTCAGAGAACTAGACACCAGGGCTGTGAATGAGTCATCTGCAGCAGAATGGACTCTCCCATAGGCGCTGATTTGTCTTTTTCTGTGCTTTCCCTCCTGATGTTTCAGGTTGAAGTTTCGATATGATCCTGACTCTGCCCCCCAAGCTTATCTCCCACTGTGAGTCATAGGTTGACACAAGTGTGAACAAGGGAGGGTTTTTACGTAAGTCTTGGGCTGAAATAATAACAGAAAAAGGGGTGTTTTTTGATAAGAGGTCCATGTTGGGATGCGGCCAGCAGCTGTTTAGGTTGATGACTCGTAGGATTATGTAATCCTCAGGAGCTTGGGGGGTTTCTGTGTGGCACCGGGCTCTCTGAGCTTCACCACACTCCTGATGCTCCTGGCATCCGTGACTCAAACATAACTATCAGAAAAAGCAGTGGAGTGGAGAAAGAAAAAGAAACTGATATTCATCCAAAGAACATTTTATGGCAGGGAATAGATGGTGTGGAAAAAAACTTAATTCGTCCATCTGCTACTGAATGAAACCATCTGTGACTCCTGTTGGTTTTGACAGTGCTTGTTATATAACTTTAGAAGTTGAACTCTTGCCTTTGTGTTTGTCTGTATGACATTTATTCTGAAACCTTATACCTGGCCACACCCTGTGTGTCTGCTGGTGTCATACTGCTGAATCCACACTCTCTGAATCAGAACAGCAAAGCCGCAGTATTAAAGCTATAACATGTAACTTTTCCTTATTAAAGCTAGGGTTGGTAATCCTGGAAAAGCATGAGCAGGCTACAGTTTGGCTATATACGATACGTCCCAACCCCTCCTATCGGCCCTCTCGTTAAAGCTACGCCCCCACAACACAAAAACTTCCCAGTTTAATTTTGACGAAAGAATAACACACTGCTAGCCAGTTGGCTGTTTTTTACTTTCACTGTAATGGATAACAATTATTATTGGCTGTGGAACGTGAATAAAACTTGTCAGTGAAGATTATTTGAGCCTGAGCAGCGGCAGGTAGATTTTCATCAGTACAGGTGTATTTTTTTAATTTATTTGATTGAGACACCTTTAGCAACTGAAGTTAAATATAGTACATTTAACATAGTATTAGTGTACTGCATCACATGTTCACACAATTCACCACATTAACCTAATCAAACTATGACCATTGCTCCTGCATAGAGAAAAATATTTTATCCATTCAGGTTTTTAACTGTATTCGGTCCCTCTTTGATATCATAATGTGATCTCGTTTCTTGTTTTATTCCATGAAAATAACACAGTGCCTGTTTTCTCTGCCACCAGCTGAAGGATGGTGTGACCGATACAGAGACAGACTGAGGGACCAGTCACTGCTCGCCACTCAGAGGCAGACCATGGCTCCCATGTCCCTCCTCTTCCTGGGCTTCTTCCTCTCCTTCCTCCATTCTTCACATACCCAGGCCATCATCGGCTCTTCCTCCTCATTTCCTCCTCTCGACCTGCCAATCAATTCTCCACCTCCACCAACCAAGCAAACTGTTCGTTTCTGGCCCTCTTTACCTCCCAGAGGGCGCAGTGATGTGCCCGTCAGAGCGACAGTCCGGGATAGGCTGTCAAGTACGAATGCAGTGCAACAGGGGCAGAGAGTGGCCCGTCCCACTGTGCAGTCCATTCCTTCTTTTATATCCGGCCTCTCTGCAAAGAACCTCAGCATTGGGCCAATTTTAACCCAACCGACTGCCTCCAGGCCCAGGACTGACACAGCCAGTTTAACACTCAGCAGGGCCTTTGCTAAGGGGGACACTGCTACAAAAGGCTTGACTCCACCTCTGCCCACTGCTGTCGCTGAGCCTGCAGGTAACAAGGCACGTAATCCAGAGTCAGACGATGATGATCCACAGGGATTAGGATCAGGTAGTTCTCCGACAACAATACTTGTGAAGGAGGAAACACCTGTTCCAACAGTTGGCGATGAAATGTCGCAGCATCGGCCTCAGGCACAGACGGTGATATCTAAAACTTCTGACGAAAAGACACCACCACCTGAGAGTCAGTCTGTGAAGCCTCCGGTGTTTGTGCTCACAACAGCCAGTAAAACCACAACATCACCACAGACACCAGAGACGAGAGCAACACTGTCCCCTGTGGTGACGAAAGCAACACTTCAGACCGTAGTTTTAACAGGTGAGAAATCAAATATGTCTTTCTTCTAATTTCATAAATCTTTGTTTGTGAAACGCATATCTCAAGAAACCGTTCATCTCATCAGCTTCTCACTTGTGTATTCTTAATTCTTAAGGTCCAATGAAAGTGCAGTGTTGAATTTGGTGCAATTTGGATATGTGATAAATTCAATAAGCTCATTCCAAACAGGCAGGTTTAGAACGGGCTCTGCATTAGTTAGAATAATCACTTCATGATAGTAAAGTGCTGTTTGGGTCAAAGTATTTACGCTGTGTAACAAATATGCCTCCTTCACCATATTTTAGGAGACCTGACAGCGAACACACCTCCTCCTCCGCAGGACTCTGTGATGACCACCACCACTGGGTCTCCTGAGAATCAGCCACAGGCTTCAGAGCTGCCAGTCACTGCCCAAAGCCAGAAGAGTTTGCCTTCAAACACCACAACACCACAAGTGACGACCACATCTACAGCTACTGTGCTTACTACAACACTGGCGGCCGTGAGAGCGTCCTCGAAGGCATCAAATCCACCCAACATAACGACGCGACAGGGAGGGAATACAGCTAGCACAACAAGGACAGGTACGAGACAAAGGTGCTGTGTTTTATAGATGAGTTGATGACGAGTTTTTACGTTCTACTGATAATTTTAAATGGAATTATTTGTGCAGCTGGGACTTTTTACTGGAAGAATCTGGAAAAAAAGCCTCAAAAGAAGGAGAAAAAGTGGAGACACTTTTCCGTGGAAAGTGAGGTGGTAGTTGTGTGGAGCAGACACAGCGAGGGGAGAAAAGTACGAGCGGGAGGAAAAGAGGGAGGGGGTGGATCCGCAGCCGAGCAAAGAGATAGACGAGTAGGGTCTAAAACAGAGAGTGAGCAGACAGGATGGGTGAGAGTGTGGCAGAGGAAAAGGTACGGGCGAGTGGGGTAGGTAATGAAAACCAGATGTGCTGAGGAAAGCCATGAAGGGAGCGGAGCGGAGGAAAAGTAAATGGAAAAGGAAAAGCATGACACATGGGACACATGAGCCAGTCTCTTAGATACCATGAGCACAACATCATAACTACTTTTAAACACTCAGGCTCTCCGGCCCCACGAGCACATATAAAGTCTTTAAATGGGCCTTTAGCAGCTCATTGAAAGAAATAACATCCTGTATCCAAGAGTAGCAGTTTGTACAGTATGTACATATCTGGGCTATAAACATGATTGTAGTTCCTATGAGATGGAGCAGGATATATTTATTTAATAGTTCATTGCAATGTGTGGACATACAGTATAAAGCAGTGAAAAAAAAACTCAAGGGTGTGGGTACGTTTAAGTGTATCCAGCTGTGAAATGTGATCAGCACATCTGGAATGTGTCTGGATTTTGCTCCTTTGAGGAAAGTTTCAGGGAAGGAAGTGAAACATACCTTTTATAAAAATAAAGAAATGTGTGTGTGATCTCTGTGCAGCGCTCGCCTATATGAGTCTGAAAGTGAAATGAGTGTGTGGGTGGTGGTGGTGATGGGTGGGTGGGTGGGTGGGTGTGTAATAGGAGGGACAGAGTGCCTGGACAGAGCCAGGAATTGAAACACGTGTTGGAGTGAGTCATTAGTCAGCGTGTCTTCTACAGGGGGATGAACTCCTTAGTGCTTCCAGCGGCTGGTGGTTTGTGCGTTTTTAGCAGCACTGATCATTTAGTTCCACCATCCATCAAGTTAAATGCGCGCGTAAAATAGAGATGTTCTGATGCAGATACCAGCACAGATACTGGGTCAGGCACGCAATCCAATGCAATAACTTGAAAGTACAGTTTTTCTTTTCCCGGAAATCACTTCTTCCTCTTCACTGCTCCAAAACAGCTGTACTGCCATTGGCAAGTGCTGTTTTTTGGAGTGATTTCTGGTAGTGTAGCGTTAGCCAGGGCAAGGCAAGCTAGAGTGGCAGCGATTCAGTCCCAGAAGTAGATGGCGCTAGTGTTGCCAATTACAACACCAGCCATCTCATAAAGCACTTGTAGGACCATCACGTGAAAGAGCAGGAGGAGTTCACCAAGGCGAAGAGAAAAACAAACGAAATACAGCAGCAAACTTTGGAAACTTTGTTGATTTGTTTGTGACTGTCAAACTAAATCCAAGATGAACTTCCCCATGACATTCATCCTCTGTTGTTTGTCAAAGGGTTTAACCTGAGCTAGGCCATACAGCAATGATAGCAGTCATCACATCCATCCAGGGTTAGGAGTAAACAGCTGTTAAAATACATTATACAAGTTGTAATTCTTTTAAATGTGCAGATATCATGTCACAAGTCTGAGTCAGCTCCTTATGAATAATTCTAGATGCCTCGATAGGTTACAACTATTTCTTAATGCCCCATCACTCACTGAGCCATGTTTGTTTTCTTGTCATTCAATCCTTTTAGATTATTACATTAAGTGTAATTATTGTTCACTTAAAGTCAAAATTCCCATTTGTATGTCGTGGTTTTTTTATGCGATGTTGTCAAAGAGTCGTCTCCTCTCATTAAGGGATTTATGCTTTGCAAAGAGATTTCCTGGTTCAGATGCATTGTGCCATTGTGCTGCAGTATGTAACGTTAATTACGTAGTCTAATCCAATTAAGTCACAGTAACTGCGCAGACATCCAGAAGAGTTTCGCTCAGCAAAATGTCTGATGTAGTGATGAAAATAACGTGTATGATGTGTCCTTCATGATTCCTTTTTCAGTTGTATTGAATGAGTTAAAGCTTGTTTTTCTAAATTATTATTTAAACCTAATCAGACCTTGGATCAGACGTGTGTTAGCTGAGTTGTTGTGTCTTTGGCTCACGTGTGCAGTTGTGTGTGCTTTGTGTAGTTCAAACATTTTGACCTGTATTGAGGAACATTGGCTTTGGTTTCGGTCTGTTATTTTTATATTAGGTCATGTGATACAGTTATAGATCTTATGTATCTTTATGCATCTGTGTGTTTGTTTTAATCTGTGTCTAATGTTTTTCTTGCTCATGCTTTGTGCAGCACATTTTGCTTCCACCTTGAATGAAATGTGCTACATGAATGAATCTTTGCTCGCTTACTGAAAAAGATTTTTGAAACAGGTGTTATTGAGTTCTTACTGGTTTTATAGTTTGTGCGTGTCAGCACATGTGTTTTGTGTCTGTTTAGAATTACTTGAGTGTCAGATGGCTCTGGTTAATGACGTAGATGGGGAGCTACTCCCCTCTAGTGGCTTTGAATATAATTTCATGTACTTTTTTTTTGGTATGAGTCAATCTTTCAGTTAACATTTGATTTACGTACATTTAAAAACCAACGAAACAAATCTCTGTTTCTTTTTTTTCCAGGAAAACCTTCCTTCCTCACCACCGGTGTAGTCCCAGTCACCCGGATAAGGTTTTTCCCCACCTACCAGAGTGGTATTGTTCAGAGGAACCACTCCATTCTCCTGGGACATCCTCACCAAGCTCCCCACGCTACTTATAAGTCCAGTCCAGTCCCCTCTCCCAGCGCCAGTCCCTCTAACGGCACCTATCTGTACTGGGGTGACCTGAGCCGGACACTGGCCTTCGCCTGGGAGCTTCATGTCTACGGCTCAGCAAGTCTCTTCCTCCTCCTGTTTGCTGGAGCTGCTCTCGGCCTCACCCTGTCCCCTGCCACAAACTGTCCACATCGGGGTGCTGTTGCACTCGCCAACGCTCTATTGTTTGTAGCCGGAGGCCTTAGGGCAGCTCTCTTTCTAATTGACCCCTATGGCACACGGAAATTGCTCCCCCGCCCTGCAGTTATGGTGCTCTACAACTTGCCTCTACACCTGCTGGTGTGGGCGCATGCTGCCCTGGCACTGTTGGCCATAAGGGTGGCAGGGGTGAGTGTGTTACCTTCAACTATGGAGCGTCCTCCTCTGGTGGCTGTGTTGGCTGTGTTGCAGTGCACCCTGCTGCTGGCAGCCGATCTGCTCTCCCCAGCCCTGTCCCCTGTGGTGCCCGTCACCCTGCAAGTCCTGTCGCTGTGCTGGGGCCTGGCTCTCTGTCTGGGTTTTCTCTGCTACGTCTTTCCACGTATACGCTGCCCACCGCTTCCCCAACCTGGAGTCCCTGAACAGGGCACGAGGAAGGCTTGGACAGGGAGCAGGAGGATAGGCGTGGTCCTGGGGAGAGTGCTGGCAGTGTGTGCAGTTGTGGGGGCATTGTGCTGTGGGCTGCATGTTTATGCCACCTTATGGCTCTATGGGCTTCTAGGGGACTGGACACACTTCAACTGGGGATGGTGGCTGGTTCACTTCTGGGCCCGGCTCTTGGAGCTCTCCTGGGGGTTCTCGCTCCTTCTCCTCGGTTCATGGCTGTTCTGGAGGCCCCAAAGTTACCAGGGAAGGGAGGAGGGTGGAGCCGATGGCAGAGCAGCTGGAGACGCGCCATCCCCTGGCCAATCTGTAGGGTCCACTCAAAGACATACCTGCTGGTCCAAGATAGTGCAGAGCCTGAAAGTGAAGCCGTGCAGAAAATCTGACAGCAATGGGGTAGGAGGAGGAGGAGGGGGGGGGGGAGGAGCAGGAGGACCAGGAGGACCAGGGGAGATGCCTAACAACTGGGCTGGTCAGGAACGTCCTGGAGCTGACATCAGTAAAAGTCTGATCAGGAACCAGAACCACGAGCAGGTCACTGCCCTGCCACGCTATGTCAAAGACAACAACAGGGGTCGCAACCATAGGGGCCACTCTGCAGAACGAGGCATATCTGATGGCTCCACAGGCTCCCTGCTGAGACTGCAGGCGCTGGGACGTCCTCCTCAGCGCTCAGTGAGTGGCAGCCTGGATCAGGATAAGGACACTTCCCTGTCTCTGTGTGACTTTGATCTACGCCCCCCCTCTCCCATCAACCTGACCCGCAGTATTGATGAGGCTCTGCACAGGGAGCACCTACTGGAAGGAGGCAGCCTATTTTATCCTTTCAACCAAAACTCACAGTCTCCCTCCCCGGGCTCAGGGGGCAGCCAGGGACCCTGGCT
Source organism: Verasper variegatus (assembly GCA_026259375.1). NCBI lineage: Eukaryota > Metazoa > Chordata > Actinopteri > Pleuronectiformes > Pleuronectidae > Verasper > Verasper variegatus. The sequence continues at coordinate 18,127,579 of CM048045.1, forward strand.
CCGCAGGAACAGTGATCCTCAGATGCTCTCTGAGAGCAGCGAGGCCCCGACAGAGTCGTCCATGCCACTAGGTGGCAGCGTACTCAGCAGTGTACCCAGCAGGCAGGTGACTGCTCCCCCCACACCTTCCCATCAGGGTCACAGGTGGGCTGGGAACGGAGTGGGAAGTGTCCCCTCATCAGTGTCCTGCCCTGTGTCGCTTCGTCCCACCAGAATATCTACGGGGCATCTGGGGGAGGACGGAGTGGATGACACACGGCCATTCATCACTCCGGACTCAGAGAGGGTGCGGGGTAGGGCTGGGAGGCCGGTGGGATCACGGAGTTACCTGGAGGTCAGTCGACATGACGACTCTGCCAGTGTGAGCAGTGAAATCATTGACTTATGAACCAAACTGTGGACATGAGGACCAATGACTGGACATCAGACACGGCCATTTAACAAAAGCTGTTCCTTTAACACATATTAGGAAAATCTGTTTACCTTGTTAAGGGTTCAACGACTGTGTTTGTGGAACTGAAATGTTAAATCTTTTACTCTGGGAGTAAAACTGAGAGCTAAAGCACAGATAAACAACAACTCTCCATCTTTCTCTCTAACTCTTTTTCTTTTCAAATGCCCACACACACACACCCACACACACACACAAACAAACGCACACACACTCACACACTCACACACTCACACACACACAACACACACACTCACTGGCATCACATTGACACAACTTCAATAACAATGGGACCATACACACATTGCAGTGCTGCTCAGCTGTTCAGCAGGTGTAGGTGTGAAATTTGTCAAGGTTATAGATTTAATTTTACCATCAAGTAAGAAATGTATGTAATAGTTTCATATCATGAATCTGTCAACATGAACATATTTTTATTTACTTTCTGAGTTTCAATAAGTTCTAAATGTGGCTCCAATTTCGATATCGTCTCCGTGAAAACATGTCTGCATGTCAACAGTCGTGAATTTCATTGCTCTCATGAAGTTTATTCTCCGTCTTTCATGTTTCAGTTTGCTCTGTGATGTCAAGATGTGCCATACATGACCTTGGTTGGTTCTGTGCTATTTTTAATGGTTTTACAAACCCATTGTTTGGGTTAACTCTCTATGGCATCTTACCAGTATCATAGTGACTCAGCTATGGATTACTACTTCTAAGCTCTTAACATGCTGCCGCTGTTATTGTTGCCGTCGCCTTGTATGTCAATGTGAAGCTGGTTACATAAAGATGCAGGCGGTGAACAACAGTCAGAGACATGCATACGCATGCTTATGCGTGAAACTGTTGCCCAGGCCTTTAGCTTTTGCTGAATGAATTCCAAGCATTCACATGTGAGGTAAATGCATTTCATCGTGACTTTTTGCTCCTGCAACTAATGTACAACTGAAGCCTCTGAATGCATTTTTACAGAATCTAACTTTAGAATAGGAATCCTGATCAGTTGCATTGAGTCGATTCACATGGTTTGATCTCTTATCTTATTAGATGCTTCACAGCTTTGCAGAGCTGCAGCCAGTGGTGTAGGAAGTATTCAAACATTTCACTGTAGTAAAAGTACACAGTAAATAAAAAGTGTACTCAAGTAAAAGTACCACAACAAACTTTCTCCTTGACTGAAAGTTAATAAGTACTCATGTAAATATACTTAAATATACTTAAAGTATTCAAAGTAAAAGTACTTGCAGTGTGCAACGTCTTCCCAGTGGCCTCTTCTCAGATGATCTAATGTTACAGCTCTGATTGGATCACTGAACCAATTTTATTGCTATTAAAAAAAATCTACGTAAGTAAATGCAAAATGTATTTTAGTACATTAATGAAGTAAATGTACTTTGTTGCATTGCACCACTGGCTGCAGCACACACGACTGGCCTGGCATGAACCTGGGAGCTGTTCTAGTTACTTATTATCAGAGCACTTAACTGAACGCCTGAGCACTAAAGTATTTTACTACTCTAGAGGGAAATATCTTTCAACTGTACAATGTATAAGCGACGATGTAAATACAGTTATTTTTGATGTTCATGAATAAAGGTGTAATTGAAACAGTCAATAGTTGTACCTGTGAAAGACAATCTGAAGTAATGCTTTTGCAGAAAGTTTTTGACATCAGATTGTGGCCTGTTGAGGACATGCAGAGCCGTGGCAGTCGATATGTGACGTGCATGTCCAGGACTTTCTGGGCTGTGCTCAGGATTCTAATAATGATGCTGGTTTTGCAAAAAGAATATATCTGATGGCCATGGTCCGCAGGATTTTGATTTCTACTTTATTTTTTCTGTCATTAAATGATTTCAATGACATTTGTAAAGAAACAAACAAAACACACTAGTGTGTCTTTTATCCTGAAATCAAGCCGGAGGTTCCCATTGTTCAGTTTTAAAGTTGCAAGGATTTATTGAAAACTACTACGATTATTGAAAAACTGAGACTCTTCTAACTGAAATGCTACTTTGGATGCTCGTGTGAATATCTTATTATACTTTGACATTTTATCCCAAGTGGAGTTTGGAGTAAAACGTAACTCATGCCCCTGTTACCGCTGAGAGCCAATCCATGACTTGTTTTCCAGTTACCTCAGGGTGACATGCAGCTCCTCCCAGTGATGTGAGATATTTGACTTGTTTAGTATTTTGCAGTACAATGGCCTTGTGTTGTCAACATTCCAATGCACCTGTAAGATTTCAGTGCCCCAGTACTCACTGTTACATCTTTTTCTTCATGACCAAGGTCGTACCTCCAGCGCCCCACAGTGTTCTCCCCTCTACGCAGCAGTACGTGCCATAGAAGATACAAGTCATTGTACCCTCTCCAGTCTGTAGCCGCAGTGCAGGAGTGCAGTGTTAGTTTGATTCATTTCTTTTGCTCATTGAACTTTTGTTCTTGTATTTCTTGCTGCATTTTGTGTCTGGATCCAAAATAAAATTGAGGAACCTCAAAATCTCTTGACTGTCATATTTTCTGTTGTGTCACAAAATGGAAACGGTAACAATTAAAATAATCAGCTACCGAAACAAGAGTTTTCTTCAAGATTACCTTGTTCTGTTGACCAGTAAAATGATTCTTCCAGTCACCAGCAGCATGTTTTTCTTTCTTCTCTGCTTTCTTGTGCAACATATACAATAAAGATCATGTGCTACAATGGACCCTGTGGCTTATAAACATGTTTATCTGAAATCTGAATACATTTGTGACACAGATGGTCAGAAACATTAAAACTGCTGAGAACATGTAAATACAGATATGAATTAGAATGAAATGAAAATTAGTTTTTTCACCAATATCTCTATTATTTCTTGAGAAATTCACAAAAAATGTTGGAAAAAACACCCGATCTCATAATGTTAATCGATATGGAAATGTGTGGTAATCCGTTCAGTAGTTTTTGTGTAATGCTGCTAACTAACAGACATAACTAATTACACCAATGAAAATCTCAGCTCCTTGGTGAAAGTAATAACTTCTCAAGTTCCATATACATCCTTGTTTGCCATCCAGACTGAGTCGATCAGCTTCCCTGTGATTGGACAATATCCTTGTTTAATATCAACATTAATATCTATTTTTATAACATATCAGACATCTGTGACATTATCCTTTGATGGCATATCATTTCAGGGGTTTTCATTATGTACAGCCGGACACAGGCTCAGTTCGAAACTTCAGTGTGGGATTCTTCATCTTTTTCTTGTAGTCTTCGTCAAACTCTTCATTCTGAGCCACGGTGAAGTGGTTCTTCCAGTTACCAACTTTCCCTGCAGAGCCACAGGGAATGAGTCAGGTCGTGTTAGCTGAAGCTGGACGACATGTCACATGTACCATTCATTACAATTAACTGTACCTTTCCTCATCTACACAACAAGAAAACACTGACGTTATCTGTAGTGTAGAGAGTAATAGATGCAAAAGAAAACCACTAAATCAGAAAGTGTGCCAACATGTTGACAAGTGCTGTAAATATTAATGAACATAAATCTGCTGTACCAGACGCTGGAGGCACCAAGTATCAGAAGTCAAACTTCATATGGAGTAGGAAAAATGTATTTTTATTATCCCCAAAAAAATGCATTATCTTATCTGAGATGTGTGGAAAGATGTGTGGAAAATAACGAGTCGAGGAGAATTGAGGAGCTTGTCCAGCTGCTCTGTTCCTCTGTGTGTGGTTGAATAAACACCAACTACAAAGTATTAAAACACACACAAACGGTTAAGATATGATGATGAACATAAATGCACCAGTGATGAATATGTTTCTGATAAATGTGACTGAACCTGGCTGCAGAGAAGGGAGGCAGAAACCATCTTTTTTTTAAAAGAAGCAAAGGCTTAAAACATACGATCTTTAGTAATCAGTGAGTAATCAAACTGCAGGAATTCAATGAACGGAAAGTGAGCATATCTTTAAAAAAGAAACAGTACATTACATGAGTAACTTTGAAAACCAAGTGATCTGGAGACATACCTTGTCCAGATGACGGTTACTTCAGTCTGTCCTCCAGTCGGTGACATCTGTGTGTCCTTCCTCCCCTCTCTTTGAAAACCTCTCTCTATTTATTGGGATCAAAGTCCGGGTATTAGTTTATCTACCACCTTTCCTGTTTGCCTGCTTTTACTTGTGGTTGAAAACCTTTAATTCATTCACTAAATTTGAATTAGAGAATTTTCTCCAGTACACACAAAAAACGGACAAAAGTCTTAATTTTTGGGATACAAAGCCTTTTTGTCACTTTTTAAAACGTTTTTGTTTTTTACACACTACTTCTACTGAATCGAGTTACATGAAACTTAGTGAAGGGATGGGACATAACCCTAGGAAGAACTCATTCCATGTTGTAGCAGATCCGATAATTTAAACTAATTAATGGGCATATTCATTCCCTGAGCACTGTATTAGTAACACAGAACTAATATTGATCTTAGCCTCCTTTTCCTACCAAAGTCTACCAGAGTCTTTGTGGCATAGGACACATTGAGAGATTCTGGTCCATGTGGACATGAGGTCATCTAGAGCTCACCCAAATTGACTGCTGCCAGTAATTAATGGCCACACCAGTCAGCAGGATTGGTCAGAAACCACAGAACCAATTAACATGAAATGTAACTTGCCAAGATCCGGTGTTAGACTTGGCAGAGGTATTTACCTCTCCATAGTTTATCAAGTGACAAATGTTACCAAGAAACAGGCAAGTGGAAAAATTTGCATAGGTGAGTTCCTTTATTTAGACCGACATTGTTTTCAGGACCATGAGATCACAGCTTAACAGTAGATACAGTAGATACAGTCCATTTCTATCAAATTATGTTTGTCAAAGAGACTGTGGCTGCTGGTACAGTAATGAATGGATTTCAAAGTATTTGCACTTGTTTACAAGGCCCTGAATGGTACGGCTCCCTGATACATTTCTAACCTGCTCACTGACTATAACACAACCGGATCCCTCAGATCCTCGAGCATGTGTCTCCTTATTGTAGCTGGAATGCATGTAGTCACGTGACCATTATCTCTGATCTGAGATGAGGCCTGTGCCAACTGCTTTTTCTTTCAAAAGCAAATTTTAAACATTTATTTTCTCTCAGGCTTCAGGTAGTTAATTGGTGTGTGTGTGTGTGTGTGTTTGTATCTCATACATCTGCTGTTGGTTATTTCATCTCATTCCTTTAATGTTTCCTATATTCTTCGCACATTGAGAGTACTTCTGTATGAAATGTGCTCTACAAACTGAAAGTAATTGATTGATCGATTGATCAACATCACAGTAAAATATCAAGGCTTATATCAGTAAAAGTCCAACTTTGATAATTGATATAATTATGTAATCAGACGTAATTGTCTTGTTGGGGCCAGACTTCTAAATCTCAGTGCGAAACTTGAGTGTGGGATTCTTCATCTTTTTCTTGTAGTCTTCGTCAAACTCTTCATTCTGAGCAACAGTGAAGTGGTTCTTCCAGTCACCAACTTTCCCTGCAGAGCCACAGAGTATCAGTCAAGAAACATAATGAGATAAGTGATTATGGTTTGAGAAGATTTCTCCTTCACTGTACCTTTTCTCATGAAAGGAGACACCTTGTGGTCCATCACTTTAACAGTGGAATAATTGGCCATTTTGTCTTGTTTCATGTTGTCAAACTTCACTCCAGTTGTGACTCTTTCCTTCTTTTCGGCCGAACAAGACAAACCGAGGAAGGAGCAGAGCTTGTCTATCTCTCGTCCTGTGTCCTGCACATATTGAACAACCTCAGTGTCAGCACATCAAAGCAAAAGGACAAAAACTAAATCTGTCACAGCATCTTTTAAATGCAGTTTTATTGTGAACATCGCTGCACAACATTGAATTCTACTTCTTACTATATTGCAGTATTGTGCTCACTTGCTTTCTTGCTGAGAGTAAGTTGTGAGGACATATATGATGCTGGCTAAAAAAAAGACTTTACTGACTATACTGGCAATTAGATAGTACTGCAGATAGCAGGTCCTGCTACTCTTCATCCATCCACCACATGTCCTAGACTCTCCTCCCCATCTCCATCACCTGACTCCCAACACCTCCCTCCTCTCCTGTCTCTGAGGCCCTACTAACCACTTTATTTCTATTTTCTTAACCACACAAGATGGGTGAAGACTCGCCCCTACCCTGCCTCTGATGATTAGTAGGAGCAGGTCTTCACCCGCAATTCATTAAACATCATTACACTAAGACTAAAGTATTGATTATTCCTTATTTGAAAACACAGACGCAAACACCTCTCAGCTTACTGTACCTCAGTCAGGTCTTCATAGAACATGTAGTGAATATTGGAATATGTCTGTTTCTTCTCCCACCAGCCGTTCACGTGGTCATACCAAGATCCAAACACAGCTAAAGCCACAGGACAATACATGAAGGAACATTGAGAAAGGAAATGAGGGAGCTTGAGACTCCATTTACATGAAAACTTATTTGAACTCACTCTTTCCCTGCTTGAAATCCTGCAGGAAGGTGCTCCAGTTAATTGGATCTGGCTGGATAAAGTTCATCCGGCCAAAATGAAAATAGGACACTGCAGAGTCCTTTGCGTTACGAGCGACGTAGACAATCTGCAGAGGGAGAAAAATTGAAAATAGAAATAGGACATAAACTTGGTCCATAAATGATCAATTTGTCAGGGCTTTACCCGGCAGTTCTGCTCCCAGAAGGACTTCGGCAAAAACTGGATTGGTAGATGAGTTTTAATTAGACGAGGAGTGGTAGGTAGTTGGTCCGCCAGGTCTTTGCCTTTATGAAGAGAAGGATTTGTCTGTGACTGATTACATGCACGATAAGACTTGTTTAAATACCAGAGAACAACAGGACTTCAACACCGAAACCGCTGTGAGGTGCTTCATGGCTTCATGAACTTACACAATGAAAAACATTCACTACTCCACCAGTAGTGTAACCTTATCACTCGGTCAGTCAGGGATGTCACTCAGTCAGTCAAAGGCATTTGTATTTCTGTGACATCACAATTGACTCCAGACAAAATGTATACTTTCAGCTTGTGGTTGCTGACCAACTCACAATTTTAGATTTTCTATCACGTTTTAAATTTGTACCCAATTTGATTCATTCTAGGAGTTTGTTACAGTACAAAAAATTACACACTTAATTAAATATGGCTGACTTTTTAGGGTATGGCTACAAAAAGCTTTGTACAGATCTAAGTATACGTTTCCATAGATCTACATGAAACATACTGTGAGAGCCTCCATTGAAATTGTCTCTGGGGCACCCTTGGGTCTTTTTGCTACAGCCTCACTCCAGACCTTTATCAGGTATGAAGTTAAGCCACTTCTGAATCAAGAGCAAAGTTTTCATGAGATTCCAAGCACCCCTAGAGCATAAACAATAGGAAAAGTAATAAGGGAGTGCTATAGAGTCAACATGCCAAACTCATGCCCAATTTCAATATCAAATCGGATAATTTACAAGTTCAAACATGGGTGCAAAATTTGTTTTTGTGCGTCATAAAGGTTACGAAAATGTGTTTGGAAAAAAATAACCTTAGACACTGTCTGTTGTTACTATGGCAATAAGTGACAATTAAATGTCATTAACGTTTTACAATGTTACATAATTGTGACTGTGAGCACATGACTGAACCTTTGGTATGAAAAGGTGCGCTGATCTCCAGGAAGGGCACTCTGTCATGAATGGGGATGGATGCGATACGCTCGGGACACACCTCCTCAAAATACAGCAGATCCAGGATGTAAGAGACCCATGTTGTCCCTGGAATTAAAACACACATGCATACAAACGGTTGAGAGGCCTGTTCTGGGCATTCATTGACAGACAATAATGGATTTATGAGTACATGCCTGTGATGCCTTAAGTGCTGCACTGTCAAACACACAACCCCCACCTGCTTTAGGAAAAGTAGCTATGACAATATCACTTGGTCTCGCTTCGAAGCTTTGTATGTTGTCCCAGTTTTCAGTGAAGCACTTGGTCATGTAGACTCCGTGGAAGTCAAAGATTGTTGGTCTAGGTAGCGGCTCCATCTGTTGGAAAATATCAATATGACAATAACTTAAATGGTTATTGCATTCAGGAGAAAAAACATCCTGTTGACCAGTGTTAGAAATAGACATGTTGTGCAACTTTCTGAAATGAACAAATGTAGGTGTGCACATTTTACTAATCTGAACTAATCTGATTTGACAAACAAGTAAAGTTGAATTCAGGTTAAATTAGTTCATCATTAGTCCCCTGAATATGCCTGATGTTGTTCTTTAAGATCCATTCATTGTTTTCTTGGAAATCAATTAAAAATTTCACAATGTTACAGAAAGAAAGATTTGGCTGAATCTGCCCCCTGATGACCAGTTAACAAATGCAGACGTAAAACATAACCTCCTTGTCGGAGTGTTAATTTCTATGCGGTTCTTTACTCCAAGGTAACTTTGCAGGATGAAAGGTAACACAGGATTCAGATGTTTGGGTGTCACGTGTGTGCACCAGATATGGCGCTATGCCAACGTATGGGATCAAATCAGGTCAATTCACATTTTGAACTTGTAAAGTGATGTTAACATATAATATTTGAAAAAGGTTTTTGTAAACCGGCAGTAGAAATTCAAGTTTGCAACTTTCTAGATAAAGATGTTGTTTATAAACAAGAGGAATAGTAATGCAGGAGTTGTTTATTACAGGAAATACCACACAACTATGTGCAATCAACAATCTGATCTGCTGTGTGTGTGTGTGTGTGTGTGTGTGTGTGTGTGTGCCACTCTGGATTGTGTGTTTCATGTTGAATGGATGCTGATGATTTATTCGATCTTCCCTGTTCTCAAACTGCTTTTGACAAACTGATGTCCACCACTTCTATTTTCTTCAATTTTCTTTGCGTTTAAAGTGCTCGATTTTAGTGACTCGCCTTGTTTTTAACATAATTTTATAACATACAACACAAATAGAGATACAAATAAAGTATTGTTTTATTTCTGATGTGAGTCCACATGGTCCTGCAGAAGTATCTGTGGCAAAGTAACCTTCAGCAGCTCAGTCAGTTCACAGATCTTTATCAGGGCGTGTGTTTTACAGTGTAGAGCACGTTGAGTCAAACCTGTTTCTATGTTCTATCGCGAAGAACTGAATCCACAACTAACCACAAAGAATCTGCGTCAGAAAAACTCGATTTGCTGCAAACTTTTACTCCGTTTACGCGCAATTCACGTCCACGCGAGCGAATACCACGTCGATTCGCTCGCGTGGACGTGAATTGCGCGTAAACGGAGTAAAGGTTTGCAGCAAATCGAGTTTTTTCTGCAGCGACCGAACCCGACACTGAACACTGAACGTGACAGCATTAGTTTGGAAAGTAAAAGTGTTTTGTTACCTCAGGGTCCAAGAGCAGCGTCCCTCTGATACTGCAGTTTACTCGGAAGTCGTGATTTACAGACCGCCTCCCAGATAAAGTTCAACGAGTCTGTTGTCTCTTATCTGCAGTTCATAACTACAGTATACAATCTCCGGTGTACATACAATAATCTACAGTGTTATTCTACAGTCTATAAACTATAATCTATAGTTTACATTCAGTAAACTACAGTCTAAAGTCTACAGTGTTATTCTATAGTCTATAGTCTATAATCTACGGTGTACATACAACAATCTATAGTGTGATTCTATAGTCTATAATCCATAATTTACCGTCTATACTGTGTACATTCAATAATCTACAGTCTATAATTTACAGTATTATTCTACAGTCTATAATCTATAATCTACAGTTTACATTCAATAATCTACTGTCTATAATCTATCAATCAATCAATCACATTTTATTTGTATAGCTCATATTCACAAATCACAATTTGTCTCATAGGGCTTTAACATGGTGTGAATAAAGTTACAGTGGAAAGTCAGAAACATGTTCTTGCACTTTCTCAACCACTTCTCCTCGACCTCGATGTGTAATGTCCTGAGGGGAAGGAAGAACAATTTATCACTTAATTTATGAGGAAACACGAGAAAAGAGAATCTGACGGCACTTCCACTCTTCTGCTCCTCAACCAACTTTATTCATACCACACAGAATTTAAGTAAAGTTTCAAAACAGATTCAGGCATTCCTTTTTTCAGTTTATACACAACATATAATCAGTTTATATAAACATTACATATAACTTCTATCTATCTATCTATCTATCTATCTATCTATCTATCTATCTATCTATCTATCTATCTATCTATCTATCTATCTATCTATCTATCTATAATATAATGCACTTAATATATGTTTTTACTTTAAATACACTTAACACCTGCTGTGCCACAATTTACAGGCTATATGTTCGAATGCACAACTTTTGTATTGTTTCATTTATTTATCTTTAAATCTGTATTTGGTTTCAGTATTCAGGCTCCTCACTCCTAAATCTCCTCCTCTCTTTATTTATCATCAAGCCTGGCCTGGATGATATGAATATCCCCACAGGCTGAGTCATTGAGAAGCAAATCTTTAAAAAGCACAGAGAACAATGAACAAGCTGCAGCACATTGATACTGAGCAGCAAAGGGAAAATACTGTTTTCAGTCTATCACAGTGAAGCCCACAAAAAGTCTGGATTAAGTTAAATGTAAAATGCCGGTTCAACACTTTTCTCTTTTCTCTTCCAATGTACCTTTTTTCAGGCGGCTCTCGGGACTTGCTGTGTAACACACTCTAATTTGTAATGGAAGATGTGATGTTAAGATTCCCCCCCTGCTCTGCACCTCCAGTTTTCCGGTGTTTTTGTTTAAGCGCCCTGTTTTCTCAGAAACATGAGGAGCATATGTGTTTAGACTCAGCCTAGTTTCATTCATGTTTACAGAAACATATTATTCATTCCTCTTTGAGAAACTTATGAGGTCATACGATTTGGTGAGAAGAGAATGGATAACACCCAACTGCAGTTGGCTGTTATAATGTTGTAGCTGATCAGTGTGTAAAACTTTAAACGTGCACAGTAATATACGGAGGAATGTGAGAAGAATGAGAAAAATTTGGATTGCAAAAGAGGAACATTTTAATATTATAAATCTATAACCTTGATATACTATTACTCTGATGATGATGATTATTTTTCATCTGCAGTTCTTTTAAAGAATGAACAAACGTTTAAATAAATTTATTTATAAATGTAGAAATACATAATTAGCCTTTTCCCTAATTTATTTATGTATTTACTTATTTATTTCTGCATTTATTTATTATACCAGTTTTGATCCTTAATAAAGAAAACATAAAAACTTGTCCAACTAATTTTATATAATTACTTGCTTAATACAATTTAAAATAACATGTTGGCCTTTCAATCTATTTAAATATTAAATAGATTAAAACAATTCATTAATAAACAAAATAAAAACAGAGAAGCGAACACGAAACAGGAAATGACGTAATTCACATGCGGCGACACAGGAACTGAAAAACGTATACAACAAAGATGGCGACCACCGGCGAGGCAACGGCGATCGTTTCACACGTGGAGATTAAGAAGAAGAAGAAGAAGAAGGTAATTATTATTGTGTTATTAAATCACGAGTGAAAATGTTCGTCAGTAGAAGAGTGTCTGTGTTTTTATATCAGCAGTTAACAGACACAGTCACAGCAGGTTAGTGTTAGCTAGCGAAGAGCTAATGTGCAGGCTGCTCCAAGCTAACACACTAATCTCTGTGTGCTCCTCCTAAAGTAATCTCTCCCATCATGATACCTGTGTGCTCCTCCTAAAGTCAGCTCTCCTGACATGATACCTTATTGCTCCTCCTAAAGTCAGCTGTCCTGACATGATACCTGCCTGCTCCTCCTAAAGTAATCTCTCCTAACATGATACCTTATTGCTCCCCCTAAAGTCAGCTCTCCTGACATGATACCTTATTGCTCCCCCTAAAGTCAGCTCTCCTGACATAATACCTGTCTGCTCCTCCTAAAATCAGCTGTCCCGACATGATAACTTATTGCTCCTCCTAAAGTAAGCTGTCCCGACATGATACCTGTGTGCTCCTCTTCTACAGCCTCCTGTCCGGTACTGGCAGGAGAACGGGAAAGATGAAGACCAAGCAGGAGGAGAAGCTCCACAGCAGAAGGAGCCCAAGACGAAGAAAAGGAAGCAAGAGGAGGCTCAAGGAGGCGGAAAGAAATTCATATCAGGAGTAAGATTTTATTGGTCTTTTTTTTATAAAGTTCTTATCACAAGGTCTTACATCACAGAATTAGTTTTATACTACTAATAATAACATATTATTATTATCATCAGAGAATGAAAGTGGTTGTAGTTGACCAGCTAAGCATCAAATGCCGCTGTCACTCATTTGATATCCTCTCAGGGTGATGATGTTGAGTAATGATGAATAACTGCTGTCACCATTCAGGTGAATTTAAAATCTGTATTACTGAAGAGTGGTGGTCTGGTGTCTGCACAGCACCGCAATATTTATCAGTCAATACCAAGAGCATATCAAGATTCTTATTAATAGGAGTAAATCATTTGAATAGATAAGTTTTCCTCCTTTTGTTTGGACTTAATGTTCCATGACATGATCTTTCTCCACACTGCCGTCAGGCCGTCATGCAATAATTGTTTATTTACATCCTTTGCTGCAGCCTTAAGTAAGTTAATCTTTTTTTATATATCTGAAAGAGGCTTCTATTCTCTGAAATTTATGCTTTTGTTAACCACTTATCCCTCTAAAGTTTAAGATTATTTACATCACTCTATAATGGCTTGAATGTCAATAAAAAACGAAGACATTGTGCTATTTTAAAACTCATCTCCCAGCTGTGCATTAGCTGCAGCATTATTCTAGTGCCAACAAAGTAAATTCTGTGTATTTTCTCTCATTCTCCCTTTAGAAATCAGACCCTTTCCCTGGTCCTGCTCCTATTCCACAAGAAAGGTTGGAGAAGTTCAAGAGGAAAGAGAATATAAAAAAGGTAAACAACCCTGTCACTGTCTCATATCTGGTAAGTAATGGATATAACAGTTGCCATTAGCAACATCTCATTTTACAAAAATTATCTCCCCAGCGTCGGAAGCAGCATTACAAGCTGAAAGACATGATATCTCGCTCCGAAGAAACTTCACAAATGGCTCAGAAACAAGCTGCACGTTTTGACCTCCTACTCCCAGAGGACGCAGGGTAAAATTTTCAGTTTTCTTCATGTCACTGTGTGACAAAAATGTCACTTAAAGACTTTGATTGAAAGCCGGGGTGTGACGGGTTTCCCTCTGATCACAGGTTTCTTGAAGGAGAGGAAGATGAAGACACATGTACGATCTCTCAGGAAGATATTGCAGATGCTGTGGATATAACATCTGGAGCAAAGGTGAGGGACACTAATCTGGCCCCAAGTGAGAGTGTTGGACAAGTTCACTTCTGATTTCCAAGAGCAGGAGCCTTATTCATTAAAACACAAGTCGCTATCAGTTGGTATGATAATTGGTATCAGAAAAAAAATCACCTTCATCAATAACATAAGACATTTAGACATCAGGGTTTTTAGAGACAGGTATATAAATCATTAAAGTATAATAAATAAGAATTCGGTCTCCCCTTTTTCCTTATACATTCACAACAATTTACAATTGGATGATAAGAGATCTCATCAGTAAAACAAAAGAAACCACACACCTGCACCTTTAATTTCACCTTTAAAAGCGACCCCATGGAGCTTTCTCTAAATTAAATTATACATGGAGGATATTTCAGTACAGTACATTATAAATAATAAAACTAAACTAAAAACGCAATCTAGCAAGGTTAAAGAGAGTGAAAGTTCCCTGATCTGCCCCCTGATCCAGATATGCACCAACATTTAATGGGTTCTATTCTGACTGATACCACATCTTTCCACCAAGTTTTGTCGAGATTCATTCCATTGTTTGTGTAATCTTGCTTCCAAATAAATAAACTAACAATTCTCTCTCTCTCTCTCTCTCTCTCTCTCTCTCTCTCTCTCTCTCTCTCTCTCCCTCAGTATTTTAACCTGAAACTGTCTCAGTTCGGTCCATATCGTGTGGATTACAGCAAAACTGGACGGTCAGTATCACGCACTCTTCACTCAGGCATTGTATGATATTTGACTTTGTGTTGTTTTAATGCTGTTATTGTTTAGGTGGCCAAACAGTCACCTTGGTTCAGCGTCACTGGAAGACAACAGCTCATTCAGTAACACAACGGTTAAAGCACAGGGGTTCCACTCTGAAATCAGATTACAGAGAAATTGGACTACATATATGTTTTGTGTATACATCTTCTTGCCACTTGAGGGCAGCATACAAAGGACTAAACACAACATTGACAGATCGGGCTGCCACAATATATATTGGATTTTCATTAGACAATTATAATGGCCAAAATATTGCTATTATCACAACATATATCAAAGGTTATGTGTTGCATAATAAAAAACGTTATTTTGGAAAATAATGCTAAGTGAATTATGTTTGAAGATGAGGTAACGGTGGAACTGATATATTTAACCGACGTACTCACCGATGCCCAAACCAGGCATCTTTGAAAGTATCAGAGGCATTTGCAGATATAATGGTTTTGGAACATCACTAGTTGGTTTGTTGAGAAAGAGACGAGTGCTTTATGTGAAAAACTCCACACGAGTCCACCCACACTCGACTGCAGATCAGGGAAGAAGTGTGGGTTCTGCAGAAACCTGATCGTTGCCATGATCACAAACGTGCAACTGAAAAACAAGGATTTCCTGGCATCAATGAATCAGATTTGACCTTAGAAATAACTTTTCATATCTTCGCGTGGCTCAGATTGAGGAGTGACTTCAAACAGAGCTCATAGTCATCTGATAGTTACACAATTCAATTGGGTTCAGGCGGTTAGTAAAACTCTTACTCACTGCACCCAAGACTTTATCTGCCTTAGAACAGTGACTGAGGCAGAAGTGTTAGTGTTAGTAACTGTGCTAGAAGTCAAACTAAAAATAAGTTAACAGGTAAAATAAAAGGTGGGGAAAAAAAGATCAAATCACAGTATCACATGAAGGCAAGTCTATAAAAGTGGATTTTAAGAAGTGATTTAAAATAAGTCATTGGTCTGCGAGCCTTATCTCGGGTAGGCCATTCCGAATCTTTGATCTGACCTTTTTTAATGGATGTACAAATAAGTAACTCATGGTTTTCCTTGACTCATGCATCATACCCGCCCTAAGTTTGAGGACTTTGGCATAATCGTGCTGACAAATAGACGAAGGGACCCGGGTGAAAAAATGACCTCTGAGTAAAAGGCAACAAACTGTAACAATATCATTTTTTTGGAGTGTTGTTTATTCATTTTCCCTGAAGAATGTACTTTCAGTATTCACTCTTGTTTGTCTCTGTTTTGGAAATATCGGACTCCCCGACTGGGAAATGTTCCACCGTTTTCTCCAGCTACTCACAAACTGTCTCTGCTTCTAGTCTGGTGCTCAGCAGATAAATATCTTCAATGTTTGAGTTGTTAATGTTGCGCTCTTTATTTCCCTCAGCCACCTTTTGCTTGGTGGGAGGAGAGGCCATGTAGCTTGTGTAGACTGGCAGTCCAAACAGCTGATGTGTGAAATTAACGTGATGGAGTCTATCAATGATGTAAAGTAAGTCATCCAACACAAAAACGTAATGTACTAGTCATGCTACATATTCACTATGATATATTAACACATTCCTGCCTTTTATATAGGTGGCTTCACAGTGAGACCATGTACGCAGTGGCTCAGAAGAAGTGGCTGTACATTTACGACTCCAACGGAATAGAGCTTCACTGCATCCGCAAGTTCAATGACGTCCTTCGTATGCAGTTCCTCCCTTATCACTTTCTGCTTGCTACAGCGGTGGGTTCATTAAAACTGTGGCGTACTGCATGTTTGTGTTAAAGATGTTTTCCATTTAGTTAAAGCTTCATTTTAACAGACCTGGCAAAAAGGGCACAATTGAAAAGTTGTTAATTATGATTGTAAATATGAATAACAATCTGATTAAGATAACTTACGCCTTCCAAATTGACTTGAATTCATGAAGAGTATCCCGCTCTGACAAACCTTTCCCTCATCACTCTTTGTCTTCAGAGTGCTACAAGCTTCCTACAGTACCTGGATGTGTCTGTGGGAAAGGAGGTAGCAGCCATCTGCACCAAGACTGGCCGTCTGGATGTGATGTGCCAGAACCCTCGTAACGCTATCATCCACCTGGGACACTCCAACGGTACAGTCACCCTGTGGTCGCCCAACCAGAGAGAAGCCCTCGTCAAGATGCTCTGTCACCACGGCGGCGTGCGCTCTGTCACCGTTGACAAGTCGGGCACGTGAGTCACTTTTAAACCCCTGACCTCATGTAGGATGTAGTTTGTATTTCATTTAAAGGCAGGAAGCTGTTAGTATTTACTTCATTGCCTGAGTGTTTAACGAGTGCTTGTTATCAATGATAAAATCTTTTATTCAGTCCTCAAACGCTCACATATTTTTTAGGGATTTGCTTTTGTACTTGGTCGTTGCCAAAGAGCTCCATGACACTCACGCTGTGCCAGGAGAGCTTCTCACACCAACCTGAAGCTGTTCTGTAGAAGAAATGTACCTGGAAATACTTGCCTGAGGTATTTCTGTACAACCAGTAATGACTTCCTGCAAGGAGGTTGTGTTTTCACCCCTGCCTGTTGTTTTTTCATTGTTGGTGTGTTTGTAAGAACGATTACAAAAAAATCTACTGGATACTTTACCACAAAACACGGAAGAAGGAAAATGTATGGATCATTACATTTTGGTGCACATCCAGGATTTTTTTTTTTCACTTGAATAGTTTTGGCAGTTTTTGACATTTTCACTGATTTCTGAGAGTAATTTATGGATCGGGATGAATAAAATCAGCAACATTTAGAGAACTGATGTCTGTTAGTGTGTGAAATTTGGTGATGGGATTGGACGGTTGGGCCTCTACTGAGTGCCCTTCAAGTTAAAAGTCAAGAGTCCACTTACTTTTTCCTCCAGTGCTGTGAATATTTAATTGATATGTAAAATTTTGACATGAAAAATCTTTTTTGCTGGTGTGTTAAAAGCTTAATCCCATTATGTCTACACGCATATGTCCATATGGTTCACATGCTTATATGTGTCTCCATACATGCATACAGTGGATCACATGTTCTTAATAATGCAACCATGAACATGTCGGCACAAGCTTCTTCTTCTTTTCTCTCCTCCTCTTCTTCTTTCTCTCTATCGGTCTCTGGACAGAGGAGGAATGCAGCTGAGCTGCTCCATAAATGTGATGAACAGCTTCATTGTCTGGTTGAATTTTTGTTTTCTGATGGGACCAATGAACTGCAGTCTCCACAATGCTCACCGTCATTATGGTCTTCTCTTCTTGGCAGATACATGCTGACATCTGGGATGGATAAAAAGTTGAAGGTGTATGACATTCGAACCTTCAAGCCCCTCAAGTCCTACTTCCTCCCTGCTGGAGCTTCCTGTTTGTCACTGAGCCAGAGAGGGCTGCTGTCTGCAGCCACAGGGGATATTGTTCAGGTCATTATCACCGCCACACCGCACGATTAATGATTTGTAGTTCAAAATGGATCCAGCGAACACAAGGTCATGCATATTCACAATGTAGAAGTGGTTTGATATGTACCATGATCAGAAAATAAAGCAGTCTTTAGTGGGGAACGTGCAAACTGTAGATACAGGATATTGAAAAACACAAAGTGTGAGTGTCTAGACACTCACACTTTGTTTTATGGGTCAGTCATATCCTAATAATAGCCTCTTAATTTTCCTAGGCAAAACTATGTCAAATGGTTTTAATTATAGGAAATGATGTGAGAGTTAAATCAGTTGTGTTAAATTTAACAGCAGTTTTTGATTTCCAGAGGACTATAATTTTAAGTAGAAATATTATTAATCTATGTTATCTTCCTCCGTCAATTAGGTAATGTTTTCACCCCTGGCCATTTGTTTGTTGGTGTGTTTGTTTGTTTGTTTGTAAGAAAGATTACACAAAAACAATTTTCTTGGTTATACTTTACAGACCTCTTTATATGTTGGTAACCTTTAAGCTGTATATCACTGAATATGTGTGTGTGTGTGTATAAACTGTCTCCGTGCAGGTGTACAGGGACGTGTGGAGCACTCCCGTAACTAAACCCTACATGGCTCACAGGGTTCGGGGAACAGCGTGGGGGCTGCAGTTTTGTCCCTTTGAAGACGTCCTCGGGGTCGGACACGGAGACGGCTTCACCAGCATGCTTGTACCAGGTTCGACTTGATTTCCAATCTCACACACACACACACACACACACACACACACACACACACACACACACACACACACACACACACACACACACACACACACACACACACACACACACACACACACACACACACACACACACACACACACACACACACACACACACACACACACACTGTAATAGACCAAACAACAAGGGCGCGCCAAATAGGTCATGGTCAAAACATCCATATGACACACAGTACGTCATCCCTAAATCGATAATCATGGTTTATTTGACTGCGATCAACCAATTTGTCTGTGTATTAAAACTGTTCTCATCCCATCTCTACCTCTGTTGCCATCATTTTAAAAATGTACAGGTGCTGGTGAGCCTAACTTTGACGGTTTGGATGCTAACCCATACCGCAGTGTAAAGCAGAGGCAGGAGTGGGAGGTTAAAGCTCTGCTGGAGAAGATCCAGCCGGAGCTCATCACCCTGAACCCCAATGAACTGGGTCAAGTTGACCACGCCACCTTCACACAAAGGCACCAGGACAGAGTCACAGCTCTGGTCAGTGTCTTACTTGTGCACATCAATTTTTATTTTAATATACAAATCTGTACATTGAAATATCGTTTTATTTTTTACAGCCTTCTAAATTCATGTTTTTTTTTCTTCTCAGGGCTTTGACCCACTTGCCAAAGAAAAATTTGTACCCAGGTTTAAGAAAAAAGGTCGCAGTTCTACTGGCAGTGTCGAAAAGCGCAAGAAGAAAGTGGCTCACGAGGACCAGAGGGTGAGTAATCAAGAATATAAGATGACGTTTAAAAATACAAGGGATGTTTCTGCTGTATCTGCAGAGCGTGGCTCATCTGACTTGACTTGTTTGCCTTGCAGGATGTAATCAGGGAAACTGTGGAAGACAAAATGAAGATGGAAAAAGAAAGAAAGGAGAGGGATTTGAAGACGGGGGAGTCTTCTGGCTCGAAATCTGCTCTGGACAGATTCAAAAAATAGAAAAGTGGGACCCTTTGTGCCGCCCGGACTTCAGTGACATTCTGTGGGAGCGACCTTTTGAACTTCATATAAAGGACACATTTCTCCAACAAAACACAAGTGGCAGAAATTCTGGATATTGTCTACTTCTGAGGACATTGTGATGGGTAACAGTTCATCTGAAATCAGTGTAGTGGAAGGGCAGCTCTATTCAATGTAGCCTGAAGCGATTCCTGTCGACATGGGTAGATGTGTGCGGTGCTACGGCTGGCGAATTTGTGATGAGTTGTAGGTTTTTTTTCTTTCTCATCTGATAAAATGTTCACTCATTTTTTAACTAAACTGGCTGAGCATATGTCAAATGTTTTATATTAATGTCCCAAAAAATAAACAACATACCTGCCAAGCCTTTGGATCCTGTGTTATTTGACATTGTCGAGTAAAAGAATCTTTATTATCCGTGAGGGGCAGTTTGCTGTGGAGCCAGCAGTCCGTGCATGACAATCCATTCAATGTAAATAAACTCAATATAAATATCTAAGATCAGAGGGAACACAAACTCTTGAAACCAGTTGGTGAAGGAGTCTTAAACCTGTGTCATCTTCGTCTAACAAAGGTTTCCACTTCATACCACATCTGATGTGGTTGGGACACTGGTTTTTACCTCACCACTGGTATTTGGTCGGTATATGATTCTGGTTGGTTTCCTTTTCATAGTGAAACCATTCTCTGTCAGTTGAAAAAGCACTATGTATTATATGTGTTTGTCTGAAAACGAAACCAGGCAACCCAAACCCAACAAGTTCAGACACAGGTTTATTTGTGACAGTAGTGGATTCGTACCTATATTTCCTGAGTATAAACACACTGACCTCCATGTTTACCGGAGGAACAAGACAGCCTGACACTTGATCTTTATCATATTGCAAACTTTAGAGACTAAACCCCAGTCTAGATACATCAGCACAAAACTCTCATTCGCACTTGACTTCATGGTGGATCTCACCAGTTACAGACAAGAGGTTCAAAATACTGAAATCACATTTTATGGCATTTTATAGTGTTTAGTAGCCGTGTATCACATCATCTTCACTGTTGTTTTTGATGCAGCAGCATTACTGAGCCAAAATGTCTCCAACAGAACAATCAATGCCCCGTGGATGCACGTACCACCATGTCCTTTATTATCAGATGGCAAAATAGTCATTTCATATACTGAGGTGATTCCTTTTGAAGATAATGTCTTTTTTTTTTTATGTTCGTTACTTCCTACCTACATATACTGCCTACGTATGCATTTCCAATTGCACTGTTTTTTGGAGACATGCATTTAAGCATCTTAATAGACTATCATGTACAATTTAAGTGGTGGTAAACTACACATATAACAGCAGCAGCTTATAGATGTCGGACCTTACATGGCAATAGAAGTACTTATTTCCTGGCTATACACTATCAGCATGCCAACGTTGTTTGTTCTACATCTACAGTATGTGTCAATGTAATAATGCCGGATGCTGTAACAGTCTAGGGAGGTTTTTTTTAAAGATGAGATTCTTCACATTACCAGCTGATAGTCTCCTTTTCTGCAAAAAAAAAAAAAAAAAAGCCTGTTAAATAGTGTTTAAAAAAATAAAGCTATAAAAATAAACTGCCATTTTCTCAGTGCACACATAGTGCAGCTTCACAATATGAAGAGCACATGCGCTGTTCACAGCATTGAAGCGAGGCACAGCCCCACTGGTTCCTATTCTCCTGCTCGGGTTCCCCTCACAACCCCTGCTCCAGTCCCAGAGCCGACCCCAGCATCGCCCTGACTTTGCACACCCCCAGTGAAGCACGAAGACTCAGCCAAGAGCAGGGAGGAGATGAGTGAACGTCGGCCCAGAAGTGCAGCATCTCCCTGGGTGGGATGTGGTGGATGGACACCATGGCCTGGTAACAGCAGCGCCCATAGGGAACAGCCTGGACCACCAGAGAAGAGAGGGCAATGTGAGGGTAGCACGCCAGCAGTCCGGGCACATAGACCCACAAACACATCCTCAGGGGGGAGAGGTGTGGACAAAGGTGAAGCAGAGGCTGCCATGGAGATTTTGAGCAATGCAGAGCGGGACAGAACGTAGGCCGTGCCACTGCAATAGTCTGGGAAGACAGTGGGAGGGTAGGCACCTGAAGGGAGGTAGTGCTTGCTGTCTGGATCACGGTCTGGGGCCACATGGAGATGCACCCTGCCAAGGTACAGGTCTCCTTGTTCATAGGGGTTACGGCTCTTGTTCAGGAAGTGCAGGAGGGCGCTGGGATTGAAGAGAACATCATCGTCCACTTTGGCCATGAAGTGGGCCTGAGGGCAGAATCTGCGGGCCCAGCTCAGCATGGACAGGGTCTTCAGGGTGAGGTTGGAGTAGGTGTCCAAAAACCGGCCCTGGACCAGATCCCCTCGCTCCCTGGCCTCCTCTATCAGCAGCTTGGCCAGTCCTGGGCCAGACGCAACGCCCACCATGAAGAGGGTGATGACCCGCAGGCCCCCCACCTCCACCTCCCCGCCCCAGGTGTCCCGGATGGCCTGGCGGGCCCTCTGGTTGGCAGGGGCCGTGGTGACCATGGTGATGAGGTAGGGCTTGGCGCGCTGGCACACGAGCGGGCTGGGCATGAGCAGGAACTCCTCGGGTCTGGCGGGGGGGACGCTCTGCAGGGGGATGATGCCGGCGTGCGGCTCCACCACGGTGTTCATGTTCCTGGAGGTGACCCATGACTCGATGAGGTCCACGAAGAGCAGGGCCAGCAGCGCCGCACACACCGCCGCAGCGCACAGAAAGGGCAGAACCCCGAACCTGCCCCCTCGCTTCCCGAGCCGGGGTTTACAAACCCAGAGTCCCCGTCCCATCATGACCGACCTCAGCTCTGGAGACCGTGATGGCTGCTACAGCTCCCCCCACCGTCCCCCCCGTCTCTCCCTTGTTTTGTCTCCCTAGAAGCGCTCGCCTCTCATTGCGTAATTGCGCGTCTGCTCCGCTCTCGGTTTCTTTGCTCGGAGTGTATCCAGAGCAGCAGGAGCAGCAGGAGCAGCAGGAGCAGCAGCAGCAGACAGTGATGCAGTCAAATACAAAAACAAAAAAGAACCTGTGCCTTCTCTTGTGCTGATGCTGCAGCTCGGTCCGTTTTCACAGAGCTGGGGGAATCTGTGCATCTGCGCAAAGGAGACGCTCGACAACAGCCCGGAGCTGCTCTGGCTCTTTACTCCACCCTTCTGTGCTGAAACGTCTTTCAAACGGCTTTTTGCTTGTGCGGAACAGCTTTTTATTTTCCGGTCACTGGGCTGCGTATATGGCCTGATCCACGACTGTATGCGCACCATGCAGCCCATGCACGGCGCATAGATTTAATGTGACATGCAGATTTGTCTATTGAATGCACCCTGTCGTTAAAAGATGATGCATGATTTACACGACTGCACCAACACACTCGTCCCGATTATATATGTGCGGGTTCTTGAGCATCTCTTCTACTGGAATTTGGAGACGCAGTAACATAATCATGCCATCTGGGTCCATAAATAATATCAAACCCTGAGAAGAAATACGTCACTATAAGATTACGACCGAGAAAATATCTGACCAAGGACCCAACGGTTTTCTTCAGGGCTTCACCTTGTGTTTGCAGGCCGGCTGGAGCCCCTCCACCCTGTATGCGCTGAACTGGGGGGCTGGCAACAGGGAGCATAACCGTATACTGTAAATATTGGTAACAATAACAAGTATGAGGAAAATAACTACAATATAATACATATAATACAAATAATTATAGTAATAATAATAATAAGTATTATTTAAAAAAAGAAGTATTATTATTATAATAACAATAATGATGATGATGATCATGATGATGATGATGATGATGATGATGATGATGATGATGATAAGTATTCTACGGGGATATGATCGTTGTTATTATTTATGTTATTGTTGTTTTGTTACTAGTTCACTGGATGTGACGCTTTCCCTTGCGCTTGTTCACCTATCGCACCAAGTGGTGCATGTCGACACCTGCTGGTCATTTAGTGGTAATGCATGTACAGTACACCACAGATCTAGCCATATATCCATCTCTTCTATTTTCCCTTCTTCTTTTTCTTCCTTCTCTCGTTTCTCTTTCTTTAGCTGACATTGGACTACATTTCCTTAAAATGAAAGAGGAGGTCAAACAAGCACAAGCATGTGATGGATGTAAATATGAAGTGACCCTCTATACTGTCTATTGCAGAGATGCATGATGGGAAGACAGACAGAAACTGCCTTCAACTATCTAATTATTCAATGAGCATTTCAGGTCAGATGTTTAATAAATTTGGCAAGTGTCTCTAACACAACTGCAAATATGAATAAAGTCTGTGGCTACAAAGCAGAAAAACTACACTATGAATCATGTCAGTAATTTTTGACTACACTTGCAAATGCAAATCAGGAGCGTCAGATGAGCCTGACCCTTTGTTGGGTCAGGTCCAAATAAGTGATTTGAATAAGCTACACTTCCAGGAACTACAACAATAAAATGTATCGATCCATCAGTATTAACAAAGTCAGATATGACATATACATAAAGTGCAGTCTGCTGATTAAACTTGTGTTCTGGGGATATAGGGCGTTTATTTAGTTTTATTCTGTATTTTACTTCCACAGAAGTAGGTTATGTTTTATGGGGAGGGGGTTATGTGTTTTTTCTTGTTTTGTGTTATGCTGTGATTGTTGTCTCATCATGGGCAAATTCCAAACAACTGAGTTGTGTGGCTAGTATTGAATCTTGAATTTCATGCAGGACCTTCATTTGAAATGATCTAATGGGTTGATTTTATCATAAGACTGTTTATCACCTGAGTTAAAGAAGGTTTTCTGTGGAATAAGGAGGATATGACATTATAGACACCATGATACAATATGAATGTGTCTTCTGTCAGGAGTTTAGTTGTCTCATTTATAGCTATTGTTTCTAAAGTCATATCTATTCTAACCTCACGTGATTTTACGACTGCAACTATCAATCAGGCTATTTTGATGATCGATTAGTCAGCCGATAGTGTTCTTGATTAACTGATCATCTGTTGTTTTGTCATTAAAGTATTGAAACACTGTGAAGAGGTTCCACCACAAGCTTTACTTTGACACTGCTGCGTGGTTGTATTCAGTAAGTCATCCGCATATTAATACCAGCCGCTGGTTATATATAAGCAATTATTATTCTTTTGATCATCTATAATCTATAACAATATGGTCACCAGACATGATGACGTCAGTGGTGTCTGGCTCGCGCGGGGGGGGGGGGCGCGGGGGGGGGGGGGGGGGGGGAGCGCGGGGACGCGGGAGAGGAAGAAAAAAAGAAAAAAGCCTGAACCACCATCCCGGAGCTGGCGGAGCGGGGTCACGAACTATGACCTTTAACAGAAGAAAACCAAAACAAACATTTTATAAAATAGAGGAACGTCCTAAATTCGCGGCCGCCGTGCCCCGGAGGTAAGTCTCAGTCCCGGGCTGAAAAGCGCACAAAGCCCTCGGAGATACTGGATCATAAAACAGCGCGGCTAATCTCCGGGTTAGCTTGTTAGCTATAGCCGCTGCGGAGCTCCCTTCCTGCCCCCGTCTCCGGCAACTCGGGACCCGGGCACGGACGCTGGGCTCAGCACGGCTAACGCGGATGTCCTTTACAGACAGTTAATATAATTGTTAACACGTGGCAGCCCCGTGCACATAAGCCGAGCTAATCCCGGTGTGACAACGGGTGAGAGACGGGTAGAGTTGGCTCCTGGCGCAGGCTAACTGTATGACGCTAACGTTAGCTAACGCAGCTAGCAGGGGAAAAGATGGAGCCGCTGCAGATGAACTCGACCCTTTTACCTTTGCCACAGGACGGGGACAGGACAGGCTGGAGACAACCATGACGTTTATTTACCCCAGCTGTGTTTTTTTAAATGTACCAGCGGCGCATTAAGAGTCGTGCACTGCAATGTCTGTAATGAAAATGTCACTAATATATATATTTATCATGAGGATTCGTCTCCTGTGTTATTGGCTGCCTGCCACATTCTCCATTTTGCTCCGTGCTGTGTGTGTGTGTGATGTGTGTGATGTGTTTGGGGAAGGTGGTTATTCTGATGGACATTGTGTTGAACCAATCCCTGAACAATATGAAGTCGCAAGCTGCTTCCCTCTGCAGGCACATGAGTCACTAATGCTGTCAGTGTTTGGGTCATTATGACCCAGACAGCTGGAGGGTGAAAGGAGGCAATCGATAGAAGGGCAAAGTGTTATTAGGACTGAAAAGATTTGATGATTATCTGATTAGGTGAGCGACAGAAACGTATTGTCTAAAAAACACAAAACGTATAAAGTCATATGAGGATGCATTTCTTTGACATATATTTAAACTGATTATGTATATATTGTATAGCCTATCTTCACAAATCACAATTTGTCTCATAGGGCTTAACAAGGGGTGACATCCTCTGCCGTTAACCCTCAACAAGAGTGAGGAAAAACTACCAAAAAACACGATTAACAGGGGAAAAACATAGAAACCTGAGGGGATCCCTCTCCCAGGTAGGGCTATAGATGTGGTGTGTAACTGAATGCATCAGCTAAACAACAGTCTTTACAACATTGATTAGAAGAACCAGTTTGTAACATAATGGAAAAGTGTGTCAATGTTTAAAGTATTTGTACATAAGAAAGTGTCAGATAGAGATGAAGGGAGCAGCAACAACGAATACAAATGAATTGAGGAGTTATTGTCAGTAATGGTGGAGTATGTGAGTGGGTGTATTGTGTCAAGCAGTCAGGTGGATACTAATTTCCTTTGCCCTTTTTTTTAAATATTTAAAAAAATGACTAATGTCAATAATTGCCAGCTGCTACCCTAGATGCTGTCCACAAAGTAAAGATGCCAAAATGCAATCTGGTCATATGTGGTTGATAAACAGGTTTTCTAATGTCCAACATGAGTTGCCATCTATGTTTCAAATGTATTGGAAAAAGACATGGGTGTACAAATGGGCAAATTGTGATGTTTTGTGACAGGACCCGGGCAAAGACACAACTGCTGCATCAAAGACTCTGAAGGAGGAGAAATTAAGAATGGCCACAGCTGCTTAGAGTTTAATTAGCACTTCAACATTTAATAAATATCAGGTCAAGAACATTTAGTTTTAAAATAATGAATCCATGATGTATTTCTTCTAACACACTATCAGAGGCCTGGGAGCAAAATAATATATTTTTGGCAATTCAGTTTAAACTGTTAAAACTACTTATAATGCTGGTATTTTTATTTATTGTGGATAATATACTGGTCAGATAAATATGAGAAGCCTTTCTCTATGACCTACATTAAAGACATGACCAGTAAAAGTTCCCGCAAAAAGTTCAAGTTTGTTTGCCCATCTCTCTGCATAGTAATCTGGTTTTAGAGAAACTTAATAATCAGCATGAAGTGTTATGTAGAAGAGCAGACCTGGTTTGTTACTGGTTTCCTAGACAGTGGAAGCAGAGGGAGTGGGGAAAGCAGATGTGGTGTTAGATGTAGTGCATGTAGAAGATGATACATTTCTCTGGGGGGGGGGGGGGACATCTGCTGTCCACCTGCGTTACCGGGTGTAGTGCGGTCTGGTTGTCACTTGTCAGCGTTTTCTCTTCCTCGGTGAAACATAAATCTCATGTTCAGGTCACACTCTGAGGTCATTGACTTAGCTTGTGATGATTATCACTGGTGTCATGTCAAGACTGGATTTGTCACACGCATTTTGTTTACTGTTTCTGTTCTTGTAGAATATTACATTGAAAAATGTATACATATTTTTTGTGTCTCTATGATATTCCAGCATGAACGTTGTTCTTCTGAAAATGTCCCAGTGTTATTCAGCTCTCCTGTGTCGGTTTTGCCCCTTTGTGGTTGATTAATGTCTGTGGCGTCTTTCCAAACAGACCTCACTAATGACATTACATCATCATGACAACGGGCCTGAATCTGCTCTCTCAGCAGAAAGTGGATTCTGAGCACGAGGCAGAGGTGAGTGTGCAGAAGGACACTGGCTGGCAGTCTGATCTGTTCCATACAAACCATGAAGGGTATTTTTAAATAAAAACATATTTGTGTGCTTAGTAAAAGCTGATTTTAATTTTTTTTCACAGCGACATAAAATTATGCGTTTTATAATAATGTTTTCATGCTTTACACAGTCAAGTGAAATATATTTCTGTTGCAGACATACTGATTGTAATTTGCACGTGTTTACTGTAGTTGAAATGTTTTGTAAATCGTAGGCGTCATCCTCTCCATCAGACTCAGTGATGAGTGAGTCTCCGCAGCGCTTTCAGGTCATCTCTACTGAGCCTGCCACAACACCACAGCGAATACAGGTAACTGCTGCCTGTGTAGATGGCATCAGATAATGTGACACTGCTCCTGCCTGTTGACATTGTTCTACTTAAGTGCATTAGCAGCAGCAATGATCGAGTTGATGCCACAACATGTGACTCAACTCTCCTCTCTTCACGGTAAATTGTTTTTACCCCTCAGCCCCACTGGTGTTTGCTCATTTCCACCTCCCTCTCTTTGTGTCTCCTTCCTCCACCCTGATATCAGATTGTAACTGACCAGCAGACCGGTCAGAAGATCCAGATAGTAACAGCGATGAACCCGTCCAATGCTCCCAAGCAGCAGTTCATTCTCACTACGGCTGACAGCTCAGGGGCGGGCAAGGTTATCCTGGCCTCATCAGACAGTCACAACACTAAGCAGCTCATCTTCACTGCTGCAGACAACCTGATGCCAGGAAGAATACAGGTACAGTTGTGCCCACAATATCAGTCCTTGGTGTGCGAACAATGTTATTTGCAATTGAAGACAAATGTTTAATAAAATGATGAAGTGATGACATTTTACATCCAAATGGTCAAAGGTCAAATTCACTATGATGTCATAATCATCTGCAAAAACACTTTTCTGTAATTCAGACATTTTTATAACTTTGTAACAGACAATAAAGAGAAATGAAAACTTAACAGCCTGTGTTTGACTTTGCTTTTCAGATTGTCACAGATCCAGTGTCAATGGAACGGTTGTTAGGGCAGTCGGGGGACTTGAGCCGATCGCAGCCAGTAGAGTACTGTTTGGTGTGTGGGGACAAGGCTTCAGGTACTAAAGCTTACAGGTGCATCAAGTGGAGATGTGATGTTCTGTATGTATTCTAACTGATGCCTCCTGATGGTAAATCTAACAATATGTGTAGCTTCATTGTGTCTGTAAGTTCACCCATATTGGGACACTGTTAAAGCAGTTTTCTCTGTGTTCAGGGCGTCACTATGGAGCCGTCAGTTGTGAGGGATGTAAAGGCTTCTTCAAGAGGAGCGTGAGGAAGAACTTGACCTACAGCTGCCGCAGCAAACAGGACTGCATCATCAACAAACACCACCGCAATCGCTGCCAGTTCTGTCGGTTGAGCAAATGCCTTAAGATGGGGATGAAGACTGACTGTGAGTTAACATCCTAATCCATGAAATTACTCAGTTCTCTCTCAAAAAAA
Source organism: Verasper variegatus (assembly GCA_026259375.1). Classification (NCBI taxonomy): domain Eukaryota; kingdom Metazoa; phylum Chordata; class Actinopteri; order Pleuronectiformes; family Pleuronectidae; genus Verasper; species Verasper variegatus. Next base: position 18,156,895 of record CM048045.1, read on the forward strand.
GCTCAAATGTCTCAAAACTATTTAAAAAGCCTTAAATTATGTCTACAAACATCTTGATAATTTGTCTTGCCTGGAGTAGACAGTAACATTTATTAATACTCTTCACACCTCAGCATCAGTGACAGCCATAGCTGGGGGCTTTATGTTTGTGAGTTTTTCTATTTCTGCCACAGAAAGGTCACGTTAATTGAGTCATAATATTACTGGGAATTGTCAAATATGGCTGAGAACTACTGCGTAAACTGTGATATGATATTCATCTAGTGAATAATTGTAGATCTTATTGTCCATTTTTGTTTTCAGTTATTTTATATGTTATGTACAGCTAAGAAGTATTGAATAAAATTAGATATAAATTTCCGATGAAGTCATTTATATTTGAAATAATGGTAGACCATTTTATTCCTATTGGTTTCTGAGATCAATAAATACTGATTACTATAAGTGTTATATCCAGTCACTTACAGCGGTTAGAAAAAAGTAATTTGCATTTGTCTGTCTACTGTTTGCCTTCAGCTGTTCAGAGTGAGAGAAAACCCATCGATGTAGTGCCCAGAGAGAAACATGCCAACTGTGCTGCCTCCACCCAGAAGATCTACATTCGTAAGGACCTAAACAGCCCGCTCATCGCCACGCCAACCTTTATCTCAGATACAGAGACAGACGGCTCCAGGTCAGTTGGAATCAGGATGACAGACGTATTTCTTGTTCTATTTCTCAGCTGTTTAGTGTGACGTGAACTGGTTTTTGATAATGCTCTGTGTCATGTGCAGATCCAGCCTGCTGGACCAGGGGATGCTGGTGAACATCCAGCAGCCTGTCATCCAAAGTGATGGAACTTTGCTGCTTGCCACTGACTCAAAGGTACAGATGTCTCTGCAGATACAGTCACAGTAATATCTGTCTCCTTCTGATACGTGTAAAATAAATACCACAAATAAGTTTTGGACCAAAATGATGTATGCTAGATTTGTTTTTAGAGCTGATATACAGTAGATCCCCTTTTATTTAGGTCCTTTGTGTGTTTTAAGAAGCATTCACAGTTTTCTTTGTTGCATGCCACTCATTTTTCCACATTTTGTGTCTAGAATGACTTGGCCTATATGATGTAAACTAATCTGCATTGGCTCTTCTCTTCTCAGATGGATTCTGGGCAGGGCGACTTGGGGACACTAGCTAATGTGGTGACATCACTGGCCAACCTGAGTGACTCATTGAAAGAAAATCTAAACAATGGTGACACCTCAGACAGTCAACAAGAGGAGCAATCTGCCAGCGAGATAACACGGTCAGTCAGCAGAACACACTTTATTTGGCAGGTGCTCTGCTAAGTCGTTTTTGCACGTGTCATGTTAGTAGCTGACCAGCTTCTCTAATTCAGAAGCAGAATATCTTTATAGGGTCGGTGTTTGTCTCTACTGAGGCAAAAAATGTAGAATTAGAGGTAAACCAGGACTTCCTGAATGATTGTCTTCTTACTTGTGTACTAGTGTAATATTTTGTGTTTAATTTTACCCATTCAGATTTAGTAAAAATAAGAAATCCTTCAAATATATAAATTTAGACATTAATATCACTTTTCTTATCATTTGCATTACATGTTGGGTTGTAGTATCTGCAACGATTTTTTACCACTTTTCAATTTGATGATATTTGTTTTTTAAATAATTGTATTATAAAGAGTTACAGCTTCATTGTTGATTTAACAAAAAAGCTAAACTTTTCCAAAAGTTCCGAACATCACCACCAGACAGGAAACCGCTCACAAATGAATTATTTGATCACAAATTTGATGAAATTTGAATTTACACTCAAGTATGAAAGAAATTATGTGTAAATGAGAAGGAAACATTTATGTTGCCAACGTTTCTGTCTAATCAGTGAAATAAAATATGTGTGTGTGTGTGTTGTACAAAGTGCCTTCGACACCTTGGCCAAAGTCTTCAACCCACCTGAAATACGGGTCAGACATAGTCTGACAGAGAAATCGCAGTGTGTCGGTGGAACAACAATCCAGCTGATTGGTCGAGACCAGGAGACCCCCATCATTGAGGTGGAGGGACCACTGCTCACTGACAGCCATGTTGGCTTCAAGGTGGGTGCGGTCAACCGATGGTCAAAGCTAATGGGAGAGGTTTGAAATGCAAGGATCCCCAGTCAGGTGTTGAGTTGTTGACATTACAGTTACACATACATGTATGCTTCTAATCACCCCTTAATATCTTTTTCTTGTGTCCTCATTCTCTGTCCTTGTGTCCTTCCTCCAGCTGAGCATGCCCAGCCCCATGCCTGAGTATCTGAATGTACACTACATCTGTGAATCAGCATCCAGGCTTCTCTTTCTTTCCATGCACTGGGCACGCTCCATCCCTGCCTTCTCAGCTCTTGGGTAAGAATGGATTTGACACATGAAGACTCAGGAAATAAAGCTTGAGACGGTCACAGGAAACGATCTATGAGCTCACACCCACCGTTCTTTGTCTCTTTCTTTTCCAGTCAGGAGGCAAACACCAGTCTGGTGCGAGCCTGCTGGAATGAGCTGTTCACTCTGGGTCTTGCTCAGTGCGCTCACATGATGAACCTGTCGACCATCCTCACTGCCATCATCAACCACCTTCAGAGCAGCATCCAGGATGGTATGGACCACAGGCCTCGTCAGCACTTCACAGTAGGACATGAACAGGAGAGAAGAAATGTGACGTTTAAACATGTTACTTAAACAAAGAAAGTCCTGGAGAATAATGATGAAAGTTTGAGATATTACATGTTTTACCACCATGTTGGTACATGCCCCAGATGGCGAGTCATTTTTATGTATCTCCCCAACTACTGACATGATGAGTTATGGGGAATTGCAACTTCTGAGAGTGATGAAGTGATTGTTGTTGGGACATTTCTTGTTAGATGAAGCTCAAACAGCTAAAGAAATAAGACTGTGAGGATATCCTGAATGTTGATACATCCAACCAGACATCTTCTTCTGTCTCAGACAAACTTTCAGGGGACAGGGTGAAGCAGGTGATGGAGCATATCTGGAAGTTCCAGGAGTTCTGTAACAGCATGACGAGATTGGACACCGACAGCTATGAATACGCCTACCTGAAGGCTATAGTGCTGTTCAGCCCTGGTGAGTCAAAGAGGAGTGTCTCGTTTATAACAGACACTATAGCTGTGATCACTTAAATCTAAGAAATGCCATAGAGGAGAGAATGAAACTTTTAAAAAATCTGCCTATATTTAGTATTTTGTGGAATGACAGTTGTGTGTTTGTCTCATCAGATCACCCAGGTGTGGACAGCAGTGGGCAGATTGAGAAGTTTCAGGAGAGGGCGCTGATGGAGCTGCAGGACTATGTGCAGAAAACGTATCCTGATGACATGTACAGGTACATTCATACCTCCAGTCTTCCAGCACAACCTCCTCACAGCAGCTTAAAGCAGTGACACAGTGAATTGCATTGGATCGTCGTGCATTTAAGGTAGAAAGTAATTCTACATTATATTATAAGGAGTAAAATCTTCACAATAACTACTTAATTGTTTCTCACAGGCTAAATCATTTTTGGTTTCAGCTGTTTTACTGACTAGGAAGCACTTAGACTCGACTTTGCTCAACGTTTGTAGCTGTGGTCTCAAGCTTATCTACCGAACAAGATTGGAGTTCATAGCATCAGTTATGTTCTTGTGTAATGTGTCGGTATTAGCTGCATCTTTTACATAGAAACTACAGGTAAAAACATGGCACCCAACATAATCAGCAGCAGCAACAAGCACTTTATCTGTGCTACCTCAGAGTAGTATCTTCTAAACATACATCAGTGACATATTGTTTTCATGTGCCATATGTTCTGGTCACAGTCCATGTTGTGTATTAGTTGGATGTGAACCCTGGCAGCAAATCAATTTCCCCCCAACTGGAACAATAAAGACAGTTTTGAACCTGGAACCCTGGAGGATGCAGGAGGATGTAGAAGATTGAAGTGTCTGGCTAACAGACATCAATTACGCTCTTTAAGGGCCATGACTGCACACTGAGGAAAAAGACAAGGAGCTCATATTTGCAAACAAACAAACAAGTAAACACAAAATGTAAGAATGACCGGACGTGTTGTGTCTGTGCCTCCCCAGGATGACCCGTATCCTGACTCGTCTCCCCGCCCTGCGCCTCATGAACTCGAGTATCACAGAGGAGCTCTTCTTCACTGGCCTGATAGGTAACGTCTCCATTGACAGTATAATTCCCTACATCCTCAAGATGGAGACGGCTGAATATAACAGCCAGGACTCTGATGCCGCAGAATAACATCCCACCACTCCAGGACCCGGAACTGTCAATTTATAGATGGTACTCTCTTTGTTTCTCAGAGGGTTTATTTTTGAACCCCCGATCTAAAATGCTGCAGCAGCTCCTTGTTTTCTAATGATGCAAAGTGAAAAGTCATTCAGGAATCCCTGGTAGATTAGGACAATCTGGCACTGGGATGACACCTGGATTCTTCTCTGGAGCTGACACCGTGTGGTAATCTGGAGTTTCTGGCCTAAATTCAGCCACACTGAATTAGATTCAAAACGAATTCTCCTGCAACGTCTCTATAGGCACTTAAAGCTTGTTACGTGTGAACTTTACCCTTTGACCTAAGCCTTTCAATTTGTTTTATCTAAGCCTTACTATGCTTTCATGATGATTGCAGAAATAATTCGCAGATATAAGGCGAGATATATAAATAAACCACAATCTAAAGATCTTAGATGGAACTTGACATGTAGAATTGTATTTTCACATGTTTAAAAACTCTAATCTCTAAGATTATCGTAAATCTGAGTATTTTCTTTTAGAATGTACTTTAAAGTAGTAAAGTATTCAAAGTATTCATCATTGAGCTACCACATAGCTCAGTATAATGTGACCAGTTTCAGATTTTATTTCCTCTTTCAGTTTGAATTTACATTCTCAAAATCACAAATTTGCCGATTAAGTTCTCCTGTATTTACATTGAATGACATCTCAGAGTTTAGGTTTGAGAGAGTTGTTGTGTTAAGGTACATTTGTTCGTGATTATGTTTCTTAAACTTTCTTTACTTAGACGTGCAATCACCTCATCGCTTGTCCTTCTACGACAATCATATGTGTTGTTTCCTTCTGATGCATCAGTGTCACAACTGTTCCTCTCAGTCGGCATTTTATATGCGTATTTATCAGTGGCAATTATTTCTTTTAAGTCATTATTTTGAAGATGTTTGGTTCAGAAATGTTTCTCATGTTCTATGCTGCTTCGTTTGTTTTCTGCTAAGTGCACATTAATCAGCTTCTGAGGCGTTCCACTGCTTTCATGCTGACTAAAACTTTGTGTTCTCTATGTTTTCTAAAGACTTTTATTTGTTGTAAACAAATTTGCTAGTTGCATACTAAGTGTACTTAAAGTACTTTTGGGCAGGTTTCCCTGGTTAAAAAAAAAAGGAAGAATAGTGAATAGATCTTCTGGGAAGCCAGTCTCCAGTGTCAGTGTTTCCCCTGCATCGACTGGGGAGAGAACCTCTTGGGCACTGTCACCAGATAACTTGCGTTTCAAAAATGCTGATATTTTGTCCTAACTTTCAGACAGTCGGGATGTATTGATCCTAAGTTTAAGAAAGATTTATTGCACTTGTTGGAAAGTTTTTATCGCACTCATCATAACAAATTGTCAAAACGTGAGAGAAGAGAAATGTGACTGTAAATCAGACTCAATGAGCTGAAATGAAACGAGTGCACTTCAATGAGGTCCAATAAATATATTAAATACTTCAGGTGTTAGATTTTTTTAAAGAATTTTCAATTCATGTTTTGTTGGGCCTGTCTGCCCTCCCAAGGTAATGTTGTGGGAAACACTGAATGTCTTGAAGACCATCTGGAAACATTGGTTTACCCACTTGTGTAACGGTTCAGAAGAAAGATCCACAGCAACATGAATGATGATGGGGATATAAAGAAGTTAATTATTATGTCTTGTGAAGTTAATGTCGGTTGTAATGTCCGGTGTAATAATCGGGTTTAAAACCCTTTCAGACTGTTTGTAAAGACACTGGCGTGAAATGACCTTTTTTCATGTAATTTCATTAAAATGAGTGCATGTTGTTTTTAAGCGGAGTTTTATAATGTTGTGGCTGATTGCCCTAATAAGGAGCATTGTTATGATTTTTTAAAGTGCTTTGCAGTGCATGACAAAGTTGCTTAAGTGCATTTTATTAAATGCTGTATAAGAAATATTGATTTAAATGTTGTGGCTTTACAGTGTCAACCATGAGCAGCTCCCACATTAGAGGGTATTCGTGCATTTTTCTTCACGTTTGTGGATTGAGTATCCCATGGTTAAAGTTTTATACTATGTTAAATGTCTGGGTTTTTTTTCTCCATTATTCATGTAAAATGTACGTTTTCAAACAAGAGATTGTGAAATTCAGATATTCATGTTTTCTTCTCTCACAACCCTACATTTCTACCTCACACCAATGCAGATGTAAGACAAAATGTATTAACGACTGAGTTCCTGTATCAGCATTCCAGTCTCTGGGGCCGGCTTCTCTGAAGCCACGTATTATAAAAAGAAATAAACAATTATTCATCAAATACAACAAGACTGAGTATGTTCATGCTCGAAACTGTTCATGATCAGTGAATGTTATGGGATCTGCAGGTACTTTAATCATTCTTATTGTTTAAGTGTTTGTACTTTTTGTTGTAATTATTTATGTCATTGTGGTGTTTTATTTTTATGCAACAGTTCCCTTAATCTGAGATCATTTCTCCCTATGGTAGGGAATGGAATATAACATTGAGCCAAAAAGGTTTTTACCAGAATCAATAATCACAGTAATAAAGCTTTAATGAAGCATTTAGGTGAAGTAAGTATTTTACTATTAACACAGCTAGTCTGTTAGAAAAAATATAACTCTTGGAATAAAGAAACTGGATCAATAGTTTTATTTATTGTTTCAATCTAATCTGTACTTATATTTGATGAGATTCCAGATTGTTATAGATTATGCTCCAATAGCGCAAGTATCATTTCTTTTTGTAGTAAAGGAAAAGTAAAGTATAGTTTTATTAGTATTTGCACTAGTTGATTATAATTTATTTTAATCTTTCCTTATTCTACACGATGATAGAGACTTATTCTCTTGTTTCAACGATAAATGTGAATAAAATACAGATTGATCAAAACAAAAATACTTAGCTCCTCGTGTGATGTCATCAAACCGCGCCAGCCTGTCAGGTACACGCTCCGTGAAGAGGCCGATGTCAGATTGTGACTGAATTAAAGGTTCAAGATGCCGATGAAGGGAAGGTTTCCGATCAGGAGGACGCTGGAGTATCTGCAGAAGGGCGACATCATCTTCAAGAACAGAGTGAAGATCATGACGGTGAATTACAACACACACGGAGAGCTGAGCGACGGAGCAAGGTCAGAGCTAACGGCTAACTGCTAGCACGACACTGTGGAAAACCAGCGTCAAATGTTAAGCTCTGTGTTTAAGTTTGCTTCCAATTCTTTGTTTTGTCCCTTTTTTTGTTTTGCAGGAAGTTTGTGTTCTTCAACATCCCACAGATCCAGTACAAAAACCCATGGGTCCAAATAATGATGTTCAAAAATATGACTCCATCACCGTTCTTGAAGTTCTACCTGGGTTTGTAACAGTTTTATAATAATAATAACCATTATACCTGTGTAATTCCATCAAGCTGTGCTAATCTCTTGTCTCTTACAGACGATGGGGAGCAGGTGCTGGTGGACGTGGAAGGGAAGGACTTCAAACTCATTTCACAGCATGTTAAGAAGATTGTGGGCAAATCAGAGTAAGATCTTCAGATTGATTTCTACACATGGTCCTTGTTGCACGACACTGACATGACTGTATCCTGGTGATCAGGGGTTATGTCGATGTAATTATTCATGCGAGTTACATATATTTTCATTAGCTGTAGTAAAATTGGGACCTTGATACAGAAGCAGCTAAATAGAATTCAGCCATTATTACATTTTTTTCTTACCCATCTGTGATTTTAATGAGAATCTCAAAACATCTTTCACCATTTTGCTACGGTTTCAAAGTTGAAAGTCACTTGCTGCCCAATCAGCAGTGACATGTATACAAACCCAACAACACTTGCATCTCACAACAGGGGCTTCAATGCACAAACCTTTTTACGTTTGCGTGAACTTTGTTGAACGCAGCCCTGTTCCCGCATGTGACCAGGTGATTTATTTTTGCTGTCTCTCCGCTCACAGAGAAGTGTTACAAGCGGAGGCTCTTGCGAGGATGCAGGCCTCCAACCCTGCAAACTTCGGGCCAAAGAAGTACTGTCTGAGGGAGTGCATCTGTGAGGTGGACGGCCAGGTGCCGTGTCCTGGCACCACGCCGCTGCCGAAAGAGATGACGGGCAAATATCGAACACGGATGGCAGCGTCACAGGACTAAAAGGCCGGGAAGGAGAGGATACTATTGATGATTTACTGGACAATATTAGTATTTTTTGTTTGATTTTGTACGATTACATTAAAGGACTAAGTTATTGCATATGGACGATGCCTGGATTCGCACCATCCACTCCAACAGAACTCCAGCAACAACACTCGTCAGCATCGGGGAAGTTAATTCTTTGGGTTCCTGTAGGTTTGGATATGTTGATATGTGACCTGGTTAAAGATTCCCTGCTGAATGTTCCGGTGTAAACATTCAAATAAAACCCAGATTTGCTCGTGTGGCTGTAGTAATGAGCCTATACTTTTTCACTGAGTGCAAACTGAAAGGAAAATAATACAGAGTAATTATAAGTGAGTGATCAGGAAAGGATCAAAGCATTTATGAAAGAAGGAGAAATACAAACATAATTTACTGTAGACAACTTAGTTTTTTATTGGTGCTGAGATGGGAGTTTCCTAAAGTTAATACAGAGATGACTGCGCATGTCCAGAAGTTTGTAGTTAGTTTTTACATACAGCAGAGTTAGTCAAAGTACTTCCAAAGACACATTGAGAAGCTGCTCCTCGAGTTATTCACACTGTCACTAAACGTTCAGCTCACGATCTCCTGATGAGCAGTGTGAGATTAACAGGCAACACAAACGCTTGTGTCTATGAAGAGAAATACAGACAGTGAGTGACAGGAAAGATTCACCTAAGGACAGATGTAGCAGCACTGACTGAGTGATAATACTTGCTGGCATTCATGTAGTGTAAATAGGTCTAAGATGTAGCCCTGACCAAAGGATTTAGTCGTTACATTTTTGTACATACTGCAATTTTAGTGAAATCTTGTGCCTTGTTCGTTGACGTAAAAGTTGCCTACAATGTGTGTTAGAAAGTAGTGTTAAGTATGTACATGGTGAGTGCTGCAACAAGCCGGCTGGACGAACTTGGACTGGACGTCTGAGATGAAACAAGCGAACGAATCACATGCTTTACAAACAGATCTTATCCAACAGCACGGAACAAGGGCGGCGTGTCAACCGATCGATTTGTCCAAATGTGAAAACAAAAAAACAAAAAGCAGGAAGACAAGCTTGGCCACGAGCTCGATAGAAAGACCAGAATCAAACAGCACTTCAGAGACTCAAACACACACATCATGCAACCCCTGATCCTCGCTTAGATCAGGGGCAGCCACTGTAAACATCAAGATCACAACCAGCAGGGGGCGCACAGCACAACGTGGGAAAAACTTCAGTTCACTTTGCTCACTGCGGCAAATACGAAGCAACTTTTAAGAATAAAAGGTCTCAAATGTCAAAGCTGACTGAGACACTAACCAGATGCACAAAACACTGAGTTTAATCTCCTCGATGAAGTCAACCATGCAGAACAGGAACAGGCTCATGAGGAATTAATTTGATGTTTAAAACAAAAAACTAACGGAAACTGAAATAATACGCTGCTGGAACAAAACCCTTTCTAATAATGTTCTGCAAATACACCAGTAGTTAGTATCAGTGTGATTCATGGTAAACGTCCTCAGGATCAGATGCATCAGCATATTTGACAAACAACAAAAATGGCCTAATTCTGTGGAATGGAGATTTAATCCCCTTTCAAATCTATGAGGGAAGAGTCGTAGGTGCTGCAACAACTACTGCAGTGCAGCAAGTGGTGAGACGGCATTATTAATTTGAGCCTGTGATTAAAAATCTATAAATATCTTAATATATTTAATGACCAGGCTCCTTCAAAAACCAAATTGTCCCCAAACAGTCTCATAAATCTAATTCATTTTGTGTCTCATTAAAGAAAGAGATGTTGTAAGAATAGTTCATGTTCCAGTTACAACAGTCGTGGTTCAGTTCTTTGGCATAAATTAAACAAACAGTAAGAATTTCAAAAACCACAAGTTGATTTTTCATGTGTTAGTTTCACAGCTCTAAGGGGGATTAGTTCTGTATATGTGACGAGCAGTTGTTTAAAACTTTATGTGGCTGCAGAGAAAAATCTGATGTAGATTTCAGCCGAATGAAGAAACATCCATATATCCAACTGACCCGTGGAGAGCTGAGTTGCATTGTGGGTAATGCAAGCAATAGGTTTTGACATGGAGGAAGAGTGTGTGGAATAAAAATAAAATCTCAGGTTATGGTTCTTCAATTTTGACACTTTTTGACACAATTTCCTTGGAAGAAAAACTCTTGAAATGATGAATAATGGATTTTGTGCATCATTCGATCCCGTGGCAAGTTTGTTCGACCGTCGCCATGGTAACATGTTATGTCTTCATTCATAGCTTCTGGCAGAGGAAGCCAAATCACACATGCTGACTTCCACAAGACCACAGTCAGACACAACTCAAAGGACCAGCCAATGGTCCCATTACAACAATCTTTACAGTGGCATCTTCCATCTTCTATTGTTCATGTTTGCACTGATGCAACTGGAGATCAGCAACGCTGCCTGTACAAATAGACACGTTTTACTTGTGGTGCTTAGAAACCGTGCATGCTGGGATTGGCTCCAGCCCTCTGTGCAGGATAAGTGGTTTAGAAAGGTGTTTGAAAATGAATCGTTCCAGACTACTTGTCTCTAGTACATGTCATTTTGGGACAGACCTAATCTTTCTTGCAGACTTCACCCATACTAAACTCAGCGGGCTCATTAGTCATGTAAAGTGAACTAGCCTTGCAGGACTTGGTAAGTAGCAGGTGATCAGGGGGATTTTTAAGAAAAGTTGTCAGTGCTTCTTTTTCTTCTGCACCTGTAGGGTGTGCTGTAGCTCTCTCAGGTTCTCTGACAGGAGCTCCACCTCGTCAAGGCGGCCGCTGAGCTTGGCATCAAAAATGTAGGCCCTAATGTTGTCGATCTGCTGCAGCAGCAGTTCCTCCTCTATCATGTCCAAATCGGGCAAAGCCTCGCCATCATCTTCCCTGTCAAAGGGGTTGGTTGATACTCCTGGGGAATTCCCAGAGGCCTCCATGAAAGGGTTACGAGTGTCGGTGTTGTCATCCTCCTCAAAGGGGTTCCTGGCCGCGGTGTCGGCATTATTGTCCTCCTCGACATCTTCATCAAAAGGGTTGTATATTTTCTTCCCGTTGGTTACGTCTTTGTGTTCCCTCTTGATGTCTTCTGAGAAAGGATTGTTGGGATCCTCCTCAGTGGGAGTAGAGTCCTCCTCATCAAAAGGGTTAAGGGAGGTGCTATTCTGCCCTTCACCACCAGGGGGAGTTATGTGTCCCCCTAAGCTCCTCAGACGAGGAGGCGACTCCTCCTGGCTTGTGAGAGCAGGAAATGCTCTTAGAGACGCCGGGCTCCTCTCAGCTTTAGGAGTCAGCTCCTCTGCTGCAGTGTCTTGCTCTCCCTGGGAGACGACCACTGGGCTGATATCTAGAGACCTCTCCATGGTGAAGGACGACTGAGTGGAGCTCACAGCAGGGCCCCAGTGTTCCCTTTCCTCCCTTTCCTCCCGTTCCCAGGCCTCAAGGCGATGGAACTCCCCCTGCTGCAAGCTCTCCTCCTTAGCTAGCTTCTGGGAAAGAGCGATGGCCAGACTGGTCTGCTGCTGGTCGTATTCGTCCTGCAGCTGACGCAGGTTCTCCTCTAACATGGCAACCTCGTCTGCTCTCTGGGCCTCTCGTGCTTGACGGAGGAACGACTGAATGTTCTCGATCTGCTGTAGGAGGGGGTCTTCCAACTCACTGCGTGTATGACCAGAGTCTGCGGAGGGCAACCAGCCGACAGCTTTGGTCATGCGCGGCACTCTAGGGGCTTGCGGCAGCTCCCCGTTGGTACTGACGGGTGGACGGTTTCTCTCAGACTCCTGCCTCCTCTTCAGGGTCTCCTGGGATGCCTGTTGAGCAAGAAAGCAAACAAATAACAAACTTTCAGTACCTGTTTGACTGATGAAAAATCAAGACGGAAGTTTGAGTACATAATCTCACCAGTCTCTCTTGTTGGAGTCTCTTCTCTTGTTCTTGTTTCTTCTTTTCTTTCAGCTCTTCATATTTCTCCTTAGTGGGTAAAGACATGAGACCTAACAGCTTCTCCTGAAACAGGGAGGACACAACGAATGAGGGAGTTCAGTGAAAGGAAGGATCAAGGTCAAAATACATTTGAAGTAGAAATACTGCATGAATGTAACAGAATGATTTCAGAAACACTGAATTTAAATAACAGCTGGAAAAACTACCTACCACCTAATAGGTTTAGTATCTAGTGTGTGTGAATGTACGTTTCACACTTTCTGTACATGGTCTCACCTGAACAAATAGTGTGGCTGTGTATCGGACCATCTTCTGCAGCTGCAGTGCCTTAGGACGTGGTTGTGGATCATCTTTAACTCCTAGTGTTAAAATCCTCTTACTGCCAATAAAACAAAGTTAATCTTGTAAAACTCCATATGTGATAAACATGATAAATTATTATATTTATTGATAAGTTATATTCAATTTTAGAAACAGTAGTTCAGGAATTGCTTGTACCTTAATGCATCGATGAGTTCATAGTATTTCTGTACTTCCAGTCGGAGTCCACCGGCAGTGTCAAGGTTGTATGTAGTTTCCCCGGCACTGTTAAAGAATATGACAGTAAGAAATCCCTGAAATAAAGGCTGATTTCTATAATTATTAAAATAACTGCTTTATATGAGGCTTACTTGAGCGACTCAGCCATCCGGATGTATTCTGGAGCCCTTTCATCCACTTTGTCCATGCACATCCTCAGCCTCTGACAGGAAAAAAGTTTAGAGTAAGTGAACAACAGGAAACCCCAAAAGACAAACACTGCACGGTGGGACGGATACAGCAGAGTAAACTCAAGGCTGCTTGAAGAATCAACAACTGGGACCTGATCAAGCGGCAGATAGTGAATCCTTTTTATGTTTTATTTACTAACCTCATAAAGTTTCACTATATCAGGCATGTGGTCCTTCTCCTCCAGTTTCTGCTGTATCTTCAACAGTGTGTCCATACAGTGGTGGCAGCAGCGGATCTTCTCGTCGTCCTTCTCCTCCAGCATGGAGGTCACGCTGCTCAGGCTGCTGATGCTGCCTCTCCTGGAGCCCATGGTACTGCTGCCACCTCCTGCTGGGGGAGACTGGGAGTGACCGGGGCTCCCGTGAACACACAGGGCTTCTCGCGTCCCATTAATCAGCTTTTCTGTGACGAAAGGGCAAACAATTCACAGCAACGAGACCCAATTGGAAAACGTAACTTCATCAAGATGTATGAGGAGTTTCTGTAATATTTAGTTCATACATACGGGCTAAAGGTAATGGGACAAACTCCATGCACTTTCTACACATGATGGACCCACAGAGACGACAGTGGTGCCTCCTGTTCCGAATGTTGAACTTGTTTCCACAGTCGGGACAAAACGGGACGTCTGAGTCGCTCACCCATGAAACTACAGACTTCTCAATGGCTATAAAGGAGGATAAACATTCATTAGTTTACCATAATATATATTAACATAAACTGAGAGGACTCGTGCATGAAGACAAACCTCGGATTTTGGCAGCATCTGAGTTGATCCTGTCAAATGATGTCAACTGAAACGACAGTTTTCATGATAAATGAGAAGCACAGTGGAGCACATGTACAAGTCTAATATCGACAACCGCAGGAAGAACATTATGGTTTAAATGAGCTGTGAATTGCTACTGTAAACACACCTTATCCAGTCTGATGATGAGCTTGTTGACCTCAATCACATAATGGTCTATCCTGGCTGCCCGGTGTTTTTTGAATAAATCCAGATGACTTCTAGCTGCTCCTACAAAAGGAAAAGGAACAGTTATTGTCCGTATATTATATAAGAAATCTGGTAACGCTTCTTTTTATTTTCTTCCGTTACTATCGTCTTACCCAGTTCCTGAGGCTCCCACATGTAAGGGTCCACTCCACCGTAGTAGAAGGACTCATAACTGCCAGTATCTGCTCTGTCATCACCATCCCTCTTTAAGAGCTTGTCTTTGGCTTTCTTTGCCTTTTGAACCAAATCTGTGCACAAAGACATTGAGAGAGACTCCATGAAAAGAAAGACAACTCATTATCATTTTACTTTTCTATCTATTGTCACTCTCTAGAAACAGAAATGCAGCAAACTATTCTGCCAGTTCATCCTGGCGACAGTTTACAATAGTGCAGTGACACTGTGCTGCAGTGTCCTTGGGTCTAAACTAATCAGCCATAACATAAACCCACATTCAACATTGGAGAACATCAAAATCGGCATCTGGGTTTAATCTTGTGGCAAAATGGGACAGTGCAATTGCTTTTCCACAACATAGAAGACTCACTTTTGAGCTGCCCCCTCACATGGCGGTCATCCCCGGAGTGCTCCTCTTCGTAGTGGTCTTGGAGTTGGTAGAACGACTGAAGGTCTTTCAGGCACAGAGGGCAAAGAAAGCCCTCCTTCACCTCACCTGTGCCCTCAAAGGGGGGAGGGTAGCTGGAGGCCATGACGGCGGTCGACTGTGTTGTCAGAGAAGAGGTGCAAGGTGGGAGGATCCTGCTTTGGCCTCCATGTCACAGGGTGTACAACCCACCCCATAGTAGCTCCATCGTGCCGCAGACAATCCCAGGACACTGAAGAACGAGACAAACATGAATTGAACTAAATCTAGGACTGGATGATACGGCCAAAATCAAGATGAAAAATGTAATGTCAGTCAATAACGATAATTATAATGATAAACCTCACAGCAATTGTTCTTTTAACTTACAGACTGATTTTTGCTCCTAGATAGATAGAAGGTAGATAGAAGGTAGATCAATGATGTGTTATATCTCCTCACTGAACGTGCATAACTGATACGATATCTATTGGGCTTTATTATATTGCTATTGATGAAATTTATATCGCGAAAAATACTTCTATTGTTTTATTGCCACGCCCGAACTGGATCCATTAATGACATGCAGTTGATTTAGGTGTTTAATATTTGTGCGAAATCCAACACAGATTTACACTCTGATTGGGAGCGTTTAGTGTTTAATGCCAAACCATTAAAAACACACTTCAATGCAGAGACACACTGAGAATTATACTAAAATATGAGAGGCACTTTTAAATATGAAGACATGTGAAATTAACAGATTAAAACGAATACACAAAACGTCCTTCTTGGTATTAAATACTGTTCAGATGCAGCTGTAAACCATGTGATAGGATCCTAACTGTGGGCAAACGTAATGTGGTCCGCTTGTAGAAAGCTGCATGTCTTTTCTTTTGGATAACAGCGACGGAGCAGACATCACAGCAGCTTCAAGACAAATCATACACATCGAACACGTCATCGTGCCTTGATCTTGTTTAAAACTTCTCCATTGTAATGAACTTATATCAGGTTTTAGGGCGGCTAACGTTAACTAGCAGTTAATACACATTGACAACTCGTTTGATCCACACAAACACAACTACACAAGCAGATATAGCGAGAGCTTTGTTGTGTTCATATGAAGTGATAGTGTGTAACATGTATGTAACGTTAGCCGCCGTGCTACTGGACAACAATGTAACGTTAGCAGGACCATGCTAGCAGCAGCTATCGCTTTCTGTAGCCACCGTTTCTACCATTCCTCTGGGGACACGAGCAACTTCCAGCGCCACAAAACCAAAACCCTCGGAGTTAACAACCCGATGGATCATTTCTACTCACAAACGTGTCCCACCGCCGCTGTGTTGTTGTTAGTTTGGTTTGTGTGACAGCTCGAACTCCAGCTGCAGCAGCAGCAGCAGCAGCAGCCTCGTCATGTGACCAACGTCCCTGTCTGTACGGGACGAGAGGAGGGACAAACCAAACGAAACGCACAACAACATGTGCCCACCACAGCAACACTGGATCAAACTGTTGTCAGCTCACATCCACCAGCTGGGGACTGTCAGCCACTTGTGACGTGTGAGTGTTTGCTAGTTTCCTTATGTGAGATTACCAGAGTGAATTGGTCGTACAGGTAAGCTGTGTCTCAATTCAGAGGCCGGCATCCTTCAGAGGCTGCATTTGAAGATGGATTGGGTCACTAGGCTGTCCTGTCTCGAAGGCTCCTTCAAATGCAGTTGACAAATGCATTCTTCTTTCCCCGGGTGCCGACTCTTTTGAACGTCCAAGTACTCATCGTCCTCCTCTCATTATGACAATAATTAGCATAACATTAATTTCAACGTCCTCAAACTTGTCCTCGGATTCGTTGCACTTTGGGGACAAACGGCCGGCAGTGGAAACAACAAGACCAAAATGTATCTGGCGGTACACAAGATAAAAAATAAACAAGTGGTATTTTTCTCGTCGTGTTCAACTACAAAGTATCTCAATCGCCACCTGTTGTCTGGCAGCAGTATAGACTATAATTCCCTCCTCCTCCATGTGAGCAGATGGGACATGGACCAAACTAAAAACTCCAGGTACATATTAAATACATTTTTTTTTAAAAGATGGTTTCAGTCATTTTAGGTCGTTCTTACCACCGTTCAAGTGTGAATGTTTTCCAGCAAGTTTGGTTTTTAACTAGTTATTTGCTCATGATTGACAGCTGAGACATGGCTCATGATTGGTCAAACACGTGTGTCTACAGGACCTCGCTACCGTGGCTACGTCTCCTGATCACTACTGCAGATTCTGGCGAGTGGTTGCTGAAAGCAAAGATTTTTGTCTGTCTTTAGTGTATGTGCATATTTTGAAACTGCCTAAGGGCCTCAAGTTAATTGTGTCTCAGTTGGTTTGGGAGAAATTTAATTCATTGAAGGTTTGTCCTGGAATATGAATCACAACATGAGATAATAAGATCCTTGAAGTCGGCCCTGCATTATTCTATAGTATAGCATAAATAGTTTTTTAAGATATAGGCCTTTATACTTACAGCCCAAAGCTTTGGGGCTCTGCAGGGAAAATACAGTTAAGATGCCCCAGTGCACTTAAGTGAATGGGCACAAGACTAGCTTGATATAGAATAGAAGAGGAGAAACACGGGGCCAATAAGGGCCCAAAGGTCATCATGCCCTGTAGTGGGTTGTTCCAGTCACAAGCAAATTAAATCGGTAGGTTCATCTCAACCGTCTGAGCCTGCGGGATCAGGACCATAAATCTGAGGAGTTACTCGTGACCGAAAGTTGAGGTGAATGCAAAATGATGTTCTGTATTTATAAATCATTTTTAAATCTTGCTTCTTTGTTGCAAAATCAATACTTTTTACTCAGTCACTTACCAGGGTGCTGGCATTTAGAAAGACCAAAACCTGTGATTGGTGCTCACAAGTACAGACTTTGCTCCGTTTTCCAGAGTTTGTAAACCACAACAGTTTGAAATCACTGAACTACAGTTTCGACAGAGTCACCGAAGTGTGTTTGAGACTTTTTATGATCTCTCTCTTCCTCCCTCTGTGCGTGTGTGTTTCAGTGGGGTATCTCCACCATTAGATCTCCATCTCTAGCTCACATGGCTCATGAATAATCTGCATATTGATCAGGCCCGTGGACAGCTGCTCCGGAACCTCTGATGGAATAAGCCCAATTAAACAGAGAGGAGGATGCCTGACACTCTTCTAACTCAATTGCATTAATCATTCTCACTGAGGCAAAGTCAGGGCCAATGCTTTGTTGGACCATACACACTAATTAGACTAAGTTGGGTTGAATCAGCAGTTTAAAAGATTTTCGCTCAGTGAGGAGTGCACTTACTGCAAACAAAGCAAATAATACATTTTGACCAATGCACTTTATTGTCCAACAAAAACATTGGTGGTAGTTTTTATTTCTTCCAATTTACAACATTAGGTTAAATAAACGTAATCCATGCAAGAATATGTAGAAAAATAATAACTGACACAATTTATTTGCGGTGGTACTCGTTATATTTTACATAAGTACAAAAGAATGAAGCAAATCAGTGAGGGAATGACGTTTCTCTGCGTTAAGTGTGAACGCAGCCACTTTGATTGGATTCCAGCATGAACTGTACTGACGAGCGTCTGTTGCCTCACAGAGGCGACGTCGCAAAAGCCAGTAGACTAATGCTTCCATATTGGACTTGACTTCACCATCAACTGAAAAAATACTAAATAATGCTAATTCTAATTCTAACTATAATTAATTCTTAAAGTTTAACGTAGGACACGCGCTCTTGTGAGAAATCGTTATTAATCGTACTTACGCACCCCAAGTAAATAAACAGCAGATTCATGTTTTGCAATGATGATACAGTAATTTGCCAAATGAAAAAAAACAGCTGCACAAAATGTCAAAGGATGTAATTTCTTTTTTCCAACTTTAATAATTCATTATGGTCACTTAATTTTCACATTGATTTGTTTACAATACATCAGTTTACGCACAGCAGAGGTTGTTTTCTTCACTCTCTACTCTCCTGTCACTAGATCCTGCTCTGGTGCAAACCTTTTCCCCGGGTGTTGTCTCTTCTCCTCGGCGTGGCTCTTGTTGATGTTGTCTAAAAAGTCGAGCAGCAGATTGGACTTGCTGCAGCTCGTAGGGTCCAAAACATCGCACGGACTGTTTGTGCCCAAATCTGGACTTGCGTTATCCCAAAACCGTTTCCCGGGGTGTTGCCGCTTCTCCAACCCCGTGAGGTCTTCGTCTCCGTCCGCGTCCCAGTCCACGTCTCCCTCCTCGCCCTCTCCCTGGCGTTTACCTGGGTGCTGGCGTTTGCTGTGCACCAGCAGGTAGCGCTTGCCAGGGTGCTGGCGTTTAGAAAGTTCGCTCTCCAGGAGCACCACGGGCTCGTCAGAAATGTAACCCATCGTGGAGCGCTTCCCTGGGTGCTGCCTTTTCTGGAACTCCATGTACTGGTGCGTTTCATCGTCGCGTTTTCCCGGGTGCTGTCTCTTTTGAACGTCCATGTACTCGTCGTCCTCGTCCTCCTCTCTCCTCCCCGGATGCTGCCTCTTCTCCAAATCGTCGCTGTATCTCTTACCGGGATGCTGTCTTTTAGTCACCCATTCTGGCTGAGAGGAAAATCCCTCTGGAGAACATACAACATTATATTAGCTACTTCAAAAAGCCTCAAGACTTTCTGTTGCCTTTCCCTGTACTGTAAATATTCCCCGTGCGTAAATTGCGCACAAATCTGTGTGGTGGTTCACATTCCATGCAACATATCAAACTGGATGGATATTCTTTCCCATTTTCACGATGTAAAACACAATTTAAAACTTAATTTATAACCTTATTTATAACTTTATTTATAATGATCAAACTGGACACATGCAAGCGTATGCGTAAAGGTCAAAATTGCCTCGAGCACAAAGCCTAAATATCTATGAAGAGATAGTAGGAATATAATCACTGACATAAATTAAACTGAAAATCGAATATTTTAAACACCATGACGATAAGTAGCATAAAATTAATTCCGGCGTCTTCTGTCAAGTTGATCCAAGATGTAGCCCGTGCACATTTTACGCACCGTTTCTGTCTTCTTCCTCATGCATCTTTTTGAGGATGGAGCGTATCAGGAGACTCCCTGCTCCCTGTAGGAGGATATCGTCGATGGTCCTCCGGTCCGTGTCGTCGTCAGCGGGGATGGCCTGTCCTCCAGACACCGCCAAGTTGCAGAGCACGAGAGAAGCCAGGAGGAGAAGGCATATCGACTTCATGGTAAATTGGATGATCGTCTGTGGCGGAATTAGATCGCAGGACAGGAATTTCAGTGAACT
The DNA here is from genome assembly GCA_026259375.1 of Verasper variegatus. Taxonomy (NCBI): domain Eukaryota; kingdom Metazoa; phylum Chordata; class Actinopteri; order Pleuronectiformes; family Pleuronectidae; genus Verasper; species Verasper variegatus. The sequence continues at coordinate 18,177,016 of CM048045.1, forward strand.
GACCTAGAAACAAACGGCTAAACTACAGATTTAATATCAACATCTAACGTCTAACAAATGTAAATCGACCAGAGATCATTTATCCAACCGCAGATTATTGTGGGCAGCTTTTCTTTAAGAAAATTACAGTCCTTTATTTCTCATATACATTTAAAATCCTAAAGCTGCAGCAGTTTAAACTTGTTTCACGGAAAGAGACTGAACTGAAGTTCATGCACTTAAAGGAACCTCCAAAATACCTTTGAATAACGAGTAATTGGCTACAATTGATCCACCTAGATATCATCAAGCAGATCTTACTTACTTACTTTTTTTTACAAGAAGTTACTCTGAATCGCACCAGTCTTACCTGAATGATCCAAGTTCTGCTCGTCCCCGTTGTGCGCACAGTGATGGTGGTTTTGCTCGCAGCTTCTCGCAGCGGTTGATGACCCGCAAAGGCCAAGTCTGGAGGTATGAGCAGACAACTTTCCGTCCCAGCATTTATACTCACCGCTCACTGTCGTCACACTGACGCTGGAGTCATTTTTCAGGATCCCTCGTCCCCTATTGATGTCAGCAAGTCGTGCGCAACTGAATGATCCCCCTACAGGAGCTGCTGCCCAATTTGTCATTTGAAAAACAAATAAAGGGCTGAGTATGAGATAGACAGCTGGCTCCACTACACATTGACCGCATAAGATGAATTCATTCACAGACATGAAGTGTAAGACTGCATATTAATCCGTGAGTTTCCAAATTATTTTCAGTTAAAATATTTTCCCCCTTGTTGTTTATGATGCACCGAAAACATTAGCTGGTCTCCCTTTGGCCACCATTACAGGCTGCAGAGACATGCATTCATAAATAGTACAATTACTCTAAGGCCACAGGATTCAGGAGGGAGAGTTGAACCTACCTGGTTCCGCTGAGTACAAACAATACACTTTCTAGTCACGATGCAAAGCAGCTTCATTTATCAGAGTAGCTTTAGATCAGGGGAGCAAGAGATATTTTGAGTTAGGTGTTTTTAAAAAGTGCAGCGTGCTAAAGTCTGTACAAGTTTTCAGATTTAACCTATCAGCATCCACTCCCCACTTAATTCCCCTCTCAAGTAGATTCAAGGTTGTTAAAATCCTTTAATTCCACTTTATCTTCATTAAAGCCACATAGTGATGAAAACATTCTAACCTAAGACTTACTTTTGGGGCTGCACCAAAGCATCAAATTAAATTTATTCCAGGTATCTTGTGCATCAATTTATTCACATTTCACCCTTTTATGATCGCCACTAGAATTTTAAATTATGTCTTGGGCTTAGCTTGGCTGCAGGGTTTTTGCACTTACCAATCCAGAGATGGTTGATTAGAGTTTATGCAGTTGGTTGAGTTGTTGCTTCATGCAGCTCCAGTATCCCTGCAGGTGAAGGAAGGTGGGGCAATAAAGGAAACCCTAGTGACATCTTAAAGTTCACACAAACAGAGCAACTAAATGTTTCCTCTGTGTTCTCTCTCCATCCAGATCAAATCTGATTTGCTTAGATGGGAAAGTGTCTGCAGATTCCTACTGTCTTAGGAATCTGCTAACGGCCCATTTCTTTTCATGGGTAGATGTGCCGGGGTTTGGGTTTAAAAGGATTTAAGTATAAAGAATACTGTTGAGCACCACTGAGTCTCGTACCTGAATGAAACTATGTGTGTTGTTTGCCTTGTCCATTATGCAGAGTCAAATCACTCCACAGTCTGGATGAACTTCCATAATCGCACTCAGTCAGTGGGGAATGCCAGCGTGGATTGAATTGGCCGTGTAATGTTATAATTACTTGCTTTCAATGTGCTGTCACGTCCAATACTTCAAGCTGGCTTAGACTCCTCCCGAGCCGGCAGTTAGAAACATCAATATCATGGAGGAAAATTATTAATAAATATGCTTTATGATTTTTTTATTCAGAGGCCTTGCACACCTTCAGCTCATCTACAGCCATAAAAAGTACATCAAAATAGCAATCCCTGTTTCACGTTCCCTCTGATGTAATAACGAAGATAGAATTAGATCAATGTCCCCCGGAGGGGTGAGGTTTGTGAGAGTATTAACATTTCAGTTAAGCACTCACGCGCTTCTGTAGAGGTGAGGGCGGAAAAATATCTCCCTGTGAGACCACAGTGACTTTCTCTCTGCACTAAATTCCCTCAGTCAACCACAGAAAGTAAAAGTGGCACAATTAAGACGCGTCCGATCTGTGTGGGAAACTCATGCAGGCTACGTGTGTAAGGACATTCCCAAAGGAACCAATTAATTGCCCAAGAGACTGTGTTACACTGGATTTTAAGCATTTAAGGCCAGCGCATTGCTCAAACAAGTGAAAGTTTGCAGCATCCGCTCAGTAACCGATACTGACGACGACAAACAATCAAAGCAGATGGAGTGATTGTTGCTGCAGATGTTTAGCGTTGTCACAAATAAGCCCTCCTTTCTCCCCATTCACTCTCATCCTGCAGAGAAAAAGCTCAGCCATCAGATCTCGCCATCGCCATCAGACTCTTTCAGAGCCGGAAAATCACAACAATTAGTATTCTAGTCAGTCTTATACAGCTCATGCACTGAGGGAGAGGACAGGTTAAGTATACAGCCTGTGCTCTATATGTGAAAATAATAAGCCTCATTAGCCTTTATCCTGTTTACTCTTGCTGGGGTTGATTATATATTTTTTTTACAGTCGCAGTGAACTTCTGCAGCGTTGAAGCTTCTGTAAAACTCGGCTTCATATCATCCTTTGTGTGTATTCTGGTTTGTTCTGCACAGAGTTAGTATCACAATGTTACATGTTACAGGTTAACAGCGACATCTTTGACTTTAACTTTTCTGATGTCACAAAACTGTCTCCAAATAGATCGTCTTTGTCTTCTTTGTCTTCTGGAGGGATTCAGTATTTACAAATAAATTCTATTCGGAAAGCAAAGCATGTAACAGAATAGTTACAGCAGAGTATACGGTGTGTTCACCTGTCAGCCAGGCTCAATACCAAACAGGTCCAGGAAATCAAGTAAAGCTATTATAGAGCAACAAAGCTGGTGTATAAGGAGGTAAGGGTGGATGGATCATTTTACCATGTTTATTCTTTTAACCATGGATTCAAATCTAAATAGGAATTCAAAATGTGTCGCTCTACAAGGACAAATTAAATTTCAAGCACCCGCTGCATTGCTGCACGTGGAGACGTTGTTGAAGGAGGTGACCAATCATAAACTTTAAATAAAGATGGATGACATGACTGCTCCCCAAAAGTGCAGCCAAAGCCTCTTAATCGCCACCTGTTGGCTGACTGCAGTATTGGTTGTTAGATTACATGAAATCAATTGATTTATTATTAATATAAAATATTTAGGTTTTTGTGAGGTGGAGGTTTAGTTACCATGACGTTTATGCTGCAGTGATCTATAACCACAGAGGTGAACGACGCCACCTCTAAAATCACATTCAAGCACAGCCTCTCATGAGTCACTGCTTAATAATCCTCTAATATTTCTTTCAACACTGAGAATGAGAGATGCGTTTACCGCACAAAAACAAAATGAGCTCAGAAAAGTCTCCACAAAGTTCAGGGAAACTCAGCGGAAGTTAAGTGAGGATCTGCAGACAGGTGAGTTCCAACGCCTCCAATGTTCATAGTCACTTCAGTCGGAGGTGGCAGGGTTCACAGACAGCACGTCTGACTGAGCGTGTTAGCAGCGGAGAGGATGCAGGAAGAAGAGAAGAGTGACACAAACAAACAAACAAATAAATAAATAAAAAAAGAAGCGAGTGTGTTTGCCGTGATTACCGTGCCCCACAAAAGCGACAGTGGCCCTGACAGGGGTCACTGTGGTGGCCAGTGAGTGACAGTTTACAGGGTTGCACTGGTAGAGTCGGCTGGCTGGAAGTGTGTGTATTTCTGTGTGTGTGTGTGTGTGTGTGTCGCAGGTCCTCAGCCTCAGTGGGGAGCTTGTTGTCTTTGTCTTGCATGTTGATATCCTGCAGAAATTCAAAGCTTCCCAGTGGTGACTCTTTCCAGTTGAATTGATTTATCTTATTCATTCAAATGCAGCGGTTCTGTCATATTCATTCTTTTTTTCACGACTGACGTGCAAAGAATACATAAAAGTATTTTTTGGCATATTCTAAAGATGAATTATAAAGTAGATTCAATTCAAACCCCTGTCTTATCTTTGGGTTGATGTCTTCGCCAAAAGAATGTGCATTGTCACTTGAGGGGATTGTTTACGCTTTCTGCTCAATCAGAGAGCTGTGCCAGTTGAATGGTTGGAGTTGTTAGTGAAGAAGCTTTGACCTGCAGTGCTTGGTGGGAGTCCGTATTCAAATCACGAGAACAGAGGGGCTGAGGGATGGGGGCAATTTGCGTCAGAGACTGTACGTTCACGCATGGTAAATATCAAAATGAGCTCCCAAAGGGCTCAGGCGGTGGGTGAGTGCCCCCCTGTAGCTGTTCAAGACATGTCTGTATGAAGGCCTCAATCCATCACATGAGACATCAAGTGAAACCGTTTGTCTCACAACCAACACTGTCATCTGCAGCAGGGTGTCAACAATCTGAATATATAAATGGTTGGATCTGTCTGTCTGTCTGCCTGCCTTCCTGTCAGTCTGTCAAAAACTGTTCATCCAATCAACGTCTTACTCAGAAGCTTTATTGCTGAGGCCTCGACATGCAGTGTTGATTTTAGATAAGTAGTTCATGCGAATTGTTCAAACATTGCTTTTCAAAATGTCGCTTTATATGAGAAAAAGACAGAATTTTATTTGGAAAGGTAAACCTTCAGCTTTGTGGCCTTAAAAGCTGACAGTATCGTCACAAAAAGCTCAGAGATAGGATTGTGTTGATGAGACTCTGGTGGTGGCTGAGCTCCAGAGGTCATGTGGAGATGGGAGAAACCTCCAGGACAACATCACAGTTTGGTTCTTTGGTCTGAGGAAACCAAAATGTTGGCCTCAGTTCTAGTGTCTTCTGGAGGAAACCAAATATGAGGCATTAGTTTTCTTTTTGGAAAGAACTTATATACTTTTCTCATTAATACTAAATCTAGAGGTATGGCTGTCTCGAGTGTCGCTAGACTCACACAATTTCTTCCTTTCTCCTCATAGGGATTTTTTACTCTGACATTTGTTTCTAAGAATCCACGCTCAACCTCTAAAAGCTGGATTTGCTTCAGTTCTCATGTTGATTCAAGCTTTATTTCCTCATCTTTCATCACACAGAAAATGTAGTTGAAGTCCCAATAAACACTCACATGGACAGACATGTGCAAACACACACAGCAGGAGAGAAAAAGAGGATTTAGTATTATTTATTTTCATATTTTCATCTCTGACTTTAGCTGTGTGTCTGTCGCCCTGAGAATCCCATTATCTCTCAATAACCTGCGAGGCGCCTGTGTGTATCTTCAGCCAGCGGCCATGATTAGTGCACTACTACCACGTGCTACAGCTCACTTATCACTCCACTCCAGCTCTTTCCCTCCGTGTCTGTCCTCCTTCATCTTCACACCCTCTCCATCACAGTCAGCTATAGAGTCTGGGACCGGCCGTAATTGTGGTAGATTGAGCTGATCTCTCGGCCTCACGCCCAGCTGAAATGGAAGATGCAAGATTTTAAATATTTCATTCTTCAGGAGTGATGAAAGGGAAAATATCTCACAAATAAAAAATAAGTTCCATGAAGAGTCCCTAATCGCAGCAAAATCTCCATCTTATTGAGCCATTTGGTCTGTAATTGAAAAACAAATAGAAGACACAAATCGATCGGTGATGCTGGTTGCAGCTTTTCTCTCTTGCCCTTTTATTTGCTGAGATATCTTTGGAAAAATGTGTTTTTATGGCACATATTTTTATTGGCCTTGACCTTTTGACCGATCAGCTCCAAAAGTTAATCATCTGGAGATACACCCCCCAAGTTATAATCGCACCAGGTTTGGAGAAAATCCATCCTCATGTTGTTGAGTTATTTTGTCCACGCACACTCTCACACACAGGGGTGAAAACAATACCTTGCTTCTGGCTAAACCGGCGCGTGGAGTAATAAAAGTGGATGGCTTCATTACTGCGTGAAATAACTGTATGATTACTCTGAGGAGTAAATTGGACAGTTCTCAGAAGAAGAGCTGGGAAATAAAAGCTGTATATCACAGATAACAGGCCTTTGTCGGTCTGGGACATTAATTTACAATGTCAGCATTCCGTATTTTGAATATGCAACAGTAGGATGTAACGCCTGCTGTCGATGCTCTGTGCTCCATCTTCTGCTGCAGTATAACTAGTCTAATCTAATTGTGTAGCCAAACACAACTAAATTGTGTTGAATATAACGGGATTAATGTAGCAGGTTTTGGGAACTTGTATTTGTATTTGCTCAACAATATAAACATTTATTGTCCCAGATTTTCAGATATTAAAGCTGCTGATGCAAATATCAAGCCAATCATCGTTTGGTCTCATCTCTGTTGTCCTCATTTCCTGTCAGTTGACACGCTGTGGCAAAAGTGATCAAAAAGTTGATCTGTTTTTTGTTTCCCCTGTCTTCTCCTGTCTGGCTCTGTTCTCCAAACCATCAATCAAGCAAACAGACCAAAAACATCCGCACACGCCGTCACACTTATTTCACCTGTTTTTGTGGCTTTTCTGAGCTGCCAATCAGAAGGTTGGCCTTCAGGAGGCTTGCTATAAGGAGTCCTTGATTGTGTCTGTGTGGAGCAGAGAGCGAGCAGCTATTTCTATCCGCCACAGTGATCAGTGGGAGAGGCAGCGCGATGGACTGACTTGATGAGCAACACATTGATTCAAGATCTGGAAGGAGTAGGTAAAAGACGTATGCCGAATTTACCCCATGCATGACAAAGATGGCCGAGGCCATGTGAGCTGAAGAATGAAACAATTAGAGTCAGACCTCTGGGGCTGCCATGAAAAGCCACTTATCTGATTAGTGAAAATGAACCTTCAGCCAACTAGAAGAAGTCCTACTCTGTCTCACTAAAATGTTATTACGCTTCATAAAGAACACTGGATCACTGAATCCAGACAGAATATAACTTTTTAATATCAGTTTAAGCCTTTTTAAAGTCCAGTTAATGTCTGGACCTAATTGTCTGGACATTATCCAGATTTTGCAGCAGGAAATTGTGAAACGTTCCCAACATCAGGAACATTTCTGGGGCGTTCAGGTGACGGGTATAGCTGCTGGATAGAGCATGCAGGAGACAGGACGTATCATATGAATTTCACTGCAGAAATCATGCTTTTGTTTGCTGCACTTCCACAACGCTCTCAAATCTCGCTGTCTTTTCAAGTTGACGTCTTCAACACAGTAATGTATGGCACCTCTTTCTCATCCTAAGATAGTTGTGTTGTTTTAGTTTTGTTATTTTGGTCAGTTTTGCATCTGTTTGTCAGAAACTTCATCCAAGCTCTCACTCGCTCACATTGAATTCTCCTGACAATATCTTGCATTGTTCTCACGTGAGCTCACTCAGACATTCTCCGGAGATTTTAGTTCAGGGGCGTGGTCGGAAGAATGTCCGGAGCAATGTACTCGGACATTTGCGCTCTCACATACAGCCCCTCTGGACAATTTCAGGAGAATATCCAGTGTTCAGTGCATGTCTGAAAGCAGCTATGAAGGACAATTTGCATTACATAACTATCTTGTTCAGGGTGTGTCACCCTTAGACCACCAAGGCAGCCCGGCGATTCTCAGAGGAACCCCTCTTAGCTATATGACTATAGCAGCTCCCTATTGACCCACTCCCAGGGGACAGGGGAGGGGATCGTCCTGTCTGCTCTGTCAGTTGTGGGGAGGCTCCAGTCGGGAGACAATACTCCACATCTTCATTTTCTGTCACTACCAGGAGAGATGCACCTGAATCAGTACTAACAACATTGTTTTCATCATGTTAGGGTCAAGTGAAAGCACAACCCATGAGGTCACAACTATTGTTCTCCAGCTCCGTCATTGCTAATGAGGTTGTGTTCAGTTGAGGCTCGCTGCCATTTCCCCGCAGCTATTGTCATTCCGTCTGAATTTGGACCATATTATATCACTCCGACATCAGACGAGTCTATCATCTCTGGGGATGACAATACGGCTGCTGTTTACAGTAAAGATCAGCACTGACAGGGTCATCTGTTCCACCAACCTAATTGTCCGCATTGCCCGCACATGAAGATGAACACAGTCTCTCTCTGCAGTGTGTGGAGAGATTGTAAAGGTCAGACTGCAAAGAGTTGGGGCAGACAATCGTGTTTTGTTGTGACTGAACGCTTGTCACAGCTCTGTAAGACGCTGGCAGGGTCGTTCATCATTGGAAGTCAGACACAGGGCAGGCAAGAATTCATCAGAGGTGCTATACTGCTTCAACTCAATTCTAAAGTGAAGCAGTGTTTTCCAGCTCAGCAGGTTTACACACACATGGAGCCATGATGGAGGAGAAATGGATTTACTAATGTGTATTTCCTTCACAGCTTTTTATTGTCATCAGTTGGTCATTAGTTTAATTTTCCTTGAAACCTGATTCTAGTGGAGTAACACAATAGCCTTGTGCAATATTTGACAACTGTTTGCAATAAGGGCCACCACTCTATACTCCCTGTTTTGCAGGATCAATGGATAAGGCTGCTGCTATTCTATATTGTTCTTACGATGAAACAATCTCATGAAAACAGCTAAAACTACAAGAGCGGTTGTTTGTCTTCCCTAAAGCATCTATAGCGCTAAACCCATGGTTTATATAGAGATATAAAATGGCTGACACATAAAGCTAGACTGATGATACTTTGAATTTGGTACAGATATCCACAATTGATGAATCCTACTGGTTTCCTTGATCCGTTAAGCACCAAATATTTGATTTTGAGTAGAATTGATTGACAACTGAAAGACTGCCTTAAAATCTGGAACAGATGTTTAGATTCCCCCTCAGGAAGAATTTGTTGTCACTTTGGCAACCAACAGCTTTTCATCTGGATAAAATTTGAATTTATTTGAATTTCTAAGTAGCCCCAGCTGCCGTTTGTGTTTAGCACCAATTAACCGATTATCATGCAAACATTTGAGACTAACATGATGGACATGGTTATACCTTGCACCTATGTCATTGTTGCTGGTCTCTCTATTCTCTCTCTCTCATGTTACAATCTGTGGTATATTAATCAGGTACCACAGTACTTTTACCATAGTGCATACTCAAGTACACAGTATGGTACATTCTATAGTAAACAGTCTGGATAAAACCATAGTACAAGTACCTTGGCAACTAATTCATGTCTTGATAAGGAATTGTTGACAAGAAAAATCCTGAAATGGACCATCCCTCTCCTTTAAGCTGTTTTTGCTTCCTGTTCTTAGAATCTGAAACAGAACAATAATAAAATCATAACTTGTCATAATGGCTCATAATTAAGACTGATTCATTCTTTGTTCAGCTGAATGAACTGGGTACGTTGTCACTACAGGGACAGGAAGTTACAAGGGGGAAGCCTGACAAAGGTGGGACAGATGGGGGATCTTTACTGGAAATCACTTTACTCACGGGCCCTTTGTCACAGCTGAAACATCCTTTGAGCCGCTCAGAAAGTAAGTTGATTTCAGCTAAAAAAGGCCACTTAAGAGAACAGAATGATGTGGTGATTGTGGCGTACAGGTGCCATCCTGTATTGTGCTGGTTCCACGAAGAAGTGGGATTTTGAATATCGGATGAATCAATTTGTTGCCTCAAGCCGATGCTCAAAATGAATTATGTCCGTGGTGTGTTGTTTACTCGCAGCTGACCTATTCTCCTGTCTGTGCGAGATGCAGCTATCCCCATGTGGAAAAAGTTCAAATGTCATGTTAAAAATAAATCCTGATTCTGCCAAAGGGATATTTAGTATTCCTTTCATGTTTTGCCTCCTTCATCATTTTCCCCGATCCCTTCCAAAACGTAGCTTTTTCACCCCCCCCCCCCCCCACCCCCCCGAGTTAATATCAGCCAGTTAGAGGCATTAAGGCGACTGAGGCCTTCAGATGTGGGGGCAGGATTGATTGATTGATTGATTGGTCGTCCGCAGTTCATGTGATGTACTGTAGCGTTTGCAGATAATAGCTTTGTGGTGAGGTTCAGTTCTCCAACACGACTTCCAGCATTTCGCGCACGGTCCACACACACACACCCACTGAGATTGATTCTCGGGGGCCGCTGTCAAAACTTAGATGGAGTTTAGGTAAGAATCACTGAAGTGCTGAATTGAGAAATACACCCAGGTTTGTTGCGCCGTGATAGGTTTCTGTTAACTCCGAAATTGAGCCTTTTCTACTTTCTACTTAACTTGTTTTTGATCACTCTTGTTTAACATGGGGGGGGGGGTTATGCTTTTGTGTGACCAGTCTCGAGTTGTGCGACCGGTCTCAAGCCTCCTCCTGTCCTTTGCTCCCTGTCAGACGCCCCTGTCACTGTCCTGCTGCCCTGCCACCCTGCCAACCAACGGCCTGCCTGCTGCCACACTGACGGAGCTGAGAATCAGTGTAGGCTGACACTCAGGGTGACTCACCGGCCCCAGATGGGTTCTCTAAAGACGCCCTTACACAACCAACATCCCCGACACATCCAAAACAGGAACAAAACAGAACATTGGAGACGAATGCTCCTGAAAGTTTGGCTTTTAGTTAGTGACTTTCTAAGCTTTTTACCAAGAAGGTTCCGTTCTGTTCTTGCAGATCTATTCTGTATTTCAACATTTCACCATTTTCACAGGGAATAATTGGGGGATCTTGATTTAAAAAAAGAAAGTACATTTAGGGAGTTGATATCCATGAAAGTGTGAAATTTCGTGCAGCTTGATTGAATTTAAGGGACTGTTGGGCTTTGACAATTTTGCATGTACTCATCTCTTTATTCTCTCCACATGGTTTCAGAGAGTAGATTTTTTTTCCAGTGCAGGAGAAACAGAAGTTGCATGCTGAAAACAAATCATTCATTTTTCACCTGCAGCGAAGGGTATCAGGGACGTTTGATCCAGGCTTGATCAAACAGACACAGGTAGGTCTGTTCACAGATCTCACAACAGCTGCAGGTGTAACTGAGTGTTTTTATATGAGCTCATGTGCATGTGTACAGCTGGCCTCAGCACAGATATGGCTCTTGATGGGTGCCAGGGAAAACACAGGCAGAATAAAAGAGATCTTGATTGTGTGTCAAGCTGAAATATTTGAGATGGATTCCCTTAATGGATATTTGAAAATGTTGACGCAAAAAAAAACCATTTCTTATCCTGCATTTGAATCCACACTCCATAACAATGCAAGTGTTTTGCATCTCAATTCATCATCGGCTGCAGAAAGTTTTCTTCTCTCTTGGGAGTTGGGTTTTCATCTTAGTTATCATTTATTTAATTTGAACCTTCTCTACCGAGGTCATCCGGTGAAGTGGGGCGAGTCAGGCTGGAGGTAGTCGGTGCTAAACTGGAGACAGCTAACTCAGCTTGATTTGACAGGTCAGTGATGCTGTGGGGGCGGAGCTGGACTCTGGCGGGGGTGTCAGAAAGAAAGATGATGTCAGAGTCACAGCTTGGACAATGTCTCCCACCAACTCCATGACATGCTGGCTATAGCACAGGAGTACATTCAGCAACAGACTCATTACACAGAGACACACCACAGGAAGTCACTGCTGCCTGCGGTTGTCAGACTTTATGATTACTCCCTCGGAGTGTCAGACACTCGGAGTCAATAGACCCACTCTGGATTTATTGCACCCTGTAAGAACCATAATTTATTAATATTCATTATAGTTATCTAATGTTATCCTCTGTTGTATATCTCTAATGCACATACAGTATTTTAAACAAACTTTTATTTGACTCTTTCCTATATATTTTTTAAATATTTCTATTCATTGTAATTCTCTATACATTTATATTTCTATTCTTACCTGGAGCGACTGTAATGAAACACAATTATCCCAGGGGATCTATGAAGTTTTTTCTGATTCTGATTCTTACTTTGGCTTTAGCTTTTCTGATGACTTTGCAGCAGGTAACGATTCTGTTGTCGCTATGATCTCTGGCGTCTGCAACTTTGACGTCTGTGTTGCTGCCCTTGATCGAAAATCCAAGTAATGGTAAATGCAGAGAGATAAGCAAAGACTAGTTGAAGTTGAGCAGTGATACCTACTTTCAGTTACAGTTCCACCTCGTCATCGGTCCAGAAAAAAGAAAGATCTGCTCTTACATTTTACTATTGCTGTTCCTCATTTATAGTATTTGCATCCAACTACAAGTAGACATGCGGCACATTCTTACACTCAGCACGAGTTCCCACTCACCCATCAAGTAAATGAAGAATAAATTGAGAAATCTCTCTTTCTTCTCTCAGAAGACTCTTTGTGTCTTTCTTTCCTTTGATTTCTCGACAACCGCTCATCGGACCAAGTTGATATTTCATGATTTTGTTGCTGGGGACTCGCAAAAACATCATTAGTAGTTATTGAAATTTTAACTGTGGGTTGCAAAATATTAAAATGGGGATGAAATGTCTGCTGTGGCACTCCTGTGGAACTGGACCTGCTGGGATGGATGTGTTTGTGATGTATGAGGTGTATACTACCTGGGAATCAAATCAAAATCCCAAGCATGTACATCAAGTAAATAATATACCTCATATCAGTGATATATGGATCTGAGAGTGTGTGTGTGTGTGTGTGTGTGTGTGTGTGTGGCTGCATCTTTATGTAGTCTTCGCTGTGCATGGAAATCTGCCTTTCATGGCTTTCTGTTCTGTGGTCTTATACAAGCTATAGAAGAACGTTAGGCTTTAAAGCTGAGATGTATGATGTATGACACACACACACACACACACACACACACACACACACACACACACACACACACACACACACACACACACACACACACACACGGCACAGAGCCGTTCAGTAGCAAAAGGGTTTGACGAAGGTGTCCCTAAATAATACATGAGCAATAATTGAGGGTCTTCACCGTTAGCATTTGTGTTAGGTAGCCTTACATGTAACTAATAATTAACAGTGTTCCCTGACAGTGATTTCCACCCACATATCACTTCATATTAACCACGGAGGGAAGGAGAAAAGGCCAAGTGGGATCACGTATTGCTGGGAGGCAACTGCATGACATATGAAGGAGAGAATTAAAAAGATAAAGATAGCAAGGTTTTGTTCTCTCTCTCTCTCACTGTCCGTGTGTGTGTGTGTGTGTGTGTGTGTGTGTGTGTGTGTGTGTGTGTGTGTGTGTGTGTGTGTGTGTCTGTGTCTGTGTCTGTGTATGTGTGTGTGTGTGTGTGTGTGTGTATGTGTGTGTATGTGTGTGACGGCCGCAGAACTGTGGGCTGTAATAGAGAAGAGAGAGCATTAGGCACACGCAACACTGAGGCAGCGGTAACTTGCGGCAGAGCTCCACAGAGTCCTCTCCATCTGTAATCAGTGGAGTGAGTGGGGAGTCACACTTTCTTTTTCCTCCACACAAACAATCCCCATCTCTCTCTCTTCCTGTCTGTCTCCTTCTTTATCACTGCTTTTATTTCCTCTCATCCCCCTTTTCTTCTGCCCTCTGTAACTTTATTCTACATTCATCCATATTCATTTGCTGCTAGATACGTTCTGTAATATTGTTTTTGGAAATCTTAACGTACATGCACAGATTTCAAGGCAAGACAATCTTAGTCATGTAGCGCAGAGCTTGCATTAAAATATGTATTCAGCATCAACATGCACTGAAGAATGTAAGAAACGAGCATGAACGTGTGAGGGGAAATATTTATTGCCTGGTCATTTTAAGCAGACGTAAAAAACCCTCGTCAAAAGTCCTGTATGTTATTTGGTTACAAAATGGCGGCCCTTGCCTCTCCAGATGCACACATCTGTCTGGTATGCATGTGACATCATTCAAAAGTGTCTCCTTTGGGTGATACCTCACCTAAACACGACGCCGTCCGAGCTGTGTACTTCACGTTTAACAATAAGCCCGGTCACTTTAAACTCCTCTTTGCACTTCACGTCCCACCTCCTCTTTCTCATCTATCTCTTCCCCACTTGCTGAGTCTTATATAGCCACAAATAGCCCTCAGTAATATTACCTGCTGTCTGTCCTCCTCGTCCCCCCCGGTCTTTCCATTCTCTCCATCCGTCCGCTGGTCTCAGGCAGGGTTTTCTGTATAACACCAGCTCCCTTAAGGAGCCAATTCATGAATAAATGAATGGAACTGGCAAATGATAAGGAGATTGCTCTTTTTATTGTGTGTGTGTGTGTATCAGAGAGAGACTCCACTCTAATGAGTCCATTTACATGAATTACCTTGACTGCACAAACCGTAACTTCCTCCAAAATACAGTCTATTATCACAATTTTGTATCAAAGCAACATCTCAACATTTCATCCTTATTTGCAAATAAGATAGAGTCAATTCTGAATTCAGGATTTATTTGTAATCTCTTTCTCCTCTTAATCTCCATTTTAACCCTGGTTTCAAACACTGCCACTGTAACGGTCTGTCAGCCTGTGGCCTACGTCACTTCACTGTATGTATGAACCCCATTACTCCTTGTGTCTCCTCATGTCTCCTTGTGTCTTCTCATGTCTCCTCAAGTCTCCTTGTGTCTCCTTGTGTCTTCTCATGTCTCCTCAAGTCTCCTCGTGTCTCCTCATGTCTTCTCATGTCTCCTTGTGTCTCCTAATGTATCCTTGTGTCTTCTCATGTCTCCTCAAGTCTCCTCGTGTCTCCTCATGTTTTCTCATGTCTTCTCATGTCTCCTTGTGTCACCTCATGTCTCCTTTTGTCTCCTCATGTCTTCTTGTGTCTTCTCCTGGTTCAGGATCCACACAAAAGAATCTCGTCCTGACAAAGCTGCCACTGTTGCCAGATGTCACAGGAATGATATAACTTTGTTAAATCTGCCTTGTTAGCAGTAAAACAAAGAAGAGGAGGAGTGTTCAGCAGACAGGTGCTATAGATCTGCATGTCATTGAACGTGCAAACACACACTGCAGCATGCAGAGCACACAGTAGCTGCCTGGTGGAGCCGTCCTCACTCTTTCCCTTTAATTGACCGAGTAATAAGGTCCTGAATGGAGCGTTTGCTTGGCTGTTGTCATTGAGAAGGTCAGAGCTGTCACTTGTGTGTGAGCGAATCGTTTGTATACACACACACACACATACATGTATTTGCTGTGGTGTGTGCTTGTGTGTGTTTAAATGCTAGTGTTGTACTCTCAGGACTGATTAAGATGAGATACTTAGCAAAGGGGAAGCGTCTTCTTAGAGTGAACTTACACAAGTAATTTGCAGCTTGTTAATATAAAGAAAAAGAAACTCAACTCATTCAGTATCAGGCCTCGTTGAGGTGAAAACAGAAACCAATGAAGATTTATTTATGAATTACTTTCACTAACTGGGAGACCCAAGCTTTATGTTGGAAGATGACTGATACATGATCTTTAAAATCTCTTTTTGATCTCACTTTTGTATTCTGCTGTATTTACTTTTGTGACGACCCCCTCTAGCCTGACCCATGATAATGACACTTTATATTCCTCTCTATCGACACTCATTGAAACTGAGACTATAGAATTCCTATGATGTCTGTAGTCCACACATGTCAGTCAGATGTATTGCTGAAGACCCTTGAAACCTCTGAATTCCTTTAAGAGCTTCTCTGACCAAAATACTTTGGAGGCAATTAATATTTTTGGTGCATTAGTAGTGAAGCAGCAGTGGCAGTGATAGTATAAGAAGTATTAGTGGTGGTTGTGCTTGTGCTGAAAATCAGAATAAAGGTGCAAAGACACAGTTGGGATGTCCTCAGAAAAGCCTTCTCCTCCAACACACAGTATATATGCAGGTTTAATTGCTCTCACCATTATGGCCTAAAAGGACTTCAGCCAGGAGCTTTAATAAGACAGAACATGGCTGAAACCCAAAGTGGCATGTCCTATTAGCACAACATAAAGAGAGCGGGATAGCTCAGCCCGCAGTGTCACCGGCTGAAGCACTTTAGGAGAGAAAGCCTGTCGCCTGGCCAATCACCACAAGCTTTAAAACACTGAGCGGGTGTTGAGCTCCTTCCTGCTCATGTTTCAATAGTTTGACAAGGTTTACATTCGGTTTTATCAGTGGATCATTTAAATCAGCTAAATTACAAACATGTTCACAGCAGCTTAGCTTTAGTGATTCGTGCTTTGTGTCTTGCTGTTATTGGAATATGAAAATGTTGAAGGAAATTGAGACAAAAGAGGAAAACTGATTTGTTTTTTTAACCCTGTAAAGCCTCACTCATTCATTTATGATCAGGAAAATCTATTTTTTTCAGAATGAAGGAATCTTTGGTGCCTTTGACTAAATACAAAACATCTAGATTTTTTATATATTTGATACGGCAGGTTTTTATGACAATAATAAATATAAACAAACTTAATTCCATGTACATTCTTTTCACATCTTACTTCAATCAGTCTGTAATGCGTTTCATTTAGCTTTCTCACAAATGTCCATCTCGCATTCTATTAAACCAAGGCAGAATACATTTCAACTATTTCTCAGGGAGAGAAAAGGAGCAAATAATATTAATGGAATCATACAAAGTCTCACATCATGAATAAGATCCACATATCCCAAATCTGATCACATTTGTCTTTTGGGATTTAGAAAGAACTATTTAACAAGTTAATCCTTGAAGGAGGATTTCAGACTACACCAACATAGATAAGTGACAGGTCACCTGATGTGTTTGATATCTGGTAATGAGGAGCTTGTGTGTGTGTGTGCGTGCGCGCGTGTGTCAGATTAGAGACGAGAGGTGAGGTTTCAGCTTCAACTGTTGCCAAACCTCATCCTTCATTAAAAGTTGAGTTAAATCGCTTTGTACTTTTTCTCCTTTTGCCTGCAAATTACCCTCAACTCTCCAAGTCAGATGTTCTCTGTGTCTTGATTTTAATCCGAAGCGAGGAGACAGATACAAGGTTGAATTCTTATTTTCCCATTTGTCTGTCTCTCCCTAGATTAAATAATCCAGAGGAGTAGAATTTGGCACTTAATCCAATGTGGAGACTTCACCTTGGCAACAATCAGGATTGGACTCATTTTCAATTTGTCCATTGGCATTGACACACAAGTTCATTATACTGGTCTGATGCAATATGGATTAGCACTGTTCTTCCACCTTCTGCGTCAATACATTATCTCAGATCAATAAAACACGCTGCTGCTCATCGTAACCCACACCAGCTTTCCTTGTACTGGCTTTGCACCGGTTAAAACAGTATTAACAATAATGATGTGTTTTGTCTTATGAAAAGCATGATTGAACATTATGCACCTCCATCTTTTGCATCTTGTACAGTAACTTCCACTTTCAGTTGAGTCTGTGTTAAAAGTGTCTGTTTTTTGTTTATTTCATGCAGTCAGTAATTCTTCAGGGACTAAAGGGGACTCATTAATGAACATCCCTCTTGTCTAACTTGAGGTATGATAAAACTTAAAGCACTCATACTCATGACTCATACTAAATCGTTTGTATCACAGCCCACCGCTATTCCCTGATAATGAGGACACCTATAAGAGCTCGTGGCTGTAAATCGGTTTCAAAGAAATGCAATTTGGCCTTATCCTCACAGATTATATCAAAATATTCTGGCAGCCTGTATCAATGGCTTTATGCATACCTATATATATATATATATATATATATATATATATTTTTTTTTTTTTTTTTTTATTTAGTGCCTCGATGCTGATCATTATCAGAAATTATATTATATTGTGGAGACTAGTGCTCCTTATGAAATGGCATCCTGACACACAAAATAAATTATATTGTTTCTTTGTAAAACAAAAATGTTCTATTTAAATCGTCAGTTCATTTTAGGTATTATGTATAAAAGTTGAATAGATTTTTACCAAACAGTCCAAAGTACCCGCCTCTCGCCCAAAGTCATCTGGGATTTCTGGAGTTAATTTTGGTGATAATCCAGCTGCAACATTGAATAGCTGGTGGCCATTGCAGAGAGCTGTAGTCCACGCTGTACACTGGATAATATATAACAGAAATATTAGGTGTTAGGTGCTGGTATGGCTAACGCTGTTAGCATTAGCCATACCAGCTGTCAGCCCTGCTGGCTGTATCCCTCCCCTCTGAATGCCAATCCAAACCTATAGCGATTAGTCCCATTAACATGCTGGAGATGCAGAAACACTGAGGAGGAGGCAGAGGGATCCTGACCTTATCAAAGACTGAGCAGCAGAGGGCCTGCTCAGAATATAGAGTAACCTTTTTTCAACAAAAAGTGAAAAGTGTGCTCAGAAAAAGCTGAATTGTTTGGTTTTTCGTTGTCCTGCAATGTTTCCGGAGGCTGGTCTCATTTTAACTTCCTGTTAATGTCAATAAATCTCATCAACGCTACAAAACCTAAAATTAGGTGTTCTACTAACAAGTATTTTTACAACTTCATGTGGCTAAACAAAACTACTCTTGACAGATATTTCATCATTTTGAACATAGCCGCTGTATATTTACATTTATTAGAGTGAAAATGCAGCTGCAGAGTTCTTCCAGAATAAACTACACTGGCTGTGTTCACTTTAATGAAGAAAAATGACCAAACAAAAGCAACTGTGAATGTGGATGACAACGCTGTGGGGCCACAAGCAGGTTTGTCACACTGAAAGAACTTGTTAGGATAAATAAATGCTGATTTTCTTATCTACCTTAAGGGAACTGTTAAAAACTGCATATATTACATCTATATTTACAGTTAGGTAGCCTGTTAATAATAATTTGTTAATTATCAGTGAAGCTAAGGCTCATGAGAAAGCATTTGTCTTTATGGTATTTGGTCATAAAACAAAATTGCACTATTAAAAAAACTAAAAATGCTCAAATTTGAATCTTTGCTAGATGAAATCCATCCATCTAAATCTGTCCCCAAATGTATTTTTCATCATCGACATTAAAATCCTTAGGAGACAGTAATGGCAAGAGAGATTTCACTCAGATAACATCCTCCTTGGTACATAAGGAAAAAAAAGAATCACCAAAATCATTCATGTCCCCCAGAGGATGTAGACTATATTCATACAGTACAGAGACTACACCCTCCACATGACCGCCTGCGTCACATCCAGATTTCATGGCAGTCCATCTAATAGTATTCATGTTTATCCCTTGCCTCCCCAAAGCAATACCTTATGAAGTAGCACCAGTTTCATTGTTACCAGCGTTTGCCTAAAATCGCACTATGGAGAACTCTGAAGCCTAGTTTTACATAACGCCGGAGACACGGACAGAGACACTTAAGAAGAATCTTGCACTATTGACGTAGATCGGCAACAGAGGTTTGGAGACAGACTCGTGACACGTGAAAAGGAGTATAGTGATGTTGTGAGGTCAAACGCAGAACAGTATAACACACAGTCAAACATGGAGCCTCATCTCCCTGAGTGTGACCTGTGTATGATAGAGGAAGAAGATGTGGTCCCTCAGTCCCCAGGCTTTCCCCCTGTTGGTCCCCCAGCTGTGCCCTCACCAGGCAGGGCATCGATCTACGCTTGCCTGCCTCGACTCCCATGCTCAGGACCCTTCATTAGGCCCCGCCTGCAAGTGTGGATGCTCTAATTGGCGAGGGCCACTGAGAGCCAGCATCCTCGTCTGCCGCGCTCTCAGAGAAATGGTGGCCAGGCATCAGCCGCTCACACTAATCTTTCCCATTATCCTCTGCTCTTCTGTGGGAGTGGGAAAAACAGCCTGCCTGTTTGTGTGTTTTTCTGCGTGTTATATTTTTGGGTGTTTCTATTTATCTTTGCACGCTTTGTTTGCTTCCTCGGGCTAATGGAAGTGCAGGCCTGATCAGGTCATGTGACATACAGAACATCATTGCACCCACAGCTCACGCTTCGAGGACAGTGTCGTGGGGGCAAGTGGCCATTTCCTCTGTTCTGCAGGATGTTTTTCATGTGAACTTGCTGTGCTGCTTGGCACTGCACTTCCTGTTGTGCAGGCAACCCAGACCCATTCATTAAGAGCTTTTACAGCAGAGTGGCACATAAATCCTGCAAACTCTGCCCATCTGCTTTATCTGTGTCCCAGCTGAACATCCACATGAGAGTTCAAGGGTTTTATTTTCATTCACTGCTCTTCTGGTGATTCATACTTCTCTCTCTCTCACACCGTGGGCCTCATTTCATTCCTTAATCATTATGATTGAACATTTTAATTTAGACATTAGAGTAATTTACAGCATGGCAATAATAATTTGCAGGTCAGTTACAATTTTCTCCAGCCCTAATGAGAAATTATATTAAAGTATTTTTATTTACTGATACTCTTTCCACAGGGTAGAGCGACAAACAGAAAGAGAGGGCGAGAGGGCAAGAGGGTCAGGGCAGCTCTCAAAGGAGGTACTGGGCGGAGAGGAGAGAGGGGGTAAAACCAGTGTAAATGTATCTTTTCTGCTGGCTTTACTGAAATTAAACTTTATTATTATAGTATTATATAAGGCAACAAAGCAAGTCAGTGAAGTGGACAGACCGGAAAAAAGAAAAACAATTAAAAGCAAATGCAGTAGCTAAATCAAGTCAATCAGGAGAGAAGGAAAAAAAGACATGGCAAATTTCATACCACCGCCATGGCCCAACAGTCCCGTTTAATTCAATCAAGCTGATTACTCCACACACTCATAGATATCAGTCCCATAAATGTGCCAGATTTCTCTAATTGAGATCCATATATTATTTTTTAAGAAAACTGTTAAAAAAGGTTGAGAAAATCCACACTGATTTTAACTGACACATGAAACCCAGTAGTTTCTGTGCAGTCTTCCTTAGAGTAAAACAAATAAGGTGGGTGGGACAGAGATTATACATAACAAACTACATAAATATAACATAAACAGGGTAGAACATTGTCTTTTCTGTCTCTCTTTATATATACTGTATAAATTTATCCTTGTGATTGAATATTCATAGGAGACAACGCCTGTCATTTATTTGAACCAGTCATCAATAACGGGCTGTGTTTGACCTTGGCAGAGAGAAATGTGAGCTGTGCCAATAAAGCCTCCCGCTGCGAATCCAAAGTTTTGACCCGTCTCCTAATGATCACCTCTGGACAGATTTTTGGAGCAATTTATGCATCTGCTCTCCAACACTTCTGAACAGTTGTTTTTCAAAAAGGAAAAATCTAATGAATGGCTGGCATGAGCCATAGTCTTTTCTGTTATGTCTGGATTTAAATCTCTGAGAAAAAATACTCAATATTTAACGTACTTGTATGTAAAAAATGTTTTACTATTATTGTTTAAAAGAATGAACATTTTTAACACGTAGATATGCTGTATATGTTATGAAATATTTGTTTCTGTCTTCCTTGGTATCCATGGTTTCATAGAAATCGAAGAAATACGATATAGCAGATTGGAGTAGTGGTTAGCTATATATTGTATAGGGGAGCAGGTGGGCGTCTGATAATAAGTGTTCCCTTTTTCTTCAGATAAGGTGGGTGAGTCATCTTGTCTAAAAATGAATGAGAGTGGAAAATAATCCAAACTGTGCTTCTTTTTGTTCCCAGTTATTTTGAGTCAATCAGCCTCTAATGAGCAGCAGAGCTTCTGCAAAGTTCAGTGAATTTAGGAATGACAGTAACACAGTCAGGTCCAGATGGTCAGGGTGGTAGTGCACTGTGGTAACTTATAGTATAACAAAAAAAAATGAAAATGAAAATAAAGATTGTATTACATTAAACAGGTTGAGGACAGTACAAATGGCAGCAGAATAAATAATTTCCACAAGTGACAGGTGCATGTTTGTATTGAAGAGGAGTTCAGGTAGATTTCAGTAACAGTTCTTGTCGTTGAAATTTACACAACATATTAAAGACAGTATTCTACCACTGCACGAATTGAAGAAACAGACTACAGACTGGTCATTGTGCTCTGATACTGAGCTCCTCGACACAACATATCTGGGTCAACGTTTCCATCTAGTGGAGAGAAATCAGGTCACAGCTACAAACGCCATCTGCTACAGCGATGCAGTTTGTGACCGATGCACTTCTGCTCCATCTATCTATCTATCTATCATCGTGTAACAACGCTTTATATGTTCAGTTAATGTACAATACACTTTATACTTTTATTTGTATTTACACTTTACACTGTTTTAAGCCTCTTTAGACTCGTGTTTTATTTACTGTATCGTTCTCCAACCAGAAGGTCGGTGGTTCGATCCTCAGTCTTCCCCAGCTGCATGCCGAAGTGTCCTTGGGCAAGATACTGAACCCCTTAATGGCCCCTTATATATGTTGAATGCACTTATAGTGACTTTGAATAAAAGCGTCCACGAATTGATACTGTAATTATGGCACAATAATTTCCTTTGTTAAAGTCTTATCTTATCTTATCTTATCTGATCTTATCTTATCTTTCTTATCTTATCTTATCTTATCTTATCTTATCTTATCTTATCTTATCTTATCTTATCTTATCTTATCTTATCTTATCTTATCTTATCTCATCTCTATGTGCCTGAGGAGAACTCATGAACTTTGAAACGAGTGAGGCATCTCGCCGCAGGACCACCTTTGGTTTTTGCTTCCCGCTCGGCGTGCGTCATGACGTCAGAGGGGTACGGAGGGTGGGCAGAGTGCGGGACGTACGGTGCTCGGACGGCAGCTGAACGTCCGCGTCTCAGCCTCAACACTTCACTGTCATCCATGTAAGTGAGGATTATATCATGTGTTGTTGTTGTTGTAGTTGTTGTTGTTGTTGTTTACCGTCTGTTGTGTTTGTGTGCCGTTAGCCAGAGCAGCCGTTGATGTAGATGTTGCACCGCATTAGCAGCAGCAGCAGCAGCAGCAGCAGCGCGGTGCGGTGCGGTGCGGTGCGGTGCGGTGCGGTGCGGTGTGGTGTCACAGTAACGGGACCGTTCACCTGAGAGTCACCGACTGGGAACACTCACATTTCACCGGCTTTACCTCACGTGTTGTCCCAACCGGCACTTTCCCCCGTCACCGCTCTACTGGTTCCTCCACAGTTACGTGATCAAGAAACGTGACTTTCCCTCGCGTCAGTTCATCTCCTGTGTCGGTATGTGAACAAGAGAAGAATCCCAAATGTGTGATTTGTCCGATTCACGTGACGTCTGGAGATGAAATCATTCGCTCTCAAGCCTCTTGTTTTAGGACTTTTGACAGCTTGTGATGGACTCTTGGAGGGAGGTGGAGGTGGAGGGGGGGGGGGGGGTCGGTTCCAGTGAATCCATGTAGTTCGTGTGTTCGTGTCCTATTATGCTGTCATGTGAATGTGTGTCAGTGGCTCATCATATCAGCCGCAGCCGCCTACAAACCCCACACAAGTTTTAATCAACCCTTATTTCGGTCTCTACTCAACTAGCTAATGCAATCTTTAATGGGCTCAATACATTTCATGGCCTGGGGAGCGATGATGGCTGCCCGCAACATATTATTACCAGTGTCTGGGAGACAGATGCATTTAGAGGATTACAGTTTCCATCTCACTTTTTCCCTCCTCCTTGTTGCAGAGCTGTGGGGCCTGATGCAGCAGGATGTCGTCTCCTCTGCAGTGAAGGAAAGCTGCTCCAGCGTCCCAATGATGGACTGAAGGTTTGTTTCAATCCCTTTCACTCTACTCATCCTTTCTCATGACAGGGAGACTGCACAGCACTTATAGTATGACACACATGTACAGGGTCTGCTAGGACATGATACAGCATATCCCACTATCTTTTCACCCTGCTGTGCTAAGTGGCTGAGAGCTCAGCTGCCCCTCCAGGGCTCAGCTCACGCAGCCATTCATGTCTCACTACGATGGTCAGACCACCAGGATGACGCTGCCCTCCTCCTCCTCCTCCTCCTCCTTCTCCTCCTCCTCCTCCTCCTCCTCCTCCTCCTCCTCTGCACTCACGTTGTTTCTTCCCTTTTGGGAGCTGAGCTAAGAACTGAGAGACTTTGTACATGTGTGATGTGCTTGTGTGTATCTGTATGTGTGTGTCTGTTTGCGTGCATGATGCTAACTCTGTACTTTCTAAAAATGATGTGCTCATCTTCAGCTTAATGCAACAGTTCCGCACTCAGTGATGTGCTCATCCTTTAGATCAGATCACACGATTACCATAGCTCCCTGTATGCTTGCCTGGCTGACACAGAAGCTTGATTGATTGGCTGTGTGAACATGAAACCAGCATTTGTCACTAGAAATCTGCAGCCAATGGATTAGCAAGATTAAAATGAGAAGTGGATTGTCATTAGTTTATGTATTTATATTGGTAGAGGCTTATTTTGATGGTAAGGACATTTATTTTGATTTTTGTGTGTTTTATATATGTAATGTTGTGTTACTATTGTATGAAGTTATGTTTCTTGTAGACCGGCTGCAGTCGTTCCGTTGTTTACATTAAATAGAACAAGCTTTGTGTGTCGAATGATCTGTGTGCAATAGGTCTTTCTCTTAAATCATTAATTTAAAAACTTAACATGTAGTAATTGTAGTTCTGCAAACTAATAACACATCCAAGTACACACACACACACACACAAACTGTATATCTAAACTTTATATTCTACCAGTTTGTCTTTATTACCAATGTGAATCCTTCACAAGGAAAAAATAATGTCCAGGACAGAAGACGTTAACTTAAGGCAGCTACTGGTGCTTAGATATCTTCTAATATTGGCCTCTAGCTGTGACTGTGAACATGGATGTGTGAGTCTGTGAACATGGATGTGTGAGTCTGTGAACATGGATGTGTTAGCTTTGTGACTGTGCTGCCTCCTCGATGTACCTGTTTTCACACCTACTGGATGTGAATGTAAAGGCCTCAGCACCTGGCAACGCTGAATAGGAGAAGTGTTATGGAAGATGGATAAACTGGTGCTTTATATGATGCTACAGAACATTCTAGCACATTTAATGATGAGATTCTCCCTCAGTGTTCTCTTATTTATAGGCTGCTGTTCGGTTGCCACGCTCTGCTGCAGAGGGCATTGCACTGCGGGCGCATATCCTGGGTTGCCTGGGTTCAGTTCTTGGCGGTAGTACCCCCAGCTTGGTTGTGCATTCCAACAAACGTAATTGGCAGTTTGTGAGTGGGAAGCCAGTGAGGGGCCGCGTCTCTCGGCAGTCGACCACGGAGCAACTTTAAGCTGCTCTTCAAAGTATCCCTTGGTCTTGGTGTTTATGTCTTAATTGAATTTACTGCATCACTCTACTATGAACTGGACAAAGTGGATCTCTTAGGCCTTTTTACAACTTCCATGCAGTGCACATTGTTGTCAAGCCTCTAAAAATATAAAAATGAACACGTGAACCCTGTCTCTGGACACAACACAGTGTTTTTCATACATTTCTCTTTGACATGTTAGTTTAACATTAATTTGACATCCAATCACCAGCATTATAAGATCCTGGTACAAGCATGCTGCCTGCTTATTGAACCATGGACACGAATGAGATTTACTACTTAGGAAGAAAAATTATATATATATATATATATATATATCCATTTTGTTCGGTATCAAAGTTTAGAGCCTGACCACATCATTTCTGCATTGCTTATTCTGTAAAATAAAAGTTGACATGCCCATACCGCTATGTCTGTGTCGGGCTGTATTTAGTACCCAGCCTGAATACCAACAAAAGATGTTTGTGAAGCTCCTTTGTCCTTTTCCCCCAAACAAATGATGCAGTGTTCAGTAACGGATTCAAAAGGATTCAGATAATCATTTTTTTCACCTCAGTGGAGTCGAAAACAATCATCGAGCATCGTTCACACAGTGATGGGGCTCTGTTCTAAAGGGGAAGTGCTGTATCTCAGAGAGGAAACACTTTTTCCTTTCACTCCCTGGCCCTTTCTGTCTCGCTCTGTCCCTCACACACACACACCTTCTTCCTCTTCCTGCAGGATTAAGCAGAGGAGTCAAAGTGCGCCTTAATTTAGATGCCACAGACGGATCATTCTTCAAAACTCCCATATGTGCAAAAAGTTTTTCTTCCTTCCATTTCCTTCTGCTGCAGACAGATCGTGTTTCTTCTCTCCAGTAGGACTGACTCCCACTCGTCCAGAATGAAGGTGAAATTCCTTTATAGAGGCTGTGGTTTCTAGTGGCAACGAGCTGCCTGCTTCCCTCGGATCCTTTCCTGTTCGAAAACAGAGGCAGAGAAGAGGCACTTTAAAACACAACTGAGGTCTATGTTTATGTAAGTCTGTATCTTCCAGAGTTACAGTCATTTTTAGTTTAAAATCCCCTCAGTGTGTTGCCCTCAATGTTAATCTGATTGCAGCTTGTTGCTCTCAATGAGTAAATAAGTAGTACAGGTGGACTTCACATAAAAGTCAACAGGGCAGCAGGAGACTTTCCAGGTCAGACATGTTCACAACAACAGAAAAAGGTCCGCAGTGTTCAGGTGAGGGATGGAACCTGGGTAGAGCGTGCAGAAGGCAGGACCCTTATGGACAACAGCTCTCAAATCTCATTGTCTTTCCAATGCGACCACGTCATTGTCTTTTTTCTATCCTGAGATATTTATATATATATATTTTGTCTGTTTTGCTTCTATCTTGTGTTAGAAATGTCCCCACACTGTGCCATTTTCCTGCTGTCAGCATTTCTTTAAATTAAATCAGATGACATTATGAAAATGTCCAGAGCAACTGACTCATACATTTGCGTCTCAACAGTCTGTCCATGTATTTTCACAGCATGTGATGACAAAGGAATCCAACAACAGTCACAACTTCCTGTTATTTCATAAAAATGTTGTCGGTGAAAAAGAGACATTTCATTATTGTCCTGTCTTATTTGAATAAAGCCAGAGGGAATGCAAATGTAACAGTCACCTTTGACTGAATGTCAAAAAATGCTTCACTCTAATAGATATAAGAAGCCAGAAATATCAATTATTGCATATCTGAAAAGGCCAGAAAGGAAATTTTGGACTAAAAAGACTGTATCTCTAGAAAATGTTGACTTCTCATGTCAACTCAGAGAGCTGAAACTCCACTGTAGCTTTATATAAACGTTTGACTTTAGACCTTAGACCCCCCCCCCATCAGAGCTTTAAGAAGGGATTGTGTGATGGCTGAATGTGCTTTCGTTTCCATTTCTTTGCATCTTCTTCTTCATAGATTGTTCACTTTAGAAGCGGCGGTTTGGAGGTCTGGAGAAGGAATTTTATCTCTCCGTCTTGATATTGTTGAACGGCCGACTTCACGCTGAAACCCAATATCACGCTCATAGTATAAGCTTCGAGACCAGAGCTTGGATGCGCAGAGCTCCAGTAACCCCTCCACTGAGCAGGAGAGGTGTCCAGTTACCTGAGCCCAGAGACTGGACTAAAGAGTTATTTAAATAGGTGACAACAAGGACGATTTATGTCGGTTTCTCACCTGCAGGCACCACAAAGAGCCAGATGCCCTCTGGCCTGATAACCTGACAGGTTTCTCTCTTCAGTCGCACAAAGTGTGCGTTGACCCTGAGACACGTTCCCCTTCCCAATTCCATACGGCTGTGCGCCTTTAACACAATCTCTGGTATGAGATTTCAGCTGGTGTGGAGGTGGTTTCCAGGCCGTTGACAGCCGTTGATGCTCTGCCAGAACGGGGTGGAATATGAGCTTCGTTGGCCAAGTCGGAATCCTGCCCCCTCTTAAACACCTATCAGGTTAATAAGTGAAGGCCACTTTGCAGGACTTGAAGTGGATTATATTCACTATCCGATTTCTCCACTGGACAAGTGGGAACCCCCTTTTCAGAACATCTGTCCTACTTCACATCCGTATGCACTTTACATCAGGTCGGACACATTACACCCGCACTGAGTGTTCTTGTGGTTGTAGTCAACATGGACCAGTGTCAGTTCCATGCACGGGGTGAATTATTCATGAGGAGACTTGCTGTCGTGTTCAGCACAGATGCGGAGGTGTCGCTGTTCCGTCACTCACCGTCGTTTCGTTTCACGTCACTGCTCTGATGTCTAGATTCATTCACTGTCAAAGTGAATAAATACAGTGTGGTTTTTACAATCCTTTAACTATCTTTGTTACTTTTGTTTTGTAGCTTCTCACTGCACTGACTCTGATAAAATTCTTTTAGGTAGAGGTTTTCAAATAGCGTTTTTCCCGATAACCGATAGCTATACCTGTACTCCGATACCAGTGCATTTAAAACTTATATAATGTATTTTAACATCTATATGCTACTAACCCAGAGTGGACGTAATGGTTGCTATCATTGTTTTGTGGCTTAGCTCAGTTCAAACCCAGTGAAAAGCAAATACATACAGAGAATGAATGCCGAAGAACTTCTTCTATTTTCTAGTTTTACATATACAATTGAAAAAGAACACATATAAATAAATCTAGGAAAAAACAACCTGAAGTCTTACGTTGCCATTTTACTTCTGGGACTTTCCAGTGTGAAATATTTCCAAATTGCTGGTTTCTTAGCTAGCTCTGTCTTACGATGCACTACTGGAAATCACCTCAAGGCGTGGTATTGAATCAGTACATAAATTTGTGTACTTGCCGACAACTGACACAGCATTTTTAGTTGTATCAGTATCAGAAGATCTCTAGTGACTCACACATATCCAATATTCCTCCTGCTGTTCCTCTTGTGTGAGTTTCGTTGTTTTTCACCGAAATTTGAGTCCGGGGAGGTCACAGGGGAAGTAGTTACAGGATGAACTCATGTAGCCTAAGAGAAATAATAAAATCTGAAATATTATATAAGACAGACAACCTTGTTTGAAACAGTCATCATTTAAAAGTGTTTTTGGCCCCTTTACAAGAATAAATCTTTCATTCAACTTTTGTAAACAAGCCCATGATGTCATTGAGCAAACAGCTGGTTCTTTTCTAAACGTGATTGTGTCGTCTGGTTTGTCCTGTTCCTAAAAAGGCTGGGCGCAGCTTTGGCTGCAGGGCCTCCCTGTGGGTTTCATCTTGCACAATGGGGCGTTGTGCTTGCCTCCGTCAGGGAACTACCTGCCATTCACCTTCTCATTCAGACAAAATCTCAGCCGAGCGCCTGGCTGAACCCAACACGGCCAGGAGAAACACGCCATGAGGCTGGATGCTTTTGATCCAGTCTGGCCTCTTTCACCCCTGTATCCGTTTTCTCGCTTATTCCCCCGACTGATACAAAGAGTCGCGTCTTCTCTTATCACACATTTTGCAGTATGCTGAAGTCATCTCCTGCACTGTCAGGACTGATACAACTGGGCTATTCACTGACTCCCCCCACCCTGCACACACACTCACACACAAATACAATAACGATTGTTCCTGTTTCCTGCCTATGCTGTCATTCTGCAGCTGCTGAATGAGATATGGCCCATTTTCCATCGGTCAAAGACAAAACATAAGCGCATATACGAATGTACGCACACATATGTACACATTTCCACACAATATAATTCCCGCTATATCTCTCTTCCTCGTTCCTTTTCTCTGCCGGTCCGACACAAAAACACACATTCATGCGGCCACACACAAACATCGCTGCCAGAACTCTCTGGCCTAATTCCCCTCGTATTGATGTGTGTCTGTCAGTGAAAGAGGCGCAGCACAAAGAGCAGTGATGGGCCTGTGTGTGGCTCAGAGGGAACAAAGAGCAGTCTATCCCACGCCAGCTCTCAGACCCTTCTGGAAACACTGCACGGGCTTGTTTAAGCTACGGCCATATTTTGAATTAACCGACTGTATATGTTCAGCGATGAACAACATGGCTGCTTCAGTGTCAAAGAGCACCGGACAGATTGACCTCCACTTGTGTTTGCATCTTTTTTTTTATCACAAGAGTAGAATATAAACAGTTAAGAGGAAACAGTGGTCTGGTTATCGCCTCCACTAAAGAGGTAATTTGTTTGTCTCCGTTAGTTTGTTATTTTTGCAGGATTATGCAAATACTACAGAACTGATTTTTTTTTTTTTCATTTTGTTTGCAGTGTCTCCCACAGAATTTATTGCCTTCGCCAAGTAGGTTAAGTCTGCATTTGTTTGTTCATCTGTTTGTTTGTTTGTCCTGTCAGTTGGCTCATGCAAAAAACTACTGGGCGAATTACCATGACACTTGGTGGAGGGATGTGATATGGGTCAGGGAAGAAACCAATTTTGGTGTGGATCCAGATCAGGCGTAAATCTTTCAACATTGTGCGAAGGGGCGTTTTTCAACATTTCAGTTGATGGCTCAGAGAGTAATTCTTGGATCTTATTGCCATGAAATTAATCAGGCATGTTTAGGGGCCTACTATTTATGAGTTAGTGAATTTAAATGTGGTTTCATAAGGGGACTGTTGGCAGAGGAATGCACTCTGGTGCCATTCTGGGTGGATATATGGTTTAAAACTAACCTTTTACTGTAACTACTGACTGCATGCATGCAAGGGCTATGTTGCCCTGTGCAGTGCAGATACATAATTGTGTTTGTATTATATTAAACTACAGATTGTCTGGGTTTTCGCTTTTATATTACCCAGACTGATCATTTAAAAGTTGTGATACTTTATCACTTGAAAAAAGCTTGTTTATATGAAATAAAAAAGATCAGGAATAAAAAATATCATTATTGTTTAATATTTATCACAACACCCCTTTGTTCCCTTTAAGCTGAATCCTGGCTCTATTATATTATTTCACTCATACTTATTACCAGTGTCTGCAAAATGACAAGTTGTGAATGTGTGAGTTGTTCTTTTCTGTTTGTGCCAGAGACCATTTCTCCATCTCATCTGTTGTTAAAGTGGCCAAAGACAATGTGACAGCAGGACTGTGTGTGTGTGTGTGTGTGTGTGTGTGTGTGTGTGTGTGTGTGTGTGTGTGTGTGTGTGTGTGTGTGTGTGTGTGTGTGTGTGTGTGTGTGTGTGTGTGTGTGTGTGTGTGTGTGTGTGTGTGTGTGTGTGTGTGTGTGTGTGTGTGTGTGTGTGTGTGTGTGTGTGTGTGTGTGTGTGTGTGATGAGGGAGGCTGACATGGTTCCAGAGAGGCCATTGTTGGTTGATTGTCATTTGCCTTTGGACATTATTGTGAAACATGCTGACTCACACATGCTGCTGACATCTGTTTATCACAGACCACCACTTTTTAACATGACATTAAATAGAGCTGAACACATGCCAGATGTTGATCTGAGGAGAAAGTGAAGAGAGTAAATTTATTGGTCCGGCACATTTTATATTAACAATTGCCATATATTCGTAGATTTTAAGTAATATACCAAAAGAATACTAGATCGCAGATGCACAGTCTTTTGCTGAAGTATGTTTTACTCGTACAATGTTGAGCAGCGATGAAGTTTTCTGTCAGAACAGGACATTCGTAATTCAAAGACCCATCTGGTGTTTGTTCTTTTGCGTCATCACTTCATCAAGGTGGAACGACGAGCCTTGCTTAAATTGTACAAAGATGCGGGAGCTCTCACACAAGCATCCACACCAAGTCTAAAAATAACGCTTTGTCCTCTAAAGGCTCCTGAAAGAGGATTTAGTTTGAATATAAAACCATTGGCAATCAAGAAAACATCCAATCCAGCGCTGGGATCAGCCTGCGGATGAAGGAGGGGATTTACCGGCGCAGAGGGAGGGATGGGTGCGAAGGGTTGGTACAGAGCCTCAGGTTGGGATTAATTTGGGTTTACCCCCCATCACGGCTCACTAGCTCCAAAACAACAGGAAAGTGCACTGTCATGATTAATCACTCATCACTATGACTGCCAATCATTAACAGTGTGAGGGTACATGCTTGCATGCAAGTAGTCATTTTTAATAATAAGATAAATGTTTATTGTACTGAACTTAATAGAAATATATAACTTCGATATTAACATTTCTCTATATATCGTTTTGTATTCATGGGAGACCCAAAAAAACACACCAAAGAGTAAGGCAGGTATGGTGTGTGGAATTTAATACAAACAAGCATCAAAAAGAAAGAAAGGAAGGTAGCAAGAACTGAAACAGTAGAAAACTAGAAGGGCACTGAAGAGTACATACCTCCACTAAGGCCAAAGAGTCTCCTTATGGAGGGGCAAAATCATGACATACATTTTCAGGTACTGTGAGGACTTTGATTAAAGTGAATGTAATTGTTGCCCGGATGTAATCAGTAAAACCACCAAGTTGAAGCTGTGTTATTAGTCTGAAAGGTTCTGCCTTAGGGTTGACAGCACAATATCTAAATCACCTTGCACAGCAGCCAGGTTCCAGGTGACAGTATTAATCTTCTTCTTTTTAATTCTTTTTATCTTATTAATCTTCTCTCTCAGGCAGTCAAAGGTGGCATTTAAATGACTGGCAACATCATACTGACACGCTGCCACTGTATCAAACACATCTTAATTCTCATTCTTTTATTGTTCTGTCTCTGGACGTCTCTGTGATGTCACAGCTTAATTGGCATTGAATAAATTCTTGCAGTTATGTCTGTCTGCCCAACTTTGTGTTATTCTTCGTGACATGACAGCGCAGCTGAAGGAATAAAGTTTGGATATGTAACTGCGCCTCCCCAGGCTCCCAATGTTCCTGCCTCGCTTGTTTTGCTGTCCTCAATGGGTGCAGATATTGATGCTGCGGGGAGGCTCAGCCTGACTGCCTGTCTGTCTGTGGGTATGTCTCTGAGGTGATCACTTCTCCACCAATGAGGTTCCTTCTTGAGGAAGGCAGCTTGTATTTTATCAGGTGTCTTCTCTTTGTTGGGGTTTTTGTCACTGAGTTAGATTTAGCCAGGCAGTTTGTAAGGCTGCAGGAGGCGGCTGTGCACTGTGATCTGTGTTCATGTCACTGCACTTTCTGTTGTTCATAATGTGGAAACCCTTGTCTCTTGATACTGCCTCAGGATAAGGAAGGGGCTCGTTTGGGAATAATAAATGAGCTCCTGGAGGAACGCAAAATCACAACACTGTGCCACGCATGTTCATCATTTTCTATTGACGTGTTCACAGCTCACAGTGGAAATTGAATGTATCGTCAAATGATTTTTGGTTGCAATCAGAGTGAGATGTGTATTGGTGGAAGTAGCTTTAGATGTAGGAGAGTGAAGTTTCAAATATTCAAAATTGTTCTTTGTTTTTCATTCTGTTGTCCCCTCATCTGTCGTCGTCGCCCCCCCCCCCCCTCAGGTAATCCATAAGAGTGAGTCACACGAGGCTGACAGTCTGGCTGACGGTCGGGCTGATGGTACGTGTTTCTTCTTTTTTTCTTATGATGGGAGACATTGTCATTTTCTCTCTCTGCCTCCGCTATTATTTTCTGCGCGCTTTCCCTTCACCCTCTTGGGCCTTTCTGGTTGCATCCCCCCTCCAGGCTATTGTTTACTTTCTTAGTCTGCATGTATACCTGCTTAGCTTTTAATTAATTTATGCTTCATTTTGTGATCTTAATATCATGCTGGCTAACCTGGATCTAGAGGCTTTCCCTCAAACACTGGGCTATTTGTATGTTGAATGATTCAGAGGAATAGATGAGACCATCCTCAATGCAGATTCAATGCCAGGCATATGAACATCATCAATGCACAAACTGTAAAACATAAGTCTAATTACTGTGTATTCACACTTCCTTCCATTTGCAATTAGTGAATGCTTATCACTGGAACCAGGCAAAATTCTATCCTCTCATAATCCATCTCCTCTCTCTCTGCACTAGACCAGCATGGCTTCTTGTTCCTGAATCAGAGATGCATGCTCCCTCTTTGGATTCATCCCCCTGACATCACTGAGCCGATCAAACCCTCTGTCAGTCAGTCCCATCTCCACTTCCACTGTTCTCCGCTCTACTCGACTGTATTCGAGTCTCTCCTCCACAGTCGTTGTCCTGTTGTGACCCCCTGCGTGTCTGACAGATAGAGAGGGAAGTATCAGTAGACGTTTTCACTGTATAATTCCTCTCTGGTGTTCATTGGAGGTCAACGGGGCCACATGCAGCAAGGGGATGATAATCAAAGGGAGCCAGAGGGGGTGGGTCCCAGTTCAGGTCCTGGAGCTAGAGGAGACACAGTGGGATCTCAAAATCCAGGGTTGAAGAGGGCCTCATCTCAGTCAGAGCACCCGTCTTTCAGTAAAATGAGCCAGAACGCCAGGGAGAGCATGGGGGTTCTTGGCCAGGGACTGAAACAGCTGTTCCAGCAGCAGCGTAAACGCCTCTCCCTCTCTCGCTCCACCACCACCTCCTCGTCTTCCTCCTCATCTTCCTCCGTAGTGTCAGCAGGCGGTACCTCCCCGTCTGCCCCTGAGGATGCCTCGGGGTCCTGCTGCCCTGACTCTGACTGCCTCTCTGCTCCTGTGGTTCCTTCTGCAGCTGGCCAGGGCTCAGTGGCTGCAGGCACGATGAGGCGTGGGACCAGCCTCCAGAGCCGGCGCAGTAAGGGGTCCGGATCGGGGAGCGGGGACCGCGATCCCCTCCTGAGAGGCAGCCCCCAGGCCCCACGCCGCCGCAATACCACTGATCCACAGCAGCATATCAGCCGCCCGCGGTCCTCCTCCACCACTGACACCACACCCAGCAGCCCTGCCCCTGGGAACACTGGCAGTGATGTTGTGCTGTCATCAGGGTACCAGTCCACGGAGGAGACAGACAGGGTAAGTAACATCAACCGTGAATAACATTATCACTTCACACACTGATTGATGTCCTCAACTCCCCTTCTACTGGTGTCAGGCCTTGTTTGTCAGTGAACAAGTGAAGACAGTCAGTCAAAGGCTGAGGTTCACTTTGCTGCTGATGCAACAATCCCTGCTGTTTCAGCTGTGAGCACAGAGAGAGCACTCTGCTGTCTGTCATCACCGCAGTCTGGGTTTTCTAAGTACTGACTATTGATCAAGAGCAAGGATGTTTGTTACAGCCAAAACACCATTAATCCAAGCTGAGGACAGATGCAGATCCACAGTGCAGCTTACTGGCAAACTGAACAATGATACAACACATTAAATCTCCCACAGATACAGTAAAGTTAAATGATAGGTTCGCAGGTTTGGATGTTTTGAAACAATAGTCAGGTGCTCATACCAACACTGACACAGATTTAGTTGCTGTAATCATTCCCTCAGTCATTAAGAGATCCCTTTCCAACACACTTCCAATGGAAGTGATGAAGGATCAAATTTATTCTGTCTTCATTGAGCTCCTTCATTCTCTGGACTTAATGAGGCTGCATCCAAAAATCAGGTCAATAGCCACCGGAGTTACAGCCTTGGTGTTACCGTCCCTTCACTGCAGTTCAGTGCAGAACCACTGGGACACCAAGTTCATAAACAGGTTTTGTACTAAAACAAAACGATTTAATCCATCTGAATAACCTAGATGGCTTAATCTTAAATACATTTTAAAATATATTTTTGCACCAAATAAGCCTGTATTTATTTGCCCAATTTAATTAATTTGGCAATACAGGCGGGCATATTCTAATGGCTGGAATGAATGAACATATTGTCACCTGACAGATTGGAAAGACCACCTCTCCTTTAAAAACAAATCACTCTTAGAAAGGGTTATACTGCAGTACACATTGTTGTGCCTTTATGGTCCTTATTTTAGTATTTTACTTGAATGTATGTAATACATAGTCTGTTTGAAATAACATCTTATTGCTATACAGCTTCTTTGTGGAACCAAGACCTCAATGTGTTTAATTGAGAGATCATTAAGAGCAGTGTGTGGATGGACTGTCATTACTGCAACATCTGCTTTGGAAACATAGCCATTTTATAATCATAAGCTCCTGTAGGTTCAGTGTTCCTGCTGCAGTTTGATCTTTCTGCCACCAGAGGTCACCGTCAGATCAGTGAACCTGCTGCGACTGGGCTTGGTTCATGTGGAGGTTGTGTTTGCATTGTGAGCTCACCATGTTTGCGGTGGACCAGCCTGATCTTTGGGTTAATGAAATAAGCCATGGACTTTCTCAAATCAGTTTGTCTCATCGGTGGGCAGTACGTCCAGACCAGAGGCTGCTGCTTTAACCTGTGATCTACATTTAATATAGTCACCCATTTCTTAAACCATAAATCTGAGTGTCCTTCAGTCCTGATCCCTGGTCCTGACGCAGCAGAGCCAAACATCTGAGCTCCATTAGTGCTGCTGCTGTGACGGACCATCCTCTCTGTGGCCTCGACCCCGGCACAGATTCAAACCGGCCTCACTCAGCTGTAGCTAACGCCACAACCCTGACGCTGAACAGCAGCGCAGCAGGTCATCCAGGGAGTCACCGTGGTTACGGCGAAACTTGCACGCCTAGAACTACGCCCGCCCTTTTGTTGCCATAGTAACAGTGAGGTCGACCTTGGAGGTGTGTAGCATCCCTGTGTAGGTCGAGGGTAGTATTGACTGAATTTCTGTGTTTGGCAGGAGTGATGATCAACTCTTCTGTCATTTCATCATCACCCTCTTTCTTTCTTCCTTTCTTTTTTTCTTTCTTTCCTTGCTTCCTTCCTTCTTTTTTGTTTTCTCTTTTCTTTCCCTCTCCCCCTTTGCTTTTTTCTTCTTCTTTCTCTCTCTCTTTCCCTCTCTGTCCCCCACCCTGTGTCCCTGGAGAGAGTTTGTATAGACAGTCAGCTGGTCCCTCCTCCTCTACCATCTCCCCCTCCTCACACCGCCCTTCGGCTCACTGACAGGAAGCAGGAGGCAACCTTGGCTCGTCCTAGATGAGTTGATCACTGTCTGTGTGTGAATGTTATCAGGGCTGTGTTCAGAAAAGGATATGGAGGGGTGTGTATCTGTGTGAGTGTTAAACCTCATTTTTGTCTACTTCCTAAGTGTGTGTGTGTGTGTGTGTGTGTGTGCGCACGCATACATGCACCGACAGCCATGTGGTGTGAGCATCTTGTGTGACTGCCTGTGTCTGTGGGAGAAAGCGACAGAGCTCAGGGGATCACTGTGAATATGAGTAGAGAGCAACACAGCTGAGCTGTCTTTATCTCTGCTCGCTCTCATCGCCTTTTTTTCCATCGCTCATTGGTGTTTGTACAGTAGACGAAAGCAGTGTGGACTAGAAATGCGTGTGCACATGGTTGTTTGGAGAGGAGGGTAGCGTGTGTGCCCTCAGTGTCTGTGTGTGTGTGTGTGTGTGTGTGTGTGTGTGTGTGTGTGTGTGTGTGTGTGGATTATGTGAGCGGTGTGCACTGTGGAGGGATCCGAGTGGAGACGAGTAGAACAGCTGTGGGTCTGTCACTCAGTCTGTCAGGATGGTGCAGCGCTTCAGTCTTCGTAGACAGTACTCCAAGGTAAGCTGAAAACACAGAAGCCTAATTGTGTTCCTTTGAAACCATGTGTTTGTGTGTGTGTGTGTCTTCCCATCTCCATGCTGCAGCTCCTTTCATGACTTCCATAGCTGACTTTCTCCAAATGTCTGCTGCCTGCAAAGTCTTTTATTATCTTTATAAAAGCTAATGTGAAGCATTTGCATATCCTTCCCACTCGTCTTTCTTTCTCTATCTCCAGCTATTCGGTATCTCTCCAATATTATGTGTTTATTGCTGCCTGATCAGAGCTTTTAGTTTGCAGCAGACAAAATGGTTAGAAATTGACTCCGCTGTCATGTGCAGAAACTGCTATTTGCAGCTTGACCACAACAGATAAAGAACTGTTTGGAAACTTTTTGCGTATCATCAGCTCTTTGCATAGTTCCATCCATTTCGTAAATAAGTGGTCTGTCTTTGCACTCTATCACAACCCCTGTTAAACAGTAACTCATGCTGAAGCAGAGTGGCAGCCTGTGAGGTCAATCACTGAGGGAAGTTATCATAGTAAACATGATGTGTGATTATTACTGTTTTGGGAGCATTCATCACTCATTTGCAGTAACAGGCTACTTTAACGTGCATTACAACCCTCTGTGAGTTTGATGTATCGGTCCCCTGGTGGTCATTTTATCAGAGAGCAGAGGGGTTGTGTGAAAACTCAGCATTAGCTCAGTTCTGCAGCTGGTGCTCAGCCTGTGGGATTAATTACAATTAGATGCTGATTAATTGATTGACTGATTAAATCCTCCCTATTCATCTTTAGCTCTGTGTAATGGTGCTGATGATGTTCATATGCCTGGAAGCATCAACTTGTGCAGGAACAGATGGGCAGACAGAAGCACCAACGTTCAGACTGCAAGGCTTCCACCCAGACTGATGGAGCCCTCTCTTGTCAGACGAAGTGAGAGATAGACCAGTTGTTAAAAAACAGGCAGAGGGAGTGAAGGGCTGGAAGGCGTGAAATGTTTAGTGTCGAGATGGAAGACTTGTGTTAGACAGAAGACAGTAGCGTCTCGTGGGATATAAGCTACGAGTTGAGCTGAAACTGAAGCCAAGCCTTGAGGCCATCCCTCTGCAGGATTTTTGTGGGTGAGAAAGACTGAGGCTGTGTTTGTCTTTGGAGAACATACCCTCCTCCAGGGCCTGTCTGAAAATGTTCACTAACCTTGTTCCCATCAAGAGAGGGATGCTGGGAAATATTGGAAAAGAGGGGGTTGGGTAGATGACCCCGTCTCTTTCCTTCAGGCCACATCCCCGCATGCCCACCTGTCCTCACGCTCATCCTTTGTCTGCTATTGTCTGCCATCCTACCTTGTGTTGCACACCGAGATAAAATGCTTCGTTGTCCTGCAGAATCCAAATCAAAACATGCCACAAATTTAAACAAGCAAGAGCAGCAATATCAAGCTCAGCTGGAATCATGCAGCTGCAGACTGAATGGAAATACTCTCATGAATGTGGTCTGATGATAAATGGCACAATTTCACATATTAATGTGCATGTTTATACATTTATGCAAAGGAATTTTTAACTTGAGTGACTTGAGTTTAAGTTTATCGAGTGATTTCTCTAAATCAAAACCATTTTTGTATTGTTCTTGCTCCGAGGTTCAGGCTCGTCCTAATTGTTTATTAATCAAATGATCTCAATTAATTGACTAATTTCATCACTTTTTTTATTTATTAATTAAATTATTTCCCAAATTAGGATCAATAAAGTACATTTATCT
Source organism: Verasper variegatus (assembly GCA_026259375.1). Classification (NCBI taxonomy): domain Eukaryota; kingdom Metazoa; phylum Chordata; class Actinopteri; order Pleuronectiformes; family Pleuronectidae; genus Verasper; species Verasper variegatus. Next base: position 18,216,006 of record CM048045.1, read on the forward strand.
TATATCTTATCTTATCTATTAATTATTTGATCTGAAATGCCAGAAGATAGTGACAAATCAAGAAGTCAATCTCAAAATCCCAGAGCTCGAGTTGACTTCTTCAGATTTCTTGATTTGATCAATCAAGAATATAAAACACAGAGATATTTATACAAGACCAATACAATTTGAGAAACTGTTTTAGTTAATTTTTTTTGTTTTACAATTGTCCTATTGTTTTGTTTTTTTAACTCTAGTTTGGTCCATTTCTTAAACTTTCAGTTTCCTTACATTTTTTTGTATCCATGTTTTATCTGAGGAATTTGTTCTGTCAGATTTTGGCCATGTCTTAGTAATAAATTTCTGCCTCTTTTAGGATTTTCAACAAAGTCCCAACAAAAAACAACAAAGTGATGATGTGTTTAGTTTCTGTATTTTTACACAAGCTTCACTCATGATGGATCTCGTCCTCTTGTGTAATTCCAGCCGTGCAGTCGTCCTGTTAGAGAGCAGCAAGTGTCAGTGGGAGGTGTGGAACATCACCTGGTCCCCTGAGGCTTGTTCTGTTCCTGCATGTTTAACCTCCTCATCACTGCGTCTCCCACCTCCCCAGGCATGTGTGCCCTTTTCCAGCAGGACACCTCAGCTCGTCCTGCAACTTAATTTAGTGACGCAGTGTTATTTGAAAAGCTTCAAAAGACAAACGGGGGGTATCAGCGGGTCACATTCACTAATTCACAACCAGGGCTACGGATGCACATCACCGCAGATCAAGTCTTACCAAACCCCATGCCACAGCAGATGCCCTCTAGTCATAGTATAAACAGTCACAGAAGCATGCAGTCAAACCTGTGTATAATCAACAACTGAGTTTCGATTGACTTTCAGCAGCGTGAGAGAGAAGCGGCCACGTGGTTGATGCAGCATGTGCTCTTAGCCCTTACTTATGTCATCCCATTGCTGTGTTTACCAACTATCAGCCCAGGCACAGAGTGTGTGATGTCAGCGCACCATCATGACGTCCGGTGGTTCACAGTTGTTGACTGTAACTACGAGACCTCTCTGCAGTGTTACAGTCAGATGAGGAACGGGCGGCAGATCTGTGGCTTGTGGTTTTTGCTGACTTTCGGGGAAGGACTGAGAAATAGTTCTTCTCAGATGTGTTCTTCTCCCTTCGCTGCTTTGTAATCTTTTCTCCTCTCTTGTCCTTCTTTATCTACCATTTCGTCATCCTCCCCTTCACTTATCCTTTATCTCTCATCTCAGACAAACCTCAGTCTTTTTTTAATGAGTGTGTAAGCAGTGTAAACATTTCCTTGCAGACATTTCACATACAGATCATTAACAGGTGGTGGTGTATTTGTATTCTATAGTGCGGGTGAACATGTGTGGGTTTATATGAGGCAAGAGAGACAGTCATTGATCAGCAGAGCAAACGCTGGTATCGGCTGTGAATTAAACACAATGGATCTCCTGTTCTCTGCTCTCTCTTTACTTACATTACTTGTCATGAATGGGTTTGTGTGTGTGTGTGTATCTACTTTCCTGTATGGGTTTGCTGGCACTCAGTGGGCCTCTCCAAACGCCATTCTTCAAAAAGATATCCCTTCATTTGGGATTTTAATGCCTCTGCTGGTCAGTGAATGCTTGTCATGTGATATCATGCATATTCCAGTTGGGTGCAACAAAAAATCGATTCACTTAAGTATTGCAAATGGCCTGCATTTGTTCCACACTTCTTTCTCTCTTTATATTTGTGTTCATATTATTGTACAGATGTGTGAGTGAGCTGATGCAGCCTTCTCCAGGAAATGTAATCAAACAGGATGTTTTTTTTATTGAACAAGCACCAAAATCCTTCGCTTTGTGTCCTTTGCTTCCCCCCCCCCCTCTTACCTCCTCTACACCCTTTACCTCCTGTTTGTTTTGCTTCCCGTCTTAATGACTGCCTTTCTATAGCTTTCTCTGTGTCTTCACCCCTCTCATCTGTGTCCAGCTCTCAGACACTGGAGTTGGTTGCCCATCTCCATGGCAACAGGGTGATGTTCAAAGAGGGCTGACGCGCCTTTACCCGGCTTAATGCTCAGAGGTTCACCGTCTGATTTCACAGCCACCTCATCAGTCGGCCTGGTGGAGGAAAACCTTCCAAAAATACACAGCAGCAATTTACCAAATTTGCCAACTTTGCGTTAATTATAATAAGTTCTTAGCATCATAATTGAGCTGTTTCTTTTGTCATATATTTCTGTTGCCAGAGCCAAGACATGTTTGAATGGCACATTATCACTGAGATCTCAGGGCCGCTGCCGTTTCCTGTTCCTGTTCTGATGCATCTTTAAATTGATTCATCTGAATGGTTTACAAAGTGAGATGTGAATTGTGTTGAAACGTCACTAAAGTTTGTTTGTCAGTTAACAGACCTCCATGGGACTCCTGCCTTCCACTTCAAAGGGAATCATGAAAACTAAGTAAATAGTTTCGCTGTGAAACCATTGTTGAAATCCGGAGAGAGGCCTTGAATCAAATGCTAATCTTCCGTGTGCAGGCGTGCATGTGTAAGCATGTGCATGTGTGCTTGCTCTCTCCACCCAACTGTTTGTGTTCCCTTTGAAGTGTGGCCCCAGCCTGTTTAATTAGGCTGCTGAATATTCATGCGACTATACATATAGGCCAACGCCCTCATCCTGTGCTGGCTGCAATTAGCATTCACAATACTGTGAACATGCCTGGCTCTTCCACACACAAATATATATTGTGGTCTTCATGGTTGATGTACAATAAGCGTATGTGATGGTGTGAAACATTTGACTCAGAAAGAATGTGAAAACGTAACGTGCGTGCGTGTGTGTTACAAAGCAGGAGGGACGAAGTCATGGGGAAGTAAAGAGGAAGATAAAGCTGTGAGGTTGAGGTTATTCTTTCCTCTTAACCAGTTTCATAGGTTTCTAAAGTGGGTCTGATTGAGGAAGGAGTCTGCTGCTGCTCCCTGCCTGTTTCTCTGCTGCTATTAATAGACAGATGTCTGAACCAGTGCTTTTCAAGGACATTTAAATGTATTACATCTTGAGCAAAGAAAAATCACAGCTTTATTTCATTCTGATAGATTGTCTACCTTTGCGATAATTTTTCACATCTTGACATGACATTCACAAGGTCATGTTTAATAAATAACATCAGCTGATTATAACAGGAAATAGCCTAATGATCTTTTCACATTGTTTCTGGTTACTGGTTCTCAGTTTGGGCTCTGCATGAGATCATGTGCAATTTACTTGTCAGCAGTGAGTCACTATGGGTCATCTTTTGTGCATTTATTTCTGGCCTGCAGCTGGTCCTTCCTCTTCGGGTTAGTGTGCATGTGTGTGTGTGGACAGAGAGGGGGAAAGAGGACATTAGTGTGGGCATGCACGTGTATCTAAAGTGTTTTCTCAGCCGCTGCAGGATTGCCACATATTTGGTCAGGGACTGAGGATGTTCTGTTCAACCTTGACCCACATTCTTCTTCCTCAGACACCATCCTCCAGCTATATTAAATTCTGGAGTCTTCAGTGCTCACTTTGACTGAGGCGACTATCCATATTTGTGTTGTCAAAATATACCACCACTCACCTTTCTGATAGGACGCGGTTTGGTTTTCCTCTCTTTTCTCTGCAGATTGTTTTCAAAGGGAAATTGCTTATTCTAAGGGAGGGAGAGCAGAGGGAAAAGGCAGACACACTCAGACAGGACATGCTCTGCACCCCCTGCCACTCCCTGCTCAGTCTGTATCATTTGTGTGACGCTGATGAATTATGGATGAAACTATAGATCACTGAGCTCAGCTCTGCTCCACTGACCCACTTAGAACACATGCACACACAGTTCAAATCTGATCACATCCGCTAGGGGAAACATCATCTGAGAGACTCATTTCTCCACCAGAAAATTACCTCTAGACCACTGAAATATTACACTACATCTGTTTTTGCTCTTCTAGATAATGCAGTCGGTTGAAAATCCTCTATCTGCACACTGACATCAATATACATGACCTGACATCTCCCATCTTTTCTAATCTCATCTCCCAATCTCCTGTCTTGATATATTATACAAGCAAAAGAGTTACACAATTTGCTGCCCTCACTCTCACCATTTCTGCTTTTCATCTCCTGGACATGTCCTCCCTTCCTCCCTGTTCTCAGTATCAGCCCACAAGGCACCTGTGTGCCTTGATGTTTCTGCCACATCAGGTATGAATTATGTTACATAAAAGACGGTGTGCATGTTTGTCAGCAGCAGGAGTGATAGCGAAAGACCGCAATATCAAAACAAGGGGTTATTGACAGGAAACCAGTCAGGAAATCGTTGCAGGTAAAGACAGACAAGTAGCAGAGTCAACTGACCACACATCAGATAACTGGTGACTAGGAGCATTGTTTGTGGTCTAGCTCCCTCTGGTGGATTGTGCCTTGGTGGTTGTCATATTCCAATAGAAATACATGTTGACCGTAGTTGACTGCATTATATGGTCTCCTCTTTTCCTCTTTTAATCATATGATTATCCAATTTCATCCCTGGAACATAAATTCACAGAGTAACACACATGAAATTTAATATTATTCAAAGGTGAACTGTGTACCTTCTGTGTTCAGTGTTGTGGATGATACCAGGCATCAGATATGGAGCAGAATGAGGAACAGATTCAACTCTTAAGTTCTACTTGTTGTCAGCTCTGATCAGGACTTTTTCACTGCTGAAAAATCATGTTTATATATTTAGTAGCAGCTCTATGCTGGTTACTGATGTAAGAAGTCACATAGAAGTAATATAGCCCCGATACAGGCATATATGCATGACTACTGAGGCACCTAAATGGAACTGGGCCACTATTAGTTAAACCTTTGCTTTTCTCATTGCGACACCTCAGGTTGTCTGCTGAGAACTCTAACACCGAACCTGTGTTTCCTGAGTTACTAATGAGAATTTCAGTATAATTATGTGCATAGTTTTGGAACTTCATCATTAGATAATCAAGAAGGGGTCACCGTGAGAATGCCCTCTAAGATTGTCACTACATAATAGCTGTGCAACACTGATGAGAACTTCCTATTAGCCAAATGCCAGTCCTCATTATCTGTGATCCCGTTATGAAATGTAATGCATCCTAATGGCCTAATTCACACGTTGTGTTACTTAAACTTCCCAAACAGGGCTCACTGTCTGACCCCAGACTGTCCAAGTAAGTCTGCTTCAAAGTGGGAAGTGAGGTCAACGTGGGGCCACGATCAATGCTTGGTATGGGGTTTGGGTGGAGAGGCCAGAAAAAACTGAGAAGGTGCCAGACCAAATAATCTTTCAGGCACTAGGGGCTGGGACTGTTTGTTCTAGATTCTTCATCTTCCTGCGTATGAATAGGCTGGCAGAGTGTTTGGGCCTGCATACCTCCCCATGGTACTCTTGGTATTGTACATGCAGCCAGACCAGCTCTGCATTTTGGGCCAGTTCCATTTCTGTTTCCATTTTGCATAACCAGGACGGGCTGAGTGTAAACACAAACAGCTCTAACTAATTCAAACCACCACCAATGGACAAACACTGTGTCTCCTCCTGTCACATACCCGCTCGGCTTCCCTTCATGTACACACTGTGTCACTGTACATGCACACACCTGATATACTGTGTCCTGCACATATCACAATGTCCAGATAAACACTAGAGGTTATAACCAGACCAATGTTGTACTTTTGGCTGAATTCCACTATTGTAGGAATTTATGCAGATCCGATATTACTTTTTATACCTCAAATATAAATGCCTCAAAATGCCTAATATTGATCTGGAGTCAAGGTTTGGTTAAAGTCACTGTCTCCTCAGTAAACACGTTTGTCGCAAGAATTTATTCTCTAATTATGATAAAATACGCTTCACTAAATACTCTTGAGCAACTTTAAGTATAAACACACAAAGGAGCCCCTAATTTATTTATTTATTGAATTTATTGCAACCATCATGTGTAACGAGCATTACATATATTGACCTAAATTACCTCTGTCTTATCTTTGACATGACAATATAATGCAATTTCTTGTTACTTGGCTGACTTTCATTCTGAGAAGGATATAGTGCTTTGAGCACCAGTAAACAAGTCCTATTGCAAACTCCTGGCAAATTAGACACACTATTAGCATGGCTTGATACAACAAGATTAAGGTAACATGCTTTTTTGTGATTTGACTGATCCAACATTGTAAACCTTAATTTCAAACTGTGGTGTTAATGGCATCAACGTGCTTCTCTGATGTAGAACTGACGCTATTCAGTTCTCAGACAGAGGATGGGCCTAAGAACACTTAATTGTTTGGGTGGTTGTTATTGTTTTTTCTTCTTCCTGTCTGGCTCTCCTAGATGCCAATACTAGAGTTGGCTACGAAGATGTTTCATGCACTCAACATTCATAATGGTCTCTGTGTACAAAGTGCCCGCTGGTTTATGTAACTGCTAATGTCGCCATTGATTACATCCAAAGCTTAGAGCAGGAAGGACTGGATAGCTCGGTTGGGATCGTGGGCTTCTTTTTTTATCGGGACTGTATTGTTCAGAAAGGCCTGAGCCCCGAGTCATGGTTGTCTCTTCTCTCTGGCTTGAATTACCCTCAGTCCGTGTAAACAAAGCTCCCGCTCTTCTGCCTTTATGTAACCCCTCACACCCCCAAACCATGCCACAGCGCAAGCCATCACAGTTCTGCTCTTAGATGTATAACTTTCATTAACAGTGATTGCTCTAAACCCTAGTTAATTTTAGATTATTGTTTTACTCTCACTCTTTATACAATTTGTCCTTCCTCCAACCCCTGTCCAGTTACATCAGAGCCAGTCTCTCTTCCCTTTCTCTTGCGGATTCGTCAAGAACCTTTTTGGCAGCGTGGCACTGCCTGGCCTCACCAGGCTCTCGCCTGCTGGATGACGAAATCTCTCCACAAAGGTTGTTTTCTTTGCCTTCATGTATGAGCTCATCGGCCAGAGCATCGTCCATTGGCGATGTACAGTATCTCTTTTGTCAATCTGACAAATCTTAGAAATCTTTAGTTTGTTTGTTAGGAGGAATGAGAAAAAACAACTTGACAAAATACCATTAAACGTGATGTAAGGATGTAGTATGGTCCAAGGAAGAACTCATTAATTATAGGTGCAAATCTGGAACAGGGTGCAGATCTTTCTTTCTTTAACAGTGTGAAAAAGGGTGTTTTTAACTCGCAGAGAATAATTCATGGATCTTGATGATTAAAACAGACATGATTAGGGGACTGTTACTTATGAATCTGTAATTTTGTGCAGATCCCCCCAAAAAATCTGGATCTACTGAATTTAAATGTGGTTTCATATATGTGTATGTGCTCTTCTGGGTGCACTTCTAGTTGACAAATTTCCCCACAGTAGATTGAAACGATTTGCTGTCATAGAAATAAGCAAGTTGCTATGATTTGATAGCTATTGGGTACAAAAAAAGAAAAGTGTAAACATTACGAAGGTGAATCTATCCAAAAATGACAAATGATTCACACAGCAATTGTGCCAAGCATTGTCCAAATCATACATCTTGTTATCAACTATAACTACAACTATTGATTTTCAACACTAATTGTCACATTTTTTCATGCAGCCCAGCCCCAGGAGAAATACACAGCCATAGAAATATGTGAAATCAATTAATTTCCTATAAGAAGGAAGAGAGTTGCATTGGTTGTGTTTTTGTGCCTTTTGTGTCACTATTTGTTTATATTTTATGTGTTTTATTCCAAAATGTACAAAGTTAAATACTGACCTTAACATTACAAGATATGTCATCATAACATTCAAATGGTATTACCAGTGCTTCAGAGAGATTTCTTCATGAATATTATTATGCATATAGAGTATGTTGGGTGTTCCCATTCGTATCAGTAGGAGTTCCTATCTCTAGATAGCATGATGCTGTCATTTAAGTAGATAAGCAGTGCTGCTTTGCATTGGCCACATACATCACCAGTTCCGCATGGGTACATGGGTCAGGTCCCATGTGTGTGTGTAGGAGTGGGAGAGAGAAAGAGATACTGTAATGGGATGTATTCATCAAACTGGGCAAGTCTTTTTCCTGTCTCAAAACCCATTAGAAGAGATGCAACAGAAAGATATCAATAGGTTTTTATATACAAATGTTCTTGACATTCTTACACACTTACTTGCACATAAAGATTGAATTGATGGTAAATTGTCTTTGACTACGTTCACACAGAATCTGAATTTTTTTCCCACCTATATGACCCAGATCTGATTTCTTAAGGAAAGTGAGAACAGCACAAATCTCATGGAAATCTGATCTTTTCAAAAAGAACTCATCACTCATGTGTGTTCGGCCCCAGATGTCTCTAGATTTAACTCTATATGTTAAGTGGAGAATATATCAATAAAACATGACATCGAATGAATAATATGTACAATTTGTCTTACAAATTAAACCACTGCATCTGAAATATGATATTAGATTTGAACATTTAATTCCAATTCATTTTTATTTAATTATAGTGCCTCATTAGGCCTGATGACACATATTTCTCAAACTCTGGAACACTTCTGAAACCTTTATTATCATCTCATCTAACATGTGAGTAACAGTAATTTTCTTCCTGTGACAAGCCACAACTGTTCATCCTATCCTAATTATGACCAGCTAATGTGTCAGTAATAGGGTAAAACTGCCCTTGAGGCCAACATCTCCATTTCTTTTCAGGCATCAGTCACTTGTCGGAACATGAGTATACCCCCCCCCCCCCCCCCCCCCCCTCTGTGAATTCGTCATTGCGGAGCCTCTCTTGCTATTTGTGGTATGTTATTAAGGCATGCTACTGTGTGTGTGAAGATGTCCTGAGTCACCCTGAAAGCCTGAGTATTCCTGGACTACCATGAGCCGCTCGGGGCCATACAGTCTCCACAGGAGTCTTAGACCTCAGGCTGGAATGACACTGAGGGCAGGGCGAGGAATGTGTGTTATGCACTCATGTCTGAAAGGAGCCTGTCAATCAAAAGATCCTGTGTGGGATTCCCCCAAGTGACTATTGATCGGCACTGAAGTCATCTGTAAGAAGACATCATTTAACTTTTATTTATATCTGTACTTTACTCGGTGTCACTACATACAGTCCATGAACCAGTCGCACCAGCTGTTCCTAAGGCCTGGTTCACACTGCATGGTTTTGAGACTTATTTAAAAGCCCCAGATTGGAGCTAGATCAGTGTTTGATCAGCAGTTACCAATTGCTATGTGTGAACAATGAAAAGGTGAGGGGCTAGATATCAGCTGTAACTCTGGCAGTCAGTAGAGCGCAAATCTCCACCAAGGCCCTTACATGCAGCCACACTGCACCAAATTTCAAGCACTCATAAATATCAGTTCCCTAAATATGCCTGTTTTTTTTTTTTATTATGATCCATTAATTAAAAAATCAGTGCAGTTGTTTTTCTGTAATCGTGCTCACAATCAAACAAACCAACCCAAAAATGGACAGTGGTAAAATATATCAGAGGTAATACATACATACAATTTTTGTGATGAGGGATGTAGAAATGAATCTACTGAAAATATTTGACCAGAATATTACATTCCCTCTGCCTTATGGAGCTTTATAGTGAGTTTCAGCTCATTGCAGCTTATCACTCTACTCTGTTAGTATTTAATGATGAAATTCAATGTTGTGGATCACTAGTTCATTTAAATGAACATATAAAGAAAATATATTGTTTGTAAGGAGAATTGCCAATGAAGGGATATAAAGACCATTTTGAGTAACTTTATTGACCTGCAGCTTATGTCTTTCTTTTGCAATGTTAGGGCCTCAGACCTTGAGCCACTAATGCTGCCGTGCGTCCCTGTTATACAATAGCGGGTCCAAACATACATGTCACACACTTGCACTTATATGAGCAAGTTGGGTTTGTTCTTATATAAGCAGGCTTTTCCCCCAAATCCTACCCACTCTCCCCCTGTTCCCTGACTCCTCCTGCTCTCTCTCATTAAAGCCTGTATTCATGGTCCGCTCCCGCCGACCTCTGCACAGAAGTGTTCAGTAGCCCTTGTTCGGCTTCACCCTTACGCTCCCTGCTTTGCTTTGTCTTCCTAATTGGTTTGTACATTTTTTTGAAGTGATGGTTCAAAACCCCTTTTTCGGGGGGTGGGGAGCATTTGAATATGAATGTGCGTCTTTTATGTGTCTTAATGCTGTGAAGATCACCAACATTCAACTGTCCAGTACTTAAGTTCTATAATAACCTCAGTAAAAAACGGAAATATCCCCTGGACGGTCGGTGAAGTGGATGGTTTAATTTCGACCTGTTCACTCATCACAAACCGTGGTAGCATAATTTAGCACTTAATGAAATTGATTACAATGCACAGTAATGCAGTGACGCAGATGCAGGCCGTAGTCATGTGTACGCACATATGCACAGTTTTGAATAGCAGCTTTGTAATCGTCATATGACTGTGTAATCTGTGTAAGTAAGACTCTGTAAGTTTGTCCTCCACACATAAACCAAAACCATCCACTCCTTGTGCATTCCGTGTTATACAACCCCACAGTTCAGTCGGGTCAATACGCGTTAGTGGTCAGCAGCAACACTTAGTCTGGTCCCTGTTTGTTAGGCAGAGGAAGGTGGTTCATTTCAGAATGATCCCTCTGCCAACTGATTGGCTGTGACAATCAAACTGTGTGATAATTGAACGGAGGGAGCTGAAGATTTTTCTCCTTTTCTTTCTGCCTGAGCTAGCCACTGTTTTGGTCGCTGAACTGGCCTAGAAACTCCAACAGAAGAAAAGCATCCACCCCTCCTCCCTCCCTTCCCACTTTTCACGAAGCTTTCACACAACCCCTCTCTCCTCTGCTCCCTCGCTCGCTCAGTCTCCCTCTCAGTGACAGCTCCTGGTGGGCTCTTTTTTCCCGTCTGCTCCCTCACTCCCCTCACATCCGTCCTCTGCCTCTCCGTTCTCACACTGAGGATTTTAAGCCCGCTGGACTCTTTGAACACTTCACAGTAAACTCTTCCTTCTGTTGCCCTCGCCTCCGTCCAAGCGGGCGAGTCCACATTCGATTAACCGCCTCGGCTCTGCTGCCTCAAACCTGCATCAGACGGACCCTTTGCTCCAGAGGAGTCCTTGTTCTCCGGTCAGCGCACGCCGTCTGTGGGAGTCGTGCTTGATGAAGCGCATTCACGTGTGATCCATAGGCTCTGCTGGGCGCTGTGTACTGCAGAGCACATTTTTCTTCTGAAGCATAGTCGTGGGCTTTGAGGAGCTGCTGCTCTGTGAACCAGCAGCACAACACTCTGTAGACTCTGCGGCTTCCAGTTGTCATGGTTCACCGCTGGAGGGACTGATTCTGGATATTTAATCAAGCCAACAGTAACTCCAATAAGAGTTGCCAAGTGGCGTCTTTGTCCAGTGGCCTTAAAGTCAAGTGGACTTTGTTTAGGGGAAGTGCCCTGAGTGATGAGCGCTCTCACAGGGCCGCGTGTTTCCCCTCTTCCCCGGCTGTGGTCGTCTCCCAAGGGACACACAAACAGATAGAAAAAACAAACAGACAGCAGACTTAGCTGTGCACATGCGCCTTCCTGCCATGGAGGTCATCCTCAACCTGGTAACCTGCTGACACCTCTCCACTTCCTACTCCCACCACCGTGAGTCGACACTTTATTTCCCCTGAGGATGTTTTCATTGTTTGTCGCTGAGTTTGTCTGTTAATTAGCAAGATTACGCAAAAAAACTTCTTGACAGTTTTACCACGACACTTGGTGGAAGAATGCGGTGTAGATCAGGGAAGAACCCGTTACGCTTTGGATCTAGATCGGGGAGTTTTTCAACATTTAGAGAATCAGAGATTGATGTGTGGATCTTGATGAAAACAATATTCAGGGGACAGATAACAATTTGATTTTGAGAAATTTGGTTCAGTTTGAAGGTATGCCCCCCACTGAGTGCTAATCTAGTAATTTGTGTGTGAGTATGTGGGCGTGTGTGAGTAAATCAGTGAGTGACTGAAAGGGATAGTTCACTAACATTTTTTAATTCACTCATTATCTACTCACCAATATGCTGATGGAGGGGTGGGTGAAGTGTTTGAGTCTCATAAGTAAACTTTGTAGCAGCCGAATACGATACAATTGAAGTCAATGGGGACCTAGACTTCAGACGTAATAAAACAACAGAGAAAAAAACACAACATGCCTCCATACTGCTCCTGTGGTGTCATCCAAATGTCTGCAAGCCCCGAGATTAAAATTGGACTCGAAACAAGGTCATTTACACCGTGTTTTAAGCCTAAAGTCCACCAGAAGGGGCTAAGCTAGGGGACGTAGCCCAAGGATGGTGTGTCCGAGGGTCCGTGAATACACCTCGTCGAAAGAGATATCAGAGGACATTTAGGCTAAAAACATGTGTAAATGACGCCGTATCGAGTCGAATATGAATGTCGAGGCACCACCAGGTGCAGTATGGAGGCATGTTATGTTTATTCTGTTGTTTTATTACGTCTGAAGAAGAGGTCACAATTTACTTCAATTGGATTGGATTCTGCTGCATCGCTGTTTACCCCTGAGACTCCAGAAGTGTTTTGTGGAGCAAAAGCATAGTGGTGAACTATCCCTTTAAACCTTTGTCATGATTACAGTACATGTTGACATTAATATTGTGTTTACATGGCTGCAAGTTAAAGTGTCTGTGTTTGTCCTGTTATATATGATGTGATATGTGTTGAAACCCTTCAATATTTCTGGCTGGAGGCCAGTCACTTCTAATGAAAAGGAATTTTCCTGACATCACAGGGATTTAAAGTCTTTGTTGTGATAGCGGAGCCAAGTATTTTTCTCTCCCTCTCTTCCTCCTCGGACCTGCTCTCTCAGCGCTCTGTTTCTTTTGGATTTAGACACAAGGGGCTTTTCTCACACCCCCTGATGAATTCCTTAGGAAATAGACTTGTGGACATTAGTTATATGTGTATGTGTGTGTGTGTGTGCAACATTATGTTGTGTGTTAAGTTATGAGTGCCTGTGTTGAGTAAACTACCACTTGTCCGGCATCACGTGGAGTTATATAATTTTCCATATTGAATGGAGTTCATTGTTCCCACACTGGATCCCCTTAAAGGAAACAAAAGTCAGATTACCGTTTCAATAACAATACACCATACTGTTTGTTTTTTTATCTGTTTAATGAAATACATCAGGAGTAATCTGTACCATCATGTTGTCGCTGGGATGACCATTCTCACTTTCGGATTCCCAGACTGCAGGGTGAAATATCAGATCAACTAATCAGGAGTGTGAAGTTCACTCTCTCAACCCAGAAATGATTGGCCTTGATTTATGGTGAGTCACAGAGAAATTGTTGATTTAAAATAAAGAGGAGACAGCTGTAGGATGTGAAATGACTGTTTACAAGTAGGTAAATGACAGAAATACGTGTTTACAGTTCTAGGCGTTCACCTAGACGTATCTTATATCCTCCGTGGATCCAAGGTCCTGTCCCTCATGGATATTGGACTCTGTAAGATAAGCTTAAACTCTGTTGTACCAGTGACATCAGCGCCGCACCTCCTCCATATTTCAGAGAAGAGGTGAAGAGCAGAACAGGTTCCCTAAATAAGAAGCCTGAAATCACACTTTCCTCATGGTGTCATTCTTGCATCTCTGTGAAACTGCTGCTTCACAAGCTAACATCAGGGAAAGCTCACAGCTGCTCAGCCAGAATGCGATGCATAGCAACCAACAAGGTACAGTTCCTTTGCACTCGCTCACATGCTAACTTACAGAAACTTGACCTTGACCACAGTGAACATAACAGTTTTTTTTGTGTAAAAGAAAATAGAAAGAGGTCAAGACAACTCAAGCGTTTCAGACCGAAATATTTATATCCACAACAATCACAGCGCTGCTCTATGCTGTTGTTTATGATAGCCATGTTTCCACTAAATACAGTTTGAAAGACCATTATATAATGTTTAATTCTAAAATCAAACAAATGGTATTCTGATTTTGTTTCATTTCTTAATACAGGATGTAAAAATTCATACGTCTTTAAGAAAGTAAGCAGCTGTCAGTCAGGGGAGGAAACAGGGTTCTAACTCACCCTGACCTGGTAAAGCTGTAGATATCCATCAGTGAGTGATAAGACGCTTAAGAATGAATCTGTTTCCCATGTTTGTCCATCAGAACATCTCAGCCTTAACTGAACCTAAGCTCACAGGAGTCATCCAACAAAATAACGTAATGAGTGTGTGTTTTCTTCTCCGTACCTAAAGTAAAATGTCCCCTTTCAGCATCGATACACGCTAGAAATACTCCAAACATATATTCTGCACTGAGTTGCACATGTTATATATCAGCTGACGTAAAACAGATTAAACAATTAAAGAAAGGATATTGCAGTTAAAACGGGCTCTAACAGTGCATCTTCAGTATATTTGGAACAGTAAATTCTCTCAGCTTTGAAAGTTGCAGTCTGTCAGAAGATTTGATTATTGCTGTAGTTAGTTTAGACAGCTAGCACTAGTGTTGGAAAGATAATTGCTGCCTGATTGTAAATGCAGTGATTGGCATGAAGAGTATTACACATGAGGAATGACAGGGAGAGCACTGTGTGCCCTGCAGCTGCAGCATCAGGAAAGGGACAGCAGCGTCCTGTGTGCCCTCAACAGCTCCTACACAACACAATGAAAAGATAGCAGCTGTGGGTCATCCTCTTACCAGGAGGTTGATGGTTCAATCCCTGGCTCCTCCAGTCTGCCTTCCGAAATGTCCTCAGGCAAAATCCTATGTGATCCTCAGTCCAAAGACATTCAGCTTAGGGTCCCCTTTTGGATGACAGGTCGTATTTCAATATAAGCAGGTGAAACACGGGGAGACTGATTAAAACAGGACAGAGATGCAGGTATGGCCTGTCTGGAATTATTGGGTCGAGAGAAATGAGAATTAAGAGACAGCCCAAACAATGGAAATTAATTATGACAGCATCATCTCATCAACAGCATTTGGGGCACATTTGGTTTCCTGTGTGGCCCCGAGAGATCGGGCAGTACAAGATGTGCTTGTTGTGTGCATCTCATTATGTGCAATGCATTTCGAATAACATTAGCACGGTGATGTTTTCTAAATGCCTGTTTGTGTTAGACTCATGGCCACAGGTCCGTGTTTAGGTTTGGCCGAGCCTTTCCCAGGCTTCCGGTGGATCCAAGGTAAGTCAGGGCTTTCACAGCTCTAACCAGCTTTACTTGGATCAGGGGCTGTTGCACAACCTGGCCCATGGCAGGCGGACCCAGTTTGGGACATGGGTGCAGTGAAAAAATCAACACTCTTTTAAGAACGTGTAAGTGATGCATGCGAGGAGCAAGCGGGACAGGTCCGTGCAGACTCTTTGTCTTTCTGATTTACTGATAAAATCTAATCAGGTGGGATGAGGCAGCCCCCCAATTACAAACACACACACACACACACACACACAGACACACACACAGACACACACACACTCACAGACACACACACACACACACACACACACACACACACACACACACACACACACACACACACACACACACACACACACACACACATTCCCTCATTAGGCGACACAGGCTCTGGTGATGCAGCGCCTGTCGCTTCTTGCTTCAGCGGCTCAATACATCAACATGTTTGGCTCTGTTAACCCTGGGAAATTAGCTTAATCCTTCAGCTCACCATCTTTAATTACATGCGTGATTAATCACAGAAAAACTGGACCGTTTAGGGACGACACTGATCGTAATTTGTTTGGTGACTGGAACAGGGAGCATCTCTTTGCAGTGTGCGGTATTACAACAGTTTCCGGAGCCTGCATGAAAAATGAGATCATAAGTATGCAGTGACCAGTCATAGACATATGAGCTGCCTGTGACGCTGGAGAAGAGGGCACAGCACTGACTGACCAGCTGTTTGTGGCTCCCCTGCTTATGTAACTGAAGCGCTCTGCTGACAGGGACATTTTCGATCAATGAAAGGGTGATTTGGTGCCAGTGTGTACAGGTCATTAGGTCTCCTTATCACGGAGTCCAGAACCTCTATCTGCTCTCTGCTGCAGGGCAATCCAGTTCAAAGTGTTGTCCTTTGCCCTCTTTATCAATATCTTAAGTCAGAGGGCATATGTTTGATAATTTTTAAATAATTGAGTCATCTGCCCCATGCAGCACTCATATGGATGTAAACCGCCACTTTACTCATGCTTTCTCTCATAAAAGCTATAAATACTGTTTTGTTTATAGCCAAGAATGGACCACGTGCTGTTCTGCAGCGTCACCTCTTGGTTCTTTTCTGTGCCAGCCCGGCAGGCTATTCTAGTTCTGTGATTCGTTTGATCGCCGCGTGTGCCCGACAAGAGGATTTAAGAACGATTAGACTTCTTGTACACGTCATTAATTAATCAAATTGACCACTTCCTCTAGGCCTCTTAATGCTGCCAAGCAGTTATCAACAGAATGCAAAGTTGTTCATTTGAAAGTCAAATTACCCGAAAGGTTTAAATCAATCTCCAAATGTGTGGCGTCTCCCAGCACTCAGAGGAATGTGCCCTTGGCTGAGTGTGTGTATGTGGTAAAGAGATGTCGGACTGGTTTTTCTTGTCCTCATGGGCTCCTCCTCTCTATTGGCTGGCACAGATACAGACAGAGAGTCTGGGAGTTGATAGTTGATTTAGTCTCTCGTCATGTCCCAGACTCCCAAGTATAGGATTTTACTTCAGACATGAACTTTCTGATCACAAACATTTGTTACACACGTTTTGTTGTAAAGAAACGTTCTAATCGTAGTTGTGAAAGTCTGACCTACTGATAAGCAGTCATTTGGTGTGTTTGTTTTTGTGTGTCTGTTTGTGCTGCTCATACTTCCCTAGTTAATTTGTTTGTTGTGCATTGATCTCATCAACTCTTTTTTATCCATCAGTAATAATTCCCTACAGTGGTAAAGCAAGTGCCACTGTGTGATTTTAATTACAATTGTATAGTTTCAAATCTTTACTTGTATGTCTGTAGCTGTAACGTCCTGTAAATGTGTCCGTAGTGAAACACTTTAATATGAAAATACTTAAATACATGTAAAAGTCCTGCATTCATCATGTCACTTTAGAAAAAGTATTTAACTATTACCTGTAAGTATCAAGTGGGAAAGTAGAAAAATGTATTCAGCGATAAAAGAATACATTTAATATTATCCGATACATATAGTGTATACTGTACTAGTACTAAACTATATAATTACCTACGCCAAGTCCCTGTATTTTTTTTGTTTGTATGTTAAATTAGTTCATGGGATTACACAAAACCTACTGGACGGATAACTGAAACTTGGTGGAAGGATGTGTTATGGTTCAGGGAAGAATCCATTACATTGTAAATTAGATTCAGACTTATTTTTTTATCACTTTCTTTAATATTGCCACACAGAACATTTTCAAGATTTTCCTTGATTTGTCATTTTCTTGGGGAAAAAATATGATTGATTCAGGAGTGTCTGCAATTAGGTGCAGGTTGAAAATAGAAATCATCATCTAGTGAATTTAAATATCACCCTTTCATCAGGGGAGGATTGGTCATTGGGGGAAGTACACACTCTTCTAAGTGCCATTCTAATTATACTATTGGGTAGTTGAATCTAAAATACATCATCTATTATAAACTGTCAAATGTCTAATGAATATTGTGGAGTGAGAGTATGTACATTTCCCACTAAACTGCAGTGGAAGTATGAAGTAGCATGAAAGTACAAGAGTACAAGAACCTGAAATTAGCTTGTTAGGACTTCAGTAACCGTAGCTGACAATCTGCCACCTCTCTGTTTGCAGACGAGTCAATATAAGGTTGATTGTGATTCTGCTGTTCTCTCAGTGAGCCACATAGTGAAACAAATCCCAAATACAAGTCAGTGAGTGAGGATCTATTTTTACTTCCTGTGAGGTTTGATTGGCGGCTGCCTGTCGTGCAGCTCTGAGGATGATGTCACCCCCTCAGCTGGGAGGAGGAGAGGGGGGAGGAGCTCTCCTCTCTCGCCCTGTTGACTGAGTTTCAGGTGGATTCAACTTTCACAACAAGCCCGTCGGTCTGTCAGTAACCCGGCGAAACCTCCTGCCAACACACCGGGACTGAGCCGCGTACCGTCAGTGTCAGTGCACATGAAAACACACGAGTCCAGTTCACGGTGGACAAAATGCACTGGGAGCAATTTATCCGTTTGACCAATGGGAAGGTGAGCGCTGCTTTTTTGACGCGTGGTTTGCGCAAAGTTTTTGTGATTGAAGATGAGTGATCAGATACCGGAAACAATTTGGGGACAGTGTCTTTCTACTTTTATGTACGGTTTTACGGTCTTTCTTCCGGGTGCGGTTGTGGTTTGTAGGCTGTGGTGTCTGTCATCAATTAGTCATGTCCATGTGCGCAGGTGGGGTGAGCCTCTGGTGTGTGTGTGTGTGTGTGTGTGTGTGTGTGTGTGTGTGTGTGTGTGTGTGTGTGTGTGTGTGTGTGTGTGTGTGTGTGTGTGTGTGTGTGTGTGTGTGTGTGTGTGTGTGTGTGTGTGTGTGTGTTAATAATTTATAATGGCAGGCCTATTTAACAAGCTGAGTACCAAGGTGAATAACACCAGACACTTGTGCGTCTCTCTCCTCCTCAGCTTGGTCTCTGCTCAGTGATGAGAATAATAGTTTTTTATCACCATCCCTCAGTGATGCACGACCAGCTCCAGCTGTTATCACAGTGTTCTTCCCCTGAGGAAATGAATCCCACTGTCTGCCTGTGATCGAAGGTGTGAGGTTCATTATCTGCTCAGGTCGAATTTATCTTCAGGTTTTGATAGAATACAGGAAAAACTCTTTGATTCCCCCCCATGCTTTGTGGCCATTTGACAAAATCAGGTCAGTATTTGAAAAGACAAATATTATTGATCTGTGAAACCATTGTAAATGAAAATATCCTGTCAGTCTTGTCGATTATTGTCGCTCCCTGAGCTAAACCTTGTTTAGCTGTTGCTGATACTGTTTTCCTTTTTGTTCTTGTTTGTTTAATCAGATTTGTGGATATTTCTAGATTCACACCTGGAAGTATGGAGTTTTGTTTTATTGAGTGGTTCCACTTTCTTTTCTTTGTAAATCCCTGAATGAAAAATGATCCTCAATCCTTCCTCTTCACACAAACTGACCAAGAGTTTCCTTTTTAACTGCTCTCTGTCCAGGCTGAAATGCAGAAGCCTCCTTTTTTCATTGTGTCAGCAAAATGACCTCGGCATGTAATTCCCCCATTCCATCTTCCATTCCTTTACATACCCCAATCTCTTGTAACCCCTCGTCTTCTGCCGTGTTCTCGCTTCAGATCGACCGGCTGGAGGTGAGTGGGCTGGGCCAAACACCCCTTGCTGTGTCTTACGGGGCAGACGGTTCCTACCCAGTGGGTGAGGATAGCACCCCAGACCCTCAGCGCACCAAGCAGGCCATCGCCCAGCTGCAGCAGAAAATCCTCAAGCTTACAGAGCAGATTAAGATCGAGCAGACGGCGCGGGATGACAACGTTGCTGAGTACCTCAAACTGGCCAACAACGCCGACAAACAGCAAAGCACACGCATAAAACAGGTAAAACTAAGAATTAATTCTATGAGACGTCAGCTGTGTGAAATAGTTCAATCTTTTGCTTCTGTTTTGATTGTACCTAGAGTTTCGGGGGCAGATCTCCGTAAATATCAAGGTATAGTGTCATGTGCATTGCGCTCATTTATAAAGCCTTGTTCTGTGGCTGTCAGGTTTTTGAGAAAAAGAACCAAAAGTCGGCGCAGACCATCCAGCAGCTGCAGAGGAAACTGGAGCACTACCACCGGAAGCTGCGAGAGGTGGAGCACAATGGTATCCCACGGCAGCCCAAGGATGTTCTGCGAGACATGCAGCAAGGACTGAAGGGTGTCGGAGCAAGAGTCACAGGCTTTAGTGAAGGGGTGGTTGACAGCGTCAAGGGAGGCCTGTCCAGCATCTCCCACGCCACTCACTCTGCTGCAGGGGCCGTCGTTTCTAAACCTCGAGAGATCGCCTCGCTGATTCGCCACAAATTCGGAAGCACTGAAGACATCCCCTCCCTCAAAGACTCTCTGGACGACCCCACGGTGGAGGAAGGCGTGACAGGGGCAGGCGGACGTTCCCTGGGCAGCGCTGGGCATCACCTCCAGTCCAGTCCCAAGTACGGCAGTGAGGATGACTGCTCCAGTGCAACGTCGGGCTCAGCTGGAGCCAACAGCATGACGGGGGCACCCGGAGGCCCACCCAGTTCCAAGGGTAACACACTGGAGAGGAGTCAGAGCTCGAGCCTAGACATGCTGCTGCAGGAGGTGCAGGACCTGAGGGAGGGCCAGGCACGGCTAGAGGAGAGCCTTGACAGCTTGAAGAGCCACTATCAGAGAGACTACACAGTTGTAATGCAAGCACTACAGGAGGAACGCTTCAGGTACACAGAGATATATTTCTCAAGCATTACCAGTCCACACATGAAATCCCCTAAATGTCCAACAGTGTGTAATCAGGAAGGACTTCTATATTTAGAAAATACTTTGAGCACTGATCATTCACTGTGTTATCTGAGATATCATCTCAGGCAACACTGCCCCCGCCTGTGCTCTGACAGCTCTTTTATCAAAGACAGCTCACAGTGGATAAAAACTAAACCTTGGACCTGGACCTCATCTGCAGAAACATGTAGAGCTCACGTGAAGTGCTGCCTTTATTTTCACTCTCAACACATATGTGCCAAGGTCACATTGACATTAATATTAAGCAGAGTGGCAGTCTTATTGTTTTATGTGTATCCCTCATAAACAGGATTGTTTTAGTGACTAACTCTGCTGCTCTAAGTCACCAAAGCATTTATGTGTAGAGTGTTTAAATGTTAATCGCCCCTTCACTGCATTTAAGAGAATTTTAGCTTTGTCGTTGTGAGACAGCAGTTTTACATTTAAACTGTGAGCTCCTCAACACCTGCACAGTTCACCAGTGTCCTCTAAGTCTAAGGATCTTCACTGTTATTTCAGCCCTCGTCCCAGCTCTGCATAAAGACTCTGTGTGAAGCTTCTCTGAGCAGATGGCCTTAAAAAAAACACGTTCACATTCCTCCAGAATGTTCTGAGCAGAGGGCACAAGGATTAAGAGGGTCAGCAATGATAAGACGGGAAGTTATAACGAAAGAACATTTTCTTCCTAAAATGTCCATCTGAGTCCAGAGGATTCTGCTTTTGTCCTCTCAGACCAAAATAGTAGTGACCACTCAGGAGCTGTTTTCAGCACACCCACAGGGAATAATCATTTATCAACCCATCACGTTGCTGTATAGCTCCTCTGGGACTTAATCCATCCTGAACGTAAAATAATGTTTTCTGATAAATTCAGAGCTGAATCCAAGAACCGATCGACAGAAATTATATTAAAAAAAAATGTAATGGCATGACCATGGACTTTTTTAATACTAATTTATTTTCTGACTTTGTAGACTCATCCAAGAAAATAGTTTTCACAAGTTAATATTAAAAATAATTGGTTCTTAGCAGCCCATGATGAACCTACTGAGCTTTTTTGGACAAATAATTTAATTCATTAGTTGTTTAGTGTATAAAAAGACTGTAATCAATTTGACGCCTTCAAAAAGAAACTGAAGTACTTGATTTGAAAAGCTGTGAAATTAATGAGAAAAAAATAAATTAGAATAAATCACCCCACATTAAATGTATGTTGTATACAAGTATACAGATTTTCATAATACCTGTGGGTTTCTGTTAAAGTGTAACTAAAGTAATTCAGTCTAACCTACACTGGGGCAGCCTTCTGTCTATTCTTGTCCTATGCTGTCCATCCAATTGTATGTGCCTGCCAGAATTAACAGCAGTATAGATCTATCTCCTCCTGCCTGGGCACTTCCCATTGGTCAGTCTCATAATTCAGACTCTCTGATTGGCCGGTTGGATCAGCAGATGAGTAAGCATGTCCTAATCTTGTCAGAGCGAGTCATCAGTTGGGTCAGGTACCATGTGGTCAGATGCCTTCAGGGTCTGTTTTCTGCTAATTCCTGCATGTGGTTCTTTGTTGAAGCTAATTCTCCCACCGACTCTCACGTGTTTTTGTGTCTGTGTGCTCAGGTGTGAACGTCTGGAGGAGCAGCTGAACGACCTGACAGAGCTTCACCAGAATGAGATCCTGAACCTCAAACAGGAGCTGGCCAGCATGGAGGAGAAGATCGCCTACCAGTCGTATGAGAGAGCCAGAGACATCCAGGTTCGTACATCACATCCACAAGCACATCTACTCAAATCGTATTCTCTTCTTTGCACTTTAAAATGTAAATGGACACACGAATAGCTGCATGTTGTAAGGAGCATTTTATCTGGTTAAGAGCTGTGGTCATGTTGAAGGTCAAGTACAAACGACAAGGCACATGACATTTCACATGTATTTACTAATGCACTAACTGAATTTTAGCATTTAGTCAAATTTTTTACAAACACAATAACCTGCTGAATGCACTCACTTGTATGTATTATATTAATAGATAAACCAGTTATAATATTTTTAAATGTAGGAAAGAGCATAAATGAACCCCTCATCTTAAAAGTGTTTTAGTAAAATTCACACCAATATTTATGTATTGTAAAAAAAATTTTTTATCGTAGATGTTTTTAAAAGTTGGATTTTTCACCTGTGGTTTATTCAAAGTGATAATTGTATCTTAGTGGTGATGTTAATAAGACGTTTTCAGTAAAAATCCTTATTATTTTCAGTATCCCTGCATGTCGTGATAATTTAAATTGTCCTCAGACGAGACAGTCGCGGTGTCAGTTTTAAACTCAAGCTGAAACTTTGAGGTGGTCACACAACCCACAACACTTGCAGGCATTATCTCATCTGTGTATATTGACACTTGAAACAGGAAGGTGAGACAGAATCCAGTCTTTCCATTGGCACGTCTGTTTGTTCAAAACAAAAGCATTTCCTCCCACATGACTCATATTACTACCGTCCTTTCCTGATGTTTATGAGGGCTTGTGTTTGTGTGTGTTTTTTTTTTTTTTGTAGTGTGAGATGCATTTCCAGCTCAAGTTGCCCCCTTGCTACAGTTCCTTTCCCTGACAGCAGGGGGTGATAGTGTTCTATGAAATATACTCTGTGGTCACTTTATTATCTTTATGATGTTCACCTGTAAAGTGCAATTGAGCCATGAATTCTAACTGTATGAAGATGATAGTTTTTAATTGACTCTATCAGAGGGAAGTAAATCTAAGCATAGGTTTTTGAATGACGTTTTAGTTTGCGGTGGAGTTCTGGAGTTCTGAACTTCTGGAGAATGAATAATAGAAACACATTCAATCTAAGCAGACCTGCAGAGTAAAGCTGCCACTGAGTGTCTAGTGTGTTGTTGGTTTTGTTGATATGTGTGAAGATTGGGACTTTGCTGACCCTCTCTTTTCCTGCGTGTCCTCTGCAGGAGGCGTTGGAGGCCTGTCAGACCAGGATCTCTAAGATGGAGCTTCAGCAGCAGCAGCAGCAGGTCGTCCAGTTGGAGGGGCTGGAAAATGCCACGGCCAGGACCCTCCTGGGAAAACTTATCAATGTGCTGCTGGCCCTTATGGCCGTCCTTCTGGTCTTTGTTTCAACTGTGGCCAACTGTGTGGTCCCCCTGATGAAGACACGCTCGCGCTCCCTCTCCACCCTCCTCCTCATCCTCCTTCTGGCCTTCCTATGGAGGAACTGGGACGCTCTCTCTGGGTACACGCACCGCGCTCTGCAGCCACCGGGATGACCAGACCAACACCAGCACATGTTGCTTTGGTGATGTAACTGTAACCACAGTCGTGCAGGATGTTTGCAGAACGTGACTGCCGTCGGGGTAGCTGTGTGGCCGGGCACTGGAAATTCGGCTGAGCACTTTCGGACACGCCCTGGAAATCAAGACAAAGTGGAGGAAACAGAGTACTGTTGAGAACACTTGTGATTTTACTTTAGGAAGGAAAAGACTGTTTACATTTTGAGATGAACTGCTGTGTTGTATCTCTCAGAGAATGCAGCAACGTACTGTTTTTATCTTTAGCGTTTTAATCAATTATAATGTTATTATTTCTAATAATATTATTTTTATTTTCTATGTTATTTTATTCAGTACCATGTAGCATTACACTCCTGTCACTCTACATGAAGGGGAGTTTAGTCAGGAAATACGGGGCTGGCGATTTGCCCCAAAAGACCCATTTCAATTGTAGACATGCAAATGTGATGATGTGGTTGAGTTTAGGAAGAGAACGCTCACCTCGCTGTGACCGGTCGATTTGAACCATGGCTGAAAACCTTCCAGGGAGCTGCTCCTTTCTTGCTGTGATGAAATTGACTGAACATGGCGTTTGGGTGTCATGATGACTAGAGACTGTTTTGAGCTTCCTCACATTTCTAATGACAAAGATGACATGCTTTTAATTGTTTCCTTTTCTTGAGTATAACAGGAAAAACTGCGTTGAATGGGGGATATGATAATGACTCATAAAGACAAAATGAGTGAAGAGCTACGATGGGCTGCTCACACTAGAGACAGCACAAACACAGAGAGAACATCTGGTTATTGTCAAGCATCTGCCATAATTGCAACATGTATACAATGCTGCATGTTTTCATTCTGAAAAATTACAAAGGAACCATTTTTGCTTTTAAAAGCAATGGAAAAAATGTCATTGTCTAAGTAAAATTAATTTGCCGGGGTAATTTCCTCACCCTCCAGCTATATTTAATGTGATCAGGTTCGGAAAGAGAGACTACTGGTGCTTTTCCAGCTCCATCTCAGCTGGATCAGGAATGCTACTGCTGCTTCATATCCACAGTGCAAGACATCTCCACTGCCACGCCAGTCAAATGCACACTGCCTGTTTGTGATACTGTGCTTTTCAAAACTCTCCCTGCATATTATCTCTGTAGCCATCCTTCTTTTTCTACGTGCACACTTTGTTATGGTGTAACCACCCAGTGCCAAACCCTAGTTACCCCAGGGATGCCTCCGCACCCAAAGGGTCCAACCTGACAGGACGGAAAAAGCTGAGGTGGCTCAGCAGGTTTAGCTTTTATTCAGATCTGCTACGAATGTCTCGCCTGGATGTCAAGAATGTATTGTTTTGGCAGACGTAACTTTTGAGGAATATCGATGAGAGGATTCACAATCTGAAGATGAACTTGACTCCGGATCCTCAGTCGTGTGTTTGCACCTTTGCTTCCTTTGAGTACAGTTTCCTCGGCTCAGCGTCCACTCACTCTCTTCCTCGACGACTCAAGGACACGACGAGATGACCCAGCACATGTAATATTCCCACCTGCATTTCATTGCTTTCCTAACAGATTAGTGTGATCATTTGAACTGTACAGCTGCACTTTAGCACACTGCTAGATAACACAGGTCAGACTGAGGCCACAGAAACCCTTTGATTGAGACTTCATCAGTGGGATAAGAAAAGTTGACTCAGGTCAGGATCACTGTCATCCTTGTCTAACGCTAGAACCCACATAGAGGAACATAATGTAGCTCCTTTCTTCTCAAAATGTCGTTAAAACCTAATTCCTCTCATGCAATTAAAATGGCAGGAAGTGGATTTGTTCTCCGTCTTGATTTCTGCCGTTGTGGGTGCAGCAGACAAAGTTGAGAGTGACTTGACCTTGGCTTGACCTTACAGTATCTTTTACGATGTAGGGTTGTGTGCTAAACCACTCTAGTGCCTTCTGATGTCCTTTTCTAAGTGTGGAATAAATAAAGTGCATTCCTGACTAACTCATGGGCTTTAAGTTTTGATTTAACTTTCAATTATGCCCTCTTTATTGCCATGTCTCGCTGTCTCCCTGTGTGTGGGGGGGTGTTAATCATTTAATAATGAGGTGAAGACATGTTTTATGGTTTGGTTAGAGTTAAGCAAGCAGTATAGAGTAAGTCTCCAGAAAATCAATGTATTGTCCTCTGAAGCCATGGAGACATGACTGTGTATGTTCCTGTGCTTATATCTCATTTTAAGCATAGACCCTGAGGACATTTTGACCGGTCCTCACTTATTCAATGGGCTGTTTGAGGGGTTAGAATTAGGTTAGGGTTAGACATTTAGTTTGGATGGTTAAGGTAAGGGAAATGTATTATGTCAATAAGTGTTCTTACTAAGATACAAGTATAAGTTTGTGTGTGTGTGTGTGTGTGTGTGAATACATTATTTAAAAATGTCTTGGGATTACTGATAATATTTTAGATTTACTTTGTCTTGTATCCCCTTGATGTGTTTTCCCCCAGTGGTTGAAAAACTGTGTTTTGTTTGACTGAGTGGTTTTTCGTGAGGAAGCTGGGGGTCTGAACACAAGGAGGTGTCACTTCTTATCAGGAAGGAAACAGGTTGGGTGGAAGGCCCCTTTAACCGCAGCCTGTACTTCCAAAAGACAGAGTGGGTCACTAGGGACATTATTTTCATTATAAACACAGTAGAGAGCATTTCTACCCCTCTCTCTCTCTCTCTCACACACACACACACACACACACACACACACACACACACACACTAATGCAAATTAATTCCGTTGACTGTCGTGTTTGATTGAGCAGCACCAAACCGCAGCGCGCAGTCACACCTCCCCGGTGATATCTGATGCTGACAGCTCTGACCCACACTGAGCCTTATCCCTGCAGGACCTCGTGTACGCGCACCCTACCTCGCTGCCCCGCACTGCTGAGGCTCACGCACGCACCCACCATTGAGTCTGTCATTGTGCGATGCAGTTGAGGGGTCATTATGTTGCACTTTATCAGTGCGCTTTCCTCCTTTTCTGCGCTGCCAGATTTGATGCGCATGGCTGTGCGCCAAGGTAAACACGGCGCGCACTTATCTGCCTCGTAGTGAAAGCTGCAAGTGACTGGGTGGGAGAAGAGAAAGTGAGCGCGTCCCCAGAGGAGCGCACAGTAAATAGGCACAGGCGATTGCGCACGATTTAGCATCAACTTTAATTAGTGCATGTATTCAGAGGATCGCTGGCAAACTGATTTATTCAGTGTCTGACACGTTCGTGGTCTTTTCCTAATTTCTATTCAGAGTTGTGAGCATATGCGCGCACACTCCAACCAAAGACCAAAAAAAAAAAAAAAAAACGCTCGCCATATTCGTGCATTTTTGAGTGGGGGCGCATGTGTTGCGCTTGAATATTTATGAGGTGCAGCTCGCGAGAAAGGCTTGTGTGTGTGTTGGAGAGATGAATGTGAATGTCAAAAACCGGAAAGTTGTGCTGATGTGCCCATCTGGTTGCACTTTCACGCTGCTTTACCGAGCCGTGTGTGCCCAAAAGACGGAACCGTCCGGATCTGCAGAACTAATCTGAGCGAGCCAGGGGACTGGGGAGCGCAGGAGGTTGGGACCATGACCAACCATTAACCCCGAGATGAGCGGAACCACGCAGGGGCGGAGAGGCTTCAACCGACCCCGTCTTGAAAGGGAAGAGTGTGGTCATTACGACCTCACATGGAACCACGAGTTCACATTATAGCTGCAATACGTTCATGCGTAAATTCAGGGTAATGGTCGATATGACTGTTTGCTCTTGTTTTTTTTTGTTTTGACAGCAGATTTAAAACAGAAACTAGAAAAAGGTTACATTTAGGGAAAATCAGGAGTAAAAATGTAGTCAGTTGTATCTAATGATCACAACAGATCTCTTTGATAACGGTTGGCACAATAGAGGAGGAGGTGCCACTCCCCAAAGTTGGTGCGCCTGTTCCCAGTTCATCTGAGTAAACCCATGACATCTGTAGTAAAGTAGAGTTGATATACTTAGAAAAACGATGAATGCTTTAAAATCAATTCATAATAAAACATAAACTAATAAATCACGAGTTCTTTAAGTCTAAGTCACCTCTGTGGAGGAATAACATTGTGCGTAAATTACGAGCAAATCAGCTTAAGCTATATTTGTCTTCGTTATTCTATTGTTTAAAGATCATAAAGATGTCAGTGGCTCAGCATTGTGGCTCAGCATTGTGGCTCAGTGCGCCTCAGGAGAGAGGCTGCTGAGCTGCACAGTGGGCAGAGGGGGACAGAGAGAGGAGGCAGCCTGAAAAAGGAAGCACGACTCGCTTATCGCGTCATTCTGGGCTTAGGCGTTGAGCAGGAAACAGCCTTTCCTCTCGGATTGTCGCAGTAGGAACAAACACACATTTTTGTCTTTGCTCAATGCACCCCTCGGCACAGAACACGCGGAAGCCGGTCAGAAGGAAAAATGCCTCCTTCGATAGAGATAGCTGTTCTGCTCCTCGGCGTCCTGGCGCTGGAGACGCACCGGAGTGCCAGCGCGCTGCACATCCAACAGGCGTTCTCGACTCCAAACCACACCAATAACTTCGTGGTGGACCCGGTGTCCAGGAGGGTCTACCTGGCCACCGTCAACAGCGTCTACCAGCTGAACGGCAGCCTGAGCGTCGAGGTGGAGAAGAGGACCGGACCGGTGGAGGACAACCTGTTGTGCCATGCGCCACAGCTCCCCCAGGCTCCGTGCGAGCATCCCAAATCCCTCACCGACAACTTCAACAAGCTGCTGAAGCTGGACCGAGAGCAGGGGGTGGTGGTGGTGTGTGGGTCGGTGTACCAGGGCTTCTGTGAGCTCAGGAAAATGGAGAATATTTCCGAGATAGCGGTGGAGTTCCCACCCCAGGGCGAGAAGACCGTTTTCCCCAGCATGCTCAACATCGCTGCCAATCACCCCAACGCATCCACGGTGGGGCTCATCTTCAAGAGCCACGGGGGAAACACCCGGCTGCTGGTCGGGGCCACGTACACAGGGGCTGGTACCCAGTTTTTCCCCAAGAACCACAGCAAGGAGGACCTACGCTTTGAAAACACCCCGGAGATCGCCATCCGCTCCCTGAACATCAAGGACCTATCCAGACTTTTCACCTATGACATTAACCCCTCGGAGGATAACGTGTTCAAGATCAAGCAGGAGGTCAAAACCAAAAACAAGCTGAACTTCGTGCACGCCTTCATCCAGAAGTCTTACTCCTACATCGCCTTTAATAACGACGCGAAGCTGGGCCACAAGGAGAGCCAGCCCAACAGCATCCTCGCCAGGATATGTCTGGACACCGACAACTCCCGAAAGTCCTCCGGGCCGGAGAGCAAGAAGCTGACCGAGTCCTACATCCAGATGCCGCTGCAGTGTGGATATAACGGGAACATTTACAACCGGCTGCTGTCCGTGTACCCCGCGGAGATCCACGCCGAGGACGCGCAGGACGCAGAGCCCTACCTGTTCGGAGTGTTCTCCAGACAGACCGATAGAAAGTCTGCTCTGTGCGCCTTCAAGTTGGGAGACATCGAGGAGGAGATCCGAAAGGGCCGACGGAACTGCTCCAACTCTCCCAGCAGCGATGTTCAAGTGCTGGACAGCGTCATCCAGGGCTCCGGGGCAGCCTGTATCCAGAAGGGAAACCTGTTGGTAAGGACCATAAATCTGTTTTATATTCGTCATCATATGAAGTTTGTACAAGGAGGATATATCTTTTATTTTAGTCAACATACAGAACTATGAAATTAGTATAAGGAGCATTGATCTATTTTATAAGTCAACATCTAGAAATATTAAATATGAAGTCAGTTTGAGGACCACAGATGTAATTCATTATTATCAACATATAGAAACATTAAATATGAAGTCCAAGATATTGTGTTATTGAGTGTTATCAGCTTCAATTTAACAGTAAAATAGGAATAAATTAATAAACTGAGATAATTCCACTTGACTGAAGTTGTTCCATTAACAATCATCAGTATCTTGATAGAGCAGAATATATTACAACAAGGGAACAATAGACCATCAGATTTGTCACCCTATAGCTTTATTATGTCATTTATGTTTTGATTTATTGTCACTTGTAGATTAAATATGAATACACCAACATTGAAAGCCTGGAGATTTAAAAAAAATGAAGAGATTTGTTTATTTGTCGCCTTATTTATGAGCTCTGCTTCAGCAAACCACAGTCACAGTTCTTATTCAGCCAATTCTGGCTCTGATTTATTAAACCTGTGGCTCTCTCCAGCTATTCAGGCTGTATGAAAGAAGCAAACCACACTCATGCGTCCGTTCGACACTTTCCATTTGTGCTAGCGAGCAGTTGTCCTCCCTGCAGCCCCCGAGGCTCATGAGTTGGAGAGGGGATCTCTTATGTCACGAGTAGAGGTCATGTTCGTTGGAATGGATGCTCCAGAGCCACATCAGAGGTTGTGGGAAGGGTGAGACTCCTCTCACATCCAGCAGCTCCCCCTCTTATCAAATATGAAGAGACGAAAGGGGTCAATAGTTTACAATGTTTTTTTTTTCTCACTTAAACCTCAGACATCTTTTTTTTGTTTGTTTTACTGTTGAGTCTGTGCTGCAAACTACAATTCAGCCTCAGATTTAGCACACTGGATAATAAATAGCAACACTGTCATATATTGTCTTGTGTTTTACATGCTTTCCACTCGTATACACGACAAAGCCTCCATCCATTATCTGTACCACTTATCCTTTAACCCTCTGGAGTCTGCGGCCATGCTGCGTGTGATCGAAACGCATGATGTGTCTTGTTTGTTTTTGGCTTCAATATATCGATCCTGAAATCAAAAGCATTTTAAAACAGCCAAAGAGGGTTGAGGGTCCCGGGGGGGAAGCTGGAGCCCATCCCTGCTGACACTGGGCGAGAGGCGGGGTACATCCTGGACAGGTCACCAGTGTATCACAGGGCCAACACACTGAGACAAGCATCCATTCACAATTACAAGTCTCAAATTAGTGTCTCCAATTAAACTAACCTCAAATCTGCGTGATTGTGGGAGGCTGCCCTGAGGTATTTGTATTTGTCCCCTCTGGTTGGCATTGGATAATGAAGGCAAGGGTGGCCCTCAGTAGAGCGCATACCTCTGCCAAGGCCCAACGGTCCCATTAAATTCAATCAAGCTGCACCAAATTTCACACACTCATGGGTATCAGCTCCCTTAATGTGTCTGATTTTTTTAAATCAATGAATTATTCCCTTGGAAAATGTAAAAAAAACCCAAAACATCCTATCTCACAATGTTACTGAAAGTGTA
Source organism: Verasper variegatus (assembly GCA_026259375.1). NCBI lineage: Eukaryota > Metazoa > Chordata > Actinopteri > Pleuronectiformes > Pleuronectidae > Verasper > Verasper variegatus. Next base: position 18,247,149 of record CM048045.1, read on the forward strand.
AAAAAAATCCTCGATCTGCCCCCGGATCTGGATCCACACCAACATTTTATGGGTTACTTCCTGTTTTTTCGGAAAGTCTGTGCCGTGGTTTTTCAGTACTCTTACTCACCAACAAACATACCAACTAATAAACAAACGGTCGGGGGGGAAATCATAAACTCTTTGGTGCTTGCCCCAGTTTCGTAGGAATGCAGTGAAATTCCATCTTTTCATTGTGCTGGTTGTGACTGACAGAGCTGAGGTCAAAGGCGCCTGTCCTGTGCCACTGTGCTGTCAGGTCACAAAGTTGCCCTCCTGACTGGCACTTGTTGTCTGTGGCCCCCGGGGGGGAGGGGGGGGGGCGCTCCTCCCGTGACCTGCTTACTGAATACTATCTCAGTTGGCCCACAGGCCTTCCTACCGCAGACGAATGCTCAGTTCAAAGTGGTTTAGAGTAGATTTCTCTGGTTCTCACTGCAACACAACCTACTTACCCCTCAACAGAACGAGTTACTCTTTCTTTGGTTCAGCATTTTTCTCGCCGTGACCACTGAAATGTGATGTTTTTTGTACTCCACAGTCAGAGGGCGAGCACTGAGGGAAAGCCAGACACAATTTATGATAAGAGAGACGAGGCCGCGAGCGGAAGGGCCCGTGGGAAACGACTCTACAAATATCCACTGTGCTTAATTCTTCTTTTTTTTTCCCGCTTGCCTCTGTGTGCGCTAAAATATTCCGAGAATTCCCAATAGATCCGTGTGCTCATCCAAGCGTGGCACTAATGTTTTATCATTGCCTGCCGAGGATTTGACAAAAGCAGAGTCTTATGAGTGTTGAAGACCCTTGTAAGCCCTTTTCAAGTATTCACTGAGATGTCTAAAAAGTGATTTAGAAGAATGAGCAGCACCGTTGTGATAGCTGCTATCAGTTCTTGTTTTCCACTTCACTTTCATCACACAGCACTCTTTTTGTGCTTTGTTCTCGCCTGTTTTCTAATCTTCATGGCGTGCTTCTCTGTGAAAGCTGAAGAGGACTGATCTCTCTCTCTCTCTCTCTCTCTCTCTCTCTCTCTCTCTCTCTCTCTCTCTCTCTGGTCATGTTACAGTTGCAGCCCGAGCAGCTGGACTGCGGCGCGGCCCACCTGCAGCACCCGCTGGCCCTACGGAGGCCCCTGAGGTCCATTCCTCTGTATGAATACCCAGGCCTTAGCTCAGTCTCGGTGGACAATGTACACAACCACACGGTGGTTTTTCTGGGAACCGGTAATGGACGACTTCGTAAGGTGAGACACATGTCTACACACACACACACACACACACACACACACACACACACACACACACACACATAATGGGTCACTGCAGAACATAGTTAATATTGTTAATGTGATCGAGCCCTGCGGCATGGAAAAAGCTATAACAGTAACAGTTACATTGTGCCGCTCTGATGTGGCTGCTGAGACTTTCAATAAACCAAACTCAGGTGTGCGATGAAACACTCAGAGCCCCAGCAGAACAAGCGGGAACGTCGGCTTTCCTCTGATTGGCTCTCAGCACTGTCATCACCCAACCCCCTGGCTCTGTTCATCCATGACCCATCAGTGAGCCATCTATAATCATGCGGTCCAACTTTCCACAGATTTGGTTATTGTTTGAGGAATCACCAGGAAGCTGTTTAACGAGATCCGTATGAGCCGGCCCTTGTGTTGGTCTGCGACCTCAAACATCTGCAGTTGGTCCGTCTTGTGAAAACCTTCCTGGTCTAATTAACAGCATTCTTTAATTCTTTTTTCTCAGCCACATTCCTAGTCACCCCCGACTGGGCTTGGTAGGCAGCGGCCTGCCTGCGAGCGCCACAAGCTTCTTCTCAGCTGTCTGCGGGAACAACATAAACTCCGAAAAGCTTTCGGGCCCTATTGTGTTGCCTGGTCCCTTTAACGACATTAAAACCATTCTGCTACAGGGTGTATTTGCCTCATGCTGCTGAAAGAGCTCCTTGTTTTCCTGCCCCCGATGAAGGTCCTGCTTTAGCCCCAGCTGAGCGCTACAGTAATTGTTTATCATGGTTTATACTCAATGCACAACACGGGTGTGGATGTTGTGAGTGAGCCACAGTGTGTTTGTGTGCATCTCTTCCCTTGATTGCAGGTCTCACTGTGTTCTTAGGTGCGTGACTTTGTCTGTGGGCCAGTGCAAGTGGCTCAGTGATTTCACGTGTTTACGCAGATGAATGCAGACCCTGTGATTATGGGCTATATGTGTGTTCTCTCCGCATGTGTTGCAGCCTTCTTATATAGGGAGCATTGTATTTCTGTGACCTTGGGCAACAACATGAACTGTGCTTTTTAACTTTATGTGGCTTTCTTTGTTTGTGCGTGTATGTATGTATCTCTGTGTGTGTGTGCGTGTGTGGTTGTGTGTGTGTGTGTGTGTGTGTGTGTGTGTGTGTGGGTGTGGGTGTGCATGCCCCGAGGATAGAGCTGTTACAGAGGTTAATGGTGCTGTTAGTGTGTGTAATGTGATTCTGACTGTGACTTTGGCTCAGACTAAACACGGGGGAACAGTGGTTGAGATTAAGTTAGGCCTCTTTTACTGTCTTTCAGAGGGCCCTCAGTGAAGTAATTTGTAATTACATGCATTTTTTAATGAAGTCTCCCCCTCCCCATTACAGCTAACTTCCATTTTCTGCCTCTCGCAGCGTCTGCCTTTATCTCGCTCGCTCTTGTCCAATTTGACTCCCTCAGACAGCCCCCCCCCTCCCCTCCGCTCCTCGGTTCATCGCTTCCTTGTCTGCTCGCCTCTACTCAGCCTCAAATAGAAGAGAAAAGACCCTTTAATTCACATCGCAAACAAACACACTTCATCTCTTTATCTCTCTTGTTCTCTCCCTCCTGCCCCACCTCCATCTGTCTTTATTATCTCTCCTTAACACACAGGTACACACTCACTCACACACACACGCATGGAGAATGAGCGCACAGCAGCTGGGCACTCCTCGGTTGAATAGGGGCTTTCATCTGCAGGCAGATAGACAGGGAATAAAGTCAGAGTGACCTGCCAGTGCAGCAGGTGTTTCATTGGTTGACCTGGTGGCCGGCCGCGCCACTTCTCTCCTCTTCTCCTGCTCCTATTCAGCTCCCGTCCAGGTGTGTGGGCTGCTGTTTACTCGCTCCTCACTGTGACACCCTGCTTATGTGTCGCCGGGGTGAGGGGTGAAGACATAGCACAGCTGCTTGCTATCTCCAAGGGAGGAGAAGAGAGAGAGTGTGTGTGTGTGTGTGGGGGGGGGGGGGGGGATGGGTGGGTGGTGTTAGACAAAAAGGACAGCGCTATTTGGAAGCTGAGATAATGCCTCTCAACACAAGCCAATGGTTTACTAAGCTTATGTCCGCTCTGGTTTAACAGTAACCAGCACGTCTCAGTGGGTGGTGATAGTTTTGTCCCCTGTGTGTGTGTGTGTGTGTGGCAGTGTGTGGCAGTGTGTTTGTGTGTTCAGCGGATGGAGAAGTCACACAGCCTGTGCTTGTCGCCAGATGCTGGTCAGTTTGCCAGTTCCTGCAGGATGTCTCTGCTGAAGAGTGACCCGACAAATCGCAGAAATAAGAGCTTTCACTGTCTGCGTGACAGGAAGTCTCACTCAATACTGTTTGTTTTTCTATGCAGCTTTGTGTGTGTGTGTGTGTGTGTGTTTGTGCATACGTGACAACATGCCACCCATTTTATTATCTTGAGCTGTTGGAAGGCCAGTGTGTAGATAAATCACTGCTTGGGTGGGGGGGGGGGGGGGGGACTAGATTAGGCACATCGCTTGAACAAAGGACCTACAAAAATAAATTTAAGGTTGAGCAAGTACCAAAAAATACTTTGAATTTAAAGATTATAATGCACACAAATACTACACTAAATCTGACGGCAGTTCTTCATCAAGAACCATGAATTATCTTCTGGGATATTGGTGAAAATGTTGAAAAATCCAACTCTTGATCACCATCAAAATTGAATGGGTTCTTCCCTGACAGACACCGCATCCTTCCACCAAGTTTCACGGAAATCCGTTGAGCTTTTTCGTGTAATCTTGCTCAAAAACTAAAAAACTGGTGGAGGTAATGAGTTTTGCTCCCGTCTTTTGTGTCTCAGTCAGGTTTAGAGGAGCTTCAGTATGAGAGATTATATTTATCTCATAACACATCAGTTGTTCACAGCAGTCGTCTCGAACTTTGGAGGAGTGATTATGACGTGACAGTTGCTGGCGTGAATCCCCTGCCAAACCAAGGTGGAGGAAGTGAAGTGAATATCTGATCCCTCTGAAGTGTTGCTAAGCGAGACATCTGCCCCGTGAATCTGCTGTGACCGAACACACAAAAAAACGACTGTGCTACATTGAGCAAGTCTCATTATTTGGCAAATTCTTCTGTGTGAAGCAAGCGGCCGCTCAGTTGACTTTTCCTTGTACAGATTTTTCCTTAGAACGTAGTTGTTTTGCATCTGCTTCCAATTCTGCAACTCCAACCTCTGCTCTGATGTCTGTGTTCCACAGCTGACACTCCTGGCGAACTTGACCTTGGCCAATCAGTGGACGCTGAAGCTGCCGGCCAGCGAAGCCGTCCATCACATCATGACCTTCGACCCCAACGACAGGAACTTTCTATATCTCATGACCTCTCACCATGTAAGTATGTGGCTGAAGACCAGGCTCCAGTCTCGTGCTGCTGGTTCTACCCACCTGATTTATTCATGTCAGCATAAAGGAGCGATCACACCTCATTTCACATTCCTCTTCCATTTAGCTGAGCACAGACCTTCAGTGCTGCTGTTCTTAACCAGCATGTTTATAGCAGTCGTGCTCCTGACAGGATGTGGCTGCACCTGATTGTTAGTTGTTTGTAGCGAAGCCGAGAACTGATGGTCTGTTGTGCTCACTGATAAGATAAAGCTCTTTTCAGACACTGACGTGGCAAACACCAGGATCCATAGCGTGCCGTGTTGCAACACACACTGCTATTATACATAACACTTAACTTTAAAGTTATAATCTGCAACATTTGCATTAAATCTAAACACATTTTTGATACTGTTTGTATTAAACCTTTTTTCAGCAGTCACCTTTAAATGTAATAATTCTCTATTAGTTCAATTTCTTTATCAGTTCAATCTGCCTGCCTATGTTTACGTACAATTTGAGTTTGATGGCTGCACTATAATGAATTCCATCAGGAGAAACTCCAGCTTTAAAATTAAATACATTTACGACATGACAAGATGAGAAGCGACAGCGACAGAGAGGAGAACAGATCTGAGCTTTGACATCAACCACACGATTGGCAGATTAAGATCATGGCAAATTCTGATTGGACGACCAAAAGCACCCAAGAATCAGCTGATTGGTCAAGGCGGAGAGAGTGAGGGAGAATTGTGAATGAACCGGAAGTTTCAGATACCCCAGCAGCTGCCTACAGATTTCTGTGACACGTAGTATTAAAGTGCACTTGCAGATACCAAGTGTGTCACCAAATCAGCCAGGACTGAAACTGTATGTGTTAAATAATATATTGTTAAACCCCCACCACTAACATCACCTATTTTTAGCAGGTTATAAATATTTAATAAGCCCAACTGGTTTATAAAGCTCTTTAAAGTATTGTATATATATATATATGTGTGTGTGTTTATATGTATAGTAGAGGCTGGTGTATAAACAGATAATGACAGTGTGAAATATCACATAAGGAGTGGTTTTCATTTTGGACAAATGTACTACATTTCCAAATCCTAAAAATGTTATGGTACAGGTTTACGACTGCATTAGAGTGTGTTATGCTGTTATTGGTTATAAACGTTAAATGGGTCATTCTCAGACGTGTGTAAGATCAGAACTAATGTCAGAAAAGACCCATCATGTTTTCCCAAAGCTGAGGATGATCTTTAATTTCCTTGTTTTTTCCAATCAATAGTCAAATATTCAATTTATAATGACATAAGAGTCAAAGTCTGTGCATTTGAGAAGCTGCAACCAGTGATTGTTTAACAATTTTGACAATTAAAAGAAAGAATGTAAAAACTTGATGAATGTTCAGGTCGCTCGCTCTGAGCTCATGGTTTGACGTGATGTTGAGTTTTAAACTGTTTGCATTCTGTCTGTGTGCTGTGGTGAGCAGATGCTGAGGGTGAGAGTGGCTGATTGTGACCAGTGGAAAAGCTGCAGCGACTGTTTGGGAGCAAGTGACGCCCACTGCGGTTGGTGTACTTTGGAGAACAGGTATAAACACACACGCACACACACACGCACACACACACACACACACACACACACACACACCGTTTTTGTCTCCCTATCTCCATATATCCAATTAGCCGTCTTCCTCTGACGTGTTCTCTGTCCCTCTCGTCCTCTCTTCTGCTGCCAGCAAAACATAACTCAATCAAACAATCATACGTTTGTGCATCACACACATGCCACATGCTTTTTGATGTAATCTGCAGAAAATGCGAACATGTTTGCTGTCTTCATTGCCTAGATTTGAGCAGCTGGGGCCGTTTATATATGAATGATTGACTTAAGTTATTGCTCGTTGTGTGGCAATAAAAGATCCGACCAGTGGCAGAATAACAGGATTCAAGCTTGTCGTTATGATGCTTTTAGTGTTTGAATCGGTGAAACCACAGCGGCTCGTTTGCTGGTTTTCATCGTCCTCATTCTCGATTTAAAATTTTTTGCCTGGCTGAATGATTCTTGGCAGCATCAGGGTGTATTTTGGGGTTTGGAAGGCTGCTCTTGGGCCGAGCTGAACTGATTTGCTTTTCATTAAGCCTCAGACTGGGGGAGTCACATCATTGTTTTGGAGCAGTCTCTCGGCCCTTTAGTAGTTTGGGGAGGGAGTGACAGGCTGGGAGCGCCCGGCGAGTAGTGACTTGGCTGAAGTGTAACAGCGAGCAGGCGAGAGCGTGCTGTGATTAATGTGGCTCTGTCAGGACTGGCTCTGCGGCTCCGTGTTCGCTGGCTTTCAGGGAGAATATGTGTGGTGATGAGCTGTTTGTTTGTGCGTTGTTTGTCTGCGTGCGCGTGTGAGTGTGTGTGTGTGTGAGAGAGAGAGAGAGAGAGAGATGGTCGGTTGCTTGGTGATTAAAGCAGATCAGACAAGATAGTGAATTTTGTGATGAGTTGTGCTGCAGCTCTGGAGGCTCTGGCATTGCCAGCGGCCATTCAGAGCTGGAAGAGTGGAACTGATGAGAGTTGTGTGTTTGTGTGTCTATGTGTGTGTTCGTGTGTTGGTGTGAGTGTGTGTGGTCAGACTGTGTCACTGTCATCTCCCTGTCTCTTCTCCTTATTTATCTTTCTGTCGTTTCTTTAACCCAGTCCCTTTCTCGCTTCACTGCGTTTTCTGTCCCCTCGTGATTCCCTCTCTGTCTTTGGCTCCTTCTTCTCTCCCCTGCCTTGCACTTGTATATTCCAGTAGCTTTCTGAATTTAGTTATCCCTTTCTCAACCTCCCTCTCTGCCTCCCTGCTCCTTGAATCCTCTTCCCCTAGTGCCCTTGTCCTCCTCTCTATCCCTCTACAAAGGAGCGTTGATTGTGATGATGGCAGTGGGAGGGCGAGTGCACACTGGCTCTTTTGACAAGGAAATGTCAAAGTGTGTAAGTCAGAGTGTGTGCGGTGTTATCTGGCTCCTGAAGGCCAGGGAGCTGATGTCATTGGTGTGTATTTGTGTGTTTGATGCACTGTTTGGCCAGTCATGTTGGCCGCTGGGCTGGCGCTGTGGCCTCAGAGCCCAGGGGGGGATCAGGGAGGTCGATGTGTGGGGGTGGATGGTCTCCTCCCTCACCCCTCTGCATGATACAACCGAGGAGAGGGAGTGGAAAAGGACCACTAGAGAACTATCTGCAAATCTGTGAGGCCACTACTGTCTCTGTGGGTGTCGATTTTATGCATGGCTCTGACGTTTCTCAGCATGTCTGCATTTAGAGTGAGACATGAAAACATGTCTGGTCGCTTTGTGGAGTCTGCATTGTTGTCTGAAAAAAAGAGAGAGCTACATCCTCTGCCAGAGATAAAACTGAGTCCTTGATCACTCTTCGTGCTGGAGCTGGTTTAATCTGGCACATGTCACAAGAAAGCACTTTATTTTATCTTTATTTGAATCAAATTATGCATCATGTGCAGCTTTTGCTATTCACAAATTATCATGCCGAGCCGCATGTGCTTTTCTCACAGTGACTTTGTGTGTGTCTGTGTAGTCTGTGTGTGTTTGTGTGTGCGTGTGTCTGCACGTGTGGGTTCGAAGCTCATATGTTCTCCTGGTGTTAACAGTCTTGCCGGCTTCGCACCTTATCTGACGTACAGACACTTAGGAGGTGATGAGTTTTCTCGGGTCATATTTTATCTGCATGTATTAACTCTGTTTAGTTCAAGGAGCTGCTGAAAAAGCTTTTAAAGTCATTGTGCCACTGAGTCGCAGGTGAAGAGTGTATTTGTGTAAAAAAAAAATTAAGTGAATGTATGAGTCCACTGCTGTGCTTGATCATAATGTGGCCCATTAAAAACAAATAGACTTGGTGCATTTACTGGCCAGTTGTTTGCTGTTGTTGTTCGCCTGAGATTGCATGTCTTTTTCTTTTGCCGTCGTCAGAGGAAGCTTCCTGGATGCCTGCTTCAGTTTATACCAAGTTGCATTTGTTAGGTTTTCAGCAATTAAAGATAAAATCTGGAGTTTACTGGATAATCTAAACATATATTCTTCAACATGGAAAACAAGGAAGACACCTTGGAGCCAGGGAGGATGTTGTGTTTTACTCCACGATTTCAAAATGAAATGCAAATGTTCCTGCAAACACGTACACATGTTTGATCTCAAAGATAGAGCTGGTTTATTGAAGAATGAACATGAGCATCAAAAGCTTTGTAAGGCTTGTGCTTTGGTTTGATTTGTGGCAATTCAGGTTGTGATTTGGTCGATTTCTAATGACTCTACTTTTGCAAAGTTCACCACAATGTGTTCAGGTCTACAGGACTTTAATATAATGTTACCTACCTCAGGGAGGTTGTGGTTTTCTCACACATCTGTTTGATAGCAAGCTTATGCTAAACAGATTAACATTAAACCAAAAAGAATTAGGCATGTTAAGGGGACTGAAAAATCCTTATAATGTGAATTTTTATTTCCCTAATACTTTTTAGTATTTAGTAGTGCAGGACATCACAAACAACGACACCACCCTGTTCCCTCCCACTGCTCAAAACAGCAGGAGGGGAAATAAGGAAGTTAAACATATTACAACACTACAACACTTATACAAATGGATGATTGATTAAGAGGGGGACAAAATTTAAGGTGGACTGTACGTGTATAGGTTTAAGTTTTGGGTCTTTTTAGGGGCAGTTCAAGCAACTTTAAATCTGATCTCAGCAGCCCTGACTTTAACGTCTCGTGTCGGACCAACCCATGGTTTAAAAAAAAAAATACAGGATCATTTTGGAAACTGCACTGAGACCCATGCATCATACTGACAGCAGCATCAAAACAATTTCATGAAACACCCGGCTACACTCTGAACATCTTTCAGGATGAAAATCGAATCAATACCTTCACGAATAGTATAATTTCAGTGCATTAGACTGTTTATCCTTGCGACCCACTGTTGTGTGACTGTTGAGTTTGCTGAGAATGTGTTCCGAGTTTATGAGTTTGTTTGTGTCGAGGGGATTTTTTTGTGCGGCCTGCGCAGCCTCGCAGCTCTATTTTTAGCTCAGCAGCTGACCTCACGGCCCCTCTCAGTCCTTCTGTGCCGACGGGACAGAGAATCTGGTCGTTCACTCACTTCGGACACAAACACTAACACATGCAGGCACGCAGGCGGACAGACACATGCTTTATTTTAAAACAACTGTGACAGTGTGAAGGGGAAGTGGGATGTGCCAAACTCATTATGTGGCATGTTAGGATGCTGGTAAGTGAGGCCTCTTTGGTTTTGTCCTCCCTCTGAGGTCACTTTGTCCTTCCAGTGCGCGCTGCAGACGACCAGAGGTCTGTGCCAACAGCTGGCGAAGTTCGTCAGTGAAGCAGACGTCAGAATGTGAAGCCACCTTGCTTGTTGAATGACCTTTTACTATTCTGCTGTCCTACATATTCATTATACTCACAGAAAGGCACACACTGTATACACCTAAAAGAAGTTTGTTTTATTCAACTCTTAGTAACAGGCCCCTGATCTTAGCGCCTGCGGGATGGGGTTGCCATAGCAATGCGTGTGACCTAGAGTCAAGTAGTCTCTTGTGTTGAGCCAGACAAACTGACAGCCGAGGTCTGAGTGTGACATTAGGAGACCAGAGTACCTCATAAATCTGTGTGAAGCAGACCATGAAACCCAACGGTGAGAATTTGTCAAGTCCTAAAATGAAAAGAAAACACAAACGTGCCCGCTCTCCTCACGAAGGATAAAATGTTGACCTTCAAACTCTGTGTTCCCATACCAGCATGGAAGTCCGGTGGCTGATTGGGTCTTGATTACCAGCCTCAACTATTACAAGGACTTAAGATATAGTTAGTATAAGGTTGTGGCAAAGTCGTGCTGATGGATTGATATTGCTCCAAATTTGACACTGCATTTCCTTGGGACCCTAACAATACACATGCCAAGTAGGATATGAACAAGACCAACAGTTCTTGATGAATGTGTTCCACATACAGACAAGAGATTTCATATTGCAGAGATTGTGAAGAAATCCTACCAAACGTGTCTTTGTGCTGTAATCTAATCTCATCCAGGAAAGCTTTGATATGATCTGATAAATATACCCAGACATGACTCTTAAACTTTACCCCTGTTACTCTCTGTCCAGATGTACCATCCAGAAGGAGTGTGCTCAAGGGCTGTTGGCGCGCACTTGGATCAGCATGGGCGAGGGCCCTCAGCAGTGTCCTTCCATGACCCTGACACCTCCGGAGATCAGCATCTCTGCAGATATCAAGGTATTTTCAGGTCCCTTCATATCACACCCCCAAATACACATGACTGCTGCTGTGATCAGTGGGGGCAGTGTACTGTGTTTGAAGATGAAGAAACTCATGACCACCACCACCACTACTATTATTATACACCCTATTATTATTATTACCCTGCTGATAAAGTCATGCCAATACTGTCTGCTGTTGCAGCTGCCTCCACTACCCTACCCCTCTCCTGAATAGTATGTTCTAGCTTTTTGGTAAAGTTGACTGAATATTTACAGTATATTCCCGAGCTAATGAGCGGTAACAACAAATCAGAAACGTGCATCAACATTGTTTTGCCCACTCTAGGTTTCAAATAAAAGCCAGAGACTATATTGTATTAAATCACTCTGTCAGTCTCACACTGGGTCTGGGGGTCTGCAGCTGCCTGTAGCCGCTACAGACATCTTCACCAAGCGGACAGGACGACTGATGATTTTACCCCGGGAGAGTAGCATGAAAGCGAGAAGTGCTCACTCTGCAGTTTCTTCTGGGGACGTTTCAGTCCCCAGTGGCTGACAGACTCAGACACTGGCTGATGAAAAAAAATAGATTTAGGCAATACATACAGTACATGCTTGTGGTTGTGTGTTTATGGTCTACTTCCCTGGACTGTAAAATACACTCTAGATCTATCGTCAAAGAAATCTTTAACTAGATTCTTTAGAGTCTTAAGACTGTTTCAGGAGAGTGTGTTTAAACTTAGAAAAATGTAACTTAGGAACAAACGTTTTTCTGTGTTTTCAAAATGAAATTTGCAAAAATTGAGGGTTTCCTGTTTATACAAAATGTTAAAGTACACTCATTATCAGGAACATGAATTGCCACAGCCACCTTAATGAGAGTCTCTGTGGCATAAATAAAAAGGTGTGATGAGCAACACTCAAAATCCACCATTTCATCTGCTTCACCTTCACATTTTACAGTGTGACTTTTCAATGCAGAGCAATGCAAGTCACTGTGCATTCACTGGCTCCTGGAAAGGTCCCATTTCTCGAGTTGTGAAGTCGTTCCTACTTTCAGTGTGTTCATGTGCTTTGAAGTCAGAATGTGGAAAAAACATAGACGCTGTAAACAACATGTGTTGTATTTTTCTGTCGACAGCATTTGAACAATAACTTGGCACCTCTTTTCAATATTTGCATAATAACAAAAATGATCAGTTGTGACAGGCATTTTTAAGGATCATAAAAAGTCTGGTGTTAGGCGCTTGTGAAAGATAGATGTGCAGTTTACTAGTGACAAAATGTAACATTTGACATTAAAAGCAACTATTTAGAGCTGATTGTAAAAACTTGATGACATTAGTAACTTCCTGTCTGCAGCCTCTTTGTGTGTGTGTGTCTCTGTCGCTCACAAAAACTAATAACCACATGTATTTAGTTATTAATTGATGGTGTCGGATCATGAATCTGGATCGTTCCAGTTGCTTCAACCCTAATGTCCTGGCTGTGCACGTCTCATGTTGTGTGTAACAGATGAACCACATGTGTTTAAATACGTGACTCATAAACTCTAAAGCGAATCAACAAACACAAAGTAAACGTCAGTTCTGTTCAGGTCCTAAAGTAGCGGTGGTTATAACTATGCAGCGGCGGGACATTGCCAAAAAATGTAGTGGAAAACATGAACCGATGCAGAGTTGTCCACGTATGCATCGCGATGCATCGGAAAAACTATTAATTTTCCCACCTCTAGCATTAACCCTGGACTATAACGTTTTTTGGAAGGAATGGCTACAGGGTAGATTAGAACCTTATGTAAAGTACAATGTAAATCAAAGACAAAGATCACAACGTATCCCTATAGGCATCCAGGCAGGTTTAATAACTCTCCAGAGTACAATAGAATTTATTCATGGTGTAAACTTGGTGAAATTGAGAACGAGGTTTGTTTCTTGTTTTACTGCTCTGTCTACTGGGACATAAGGGATGCACTTTTTACTAAAATGTCCTGTTTTTACTTATTTATCTAAATCTCTTCTGGTTTGCTGATCGTGGCAAACTTTGTGCTTGAGTTTGTGCTTTAGAAAGAGAGAGAAGGCAGTTTATTTGTTTAAGACTGAGCCGTTAAAGAATAAAGTTTTGAATGTAACGGAAAGTTTGACCACTGCAACTGTGTTATTCGTGTGAACCCATGAGGGTTGGTGCGACACACATAAAGCACATAATAACATATGAGGTGTTGTTTTGGATAATTTCTTCCAGTCAGTGAATTGTGTAACAGAAGCATAATAACAGCTCAGTGAAGTCTGACACTTGGAATATATTTGACCTTTAATTACAGCTCATAATGAGACGAGGCTGAGAGACGACAGGTCATTAATTGGTTCATTAATTGCGGATAGTTGCTTGTTATGTAGGTCATTGTGACTGCTCTGTAATAGATCCAGCAGCTGCCCAGTCCACAGGCATCCTCTAGAGTCGCAGGAAGCTCTGCTCAAGGTTGTCTCCCCAAACAGGAAGCAGCAGGCAGGAAGTCAGGGCTTTGGCCAGGAAATGATCAATTCCACCGAACAATGGAGCAGATTTTTAGGACTTGTTAACACACGTTACCGGCCGCCTCAGCTTGTATCTGCTGAGCTCCAGAATATGTCATCTTTTTTTTTTTCCTCTTTGCCACACAACACCTTTCTCTCCTCCTCCATCCACTTTTTTTTTTCTCACATTGAAATAATTTAAGCTGAAATTCAGTCATGTCAGTGTGGTGTTATGTTTCTCATTATGCGTCTGTCATACTTCATCACATAGCCACATTTAGATGTGAATGTAGCACTGTGCCATCTGTTTCTTCATTACACGTTAGCTTTTTCTATTTCTCTGCCCGAACTCCTGAACAAACGTTAGGTAATGCCAGCACAATTTTCCCTCCACCGAAGACCAACTGTACATACACTGGATTTAAATACACGTGTGGGCTCGTGGAACTGAATTTGTGATTAATTTCCATTGAGATAAAAGATCAGCAGTTATTTATATTTATATTTATGCTCCTATCATAACTTTTCCCAACGTAGGATGTCGGCATCCTGATAAATGGGAGCGTTCCGGATCTGGTCGGCTCCCGGGTGGAGTGTGAATATGGGCCGGGTGTTTCGACAGCTGCCACGGTGCACCTGGACTCCGGCCCCGCTCAGATCCAGACTTGTCCCCTGCTCCCTCGAGAAAACTACCAACCGATCCTACCGGGCACAGGTGAGACTGCAAACAAGCATGCATTTGCAGTATTGCCGGTCCTATTTTTCCACCCAATACTATTACAGTTACAGCATGTGATTCTTTTATTATATAAATCGTTGAGCGTTATTGAAACAAATGCAATTTCCCCTTTTGTCTTTCAAAACGCAGCCAAATCTCGCAATCTACTTTGTGTTATGAAGGTGATACCAACTCGACTGCTTGACACATGCAGCTTTGTTTACATGCCTTTGTTTCTGCAGATCATTTGACTGTTTCTGTGGCGATAAAGGTGAATGGCACATCTGTCGTATCTGGGAGCTTCATCATCTATGACTGCAAGAGGACTGGAGCAATACACCCCAAGATGTCGTGAGTCACACATCCATTGTCAACGCTGTTTATCTCAAACTCTTGATGTATTCCCTGCTTGTGATGCTTGGCCAAGTCACAGCCTCATTCTGATCCCTTACTTTCAAATTAATTCACTAAGTGGATGAGAAGTAAATACATACACTCTAAACTTCTTTTTTAATTAGTGCATGGTCCCTCAGTGATCCTTTGAACAGCCTTGACCCCTAGTTTGGGAGCCACTGGACTAAACTATCAAATTGTATATAGCCACTCCCGAGACCTTGAGCCACTGGCTATTTATTTGCCAGGATCAGATCTTCCCTAATGAGACCTAAATACCAATAAACTAAGATTATAGCAGCCCCTAAACATTGGGCTTTGGCAAGCTGTGGTATAAATTTCTGCCAAATGTCATCTTAAATCTCTGTGGCATTGTAGATGAGCACATATAACTGGAAGGTGAACGACAACAAAGCTTCTCCACTCGTTTGTCTCGAAGGCCTTTGTCCCTAAAGTCTTCGTCTTGTGTTTTTTCCCCCCGCTTCCTCTTTAGGCCTCCGTTGGTAAATACTGGCGACACATCCTCTCGGAGGGTTTATTGTGTGTTTGGTTTGCTCAGGAATTCTCAGCGCAGGATCACATTTTGGATTGATATGCTGTAAACATTAAGCCAAAGGAAATTGGATATGTTTGTCTGGCTGGTCATCTTGATGTGTGCTTTTGTGAAGGACTACGACTTGTATGGCCCGGTCACAAAAAGGCTTTTCTCATGTCTGGAGGCGAACCAGCTGGCTTCCTTCTGCATGCTGGACCGTGTCAGAGGATCCACCATATCTGATGGGCTTAGGCTTAGAGGGACATAAGCATATGTGTGTGTGTGTGTGTGTGTGTGTGTGTGTGTGTGTGTTTGTATGTGTGTGTGATGAGATTGAAACAGTTTGGGTGTGTTCCTTTGTTCAGTTGTTGAGGTGCGAACACAGCAGTTGCAGGTACATGTGTGCAAGACTGCACCCAATATGTGCACACGGCCCCGGTGCTCGGCGAGGTCCGGGAGTGTGAAATTAGATGGTGGTTTGTTGAAGGTGATAATGAGCAAAGTGCCATTCTCACAGGATGAGCAATGGGCTGCAAACTGCGGCGCTGCTATACTCTATCTGATTTTAGTCACTTCAAGCTGTTTTTTTAATAATCCCTGAAGAAAAGTCGTATGAGCCACATCCCCTCAACGAAACCAGATAGTGGAGTCTCTTTGTTTTCTGCTTTATGTAGAAAAGCCATCACTTAGGCTTTTTCACATGCTGAACTCGTCCCACTATAATAAATCAAGCCCACATTAGAGTGGAAATATGAGTGTAATAAAAAGAAAGTCATTGCTTCATTTATCATTATCGAGGTAAATCTGACAAAATGTTATTTTTTGGTAGAAGTTTGAACGATGATTTATCAATGTAGAGGAACGTTTCAGCTGTAAGGAGTCTCTATCCGTGTGCTGAATCAGGTTGTGTGTGTTTCTCAGACAATCTGTGTGACTGTGTTGGTTGTGTGTGCATGTGTTTGTAGACAGTGCTCCCATGACCCCTTCAAAGTGGTCAGGCAAAGTGTTAATGACAACCAGACCTGTAGCATTCCAGTCTCACCAAACAGCCTGTAGGACAAACCACTCAATCTCCCCTCTCACTCTTTATGTCTCTCCGCCACACGTTTTATTTGTTTTTTATATGTCTCCCTGTGCTTTTCGTTTTTTCCCCTCCCTCTCTATCTTCCCCTGTCTCTGTCCGTTTGCTCCATTCGACCTGTCCTTCTCTGCTGGTCCCCCCCTGAAACTGGTCTTTTCTTCTGGACGTATTTCTCTTTGACAGAGACGTGATTGAGGATGTGTGTTTAACCGCTGTGTCCACTGAGAGGCCCTGAGAGTGCGAGCCTGACTGTGTATTTAGTGCACGTGTGTGTGTGTGTGTGTGTGTGTGTGTGTGTGTGTGTGTGTGTGAGTGGTCATTATGACTTGAGATGGACAATGCCATAGGGTGTTTACTGTCAGAGTCAGGTCAAGCAGAGAGAATGTGTGTGTGTGTGTGACAGAGAGAGAGAGGGAGGGGGGGAGTGAGAGAGTGAGAACATGTTCATGTCTGGTGTTGTATAGGTGTTTTGGTGAGACAAAAAGGGAGTCAGAGAAAACAGAAAAGCTGCAGCTGATAAGAGCCTTGAGGGGGCCGTCTGCTTTTAATCAGAACACACACACACACACACACACACACACACACACGTTTCAATCACATTACTGCATGCTCTTACACCCACTGTACTCCCCAATCTAGATCCCCTCAGAGAGCTGTTATCACTGGAGGTGATATCCTTCCCAGTGTGGGACATCTGTCTCTTCCCAGAGGCAAAACAGTGGCACACACAATCCACTTACACATGCACACTGCTCATTGGAGGTGTTCCACTTTTAGGACACACACACACTTTAGCATCTTAGGCAACTAAAACTATCTATGTGGCTTTTTAGTGAGAGTTATCTCATCCATTGTAAAGTATCTTTGAGTATTTTGAAAAGCGCTCTATTAATAAAATGTAGTATTATTATTATAATAGCTGTTCATGTTGGTCTTTCTGCTTCGGTCTCCCGTCACACTTCACCATGCCCACCAGATGTTCCTGGACTTTTCTCCTTTTTTCCCAGGCTGTTGTTGAAAAGTAAAAAAAGAAACCTCTTTTCCTAATCACTTTTCTTTGACCTCGATGGAAAACATCCTGAGGTCATGGAAAGATGTGAGGGAGAATTTATAAGGACTTAACAAAGATAACTGTGGTGCAAAAAACATCTGACCGGACTTGCACTGGAATTTTCTTTACCATCTTTATTTATGACATGGAAGACAAACTCAGTACCGTACACCTAAAGTTCAAGTAACGTTTCACATCCATAACAGATTCTCAGTTCCGATGAGAGACTATTTTCAATTAACAACAAAATAGATAGTTTCGAAAAAAACAAACCAAACAGAATTGAAATGTTGAGCTGTTATTAGAAAAATTAAATCAAAATAAGGAACTGAGCAAGGGACTTAAGTATTGGAACGGTGACATTTACACTACATGCTGTTTATATCACAACTGGGCAATACTAACTAACTTATACTGCTTCCAGCTATGTTGCTTTGCAGGATCATAAAAATAAGGAACGGAGCAATGGACCATGCAAAGTGAATTATACTCAGACATAGTGTATGGAGTTTCCTGTCATGGGGGCTTCTGACCTCTTTTATACAAGTGGAGACAATACATTTTTGGTGCATTCCACAATGGAGAGGATTCATTGAAAGTCCGTTTATGTGTGTAGTACTTTGTTAATATGATGACATTATGAAAAAAAAAGGAATTAAATATGCTTGTTCTTCAAGCTTCAACAATACCCCTAACTGCACAGATATGAAAGAGAAAATAAATCTATAGATTTGGAGCTCAGCCAATTGTGTGAGGTTTTGAATCATGTCAGAAGAATAAAACAGCTGCTCTGTTGTTTCTACATTTATGTGGCTCTGCCCGAGTGCAACTATAGTGGTGCATCGTTTTAAATGTTGCTGCCACTAGGAATTGCAGGGAAGGCATTAACTGCTTTGCTTTCATAAAGGTTGGTCCAGGGTATCAGATGCTAACGGAGATAAGAGAGGAAGCTTTACAGGTCCTTTCCTCATCATTTAAAGAATTCAACCAGCCCTTATCATGGCTGCCACTTAAATACTTCTGGGTCGTTTCACTCACTTAGGAACGTTCCTAAGCAGAAAAGACTATTTACCCTCCTGCCTGCCGGCGGCCCTGCTACCTATAAGCCTGGTCTTCATAATAAAGAGTAATTTTACCTCTACATCGGCTGCCTGTGTGTCTGCACTCCCTGTCTGTCCCCGCATCGTCTTTGGCTCTCGGATCCATTCCCATCATCGTCTTTATATATAATTCAAATTTGATTAAATAAAGAGCCAAAGTAATTTTCACAGCCGGGAACTGTAGTTTTTAGTAAATGTTAATATAAGAGAGGTTATAGCGGCCATTTGAGTGAACGTGGGCTCAATTCAAAATAAACGTTGTGTCGTTCCTCACAAAATAGACACATGTCTCCCAGTGCAAATGTGGCTCAGTGATGTGTTTAATAGTTTTTGGACATCAAGAAGTCTACAGCATAGACAAATAAACTATGTCAGGTTTTAATTACACAGGCAGTATTTGTTAGTAGGACCAAATCATTTGTTGGTTTTGGTCTTTGCGTGGAATCTTTTGACAGTAAGGAAAATATACAACATCGCCAGTCTCGTCCTTTAACCTTAAACTGGGTCCAAACCATTAAACATTCCTTTGAACTCAAGGAGACAGTCCTCCCCTCACAAACACAGACCTTTTAAACTTTTAGACTTGTCACAATTCACTCCCACTCAACATATTTCCATATACTGTATGTTGACATGTCTTGGACAAATGAGCATAAATTGAAGGGAGTGCTAAACTGCAGATGGACCTACTTGTCAAAATGTCATCACCTGAGGCGGTGTTAGACTCTAAAAGGATTTCACGAAGATAGAAATGCAGGAGACAGCACACACATTGTCATTAACCACTCCAAAGCCCTTTTTATGCACGCTGTTCAAGGCAGGGATGACGCGTCTTTATTCCACCTCGCCATTCTGTACGGTACAGGCCATATTGTTCCAGCATTAGTGTGAGTGACTGAGTTTCTAAAGAGAAGTTCTTTGTTTCATCTCAAGCATATTGGCCCTGTTTGACTTCCGGGCTATGTTGTAACTCTGGAATGAATGTGTCTGCTACTGTGACTAATCATCGCTTCCTTTTATTAAAGCTAATCTTTGATGCCTGTAATCAGTTCAGCTACAGTCTGTGTTATACTCCAAATGCATCACAGTCTGCCACACATATATTTACTTCCTGGGAATAGATCAGAGCGAGATACAGGGGGCTCCAGCTTGCCAGATTTGGCAATATTTTATCCTTGTTTCTCAACTCTGTTTCCATGTGTGTGTGTCTCCATCTGTGTCAGATGTGTGAGCTGCCTGAGCACAAGGTGGAAGTGTTACTGGGACCAGAAGAACCACCTCTGTGTCTCGGCCAAAGATGACTCAATGCAAAACCTGCTGGAGGTGAGTAATTGTCCCTTTTTCTAATCCATCAACCCCAAGGATCTAATAATATTCAGGTCCGTCATCACATCCTCAGACACGATCCAGACTCTGCTATCCAACATCTCAGAGCGTCCTGTAATTAACTTGAGTCCAGACGGGTTAAGGCAAGAACAGTTTAAACTACACTAAGTATGAATCTTAAAACTGGCTATAAAATCTCAGGTGGTTCTGTTTTTACAGACTCGTAACAGAGTAATGTTCCATTTAAAGTTCCTCCGACCTCCTAAGTTTCTCTGTCTGGTAGTTTAGTTTGGTCTCCCAGCATGTGGGAGAGTAGATTCACCGTGCCCATGTTATTGCAAGGAATTTTTACTGACAAGTCAAGACTGCTTGTTCCCAGCGAAGAGATAAATCTACACCTACATTTTCAGCTGTGGTTGTATTTATTACTTTGTTTTTAAGTAGGTGACTGCACAAAGGGATTATGTAGGTATGTTTGGCGATGAAAAGCCCCATAAGAGTGGAAAGCAAACGAACCAAATTGTGTAATAGGTTTGGCACGAGCACATGAAAGGGCTGTGAAACTAAGGAATTCATCCAAAACTCGTGGAGCCTCATTGAAACCAATTAAAGCTCTCCCTGAAAACATTAAGACTAGGTCAGCCGTCGTGTTGTTCTTGTTCCCTCTGGAGTTTTACTGCCCTGTCAGGCCCCCTCCGCCTGTGAGGGGCGGCATCCTCTCAGCAGACTGTGACCCTCGGGTGAGAGTCTGACTGTGCTCAGTCACACTACAGGACCCAGTCAGAGGGGGGATGATGTGAATCACAGTCCCTCTGGTCAGCTGCTGGTCAACTGTTCTTCTTCTTCTTTTTAAGTGTTTTACTGCCTTGTGTGTTTAATGTTCGGCCTTACATCACAAGATCCCCTGAGAGGGAAAAGAGTGCGTTTCGGTAAACAAGACATCACAATAAGTCTTTTTGAAATAACATTGAATGCAGTTTCACACCCCAAGATACAGAGATACTAACACATTAAAACAAAGGAGCGTTTTTCTTTTTAGGTCACAATGGGTTATTTAAAATATACTGTATATATATGGTTCTTTCTTAACATGAAAAAGAAGGTCTTAATGTGGGTCATAAGGAGAAGAGACGTTTTCTTTTCCTGCTCTGCTGAGTCCATCAGGGTGTCCGGCCTGTGGGTCTGTTTTTCTAATCCCTCATCGTCCTTCTATTTGAAGCTATTGTTGTTTCCCTCAGAGCGAGACTTTACCCTCTCATTTCCTCCTCCTCCAGATAAACAGGACAGGTATTTTGGGATTGCGGATGTGTGCAGGGGAGCCATTGTTTTCTTTAACTACTATATGTCACTTCCTGCCCCCTACACCCCATCTCACCACAGAATGCAGCTTCCTGTCCGAGCCTGGTCATCTCAGAGGTACCGCCTACACCATCAGAAATGGCCCAGGACTTCATCATATCCCTGAGCAACATCCTGGAGGTACCGCAGACAACCTCCAGCTATGGAGTCAGATCTGGACTTTGTCCAAAATGCATGTTGTGAAAATGATTGGAATAAAACCGAAACATGTGGTGTGTTCGCTTCAAGCTGAGTTAAACACAGATGGACATATGTGTGCGTTGATGTGGGTCAGTGCCTGAGCGATGCTTGAGTTTGGGTGATCTCAGTGTTGAGAGATGGAGATGAAGAATGAGAGCGTATCTTTATGCTTATGTTGCTCACTGCTCAGCTGTCTGAGCCCACCATGCCTTGGGTATCTAACTGGGACTAGCTGAGTTGTGTCTTCGTCAGCACACTGTACAATGTGCAGTCGGACTAAGGCAGCACACATGGCAGGGGCTTTATTCGCTCGTGTTCATTTTAAATTCAGCTAGTCCTCTCAGATCAGTTTTTCTAAACGCCTTTTCTCATCCTTAATCCACACGGAGCGAGTCAGACGCTGATCCTGCATCGCTCGATAAGGACACGAGCAGGATCCTCTAAGAATTCCAGTGCTGACTGGTTGCCAGGTGTGGTCAGTCACACTTGCCTAACCCTCGCTGGCCTTTTCAAGCCCTCTCCTGGTGTGTTGCTATGGTGACAGACAATGAGTCACATACAAACTCAGACATGCACACATAGGGGATGTGATACGCAGCCTGGATGTGATTGGTCACTCATACTCCTCTTTATTGTGAAAGTTTATACAAATCAATGTTGTTCGACAAGTCAACAGAGAAGTCAGTCATATTAAGTGTTGCCATCAGTCAGATGCTTGTTGGATCTGTGGTGAAGTTTGGTTTGGTTCCCACGCCAATTTTTTATTTTATTTTCATTGAACTACAAACTTAATATAAATAACTTAAAATAACATTGATAAACAGTTCAATGAAAACAAAACAGCAGATGCTTGGAAGTTTGTCTTTTCTTCTCAGACTAAACATAAGAACTGAGAACATTTCAAAGTGTTCGCATGTTGAAGTAGTTTTGTATTTTCTCTTTAAGAAAAAGTACCTGCCAG
This sequence comes from Verasper variegatus, assembly GCA_026259375.1. Classification (NCBI taxonomy): domain Eukaryota; kingdom Metazoa; phylum Chordata; class Actinopteri; order Pleuronectiformes; family Pleuronectidae; genus Verasper; species Verasper variegatus. Next base: position 18,269,296 of record CM048045.1, read on the forward strand.
ATGCAAGTAAAAAAAAAAAAAATCAAGGTTCTCTTGTGTCATAAAGATTTAGCCAAGACCTGGAGAAGGCGATCAAAGTAGACCAATTAAAGCTGGCTGGATTCACTGGGAAATGATTCCCTCTTCTTTAAGTACTTATCCTTTAGTGCTTTAACCTATCTTAAGTTTTCATTATGGTCCTGATGTACTTTTATCAGTTAAACTCAGTACCCATTTTATAAAGAATAAATACATATTCATTACTCTGGTTCCCAGATGACTTTGCAGAGGTGTGGGAGTCCAGATGTTTATGAATATGAATTTTCAATGGATTGCATCTTTTCCTGGCAGGGACAATTATTGAGGGTTATTTCAGTTTCCTGGTCCATTTTCAGATGTGCAAATTGTTACCAGACAATGTTTGGAAGAACATTTCAATGCTGAAGCGAGCTGTCCACAGTTCTCTAATTTCTGAAGACTATAGCAGTGATTGTATCTCAACTTTTAATTGTTAAAATTCTGAACCTTGTTTAAAGTAAGTGCTTTGCATTGCAGAGGGAGGATCTGGACTGTGACTTTGGGACAGAGCAGCAATATGGGGCCACATGGCTCAACAGCTCAACTGTCAAGTGCAGTGGAGTGACAGTAAGTATAGACAATGATTTACCAAGTCTGGCTAAAGACCAGCTTCTGAGGTTTAAGTCCTGATGGTAAGTTGTTTTTCTTTCTGTCCATGTAGCTGTCCACAAACCAGAGGAGTCAGGTTTACCACCTCAATCTGAGACGGAGAGGATTCTTCAGTGGGCAGGGGGAGGATGTTTTCATCGACAGCCCCCAGCCCATGAAAGGTAAAACATTACACCCATGGTTTTGTAGGCGCGAAAGCAGATGCAAAATACAATTGCCATCTGTTACGCTTCAGCTGGTCGCTCAGCTCTCTGGTACTCGCGCTGTAATTATAGACAGCCGCAAAAAGACAAAATCCGACAAAGCTGCCACCGTCACTCTCAGAGTGCGTTTCACCTGTGCACGGATATTTCCTGATGAGATTGGTGGATTTGATTACACCTGGTAAAAAAAATAAAGAATCGCTTACAGGGACAAACAGTGTTACTCTGCCTTTCGCTTGCAATAATAGTAGTTTGTCTATTACAACACATAATTTACCAACAACTAGTAATTTGCCATAATATCACATTCTCCTACCGTCTAATTACATATAATGATTGTAGGGCATAGGGAGCCGCGGTCTAAGGTGTTATCAATGCGTCTTACAACCCATGTCCATCTGTATTGTTGCAAATACAATCTGAGCTCCATGACAACAGCGAGATGATGAAAAGTGCCGTGCGTGTTGTTGAACTTGGCGCATTGTCTAGTGTGCGGCTCCAAGCCAGCCCTTGCCTTCCCCAGTTCCAGATGTGCTGTTCACAGTCCATGTGTCTACCATGTGAACAACGGCCCTGGGCAGCTGCCAGACTCTCTGCGCTGTTATCGGACACGATTGTCGCTTCGTAACATGCATAGTCATCAAATTCTGAAACAACAGACTCTTTATCACACACACACACACACAATATGCACACAAATGCACACGCAGCGATACAAATGGGAGTTCTCACTGGGAGGCACATTGGAACATGTACACAATCATCTGTTTCTCGCTGGCTTTGTTCTCCTCCACTAGCTGTCTTTTTTCCTGGCTTGTTTTTTTATAGCCATGAATATATCATCGCACAAATACTTGTGCTGTTTATTTAGAGCAGGCAGCCCATGTGGTTCATATGAGACTCTTTATGCAAAACGTATTAAAATATCCTTAGTTACTGCACTTTATGTACATCAGACAGGGCAAACACATTTCAAAAATTCGATTGTCTCTTTCTCTCTCCTCAACATCTCATCTCCTTCTAGTGGAGGTGTACAACTGTGGAGTAGGTAGTTCAGACTGTTCCCAGTGCTGGGGCCGCGAGGATCAGGGCCACCTCTGTGGCTGGTGTGAAAATGTCTGCAGGCCGCGGGATGATTGCCAGCCAATCAGGGATCACTGCCCGGCTCCTGAGATCCACAAGGTAAGATCACAGGTTAAACTTAAACATGCATGATTGTGGACTACAAATGCTTGAATTCATAACCCCCTCCACACACACAGGCACACACACCTCCTTCCTGTCACTCACATGATGCGGTGCCCCTATGCTCTGTCTGTCCAGTGTCAGCTGCTGAGGAGAATGTTTGAATAGTCTCATTAAAGCAGTTCACTCAGTAATAACACTAACACCCACTTAGCCCTGCGCCTCTGGGGATGCAACCCAGTTGATCTGCAACCACTCAGGACAGCATGGGAAACACCTTCTGTCCCATGTAACTACAGTATGTGTTTAAACTGCTTGGATTTGGCTATGAAAGCTATATGTGTCGGGTTTTCTGTGTAGAAAACCACAGAAACTAAATGAAAGCAAATAAGAACCATGAGGGATTTTAGATATGTGGTCACAAGAAGAGCTAAACCAGACTGGTAAAGGGAATTAAAGGGTTTTTATCTTTCACGTGATCTGACTGCGGTCACGTCAAAAACGGTTGTCGTGATTACCGAAGTTGGCTTTTTTTTTTTACGCTACCGAACTTTATACCAGCGGAGACACGGTAGGCGGTCACGGGAATCACGGCTCACATGAGACCCAGTCGGCCTCAACATCCTGTAGATAAAACCTGGTCAGCCCACAAGAATAAGCAAGCAGAACAAAGCGGACGGGCACACAAACACTCTGACACACACACACACAAACAGGCCCACAATCTATCACACAAACAGGCCATATTGAAGCATTCACGATTATCCCTCATTCTTTGTAGCTGTCAGCACACTGTGACTAACAGGATGCTCTATGAGAGTCTAACTTCTTACGTGACTGAAGTTAGATGGGCTGAGATGCGTGGGCAGACTATTGCAATTCTCTCTCTCTCTCTCTCTCTCTCTCTCTCTCTCTCTCTCTCTCTCTCTCTCTCTCTCTCTCTCTCTCCCCCCCTCTCCCCCTCTCCCCCTCTCTCTCTCTCTCTCTCCCCCCTTCTCTTCAACTCACTCACACTCCCACTGGTTCTCTCAGGAGAATGAGTTGCAGAAAGGATAGTGGGGCTGTGGTTCTGTTGGGTGTGTGATGCAATGCTTTGGCAGCCATGTTTTCCCAGAGAATCCACAGGGGTCATAGCCTGAGTGCAAGCCCGCTCTCCCTAAACATTCACACACACTCCACAGCGGTTCTTTGTTTTATAGTCCTGGTGACTGTGTGTATAGTTTAGATAATGAAGTATTGTTTCCTGGCTCTGCTTTGTCAAACAAAGTCTCTACGTTTAAGATACACGCTCTGTAATGTTAGAAATATGGAGGAGGATTTAATATATATGAATACATATATAATATATAAATATACAAATAAAGGTATTATTATTATTATTATTATTATTATTATTATTATTATTATTATTATTATTATTATTATTATTATTATTATTATCTCTGTCAGCTCTATATTCCCATGTTATATGTGTTTGCTTGTCAACTGCTTGAAAAGAAACATTGATTATAGATACCTCAGCATCCAAAACCGGAGGTACCAGGCGAAGTTATTCCATGACATGAAAGGAAAAAAGACAAAGGGATGTGGGTGAGACATGAATGGTCTGGGCGAGAGGATGGAGAGCTAGTCGGACAGAGAGAGAGTGGCGAAGTACAGTACAGTGAGAAGCCTTTTCCTGTTTTTGTCCTCGCGTCCTCCTTGATTAGTGCGATGCTAAGGAACTGGAGTGAGGCGAGGAAGATGAAAGCTCCGACCTCAAAGTGATCTGTTCACAACAAAAAGAAGAAAAAAAAAACATATGGAGTTTATCAGTGAGGTAGTTTATCCCATGCAGATTAGACCTACATATCTGGGTATTTTACATTTTTACATACAAGAATATAGAATTATTTAGTCCTTGAATGCATTTAAATAGCACCGCTAACATCCCTAGTGGATGGTTTTTACAGAGGCACATTCACACCCTGTGATCTCCCTGCAGGCCTGGCAGAGTTTGTGCAATCAAGACTCTCAGACTTGTAAGAGGTGTAAATGAACAGCATGCCGGCTGATGTAGATGTCGATGCTCAATGGCACCACAGAGACACACAAGGTGCTATAAGACGCATAGTGATAATAAATAACTCTGCTTATTGCTGAGCTCTGTAGAGAGGGTGGGTTCCTGAATGTGTTAATATGTGCTCACACATCCATGTATTTGCATGTGAATGAGAGAAGGCGTGCATGTGGTTTTGGAGTAGTACAGTGCACTTCAAGCAGGCACTGGTTGGCCACACTATCCAAATTCTTAACATAACCACAAAAACATTGACATCATTTCCTGTGGGGTAGATCTCAAATAAATACTTCAAGTAATGAGTCAGTTTCCAACAGTTTGTTTTCACACGATATTAAACATAATACACTCTTGCTCTATTTAACCACCTCCACTTTTAGCTGGGAAATAGATTGTGTATATATCTGCACTGTCACTCTGACGGGCTTCAAGTTATCTGGATGCAGAGCCAAACCTTGTTCCCTCTCCTAGACCAAACAGAAGTGCTGTTTTCATTCTCAGGCTCGGTCTCTGATAGAGCCAGAGGCAGGATAATAACACTGAGGGGGTCACAGTAACCTCAGCTCAGCCAGGGGGGTCATTCGGAAAAAGCATGTTGGACTTGCTATGCTACAGTGGCAAGATGACGGCAGATAGCTTCTGTCTGGGCGCCGGAGATGCTATCTTCGAAGCTGTGTTTCTGTGGTGATTGAAGAGGTGACAGTCCTCTCCTTTTCTCTCCGCGGCGTCTGAATGGAAAGTTAAGAGACCAAAGACGAGGGCTGAAATGGTGCGTGAGAGTACGCCTCTCAACAACAACAGAAATAGGACTGAGGAATTCAACGAGGCAGACACAGGAAAACAGATGAAAGGGAATGAAACTGCATTAATTCGCCTTGCTCTCTCTCCACCGCCATCAGCATTCGCTCTGCTCTTGGCACTCAGTTCCCTAAATTGCCTCCGCACTCATCCACCTTACCGTTGTGCTCTCCACCTCGCCTCTCCAGCCGTCACTCTCTCACTCTGCCCGTCTCTTGTGGGGTGTGAAGAGGGCTCTTAGGCCGCTCTTTATTTGCATGTGCTGTGGAGGATTAGAGGCTGAAGAGTCTCAGACTGACATGGTTAAGACTCTACATTATGTGTGTATATACCTAAACCGTGTGTCTATTCAATTAGATCTCAGTCTTCAGCCGGAGAACACTTGTCCTTATCTCTCTCTGTGTGCCCCACTCCATGTCAGCATCAGAGAAGGCATCGCCAATCCCTTAATTCTCTGTCATGTTCATTGGCATCATTACTGGGATGTTTTAGGGAGGTAATCTACTTTTGAGATCTTTTCTTTCTCGTGCTCATTACTTGACTGTGTCTCTGTCAGATCTCCCCTCTGAAGGGTCCTGTGGAAGGAGGCACCATGCTGACGATAGAAGGGAGGAACCTGGGCCGCAGGGCTGGAGCAGTGAAGGTCATTATTGGAGATGTGCCATGTACTCTCCTGCCCGAGTTTTACTCTGTGTCTGTTAGGTAAGTAATACGAACATGTGTCTGAATTATGATTCACAAACTAGTCCGACTATGGCAACTCTTTTTTCTTAATTTTTTACATCATCTACATTGTCAAAATGACAAGACAGAAGAAATAAGAGATTGTCATGTACATCATTTATATTTAAAATATGCAGCTACACTGGCGAGATGATAGCTCACACAAACACATTGTCGTGGTAACCTGACATGCTTTCAAGCAGGTGAGTGATCAGGTGGACGGCAGCCAGAGCAAGCGAATTAAAGATTTATTACTGTTAAAAAAATATCCTGATATGTTCAATACATCTCAGTCATCAGCAGATTGTGAAACCAGAACTCAAATCAGAAAGCACAGTGAACTGCTATGTGACCTACAACATTAAACAGTAAATATCAGGTTAGTGAGAGCTCAAACAAGATTACGCATTAGCGTTATTTAAATGTCTTGTTTTATTTATTTAATTTTTCCTTGAATTTATCAGGAAGGTTCCACTGAGATACAATATCTCTATTGTCAATGCAGGGACAATGACCTTGTTCTATGACATTGACATTGAAAATTGATTTTAACGATTCCAACGATATCTTTACGAGTGTTGCTGCTTACAAACAGAGCAGAACAGAAAAAGAGAATAGCCACCTTAACCTTCAGGCAGCTGTGGCTCAGGCTGTGGTAGAGGTGGTTGTCCACTGACCATACGTTGATAGTTCAATTCCTGGCTCCTCCAGTCTACATGTCGAAGCAACCTGACTCCTAGGGCGAGACACTGAACTGTATTATTATGTGCGTGAATATAACTTGTAGTGTAGAGTGTTTTGAATCCACTTTATAAATGTGGTCCATAAAAGCAGCCATATGAGCCAATGATATGTTGCACTTTGTAATGTAAAACCTTTCATGTAAATGAAAGCGACCATTATTTTGATTAGTACACATCCTCTGACAAATCACCATCACAGATCATAAGAATCCACAAGTCTGCCACGTCTTGACAATATCATTTTTTGAGGGTAGAAACATCCCTGCTGCATAGTTTAGTTTTCATGTATTCATGAGGCTAATTTTCACAAATATTATTATGCAGCACACTTCTCATTTTAAATGACTCCATTGCCGTCTCGCCGTAGCTCAGGGACCATCACACTATCACCATGGAGACAGCAGGACCCCGCTTTGATTCTGGGATAACACAGAGCTGGGTGGAAGTCAGTAACTCTACAATTACATCCAAACTTCCATTCAGTATCTGTAACGTTCCCCGACTGGAACTGTTTATCTGGTCTCGCTCCACTGAAGCCAGTCATTGTATTAGGACCAGTTCAAGGGAGAGCTGTGGGTCTCACCTGTCACTCAAGCTGCCTGACACATTCCCCCGAAACGCACGTCAAAAACAGCGAATCACATTTCACTCCCTCGGTGATCTCAGCTTGTGTCGTCATTCCTCATTGGCTCCTGAGGTCGATTGTTATGACAGCGACGCATACCCACATCGCTGGAAGTGCTACTGACAAATCAGAACACGTCAGTGCATCCGACAGTGTCAGCACATTTGACTTGCAGACACGCACGCACATATGCACTAACACTAGTACACTTTCCTACTGCTATTCTTGTGGGGACCTCTTTGATAGATTTAATTACTTTTGATCCTTTTGCATCCCATGAACTCAAACACTTTGCGTTTACAACCTTAAATTTGTAAACGTGTTTAACAATCTTATATTTAAAGAAACTGTAGTTGAAACCTAATTTAGAGAATAAAGTCTAAACATAGATATATTTCACATCCTTGAAACTTGAAATGAGGATAAGATTACATTTACCTGTTTCCCAAAAATATAAATATATATATAAAACATTTAAATTCAAACTGGTTCTTACAGAAAAGTCACACACACACACACACACACACACACACCTGCACATGTGACCTCATTTACTGGGTCTGTTGAGACAGGTGTCCGCTCGTGTGCTGGGAGGTCAAAGGTTACATCTGGGTGTCAAAAGGAAAAACCTGCAGCGCTGGAGAGACGGTGCTCCACTCACTCGTTGTCAACATTTTAATTAATGGCACAGTCAGGGTAGGCACACCTCATTTACTGGAGTACTTCTCTGCTGCCCTCCCTATCATTTTGATATGACCCTCGAGTGGCCTTAGCCCCTCTGCAATTAGCAGAACCCAGACGACTCTCGCATCAAAACACGCGGACTTGATTGTTGATGATCCTCATCACCAACTCAAGGGAAATGATCACAGACATCTCAGAGTTGTAGCCAAAATATCGCCCTCTGAAACCCATAATATCTCCACAGAGGGGCTGGGCTGGAATGTGCTCAGAGCAGGGGTCAGTCCAGGCCCTGTCTGTTCCTACTGGGAGTCTGCATCTCTTTTGACAGGAATCACACTGCATCAACATCACACACTGGTTTCATACACCAGGGTGAACGTGTTTGGAAGACTCTTATAAAACAGATTTCACCTTCAAAAAGAAAAGAAAAAAAGGCCTGAGAATGTTTCTGGGAATCTAGAAAAACCACAACACATCTGGAAGGAGGTACACAACCTAACTCTCAGTTTCCTGGAAAGGCCACTGGACATAGCACCAATATGGTACCTATTTGCTGCAGAACTGGACAAGACAATAGACCCTATGTCTACAAAACAGATCATATATCACATAAAAAATGTGTCCTGCTTAACTGGAATCAGCAAAGACCCCCAACGTTTAATCCATTCAAACAAATACGGAATGAAATGGGTTTTTTTTTTTAAAAATAAGAGGGCCACTGAAATGTGTGCTTTTACTCAATGCAGAAAAGTTTTGTATGAAACCACCTCAAAAAAGTCCTGAGATGATAACAGACACAGAAGTGTTTTATCATGTTTTCATATTTGAATGCATGTTTTCAACTGTACACACCTATAAACTCAATGTGGGGCGCTTGTGACTGTGGATTGTGTGTGAAGGAAACTATACAATCACCATCAGACCTGTAGCAACCAGTGTCAGATTTAGCAAAACATTCAATGAATTGATCATTTTTAATTGGTATCCAATTGAAAGACACAAAGATGCTGTCTTTTGTACAGTTGAAATTTAACAGACTTCACACGTAGCTTTAATCTGCTGAGAAGCCTTTGGTCATACTCTTCAAAAAATATTGTTTTTTCAGTTTTTTTCCCCACAGAATAATTCCCAATATTATTGTTCGATAGCAGAAACCATTTAATATGATGTTTTGTTTTGATAACTGTTTGATCCTCAGCCTGATTCCTCACTTTGGCCTGAAGGTTAAGCCCGACTCAGGCTCAGATTTCTTTGAATTCAAGTTTCAGTGTATTTTCCTTTTCTCTCTCTTACCTCAATCAGAGCATGTGAAATGATGCATTTTCTTCGAACAGGTGCACGCCGGCACTCGTGGCACTGAATTGACAGGGGTGTAATTTGAATGCAATTAGATTCTTTACCTGATGCTCCTGTAATTAATGACCAGGAATGTCGACCCTGCCAGCAAATTTCAACACACTAATGCAGTTTATGTTTTGAATATTCTTTTTAACAACCATTCAGACTTATAAAGATAATCTGTGATTTAATGTGGCTCATTATATTCTGCAGTGGTTTTGGGTTTGGCTTGGCTCAGAGCGCATGTAGATGCAGCTTTCTCCCTGGTCTCAGTTTGACCGCAACCTGCCTCAAATCTGTCCAGTCCAGTCTCATCTCATCGTATGTCCTGCCAGGTCCACCTTCATAAAACACACGTCCTCCGCTTATAAAAATCCCCCGCAATTCCTCTGTCAATCATCCGATCACTAGCTGAGAATTTATAACCATGTAGCAGCAGGCACCTGACTAAATAAACCGACGGGGTGTCAGGCTGCAAGGGAATCATGTGAGGTGATAAAGGTTGTGTTCCCCCCCTAGTATATTTATCCCAGTGAGGCCCCGGAACAGTAGATCCCTCTGCCTCGGTACACCGATGTGTTAATACGAGACGTCCCCGCAGAGCGTGCACTGATGACACAAGGCTTAATCGCAGCCAGGAGGCAAAGGGAACAAGCCTCGGCAGCTCCTTAATCTCCTCTGTGGTTAGACACATCTGGTCTGAGGAGCTTTGAACTTTACATCTCCTAATATCTGATATCTCAAAGCTTTATTAGATTCCATATGTAAATGCAATATGGTTTGATGAATTAGTTCATAAGCACCATTCTCCAAGTTTAATTATGTGTCTCTGTTTAGCAGTCGCGATCCAGCTCTTTTATATTGGTTCCTCTCACTTGCAATTTATGTTCAAGCAATTCCTTTTTCATATTAGTTTCATTCAATAAAAGTTATAAGCTGCATTTCTGAGTTTTCTTATCCACTGTCGTTGTTTTTTTGTATTAACTGATATTTGATTGTAGTGTTAAGACAACCAAACAAGGAGGTCACATTCATTTTGAACTCCCCAGGCTGGTGTGTGTCACTGGGTGGTCCGAGCATGAAAGGCCAGACATCGTCCAAGTGGACGTGGATCAGAGCGGAGAGGGGGCTTCCAAGGAGAGCTTCTCTTACTTGGTGAGTCTTCTCCAACCATCTACCCTCCTGCTGATCTTTGCTTTCTGCTCTTCTTGCCTCTCCCTACACATTCTTCTTCTTCTTCTAAGCTCTCCTGTTGCTCGCCCCCTACTGGGAAACCCAAATGTCTCATTTGAGTGTTAACAGATGCATTTTATGATTCCGAGGAATGTGAGTGTGTGGGAATCTTCTAACGTTCATCTCAGCTGCGACTAAGCACCATTGTCATTTTGCACTCGCTGCCAGCATAAACAAATATGGCGATTGTTGGAATGTCCCCCTTGCACTGAATCCATCAGTGGTCACAGCAAACTAGCCAGCATTGTGTTAACTGACCTCAACCCACACAGTCTCCCATTGGATTAAGAGTATTCCGCCAGTGGAAATACCCATGCAAGCGCTTTGTTTCTATTGTTTATAGACAAAGAGTTTTTCATAATGTAGTGCTGGAAAAGTCAGCGGCTCTGTCTGTGAGTCATCCCGCAGAGAAATCACCCCGGTCTTGAAGCCCTCCTTGATACATGAGGACCAAGAAAATCAAGAACAACAAACATTATGCTGGGGTGTTGTGGGAACTCCTCTTGGGCTTCCTTATCCAAACCCTGAGATGCTCAGTGTGAGAGAGGTTTGTACCGCTGGGCTTTGAGGGGAAGATGTGGGAGAAAGGGAAAACAGTTTTCGGAGACAGGATATGTGCCTCTGCCGAATCTCCTTCCTCAAACCTTTATACGGAAACATCTGCCTCCTTACGCCCACTCTGGCACACAAACACTACAATGGGTCTCCTCCATCCGTGCTAAGGAAGTGAATCCTGTCAGTGAGGATAAGAGGTTTCCCTTGAGGCGAGGTTCATGGTGGGGATGCTGATGCTGGTAGCGGGAGAGCTGGACAGGACTATTCATCTTTGCGTGAAGAGCCTCTGTATGTGCGTACTGTATATGTGTCTGCATGTGCATATATGACTGCGGGGGCATGCAGTTTTTCATGTGCATGCATGAACACTATTGCTTCTCACCCGCAGCATAGCTGTCCTGCAAGCTTGGGCCTGAAGGCCTGGGCTCCAGCAGCACTTCAACATTCTGCAGCGTGGGCTGTCTTCACAGTTTTCTTCACTCATTTACTGTTATAGTCAGCAGCTGTCTCAGCCAATCTGTAAAGATGAGATATCTGAACCTCAAAGCAGGAAGGAAGGATTTTATTTGGTAGCAAGCATCATAAAGAACAAAACACAGTTTAAGGAAGCCTGGTTTTCCCAGTAACAGAAGCTACAAGATGTTTAGTGACGAGTGTGATTTCTTTGTCTTTTGTGCTGTGTCTGTGCTCAGGTCCCAAAGCTGCTGTCCTTGGAGCCGAAGAAGGGCTCTCGTGCTGGGGGAACCATGGTGACCATCAGGGGGGAACACCTGGACATTGGTTCTCAGGTCAGAGTCAAGGTCAACAACACACTGGAATGCACCATCACAGAGTGAGTATGATTTATTTCTAATTGCATGTAGTCAGATTCACTGTGTTTTTTTCTTCTTTCAGGCACATTAAAGAGTGGTCTTAAAGTCTTTGTACTGAGCTTTAAATTACCCGTAATTTAAAAACATTATTTGCTTTAGTAGTGTTTTTTACATGAGTGGTACCAATTGCTGTAACTACAGCTATTTATTCAAGCTGTGCTGCAAGACCTGCTTGAGACTTGATTTTTTTCAGTTCAAAATATGCAGCTTGAAAGCAAAGTCTTGAATTCATCATTTTTGTGACTGATGTCCAACTCCAAAGTGTCAAGTTTAAAGCCAGCAGCTCTACTCACTGGAGTAAAATGTATTCCAAAGCAGTGTTTTTATTAAATTATTCAAGATGTATTAAACAAAAATTTGATTCTAAGTGGAAACTTTTGTTTTGTATTTATAAGTCGCAAACATCACAAGATGTGTGATTGCGATTATTTGCCTCATTTTTTTAGGAAAATGGACAAAACCATTGAGTGCACCATGCCTCCAGCCTTGCAGGTGTTCACCGAGTCAGTGTCGGTGTGTGTAGAGTTTGAAAACCTTCCCTGTCAGAGTGCGGACCTCAGTGCCACATACACTTACGAGAAGAACCCCACCATCAGCTTCATCCACCCCAAAAAGAGCTACCTCAGGTACGTAAACTGCCTGAAACACCACAAGCATTAAAAATGTCTTCAACACCTCAAGCTGGCTGTTTCTAGAGATTCTCTGACAGTCATTACTGTAATGTTATCCTGATGTGCAGCATGTTTTCTGTTGTGCTCTAAATAGCACAGAGTGTGTGACAGGGAAGCAGCATCTTTGATAACGTGTTTGCAGATTTTTTCAAACTGTCAAACTGCTTTGCATTATTATATGGAGCCCTATTTGCATAGCAGTAGGAATGTGACATGTTTTTTATCATGGCTGAGATGTGACTCTTGCATATGTGTGTGTGTGTGTGTGTGTGTGTGTGTGTGTGTGTGTGTGTGTGTGTGTGTGTGTGTCACAGTGGTGGCAGGACCATCACAGTTACTGGCCAGGGTTTTAATCTGGTGCAGAGTGTGACCATGCAGGTGCTTGGAATAGGAGAAACAGTGAGTAATCTGCTTTTTTACCTTTTAAAACTCAATGCATGTATGTGGGATTTTATAATTATATAAAACAAAATAAAAAAATATGTGTTTAAGATGTCTAACTCCCATGAAACCGTAAAGGAAAAGTATTTAGGAAAATGGCTCATCAGATTTGTGTCAAGAAGTCTTCCCTGCCTAGAAATAGCCGAGCAACTAACCCTCCATGCAACTGCTGTAATCTTTACACTTTGGTGTTTGTACAGACTTCTGAGTGAGCTTTAGAGGTTTCCAGCTTTCTAGGCAGGTTTTGTTTTCCTCGCACAAAGCCAAGCTTCTGTTTACCCCTGCTACATTTTATCAACCACCTGAAGGGTGAATGAAAAGGGTATAAAATGATTTTCTTAAAGCTGCCTTGCTTTTCTCCCTCTGCAGCGCTGCACAGTGCTCTCCCCCTCCATGATCACCTGCCTGTCCTTGGCGTCCAGCCAGTCCCAGCAGACCACGGTGCAGTTCTTCCTGAACGGCGTCCTCTACACGGGAGATAACCCCTTCTCCTACGACGGCGAGCCAGAAGACGAGGATGGGGAGCCTCATAAGGGTCAATTCCTGTTGGAGTACGTGGAAGACCCTCAGTTCTTCACTGCCAGCAAGGAGAAGCTGATTAAACACCACCCTGGAGAGCCACTGACGCTCATCATCAATGTGAGTGACACCGCTGAGACAGGAAGTTCAGATTAGTGCTTCACTGATGTGTTGGTTTGCTGATAGGTCAAGTAAATATCCGTATTCCTTCTACTAGAAACTTCTCCCGTCAGTCTCAGTGTTGTTGTCCACCTCCTGCTGGATGGGAATACTGCTGTTTTATCGATCATGTATTGATTATATTTTCATAGAAATGCGCTGAGTAGTTTGTGCAGCGGTAAAAAACACAATTTAGGCACTAAACACAAAGTGCAGTCGAAGATGGAGCTGTCAGTAGTCGCTTGTTCATAAACCAGTCAGAGGTTACGACAGTGTCATTATCAACGCTGGCTCTCCACCATCTCAGCTTTCACACACCTCGATTCAAACCCTACAGAGAACAAGTGAGGGGATTTTCTTTTTTTTTAAAGGTTGCGTGTTGCTTGACTCCAAAAGCCGCGCTGCTGTAACCTGACTCCCCCCACTGTGAACAGCCGACAGGGCTGAACGTTTCTTTATTCATATTCACACAATCCACAGGCACACAAAACACATCAAAGGTGTTGAATCCTGTCGGCGTCTGACGGGGTGGGGGTGGGGGGGAGGCGCGATGGCAACTCAGCGGGTGGTCCCATGTTCCTATGCTCTGGCTGATCTAAGCACCTGCCAGGGCCTGGATTCATCACCCTAAAGGGCCAACGGCTGTGGCACCGTACGACACGCACATGCTAACATTACAGACGGGGAAGTTCGAACCTAATCGGCTTCCTCTTTGTGTGTTTGTGTGTCAGATGAGGCCCTTGCAGTAGTCGCTGCCTCAGCCTATCTCCATGGGCGACTCATCTGTTGTTTCCTGTTTTTTTTTTAAGGAAGGTGGATTCCCATGTAGTGGACCTGAATGTGGGCGAGAGGCCGGAGAGCGATTGAGTTTGTTAGTTTAATAGGGAGTTTGTTAGTGAGCCAGATCCTTTATTAAGAAGCTGAGCTGGAATGTGGGTGGGTTTTGTTTGCCTTCATCCTGTTTTGGCCATTAGATTTAATTTTATTGGGACTGATGACTTTAAGTGTGAAATTCTGTGTTGTACACAGTATGGGAGTTAATCAGTGTATTTTACTATACGTCTTCCAGGCCAGTTCGATGTGTCTTTGTGTCTTTATGTGTGTATTAGATGTGTGTACGCATGCGTGTGTTTTGTCTATGTTAGGAAGCATTTGTTGACAGAGACCCAGGGGGTGGCATCCTGCAGTGGGGACAGGACAGGGCCCTGAGGGTGTAATCAAAGCAAGGAAGCACACTGGGGATAAACATACACAAACGCAAACACTTCCTCATTTTTATCATTCTCATGTTAAAGGGAAATTACAGTTTTATAAAAATACTGTCCTGTTATAGTTTTCAGCAATATTCCAGTCTGCAAAAACAACATTATTTATTCAGAGTTAATTGCAGAGATGTGTGAATGCTACAACATCACCCCAAAAAAAAAAACGGTAAAAGAAATACAAGCAGTTGAATGACCAGACAGGTCCTAGATAAAACCTCAGGTCAGCCCAAAAGAATTTGGAAAGGAAAGGAAAGGAGAATTTATCACTCACGTTGTCTTTTTCAGACATCGATTTACTGCCTTATCAAAATAAAATGCTTTAGGAATGTTGAAGTGCTTCCAGTCATCACTAATCCCTCTGGGGAGCACTAGGTTATCATAGCTGTTATGAACCAAACGTTCCCTTCCAAAGACTGCTCTTTGAAATACTTGTAATGTAAATGAAATATATGGAGACTTGCTAAGATGAGATTTGCCTTAAGTACGACACTTGATGCTGCTGACATTTAAAGGGGTATTCCAGCAATTTAATGTTGCACATAGTTAGGGCATCTAAAGAATATAAAGCAGCAAAGGCCAAGACATCCTGTGTTTTATTGTCTAGTATGAGTATAAGGTTATTGACAGCAGCCACCATGCCTAGGTTTGGTTTGGCATTTTTAGAGCCACCTTTTCAGGTTGTTTTTTTGTTTGGTTTGTTTTTGAACAAAATGCATGAGAAAAGTGACAAATAATGCTTGTCTTGCTTGTGTGTCATCCCTTGCCTCCTAGCTAATCTTCTATGTATCGATTCCAATTTATATGTACTGCCATACCTCAGTTTAGGGTAAAAATCATTGTGGACAGAAGTGGATACAGACAAATCCCCACGAACATTTTCAGATCTCCCACGGCAGAAGTGTTAAAAAGAATCATGTGTAAAATGACAGCCAATAGTGAGGCATGTCTGAGTTGTAATTGAGGAGTTTTCTATATCGAAAGCTCTCAAAACACTTTCAGTCGCTAATATCTAAGTACGCATTTATAGATTCGTAGACACGTACAAATCTCAGTACACAGATTTTTTTACTCGTCGACAAATCTGATTACACTAACACATATTCTAAATCTAAATTTGCCGATGCCTCTCAGCATCCATTTTTTCAGATTATTTACACATTTCCAAATGTGATTACGCACACATGGATTGAGCTTCAGTCAAACAACTCTCCACACAAACACAAATAATATCTCTACAATATTGGCCCTGTGCATAAGGCAACCTAATGCAGTTTTAATTGAACCCTCTGTGTGTCTTTTAAACTCCATGCCCCCAGTTAGTAACGCAGGCTTTCTATTTTAGATTTGTAGTGTCGAAGCCTAAGCTTTAATTACGTCAATGACATCACGGTGACATGATCAGGGTCTTCTGTGGATCCCTCGGGAGCCACGGCTCTTAGCAGTGAGAAGCACAGCTAGGATTGACACAGGCCAGAGCCGGATTGGCAAAAGAGGCCCATTCAGCTTATTCCCGACAGGCTCCTGTAAGAAGCCCTGAGAATGTTATTTTGGGTACCAGCAGGAATGACTGTCAGCAAGTTTGTTTGTAGAAAACTTGCCTGGCCATATGGGAGAGGCAGCGGGAATGTTTGCTGCTTTAAGGTGAACTCTAGCCTAAACTGGAGGAGTTTTCTGCTGGCTTCCTCTGCGCGACAGCTGCGTGACAGGCCTGCCACGGCTCCGCTTCTATTCCTGTAGATTTGCGAGTGTATACGAGAATGTAAGTGCTCGTACAGTATGTATGGCTCGTAGCTGCTTTGTTCTCTGTTCTGTATGAATGTTATCTGCGCCTGTTCAAAGCAGGCCCCTCTGGTCTCTTACCGCTGACCGGCTGACGGCTGTTTTTGTTCATTTCTGGCACAGAAAGGGCCTAGCGATCTGGAACTGGTGCCGGAGGAATACTCTGTCATGATTGGCTCCTATCCCTGTAACATCAGCTTCCATAATGACCAGCTGTTTCACTGCACTATCACCGGACTGCTGAGCTCCAACGAGAACGAGCTACCTGTCACTGTGAGTATACGCAAGCATGTAAAACACCACGGTAAACGCAAAAACAAAAAACACACACACAACCTCATGTTGAAAATATTGCTCGATAGACCCTGTTAATTTTAAGGATATCACCCATCTGTCGAACGCAACTCAAGCCAAACATTTAGTCACAATCCAGACGATCTGTGGTGTCCACTGAAACAGCTTTGATCTGCACAAGCATGCACAACCAGTGATGCTTGAGCATTTTGAATAGCCTCTAGTCTGCGAGTGTGCCACCATGAATCAGCAGTTCGAGTGGGCGGTGAGCCGTCACTATCTGCAGCCCAATGCCACAAAAGAACAGTGAAATGTTTACCGCTTACCCTTTATCTCTTTAATCCTCCCTATCGGTCCTTCGACCATCACCTATCTAGTCACACCGAGACCCGAGTTCTCTGAGATAGAGATGATCGCAGTCCTCACTGGTGTTTTTATTTTGTCTCCAAGTTCTCTCCCTAACTATTCAAGGTCTTAATCAAGAAATGATTGAGCCCTGCACAGTCCTGATAAAACCAGACGCTCTTCCCGCTACCCACGTTTCCCATCTGTTGTTGTCCATTCTGGTCTGTTGTGATAGGACTTTATTAAAGCGGGTGGGGGGGCTCATCTATATTTAAATATGAGCCAGACTGTGAGAGGTTTGGCAAAATAGCTCAGAAACATATGTTAGTCTTTCTGTGTCTGTCGCTAGAGTTGAACTGGAAGAACCGTTTCCTAATCTTTGACACAGAAATAGAAGGGAGGTTCTTCTCCCTCACCCTCTGTACCTGAGGTTCGCCCGAGTGGCCGCCCGCCCCCCGTCTGTTTTTCAGGATGTCTGAGAATAAAACACAAGCAATTAGCAAAGACACAAAGGGCAGGGCAAGGGTCAAATGAGATGCCATAACACGAATGGGTGGGCTGCCTTTTCCTGAGCCCTGTGAGGATGATTTGTGTGCACGTTTGACAGGAGCATAAATACACAGCGGGTGTATATTTTCCCTTTTGTCGGCTCATTTGAATAAATTCATACATGTTGGGCTGCTGCATAGCTTATGGCCATTTGTGTTACTTCGCTTACTTTCGGTGGCAGGTCTATTTTTACATGTCTGTGCTGTGCTTGGCTCTGAAGTATGGCTGCGATTCAGAAGTGGATGTGGGGAAGCGGTGTTTTTCGTACCCTGAGCGAAACAGGAACATGGAACAATGGCATTTTCCCCTCCATTAAACCAAGCCTGGATGTTGGAGCCTCTGGATGAGCGCCTTCTCTCCCTGATAAATGAACGCCTTGGACTATAAACAGAAAGAGGGGAATGAGAAAATAAGGAAAGAGTCCAGTGAGGCAGTTTTCTCCCTCAGAGGCAGACCAGTGGAAGAGGGATTTGGTCTGAGGATTGGAGACTTCTTTCTTTATTTCATTTTATGTATGTTTGGATTGGGGGAAGGAGAGGGAAGGATGTTGGGAGGGACCACAGAGACCCTGCTGACTAATCAGAAGGCAGAAGTGAAAGTCCTTTTCTTGTCACATCTGGGTTACTCTGAACTGCGTGACTCCTCCAGCTCGTTGCAGCAGACCATTTTTCAAAATCCACAGTGTAGTCACAGTGTAATCCCCCCATGTCTGCACCTGTGCCCATGAAAAAAATGATGTGTGCATGCGTGCAGATACTTGTGTTTCCATTTAGCATGTGTTCCAGTGCATGCGTTTTTGCACTGTACAAAGAAAATCCTTAATGCATCTACCGTCTCTCCTCATTACTGCTCTGTTTGCCTCTCCCTCTCACTGTCTTCGTCTTTGTCTCCCTCAGAATCTAATTTGCCTTATTGTTAGGATTGTAAATAACATAGTGTATACTTTACATAGTGTGCATTTTAGAATTTCCAAGACTAAAGACAGAATTTGACTAGAATCAACCAAAGATCCATGGTCATACAATCATTCTACCTTCAGCTGAGGACGGCAGTTAAAAACACACGACATTTGATAGTTTCAGACCTTAATGTCCTATGACTAATAGCCGCTGCTAAGTGTTTTTACAATACATTGTTTTGTGTAAGAAGTTATCATGTTTTATTGACCAATCTCACCACTGAAATCATATGTTCTGTGTCATATACATTCCAGAGGTTTGTGCACAAATAATCTTGAGGAGAGATACTTAAGGTTTTGGTTAGAATTGTGGAAGAAAAGCAATTAAAACAAAAAACGATTAGTTTGTTTCAGTTTGTTTTCTTCCTTTCTCTTTCTAGGTGCAAGTGGGAAACTTCCGTCACACCATCGCCAAGGTGCAGCTCGGTGGAAGTGAGCTGGCCATCGTGGTATCCATTGTTGTGTGCTGCGTGCTGCTGCTGCTGTGCACTGTGGGTAAGTTGTGTAGATGATCCAGATGATGGATGTGCTCCTGCTGCTGCTGCAGCAATGGATGTTCCAGATGTGGAACAGATAAAAGGAATTTGGGCGTCATCGTTTCCTACACTTGCTTCATCCCTGAACAGTACCCGGTGCACAAAGACCTCACTGTTCCCCTCACTCTCTACTCTGCTTGTGTTGTTGTGTGTGTGTGCACATGCGTGTGTGCCTCTGTGCAGGGCAGGTGGATCAGGGGGAAGATTGGTGCTAATTTGGATTTTCTCACATTGCCCAGCTTTGATTATTTTCTTTTCTTTCACAGAGCTGTTTTTTTTCTTCACAGATTTTGAGTGTTAACTTGATGGTGAAATACCATTGTATTTCAACATACAGAGAGTGATACATATATTCTATAATAATTCAAGCAAATATTCTATTTTCACAAATGTTTATTTCTGGCAAAAATTGTTCATTGGTAGATTCTACAAAATTAAACAAACATCCATGCTCATATTTTTTCACAGGCTCATAAACCATTTCTGAGCGTAATTTCATTCATTCAAAAGCTTCTTGAGTCATCTCTAATCCTGGTATTATTTCCTGATTTACTGGAAGCTGTCAGTGTTATAACAGTCTTTGTTTTCCTCAGCTCTCGTAGTGTACTGCACAAAGAGTCGAAGGGCGGAACGCTACTGGCAGAAGACGCTACTGCAAATGGAGGAGATGGAGTCCCAGATCAGAGAGGAGATCCGTAAAGGTGTGTTTTTACACCAAAACGCACAAATACACGGACACACACGCACTCCCTTTGTGACAACTCTGTCATTGTTGTGGTTGAGACCACAAATGATGTTTTGTTTCTGTCCACATAAATGTGTGTGTTTGTCTTTTTATGCATGTCCTGTGTGCAAAATGTGTGTTGGTTATTTTTCTAGTCTGTGGTGGGAGAGAGATACAACAGTTGACAGATTTGTGCCTAGTCAGCATGACTTCTAAAATACAGAGTGTGACAAATGCTCAGCCACACACAGACTCATCGCCACATCGTCTCTGTTGTGTCTAACTTATAAGTAACGAGGCCTGTGTGTGTGTGTGTGTGTGTGTGTGTGTGTGTGGTTAGTTCCCTGTGTCTGTCTGTGTGTGTAGGTGTCTAGTCCATCAGAGTGAAGCCGTGTGAAGGCCACTGCACGTCCAAGCACCCAGATTTATGGCGTAGAGATAGAGGGGACAGATAGAGAGAAAGGAATGGAGGGAGAGGGCGATAGGAGTGGGAGTCAGGATTGTGAGTACGAGGAGAAGCAGAAGCGTGGGAGGGAGAGGAGGAGGAGGAGAGGAGCGGTTATTTAGTCAGATGACAAGGATAGATTTGTGGCCGAGTTCAGGGTAAGTGTGCTCAATGAATGCCATAGTTCTGCGCAGAAGAAAGATGTGTAAAAAGCAAATGAATGGGGGAGTGAGAAACAATGGGAAATTGACATATTCCAGGTTACAGGAGTGTTTTGGTAGAAGTATGAATAGTGAGGCAGAGGGGAGATTCTGGTATTCAAGCCTGTTCCAGCTAATTGGGAGCTGACGGTTTAGAGGACGAGGTGTCCTCTGTGTGTGAGCAGGACGATAAATAACCAGGGAGAAGTAATGAAATATGTTTGAAATCCCTCACGTCTGGTATTCCCTTCTTCCTGGTCAAAAACAGTCTGAAGAAACTGGTTTTGTAACCTAAATACGTCTCTCACCCTGCAACAGGAAGCACTTCTCCATAAAGGGATCTCCAGCATCTCATTAGGAGGCAACATTATCCTCCCAGAAAACATGCAATGCAATTAAGTGGCTACAATATTAGCATTGCAGATTAAAGAAGTCAGTGTCTGGACATGCTGATACTGTTTCTGCATGTAAAACTTCAGCCTGCACACATGTTTTGGATGAAGGCCTCAGTCTGGATTTCGCTGCTCTGCTTGTCGTTTGGTAAATATTTGCCTGTATGCTGTGCTGAGCTGCTCAATCTGGCAAACAGAAAGTAGGGGGAGAGAAAAAATGAAAGGATTAGTGTTTGGCGTATTTATTACAGAGCACCAGGTCGAGGAAATGAAATGATCTGATTCCACGTTTCTTCAAAAAATATCTTTCAGATCCCACAGCAGCCTTCGGAGAAATTCGATGGATGTTGCGTTAGCCTGCGAAACACATTCCTGACTCATTTTGCTTAGCAACAAATGAAGCATGATGAACCAGATACAATAAACAACTGTGGTTTGACGACAGTCCCGAGATTGATTCACTATTTGGTCTTGTTTTTGTTTTTTTTTATCCTTTCAGGCTTTGCAGAGCTGCAGACAGACATGACAGACCTAACCAAGGAGTTGAATCGCAGCCAGGGCATCCCATTTCTGGAGTACAAACAGTTTGTCACGCGCACGTTCTTCCCCAAGGTGAGAAACCCTATTTTTACCCGCTATCTGATCTCGACTGGGGGACTGACAATGCCATTTTTCTCGATGGGGTTTTAATTTTTTTTTCCCGCCCACATGTCCCATTTCACTTCTCCTACCGCTTGTCATACTTAGCATAATAATTCACCTTGGAACTTTTTATACATAGAGTATATGTCTAGCTAAGTGAAGCTCTGTTTGGCCCCCTGCTGGAGAGTAAATGGGTTCTCCATAGGTGTGCATTTTTCTAATGTGCAGCACTATGGAGGTAGACTGTGGGTCTATTTTTTCCACCGGCACAGACGAACACAACTCAGCGGACTTTTGTCCAACCACAGGCATGGACTCTCAAGGAGACAGAACAATGACGGGCGCTAAGTCAAAGAAACTTTCCCCCTGATTTCTTAAAACACACATTACTCCACTCACACAGTTTTGCAAGTATACAGACTCTTGTGCAACGGTAGCCTCGCTGGTTTGTTGCACTGGACAACATTTTGGCTTTTGAAGGAAGTGAGAGGGGAGAGTGTTGAAAAGCTGCAAAGAGGGAAACATAAATTTAAGCATCTCTGCTTCCGCTCTCTCCATAGTTTTTCTGCTAAGACAGCAACCCGACTCTGCACGCTCCTTTTTTTCAATGAGCTTCTGGTTCTCTTAGATTACACACAAACACACACACACACACACACACACACTTAGCAGTGTTAGACACTTGCTCAGACAAAGATGAAATACAAGCCAAATGTAGCTGTTCAGAAATGGCAGAGTGCACTGAAAGGCTGCCTCTTGGCTCCGAGTCAGTTTGCCTCTAAAGCCTTTAAGGCTCATGACGTGTTGTGTCACGGTGACATGTTGCCTTTTCATGGTCAGTCAGGGCCCATGTTCAAGGCCTCTCGAAAGAAAATTCTTCCCTTTGGTTCCAAACTGCAAATTTACGGCCAAACTCTCAAGGCCAGCACTTTTTATTTCCCCTGTCTATCAAATTTTTACTCTACCTTTCCTGTGTCTATAACGAGAGCTGACATTGTATTACAGTTCTCTCTGTGTTTATTTATGTGTGTTTCAGATGTGCTCTGATTACGAGAAGAGTCTTGTCCAGCCTGTCTACGAGAATGATGCTCAGGGCCCTCGAGTGCTGCCGGAGACCCACCCACTGCTGCAGGACTGGAAGGTGAGGGGTTAAGCCATTAGGATGATAGGTTACGTTGCTCTTTCTTGTGCCCGAGTGCCTTGAATTGGCTCCTTTTTCACTCCCTTGTTTCTCAACTGGGTCACACTGAAGCTTGTTAAGGCTTTGTGGTGAGCTCGTTCTTGATGAAGAGAACAGAAAGGCATATTCGGCATTTTTGCCTTTATGGGCTTGTTATAATAAGTACCATGTCTCACTGTGTGTTTGTGTGCCCTCCCATACTCTTGTGTGTTTATTTGAACACTTACGCATGTCATTCAGTGGAGTCAAGTGAGGGGGGGATGCACAAAAATTGTTGAGCTCGTCAAACACGCTGCCCACGGAGTTGATGGCAGGTTGTTGACACACTTCTCACTGGACCCAATTCGACCAAATTGTGTGCATTTCATTGAAATCCATCTCTAGTGTGTGTGTGCGTGTGTGTGACGGTAGTGAGAGCCATTGTATGAGGGGAGCGTGGGAGAGGGAGCGTGCACTTTCACTCCATAATGTGAATGATGTGAACGTGTGTGTGTGTGTGTGCATGCGCACAATAGAAAGAGAGAAAGTAACGATTGTAGTGCTAGTTTTGGGTCGGCAGCCGGGGGAGTCTGTCTAACGGTGATGAAGTGCCTTGGATCCACATCGTCTTCCCAGGAAGTGTTTTCCAGGTCACAGCAAATAAATCTCATAGGCGGGCATTTATCTTAATGGACACCCCTGTTCTCCTTCTGTCAGGCTGCAAACCACACCATATGGCTGCAGTCCAGAGGGAAGACTCCATCTCACTGCTGCTTAGTTGCACCCATAGATAGGCCATACTCATTAAGCCGACTCGGCACATTTAGAAACAATCAAACACAGTCAGGGACCGCAGCACGAGATACAGATACTGTAGAGAGACCCAGAGAGAAGGATGTGCCCAAAGCAGCAGAAAGAAGAACTACGGTAGCAAGATGAAGTGTTCACTCGACAGGTCGCACAGGACGGGAGGTGGTGAAGTAGATTAGCGAGTGTGCAGCAGGTGTGTAATGCAGTTTTGGTGAAATTGTGCAGAGAAATAACTGTTTCACCCATCTGCCATCAGTCCACCAACACAACAAGGCCCAACGTTGAGGAGGGCATCACCATGTTCTCCACTCTTCTCAACAACAAGCACTTCCTGGTCACATTTGTCCACGCCCTGGAACAGCAGAAGGACTTTGCTATACGAGACAGGTAACAGCTTCAACTCATTCACTGTACGCTCGACCATTAAATCTGTGGAATTTATTCAACTGAGTGACTTTTGTGAGAAAGATGTTAATTCCATTTTTGAGACTTGAGTTAGTGGTGGTATCGTTTCATTGAGGTGTTTTTAAGTTGCTATAATTAATAGTTTTATATTCACTATGGTTGTAGTCTCCTCACAGCGAGAATATTCTCAGTTTGGATGCCGGTTTTTCTGGGGTCTTTCCGTGTTGCGTTTTGCATTTTCTTCCCGTGTCTCCGTGGGTTTTCTCCTGGCACTCTGACTTCCTCCCACGGTCCAAAGACATGCAGAGTCTCTAAATTTACCTTAGGTGTGACTGTGAGAGTGAAATAATTCTTTGTGTCTTTATGGCCCTGTGATATGCCGACGACCTGTCCAGGGTGTACCCAGCCTCTCGCTGATAACATGTTATGCTGAAAGATGTGTCATGTGCTGATGAACCCACAGAGAATCATCAACCAACACTGGTCATCTTTCAGCTCATTGTTTGGGTTTTCAAACCCACAACTTTAATGTTTTGGTTCACGTATCTTATCAACCTGGTCTGTTTTCTGTGAAAAAGCTCTGAAAAAGCTCCCTGTGCTATCTGGTCAACACCAAATGTCAGACACACAGTTAGCATATAGCCAGTGAACATAGTGTTGAGCAAGGAGAATTTATTTATCTGTTTACCGGGACACCCAACCGGGAGGAGACACAAGGATGACCCAGAACTGACTGGAGGGATTACAAATCCCATCTGGCCTGGGAACACCTCAGGATCCCCTGCTGGAAAGCGTGGCTAGGGAGAGAGATGACTGGAATACCCTATTTGGCTGGATAGACAGAAAGCAATAGATGGATGGATGGATTTTTTTTTTTTAAAACTGTTATATTGCATTGATACAAGACTGTAAGATTGTGTCTATGGCAGCTGTTTACATCATACCAGCATCACTTACTCTGTCCTTTGTGTGTACTTGGTCATCTGTCACCATAGCCGCCCCACAGTGTTGTTATGGTCCTGAAACTAGCCAGTCATTGTGGAGAATGAGAGAAATTCCAGAGACGAGACCACATCCCTGGTGCAGCTCATAGTCAGCACTTACTGAATGATGTAGCCTCTCTCTCTCCTGGATTAAAGGGGCTTTGTTAGGGAAATCCCCTGCACCTCTGGTTTTAGTCACCCGGACACTCCCTGCATTAGATGAGGGCTTTATTTGGCTCTGCAGTCATAGGTGCTGGGAGGAGGAACCTTGTTGTTGTTTCTGTAATGTACCACATGCTGACGGGGCCATGTTTGCAGGAGTATGGTTTTGCTCATCCGTCTGCTGTGCTAATCTGTTTTTTCATCCTTCAGATGCAGCCTAGCATCTCTGCTCACCATCGCCCTCCATGGTAAACTGGAGTACTACACCAGCATAATGAAGGATTTGCTGGTGGACCTGATTGATGCTTCGGCGTCAAAGAACCCCAAACTGATGCTGCGCCGCACGGAGTCGGTTGTGGAGAAAATGCTGACCAACTGGATGTCCATCTGCATGTACAGCTACCTCAAGGTGAGGATAAGAAAGAGGAAGGTTCTGCAATGTAATGAGATAGATTTGTGCACACACCCCTTATAAATCCAGATTTGGATTTTCACCAAATTGCACATATTTCCCCTACACATGTAAAAAATATTTATTAAGATCCATAAAGGAAAATGTCTTATCTCACTATGTTGAAGAGAGAGAGAAAAAAATTCCTGGCTCCAACCCCTGACAGAGCCGCACCAAAACTGAATGGATTCTTCCCTGATACAACCCACATCCTTTCACTTAGTTTCATAGTGATTTGTCCAGTAATTTCTATATAATCCTGCTTACAAACCAAACAACGCACAGGGGGTAAAACTCCTCTGCAGAGGGCATAACAATGAAGCGCCACAGCTCTGAATCTTGACTCAATTGCTCACAGGAGACAGTGGGTGAGCCGTTCTTCCTGCTGCTGTGTGCAATCAAGCAGCAGATCAACAAGGGATCCATAGATGCCATCACAGGGAAGGCCCGCTACACCCTTAATGAGGAGTGGCTGCTCCGTGAGAACATCGAGGCCAAGCCACAGGTCTGATAACTCACTTACTCTTGCTCCATCTTTCACACCCTCACTTTTTTCTTAGCAGAGCTCAGAGGTCAATGTCAAACTTACAAATTCTATTAAGTTGACTGCTAGAAAGTTACCTGCAATAAAAACTTGCTAATTTTTGTGTTCCTTTGCTCTTGCAGAACATGAATGTGTCCTTCCAGGGCTGTGGCATGGACTCGCTACCTGTCAGGGTCATGAACACAGACACAATCTGCCAGGTGAAGGAAAAAATCCTTGAAGCCTTTTATAAAAACCTGCCATTCTCCCAGTGGCCCCGAGCCGAAGATGTAGACCTGGGTAAGAGCACATTTTCTCTGATTATTTCCATCCTCTCCCCTCCCCAACCCTCCCAGATATAGTAATCTCCTTTGCAAAAGGTCAATTCCCCTCATGAAGCTCAACCAACCTGAGGCTGCAATATAACAAATGACAGAATCCATCGAGGAGAGTGTACAGTCATAATCACAAAGAGTTATTGCTTTCAAAGGCTGTGGAGCCTGCAGAGCTGATTTGATTAATGGCCGCAGAATATTTCCACAGGTCACGCCACGGAAAGTTAGAGTACAGCTGCCCTCTGTCGCACATATATTCTTTTCCAAATTCAGGATGAACTTGTCTAATATCACTTCCCTCCCTTCTCTTGTCTCCTCTCTCTTTCAGAGTGGTTTGACTCCGGCAGCAACAGTAAACTTCTACAGGACCTGGATAATTCTACAGTGATGGAGGACTGGACGAAAGAAGCTCAACACAGTCTTCCATTACCTGGTGTGTATGTGTGTGTGTGTGTGTGTGTGAGAGTGTACCTGTAAATCCCTGATATTATAAACAGACCCAACTGGGGTGTTGAAGGTGGGATGTCACTGTAAATGGTGTCATTGGCTGTTAATGGGTGGAGGGTTCACTGTGTTGCTACAGTTTGCTGAAAGTGTTTCAAGATCATGTTTGTGTTCACTCTTAAACTGTGTTTCTCTGTATAATAACATTGTACAGGTCATTTATTGAAGCTGAAGCAAAGCTGCTGTGAAAGGGGTTTATGAATATATATAATCAATATAATAATATAATATATAAAATAATCCTGGTGATGTTTTCTCTAGTGTGTAAATCAGTCTAAATTGTACGAATCAAAGGTGGGATGAGAAGACATCCCTTTAAAAAACATACATATCTATTTACTCTGATATTGGGTGTGTCAGGCACACAATAGAATGTTTTATTTATGAGTTAACTTTATAAAAAATACAGAGAGTCTTATGAGGTACTGTACATTCAAGGTATAAATTTAGTTTCTTCTATCTCTCCGTGTGATCCCAGACTGACTCCATAATGATCCGGGCTCTCTGGGGGGCAGGAAATCTATTGCATTGTCAATGTGTCTGAAGATGGTTCTTTTTGCCTCCGGCTGTGTGCTGTGACTCATTGTCATGCTGCAGAATTTATTTGAGACCAATCAGATGCCCTTGTGATGGTGTTGCATGATAGATAAGGATATAAACATCTTGGGCTCCGTTTCTGCTTCCTTGAGACAGCAATACTCCAACAATGTGTCCGAACACGTCTCAATTTAAGACCATCATGCTCATGGGCACTCAGATTGGCACGAGCACATTTGCTATTGACAAACTGCATCAGTGTGAAACCTGCAACTACCATGTGCATCCTTCTTGACAACAGTTTTGTAAGGGCCACTGAAGTGTCTCAAACTTGCCAACAAGAAGAAAAAGAACCACAATAATTGTCATGTGGCGGTATTCCATTAAGAATATCTTTTTTCTTCTTGTGTGTTTGCTTATGTCTGCATTCATTTGTGCATGAGTAAGCAGGAGTTCAGTGCCCCTCGACCTTTGACCTTGTACCTGTACTTGTTAAGTGCTCTGTTTAGTTTTCGCTGAGCCGTGGGGACGGAGCTGTGAAAGCAGCGAGCTGCAGCTTGTACTAACAGTCTGGGTTCACTGGCGAGGCTGTTAAATCTGTTTCACCAGAAGTTGACTTTAATGAGTTCAGCCAGGCTCAGGCAGACTCGCCACCACCCTGGATACACACGAGACCAACACACATGTGTTCAAACCAACATATGCACCTCTCAACACCGCACTCCCCTTGAGGACATGCTTAATGATGCTGTTCTGTTGCTCCCTGGTTAACCCCTGACCCTGTGCCCTATGTCTTCTCCCGTCCCATCGCCCTCATCCTCTTCCTTCCTCTCTGTCTTCACAGATCCCGGAGGGGGCATCACTAGCCATGAGCATGAAAGACAAGAAAGAGAACACCCTGGGGAGAGGTACAGCACCTTCGAACACACCCACTCCCTGTCGCTTTGTCACCCAATCTCACCCACACTTGGATAAATACACGCACTTGCTGGATCGCAGGAAACACCACACACTCAGTTGATCACAAGAACACGATACGCTCATGTAAACACGTATGAAATCACACACCCTCCCTTTCCCAAAAGACACGGCGGACATCTAAACACACTCCCACCTCATAAATCACAACGCATACTCCCCTGCCTCACACAGGAGTCATGCTGCTGCCTCAGTCAGAGCTCTTTTTTCGGTTATAGATGTATTCCATTAGCAAATGTCAGCTTGTGGGGAAAAAACAAAAGTTGGCCCATTGTCCAGCCTCAAGCTGTAATATAATGACTTCTCTGCCTGTTGACAGATTAGTTTACATGCAGCCTTTAATGGGCTTGTCCAGTTGCTGTCTAAGGTCTACCTTACATAATCAGTACCAGCCCAGAGCTCAGTTCTGCTGCAGCTCTGTCCATCAGAGCCTCTGCTCTCATTCATACTGCGCCAAAAATAGGCTGATGTGCTCCAAACCTGGCTCCGGCTTCAAAGCGTCAGGGGGGTGTTATGAAAGTGTAGTGCTCCCTGGCTAATATAAAACACTGTCCTGCCTGCCTGTGATCAGTGCTGAGGGTCTGGACTGAGGCCCGGTGGGCAGAAGCAGCGCTGGCAGAGCCGCCTGTAATGAGAACACATGTATTTGTGTGTTCGTACGAATGCCTGTCTTTGTTTTTGCTTGTGTGTTTGTGTCTGCGTATATGTTCTTGTGCTTGGACATGCGTCTACATGCGTCCTCATATTTGCTCATGCATTTGTATGAGTGTGTTTGTGTGCAGACCTATATATAAACCAGTTGAGTTTAATGCTCTTTCCCAGCGTTGGCCCAGCATTACCATCTCATTACACCGGCTCCAGAGCCAATCACAGACTCTGTGTGTCTGTCTCCCCTAATCTCTCTCTTTTCTCTTTCCTTTCACTCGTAATCTTTCTCTTTCATTCTCTCAGACAGCTCCCCTCCCCTACCGGCCCACAGTCCACCTTAATCACTTTCTCCTCTTGCATGTACTCTATCTCCCTCGCTCTACTGTCACTCTCGCTCTTGTTTTTTTCCTCCCCTGTACGTGTCACACTCCCCTGTGCCCCCCCCCTCCTGTCTCCTCTCATTCTCTCAGGTCTCCAACTTGCTGATTGCACATTGTTTCATGCTGTGTGTTTCTTTTTTTGTCTCCCTCTCCTCAGCCAAAGATCTGGATACGGAGAAGTATGTACATTTGGTGAGTATCTCATCATAGGTAATTGGAATGTGTCGTTAAATGTTCACTGAATTTATCACCAGAGGTTTTTTCCTGTGCATGGCGGCGTTAGTCAGGCTAGTGACAGAGAGAATGGGGTGAATGGAGGTGAAAATGAAAGCTGCTGAGAGGACATGACAGCACTAATGCCGCTTAAGTTCCTTTATAAACGTTAGTTAAGATATGGGCCCTTTGACTTTAGAATAATGAGTTCCTTGGAATACAATTTGCCGGGTGACTAGTTAGTTTGACAGGACAGTTCTGTTATCCGTTTTTGAGACACAATTGGCTGGAGTTTGTCTCCTTATTCTTCCCTTGCCCCTATTTAGACCTGTATGAGCAAGTTAGAGACATGATCCTGTACACAGCACAAAAATTCCCATACCCAACCACTTCCTCTATTCTGTATGTTTCAAAATACCCTGATGTTGTTTCTGGATCATGTGTCTAATGCATGAGACAATGAAAACCCCCTCAGACGTCAGAGACTGCAGAGACAATGGAGCATTCATTTGGGTACTTGTGGGAGTTTATTGCTTCAACCTGTGTACAGTATGTTGACCTTCGGCATCTGTTGTGTTCCAGGTCCTACCTCACGATGATCTATCGGACAACAAGAGGTCGCACAGACAGAGTCACCGCAAGAAAGTCCTGCCTGAAATCTACCTGACACGCCTGCTGTCTACCAAGGTGAGTAGAAATAAGAGGCTGCAAACAGACTTTAGACACAGCTAGATATCTATCTCCTTGTTCTATGTCATCTTTATATCGCCCATATTAACCTCAGGAGCCTTCTAGGCATTCCTACATCACATTAAACCATGTCACTGTGTGCAAGTGTGTGTGAGCCGCCTTTCTCCCTTTATCTCCACAGGGAACTCTTCAGAAGTTCTTGGATGACCTCTTCCAAGCCATCCTAAGCATCCCCCCGGAGCGCCCCCCACTGGCTATCAAATATTTCTTTGACTTCCTGGAGGAACAGGCTGACAAACGGGGCATCACAGACCCAGACACCCTGCACATCTGGAAAACCAACAGGTAGACGACTTAACCCAATGCTTAAAGGCCCCCTTGGGGTACTTCACTGTTTGTGCAAGGCTTTAAAAAAAATACTTTATCCCCCCTCCTGTGCAGTTTACCTCTGCGTTTCTGGGTGAACATCCTGAAGAATCCCCAGTTTGTGTTTGACATTGATAAGACGGATCACATGGATGCCTGTCTGTCTGTCATCGCCCAGGCTTTCATCGACGCCTGCTCCATTTCTGACCTGCAGCTTGGCAAGGTGAGTCTGTCTGATCGGGGGCTTTCTTTAACCCCGTCATTATTCTTCTGTCTTCCATTGAAGACTAAATTGGCTATCAGCAGTTCTTGTTTGCACCGTTGGATGTATAGATAATTATCACTGAATTTATTTGATACCGAAGAAAAATGGATGTTTACTTCCCACGTATATATCATCCCTCGCTCCCCTGTGCGGGGTGTGCCACAACATGACAACCTCTGATCCGTCACACTGTTATTATTATTATCACTATTATATTTACCTATATTATTAAATATTAAATATATGATGGGTTATATATCTGTGTCCATCCATCTCTCTTTCTTTCTGCCTGTCTATGTGTGTAACATGCACTCACACACACACACACACACACACACACACACACACACACACACACACACACACACACACATACACACACACCTAGTCCCCCTGTGAACCTTCATCCCAAAGCCTTCAGACTGTCAGCTCCATCTACTTCTGCTCATGTTATTTCAGCCCAGTCGGCTGATCCAAGGTCATGAGCACCAGGGATCCCTTTTTGGTGCTGTGAGCGAGTTTGTGTGTGCAAGTGTGCATGTTCGGGCGTGCATGTGTACGCCTGTCTAGGCCTGTGTGTGCGTGTGTGTGTTTGGTGTGTGTGTGTATGTATGTGTGTGCTTGCATGTCAATGTCGTCACTGCTCACAAATCCGTCTCATCCCTCAGACACCGTGACCCTGGGCACGCTCTGCTTCCTGTCTCTCTCTGACTGGCTTCCTCCCTGGAGGAAGTCGAAGACTCATCAAATAATGCTTCTCTTTCACAGAGAAACTCTCTGATTTATATACCTCTCTTCGGTGCCAAAGCCAGTGCGCTCAAATAGCAGCAGTATTCACGTGTGCATGCAGGGGGAAACGTACCTATGGACCAACAGCTCTGAGATGTTTTTGTGTGTGTGTGTGGGTGTGTGTGTGTGTGTGTCTGCAGCCTCCTCATTAACTTGTCGCATCTGGCTTTGCACACACAGTGTTGTGGAGTCACCAGGTTCAAGGATATGGCCACATTTTCTCCTGTAGGCCAAGGAGACTGACATGACATATCGCTGTATTTCCCTCATGTGTTCTCAGTCGCTTGTTTGTGTTTGAGTGTGTGTGATGGCCGCGGGACAGGGGAGTGAAGGGTACGGGATCTGGATTAGCAGGAGCACAGCAGGGGGGAGAGAGAGGTGGGAAAGTAAGCAACTCTCGCTGTTTCCACGGAAACCTTCTTATCTGGCAAAATGCAGACATGGAGGGCCACGGGGTCACAGGGGGGTTACCGGGCAGATGGTGGAGCAGCAGGAAGTGACCTTGCGGACAGGAAGCCAGAGGGTCCTGAATCAGAACGAGCGACTGTGGCCGCAGCCGTTCAGTCCCCCCAATACCTTTAACACACACAAACAAACACACATTAGGTGACACAAATAACTCACGACACATAGAAATAGCAAGGTGCGCTGTAAGCACATTCGCTGAAGCTAAAAGCTGAGGCCGCCCATCTCTTTTCCTCATCTTTCTCCCTGTCCTACTTTTCTCTGTCCCTCTAACACACACACACACACACACACACACTGCGCACCTGCACACACCCACTCGCAACAGTAGTCACCACTTAAACTTGAATATGCCCACTACCTCTTAGCCCCGCCATTTTTCTTTCTGCCTGAATGAGCACCAGTGTGAGAGCCTGAAAGTGACTCTGGAGAGAGTGGCAGAAGTATGAAGGAGTATGATTTCGACTGGAATGTTCCTTTTCCAGCTCTGGCTTTTTCAGTCTCCTGTTGTGAGGAAAGGAAACGGTTCCCTCCCTCCATTGTCTTGTTTTAGTCCAGTTCAGACAGGGTCATCGACAAATAACATCCAGTATGACTGAACAGCTCCTTATTCAGACACCAGTGGTAGAAGATGTATTAAAAGAAGAAGTAAAATCAGCACTTCATCATATATATATATATATATATATATATATATATATATCACCTCCTCCTGTGTTATCACCTACTTCTGTTTACACAAAAATGTGTTATGGGTCAGGACATAACCTTTTACAACATTTTTTTTTTCTTACTTCATCATTGCGAGAGGGAATTCCCAGGGAATTCTTCATGCATTTTCATGAGAAAAATCTGGCACATTTAGGGAACTGATATCTCTGAGTGTGTAGCAATGCAGCTACAGCTCAAGGGACTGTTGGGTGATATGAGTTTACTGAGTGACATTGCAGTTGGAATTTCATTGAAAGAAGAGATATTTTAAAGTTTCAGCTGGTCAACCTTTATTAAAATCTTTATTCTTAAACTAATTAGTAACTTTAGCTTTCAGTCAAATGTAGTGAATTAAAAGTTCAGTGTTGTTCCCTGAAATGCTCTGATGTAAAGTATCATAAAATGAAAAATAATAGTACAAGCTCAAATAGATTTATAGTCAGATTTTTCCAGAACGTGTTCAGTCATCAAACTGCCTCTTGTAAATGATGCATAAGAACATTCCGACTTCTCTTCCCTGCTACACTGCTGAGTGTTTCAGGAAATTTAGAAGCCAGCTTCCTTCTGTGATCGTATTCAGTTGTTTGTGAATTTAGAAAATTGATCTTAATTTGTTCCTGTTTGGATCTCAGGCTCTGCCAAGGAGTATGTGAGGTCACGGTCTGCCTGTAACAAGCTGGTTCTGATTTGTTCCAGAGCACCACATGAGCAGAGCCACACTGTGCCAGAATAATATTAGCTAAAAGCAATGATACGAGTGTCCTGACTGAAATGTGTGTGTTTTATTTTGCAGGACTCCCCGACCAACAAGCTGCTGTATGCCAAGGAGATCCCGGAGTATAAGAAGAGGGTGCAGTGCTACTACCGGCAGATCCAGGAAATGGCGCCTCTCAGTGAGCAGGAGATGAACGCTCACCTGGCTGAGGAGTCACGGGTGAGTCAAGTGCTCAAGAATGTGTGTTTGACACATGCATGTTTTTACTGTGAAACTAAATCTAATATAACACTCTGTTGTCCGCCTCTGCAGAAATACAGGAACGAATTCAACACCAACCTGGCCTTGACAGAAATCTACAAATATGCCAAAAGATACAGACACCAGGTGAGAGGAGAGATTCTTATGCTACGTCCCCGTTGTTCTGATCTAAGATCCAGAGTAGATATGAACTCGTGTTTAAACTGGCCCTCTGTTGGTCCCTTTCAACATATTGAGTTTCACAGATGGGTATCAGAGACGTATCACAGTGGAAGATCTTGTGCATGTTGAGAGATGAGTTAAACTGTAAACAGCTTCTCGCCAAATGTCTGGACAAGTGTCTACACTAAGTAGCCAATTTATCTCTTTAAATGTTTAAAACATCAGATGTGATCACTTCTCCGTCAAATCCTCCCTTCCAGCCCACATGCACTTCACCTTTTACTTTAAGCAAACAGCATGCTGTTTACCTTCTCTTTATCCCCCCCCCCCCTCCTGCTTTATGGCAGTTGCCGTTCCATATCTCCTGTTTCACTTTGAGCTGGGCTGCTACAAGCCCCGGCTGTCCTCCCCCAGTGTTTCCTCACTGCTGTGACTATTCTCCAGAGAGGCTTAGTCAGTGGTGACTGTGCCTTAATGGAGCGCCCTCATGATAATTCAGTTTAGCTGCTTTCCCCTGTCATGCTACTGTACTGACGTGGGCCAGGGGCTTAGCCTCGGATTCACAGAGCTCTGTGAATGGCCCCCTGATTGCCTATTCTCTCGCCCCGGCTCAGTTCGCTCTGCCTGGTAGCACACTGCCGCTAAGAGCCCATAAATCCCACTGACACGGTGACAACTATTTGGGCATGAAAAAAACACAGCAGTTGTGGGTTTAGTAAATATGTGAAGAGCAAAGGCTTTTGTGGTGTGGAGGCATGCGTGAAGGAGAGGCTGAAGCACTTTGCTCGTTCCACTGCTGCTCGCTCCCTCTTCTCTGACGTGCAGCTTTCTATGTCCAGGCAGGTGGCTGATTCCCTCCCTCTCCCTGATAGATAGATAAATGCATGAAAGCTCAACAGCCACCGAGAGTCATCTTTGTTGTGTTTTTCTCTTTTTTGTGTCTCCGCCCCGGTCAGGTGGTGAGCGCTCTGGAGTCGAACCCCACTGCACGGCGCACTCAGCTGCACCACAAGTTCGAGCAGGTCATTGCCCTTGTGGAGGACAACATCTACGAGTGCTGCAGCGAAGCCTGAACCCGCCAGCCTCCTCTACTCGCCAATCTCTTTCTCCTGCTCACAGCTGCCTCTCACAACCACACGGTAACTCGGGAATTTCGGGCCACTGTGGAGTTCGCCTTCATGACCGGCATTGTTATTCCCACAGACTCACAAGCGTGGAAAGTGGCGAGGGACTTGAACCTGCCTCTTCCGGGGTTATACACTCGCGAGGTGTTCCTGATTTCATTTGGGACCGCCGAGCAATTTCCCCAAATATTTCCCCATGACACGGGCAGAATTCCAGTCCAGCTATACTCTAGAGGGAATGTGCAGAAGCTTGGAGATGAGGCTTTTTTTTTTCTGGATGTCTTTACAGTTACTGGGAGCTACAGGAAGCCCTGGTGGCGATCTTAACGCACTGAACCCTCTTCTGAAGGGAACGAGCCAATGATGCACTGTACTGTATTATAATGTCCATAGCAATATTTATAGATGTGTTATAATGCTTTCAGGTGGCCTGTTCATCAGGATGAGTAGGAACGGCCCTGATGAACTCCTCATTTCCTAAAGCCTGCACTGTTCTCAGGTGTGATCGGTGAAGATGGGCGACTGGCTCCCATCGGTGCTCTGAACAATTACGTCCCAATGTGCTCTGCAGGTTGATGATGGGTTGAGGAGGAGGTGAGAGAGAGAGAGCTATAAGTGACTGAAATCAAATGTTATGTGGTTCACTGGGAAGAGCTGCATCAGTATAGAAAGTGTCGATCAGTGTTTCTTGTGAACAAATGAATATCATGTCGGATTCTGACCAATTTTAAAAGAGGGAAATTTACATTTATGAAAAAACGTGAGCTCATTATAATCCGAGGAGAGACTGTATTTGTGATGCCAAATGACTTGTTGGGAGTTTGTGGAATAAAATTGCAGTATTTAGAATTTTAAAATGTCTAATAATTACAACATTTATTGTACTAAGTCTCAGAGTGCTTCATTTCTTTAAGCATTGCAGGGATTTTTAACATTTGAAAAGCATTGGGATTTGGCCTGTTACCCCGTAAAAAAAAAAAAAACACAACCTAACATCTGGAATTCCTTAGAGAGGCTTATAAATGTTCTCATGATGGAGTGAGAGAAGGAAAAGTCATGCAGACATTCAACTTTGTTTTTAATGCAGGAAACATAACAACTTCCACAAGATCCTAGCCTTTACACAATATACAAAACAATATCCCTTTCAATACACACAATGGCATTCTGACATCAACTCGAATACATAAACATCCACCACACACACACACACACACACGCACACACACACACACACACACACACAC
Source organism: Verasper variegatus (assembly GCA_026259375.1). NCBI lineage: Eukaryota > Metazoa > Chordata > Actinopteri > Pleuronectiformes > Pleuronectidae > Verasper > Verasper variegatus. The sequence goes on from CM048045.1 coordinate 18,305,782, forward strand.
TCTCACACACACACACACACACACACACACACACACTCTCACACACACACACACACACACACACACACACACACACACACACACACACACTCTCACACACACACACACACACACACACACACACACTCACACACATCCAGTCTGTTGCAGGAGGCGTCTTCTCCCTGCAGAAGCTCGCTCCAGGTCCATCTGTTTACACTCATGTCTCAGTAAATGCTGAGAGCAAACTAACCCCCTCAGCGTCATCACTGTAAAGAGAAAAAGACACAACCAGAGCGGAGGACACTTCTGTGTGATGCCTTAAAAAACACACGAGAGGTTCTAAACAAATTCATGAAGAATCTCAACTAGATATATTCACATAAAGTTGACTGTTGAAAGCGGGAATTTGGGGAGGGTCTATAGCTGTAACTTGAATGAGAAATGATTAAATCATGTGGCGTGTATTCATTTGTATTAGATTTTCTTTAATAATGTGTCTTTTACGAGGAGGGGGCGGCCGTGTTGAGCTTGGAATGTGTTCAGTTGGATCTTCACGCGGAGACCGCCCCCCCCCCCCCCCATGGTGCCGGGTTAAACTCTGTGAAGCCAGCTGAACACGTTCCATGATTAAATGGATTGGGAAGACACACGCTGGCTCTTGAGTGTGTGTCGGTGTGGAGGTGTCGCCGTGCCACTGCACCGGAGACACCTGGAGAGGTAAGTCGAGAGGATTGGCCTATTCAACACAGGGCTGCTTGGCAGTGGAGGGTCCCCCAGGGTCGTGCAGGGACAGATGGGACGTGGAAGAGGACGAGCTGTGGGGGGTGGCGGTGTGGGCAGGTCAAGTGGGGGCCACCTGGCTGGTAGACACAGATGAAGTCTGGGTTTTAGAGACGGTGGCGGCCTCATCGTCTCCAAACGGGTTCTTTCCACAGCACACCGTGGTGATCATGCAGTTTCTGAACTGGAGGAAAAATCAGGAGGATCAGATTCACATTTATCCAGTAGAGGAGGAAGAACTCATTTTACGTACTCAAGTAAAAATTCCATATAAACCTTTCTACTTGAGTAAAAGGCTGAATCTCAATAGTGAATCTATCTCAGGTGCTGCAGGAGGCAGGGTCTAATGTTATGTTTTAAAAATATATAAAGACAGTGTGAAAATGTAACACAAAGCTTTGTAAAAATGAAGTGGTGCGAAGTTGCTGATGTATGGGGTTGGAGTAAAAGTGAAAAGTAGCTGAAGAGATATGACTTGAGTAAAGTACAGATACATGAAACGTGCTTCAATACAGTAACGAAGTAAATGTACTTCGTTACATTGCACCACTGCAGTTATTATACACTTTCAATCAGTGGTAGGAGAAGAGAGATGGTGTACTTAAATAAAAGTACCAGTACATGGTTCAAATACTCCATTACATGTAAAAGTCCTGTTTTCAAAATGTAGAAGTACAGATATGTTATCAGCAAAATTCCCTGTGACTGAAGATCGGGCGCTTTTGTTGCTACAAAGTGATTTTAAAATGTGTTTATCATTTTTAGATAAATCATTGGGATTAATCTTGTAATTTTTCTAAGTGTTGAACAGTTGTTTAGATCAAAGTGGGGAAATGTCTCTTAACTCGAATGAGGCCCCAACTCGGCTTATTTTTCAGTAATGTTTCATAACCCAAAAAGGTTGAGTGCCACCACTTGAATTATTAACGAGGCATTTTCTTTTACACGCACATTATATATTTTTAATGTAACATGTTAACCTGAAATCAACTGTCAGATAAGTAGTGTAGTAGTAGCAGCGGCTGTGGTGTAAAAAGTATGAAGCAGCATTAAATGGAAACACTTAAAGTACAAGTAGCCTAGAATTGTAGCACAGTACTTGAGTGTGTAGTTTTCACTCTCTCTTATGCCTAATACGAATTAACCCAGGGATCTGTGCCTCACATACCTGTCTGTTCAGCAGGATGTAGATGACGGGGTTGTACAGAGCAGCACTCTTTGCGAAGAAGGCCGGTGCCGTCATGAACACCGGGCCGAACTCAGTCCCCTGATTGACAAAGATGTACCAGGCCACGGTGGCGTAGGGCACCCAGCACACCAGGAAGGAGATCACCATGACGATGACCATGCGTGTCACCTCTCTCTCTGCCCTCTGGGTGGATTCAGACTCCTGCTGCTGGGCCGCAGCCTGAGCACAGACAGATGCAGCTCAACTCGTAAAAGCACTAATCTGCTAATACTGTAACTAATACTAATGGAAAGGTAAACAAAAGGATCAACCTATCACTAAAACAAAACAATAAACGCAAGCAGACAGAGATTTGAATCAAAGGCTTAAGGATATGAAATCCAAAGGAAAGCAGTCGTGTCTTCTAATGCTCGTAAAATTTTGTTTGTGACTGTTATGGCTTCAAAATCAGCAGTAAAACAAAGTGGGAGTTCGTCATTAATGCTCCAGTTACGCATGCAACTCAGTGGAGTCCAAACCTCCGCTAAGGCCCAACAGTCCCCTTATGAAACATTTAAATTCACTAGATCCAGATTTTGATTTGGATCTGCACCAAACTGCACAAACTCATAAATGTCAGTCCCCTGAAAACACCGGATTTCTTTCAACAAGATCCATAAATTATTCTCTGATAAAATCAACGAAAATGTTGAAAAACGCCCCCAAAATTTGAGTTTTTTCCTCAGGTTGTGTCATTGAAATTGGTTTAATATTGTTTTTGTGTAATCCTGCAAACGAACAAACAAAGAGAAAAACAGAACCTCGTTCGTGGAGCTAAACACATGATAATAAATCCCCAAAAAGACAGATTGAGCCGTTACGAAACAGAAAGGCATAAGAAAGTCACTTCTTATACATTATCAATGTGGTGGTGCTATTATTAATGAGGGCATCAGGGTGACACAGTGAGTCGGCAGACTGCCCTTCAGCTCGAGGACCTGGGTATAAGCTGATATTTTGGCAATGATCTGCCCCCCTGAAGCGTCCTTGAGCCATTAAAGCCCTCACATCTCCAGAGTCTCTGCTCCGTGTGGAGGTGAGAGCGCCACAGAGCAGAGACAGAGAAAAAACGAATTTCTCTACAAGGATAAACAAGGTTTCACATCCTCATTATTAATATGAAATCTGACAGTGGCGTTTTCTTACCGCTCGCACGGTGCAGAGCAGGCGACCGTAGCAGAAGAAGATGACGAAGAGGGGGATACAGAAATGGAGGACAAACATATAGATGACGAATGAGGTGTTGTTGATCTCCGGCTTGGGAGTGTAGTAGTCAATCCCACAGGAACACTGCATTCCCTCTGGGATGTACCTGCAGCCACACGAGATAATAATCTAAGCATTTCCATCAACACTATCACACACAATATTTGTGGCCAGAGGAAGTGTGGAGAATACAGAACTATAGTCTCCCAGGTGCTTTGTTGTGCAGACACTGAAACATACCGGGACCATCCCATCAGAGGAGGTACAGCGCAGGTCAGGGCCATGATCCATGTGAAGGCCAGCCCGGCGATGGCATGTTTTTCCCCAAAGCGGAAGTTAGTCATCGGCTTACAGACCACAATGTAACGCTCGATGGCCAAAACCACCAGAGACCAGAGGCCGATCTCTCCTGAGACATAACACAGAGCAGGTTCACATTTAAATAGTTTGGTTTTAAAGGGATAAAATGACAAACATTACACATATAGCTGAATTCATACACCATATCACATGTTCTCTCTCTCACCTCCCAGAGTGGCGAAGAATCCTTCAATGTTGCAGCCGCTGACCCCTAAGATGAAATATCCATGCAGGGCCGTGTACAGAGTGACCGTGAACCCCCCGACAACCATGAAGAGGTCGGCCACCGCCAGGTTGAGCAGCCCATAGTTCAGAGGGGTCCTCAGCTTTCTATGTTTCACAGTGACATAGAGGGTGAGGAAGTTGACGGGGAAGGCGGTGATGATGAGGAATAGCATGTAGGCGGCCAGAAGAGAGTACTTCCAGGGCTCGGCCAGGTAGTACTGCGGGTGATCAAATGGGCTGCGAACCACCCCAGTCTTGTTGGACATAGGGACGTAAAAGTTGAGTCCTTCTGTGCCATTCATGGCTGCTGACGGTGATGTTTTTTTCTTCCTCGGAGACCTTTACGCCAGGTGAAACAGAGAAAGGACAGACGCAGGGATGGACCTTGTGGAAGCAAGGTGTCGTCTGCAGCCCTCCGAGGAGGCGCGGCACCTTTTAACAGGCCGGGCGGATTAGGGATGCGCGTGGAGCAAAGTGTTAGCAGAGATGGAATTAAGACCCTCAATCTCAGCCTCCCACTCTCCCACTTTCACACATGCATACACACAAAGCACTGCAGGAGGAAACTCTCGAAATAGCAGTGCACTATGTTAAGCATTTTCAGAGTAATTGGTTACAGCTATGGATATTCATACCCCACCAGCACTGTCATGTGCATCAATGCATCATCAGAGTGAGATGAGAGGAGAGTAGGAGGATGGCGAAGAGGGAACCAGGCTCTGTGATTTAAAGCATTTAGAGTGGACACACTACAAATGACATTTTTTGAGTAATCCAACTTAGATCATGAAAGCCTAATCCCTCACCACTGCATAATGCACTCCTAAATGTAATCAGAATCAGTGGGACTTTTATATTCACAACACGCTTTAAGAAGACAGTGTGAAACACAGGCTGGAACTGTCAGTTCATATAAATGGACAAAGTTAGGTATGAAACAATTGAAAGATTTATTTTATAACTACAAATACCGCACTGCAGTTTTATTCCTCCGCCAAACCAGTGCAGTTTCCGTCATACATTTCACGTCACTGTGACCTTTGGACCACTTAAATATAATCAGTTCATATTTAAGTCCAAGTGACAACGGATAAAAAAATTGAAGAGATTCCAAGAGCCCAAAAACATGGTTGGTGAGGCCACCGTGACTTTGAACTCTGACCTTTGGCTACCACAAGCCAATCAGTTAATCCTTGAGTTAAAGTGAATGTTTGTGCTAAATGTGAAAGGACTCCCTCAAGCTGTTCCAGAGATATCACGTTCACGAGGAAAAAACTGTGCTTTGTGAGGACACAATGGGATGGCACTGGGGTGCATTGTCACCCCACAGCATGAGGGTTCCCTGTTCAAATACTGGTTTGGCCGGGGTCTCCTCCAACTTTAAGATGTTTTGGGACTAAATATCAAAAACTCTTAACCTTGTGTTGGGATGTGTTGAGTTATGGTCTCCATTACTTTCTTGATTGAAGAACTTTATGAGTTGAAGGACACAATACTATTTTCAACTGTCACACTTTTGTTTTGTTTATTTTGATGTCTTTGTTGTTTTTCTGTACAATTGATTGAATCACAAGAGATCTGAAGAAGGAAATGTTAACTGAGCAACATGACCTAAAGCCATAAACCATAAACTGTACCTTGAAGCAGGTGGGGCACATGGTGATGCTCACATCTGGCAGCAGGGAGCGGAAGTATTCCCACTTGAGCGGCCTGGGCCAGCGTTTGATCAGGACGTCCCTCCTGCTCATGGAGCGCAGCGCTGAGCGACTCACCTTGATGGGGACAAAGTTCGAGCCCCCCTGCTGCTTGGACACACAGAAACACATCCATGTTTTAATATGGACCCGTCCTCTCACCTTGTCCAGCTGGTGGAATATTAATCACCTCGTCTGTTCTGTCCTTTCTTACCTCAAAGCTCATTTTGGCAGTGAATGGGTCGTCCTCTGTTTCATCTGCAGCCTCATCCAGCCTCAAAGACTGCATCTCTGATTGGTGTTGTTAAAGAACAAATAGCCCCGAGCAAACATTTCAAACAATATAACGTCACATTTTTATACTTGCATTATATATTTTTTCTGTAGTTATACATTTTCAACACAGGAAAAATCTCCTTACAAGATGATTCCTCAGAGACTCTTCTCAGAGTGACAGTGTTCAAACTGCCAATCAGTCGTGCCTGTCAGTCACGTCGTGGCTCTGGGAGAACAGAGCAGACCTCAGTGCCCTTGAGTGTCTGCCGGCTAATGCAGGTTAATCCCTGCACTAGGGGCTGTGGCTACGGCTCTCAGAGGGTTAGTGTCATTAAGATGAGACAGGAGAGCCTCGCTAACCCTATTAGCTCAAGAGCTAAGATGACTTAGCTCCGACAGCTTACCCACCAGCACAGAATCGAGGCCAATGCAGACTAAACAGCTTCTTAGAACTGTCACAAGGCAAATGAGAGTCACATGCTTCGTTTTGAACAGATCTGCAGTGTGTCAGGGCCGAGAGACGCACTCTCTGGTCCAGCAGAGCTCATACAAGGCACGTGAATCATCTGGTACTTTGTGTGTATTTATGTTACAGCAGTGGTCAAAGGATACCATTGTCCAAATCTTTCATGTGAGGAACCTCCATGTCAACAAGTCAGGCAGCCTCCTCATCAGTGGTGTCATCCTCCAGGTAGAACTGGACCAGGGGCAGCACCTCTTTACACAAAAGAGAAACAAATTAGAAACATTGTATATATATATTAACATGTTACTGACCATATGATGAAGCTGACTAGATGAAAGGCTGCCTGCAGTTGTTGCACACACTCCCCTGTTTGCTCAGCAGGGGGTTGTCGGTGGAGCAACACATAGAATTTTGACTGACACAAGAATGCAGGGATATAACAGCTCTAATATTCAAAGACTAGTTTAAGGGCAATGTTTCAGAGCAACGTGTACATCCAACTCTTCAACACACCTCGCTGTCCCTGCAGGGTTTGCTGCAAAGTTTGACGCTGCCCAGCTCTATGGAGTCCTGGAGGCGAGAGGGAATGTACAACTCCTGGAGCTTCTCATAACAATACCTGGCAAGTTTATATGCTCCCAGTTTTTCACTCTGCTTCACCAGTGCAGACAAGATGCTACTAATGATAAGGTCAAGGGAAATTAAGGAGGAGGAAGGGTTGGCACAGGGAAATGCATTTTTCCATATCTAATTCATATCGAGTTATTTTCTATGTGGAAAAATCTCAATGAGGAGAACAACACGCTAAACCAGCAACACTGATTTTCTGTGTTTGCATGTGCTTACACAAGTGTCTGTTTTTTTGGTTTGGGGTTTAGGGAATTGTTCTCTACTTGTATGTATATAGAAAGAGATTGTTAGGAAAGCAGCTCTGAGAGCGGCTATGACAGGGCACTGAGTTGCAGCTGTAACAGCTCTACACTGGCACTCCTCCATCACCTAAAACGTAACACTACTCCAATCAGCTGCTCTCCAACACCTCCCACACTGTGCTGTTCCCTGGTCGGGTCTGTTAATAAATACATGGCCTCCAATTGTTTACTGCAGCTTTTTAATGACAGTGTGTTGAATTATTCAAACTAAGTCCAGTGCAGATCAGCTAAGTCTATAAATCTAAGTTCAAAGTCTTTCTGTGTGGCCAGATTCTCAGCCTGGTTTCCTCCGTAAAGGCTGGGCTTTCCTTCCTCATACCACTGTGTGACTCCATGGATTTGGCTGTGTGGCTGTGGGTGGCATTGTGTGTGTTTTTTAATCAAAGTATATTGTTTAGTGTGTTTGTATAAGCACACATATGCACAGAGTTCAGTAATCAGAGCATTTGTTTAAATAACAGAGAATGTGCCACTTGCTGGCATCGTATCCTCCAATCCATGATCACCCATTTTCCTTCTCTCAGCAGCAGCATGGTTTCCGCTGTGGTGCCAATTCTTCTGTTTTCTCCCTTCCTCTATCTCTGTTCCACCACTTGCTCCACAGTCCTATGTTGTAAACATATTTGCTAAAGATCTTTTACAGTGTTAGAACTACATCCTCATACGGAAGGATACACTTCAGAGATGCCTCGTGGTTTGTCCTTGGTGAGGTTGTTCAGGAGGAACCTGCAGATGTTGAAGAGCGTCTCTGGCATGTGGGAGCTGAAGGGCTCATCCTGAAGATGAAAACAGTTGAAGAGATTTGCACAAATTATAAAACAGGAAAAACAATTATTTTGCATATTTTTCTGAAAAGCCCCATCTGTTTCTTCCCTTATCTTAAATGTTCTATATTTCAAAAGCAGCCGGACCCTTGGCACCGCTTCACTGTATCTCATACTACTAATCACTAACAACACTTTATTCTAAGAGTAGATGGTTCAAATCGATTGTGCCTGCCCAGGAGAGTTAAAGTGAGATATAGAAGTTTCCTGCTCTGGTCTGGAGCACAGCGATGCGTCTGTATTTCAGGGCTGTGACCAGATCTGAGCAAAAAGCTGCAACAACAAACTAAGGACACTGAGACTGGCCAGGTCCCCATGTAGTGCTCATGACCAGGCTTCGCTTGTATATAAGTAGGTTAGGGCTTGACGACGACTATTGATGAGGTCATCATCATGATCAATCAAGCAGCTAGTTACCATGGTGATCGGGGTCAGGGAGGTTTCAGGAAGTGAACTGTTTTTACTGTGACATAAAGAGCTTATCTATCATAACTACCGTATTTCTTGTCAGTCAGATTTTAAGTAGAACCTTTGCAAAAAAAATCTAATAATGGCAGCTCTGACGTAAATCAAGTTGATTAAATCCCTATTCAGTGCTCTGCAGCTGAACTTAACACCCTTCACTTTTTACCAAGCTCTGTGCATATCTTAATTTTCCCTGAGTCTCTTTTGTTGGATTGAAATAATCTTGGAGAACCAGTCCTCCTTCTTGTCAAAGTCACAGGGGTCGGAAGGAATTTGAGCAGAGACTGGGCAGAAATGCAGTGAATTGGAAAAAAATCTAGAACAGAAATGTCAAACTGAAATATAACTGCATAGTAGAAACTATTTTCAGGGCGAAGCAGTTTCAATCTGACGGCCAATCGAGTGGCTGCCCTGTGATTTCAAACCCTCTTCTGGGTTTTGTCTGGTCGACTCTATACAACATTAAGTTTGACAAAGTATCATGTTCTCACCGTGTAACGCTGAATAGAGCGATAGACGTGGTAGAGTTCAGCAAGATGCTGAAAATGCTCAAACTTCTTCAGCATCTCATCCCTCTGCTCTTCATCTTCTGCTTCAAACAAACACGGTCACACCGTGTGACCGTGGCGTGGTGTCAAAGTTTGATTACACGCCATCAAAACACAAGGTTCTGTATCTGTCTGTCTGTATTACAGACAAATGAGCTTCATGTGAAACCCACAAAAGATTTTCCCAACCAATTCAGTCTACTGTTAACATTGGCAAAGTTGTCATTGAAGTACCGGTGGTGGACAGTAAACAGAATCTTAGACAATTCTGCATCAGCACCGAACTAAAACACACACAATCAGCAGAATCCACGACCATGAACAAGCTCCAGAACAATCAGGCCTGTTCAGTCATGTAATCTGTGTCGAGACTGGCAGAGGGAGATTATGTTGAAGAGGAAATACGCCTGCTGAGATCATAATTATAAATCTATGAGATGATTATAACTATGGTTACAGTTGGTAATCATCATCAGAGCTGCTTGTAGTACTGGTGATTAGAGGCATGCATGCATGTCTCTCAGTTAACAGCTAGCCCGACCCTGTTGTGCTCGGCTCCAGCAAAGAGGATCATGTTTTACAGTGGATACAGAGAATCTTAAGGAAGTAGTGAAAAACGTATGTGCCCAGAGCAGCCAGAGCTTTATCACTTCCATATGTTACCACTGGCTGTCCTTGAAACATTTAAAGAAATGTGAACATATATATCAAACATCCAGACCAACTTTGGTGCATTTTAAAAACAACACAATCTCCCATATCACACCTGAAAATACACAGTGCAAGACCATTCACAAACACTGCATGTCTGTGCAGCCAGTTGCATAGTTTAAGAAAATACTACGAACAGGGAGCAAGAATAGTCAGTTGTAACCAATCAGAAAGCGAGAAGTGTTGATATTGTGGTTGCCCCAAATAAATCAATGGATCAGATTCCTGAGATGTATCTTGATACAAGGTATGAAGAGGACCATAGTGACACAAACTCACCTTCCTGTGCCCCCTCGAAATGACCTTTCGTAGTCAACCACTCAGCATAAGACACAAAGACGTCACTTGTGAACTGGGGGTGATTGTCCACCAGTGAGAAGGCCAGAGGAAAGGGCAGATGGGAGCAAAGGGACAAACGTGTTATCAATTATTATTCAGAGAAACACACATTTCTACTTGTATTAGTTAAGAACAAAAAAGCATGTGAACCAAGTTGATTTGACACTGAACTTGAACTACAACTCTGTGCTGAAATAAAAGGGGATAAGGAGCTGTGGACATATCATTTCATAATGACTGATTGACCGAAATGTCCTGTAACCAACCAAGAAACACACACAAGTGAAATAGTAAAAGAGAGAAAGAGCTTGTGTGTGTCCCAGACCTTTGAGCCTAAAGTCATTTTTGCTTTAAAACAAAGAGTACATGCTGTGAATAGCTTCCGTATGTGCAGCAGAGTGTTCATCGTGGATTCAGAGAAACACAAAGCTGGATGAATAGCTCTGGATCTTGTGCATGGTTTCAGTTTGTCAGTGTATAAGGAAATTAGTCACCTGTATTATCTTACTGTTTGCATTCCGATGTGGTTCCTTCAACAAATTCACTTTACTTTTCTGGAAATCCCTGAAAAAGCCCAGACACTTAAGTGGTTCACTCTGTGGTTTATGACACATATTTCTGAGTACCACAGCAGACCATTTAGCACAGTCCTGTGTGGTTCCCATTATATTTATGTGTGATCAGGACAAGCTATATATATAAGTCATGATGTCCTGAGCCTTTGTTCCTGCTGTGTTGCTAAATGTGTCTCACCTCTTCCCAGTGCCGGGTTTCCACATGCAGGTGCATCAGAGCCTGCAAGTCCCCCATCTTGGAATAGATCTCTGAGGCATAGCCATGGTGCTTCAGCTTCTTGAAGTAGAGTGCACATTTTCCCAGTGGCTCGCGTTCAGCCTTGTTCAATTTACGAGCAATATCGATCAACCTGGATGAGTGGAGAGAGGATTGAGTTCACACAGAGAGGACGTGAGAAGATGTTCCACAAAATGGGGATCTGCAGTATCAGACTTTGCTCATGACCCCCCAAAACATGTAAAACAGTCAGGGTCTGATTCTGATGGTTTGATTCCTGACTGTGTTCAGCTGCAGTGTCTAATGTGGGCTTTTAATAGAAAGGTAATCATAGCTGTCATAGCTTTCCCTTAGCATGTCAAATGCACCTTTCAGTACTGATTAGGTCGGATTAATTTGGACATAAGGTGGACATCTCAGGTTAGAAAGGGTGACACAGGAATAACAGTGTATGTTCCAGCAGAGGACTGATCGAAAAAGTTTTGTACAGTGATTGACACCTACATGTCTGCCCAGCCATGCTCGCCGATGATGTCAATGGCTTTTAGATGCTCTCCAGCTGACAGGTACATCTCTGCTGCAGCCCGAGGCTCCTTGCTGCTCTTAGCCCAGTCTGCCTGCTTGGTCGTCAGGATCCCAGTGTCCTGATTGTCCATTTCTTTGACAAACTCCTGAAAATAGAAAACCACACTTTCAAAGAGAACTTAAAAACCTCATTAGGAGTGAAAACAAGTGAGCAAGGCAGACAGTTATTATCGCAATTAGAACACTAATAGTAACTGGGATGGAGAGCAGGAGAAGTCCAGTTAAAGCAAAAAACATCATCAGGGTTCCACCTTTCCCTCCGATGTACCTTCCCTCTGAAACAAACTGTACACACACATACACAGCAGCCCCTTCAAAAACACATACAACCTGATATATAAGCTCAGACAAACACACATGAACAAGTTGTGGATATGTCCACTGCTCCAGCAAAGTGATGGTAATGCTGATGATCATAGTGTTCCTCCACATGTAATAATGTAATGTAATAATAATATAGCATGAATGTGTCTCAACTCAAACTGACCCCCTCATCAAAGTGCTCATGTCACCTTGTTTCTCTCCATTTGTGCTTCGTTTCCAACCGTGGTTGTGTGTGCAAGTTATTGTTGTGTTCACCAGGAATACGTGTATAAAAGCACAGTGCGTGTGCACTGATCAGTTGATGCATGTGGAGACTGAAGTGATATATGAGGAGATGAAAGACAGATGGTAAAGGGGGACGTCTGAACACAACACAGGGCCCCGACTTGGCTTAACTGCACATAATGAAGAAAAACACATGTTCTACATCCCTCAAAACATGCAATGCTTTCCATTTCCAGGTCTCTCTGTCTGTATTAATACAAAGGTATGCTGTACATGTGCATGTGCGTTGTCAATCTATGATCTCATCACCGAGGCATACTCAAACATGCGCAGGTCAGTGTACATGCTCAGGGCTCTCTCTTGTGGTACAAGCAAATGCCATGATATTAAATATTTACCTGCCACGCATTTCTACATTATGACCACATGTATCATTGACTTTGTCCTCAGACTAGGACAGGCTGACAACATACTACACACCTGAGGTACCTCCACTTCCAACAAAGAATTGTCATGGAGGCAGAAGATGTTCGAGCCATTGTAGCCAACCACAAAACCCTGCATCTTCAGCTGGTGTACTGGGAAATTGCTGACCTTGATATTAAGGTACCCACTGTCGGAGAAGCACAACATGTCTTCACACTGGGTGTTCCAAGCCACGCTGTTAGCATTAGGCTCCTACAGGGAAGAGAGAGGAGACGTGGTGAAAATGACCAAGATGTGATTGTGGAACATAAACCAGGCAAGAGCACAGGACAAAAATATGTAACTGTACTTAATGCAAATAATTATACATTCAAGCATTTTTCTGTTTTATGTATTTTAAATTCTGCCAAGTTAGGCTCCTCAGTCATACATGTAACGCTCTGTCAGCTGACCTGAAAAAGCAGTTGTTTGCTGTTGATGTCGTAGACCAGCAGAGTGTTCAGCTCATGTCCAGGCAGCGCACTGAAGCTGACAGCGTCAGCAGCGTGATGGGAAGCTGATCGTCAAGAACTATCTTCAGGATCTGCATGACAAAAAGCAGCGGCAGAACAAGATCAGTCAACAGAACATTGGTAGAAATGTTAGTTTACTAGAACGTTATAAAGAGCTTCTTCAGAAGAAAGCTGTTTCATGTTCAAATTCCTAGACTGTGATTTCTGTCATTTCTAAGTCATCTTCTGTCATCTAAATTACTTAATGTGTGTTAAATACTCACAGCTCCATTCTTCAGCCCAACTAATAGACCCTCTCTGCCTGGAGGACCACCGATAACTTTGATGTAGCCAATTAGGGACTCCATCACCCATTCTTTCTCCCTGACACTGGTGAAGGACAGACACTGGAGCCGCTTCTCCTGCGTCAGAGCATAATGGGGAAATGTGAGATCATAGCTACATACACATGAAACTCTGACTGGTTCTGTACGACCAAATGATTCTGTTTTCGTCTCAACCCTAAATGTTCAAACAAACTTGTAAATGTCTAACAAATCTTAGAACAGAGCAAAGTGTGGCTCGACACCATAAAGCAACGCTACAGAGATAAACAACGATTTGATTTGACAGACATGCACAGCCCATACGAGCACAGCCCATTTTTATGGTCTGAAAGCTGTGATCATGAAACATGAGCATGTGTGTTACAGGGAGATCTGAGGCACCTCTGTCCCACACAGACCTCTGTGTTACAGCTGCTCCTCCTCCCTACCAGCCTCTGTCAAACACACGAGACAAGAAGCAGAGAGGAACCAAAGAGACACCCAGACTGTGGACGTTCCCATTCATTCAATTGTCTAATATGATCTGTTTTTAAGAGGGTTAGCAAAGGCAAACTAGGAAGACACATGTGGAAAAAGAGCAATTTCATTTGGTTATCGTTTTTCTCCAGGCATTCTGGCGAGTAGTAAACTTGGCCTGACAAACATAACTGTAAGAAAGCGATTCATCTGATTATGTCAGGAAAGACCCAAAACACAAACAGGCTCTGGTTGTTGACTCAACTTCGTGCTTAAAACGAACAGTTTTTATGATCAAGGAAGTTGTTTCTGTTACTCTGACTAACCTGAGACAGGATGATGTGCTCGGAGCAGACTGCCATTAAGTTGCATTTAGGCTCTGTGCAAATGTTTTCCTTGATGCGATAGTGCATGTCTGAGGAGTCATCTGAATAGAGCTCATAGATGGCGATCTTCTTCACCAGCTCTTGGCACTTGATCCCTCACTGGGTAAAAAAAAGGAGATGAAAGAGAGAGTGGGCGTGTCAGGTGGGATGAGGGTGCTTTAACTCTGTCATCAAAATTCTCTCCACAAACAGCAGACTTACGAAAAGGCAATTAAAAGACTGTTGCTATGACCCAACTGGCTGACAACAGGAAATTCATATTTACATTCGAAAAATGTTTTCAAGTTTAGTTCACAGAACACTTTCTCCCTCTATAAACTTTATCACGTTACAAACTATGATGCATCAAGACACATACAGCTTATTATTTACTGTGGCTTTAAAATAACATTTCCTGGTACTGACATAGATACATAAATGTAAAGCACAGTGTTTATCAAGACTAGAAAAAGCACTATATAAATAGAGACCATCATTATCTGTGTCCTTATAATTTGTATTCTTATTGTTTATTTTTGTCTAATTGTACACATAAGTTTATCATTCATATTCTTATTTTTATTATTATTATTATTATAGTGTACCTTTTTGTTCTGTGATGAGGTGCTGGACAATGACATTGGTCGTACCATCTCTATAAACGTAGAGATCCTTGTAGAGGCCGTAAACTGTACCGGAGATAAGTTGGTAGCAGGCAATGGTTCCATCCTGGCAGCCCAACACTTACATAAGAGAATGTAAAGTAGCACTACATCCTATTAACACCTCTAAGAAAAGACTGACGGTGGGAAAAGCATTTACATCAAAGATCTGAGACAACCTGCCAACAACCAATTCTCGCTTGTATGCCTCCTCACTTTCACTCAAATGTAGTGAAAAGAGAGAATATGTGAAGGTGTTACTGTAAAATCAACTGATGTTTGTGTCAGCGCAGCTAAAGAAGGGCTGTGTTATCAGAAACAAATGCAGTTTGAGCTTTAAACTATTATGCAAGGGTTGGATAACTTCTCTACACATATGGCTCCACAAGCTGTAGACCTACCACAAAGTTAGAGTCAGGCTTCACGTCAACACCCAGGAATTCTGCTTGCCAATGGTGCTGAGTCGCACTGAGACACGGGTCATAGTTGAGCGTCCTGTCTTTTCCAATCTGAAAGAGAAAATGGACATTAAACCAGAAATAAATCAAGTATATTTATTGCACTGGGGCCCGGGCCAACACATCAAACTGCACAGCACACTCAACAAACCCTTTGAGTGTAAGATGAAAAGATAGACAAAAAGAAAGTCTTCCTCTGGTTTAAATGGCTCTATTGTATTAATGTTACATTTGAACAACATCATATGAGTCCCACAACTCTGTGCATCTGTTTCTTCTCACTCTACAAAAAAAGTGCCTGACAATTCATAGTATTTTCTTTCACTGTGAACAATTCCTGGTGTTGTAATCAAAACAAAATGTTCACTTAAATAGATAAGTAGGCCGATGATAATATATGAGCCTCAGGCATAATGGCAGTTTAAAGAACAGTGCATATTTGTCTATAATTATGTTACTGCCCACAGGGAATGTAAGACAGTGAGGGGGGGCCGTTAAAGCATAGCAGGATCACTTCCAATGTACAGTTATGGTTTCAATCTACTCCGACAGTAGAGCAGTAAGCCTTGAATAATACTTGTTTCTTGTGGCTATAGCAAGTAATAGCATATATGATGGACTGACAGCATTAAAACAAATTGTTTATCTTTCTGTATTCCCCATGTAATGAGACCATTAGTCATCTGATCCCTCACCTTACTGTCTGAAGTGATAGTGTAAGGAGTTTGTTATGTTAGAAGAAAATACACTATTGAAGGAATATTTTCAAGAATTTTGTGCAGACTTGTGTTATTCACCTGTTTTCCACTAAGCCGATAGAAGGAGAGCTTCTGACCCCAGTCCGCCACAGCCAGGATGTAATTGTGCTCATCCCTGTGTAGACACAACTAAATGACTTCAGTTGTCATTACTCATTGTCAACAAACCGTACCAAAGAGGTTTTGGTTGTTCAGATAATGAAGACAGTGTTAATGAAAGCATAGAGCACCACCCTCCCTATTGATATGACTAATATGGCCCATATCACATAAGATCAAGCCCTTTCCTCTCTCTAATAATGGAAAGATTTATTATGTTATTTTGCATGCCAAGACAAATTATTTGATTTACTTCCATTATTTTTACAAACAGAAAGTCTACGTACTTATCCACCTAAGCCCTTGTGCTCAGAAATATGTAAGCTCTCAAAGCATCCGTGAGCAAGACACAGAAACCCTGAGGACCAATCATATTTCCTGTAGCTAATTGATAATAATATATCTGATGCATCTTTCCATTGTGTCTCATCACTGCCATCTTCACCCCTGCCCCTTCATCATCCTTCATCTTCCTGTCTGAGCTACTCTCTTAAATAATAACATTAACTTTGCTCCTGGCTTTGGCTCTAAAGCATCATTAGACTGAAACAATCCCACCGCTCCCTGGTTGACCACTGCCACCTGCTGGCCCCATACGAGCTATTCACTAAGAGTGCAATTTCACAGAATCATAAGGTAAATCTTGGTGAGGTGCATAGATGATGGAAAAGGTTGTGGTGCAGAGTGAGGTATCAACATGGTATCAATCTATTTTTCTGCTTACTTTGAAGGGTTCCATGCTACAGACCAGATGGGAGAGGAGGAGCCTTCCGGACATCTATCTTAACCTTCTCCTTTGCCCTCTTGTTTCGTACGCTCACGACTCTATTCATCATGCCAAGGGCAAGGTACTGACCATCGTTTGTCCACCTGCAATCAAATGAAACCCTTTCAACATTTGGATGTGACATGTGTCACTGGTAGTAGAAAGGCTTTACTTACGCACAACATGTTATTTCACTGCTGACTTTATATTTCATCACACATTTTTGCTGTTGTGACCATATACCTAAAAATATATTAAAAGTTTTCACATGATCAGTGCTCCATGAAGGGCCTTCTGGGTTTTTAAAAAGAAATCTGAACAGTTTCATAGTTTATTATGTGCAAGACTTGAGTGCACACGAATAATGATCTACTGCAGGATAAAGAAATGAACTGAGAAACTCTGCCCCTCGAGGGCTCAGAGACACAACCCTCTGCTCACAAGCCCCAGTCAGTTCAGAGCAGACAGACCTAGCATTCACTTTTCTCCAGTTCTACTTTCATCACGTTTCTGACAATGCAAGTTTCCTTCTAAAAAGTAGCTCCCACACTTGCATATTAAATAACATATTAACAATAAAGATGAAAACAAAAGAAAACAGCAACATAAGTTTAATTCATGAAAATTTATGAAATAAAACCATACAGCAAGAAAAAAAGATAATCAAGCTAGAATAGAAAATCCAGACCAGCAAAGTGAAGAGTTAATCATTCATACAAAACACATGAATCATATATTACTTTGTGTTTATTTATGTCACACAAATAATAACAGATTGTCCAAATCTTGCCCGTGTGCTTTACTGTGAGAAACCTTGAGGCTGACATGACAGACAGCCTCCTCATCGCTGTTGCCGTCCTTCAGGTAGAACTGAACCAGGGGAAGGAATCCATTAGAAACAAAGGGAGTACTTTCTGGTAAATGCAACACACAGTGTGTCACCATATGATGGAAGCTGAATAGATGAAAGGCTGCCTGCAGTTGATGCACACACTCCCCTGGTTGTTCAGCAGGATGTTGATGGTGGAGCAGCGGTAGCACATCATGGCTGCAACATCCTGCAGTAATACAAGGAACGCAGGGAGGTAACAGCTCTAATATTCAAAGAGAAGTTATGATCAATGTTTTAGACCAGCATGTATATCCAACTCTTCACAGCTCACTGTTCTGGCCAGGTTTGCTGTGAATTTTGAAGCTAGCTAGTCCTGGAGCTTCCCAGTTTTTCACCAGTGCATACAAGATATGCCATTTTAGATATTTAATTTGTATTAGTTGTTTTTCTATTTGGCCAACTGCTCCTACACAGGCTTAAACATTAAATAAACAAATGCAGTGCTGTAGTGATGAGCAGATCAGTTTGGATCATCAATGGTTCTGTGACAGTATGGGCAGCAGTTGTGCTGGAGCCTCTGGTACTTCTCACGAAGAACACACTGAAAACATTGTAGTACAAAAGATCTAGAGAAAGAAATGTTATCTGTGTAAGATGAGAAACATAACAGAAAAAAAAGAAGTGTTGCTGAAAGAAAGAAAGTGCTGTTCACTCCAGAAGATGTGTGCAGTTTATGCAGAGGTAACATTTAACCATCAGTTACCCAGAGGCAGTAAAGAAAGACTGACACATGGGCTTCAAAGTAAGTCAGGAAATAATGAACTCAAAGTATAAACAGCTGAGATATATATCCAAATACCAGATACAAGGACAATAACAAGGCCAAAATTGTATAAATACAAAATGATTACCAGTCCAAATTCAACATCAACATTCAGTCCATAACAGTCTCTTCAAAAGTTAGGCGCAATGTCTGTTCTCCAGGTCCTGATGGAGCCTGTATGGGAGTACCGGTAATTATATTCATAGTACTATGATTAACCTAAATCATCTTATAATTATTAACACTCTAGAAATATCACTGTTTGTACTTACTACTCAGTTTGTAATATAATGTTTTAGAAGTTGAAATGATTCATGAGAGAAATCAGACTTCTGACTGGTTGTCCTGTATCATCTGTTAACATGTGATGAGGTCTGGAGACGTCTCCTTACTGTCTCTGGTTACTCCATTGTCACAAGGTAATAATCTTTCTTGTTGTGTGCACTGACCTAAAACTCCACACAGCAGCTTTCTCTTGGTCGGGGGGGGTAACCTGATTCCCAAGGCAACTGTTGCCACTGCTAAACACTCAGTGAATGCTCAGGCAGATTAAGGTTAATTCTCCAGCTTGCACCAGTACAGTCATTTGGATCAGTGTTGTGATCGAATGTGAACAGACCTGCAACTTTAGGAGGAAAATTAAATCCTGCAGGACAAAGACACAAAGACTAAACTTCTCTGGTGGACGAACAGAAGAAAACTGGACTGGACAACAAAATGAAACTACGTAAGATAACTTTTCTATTTGTTGATTATAATAATGTCGGTAGTTAACAAGCTGCGACTCTGGTTATTTCAATCTTCATTACCACAGCAGCCTTAGCTTCCACACCAGTGTGTATTCGTCATGACACAGCTGCGGTCCAGCAGAGTCGCTGCCTGGTGGTCACTCCCAAGACATTTCCCATCATCTCAGACTCTGCCCGACTGTGGACAAGCAATCAGGTGAGATTCAGTGACAGTCGGTTCATTGTGTGACTGCCTCATGGGAAGATGAAACAAAACGTCTATATATCTGATCCCTAGAGTTTTCCCAGACTGAACCCTTTACATCCACCTTTGGTCCATAAACGCATCGTCAGTCTGGAGACGCCCGCTGTCCACCACCACAACCACCAGAGGACACTGATCATGCAGAGAAGAGAGCACCACAGGTAGGAGCACTCTGCAGCATCACTGTGACTGATGTTTAACTGAGAATCACTAAACGAAGAAAAGTCACAGAGCTAACTCCATCTTGACTTTGCAGAGCTGACTTTAAAGTCTTGTCATTGATGTGTCAGGTATCATCAAGTGTGGAGAAAACCCTTTTATGGAAGCAGCAGTGAAAGAGAAGAATACAGGTGAACGTGTGGATACCTTCACTTCACAGGCTGTGTTGATGAGTCTTTTTAATCCTTTAAAACGTGTCCTGCATCACATCTCATACAGCAAATACACTTTAGTGATGAGTCTGTCTTCCTCTGACAGGAGGGAGCTGCTAGAACAGTTAAAGAGGCAGATGGAGGAGAAACGTGTCGCCCTGAAACTGCAGCTGGTCGGTAAAGTGAAGGAGTCCGAGCATTTATGTGAAGTGGACCGTCTCGCCCTGTCCAGTGACAGAGAGCAAAGGATCCAGCACAGCAGAGCAATGACAGTGTTCAGAGACGAGAACAAGAAGGTACACCTCCAGTCATACATTATACATCCACTGCTAATGCTTTCACATTTAGGTGAATAACATCCATGTGTGTAAAATTTGGTGCCTGAAGTGTCCTGAAGTGTCCTGAAAAAAGCTCCAACAAGCTGGCTGCTCTCCGGATGATGAAGGGAGTGAGTTGTGGTGTATTTCCTGCCTCAGCTGTGTGTGTGTGTGTTCTTGTGTGTGTGTGCAGCTAATGGAGCAGAGCTGGAGGGACAGAGCACTAACACGCTCCCAGGAGATCCTGAAGGAGAGAGAGCTGCTGCGCCTCAACCCCATTAACTGGAGTGGAACACTGAAATAGGTTGAACCTCAACATCCTGAGTAACAGACTTCAGGCTGTGCTGCAGGACTTGGTTCGGCACAGGTGTCGGATGAAATTGAAAAATAACAATGTACATGGTGCATGTAATTAGTGCTGTGATAGTCACTGATGGAACTTAAAAGGGACATTTGGTGTGTTTTATAATCAGCATTAGAATGTCACTGTATTTCCAGTTATTGTAAAAATCTAAACATAGAACTGACACAATTTATAATTGTTACAACTAACTGTTATAACTGTAACATTGTCAGACTTGTATTTAAAGTTGACCATAGTATTAAAATAGATGCAGCAGAACCAGAGATATCGTCTTTCTTATTCCATGCGTTCAACCTCGTCTAAACCTGATGCCTACATTACCCACAATGCAACTTGACCAGCAACTGTTGAGAGTTTTTGCATCTCCTTTAATTTATGACAAAACATGCTGTTGAAGAAAACAAATTCCATACGCTTGAATGTTCTGTTTATGCAAAGAGCATACAGTTCTTCACAAAATGAGATTAAAAATGACATGAAGGGTTGCAGACTTTTCTTACAAAGCAAACATCTATAATGAACAGTGACTGTATGGACGGGTTTTCACCCTTGGAAAAGATACATGTGATGGATGGATGAGAATTGATGCTTCAGGTGCTTTCTAACATGATGCTACAATACCTGCTAGAATCACGACTGGATAAATAAAAAATTGCATTAAAATGCACATAAATACACACAGAGAAGATGTCGAGAACTAAACATAATAAACATCATTCCAATAAATATTGCTTTCGAAATTAAAGGCAACAGAAAATGGCTTATATCATCAAGATTAGAGCTGGTATTTACCTAAGCACATTCCTTCAAACTCTTAAGAAGTGGTCAGTAGCAGTAATGTTGGTGATCCAGCAGCTGTCAGACTTTCATGCCAAAGTGAGACAAATTAAAACAGTGTAGTAACTTTCATTTCAATTCCTGTTGTCATGCAGTATTACTGAAAAGGATCCTTCAGGAAGTAAGGAAATAAAAAAATGTCATTCTGTGAACATTAATAACCAGTGGTTCATAATGGAAACATCCCAGAGTTTCAATGAGCTTTCGCAGGCCCATAGCAAAGATTGACCCGGCACTGTCAAAACTAATGCAACATTCAAACTATGGGAAAAGCTGGCGGATGATGACTGGAGGTTTCGATTGTGTGGAAGAAAGACATCGTTTCTCGAGCAACATCAAGGCCAGATGGAAAATCCAAATGCATATTAGGTTTGAACAATCAGCGGTGGTCTTCATGTCAACCTTGTTCCCAACAAAGTTGAGGTAGGGGATTAAGTTCCTTTACACCAGTGCAGTGTGGCCTTGTTAGTTCCTCTTCAAGATATATGGCTCCGTGGCCTTAACGTTCCTGCATTATCCTATTCATAAACATATATTACCCCAAGCCCTTTCAAGTAACTCCCAAAACCAAAATAAATCCCTGAAAGGCAAGCATTGTCGTGATCATTTTCTGCCCCAGTCGAGTGATATTCACTTTTATTGGCTGGTATTCCAAGGTCCTTTCATTAAATCGAGGCCACAGACAGTCTAGCGTCCTTTCAGGAATCCGTCCAGCATGTAGTCCCCCTTCTCTGTCAACCAGTATCCGGCCATAGCAGCCACACCTCCAATGAAAATAGCCGTGAAAACCATATCACCCTTAGCAGCGAGCGTAGCGATGGCACAGATCACAACCCCAAAGAACATCTGCTGCAGTACAAGAACCTCGTCGTCCGTCATGTCGTCAAACAGTCCCTTATCTGGGCCGGCTGAGGAGCGACACAAAAAGAACATTAAGCCCACAGATCTGCGAGGCTGTCAGCAACACACCATGTTATATACGTTTCTGCATATTTTAGTTCTGACTTCTTACCAGGTGGCTTGTTCTCGACACAAATGCTGTCTCTTCTGATGAATCCATCAGCACAGTCACAGTGGAAGGAGCCCTCCTCGTTGATACAGGCCTCGTTGAGTCCTGGGCACGCTATCGCACGCTCATTACATTCATCTATATCTGCAAAGGAGCAAAGAATCACAGCTTAAGTACATCGGGCCAAGGCTAAGAGTTAAATCGTAAACAAATTTATGAGCTAAGTAGTGGATGCTTACCAAGACACTTGGGTCCTTTCAATCTGTAGCCACGTGAACATTTCTTACAACGGGCAGGACCACTTCCCATGCATCCCACACATGCCTGATCGCAGCCTGGATTGAGCAAAACAATCACAGTGGTCAACATTGCATACCGAACTAGACAATAAGTCCTGTATTGTGACTAAAACAGCAGCAACTACACAAGAGGACCTACCTCTGCATTCATACGATCCGTCTGTGTTGTGACAGTACGTGTTAGAGGGACATCGAGCCAGCTCCGTACCACACTCGTCAATGTCTAAGAGACATACAAGGATAGTCAGGATACCAACGGCCAGCAAACTGGCACAGAATCAATGAAACGTTACTTCATGAACTCTTAGGCCACACTCACCCACACACTTGTTGTCATGAAGGATCCAGCCCGGTTTACAGTCGAGGCATTTGTAGTCCTGCGGCCCTGAGCATTTCTTACACGAGTAGTAACAAGCTACAAACATAGAGAGACATGGAGATAATGAGGCCTTCAATTTTAGCTGAACTCAAACATAATTAAGTTCATGCTGATGATTTCATGATGATTGAAAGGTTTATCTGAAGCACCTGCACAGGCTCCTTTGCTGTCATTGGAGCTTTTCTCTCTGAAGTAGCCATCAGCGCAGCCCTGGCACAAACTGCCTGAGTATCCAGGATCACAGACGCACTCTCCATCTCCCAGTCGAGTCCCCTCCCCCTCACAGCGGCCGAGACCACCACACACCCCACCAGGGCTGGATGGACACTCTGTATTGGATGAGCATGACATTAGTGGTTCCCTGGTCACTAGCGCTTTGAAAGAGCATGATTCTAATAACAAACATTTGATTTGACTGTGTGATGAATTGTCAATAATATTTTACATTGGACAGAAATAAATATATTAAGGTCTGGCACGATTTTATAAATGGATATCAGGTAGCTTGTGCTGAGTGGTCTGTGTGTTCCACACCTTTGCAGCCAGGCCCGAAGTGTCCAGGTGGACAGCAGAGTCTCAGTTCCTCTATGCACAGCCACTCAAACAGGTCTGGTGCCTCCTGCTGCCTAAAGGACACAAACATCATGGCAGACATAGAGTTAGAACAGGGGCAAGGTAATGCATCTTAAGAAAACATAATTACACAGCTGAAACCAACACTGTCTCAAAATGATTAACAAAATGTGAGATTCAGCCTTATTTAAATTGAGCTTAGTTACTTTAATAACTTTATATGTTTGGCCATGAAAACTAGACTTAAATCTCATTGAACTGTTATTAACACGAAGTCGTTTTTCCACTGCATGATCCACATACTAGCCTGATTCCAGACCTAACACTTTAAATCACACTGAAAAACATGAGCTGCTCCCAGTAATGGCTACCAGACGACTAAACATCACCTGCTCCTCAGCAAATCAGCCAACATGCAAACGATGTTGGGCTGAAAGAAAGAAATGAAATGGAGATTCAAATCGAGTATGCAAACAAAACATGTACCTGTGGAACCACCACGTCTCCACCTGGTCCTCTATCTGCTCCAGCAGCTGGTTACATTCAAAATCTGTTTTCTCACAAGCAGCTTCTACAATCTCCAGCAGTCGAGTCTCACTGAAACAAGAAGGCAACAATTAAGAGATGCAATGCAGCTGGGGAATATGAAAACAGAACAGGTGCAGGAGCTTTGCGGCCACAAAGGAGTGTAACATTTGAAATAGACTGTCTAATGTAGTCATTCACACATTACAAAATATGATCCATATGTGCTTGGCATGTGTGATACCAGGCATTGACTACCAATTCACAATCCTTTTAGATTAGGTACTATATATATATATATATATATGATACAAGAATAAATAAATAAAATTAAACTTGCTCTTACCTTCGTGCATACTTAGCCAGCTTCTCTTCTTCCCAAGCAGTGTTACCACCCCCAAAGTTCTTTTTCGCTGTTACCTCCAAACCCTAAAAAGAGGGAAAGAATTTTAGGGCATCAAATACCAAAAACTGATAAACTGGCACAGACAGACATAGATTAACTGATGCGTCACTATTTTAACTGCTGTACCTTAATGAAACTTTCGGTGAGTTTTCGACAGGTCTGGCATGGTGCTGTCTGGACTCTCACCACAGAGAGCTCTGAGAGAAGTACCAGAGCAGGCAGGAACGGCCAGGCCCACCACATGATCCTCCAGAGGAAACACAAGCACACATAATCAATACATTATGCTAATTCATTTAGTGTCAAACACACACATATAATTTAGAAATTTGTAATACGTACATTTTTACTTACTTTAGTTCAAGTTTCCCTGATTAGCATTTTAAGTGTCATACAAAGATTTAGTAAATTATTTATATCACACTATAATAGACTAGAATTAGAATTAGAACTTGTCCTGAGGAGACATAATTAGTTCCACCCCTCTCCATGGGTTAGTTTGTTGTGCTGCTTTGTTTGATTGTAAGCAGGGCAACTCAAAAACTCGTGAGCAAATTTCCACGAAACGTGGTAAGAAGATGGGACACGGGACAAAAAGGAACCCAGTAAATTTCGGCACAGATTAAAACAAATGGGTGAAAAAATTGCTTTATTTATCAATGCAAGATGCATTTTTGGGGACATTTTCACAGATTTCCCAGAAAATAATTCATGGATCTTAATGAAATAAAATGAATTATATTTAGAAGAATGATATATGTGACTGTGACAATTTTGTACAGCTTAATTTTATACATTTGCTGTTGGACCTGTTTATACAGCAGCCTTCACTTCACTGATTTCCACGGGAGGACAGTTACTAACATATCATATGAAACACATCTGCTTAAAATTACATTGTGGTGCATAATAAACCGTTGATTCAATACGTAAATGCTGCTTGTGATTTCTGAATAGAGGAAGAGTTTTACCTGCTGTTTTCTTGTAAGAATATGAAATAACAAAGTATATTGCAGTTTGATAAGACAACAAATGTCTCAAATGGCTTTTCATCAAACAACCCAGGTCAAAACAACAGAAACATCTGTATAATATAGTGTGAAAACAACTCTACAACTACTAACTGGTGTTATTTATTTGATTGTCATCTTCTCTTATTATTTTAATACAGACCAACGTCATCTTCATAATTGAGGTGAAATTCAAACTGAGCTTCACATGATAAACAACAATGCTCATGTGGCTCAGTGACATGGCTCCATGTGCTGCTGTGTTCATTAGTCTTGTTGTAGTTGTTGTATTCATCTGGTAGAGAAGCTTTTCAATCACTCGCCTTAACTGGGATGCTCTAGTTCCACCAGTAGCTTAGCCAGCTCGGCTAGCTCAGCATCAGCACCACACTAGATCAGCTGACTAGCAGCTAAGGTCGATAGTTAGCTGCTAACCGAAGCTAACGTTGTTTCATCATTAGATGAGCAGAATACAACCGTAAAGTCCGTTGAACTCTGACGGTGTTAGCCTCGTTAGATATTCAACCACACGTGTCCTTAACGCTAGAGACACTTTAAATAAAAAATCAACTATTAGCATTAGCTAGCCGAGCTGTTGTTAATAGCTGCTCCGCTCTTACCTTATAGCAAAACCACCACGACCGCTGCACCACTGACGATTGTCCGATTCCCTGCGTGTTCATACAGTAAAGGAGGAGGTTCATATTTTGGAGAGTCGGGTTTTAAAGCTTCAAGTGAGCCATTGTTGTAGCAGATGTCGGGGCCAGCTGAGCGAGAGGCTGCTAGCTAGCGCAGGTGGAGCAGTGGCGGGGATGAATGAACGAGCAGCTTCCAGCTGGTTCCCTGTTCTCCACCCAGGGTGACACCGCCCAGACCCGAGGAGGATGAGGGATTTAAATCATGACCATGCTCATCACACACACACACACACAGGCGGACGCACGCACACACACACACACACACACACACACACACACGCGCACACACACACACACACACACACACACACACACATTACAGTACAGTTAACAAAAACAAAAGCAACGAACATCGAAACCTTCTAAATTTCAAAATATTAATTTAAAGAACAATAAAAACCAAAAAGGAGCCAGTGTTCACATTAGTAGACATAAGGTGGTACAATATAGATATAATATATAACACATTATAAATACCTTGAAATAAAAACAATATAGAGTATAACAAATATATATAATATATACATACATATATATACAAAAGTATAAGTGCTCATAATCACAAAATTCAAGTGTCTCTCCCATTGGTCAATGCTAAAGACAGCATTCAGTTATACTGTTATAATTTATTGTCACTTCACTTACCACCGTCTTGCTTTCTTTTTTCCTCATGATCTCGTTTCTTTTTCTTTTTTCACTTCCAGGTGGATGACAATACATTGAGAATGATACAGAGCTGTAGCTCAGACTGGAACGGCATGGGGCCGCTAACGGGAGATTTCCTACTGAGATTTCCTTATGAGACACTGTTCTCATGTTGAGACACCCCCCTCATGTCCTGGGGCCCCAAACAGTTGCCTGCCTTGCCTGTTCACAAGCGGAGCCTCTGGAAGTTATTTAATAGGGTTAGGGTAGCAGCAGCTCTCTCTCTCCCTTCAGGAGCTGCTGATCTGTCCCTAATGCTCTGCACCATTAGCAGCACACACCTCATCCCAATCCTTTTTGCCCCATTAAGACCAGGCTCTGGTCCCCAAGAGATCTACTGTTTCTTAGAAAGTCAATGTCCATGCTGGAAAAGCTCCTAGTAAAAATTTGTACAAACAGCTGCTGTGGTAATGAAGATTGAACTAATCAGAGTCACAGCTTGTTAACTACCAACAGTATTATAAACACCAAATAGAAAAGTTATCTTATGTAGTTTAATTTTGTTGTCCAGTGTTTTTCTTCTGTTCGTCCACCAGAGAAGTTTAGTCTTTGTGTCTTTGTCCTGCAGGATTTAATTTCCCTCTTAAAGTTGCAGGTCTGTTCACATTCAGTCATAACACTGATCCAAATGACTGTACTGGCACATGTTTGAGATTTATGCTCAATCCAATGCCTGTGCATTGACTGAGTGTTTAGCAGTGGCAACACGTGACCAAGAGAAAGCTGCTGTGTGGAGTCTAAGGTAAAGATGGGGTAACCAGAGACAGTAAGGAGACGTCTCCAGACCTCATCTACATGTTTATTGATGATACATGAATAACAGTCAGAAGATTGGTTGAATAATTCTCTCAGGAATCATTTGAACTTTTAAAACATTTTATTACAAACTGGGTAAAACTTTTTAAATAAAGGCTAACACTGATATTTCTATACTTTAATAAAATGACATAAACCTGAGCATAAACATGGTCATCATAATACTATGAGTATAGTTCATCAAAATACTTCAGATAACAGTAGTCAGTACAATTCTTTGACCACTGTGCCTCAGATTCCAAGAGTTTCATGATTCTCCCACAGCCAGGCGTGATATTTGTTTAACATGTGATCTTTAGGTGTCACCTTGACATAAAAATAACAGAAAACAGAGATTATATTAATTAATATGAATGGAATCCACAGAGAGTATAACTGTTAGGATTATTCTCACCTGTCTCCACTCTCCCACACAGAAGATCCTGTAGGAGTCGTTGCCGTACTTCCCGATACCGTGCAGCTCGATGGGGAAACGCCACTGTTTAGTTAGATATTCATCTGCACAGGAGAAAAATGGATTGTGTGATTTCTCTGGCCACTCATATTTCCTCATATATTTTGGCCTAAAACCATACAAATCTGCTGATAAGACATATTAACACTACAATAACACAATAATGTGCACAAACATGCATGTGTATCCATTAGTGGACAAGCACATTCACCTGAGAAGCGGATCAGTGCTTTGGATCTAAGCTCATAGAGGCCGAGTGGCTTCATAAGTTCAGACATCGGCTTCCAGTCGGCCTCCCGGGTCACCTCTGCCGATGGGTAACGCTCAAAGAACTGCCACAGTGCTGGAATAGCCATCTTGCCTGGAGAATTTATAAAAAGTAAATTACCACACTTAGGTACAGGTTGGTTTGCCATCCAGTGTGTTGAAATGTGTGAAAGAAGGATCTTACCACTGGTCTTGTTTAGAAAGATGGTGGCAACCAGGAGCTTCCAGGGATCATGGAAAAGGGTTTCCTGAACGAGGTTGAATGGAGAACGAGGGGGTGTCCATTTCTTAAAGGCTTTCCTCCTGGGAGGACTGAGTCCTGAGTACGGAACAGAAATATAAACAAGCTTCCTCTTTGCTTCTTGTAGGAAAATAATCATTAACTTTTTACCATCTTTCAAGGATTTTCTGCTGAAATAAGGGCTCGTTTTCCGTTTGTCTTCCAAGCTTTTGGACTCTAGGCAGACAGAAATCAATTGTGTATATATATTATACAGCATATGCATGAAGAACACACATCGACAATGGTATTCAAACATATCAAATTGCAAAGTAAATAGAGGACACAAAGACAGAGACATCACAGATTGTACTTACTATTCTGGGAATCTCTCACTGGTGTAGAGCTGACATCAGTGTCGGGTAACAACACCTCCTCTTTAACATCCTGATGACTGTCAGCATCAGTCTCCAGTTCAGAATTAGGCTTTTTCTCGCCTTTGCTATGAATCTGCATCTCTTCTTCGCCTCTTTCCTCTTCTTTCTCATTCTCGCTCTCAGTGGCAGGTTCAACAGTCAGTGTCGGGACAGAAGGCTGCGAGTCTGCCTGTTCGTCCACCTGAACACTGGAAGTGATTTTCTGTTGGCTAGACGGAGCCAGTCGGAGTAGCTTCTTTCTCAGCCCGACTCTCAGAGGACTCCCTTGCATAATCACATCTTCCACTATTACTGAAGGTGCAGCTTGGATGCAGCACTCCACAGTCTCCTCAGTTTTATTTCTACACACTTCTGGTAAAATGTCAGTATTAATATGGTTAAAGTCATCTGAACTCCTTAGATTGTCTTCTTTAGGACTTATGCAGGGGGAGGTGGCTCTTTTAGATTTATTTGGAGGTGGATTCAGAATTTCCACTGCATCTTGCGTCGTCTCCTTCTGTTTTTTCTTTCTCCTCCTCGGTTTAATTTGGGTGGGGAATATTATTTGTGAAGCTGTGATGACATCACCTTTGGACGTGGTGAAATCAAAGAGATTGATGTCCAAGCTCCCGTCTTCATTTTGTAGGAGGAAAGCGTGCAGGGATGACTTTGACCGGAACTTCTGCCCCTGGGGACTTAAACAACAATAAGATCGATTAGACTCTGCTCTCATTACATCTGCAATGCACATCCAGCACTGTAAGTACTCTACTTAGGTACTTAGGAGGTTAAGATTCATATCCATCATGCAGTATGATCAGAGCTCTGATATCAACATCATGGGGTGAGTCAGGGATCACATGAGGACACGACCAAACCTGCCAAGTACCCAGAATAGCTTTATACAAGTGTAACCAGGAGAATCGGTGCTGCTCAACACAAATGCTCATTCGATTTGAGTGTTTTTTCTGTTTGATTACATACAAAGAGGATAACAAGAAAACAGATGCACCTTATTATGTAGACGTCCAGTTTGCCTGCTGTCTTGCCTGCTCTCCTCTGCCTCACCTCCCTGATCCAGCCAGGGGGCATTGTGGAAATGTGGCACGAATCATCTCTGTCCTTAAGACTTTGGTTATCCATGTCGCCACTGGTCTCCAGCTGGATGCATTCAGAAAGGTGTGGTGTTGTTTCTGACCCGAATGAGGGAGGGGTGAGATGACAACCCGGAATTAGTTACCACAACAACACAACCACGACATTTCTACACAGCGTAGTGTTACATAAAGTAGACAAGTACCTCCAGAGTATATCACAGATGCATCTTCTCACAGATGTGCAGGACAGATGTGGAGTCTGGTGTATGTGTGTGTGTCTGTGGAGCAGTGCACGTCCACTTTCTGCAAACTCGTAACGTCTTTGCTTTGCACACAGGAAGCAGCGAGCAGATCCGAGCGACGTTGCCAGGTTGGTCGATTTTCCGCCACATTCTGGTAATTTTGTCTTTAATTATCATAATTGAGCCAAATATGAACACACAGACGTGACAAACACATTTCTCAGATTCAGTGGAACTTTCTTACACTTTGAAGTGCCTATCAAACATATACACGTCCACAAACCCCGCTGGGAAACCATTCGATCCTTAAATTAACAGAGAATTGAGGACGTATTTTCGAGTTTCCTTCAGTGTTTGAGTAATCCGCTGTTAGTAACTCTACATCAAGTACTACACAGCAAACAGGAACAGCGAATTCGGCCTATTCGGTTTATTCCCCATGACATGAAGTGGGCTAGGATTAAAGTTGAGGGTTGAGCTACTTCTTATCTGTCAAACCTGGCAACGCAGGACCCGAGTCTGCGCAGTGCGAGCGGGCTTCATGCAAACAGGGCTGAGCGTGAAGAACTGACGGTAAACCGACAACAACCTGTTGATAGAAGACCCCGGTGCTGTGTCGGTTAGAGGTGGAGATGAGAGCTGTTCTAGCCTGGAAGGAAACTATTCGTGACCAATGGTGAGAGCTTTTAACGGAGGTCACGCTCTCAACCCGCCGCCGGTGCTGGGACGCTGCGCTTTGTGGTTAGCAACGGTGGTTGCCTATGTAAACGAGTGTTAGCAAGCTAGCTAGCAGTATCCTCTGAGCAACTTGAAAATTGTCGACAGTGACAGTGATGCCGGAGTCGTTTTGTGTTTCCTTTTTCTGTTAGTTTTAATGCAAAATATGTCTCCTATCAATACTGTCTAACGATAACTTTATTTTGAAATAGGATGTAACGTTAGGTTGGAGCTAACGCTAATGTTAAGCTAGCTAGCCCTCGTTAACAGTTCCAGGTGGTTGCTGCACACCTTGGGTCCATGCGAATTATTTGGGTAACGTCATATAAACCTGTGTCAGTCCAGGATGAGAGTGACAACTGCATCAATTCATTCTGCGCTATGACAGCAACTAAAGAGAGATGTTTGTTGTGTTTCCCTTAAAAGGGCAATAAACATTACTATACTATAAATTAATAGACCATAACTCAGTAAGTTGACAATATTTCCTTTCATACTAATATTTGAACCCTCATATTTGTTTATTATCTATTTAAATAATTCCTTCAATTCTGTCCAAATGACTGGGAAACTTAACAGTGTTAATTAAACAGTAACTGTGACGTTGCAAAAGCACCTTATTACTTAGTGTAACCCCCTTCGCCAAAACATGACTTCAGTGATGAATGGGTCAGAAAAATGATTGTTGATCAACTAATCAATTGACTGATAAACTTCCTCAGCACAAATTCATTATTCTTTCTTTTTGCAGTGTTTATGACCTTGCCTTCAAACCAGATGGCAGCCAAATCATCATTGCAGCAGGGCTGCGTGTCCTTGTAAGGCTTCCCTGTTTCCTTTGAGCATAGAAGTCCCTTATCTTAAGACTATATCCATCGTATTGTGTTTATTTTTGCAGGTTTATGATGCGGATGGAGCAATTATCCAGCCTTTGAAGGGACACAAAGACATAGTGTACTGTGTGGCCTATGCCAAAGATGGTACTCAACTGGCTTTACATTTATACACATTTTCCTTCACTAGTCATCACTGTTATCTTACTTGTTACCGTATTCTTCCCCAGGTAAAAGGTTTGCCTCTGGGTCAGCAGACAAAAGCATTATCATATGGACATCTAAACTGGAGGGTATTTTAAAATACACGTAAGTATGACTTTTTATATTAATGCAATTCTGTAGTGCGTATTCCTCCAACACTCACTTTATTTTTTCATGTCTTCATCTGCAGTCACAATGACTCTATCCAGTGTGTTGCCTACAACCCTGTCACTCACCAACTTGCCTCCTGCTCTTCTGGTGACTTTGGTGAGTTCACCAGTATTTAGTCTTGTACATAATAAACCATGAAACTGCTCATATGTTTAAAAAAACAGGACATCTGAAAACCTTTTTATATTTGTAGGTTTATGGTCACCAGAGCAAAAATCTGTGAACAAACATAAAGTCAGCAGCAAAATAACATGTTGTGGGTAAGTAAAGCCTTTAACTCTAACTACCAGTGGTACATTGAACAGGTTGACGGGTTGAAGGTTATGTTGAAGGCTTTAATGTGATTGCAGGTGGACAAACGATGGTCAGTACCTTGCCCTTGGCATGATGAATGGAGTCGTGAGTATACGAAACAAGAATGGAGAGGAGAAGGTTAAGATAGAGCGTCCGGGAGGCTCCTCCTCTCCCATCTGGTCCATATCCTGGAACCCTTCTAAGTAAGTAGAATAATAAATTGATACCATATCTCCAATAATATTATGCCTCTCTCACCCACGTAAACTCTTCCACTTTCCATCCATCTCACTAAGATTTAACTGTAAGCGAGTAGCTTGTATTGGGCCAGCAGGTGGCAGTAGTCAACCAGGGAGTGGTCCTGATAGTTTCTGTGACAGAGTCTCATGATGATTTTGAGGAGCTGTCTCTCTTCTTTGATGCCTTCTACAGCCAAAGCCAGGAGCAAAGCAAAGACGATTTCAGGACTTCAGAGAGTAGCTCAGACAGGAAGATGAAGGATGATGAAGGGGCAGAGGTGAAGATGACAGTGATGAGACACAATGACAAGATGCATCAGATATATTATTATCAATTAGCTACAGGAAATATGATTGGTCCTCAGGGTTTCTGTGTCTTGCTCATGGATGTTTTGAGAGGGTAATTTGTCTTGGCATCCAAAATAACTTAATAAATCTGTCCATTATTAGAGAGAGGAAACGGTTTGACCCAATGTCATATGAGTCAATATTATCATTAGTCATATCAATAGGGAGGGTGGTGCTCTATGCTTTCATTAACACTGTCTTCATTATCTGAACAACCAAAGCCTCTTTGGTACAGTATGTTGACAATGAGTAATGACAACTGTAATTTCCTTGTGTCTACACAGGGATGAGCACAATGACATTCTGTCTGTGGCGGACTGGGGTCAGAAGCTCTCCTTCTATCAGCTTAGTGGAAAACAGGTGAATATCACAAGTCTGCACAAAATTCCTGAATCCATGTGCCTATGTACAAACAGTTTGGTCTTGTGATTATACACATATTAACTCAGTAATTCATTTTATTCTAATGTAATAAACTCCTTTTGTTTTGATTACAACACCAGGAATTGTTCACAGTGAAAGAAAATACTATGAATTGTCAGGCACTTTTTTTGTAGAGTGAGAAGAAACAGATGCACAGAGTTGTGGGACTCATATGATGTTGTTCAAATGTAACATTAATACAATAGAGCCATTTAAACCAGAGGAAGACTTTCTTTTTGTCTATCTTTTCATCTTACACTCAAAGGGTTTGTTGAGTGTGCTGTGCAGTTTGATGTGTGTTGGCCCGGGCCCCAGTGCAATAAATATACTTGATTTATTTCTGGTTTAATGTCCATTTTCTCTTTCAGATTGGAAAAGACAGGACGCTCAACTATGACCCGTGTTGCGTCAGTTACTTCTCTAAGGGCGAATACATAGTCATGGGTGGTTCTGATAAACAGTCCTCCCTCTATACTAAAGATGGAGTGCGACTCGGCACCATTGGTGAGCAGAATTCCTGGGTGTGGACGTGCCGGGTGAAGCCTGACTCTAACTTTGTGGTAGGTCCACAGCTTGTGGAGCCATATGTGTAGAGAAGTTATCCAACCTGTGCCAGTCTGACGATGTGTCCTGCAGGTGGCCCCTCAAGGTGTATCTCAGAACTGACAACAGCAACGTCTTTCTTAGAGGTGTTAATAGGATGTACTGCTACGTTATGTTCTCTTATGTAGGTGTTGGGCTGCCAGGATGGAACCATTGCCTGCTACCAACTTATCTTCAGTACAGTTCACGGCCTCTACAAGGATCGCTACGCGTATAGAGACGGCATGACCGATGTCATCGTCCAGCACCTCATCACAGAACAAAAAGGTACACTATTGTTTGAATAACAGGAAATTCAGAGAGGACTTATTTTAATGCCACTGCAAATAGTAGGTTTTACGTGTTTTGAAGTATCATTAGTAATGTGATAAGTTGATGGAGTCAGAAATTGTTTTTGTGAACTAAACTAGGAAAAATTTCACATTATTATATCGGCCACATCAACAGTCTTCCAATTACTATTTTGTAAGGGCACACAGTCTGCTGTTGTTCAAATAACAGGTATCTCATTTTTGAAGCCTTTCATTTCTTTACACAAAGTGAAAACTAATAAGATGGAGAGAGTTTTGATGACAGAATCATTCAGTACTATGAATTGCACTTTTAATTAAAGCCTTCTCACCCCACCTGACCTGCCAACCTTCTCTTTCATCTCCTTCTTTCCCCAGTGAGGATCAAGTGCCGCGAGCTGGTGAAGAAGATCGCCATCTACAGAAACCGCCTCGCCATCCAGCTGCCTGAGAAGATCCTCATCTATGAGCTCTATTCAGATGACTCCTCAGACATGCACTACCGCATCAAGGAGAAAATATGCAGGAAGTTTGAATGCAACCTGCTGGTCGTCTGCTCCCAGCACATCATCCTGTGTCAGGTTAGGCAGAGAACAAAAACAACTTCCTTGATCATAAAAACAGAGATCCCAAAATATTCATATTATATTTAGTTTAACAACACAGTTTGTGTTTTGGGTCTTTCCTGAGATAAGTAGACAAACCATTTTCTTTCAGTCATGTTTGTCAGGCCAAATTCTGACTTCTTGTTCGAACTCAATTTCTTGAATTGTTTGTGTAGTTTTTCTCTCTGGTGTCGGATCACACTTTGCAATGTTGAACAGAACAATGTGCTAAGATTAATTGTGTTATATGTAACTGGTCTCGTTTTCCCCCCATTTTGCTCTGACGCAGGAGAAGCGGCTCCAGTGTCTGTCCTTCACCAGTGTCAGGGAGAAAGAATGGGTGATGGAGTCCCTAATTCGCTACATCAAAGTAATCGGTGGTCCTCCAGGCAGAGAGGGTCTATTAGTAGGGCTGAAGAATGGAGCTGTGAGTATTTAACACACATTAAGTAATTTAAATGACCGAAGATGATTTAGAAATCTCATGCTCACAAGCATGTGGTCTGGGAATTTGAACTTAATAGAAAAACTTAATTCTTCAAGAAGATGAGATTTATTCATATGAAGATGGGTTTGCAAGCCTCAAAACATTCCTCATTGTGTTAACATTTATTTGAACTAGCACTATTACCAATGTTCTATTCTGATCTTGTTCTGCTGCTGTTTCTGTTACGTAGATCCTGAAGATATTTGTTGACAACCCGTTTTCCATCACGCTGCTGAAGCTGTCAACTTCAGTGCGCTGCCTGGACATGAGCGCCTCCCGCAAAAAACTGGCTGTGGTGGACGAGCACAACACTCTGCTGGTCTACGACATCAACAGCAAAGAACTGCTTTTTCAGGTCAGCTGACAGAGCCTAACTTGGCAAAAGTCCCACTCCAGTAAAATGTTTTAAACCACATTAAAACATTCCCCTTGTGCCCTTTTATATGATAAATACCATCTCCTCTCTCTTTCCTGTAGGAGCCTAATGCTAACAGCGTGGCTTGGAACACCCAGTGTGAAGACATGTTGTGCTTCTCTGGCAGTGGGTACCTTAATATCAAGGCCAGCAATTTCCCAGTTCACCAGCAGAAGATGCAGGGTTTTGTGGTTGGCTACAATGGCTCGAAGATCTTCTGCCTCCATGTCTATTCCATGTCAGCGGTGGAGGTACCTCAGGTGTGTAGTATGTTGTCAGCCTGTCCTACTCTGAGGACAATGACAGTGATACATGAGGTCATAATGTAGAGATGAGAGCATATTGTTGCTAGAACCGCAACGAAGAGAACAACCTTTAAAGACTGCTGTTCTATCGTGTATTATTATTATTATTTTGCTGCTGATTTCACAGTGTTGCTTTTGTAACACTCTGTGACGGTGGTGTTGTTGTTGCTCTACCCAGTCAGCGCCCATGCACCAGTACCTGGAGAGGAAGATGTTCAAGGAGGCCTACCAGATTGCCTGTCTGGGTGTGACAGACAGTGACTGGAGGGATTTAGCCACAGATGCCCTGGAGGGACTTGACTTTGATACAGCCAAGAAGGCAAGTCACACACATGCAAACTGTTCTGACTGAGACCAGACTCATCAACCCATTCATTTTTACTGATATCTTCACAGGACAAACAAAATTTAGCAAAAAAAGCAAACTTTGCTGGCACCTTATTCTTATGCGTCATGTAATCTGCAAAGTCTCACCACCAGTTTACAGTATGGACACTACCCATGCAACTTTCCTATTGACTCTTGGAGGCAAGATTTTAAAGAAGGAGCTGATACCACAAAAGAAAACCTGAAATTCTTTGAGGCCAACTACTTCTTCTCTTTTCCTATATTCAGGCCTTCATTAGAATCAGAGACCTGCGATACCTGGAGCTCATCAATAGCATTGAGGTAAGAAATCCTTCCACATTGTGTAGAGTTAATATTTTCTTGTTTGATGATTTCTATTTTGGCTCAAGCTGATGTCCTCAACATTAGACTAGGCTGAGAAGAGATGTGTCCTTAACAATCATGGAACTTGTATATGTACAGTGTTCCTAGACTGGGGCCGACCACCTAAATGTAATTTGTCTCGCCATTACCTCGATGAACCACAATGTTTTTTTCACTTCATCGTTTTCTCCTTCTTTTGTGTTTCCCCTTGAAAATAGTAACAGTATGAAAGATGGCAAGTCAATAGTTAGAATCTTAAGTGTTATTTAATCAGTGTGTGTGTGTGTGTGTGTGTGTGTGTGTGTGTGTGTGTGTGTGTGTGTGTGTGTGTGTGTGTGTGTGTGTGTGTGTGTGTGTGTGTGTGTGTGTGTGTGTGTGTACATGCATTTGAGTCTTTATCTCTACATGCATGCCAATGTTTTTGTTTATGATTTGCAGGAGAGGAAGAAGCGAGGTGAGGAATACAACGAGCTGTTCCTGGCAGACGTCTTTGCCTACCAGGGGAAATTCCATGAGGCAGCCAAGCTCTACAAACGTACTGACCACGAATCCAGAGCCCTGAGCATGTACACTGACCTGCGCATGTTTGAGTATGCCAAGGTGATGAAATCATGGATTGTTAACAACGCACATGCACATGTACAGCATACCTTTATATCAATACAGACAGAGAGATCTGGACATTGAAAGCATTGCATGTTTTGAGGGATGTAGAACGTGTGTGCAATAACTTGCACACACGACCACGGTTGGAAACGAAGCACAAATGGAGAGAAACAAGGCGACATGAGCACTTTGATGAGGGGGTCAGTTTGAGTTGAGACACATTCATGCTATATTATGTTTACATGTGGAGGAACACTATGATCATGTGTGGCCTTCTGGTCTTACTGGCTGTTTGTTTTAGATAGAAGGTACATCAGAGGGAAAGGTGTTTCAAACGTTTAGCCTTATTGGTTGACTCTCCTCCTACTGTCTTAACCCTGGTGATGTTTTTTGCTGAAACTGGACTTCTCCTGCTCTCCATCCCGATTACCATTACTGTTCTAATTGGGATATTAACTGTTTGCATTACTCACTTATTTTCAAACTGTGTTTTTTCTGTTTTCAGGAGTTTGTCAAAACAACAGACCCAAAGAGCACTCGGATCCTGATGACCAAGCAGGCAGACTGGGCTAAGAGCAGCAAGGAGCCTCGGGCTGCAGCAGAGATGTACCTGTCAGCTGGAGAGCATCTCAAAGCCATTGACATCATCGGCGAGCATGGCTGGGCAGACATGTAGGTGTCAATCACTGCACGAAACAGTCCTCTACTCTAAACTGAGAAAAGGCTTTGTCTAAATTAATCCGACTTGCAAATGTCTCCCAGACTGCCATCGCTGAAGAGAAGATAGTAAAGTGATGTGTCTTTGTGGTTGAACTTTATCCTGAGAAACAAACATGTTCAGGAATGGCCAGTATGATAAACACAGATTTAAACTCTAATCCAGGGTTGCAGATTCTTCAACCATCACATACTCCTGATTTGACATGTTAATTTATATTTCATATATAACTCCCACTGGGAATCGGTATTACAAGGTGCATTTGACATGCTAATGGAGAGCTATGACAGCAACATTACCTTTCTGATTACTGGGCAAACACTGCTGTTGTCAGTTAAATCAAAGCTCCCCACACTCCCCCTGTGGTTCAGCACTGAAACACTGCAGCTGAACACAGTCAGGAATCAAACCATCAGAATCAGACCCTGACTGTTTTACATGTTTTGGGGGGTCATGAGCAAAGTCTGATACTGCAGATCCCCATTTTGTGGAACATCTTCTCACGTCCTCTCTGTGTGAACTCAATCCTCTCTCCACTCATCCAGGTTGATCGATATTGCTCGTAAGTTGAACAAGGCTGAACGCGAGCCACTGGGAAAATGTGCACTCTACTTCAAGAAGCTGAAGCACCATGGCTATGCCTCAGAGATCTATTCCAAGATGGGGGACTTGCAGGCTCTGATGCACCTGCATGTGGAAACCCGGCACTGGGAAGAGGTGAGATACATTTAGCAACACAGCAGGAACAAAGGCTCAGGACATCATGACTTATATATATATAGCTTGTCCTGATCACACATAAATATAATGGGAACCACACAGGACTGTGCTAAATGGTCTGCTGTGGTACTCCAATGTAAACCGAATGAAGTGTCTGGGCTTCTTCAGTTTTCTCAGGGACTCCCAGAAAAAAAGTGTATTTTCTAAATGAACCACAGCAGAATGCAAACAGTAAGATAATACAGCTGCCTAGTTTCCTTATACACTGACAAACTGAAACCATGCACAAGATCCAGAGCTAATCATCCAGCTTTGTGTTTCTCTGAATCCATGGCCACTGAGGGAGGTGCACACCAAGATTAGACAGAGCACAGACTGAGTTACAGCTGGTTCACTGAGTTGTAGTTCAAGTTGTGTGTCAAATCAACTTGGCCCATACGCTAATCTTTGTTCTTAACTAATCAATAATATTGGAGCAAAGTTTTGACTGGATGAAACATTTTTCGGGAATAATAATTGATAACTTGTTTGTCCCTTTGTCTCCAT
This sequence comes from Verasper variegatus, assembly GCA_026259375.1. NCBI lineage: Eukaryota > Metazoa > Chordata > Actinopteri > Pleuronectiformes > Pleuronectidae > Verasper > Verasper variegatus. Next base: position 18,345,460 of record CM048045.1, read on the forward strand.
CTGCCCATTTCTCAGGCCTTCTCACTAGTGGAGAAAAACCCCCAGTTCACAAGTGACGTCTTTGTGCCTTACGCCCAGTGGTTGGCTGAGAACGACCGATTCGAGGAGGCACAGAAAGGTGAGTTTGCGTCACTATGGTCCTGTTCATACCTCGTAAAAGTTGGTCTTGTATTCATTAAGTACTAAGTGATCTTGGTAAATAGCCAAAGCAAAGAGCCTTTCCTTCTCCAAACAAACTGGAAACAACAGTGTAAAAACATCACTACTATGATAACTTAAAATCCAGCCTTTATAGTTTCTCAAGGTCACGTACTAACAAGCCATTCATGACCACTTTGATTCTGTCATTCTAGCATTTCACAAGGCGGGGCGACAGAACGAAGCTGTGAAAGTCCTGGAGCAGCTTACCCACAATGCAGTGGTGGAGAACAGGTTCAATGACGCTGGGTACTACTACTGGATGCTGTCCATGCAGTGTCTGGACATCGCCAGAGGTAAGAGATGTCTTCAATGCACTGATACACCATCTCCAACCACAATTCGTTTTTGGTGTAAAACTTGATGTAATCATTTTGTTATTTCTTTGTTTGTTTGAAGCAGAAGATGAAGAGCAGAGGGATGAGATGCTGAAGAAGTTTGAGCATTTTCAGCATCTTGCTGAACTCTACCACGTCTATCGCTCTATTCAGCGTTACACGGTGAGAACAAGATACTTTGTCCAACTTAATGTTGTATAGAATTAACAGATGGTAGATAGATAAGCCCTTTATGTCACAGTAAAAACAGTTCACTTCCTGAAACCTCCCTGACCCCGATCACCATGGTAACTAGCTGCTTGATTGATCATGATGATGACCTCATCAATAGTCGTCGTCAAGCCCTAACCTACTTATATACAAGCGAAGCCTGGTCATGAGCACTACATGGGGACCTGGCCAGTCTCAGTGTCCTTAGTTTGTTGTTGCAGCTTTCTGCTCAGATCTGGTCACAGCCCTGAAATACAGACGCATCGCTGTGCTCCAGACCAGAGCAGGAAACTTCTATATCTCACTTTAACTCTCCTGGGCAGGCACAATCGATTTGAACCATCTACTCTTAGAATAAAGTGTTGTTAGTGATTAGTAGTATGAGATACAGTGAAGCGGTGCCAAGGGTCCGGCTGCTTTTGAAATATAGAACATTTAAGATAAGGGAAGAAACAGAGATGGGGCTTTTCAGAAAAATATGCAAAATAATTGTTTTTCCTGTTTTATAATTTGTGCAAATCTCTTCAACTGTTTTCATCTTCAGGATGAGCCCTTCAGCTCCCACATGCCAGAGACGCTCTTCAACATCTGCAGGTTCCTCCTGAACAACCTCACCAAGGACAAACCACGAGGCATCTCTGAAGTGTATCCTTCCGTATGAGGATGTAGTTCTAACACTGTAAAAGATCTTTAGCAAATATGTTTACAACATAGGACTGTGGAGCAAGTGGTGGAACAGAGATAGAGGAAGGGAGAAAACAGAAGAATTGGCACCACAGCGGAAACCATGCTGCTGCTGAGAGAAGGAAAATGGGTGATCATGGATTGGAGGATACGATGCCAGCAAGTGGCACATTCTCTGTTATTTAAACAAATGCTCTGATTACTGAACTCTGTGCATATGTGTGCTTATACAAACACACTAAACAATATACTTTGATTAAAAAACACACACAATGCCACCCACAGCCACACAGCCAAATCCATGGAGTCACACAGTGGTATGAGGAAGGAAAGGGCTCTCACACATCCTATGTCCTAAGTCTCTTCCTCTTAGATTAATTTTCCTTGACCTAATTATCAGTAACACCTTGTATGCACTGGTCAAGCAGAGTGAAAAACTGGGAGCATATAAACTTGCCAGGTATTGTTATGAGAAGCTCCAGGAGTTGTACATTCCCTCTCGCCTCCAGGACTCCATAGAGCTGGGCAGTGTCAAAATCCGCTCTAAACCGTTCCACGACAGCGAGGTGTGTAGAAGAGTTCGATGTACACGTTGGTCTCAAACATTGTTCATAACTACTCTTTGAATATTAGAGCCGTTATCCATTCATGTATTGGTCAATCTTCCAATATGTGTTTACTGCAGGATCTGATTGAGGCCATGATGTGCTACCGCTGCTCCACCAACAACCCCCTGCTGAACAACCAGGGGAGTGTGTGCATCAACTGCAGGCAACCTTTTATCTACTCAGCTTCATCATATGGTCAGTAACGTGCTTTTTTACAAACTATGCTTAAATTTCTGTCATATTTTATTCTTTTATGGCTGTGTTAGGATGTTATGATTTGTGAAACACTTTGTAACTTTCTTTTGAGAAGTTCTATATCGATATATTATTGTGTTTCTAATGAGATTCTCTTTTGTGCACAGAGGTGCTTCCCCTTGTTCAGTTCTATCTGGAGGAGGGCATCAGTGATGAGGAGGCTGTGTCTCTTATTGACCTGGAAGTTCCTCAAATGGATGACAGGGATGCAAACCAGCCAGATATGGACAATGGTATCCTTTGACCACTGCTGTAACATAAATACACACAAAGTACCAGATGATTCACGTGCCTTGTATGAGCTCTGCTGGACCAGAGAGTGCGTCTCTCGGCCCTGACACACTGCAGATCTGTTCAAAACGAAGCATGTGACTCTCATTTGCCTTGTGACAGTTCTAAGAAGCTGTTTAGTCTGCATTGGCCTCGATTCTGTGCTGGTGGGTAAGCTGTCGGAGCTAAGTCATCTTAGCTCTTGAGCTAATAGGGTTAGCGAGGCTCTCCTGTCTCATCTTAATGACACTAACCCTCTGAGAGCCGTAGCCACAGCCCCTAGTGCAGGGATTAACCTGCATTAGCCGGCAGACACTCAAGGGCACTGAGGTCTGCTCTGTTCTCCCAGAGCCACGACGTGACTGACAGGCACGACTGATTGGCAGTTTGAACACTGTCACTCTGAGAAGAGTCTCTGAGGAATCATCTTGTAAGGAGATTTTTCCTGTGTTGAAAATGTATAATTACAGAAAAAATATATAATGCAAGTATAAAAAATATGATGTTGTATTGTGTGAAATGTTTACTTTGCTCGGGGCTATTTGTTCTTTAACAACACCAATCAGAGATGCAGTCTTTGAGGCTGGATGAGGCTGCAGATGAAACAGAGGACGACCCATTCACTGCCAAAATGAGCTTTGATGTAAGTAAAAGACGAGGTGATTAATATTCCACCAGCTGGACAAGGTGAGAGGACAGGGTCCATATTAAAACATGGATGTGTTTCTGTGTGTCCAAGCAGCAGGGGGGCTCGAACTTTGTCCCCATCAAGGTGAGTCGCTCAGCGCTGCGCTCCATGAGCAGGAGGGACGTCCTGATCAAACGCTGGCCCAGGCCGCTCAAGTGGGAATACTTCCGCTCCCTGCTGCCAGATGTGAGCATCACCATGTGCCCCACCTGCTTCAAGGTACAGTATTTACAACATTCACAGATAACTTGACCTGTTGTGACGTTCTTCCTCTGTCTTTTTTTACAGTAACACTGTTTTATCTTTTCTTCCGTCATGTTGCTCAACTGCTATAATAGTATTATGTGTCTGTTTCCTTGTAGATGTTCCACAGTGAGGATTATGAACTCCTGGTGCTTCAGCACAACTGCTGTCCGTACTGTCGCAGACCCATCGATGAACCAAACTGACCTCCCTTAAACTACGGCAGTGAATCTGTTATGTATGGTGGGGGGGGGGGGACTGATTAGATGTTTGTGGTTGAAGGTCAAAGGGCAATGTCACAGTGGCCTTTTGTTCTTGTGCGATTGATTTTCTGACCTTCCATTGTTTTCATGCATTGTAATAATAATAATAATACTGTGATATACTATAAATTTAATATCATGTGAATGTTGAGCTTCTTGAGCTGGAGAAATACCTGTAATGTTTGTGTGTTGGTCAATACAGAGTTTAAGAAAAGTGCCCATCAGCCAATCTACTCTATTGGATTATTAGGATCAGATTATGTAGAGATGCCACTGATGACGTCATCATTTGAAAGGGAATGTGAGTGTACAGTGTAAGATATGTCACTATGAAACAAATTTATTTAAAAAGACACTATTTTTACCTAAAAGAGTCCAAAACTATATGTTTTGTAGAGAATGTTATTATTCACAAAGGCCAGATATCTGCCAACAAGTGCATTCCACAGACTCATATACTGATGCTAGACTGTGTTTTATAACAGTAATGAATGTGTCACCTGTTGTTTAGTCATGAGAATGTATTTTTATATTGACACAAGGAAATAAAAGCCTTTTCAATAGAAGTATTTGGGCATTTTTATCACTCCTCGTACTCCGCTCCTCTCATGTCATTCTGATGATGCATTGAAGCACGTGACAGTAATGATGCGGTTTGAGCAGCCCTATCTATAACCTGTTACTATGAAAGTACTTCACATACATTTATAGAAAAGTGAACAGCACTCAACCAGGGCAGGAAACTTACGACACTGGAGTTTAAGGTCAGTGCACACAACAAGAACGATTATTACCCTGTGACAATGGAGTAACCAGAGACAGTAAGGAGACGTCTCCAGACCTCATCACATGTTAACAGATGATACAGGACAACCAGTCAGAAGTCTGATTCAAGAAGTCTCTCATGAACCGTTTCAACTTTTAAAACATTTTATTACAACTGAGTAAAACATTTTAAGTAAAGGCAAACAGTGATATTTCTAGAGTGTTACTGCAAAGGGATACTGGAGGTCACTTAATAACGTCATATTGAATGTAGAGCAGCAGGGCTGTGATTTGTCTGTTAATTTGATTTAATTTTTATCACTGGTTGGCTTTTTTTTCAAATAAAATATTCTATAACTCATATGTAGTTATAGCTTCTCGCCAGCGGGGCTGCTGCAGCCCTCTCAGCAGCCCTTCTTCCAGCATCCTTGCATTTACATTAACATTTAACACAGCACAGTACAACATGAGAGTAACTCCATCAGCAACATATTGCACAAGGTTATTCTCTCGTAACTTTGGTTATTGAGATACTTTTACAAAAGGTTACAAGACAAATTTCATACCTTTATGATTCTTAAGATTGTCTGATGTGTGTGTAAACTGTTATTCTAGAGGACCACTTCTGAAATGAGTCCATGTCAGACAAATGTCAATATTTCATGAATCTAATTTTAATTTAATTCTCCTTGAAATGTTAAATGAACATTCCTCAACAAAGCAAAGTATAAACTCTGACAATGAAAATTAAAACGGTTTGTTTGTGTCTCTTAGGGATTTAATGCATGAGCAGTCAGAAGGACCGATACTAGTTAATAAGCACACTCAGAGGTAAAGTTTTTGAATTAGGCTTCTTTCCCCACAGACCACTTAGTAATGAATCATTCATATTTTTCTGTGTGAATTTCCTTAGTGTTGATTTTTAATGTTATTCACTTTAATTTCTCTGGAGCAGCAACAATAACAACTCAGCTTCTTTCTGCTGCCAAACACACGTGCAGGAAGCTCTTCTCCCCCTGAGGCTCTGACCAGCAAATGGAAACTAACAATGATTTCCATGAGTCTCCCTGAATATTATTTCAGGTTCTTTCAAGTCATTACTGGCTGCTCATCATGGGACGTCCTGTCCTGCTGTCAGACCCATTCCACTTCACTCGTCTTGGGGCTTGTGTCTGGGCTGGAGGGAGGCGTAATAAGACTTGGCTGCAACGGCACCATTTCTCCAGACTCTCCTAGCCCAACACAGCTCTGGGACATCCCTGCAAAGCGTAATATTGTTGTCCCTGCTGTGAACCCAGACAGGCCTCTCGCCAGAGCTCGGGATGCCACCCTGAGGCCGCCTGCCATCTGCCGAGCTCCAGCCAGCTCAGTCAGAAAGCCCAGGCTCTGGGAGGGGAGGCTGTAGACATGAAGGCCACGAAAGAGTTCTGGCAGTGGCCACGCGACACCTTGAGTCTCTGTTGGAAGTGATTCAAACTGTACCAACATAAATCGCTCCCCCGCGCGGCCCTGTAGATAGTCTGCTAGAATGCAGCTAAACGAAGCACTGAAGACATCCACACAGGGAGCGGAAGCAGGGTTGCTTCTCCCTGCCTCCTCTTCCTCCCCGAGTCTATTTCTCTCCCAGCTCTGAGCTCCCCATTCTTCCGCCTTTATCCAGGCGGCCTGGGTTAGAACAAGCACCACTTTGCCTCCCTGCCGCTTAAGTCGGTCCAGTCTTGAATGGAGCCAAGGGACGGGGCCCAGGACGCTGAGCTCAGCCTGGCTCCACAGGTCCAGAGACACACTGAAGCCCAGGGCCTGGAGAGACGAGCCCAGGTGACACATCAGCCCCGGCAGAGCCTGGTTGCCATCGGGTGGGTACAGCAACACCACATGACCACCACCCACTGCACCTGACACAAAGGAAGATTAAAATGTGATGGAAATTCATTCTTGAGATTTGAAATAATGAAATTCTCTGACTTGCCTTTGAGTCTTTTTAATAGTTAACTCTGCAGAGTTTACACAACAATCACGGGTGCTCAAAATGGAACTGGCCGCAAGTTCACAAAAGCCAGAACTTATACAAAGAGGCGTTTCATAAGACATAATATAAAAAAAAGACATGAAAGACATGAGATCATCTGTGTCTGTCCGTTCGCTGTACCAGTTGGAAGAAAACATCACCAAATAAGGGCATACATCCTGTTTATCAAGGTCACAGCAGTGAGACACCTAGTCAGGGGATTTCCAATACCGTAGACACTGGTCAGTACAATTTTCCACCACAAAAACCTTCAAGGTCAAAGGAAAGGTTTGATATTTCAAGACGTACACTTTGCTTGTTTTCTTTCTGGATCAATACGCCTCTCAAATTTATTTAATTTAAAACTTAAAAACAGTATAAAGGGGGATGCAGAAAAAAGTGGCACAGACCTTTCACGTCGTCCTCTTTCAACCATCGCCATACGTAGCCTAAAGGAAAAACAAAGCCCACAGTGAGGTCTTCTGATGAGGTGCTATTAATAGTTAATGACCTACTAATATTTAACTGACCTTTTAGAACCCCTTGTATGAAATAGGCTCCGAGTATGGCCAAACATATCAGCAGTAACCCGATGAGGAGCGGCAGGCTCCATTTCCATCGAGATGCTGGAGAAATGGATGAATTATGATGTGTTTGATCACTTATTTACCACATAAGAATAAAAATAAATGTGGTTTGTTTGATGAGAGTTAAACATTAACGTCACTTAATCTGGGTCTGAACGGTAATTCATTCTCTTACTTGCAAATGGACACTGGGGCTCTAAGTGCGTCTCCATCCCATTTATCTTTATCTAAAAAGAGATAAAGGAGTTAGCGGGAGCACAGTATTTATATTTAATATGCATAATATTAGAAAGTAAGTCAAGTATCACCTGAACACAAAGCAGAGGTTGTGATGACACGTTGAACTCTCCGGTTTTCTGTGAAGCAAATTAATCATTGACCATTTACAAGTCACTCAGGCCCATCATTCCCATTAAATTCAATCAAGCTGCAACAAATTGTACAAACATTTAGAAATCTTTTAAGAAAGTGAAAAGTCATCATGTTGTTTTCCTGGTGTTTCTTTACCCAGTGTCCGTAGCGCGTTGCTATCCAGCCTGCTTGTGTGTGGTTGTGCAGTCGCTGTCTGGAGCCGGTCACCTCCTCACACCGGCCTCCTGACAGCTCTCTCTTGCACAGCCACACCTCTGCCTCCAGTCTGCAGGGGGCAGTCACGTTCCAGCTCAGGCCTGTGCCACCCCCCCTCATAGGAAACTCCTCCAGCGTCACAGAAACATTGTGCTGCATTCTTTCAAGTGAGTCTGAAATAAAAGGAACATGAAATAAAGGTGTGTTTCAACAAACGCCGATAAAAATAAGTGGATCTTAAGTTGACGCCCTTCTTTACCGTTTTGGTTTTTGAAAGGACAGAATTCTCTCCGAAGTGCTTTTCCCTTCCACCACACCTGAAAGCAAATTTGTTCTGTGTTATCTTCGAATATAAATATCTGTAGCTGTTTTTTTATTGCTTATTACACATGTACGCTACCTGGAAGCACAGACACGGTGTGACAAAGTTTGAAGATACAACCATTTCTCTCTCTCCTTTGGGCTGCAGAGGTTAGAAAAAGGTTACGCAGATTCATACAGACGCTATCCCTATTAATATTGACTCGTCGGACTGATATGATTACATCGTATGGATTATTCAGCACTGACTGACCCATGCAAGAATCTCTCCGGGTATTTCGTTCCAAATCATCTGATACATGAGATCATCTTGTCTGGCATTAGCGTTTTCCAGGTGGAGGAGGAACACGTCTGTCCTGGGGTCCGTCTCAGCTCGGAGTCTGGGAGCTGAGTCAGAGACAAGTCAGACTTCGATCCACACTGAGGTGCACAGGTGTCTTTCTACATGTATGTGTGTTTTTGCCAGCACTGACTCCCATGTGCATGCTCATCAGTGTGTGCATAATATACACATGCAGTTTTTCCACAGTATCTCTTACCATCGCAGTCCTTTACACACGCCTCCAGGTTCATGGAGCAAACTGAAAGACATTGGGGGAGATTGGCTGCTCAATGAAAATCACAAAAATTACTCAATTCCACGCTGGCTTTGCTTTCGTTGCAGCAACTGACCTCACCTTCCTCTAAAGATGGGATCGAGATATTTTGGACATTGTGCGTTCCCTTGGAACGTGCGTAGACCTGGACCACAACAGGACTGTCAAACATCACCGCCTCCGTCAACAGCAGCTGGAAACATAAAGAGGAATTCTGGTATTTTTGAACCCGGGCCCTATGGTTATAAATGTGGGTGTGTAAATTCATTTAACAGAGACCTTTGGAATTGGGTCAGTAGATCAACAGTGGCTATAATAAACTCTTTTTCCCTTTTATCTTACTTTTATTGCAACCATATTTTATGGTCAGGTTCGGCTTTTAACGTAACACTTTTAGCGATGAAAAGGCGGGAGCTGATAACGCCACGGTACAACTGAAAATTACACAAGGTAATTCATTGTCCGATATCATCTACCTTGTGTGTGGACTGTGGAGAAGAGTGGACTAAAGTGGAGCGGCTCAGTTTGAACTTTAGCGTCTTCCAAATCTCGCTGTGGCCTGGAGAGCTGAGACACACTTTCACCAGAGCTGTAACACACAGTGGAGGAGAAGAAGAGAAATTAACTGTAATTGGTATTTTAAAAAATTACAAAAATTAAGATTCAATGTGTGAGCATTGAGTTGTATACCTGTTGGTTGGAGGAGCACATTCTGACCACTTCCCTCCACCATTGAATGACTGGATAACTCCTCTTCATCACCGTGTTCCCCTGACTCCTCAGAAACCTCTTCAGCAACTGTAAAGGCATCGCAGCCACAGTAAGTTAGACATCACAGAACGCAAATTGTTTAAGACCACGACAGCTGAAAAGTTGACAGAGGAGCAACAAGGACAAGGCGACCACAGGAATCGGCTTTTCAAGAAATGATTTCCCAACTAGAATGACACTCAGCAGAGCACAAGGCCCAAAAGTCCCCGTATTAAAACTACATTTAAAATCACTAGATCTGGAGGTTTTATTTGGATCTGCACCGAATTTCCTTAAACATGATTCCTGACAAACTTACCTTTGACTGTGATGATGATTCGCAGGCAGGGTTCACAGTCCTGTGCGTCCGAGCAGCACAGCATCACGTTCAGCTGCACGTGTGTAACATCCACGACGTCATTGGGATCAGGCAGGGCAGCAGAGAACTGAGAGACTGATGACACGGAGATGGGTTTTTTGCTTTCTGTTTTAGACACACTACACACTGTGTCTGGTGTCAGGTTAACATGCACTCGTGTTGATTGTGTCGTTACCTGACTTCACGTGGCAGTCCCACAAACCCTAGAGAAAGACAAGATGCTGATGAGTGCAACTAACAAAGCCCCCTTCACCCATAATAATACCTCATGAGTAATTCAGTCAAAGAGTTCAGATCCTCCACTAAAGAAATCTACCATCAGTAAAAGTTGGACGAGGGGGTTGTGCTGTAAAGTTATTAACAGACTTCTATACATTTAAATTTGAATCTCCTGAGAGAATAGCACCAAATCCATCATGTTTGTTTGCACATTTTTAAATTATTGATGACACATAGAAACGGTTGATTCTGCATTATCTCAGCAACAAAGGATTCATTATCAATAGATTAGTTATTTCTGATATTCTTCATCAAGATCTGTTAATTATTCTCTATTCTTTCATTACCTCAGATGAGGAGGTTCTGTTTTCGCCTGCGTTTGTTTGGTTGGTTATTTTTTAACAGGAATTATTAACTAGTGGGCAGTTCACAGCGAAACTTGATGCAAGGATATTGTGTGTTAGTTTCATGTTGTTGTTTTTTTTGTATGTCTGGTCTGTTTGTTTTATTCTATACAGCAACAAAAATGAGCATTTGCATCATATTAATAATAATCCGTTGTCTTTGAACTTTAGGTCAAGTGCAGTAATTCACTTTTATTCTGCCTTTTTCATTCTGGGTCTTGCGTGATATGTCCCTGTGCACTGTTTTGTTGTTGTTGTTGTTGTTTGTTGTAATATGTACTGTTCTGCAGCTGCTGCAGCACTTGAACAATTTCCCTATGGAACAATAAAAGCATATTTGAGTATTTGAGTAAATTAAAGACCTCCACGAGGACAGGATTGTTCTCGGGACAGTCCTTCATACCCTGCTGTTGTGTTTGGAGCATTTCTCGCTCTGCTCTGAAACACTGTCCAGATTCAACTCAGCCCTCCTTGGAAACTGAGCGGGGGAGTAAAGTGTCCTGCTGATGCTCAGTGGTAAATAAGTAATGGGCATTAAACTCTGATCTCTCTCTGTTTCTCTGTGTTGTTTCTGCTGATCCAGCACACAAACCCACAGCCTGCACATTCAGTTCTATTAGTATCATCACCATGCATGAACTGGATTTTCAACGAAAAACAATAATACAGCTTGGTCACATTCATTCCAACAACGATGTAACACCCGGTGGTTTAACAAATGACCTGACTAAACAAACAGATAGCATCAGGTAAAGTGACTTAGTTTATGGCTCCAGCAGGCACACACCTCACATACCTGATGCTATCTGTTTGTTTAGTCAGGTCATTTGTTAAACCACCGGGTGTTACATCGTCAAACCTGATATTGACGAGTCAACACAGAAAGCCAAGTGGAAATCCTGTTTGCAATCCAGTTGTTGGAATGAGTGAGGTGTGTGCCTGCTGGAGCCATAAACTAAGTCACTTTACAGCCATGGCACCGATGTAGAGAAGACTTTAGAGCATCATGGTGACTTGTTACCTCGCTACACACGAGCTCCGGTGCGTCCTGCTCCATCATCTCCAGCTCTCCCGCGGACACCAGCAGCCTGAGGCGCAGCTGGAGCAGCAGCAGGAGCACAGAGGAGAACCGTGGCCCCCGGAGGTGGTGGAGGCGCAGCGCGGAGGCCATGCCTTGGAGAGCGGAGCGGCCGCGCGCTTGGCACGGGGAGCTTCTCTCCCCGACGCACGTCTCTCGTCCCCACAGCTGGAGTCAGTTCATCCCGGAGGCAAAGAGAGGAGACCGTAAAAACCAGTGGATCCCTCCCGACGCTCAGCTGAGGCGTGACAGCTCCGAGTTCCTCCGGGAGACGAGTGATCTCAGCTCGGCTCGCAACCGCTAAAGGCTCCGGTCAATGAGTGACAGCTCGGGAGGTGGGCGTGTCGCTGTTCCAGTGTATTTCTGCACCGGTGAATTATTACAGATCGAACAATATGCTCCTTTGTGAAAGAGCATCGAAGCCTGATGAATGATTGGTGATAAAGGTACTTAAAAGTGCATCAGATACACTTCACAGAGATTATCTCTATGAAGATTAAGGTCAAATAACAGCAACATTTCACCATATTTAGCTCATTAATGTCTTTAAAAATGAATATCATTAATAAAGTTGTGTGTATTTTAGATGGTGAATTTAAATTAAATATTTAGATTAAATAGTCAAATTTAGATTCAAAATTTAGATTCAATATTTATATTTAATATTTAGGTTCAATATTTCCCATTTAGATTTGGATTTAACATTTAGATTCAACATTTAGATTTAACAATTAGAGTTGGATGTAACATTTAGATTTAATATATATATTTAGATTTTAACATTGAGGTTTAACATTGAACATTTAGATTTAGATTCAATATTTACATTTAGATTTAACAAACTAGAATGGCATACCTCTGCCAACAGTCGCCTTAAATGCAATCAATCACAAAATGGACACACTCAGTTTCCTGGATCTGTCCCTTTGTCTGCACCTGTGTCAAACATTTGACGTTTTCTTTCTTGGTTCATGTCCCATCCTTCCCACAAGTTGCATGGAAACCCCTCCAGTAGATTTCGCCTTACCCTTCCAAAGAAACAAGTAAACCAACCAACCAACAGACTAATGGACATGAGTGAAACACACAACCTCCTTGGCCAAAGAAAAGCTGCAGCTTTTATTTGTATAAAATCTTTTTTTCTTCCCATTGTGTGACTGTAATCTTGTATCAATACGCCTCGTTGTCATTCGGTGTAATCAACACCTTGAATTTACACGTGTGAAAGTGTGAAATGTGTGCAGGTGTCACATCAGAATAAGACACGGTCCTGGCATGTGATAACAACTGGCTCTCCAAACACTGAGTTCAGGACATGATGTGTAACAATCCACTTCCTGATTAATCCTGTCGAGCAGGTCTTTCTCTGCAGTTCACTTTCAGGTTGTGAAAAAACGAAAAAGATTATGAGACACATGCTGAATAACCAGATTTCAGTAACATACAAACTCTTTTGTCTCTTTTGTCAGTTCAGAGATTTTTTTTTTATACAGATGCCAAACAAACATGTATAATTCCAACAGTGGTAGTATCTTAAAACTTAAAATCTAATTCAATGATGACGAACAAATCTTTCTTCAAGGGGCCGTTTAATGTTGCTTTGCAAAAGGTTTACCGTTGAACTATGAAGGCCTCCCATCTGGGAAAGTATCCCCATCATGGTTTTCTTGCTGTAATGCTTTTGAGGGGAATGTCTGTACGTTATATTTTCAGGTGCAGAGCTTGCATCCCAGCAAGTTCAACCCCTGGGGAAAAAAGAATTGGTGATTGTAAATTGACCTAAGTCGAGAATGGTTGTTGTCTCTGCATGTTTGCCCTGTGATCCGCTGCCTTTTGTGACACTTAAAGGTTCAGTGTGTAGAATTTAGTGATATCTAGTGGTAAAAGTTGCATGTTGCAGCTGAATACCCCTCACCTCACCCTCCCCTTCCCCTTCCCCTTCCAAACATGAATAGAACCTGTGGTCGCCTTCAGTTGTCATAAAAACTCAAAAGGTGTTTAGTATGTCCAGTCTGGGCTGCGGTAAAAAAAACCATGACAGCCTCCGTATAGAGGACCCGCTCCTGATGTAAATATGAAGCATTAAAATAAAAAGGGCAACAATTTGTATAATTTTGATGAAACACACGGTGGTGAAAGCATCAATAGGATTATTTTATATTCAATTTCTGCCAATAGATCCCTTTCACCTAAATCTCACACACTGGAGCTTGAAAGGATAAGCAGCAGAGATAATGATGGTTCTCTTCGTCTCTCTGCAGAAGGCCAAGTCTTTGAAGAAACACATATTTTTCATGTCCTACCTTTCAATAATGTGTTCTGAATGAGCGAGGTGCCCGATTTATAGTCTGTGCTGGAATATAAGGAGCCAGCATGTGCTCAAATACTTACTTATCGGGCTGCACACAAACAGGATAAATAGTTTAAAAAGCTTTCACACGTGACTTAAATTAGACACGACTCGGTACAAGCAGAAATGCTGGGACAGCTTTGGCTCAATATATTGGTTCAGACATGCAAATCTGCAGGTGCCTGCTAACAGTAGTCACACAGTTTGACATCTGTTTCCTCATCCACAACCCTGTTCAAGCATTAAATACAGTCTCGACGAAAGAGAGGTATGATTTGCAAACAGATTTCCATATAGTGCTGAGCGTATGTACAGAGATGAGAGAGGTGTTTCTCACATTTCAGTTGGGAAAAGCAACACAAAGGGTGGAGCCTTTATTTACCGCTTCGCAATATGCAAAAATCTGTTGGTGTCAAGTGATGAAATGTTGCTACTGAGTGACAGGCCCTGAGGTGTTCACGGCGGAACGGCAGCTCCTGTTTCTCATGTACATATCATGTGTCCAGCAGAACAAAAGTCTGTCCCTGTAAGACGCGTGGAACTTGAGATTAAAGCCTCTCTGCTCTCCAAGGTGACCCCTGAAGAGGCTCTTGTTCTTGGGCAGTTTCTTGTCTCCCCACATCGGCAGCCGGTGACAGCTTGAGCCTGCTTTGTGTCTTTTCTGACGTCTTTTTCTGTGACGATGTGACAGTCTGCGTTTTCTCTCCTTGCGTCCGCCGCAGCAGTGTTTGCAGCCTGTGGGCCAGCTGTCGTGCCAGCCATATCGACTGCACTTTAGAAAAGAGTCTGGGCCAACAGTGCCCCTTCGATTTGCTCTCTCTTTGCATCCCTCCCAGCTCCTGTATCAAACCCCTGAAATCCTGTGGTAAGCAGTACCGAGGGACATCTCTGAGGGATTTTGGGATGTCCCTGCTTTGGCCGAAGCCCTGGAAATAGACAATGGCAACTCCTTGACCTCTGCACTGCTGCAGCGATCCCTGCAGGCAGGCCAGAGCACCTGCAAACACCGGTGCTATCACTGAGCAGGCTTCCCTCTGTGGATATAAGTCTTTTACACAATCTTCTTTTCTTGCAGCTCTCTCCTTCTTCTTTTTGCCTTTTCCCAGTCTTCTGCCATCTAGTTTATAATCCTCTTGCACATCTACTCCTTTTTCTTTCTTTATCTCATTCTTATCCACGTTTTCTCTCGCCTTCCATTTCTCATAGGTGGTCTTTGCCTCGGGGCTCCAGATAATTAGCACTCTTCCTTGAGCCTTGCGCATGCTTTCCCATTGGCCGTACAGCCAGGGGAGAGGACCCACATCTGCCACTCCAGTCCCGGCCCCGGTCTGTGTGGCCCACAGAGCCATGTGCACGGTGGCCTTTAGCTCCCCCTGCAGAACTGAGGCTAAAGCACACACAGCAGAGACGTGGGCTGACTGCTCGGATGAGCACACTAGCAGCACTTCCTTCGGGATCCAGAGCCAGCCTGGAGGAATATGAGTAAAGACAGAAGTGGAGAATTTCAATGCATTTCTAGCAGGTTAACATCAAGCAAAGAACTCCGCAGGAAACTATTTTAAATCTGAAGATGGAGCCATGCAAGTGCCTAAAGACAAACAATGACCATACAGGCGAAATGAGCCAGAGCCTTGACCTTGTACTTAATGCGAAGTGAACTAACCTGCAGCTCCGCTTCTAGTGAGACGGTGGATGAAAAATCCAAACAAAGCAAAAACAAACACAAGTATCAGAGCTGCCATCACATACAGGCCATGTCTGTTGTGCGTGTCTGTGGAAGGAAAAGAAAATCATTAAATCTATTTACTTAGGAGGAGCGTGTGCACACATGCAGCCGTGAAAGGAAGTCATAGACAATGATACATATGTCAGTACATTTGGGCTTGTGTGAGTATTGGTGTGTGTAAACATCTTCAGCACACTTACAATCTGGGCAGAGAATTCTTCTTCCGTGAAGAGCAGGATGTGACTGCCACACCTGCAGGAATACGAAGCAAGAAAGTTGATTCTGAACATGGTGCAATAAACTTTTATTTATTTTTTTTCACCCCATCAAAGTGGCAGCATGAACGTTACCTGGACACACGGCGCCTGCACAAGAAAGTGAGGAGGCAGTTCCATCTTGGTCTCTGCAGTTCCCCCCTCCTGTGAAGTGGATAAGAAAAGTCACAGATTTACTCACATTAACATTAAATCCACATTCCCCCCCCCCCTCTCAGAAACTACTTACCATTCTTAGTGTGTGCTCCGGGCCAACGGGCGAACATCCCATCTCGTTAATGACACAGAATTGAATCGAGAACGTTGCTGGAGCCGAAGAGGTGAGATACACAAACACACTCTGCTTGCCCGATCCAGTATTCACCTCCCATGAGGACATATCTGTAAAAGCCAAGAAGAAGAGGGCATCAAGAGAAATAGGAACAGACTGAAGAGGTGAGACTTTTTAGTATCCCCCCCAAAAGAAACATTTTACTCACCAGCCTTGAAAGGACAAGAGATATTATGGCTGCCTTGTAGAGAAAACTGCATAAATGAAATACAAATAATGTGAATCTGCAATAAAGGTAAAGCAAATGG
Organism: Verasper variegatus; assembly: GCA_026259375.1. Lineage (NCBI taxonomy): Eukaryota > Metazoa > Chordata > Actinopteri > Pleuronectiformes > Pleuronectidae > Verasper > Verasper variegatus. Next base: position 18,361,821 of record CM048045.1, read on the forward strand.
CCATGTTTTGTATACGTAGCTGATTCTCACCCGCACACACATCTTAGGGTGTTTGTCCACAGTGGATGTGTTATACATCTGTCAGGGCGGGGACGACACAAGGGGTGTTTAAGAATATTAGTATCTACTGGGAATCTATCAGCAGCACCAGCAGCGGCCTCGCCAAACGTACCAGGGTCGGTCCGTCCTCGTGTCCTTCGAGTGTGGAGTCGAGCACGGGGACGCAGAGGTGCTCGTGTTGCTTCCAGCAGAGGAGGGCGGAGATATTCATGCTGCTGACGGGACACTCGGAGGCCCACTCCAAACCTGACTCGTACAGGGTGACTTCAGACGAGCGCCACACGTCTTCCACATCTGGTGAGGAATGCAAAATGTTACTAGTGAAGTCACAATAATAATAATAATAACTTAATTCATATAGCACCTTTCAAAACAGGGTTTACAGAGTGCTCTGACAGATGAAGCAGTCACAGGAGAAAATCACGCCCTCATAAAAACAATCAAGAAATTAAAGCAATAAGAAGACGGCATCACGTAAAAAGCAACAAATACAAATAGTGTTGTGATGACGTCTATTAAAACCCGTAATAGGCAGAGTTGCTGTGCTGGGAACTAGTCGGAGGTGAGACAGTGAAGGGAGGAACAGTCGAGTCTTAAAAATATGAACGCATGAATATGAGATTTGCCTGACTGAATAATATGTACTGATGTCAACATGTCTCTTCCATCAATTTTCAACAAAAAAAAACATTTCCAAGTAAGTCATCTAAGTAAAATTATGCTGAATGGACTTGAATGAGAATCCCCCCTCAGATATTTCATCAAGAATTTCTTAAGTAGGCGGGATTGTTTCTGAAAATACAAGTTACACACTGAGGTTTTTCAGACGTCATTTTCCAGTTTTGTATGAACCACAAAGTTCCCTTCACCTTGACTCATATTCAAACCAGAAGTCTCAGCATGGACAGACACCACTAGGGGTCAGTGGGTAAGCACTGTTCATCTCTTGGTTATTTTGGCTGAACCGACTTTTAAAAGAGAAGAATTCATTTTTAAATTATTTTCTCAGGACACTATTTGCTCTATGAACTGATGGAGGGTCCTGCTCTAGACATAATCACATGATGGGTGAGGTTTTTATTCCACTGTTACCAATCACACTTTAATGTCATCTAACACCTACGCTCCTCTGATTTGGGACGGATTTCTATGAGTGGTGCAGCTTGATTGAATTTAATGTGACTGTTCGGGCCATGGGATTCCCCCAAGCTCTGTTTCACATGGAAATAAAAGTATTTAAAGTAAAACAGAACTTGTTTTCAGTCTGATTCTGACTCCAATCGTCTGTGAACACTCACCTGCGAGTGCCTTGTTTTGAAAAGGACAGTGTTTCTCTCGGCGGGCGTCTGTGTGTGTGTAATATACCTGTGGATGCAGATAAGTCATGTGCAGCGATGAAAACAGACTGATTCAACACACACAAAAAGTATTTTTACTGTTTAAAATAATGTGCAAGAAGCTCAGGTACCTGAACGCACACGCAGGGCAGCAGGTAGGGGACGTGAAGAACAGCTGATTGAGACTGAGACGGATCAATCTGAAAAAAACAAACATACAAACAACAATATTGTACATTTTCTTCACCGTGTCCAAACACACATGAGTATATGCAGATGAATGAGCCACTGAGACTTACAGTGATCTGCGCTGAATGTGACCCGGCAACGCACTGGTTTCCTAGGTAACACAATCTGGTGTGCACTTTCTCTCCCAGCTCCACAGTCACCGTGATGGATTTCACCGACCGATTCACAGACAGACCGAACTGTGGCACTGGATCTACGTCACATACAGACAGGATGTGATGATGATGATGGGTCAAAATGAACAGACGAGTGGAAAGAAGGAAAAAACAGAACAGAAGCAGAAGCCCCAGGTCAGCAAGCCGTGAGTCTGTGTGCTGTCAGAAATAACATTCATAGGGCAACAAGGAAAAGTTCATTTTAATGCTGATAACTCCTATTATTATTATTATTATTATTATTACTACTATTATTATTATTTCGGTCCATATTTACAGTCTTTTATTTGGGAGATAATCATGTTCTGGTTGATTCAAAATGGAAGCAAATTAGTTTTGTCCTGTATTTGTCATGATTTCTACATTTTTGATAATTTTACAGCATTAGAAATGTGTTAACTTATATATTGGTAGTTCCTCTTTGCAGTAAACCCATGGATGAACTATTGATTATTACCTCCATCAAGGACGTTATGTTTCCATCAGTGTTTGTTTGTTACTACTGGAGCGATTAACACAAAACTCGGAGGGATGTGGTGTGTGTCAGAGAAGAACCCATTCAATGTAAATCCAGATCATTGGACAGATCCAGGAATGTCCCCCTCTTTCTTTAACACTGCGAGTCAGAGACATCTAAGGAGTTGGCATCGATGAGTGTGTTTAATTTGGTGTGGATCCAAATCTGGATCTGGTGGATTTAAATGTGGTGAGGAGTGTAGTCAGCAGCTGTGTGGTGACAAAGTCTGTAACTAAGATGTTTAGCTGTTAAAGTTCTGGAGTTATAAGGCAGGTTTCTATTCTATGCAGCTTTGCGACGGACATCGATGATGATATCTACGGAAAATCAAATTTAATCAAAAGATATTTTTTTTATAATTTCTGATGGGAAAATTTGACACGACTCCAAGAAGAAGCTTGAATTTTGAGCAAGATGTAAATCTGAGAGAAAACTAAACGTCTGTGCTTCCTCTTGGCTCCGTTTCCAGCCTTAGGGTTGACTTTGACCAATCACAGGACAGTGCAGAGAGAAGGCAGTACTACTGGTGTGTAGTGGAAAAGCCTTCCCTGAATCGACAGCGTAAAATCCAACGGGAGAGGTCATTACAGGTGAGGTGATTACACTGCAAAACAAGCCTGATTATTGAATCAAGGGAAAAGGAGTTTAAGAGAGAGTGAGACGATAAATGCAATGACTCGTGTCGGCCATCTGTCAACACCGGAGACGATTCTGTGAGAACAGAATAAGGGAGAATATGTGGAAAATGCAAAAGAGAGAAAGAAAATATTAAAGCAAAAAAGAGAAATAATAAGGCCTGATGCCAGATATGAGAAGGACCTTACCTGGCACCGTGTAGCTGACATTGCAGCTTGTTGACGTTGTGCTGAAGGACACAGACACAACCCCCCCTGCATGGGCCTTGACACAATCATATACAAGCTCCCACTGAAACACACACACACACACACACAACATCAATCATCTTCAGAAAACCATCCCCAGTTTTTGAAAAGCCAGAGCAGAAACTGCTCTCACCAGGGTAAAGCTGGTATTGCTCTGTTGTATCTGCTGTGTATCTACTCCTCGCTCACAGCGGACTCTGATTTTGTCTTGAATTATTCCATTGGCGAACTAAGATGAAGAGATAAGAGAGAAAAGAGATAATATTGAATTTCACTCAGTTCGCCACCATGACCGAGGTGACTCGGACATGTTGTGCACGTGCAGCGTTTCTGGGGACAGATGGAAACAACACCCACCTTGTGTTTGCATTTGTGTTTCCGTCCCTTCTTGGTCGGTTGGATTACCTTCTTAATTGGTGAGAGAATCTCAATCTTCGGGGCCTGGCAGAAGTCTGTCGGAAAACCAGAGGGACTCACCTTTCAAAACTTAAATCTGACCTGTAACAATACAAGCTGACAAAATGTATGGAGGATCGTGTGTGTGTGTGTGTGTGTGTGTGTGTGTGTACGAGATAGCTGAATGGACTTTGCACTGTAAGACACATATGGTTTGACTTTGTACCATCAGCCTTCATCCAAACACGGAGGGTGACACATTCAGAGTACATCCTCCCTGGGCCCTGGGACGGGGCCGGGGTCAGTGTGACAGGGCAGCGTCCCTCAACATAATCTGTAACACACACACACCCACAGAGCAGCATTAGTGTAGCAGTACACACGTCTTCCACATGTAGTCACTGAAATGTAAAGAGCAAACAACTTACCACCATTTCCATTTCTCTTCTACAGTAAAAACAGGAAACAAAGAAGAGGAACATTTGAGAAAATACATCCAACATTCACTGAGGAGAAAGTACTTCTCCAAGCAGGGCCGGGCGAGATGGCTCAAATTTAAATTTAAACCAAGATAAGGCAAAAATATCAAGCATTTTTTATTTAAATTTGTATTTAATTAAATCAGTCCGAATATCAATAATTACTGGAAAAAAATTTAAATGATTTCTTACTCCCTGGTGAAAGTTGAACACTTTACAAACCTGAGGTACATCAGTTATATGTTATTCCTCCTCAATGCAAAAACAATATATTGACAGGCCTATATATTGAACTTTAAATATATTGTTATTGATGAGAAATATATTGATATAATTATTAATATCGTGTTAATAGGTGATTATTAAATATAACTACAGTGATACTGGCCTCATTCGTACTGTACTGACCTGTCTGTATATTGTGTATATATAAATGTGTCTGTAAGAACCCACCTGACATGTCGGGGTACATTCCAGCTGCAGAGGAAACATCAGGGCGCTGATAAACGCCAGCGCGGTGCCAAGACGCATCTTTTACGCAAGGACAGAGATTTGGTTAGAAGGCATGGTGCTGTGTCCTCACGGAGCAGTCGCTGGTTTGATCAAAAGCGAAATCAAACTTCGTCGAGTCTCTCCCTTCATAAACTCACACACACACACACTGACAGAAACACACACCTCTCAGGGGAGGAACACAAACAGCCGCTGCGCACTGACGCTGCGCTGTGAGGATTATCAGCGACCCCGTGCGGCCTGTTTATTCTGTTTTAAAGTTCCCTGGGTGATAAATGAGGTTTGATCATTTCAAATTGTTATGATTCTTTTACAAACCGCGGACCCTTCAGCTCCACCTTCGCGTCAGGCAGCCACAGGAGGAGAAAGGACAGGACACACATCTCTGAGTCAAAGCCTGATTTTTAAATTAGAGGACACTTGAGTGAGTGAGTGAGTGAGAGGAAGTACGTTTTGGTTTTCCCTCTGTTTGTCCTTCACCACTTAGTTCACAAACCCTCTCAGCTCTTCAGATAAAGACAGAAACATTATAAAATGAGACTCATTGGAGCGCCTCCCTCCGCCGAGGCCCAACAGCGCCCTTCAATGCACTAACCTTCACGCTCTCATAGATATCAGTTCCTTAAATGTCCCCTTTTCTTCCTCAAGATCCATTAATGATTATTTGGGGAAACAGTAAAATGTTGAAAAGATGCTCTGTTTCACAATGTGCAAGACAGTAGAAATGACTGGATCCACAACAAAATATAAAGTGTTCTTCCCTGACCCATAATGCATCCTTCCACTAAGTTTCGTGGTAATCGGTTTGGTTGCTCACAAACAAGCAAGCCGACCAACAGGGGTGAAAACACAAGCTAGTTCCTCTGTGGAGGTAATGACTTCAGATAAAGACACACCAGAGACATAAAAGATGGTGTCGCTTTAAATGAAGTCATTTAGGCTGATGTCAAAATGATGTGATATGTGATTTAAATCAACCAGTCAAGACATTCACTTTAAAACAGGTTCAACAGATTTGAGAGTTAACAGCTGGAACACCTCAACACCTCAAGCGTTTGCCACATTGTCGAAACCATGACTGATGCTTATCTGTCTTTTCCATCCAATTGCTGTGCGTCGGGCAGGAAACGAGGCATCTTTTACTCAGAGCGGTGACACGCTGTGGTGAGTGGGTGTTCCACTTGGGTGGGGGATCTTCAACGTGTGTGGAAAGACTGATCTATAAATTCTCGTAATGGGCAAAACAGATTTCACATGAACCATGTCGCGTGACTGGCAGAACAGGTTTACAGTGAGTCTGAGCTTCATAAACAAAAAACATACTGCGAGGGGCCAGGAAACCTGCAGAGCCAGTGAGAGAGATGTATAGAGCATGAGTGTAACTCTACAACAGCTTACACACACACACACACACACACACACACACACACACACACACACACACACACACACACACACACACACACACACACACACACACACACACACACACACACACACACACACACACACACACACACACACACACAAGTCATCGTCTTACATGTTCAGCACAGTAAACGTCTGAACTGAGCACATGACCCATTTGTTGTAACTCAACTCCCTTTGTTACAGTGAAACATGCAAGTTGATCAAGTTGTAGGAGCAAGAAATTGGTTAAAGAAGGATATTATTATTATTTTGGTACTTATATTAGATGTAATGGGTTTGTATTTTGGCCGTATTATTTGGATTATTTGCTATTTATTGTTGTACTTGTGATCCTATTAATTTGGCAGGAAATAGGTCATAAGGATAGGGGCGGGAGCACCTGTTCACCTGTGTAGGAAGGAAAGAGGGTGAGCAGGTCGCTTATCAAAGTTTACCAGTCAACAACAAATACAGCGTCCCCACTCACCCACTTAATAGGATCACAAGTAAACAATAAATAACTAATTTAATCTGTGAGTCTGTGCGTAGTCCAATAAGTTGATCTTCTTTTTCTTTAATAAAAGCCTCTCAGCGACACTTTTTGTTCTCACAAAGTTGTGACTCAAGTGTTTCCTGAAGGTGTCTGGTATTGAGACACAGAGAGTTTATGCTTTTCATGAAAGAGGAAGTTAACTCAAGTGTTTAAGAGAAATTCAGGTCTGAACGATCCTGAGATCCCATCACAGAAAACACATTCAGAGGTGGTCTGGGGCCACACAGAGGCCACGTTCCGTCAATGTGTGAACACAAATGCATCCTGGGCCACATACGAAGGACTGCAATTCAGCTGACGCCCTCTGACCGGCTAGTTTCACAATAAATCAAATGTACTTTTCTGCTTCTCAGTGTCCGTACGTTTGTGGCCACAATATCAAATCTTTCTTCACAGCAGCAGCACAAGACACACAGACACAGACACACAGACACACACAGACACACACAGACACACACAGACACACACAGGCCTTGGCTGAGCAGTCCTTATAAAATTCACTGATAGCAAAGTGTTGCGCTGTCATTATGTGTTAATCAGTATCATAGTCAGAGGTCCTCCCTGTTTCTTCAGAAATAATTAGGCGGGTTTTCTGTTGAACATAGAGCAGTGCTTCCCACAATGATCCACAACAATCGAGCAGGAAACCAGCAAGATTTCTGAGGGTGAACAAACACGGCCCGCCCCTCAGGCACCGACACAGTGACCACAACACGAGCCACAAGTTTAAAAAACTCAATTCCTTTTATTAAACTTTCTATCTTTGCGTAATCTGTATATATAAAAGTTCTAAGGCCATCAGCCTGAGACTAAGAGAGTGCAAGGCCATCACGTGTTTCAGTTCAGTCCTCGTGATTCTCTGACCAGCGGCCTGTGCGACACAGACGTACGTTAAGAAAAACTGTAAAAACGGGAGACGTGATGATCACAGAGTGACAGACGGAAAGAGCCACACAGCCGTGTCTCGTGTGGGTCGGAGTGATTAGAAGTAGTTCGTCATGGATCAAGCTGGTGGAGCTTGTTGAGAAGGAGTAAGCAGAATAAATAACATTAACGTTGGTTTGCAACAGTCTTTGTGCTCCACTGACTAATGACTCCAGCGCCAGGCTTCTTGTTTTGTCTTGTTTTTTTTTTGGAGTTTGGTGACGCATGTGAAAAACGTGCTCGAGCGATGGCATTCACCGCCATACCCACAGTGTGTGCATTAACGTACACTACATGCATTTCCCCGTTCACACATGTAAACGTACATGTGTGACTGATGTGTAGGAATGACAGGGAAAGGCAGAGTTGTGCAGACATCATAGTGTCATAGTCACTTTTTGACTCTGTAAACGTATTAAACATATATATCGACCACATACAAGGAATATTCGGATTCAGGATTCTGAACATAATGTAATTTTTCATCAATCAATCAATACTATTATTTTTTTTCTTCAATTCTCTTAATTACAATATTTTACATGTCGGATTAAATACGGCTTAGTGTGCATGAGTGTGCGCGTCTTGGGGCTGATGTAGTGGACGTCTTCTTCCACTCAGTGCGGCTGGCACTATTTGTTTGGTGTCGTGATGTCGGGCCGGGCTCTCGATAAAGAAACGTACTCCACAACACCTGCAGGGATCAACACGTATGGTTCACGTGTGTTCAGTCACTGTCACTGGTTTCACTGCTGGGGTCTCCCTGCACCTTGCTGCGGTGCTGCATGGCGCGGTGGTAGGCCACCTGCACCGACTTGCGGATGTTGGATTTCCTGCCCTCCAGCATCTTCTCCTTGTCCAACTCCTGGTCCACGCCGAGCGGCACCAGCTTGGAGCGAGGAAGCCACTGCCTGCACGCACAAACACAGAGATGGTAAAGTGTTAAATCTTCTTTTTAACAGTGTGATTAATTAAGATCAATGCACACATCTCAGTCATCAAGTCTTTACAGTTAATAGGTTGTTAAAGAATTATCATAAGGCCAAACAGACCAAGTAACCAATCATAACCTGGAAACAGGCGACCTCCTGAATGCTTCCTGGAAGGGTTAGCACAGTGGCTGTTGTCGTCAAGTCTCTCAAAGACCTCACAACCCTTAAGAGTAAGTGATTACGCAGCAGCACACTATGACCTAAAAACATGATGTGTTATTTCCCTCCTATTCTCAAAAGCCACATTTGCCCTATTTCTGCTGAAGGTTCTGTCGTCTTGCACTTCAGTACAGTGAGAGCAGTTTCCTTTGAACCATCACCGCAGGAAACATGCAAGCGCTCAGTAACATCAGAAGCCCAGTCACCTTCTGACTTCTGTGTTTTATTCTTCACTTCATCGTCAACAAGACAGAATGTCAGTGGGAGCAAACACAGAAGAAACTAAATGATGATTAGATGAGTTTGTGTAAGAGATGAGTAAAGATGACCACTGACCAGGTTCTCTTGTTGTCGAAGAAGAGAACCAGGAAGAGGTGCTCCCTCGCCTCCTGGGTCATTTGCTCCCCAAGCTTCAGCACATCCAAAGGGGGGACGGGGATTGGGACACCTCGGTGAAACACCCCCTCCCTGGGCATCTTCGGGTCAATTATCTGCAGGCAAACGGTAACGAGAGAAGGGTTAGATAAACAGTCATTACAGTACATTGGAGAGTAGAGTGGCAGTTTGTGTCGCCTCACCAGAGCAGGATATGATGGGTAACCTCTGCACTTGGCCCACACCAGGTCCAAAGCTTCCAGGGAGGTGTAGTCATCCGAGGTCATCCAACATCCGGATCTGGACCGGCTACGCACCACTGACGGTAACAAACACAGGATCAGGAAGACAGCCAGCATTCATCCAACCTTACTCCTGGAAATTATTCTTTTTCAGCTTTATCCTTGGGGAAGTCAATCTTTACCCAAAAATATAACAAAGGGTGAAACTTTACAGAAATATTGACCGTAATTCCGTTTTTCCTTTTTGTAGAACAAGGTAAATGCAATATTTATATAAATATGTTTGATTTTTACGATTGGGAGATCCAGTTGTGAGTGAGCAATAGCCAATGAGAGCAGGTTGAGTTGGAAGAGTCACCTACAGGATGCGGCGTATTTGTTTCTAGAACGGAAACATAGAGGCCTACAGCCTGAATAAGACTTTGAAGAAGAAGAAGAATTGTGGCAACAGTATAAGTTGTTTTTTTTCTACGCCAGCAGTATGTTTGTATTTATTCTGATGTGATCACCTGACTTTCTGTGCGTTCCAAAGTCTCTGACTCAGAAATTGTTTGTTTAAATACCAAGTGTGAGGTCCTGTGTCTCGACTGGATCGTCTAGTATCAGCGTTCTCACGATCAAAATAATCAAAAATCTGTCTGTTGATTGTGATCTCCCGCATTTTTTAACTCCTGAACTGTGCAGCAAACACTCACGGTCTGCATCAAGAGAAACTACTTGTGCCTGCCCTGACACGTGGGAGCGTGTTGGTGAGTTTGAGAAAAGTTTGCTCACAATGTGAAACGCTCCTCGATCCTCCAACCGAATAGGAATCGTTCTCGGTCCCTGATGTTTCCTCGCTGCTGTCTTCCTGGAAGGCAGAGCGAGAGAATGACGCCTTCCCCCTGCCCTGTTTGGAGGGGGTCGTACTGCGAGAGAAAAGAAACACATTTATTAACATGTGTATAACTTAAATACAAGTGTGTCAAATTCAACTGGTCAAAAACTGTTCCTGAGGATCTTATGTTTTTATACTTCTGTCTGTTTAGTGCTATTAAAAACAAAACGCTGCATAAATCCCTTTATAACCTTGAGGATCAGAGCCACTTTCCCATCCCTGCATCAACCGTGGAACAAGTTAATGCACCATGCATAGCTGTTCCTATGCATAGTCATCCACACATTACATCTTGTTGTTTAAATCCGTCCATAAACTAAATGTAAAAGATATGCAGCTATGGTTTCACAAGACGTTACAAGCTGGACTGTTGACCCTGTTTTATGACTAGCAGCCACGACAATCACTTCCGAGCATCTCTGTGGTCTCTCTGCTTCACCACCTCAAAGTGCTGATAGAGCTGATGTGTGTTATCACGAAATGTCAAATTGTTCACTTGTTCTTCATCAACCGGCTACTTGGAGGTTCAAGAACTCAAGGAAACAAACTTTTAAACACTTATCGTACAAAATATGACCCATGACTAAGTTGTCACCTGGGAACCTCGGGAATTTGTTTGAATAGGTTGATAAGAACAATCAAGATCTAATCATATCAGGGTTTGTTACTGCAAATCATTCCTTTCACTTTCCATAGACCTATGACTTTGGATTAAAGGAGCTTTAGGCAACACCATACATCTTGCTTTGCCGGACTTGTGAATATAGAGTTTGTGCACTGGTCACCTGGTTCTGTCGGAGGCTGCACTACTGCTGCTGCTGGTCGTGGACTCGGAGTCGGAGCTGGAACGAGGGAGACGAGACTCACTCCTGTACACACGGAAGCTCTCTGTGACCGGCTGGTTTCTTCCATCAAAACCATTACTTGGCAAACCTAGAGACAAGAGACAGAGCGAATTGAGTGTGTAACTCAAAGATTTGTGTTGTATATATTGTATAATATATTGTATTGTATTGTTCCTGCGTTGACTGTACCTGGCAGCAGGTCGTCATTGTCACTGTCGCTGTCACAGCTGGAGCTGCTTCGGGGGCTTCGAGGTCTCTTCCTCTGCCGGGTGGGGGACAGCAGGGGGAGCTGTGGGGGGCCAATTGGACTCTGGCTGCACGCCTGCCCCGGCGTAGCCAGCGTCCCGGTTCTTGGGAGGGCGTCCCGGCCTTTTAGGGGGTCCAGCCATTTTTTGGTTCTTCTTGGAGAAGAGGACAGATGTCCGACGACCCACTTCTGGGGCCAGGGCCGACGAGGAAACACTCATATCTTGAGGAGGAGAGAGGTTGATAATTTAGGAATGGATGCAAACGTTTAGCGTTTAACTTTCCTTTAACATAATCATGTAGCACACAAATTATATTACACAACTTCCTAGCCGCACCTTTTCCACCAATCTCCTGGCTGCTGCTTTCTCCCCCCTCGTCATGGTGCCCCGAAGAGCACGGGTGATGGGTGAGAGAGGGACCCCGGTCTCCTCCTCCCCCCGACTCCCGCCCCCCCAAGCCGGAGCCTCCCTCCCGCTGGTGCGCGAGCTTCCTCTTGATGACGCTGATCTCTTTCCTCAGAGCTTTGGCTCTACGAGACTGACCGATGCTGTGCTTCCCCAAGCTGACCTCATCCAGACGCGACTGCAGGTAATGCAGCTGCTCCTCCAGTGGCAGCCGCCGCCTGTTCTCTGGCAGGAGCAGGTCTGTGAGAGGCACAGAGAGAAACAGCTGTTTAACAACCTCAGAGGAAGGAAGAGAGTCAAATATGATGAGGGTGTCTGTCTGATAGAATTTAATAACAAACTTTAACACACGGTGATTTCATAGCAAAGAAATATGAAGACATTTTTGTGGCAATGTTTTTGGCTTCCTGCATGAATGACGTGCGCCATCTACTGGCCAAAAGGCTTCACTTGGGCCAAAGAGCTTTTTGTCTCTACAATATATTCTCATTCTGCATCTCAGTCCACACACAGTAAAATACTATTTCAGCGATTAATGGCTGTGACAAGGAAATCATTGGAACTGACATTTAATGAAACACAAAATACATCAAAAGCCTAGAAAGCTGAACTTGTATGTCCCTGTTTCCCTTTCACACTTTTTAACATTATCTCTACAAGACGCATGATTCATTCTCTGAGCCTTTTATCCCTTTGTGACACCCAGACAGTCCACCCCCCCCCCATCCTTCCAAATGAATGAGAGAGAAATAATGGAAGGAATAAAGGTTTATTCCCTCTAGAATTTGACTCACATTAATTTCTTGCTTTACAGGAAAATGAGGCGCAAGTGTTAAATTTCTTCTCGCCTGCCAAATGTGGACACATTGAGAACCTGTCATTTTAGAACGTATTGTATCTTCGCCAAATGTGAGGTATTAATTAACCATGGAATCGGATCACCTTCAAGTTCCCTTTGCCAAACAAAAAGTGCTCCTGTGTTTTTCAACCCTTGTCTATTTTTCCAATTGTTGCTCAAGAAAATATTGTGTTGGCTGCCAAAAAACCTAAAGTGAGAGATCACTTACCATCTTCATTGGAAGACAACGGCTGGTCTCGCTCTCTTTCTCGTTCTCTTTCTCGTTCTCGAACCCGCTCTCGGTCCCTCTCTCGGTCCCTCTCTCGGTCTCGGTCCCTCTCCCTCTCCCTCTCTCTCCCTCTCCCTCTCCCGCTCCCTCTCTCTGTCTCTCTCCTGGTCACACTGGCTGTCGGGACTTGGCTCTCGGTGGAGGTGCATGCCAGTCTCGTAGTCGAAGCCTATCCGTTCAGCGTGGCGCCGGGCCGTTCTGATGACGGAGCCGCCCATCTCTCTGAGTCGCAGGGCGGCGCGATAAAAGACTGTGTCCTTGGCGTTGTACTTGAGGCAGTTGTTGACAATGAGGCCAAAGTCTGCCTCGAAGGCCTCGAAAGTGAGGTAGCGGTGGGACTCCAGCAGGTTCCACATGGTCTGGAAGTCCATTGGAGTATCGATGTGGTCCAGGTAGTCTGGCACCTGGAGAGTGGTGGGAAGGGATCAGACAGAAGCATCACCCACTCATACTAGTTACCTTTAATCTCAAAAAGCAGATGTCAGGAAAAAGTTGTTTTTTATTAAATGACACCCTCCATTAAGTGACAGATGTCAGGAGCCTGACTGACACTGATGTTCTGCTGTTGATTCTTCTATCAGAGAATGTGTCCGAAAGGTTTTTAAAAACTATTTAAGCTTCAGGTAGGAGATGTGACAGGGATGTAGTATCAGACTGTAGATATACCACAAATAAATCCTGAAGATGGGGAAGGCAAACATAAATAAAACCATGTTGTGAACACAAAATGAATTATGCCAACTGAGTGTGTGTGTGTGTGTGTGTGTGTGTGTGTGTGTTTGTTTTTTGTGTCTTTACCTCTGCCAGTGGAACAGGCTCAGTGAAAAAGTTGTTAGTGTCTCTTTCTTGTAACTGTTCCAACGTGCTCCTCAGCAGCACCAGGAAAGGAGTCAGCTGCATCTCCAGCGCCATCTGCTGCACTTTGATCTGAATAGAGACACATTTCATTTAGCAACGTACAACCACTGACAGTTAAATAAGATTTGTGAAGTCTCTGCAGTTTGAATTGTGTGTTTAAATGTGTTCCACTTAAATGAACACACACCATAACGTGACAGCCTGTAACCCACCACGCCCTGACTGTAACAAATAATTCTTAACATTTGAAATCAATGGCTTTTGAGATTTGTAAAGACTTGTGTACTACTAACCACTGTCCTCTACAGCCCACCGGAAAGAACATAGTGTATTGTTGCTTGTATGAAGATTTCGTTTAGTGACAGAAATAAATCCAATGTGTGTCTCACCGTCTCCCTCTTGAGTTTCTCCCTCTTGCGGATGAGCTCCACCAGCAGCCTGGCTCTCTCCAGGTCGTGCCTCAGCCTCTGCCACGCCTTCAGCTGCTCCTTTAACGCACTTTGTTTCTCCTCGCTGTCCCTCTGCAACACCAACAAGCACAAACCCACAAACTGTGATCAGACGTCTGGACGAGGTTAGGCTTAAAATTATAATAATAATAATAATAAAGACTCAAAATATTTACTGGAGGAAGCTGTGATGATGGCGGTGGTGGGAGTGGTTCGATAGGTCGCTGTGACTGCAGGTGGGTTTGGAGCCGGCGCAGCAGAGGCACACCATTGCGGCTTTGCCTCTTCAGGGTCCAGTAGCTGTGGAGTCGCTGCATGAACTGGCTCTTCCTGGGTACCGTCAGATTGCTGGTGATTTTGCTGAGCCTGGAGAGGAACAAGGAGATAAGAGTGATGAACAGAACTGCACCTCTGGAGCTCGCAGGGCTTGGTTTAGAACGAGTGCAGTGCCCATTTTAAACCTGCCTCTTTTGAATGGGCTGTTTTCTTTTTGCCTGTGGTGATGCTGGCTGCAGCTTTCCTTCTAAAACTGTAAAAGTGACCTGCGGTAATTGAGCTGTGGCCAATAAAGACCAGCTGCAGGAATCAGTCCCGAGAAGCTGCACCACCACTGCTGTGTTAAGTGTAGAACCCTTAACTATAGAATCAGTTTTTGTTGTCGTGAATGCGCACATTGTGGCGAACGCCCTGTTGTCATGATCGACAACGTCACACGCAGTGATGAGTCTCAGCCATCACTGCTACAGAGCGCCGGTCTCCTTTTTGTTCAAAGTTTATTAGTATTGAACGCATCACGTGTCCAAATCGTTCCAAACACTGCACTTCCTCGGGTCCTTAACAATACACGTCAAGTGTGAAGCTGATCAAATAAAAGGTTTTCTTCATGTGTAAGCCACATTCAGACGGACAGAGAGATTTCTGGAATTATTAGACAGAAGAAAAAACATCCTAACGATTTGTGATGATTTGGATTCTGGTGAATCTGCTGTTCCACAAATAGTTTCACATAAAAAGGTAAAGACACATGTGCGTCTTGGTGCTGTGGAGCACATACAGTATAGTCCAGTTGCAACATGTAGTGTGTGTGCCCACCTGTGGGGGGGTATACAGGGCACAGACACCACTGGAGCAGCGGCTCTCCTCTCAGCTAAGATCTTCCTCGCTCTCTTCATCTTCAGCCTGGATTTCGCCTTTACTCTCTTGGCCCGCTCGGAGCTCCAGCCCTTGGAGTCGTCGTCGTGGCCGATGCTGGGCTCGTCGTCCTCCTCCAGCTCCCCCTCGCTGTGCGACGAACCAATGCTGGCCCCACCCACTCCCGCCAAAGGTCTGGCCGACCCTGGCGGCGTGTGGATGTCACAGTAAGCCGTTTTGCGGACGCTGAAAGAGGTGCCGTTGGCCCCAGTCTCTCTGACGGGTTCCATTTTCATATAGAGGCCTGCCTGCTGGGCACAGGTGACGTGGAAGGCTGTGTAACAGTTGGCTTTGTGACACTGGATGCAGGCGCCCGAGCCCCGTTGCTTGCAGATGTAGCAGGTGAGTTTCCAGCGGGCAGGGGGGATGTGTTCGATGCTGTCAATCGGTTCCAGAAAGACCGTGTTGGCGAAGCAGACCTGAGGGAGAGCAGCAAAATCCACTTTATTACAATATGCTAATCAAAGGGTTGGGGTAGTTGAAAAGTAAAAAGTGCAGATGAAATTCAGTTGGTTATAGATCATTTTTGTTGTGACTTGTATTTTATAATTGAGACATCTCTCGCTATTTAACTTGCACTTGTGCGACCAAAGCTGATTAGACATCAACACAGCAATAATCAATAAGGAAAAATCTTTATGCATCGACTGTGGAAATTGTAAAAACTGAAACCAGCACAGAGTAACACTGCCTCAATATCTGCACGATTATGTAATTCTCATCAATCATGCACGTGGTGGTGTATGGATTTACCTCCGGGATCCAGAGGGCGCAAACTACGTGAGCCCATCGCGCATCGTCCGTCTGTTTGAAGGCTCCCCCCTTGTTGGGACAGAGGGCGCAGTCCACCGCTCGACTTGGAGACTGCAGGCAGCGCCGACACAACCACTGGCCCTCTGGGATGTATGGCACACCGTAGCACTCTTGGTGGACGGCGAGGTTGCACATGTCGCAGAACAGGATCACGTTGCTGTTCTGACACTCCCCGTCGTTACAGATGCAGCAGACAGCGTCTTCGTCAATCAGGGTACTGGGGTCGGCCTGAGAGAGAGAGGAGCACGAGGAGAGATCAGAATTTCTGTACACGCTCTGGTGCTAGAAATGGCATCTACACAAGCGGAGGTACCTTGTTGTGGCTCTCAAAGTACGACTCCTTCTCCAAGCGGTCCATGAGGTACTCAAAGACCTCCTGCGGGATGGGCGTCACACCGTCTCGCCGCCGCTTGTCGTTCATGATGTCAAGCCAGATGTAGTCCTCCTCGTCGATGTCGTACTCCACCTCCTCGTCCAGCTCCTCCACAGACTTATCAATGTACCTGAACACCCAAGAAGAGAAAACACACAGACTGATAGATATTTCAGAGAAAAGTGTGTAATCGATTGGGAGTGTATGATCAGAAATTGAAATTCCCGCCATTTACTTAACAATAATTATGCCTCTAATTGTTTTACCTTCTATATGATTATCAATGAATCAGATAATAATTCTCAACACAGACCTGTAGTAAGATGACGGCCGAGGAGGAGCGTCGGGTCTCTCTTGGTCCAGCTCTCTGAACACGGCCTCGGGCAGCTTGATCGCAGGTCCAGACTGAGCGCTGTGATGATGGGATGAGCCGTCCTTCTTCTTTTCTTTACTCTTATGCTTCCCAGACTTCGGGGTGGCTTTGCCCCCGTTAGACGAAGGGATATCTGGCCGGTCCTTGCCACTCCCTCCTACCTCGCTACCCCCGTTCCCACCGTCACTACCGTTACACACCCCTCCACCGCCGCCACCGGTACCGGACGTTGGAGCATCCTCTGCATCGCTGTCCTCCTCTGAAACCACATCAATGTTCTCAAAGATGCTGATGCGGTGTATGCGTCCTTGAATGTCCAGCTCCACCATGCGCTGTGCCTGGGCGTAGGTCATCGTCTCTCTGCCCGGGGAGTGAGAGCAGTCCGACCGGTTGGGACTACCGGGCGTGTTCCCCCCGTGCCCCGGCCCCCCGCCTCCGTTACCTCCACCGTCATCTGTATCTCCCGAGCCGGCCAGAGACACGCGAGGAGGCCGTCCCTTTCTCTTCTTCTGTGGTACAGTCTGTGCAGGAGTTGGGTTGTCGTGGTCATAGTGATACAAGTGATACTCGATGCCACTGTAGCTCTTGTACACCTTTCGGCAAGTCTCCACCGGGCACTCGTACGGGGGCTTGGTGGCCCGCAGGTTGTGACAGAACGTCTTTACATCAAAGTCCAGCCCCATTGTGCCAACAGCCACCGCTGGGACAGATGCTGCTCGAGATTACATCTGGAATAAAGACAACACAGAGGATCGGTTACACAGAGTTGATCTGGACTGTGTGTGTGTGTGTGTGTGTGTGTGTGTGCAAAACACAACACACGAGTGAGCAGCTGCTGTCACTGGAGCTGTCAGTCACTCTCAGTCCAGTCCAGCTCTGGGTTCACCTGCTATGGCACAGTCACGTGACCATGACCCTCCATTCACAGATGCAAACAAGTTGTAATGTGTCTGTCACTGGATTATCACAGGTGCAGTTCACGTTGCTTCTGGTGGATCTGGCTAAGTTATCGTGCAGTGGATCAAACACAAAAGCACAACGTTAAATCTAGTGAGGAGACATGTGGCGATCATAGGTTTGAACAGAAGAAAGAGGTGAAACGATGCTCTGGTCGTAATTAGCTGGAAAACACTGAGAGCTAACCACAGGACTGAAGTGTATTGTAGGGCAGCTAACGTTAGCCGTAGCATGTAGCCGCCGCTGCTGCTTCCTCAAACAATGAGCCTGGCGCCGCTGCTAGCCAACGAGCTAACGGCGGCTAGCAAACAACAACAATTCGCATTGTTGCGTGTGGCGCAAACAGAGAAACACACAACCACCACTCACGAGTTCACGTTGCGAGTTAGCTCCGGCTAACGTCCGGCGGGGTTTTCCTCCCACTTTAACCGACGCTGTTTTCATTCAGCTCGGTGACTTTAATTCAACGTGCTAATGTGTAGCTGTGTTCACGGATCAGACGTCAGCTGCACAGGAAGGCGTCGTTTTGATGCTAAAGAACATGTTGGTTCCATTCAGCGACACAGTACAGAATAAAATAGTGATCGAAGTCTGCCACATTGTAAACAGGTTATAAGTTAAGAGCAGATCCCAGTTCTGCTGTGTTTCCCTCCACAATGACCTCATCCTGCGAGGACCAGACACCGAGCTGCAGCACTACAAGCATCTAGTCAACTACAACATGTGTGATCGGGTTCTTCGTGTATGTTTATATCACACATGATGATGAGGATGGTGGTGGTGGTGGTGGTGATGATGATGATGATGCAATGGTTCTCCTCCTCTGTGGAGTATATGAAGCAAGGGAAACAAACGGGGTTCTTTTGTGTTTCAGGGCTTTTCCTCTTGTGTCTTTTGTGTTGTGGCTGGAATCAAAATGGCTAAATAACATGTATTGCGATGTTACAGTTGCAAAAAAAAAAAAAAGATGCGCGCAAACGTGCCCCAGACCGAGCCTCCCTCAGCGAAACGCTTACAGATCCACGTTATAAACACTTACTACTCCACGTTCCTCCGGACTGCGCGCTGCGGAAAAACCTCCTCACACCCGGGCGGAAAAAGGGGGGGGTCGCAGATTCGTCTTTAATTCATGAGATAATCCCGGGGCCCAGCTCGCGGGCAGCGTGGGTACAGTGGAAACAGCGTTCAGCAAACAATATAAAAACCCGATCGTGTCATTGTGTTGGGAATTATTCAGAAACTCGGGTGAACAAAAGGGGCAACCATTGCTGTGACGCCGCGCCGTGGACGCGGGGAGACACATTCGCCACACGAAGCGGGATCTGTTTCTTGGCTTTTGTGTTTAAACAAAAACAAGACATTAGCGCATTTAAACCAAAGTTTAATGACCGAATAAATGATGTTCTCTTCCTCACATTTAGTCGGTGATTTTTATTATTTTGTATTTGTTAACTACCACTATGTATCTAAATGGTTTTTTTTTTGTATTGGCCGAGTGTCGCGAATCTGCGGCTGTGTTTCCGAGTGTATCGTTTTCAGATAAAACACTTGCATTTACCTACAAGAATTCAAAATAGAAATCAGGCATTATATTTACACATTTGCATAAATTAAAGAATAGTGAAGCAATGAGAGCAGTTGACATTTGAAATCCTTAAATATATATTTTATTAAATTGTATTGGCCTATTTGTCCAGATTTAGATTTTGACATGAATCAATAAATGGAGAAAATAGGGGGAACAAAAGTTTTCTTCAAGTAAAAATACAACCATTATAGATAATACATTTCACTTTTAAACACCATTACATGTACTTTGATTTGGCCTCAATAAATCCAGCTGGAAAATAAAAACAAGGACACTTGGCATCAAGCACAAAATAATATTTATTTCTCTCTCAACATACAGTGTGTGATAGAGTGCAGCAGGGCAGGGTGGGGGGGGTAATGCAGTGGGTCATACAGCAGGCAGAAGCAATCCCACACTGTTTAAATACAAGCTTTTGACAATCAGAGCGTATTCACCAGGGGGCAATGCTGTCCAGAGAGAAGTGAGACAAGCGGAGTGGGAAGTGTCAACGTGTGACTCTGCACTTCGGCTTCTGTTCCTGCACCCAAAATGAATATGGCAACAATAGTTATTCCCTCCTCGGCTAACAGCGAATTTCGCAGCCAGGAGGAAGTGGAACAAAATATATTTACCAGATACAAGTGACAGAGAACAGAAATCTCTTACTACTGGAATTATTTCACCAAAGCAGAAGACTCTGCATAATATCCTATAAAAGTCCAATTCAAACCGAATTGATGGAACAATAAAGCATTCTCTCCAAACACCACCACCACCCTCAAACAGTCAAACAAATAAAAAGGTACAAATATAAACTACAAGAAAACTGTACAGTTCACAGCTTGGAAGGATTGGGGGCGCTGAAACCTTTCATATGGGTTGTAGAGAACATTTTCACCATAGCAACTGTATTGTTTAGCTTTGCTTTGTGGAACTTGAAAAGTTGGCCATGCCACTTGTCTGTGATGAAAGAAAGTACAGGCGGTGGAACCCACAATATACAGAATACGAAACACTTAAACATATGTCAGAATTAAGGGAGACTATCTGTTGTGCAAATCTCCCACATCAAGTATCATTTGAATTTTGCAATATATAACTGACGAGAAAAAATAAAAAGGCTGTTATCAAACGCAACCTGGGAAATCAACACATTGCCATAAGGCAATAACACTGCATTGGGAGCATTTTGCATTTGTAAATTAAACTTTAGAAGTCTTTTATTTTTAAGTACCATGTGTATATCGAATGCTGAACTGTACACAGGAATCACCTTGGATGATAGCAGCCATCCCCAAAAAATAATAATCAAGCTTTAAACATCAAATAAATTAAAACCATCAGACTTGACTGGTGATTGCACAGAACATGTTACATACAGTGTATGCTGAGCAGTAGGGCAGCCAAGCTGAAGGAACATTTAGCAGTAGTGAATTCAGAGTTTGCTGGGTGATTTGTAGTATTTATATTTTGCCTGGTAATATCTGTCTGGCGTTTGGTGTGTTGTGACTTTGTTCAACTTTTCAGCTTGCTCCTGTTGCACACATCAGAGATAAGGCTTGTGGCAAGGCCACCATCAAAGCTTTGTGGAGGGGTTAAATTGCACTTTTAAGCCTCAAGCCATCACATATTAACTGCTACATTCTGATCAGAACACTACTGGAGGCATTTACTGTAGAAAGAACTACGTCTAGTATAAATGGCTCAGGACACGGCCTTTCCTTTGAGCACAAGGCTACAACACTGTTGTCTTTTAAAAAAAAAGAAAGAAAAAACAGGCCATGTCCAACTGAACCATTTGACCTGAAAGAGTGGATTTTGGCTTCTGGTGTAATTATTTTTCCTCCTCTCATCTTTAACCATTTGTTTCTGCAAGGCAACGGTACGTCTCACCACTATGGCATTCCATCGGTCACAGGGGTGAAAGGTAAACAAAAGTTAAAACATGACTTTATTACTTATATAAGAGCATATACTGTGTTAATAGTGCAGTTCTACAAGGGCATTAATATGTAAACCAAAAAAAGTGTCTGTAATGCATAAAAAAAAAAAAGAAGAGACTGCACTCAAGCTACATCAATTAAAATAACCTGGATGCAGACATGCTTTGCTTCTAAGACGAAAATAAAAAATAAAATTCCATGTTCAAGGCACTACATTCCTTCAAATATTTTCACTGTAAATACTGTCTTGTTACCATTTCTCACTCCACTGGTTTTTGGGGATTCCAATGTAGTGTTTAAATTGTACATAAAACAGAGAAAGGCAAAAATCAACGTGAAAACTGCAGTAACAGAGAAAAGAGTGAAATAGGTTTTCTGGACCGAAGACAAAATGTGTTGTATGGCTTAGTTCAGTAAAGACCAAAGCCAAAAAGCATTAGGTATTCAGACACACTTGACGAGTACTGTATAGTATTCACACTTATTTACACATGCGCGCACACAAACACACACTTTAACTCCAGATATACACCAATGAGTCACAACATTAAAACCACTAACAGTGGAGAAAGGGACACTGGTTTTATGGTTTCCACACCAGGTGGGACATGTTAGGCAGCAGGTGAACAGTCAGTTCTTGAAATTGATGTGTTGAAAGCAAACGTCACAATATGAGCAACTCTGACGAGGGCCAGATTGTGAAAAGCAGCAGGTCTTCTCAGGGTGACCCTAGTATGCAGTGGTTAGTCATTGATGATTGAAAGCTGTAGTAATAAATGTGTGTCTGTGGCCGCAGACGGGTCAGAGTGCAATGAAACAGTCGTCAGAACTGGACCATCGAAAAATGGAAGATGGAGGCCTGGTCTGATAAATCGTGTTTTCTTCATGTAGAAGGTGCATTTGCATCTTTTAGGGCAATGTGAGTGTGATGCTCTGGGCAATGTTCTTCTGGGGGGAAACCTTGGGTTTGTGTGACCAATACCACCTGCCTTAACATTCTTGCAGATGAAGCAAACCCTTCATGGTGGTTCTCCCTTATTGCATTGGCTTCTTTCAGCAGGATAATAAGCTACACGGCAAAAAAATTCAGGAATGGTTTAAGGAACATGGTAGGGTTCAAATTGTTGTCCTCGACTCCAAATACCCTAGATCTCAATCCGATGGTGCATCTGTGAGAGGATCTGATGCAAATGTGTTTGATGCCACAGGGACAACTTCAGAGAACGTATGGAGCCCATGTCTCGACGGGTCGTAGTTGTTTTGATGGCACGAGGGGGACATACACCATATTAAGCAAGTGGTTTCAATGCTGTCGCTGATTGGAGGTATGTGCTGCATAAAGAACATTAACACTCTGTCATATTATTTACAAATTCAAATTATGTACAATTGTGGCTCTGGTGAAGCAGAACAGAATGGAGTTGTACTATCCCGCACACACCCACGGACAAGTTGTAGTTCGTAGATTAGATAGTCCTAGCGGTTTCAGGACAGGGGCCGTTTTCAGAGTTGTGCATGATAAGAGGGAAGCTTTGGATCCCTGGGTTTGCCATCATGTTATAGGGCATCATTCTTGCAGCACCAAGCAGACCTACATGGACCCACTGACCCTACAGGGGTAGGCACGCCGGGCCACTGCTGAGAGTAAACAGGACCGGGAACCATCCCACCATAGGAGCCATTGGGCAGGAGGTACCCAGGAGGGAGCATGGCTGCGGAGTTGGGAGCTAGGCTTGTGGGCATACCAGGACCTAAAGCAGCAGTCATGGGGCAGGGAAGAGGCAACTGGAACTTGCTGGTACCAAGAGGGCATTTCATCTGGAACAGAAGGGAATTCTTTCACATAACAGTGCATAGAGCACCTCTTAACTACATCAAATGTAACAAGTCAAAACCCAACGATCTGAAATCATCTTTTACTGAGTACACGTCTCCATTTCGGATACCTCATGTCCAGCTGCTCCTGTGTGTGGGTAAGATTGGCATTCCAGGTCCCGTTGGCGTGTCTGTTGTTTGATTTGGTTCAGAGAGGGTCGTGGCTGATTGGCTGCCGCGACAGTCTCCTTCGTCCAGTCATCTACCAGTTTGTGAAGATCATCGGTGAACGTGCCTCTCTTGTTGTTGCTGTTGTTGGTCTGGGCCTGAGCGAGCCGTGTAATAGGCTGAGCAGATGGTGAGGGTGTGGCTGAGGTGAGTGACGGCTGTGTCTGACTGTTGGCCGTCTGAGCCGCGGCGGTGCCGTGATTGGACCCTAAGAAGACAAAAGGAGTTAAAAATCTGCTCAAAAAATGAATAAAAAAAAATGAAATCAATTGGCTACTGTATGGCGTAATGTAAATGCACTTTTGACAAAATGACTATCACTTTCAGGACTGTTACACACATTTTGCCAAGATAGCAGCCAACTGATTGCAACATGAATGATAATCTACAAATGAAATGTTTGATATGCAAGCAATGACAAAATTCAGCAATTCACTGCCATGCAAAACAACAACCAACATAAATTGATAAAACAATCTGCACCAATATACATATATATATATATTCAAGAAGATCCGCCACATTTTCGAAACCATAAAGACAAAATAAATGTGCACACACAAACATATGAAGGATTGGAATTGTGAGGACAGAGGAAGAAAGACAGAGAGTAAGAAAGTAAATGAGATAGTTACTACTACTGCGCTCTTTGCCTAGACATAGTCGTTTCAGAGTGGACCCTATAAGAAGGTAAAACAGCACAAGACAGAAACAGTTAGGCCAGAACACACTGCACAGCACATGTGGACAAGCTGCTTTAAAAAGGACATTCAGTTATCAAAACAACTGGGGAGAGAGAGAGAGAGGAGAGGACGACGGGTTTAAAAATCAGTGAGGAAGACTGGAAGAAAGAGCCTACGAGTTTTCTTTAAAATGGGCAACCATTGTAAAAGTTGACTATTGGAAAGTATATCTGTCAAGCTAATAAAAGACTGCACACGTAGTCTTCATTTGTGATGTTCGATCTGTGTTTATAGTGACCTTGTTGGCATGGAGACAGATCTCATGCTGCCTTGTAAATGAACTTAAGGACAATGGTTTTTTTCAAACAATGTTGTTATATACAGAACTCTGGTAAAGTGCACTCACTATCATCTTAATTAGCTTTACAAATAAAGGGTGGGATATTTAGATTTATTTGTAAGATTTAATATGAATTACTGGTCCATGAGTTGGCAGGGAGAGTAACTGTTTTCTAAGAAAGTAAAGCACTGGAGTAAAAGGAGATCCCTTTGCCGATATGAGAATGCCTGTGAAACAAAATGTGAAGCAAAAATAAATAAAACTTAAAAGTGAAAGAGCACACACACACACACACACACACACACTAGAAGGGAGTCATCAGAGTCGGCACTTGTCAGACACATGCAGGTAACTCAGGAGAGGTGGAAGGAGAAAAACAAAAAGTAGTAATATTGATGATACAGCCCTTCATGTGGTCATGTGGCGGAGCAAGTCTCCATCAGTGCCCTGCCTGGCGGCTGCACCATGCACGTCTTCTCCCTCCAAACATGAGGGACAGAGAGCGCTCTCCTCTACCACAGCAAAGGGCCCTGCTTATCAGGGAAGGGCTGATTTCTGGGGGGGTTTCTTTGTGTTAGTGTGCACAGGACTGCTGACTTGGGCAAAGGGCCCTGACTTGGGAGATGCCATTAAAATTAACAGTGGATGGAGACACACAACAAATAAAAAGGGTTTAAAGGCTTTGGCATTCTGTCTCTCCCCCTCTCTCTCTCACACACACACGTATACAAACACACACCTGTCTTGTTATAAATGTGGTGGCCTGTCATTACCAAAATACATTTCCTAGCCTCTAACCTTACAACTGAATTTCTAAACCATTGGTTTGATTAACACTTATCTGAAATATATTTCTCCTATTAGGAATTCGAATGTTACCATTTGTTATTGCTCCTATTTATCATTATTTATTATAAATTGTCTTATTAACATCCCTCCTCTTTTAATTCAACTGCGGGAGAAGACGGCTTGGAGGTCGGGAGAATTTTTAAGAACTTAAACTCCTGCTCTGCTTGTGTCTGCAGTCTTTTAAACTATCCCCAATTTAATTATTATAGTAACTTATTTATGTTGTCTTGGTGGTGGGAGTTTAACAAATTAGTTGTAGTTGTAATAAGGAACTTTAAAGTCACGGTCCCCTTGTGCCTGTGTCTTGCCTAACCTAACCCTAACTAAAACCTATTTGTCTTAACCCCTCAGCCATTTAAACTTGTGGGGTCCCCACAAAGCGACTGTAATCCACAAACACACATCCATACGTCCCAACAGGCACACTGCTTGTTTCAGATCTGACCTCAGGCCCATGTTTGGAGAGGACTAGCCATTCACAAGCTCAGTATGTCTGTGGCGCCAGAAGCACTGCACAAAGCATTTGTATGATGGGGAGGGGGCATTGTACCCCCAAATGAATGGTTATGAGTGTAATCGTGGCTCGGTGAATTGTGTATAATTGCCAGAGGAAATTGTGTGTATAGATAAATATCTACAATTATTATAATTAAGTATTGAAGGCCACACAAGATCTAAGAGGTGTGCACACCCTGGAAATCTTTCCTTCTAAATCTCCAAACCAAGACACTTGATGGTCTATGGGGTCAATTAATTTTTTTTAGAAACAATAGCAACTTAATCTTTTCTTATTAATTTCACACTCAGACACAGCATCTTATTTCAGCATAAATTAATCTTTAGCAGGTATAGCTGTCATCTCAACGTGTGATCTACCTGCCTACACAAAGCACACCAAGTCTGAAATCATCCTGCATCTCTGCTGCACAGATACGGGATCAAAGAAAGGTAGCATGGAGCCTATCTGCGTGTTTTAAGCATGTCTTACAACCAGATTTTAAATCAGGGTTTGGGAAAGTAATGGGTGACAGAAACAGTTAGTTCTGTGCCACCTCGATTCCATTGCCAATGCCGATTTTTAACTTAATTCGCTAAGATTATAATAGTGGTCATACTTGCCTAACTCTTCTCTTGGAAATGAGAAACAAACCTGGGAGCCAACAGAATTATTTTCTAACCTAAGGTGTAAATATGACCCGTTTCACTGACTGCTTGGAGGAAAGGAAACATTTTCTGGTTGCACAAACCTTTCAGTGTGCCTATGTTATACAGGATCAAATGACTTTGTTTATCATACCAAAAATCATGTGCATGTGAGGGATATCCTCTGGCTGTCAAAACCAAAAATTATACAGAACACAAGGTTTTTGAGGGAAAGGGCAAGTGGTAGGGATGAAAGATGGGTGATGAATATCAGATGAGGATAGAAGAGTGATGATATTATATTCTATATCATAAAAAACATTGTTAATATAGAGAGAGGTAGGTTAATAAAGAAATGGAAATGAGTGAGGGGAAATAGAAAAGAACAAATACAAACAGATGGACAGAGACACAGGTCCACTGAGGAATCTAGTGCGTGGTTTGCTACTAGATTTATAGGTGACTCTCTCTGACGTTTGGTGGTAAACCGTCCAGCCTGTAAAAATGAATATAAAGAGGGAAGAAGAGAAGAAACAAGAGAGACACTTTGTAAAAGTGCACAGAGACTGCGATGTGAAACCCCCAACATCAAAAGCACCAGCAAAGGATATCAGGAGTGTACCAAATGCAGGATACCAATATTACATCCGGTTAATAATAAACATTGTAATTATCATCAGTCTGATTTAATTACAACTGATTATGAGCAACATCAGGGGAACCATCAGTTAAAGATACTGTTGGTTTTTGCTTGGTGGTCTATTTGCATACTGTGTATTTAAGTATTTACTGCATTTATAGAACAATTTGCAACATCTATCCATAGTAGTGCTTCTAGCATAAAACCCAAAAATACACTTTTATTTGAGAGATTGAAATGTGAAATGTTACTAAAAGAAAAATGTCAATCTAAAAACAGAAATGATTCAGCCAGGCTGGTTTCAAAGGTTTGACTGAGGCACAGATTTGACAAAAACAAAATCAGATATTAATTCAGTCATGAGCAGCACAAAGAGGCCGAGTTGTTGATCATCTGTAGATCAACTAGCTTGAAATGTATTGAGGTAAAACAGAAAAAAAAAAACAACAACCCACAAGTACCACTTTCCTTAACTGAACACGTTAGCCACCATTCGACCCTAATGGCGGTTTAGTAGATCGCATGACCCATCCACACACACATAAGCATGCAGATGAACCTATAATGTGTACCTTGGCCAGGGCCTGCTTGAGGGACCATTCCATCGCCATGTAGTCCGGCGTAGATGTTGTCTGAGGAGAACGAGCCCTTCAGGGAACAGGGTTGCTGTGTGTGAACCTGCTCTGGGGCAGTATGGGGATGGCTGCTGGAGCTGGAGCTGCCACTGGAGTGGGCAGAGCCATCAGACAGAACTGAACTTTTGGCCGGGGAGCTGGATGAACTGGCACCGCTCTCACCTAGGAGAAGAAACAAGCATGACTCAGAATGAGTCACTCTGTGAATCAACACACCTACAGTTTTCTGAGCCTGACGCCATCCCTGTGTTTATCACAGAGCAAAAAAAATATGTGCTTCAGACTGAAGCACTAGTCACATAACCACCCCCACCACACACACACACACACCTTTCCTCTCAGTGGCGGTGTTAAGATTGTTTTTAAGTTGCTGCACCATCGGATTGAGCAGTTTTCCAGCCTTCAGCTTGTGTTTGCTGGCTCTACGCCGCCGGCCACTCGGGGGTGCTGCATGAAGTGAACCCACGTTGGGAGGTAGGCTTTTGCCCAGCTCCTTGTACAGATGCTCAATCTCACCCCTCTGGAATGCCTGCAGCTCAGAGATCTCCTTCATGTGTCTGGTGAGAAAGTTACAGGGAGAGATCAGACAAAAAAATTAGCTTTAAGGGCCACTGAGAGGCTGCTTTTCATGGTCTTTTTTCAACATTCCTTTCGTAACTTACGCTCCGTTTAATCATGGCTTGCAGAGATGATGATTTTTTATTTCATTATAAACAATTAATTTTGGAGAAACTCTGCATAAAAACCAAATATTGCATTCTGACGAAGATAAATGATGAATTTAAGGCTGAACATTAAAAACATTTGCTGCAGCTTTGGATGAGTGCATGTGTGGAAGTTACTTTACTTTTCTCTTAGTTTTTGTAGCTCCTTCTTCATATCGGCATCCTCAAACTCGGAGTCGTTGTCACTGCTGATGTAAGATGAGTGGGCATGTCCTGCTGAAGGCGAGGGCACGTGACCATTCATTGCCACGGGCTGTCGGCTTGGTGAATCCGAGCTCTGCTCACTTTTGCTCCGACCAGTGCGCCGTAGGAAGGCCACTGCCCTCTTCATGAGGTCACTACCACTGTGCTCAGACAGGGCATGAGCTGGGGGAGCGGGGTGGGCCGGAGGGAGAGCTATGCTGCTGCTGTCCTCATCTGCTGAGTCAGAGTAGAGGTGGTGGTAGTTGTTATGCATCGGACTGTCAATGGTCTGGGCTCGGGGGATATGTTGCGGGGTGACATCAGGACTGGAGGTGGGGGTGGCTTTGTAGAAGTCTGGTGGGGCAGAGTAGCGGTTACTACCGTGGGGTTTGGATGTTCCTGCTTTCTCCTCGTCGGCTGCAGTCGCCACAGAGGATCTGCCCACAGCCACACAACCCATGTCTTTCCTGCCTTTTCCCTGGGTCTGACTGTGAGACCCTCCAGAACCACTAGAGGGTGCTGTAGAACTGCAGGTGCTGCGGCTTGTCTTACTTTTCTCTAAACGATATATGACATCCGGACAAGTGGGAATGATCTGGAAAGAAGAGCAGCTCATGTTCATAACAAAATCAAGTTCCATAAACGTCATAAACAAGTACACTTGACAAGCCTGTAATGTGATCTAATTTGGTCAATGGTCATTTTTGTTGAGCTGATTTGTTTAAAGGATTATGAGCAAAGGAAAGAAAGTGGGTTCTTACTTGAAAACGGCTTTTGGATCCGTATGAAGTGGAGCTGACAGTTGCATCTCTTCCTTTCAAAACTCTGTCAGCTAAAGGAACAGGAAGGATAATGTCATGTAAAACTATTTAAAAAGAGAAATGATTAATGTGATATGGACATTACATAAATCATTTGACCTACCTGCCACTGCAGAGTCACTTAGTGCACCCACACTATCTGTGCGCTCCAGAATCTGAGGCTAAGATAGAAAGAGAGAAGTGTTTGTGTGGGAGCTTGGAATAATAATAACGTCAAACAGTAATTCACTACATGCGCTAGATCAGCAAGATGAGGTGGCTACCCAGTAACCTCTCCTGACGTCAGTTTTGTCTTAATGAGTCAAACCTCTACTTAAAATGAAGCTGTCAGAGGAAGCGATCACAAAATCAATATTGTACTCACAGCAGGACTTTTCAGTAAACTTTCTAAACACAGTAATGGTCTTAGCCAGTAGTCAAATCAATAACAGTGCAGGGGAAACAATTCAATGATGATTCCAATAACTTAGCTCCTAACAAACATCTGCACACATTTCTCACTCTCTCTCTCTTAAATATAGAAAACACACAGTGTATTTTACCAGTGGGTCCCCCTTCTTCTTTGCAAGTCCTCCCTCGGTGCTCTGGCCGTCCGAGACTGGCGGGGTGACCACTCCCTCTGTGCTGGAGGCCTGGGGATCAGATGTCGAACTTGGAGGCTGGGAGGGAGCATGCTCCTGGTACAACAGGTTTCTCAGCTTCTCATCCAGAGTCTTGATGGTGCGGTCAACAAACTCCACCCTGCGTGGTCCTTCACTGTCTGACTCTCCTGGCCCCCCACTTGCGGGCTGCTGGTGGCTTGATGACTGAGAGTTTTGGGAGGTCTGATGTGCTGGACTCTGGGGCTGGGAGGTCACTGTCCCAGGCTGCATGGGCGTGGCATATGGTTGCTGCAGGACCACAGACTGATGGGAGGCGAGCTGAGGGGGTAGCTCTCCAGTAGGACTGGCCTTCTCGATGGGCTGATTCGTCTGAGACGAGGCCAGAACTCCAGCTGCTCCTTTATCAATGGCATTCACATCCAGAGAGACAGGTGGCACAATAGCACAGCATGGAATGTCCGTCACCATAGAGACAGCAGAGATGCAAGGTTCTTCCACAGGAAGGGAGTTTTGATGTCTGACTCCAGCAGCAGCAATGGCATGTTTAGTTACACAGGGCTGTGTCTGCTGGACCCGAGATTTCCCAATGTTTTGGTCTGGAGGTTGTACTGAGCTCTGAGCAGCAGGGGGCAGAGCGGGGGAGGAGGAAGGTGGGTTTTGAGACGATAAAGATGCGACCGGGGTAGTCACTGCAGTTGTGTTGCAGTTGGGTCTGACTGATGATGAAGCAGAGTTTTCAGCTTCTGAAGAAAGAAAAAGATCAGAGTTAATTACAGGGAGACAGATTGGGAGTTAAACAGCCAAGACTGAGAAGAAGAGGGTCTGAGTCCTGTGAGTGCCAGTGTTATATCACAGCTTGTCTTCCCCCCATCAGGATCTGTCAGCTGGAGTATAAATCTTGCCGTTCTACCACTGCAGAAGCACTCTTATATAACTGACCCCACCAGTATAACTGCACCGGTACACACTCGAATGCATGTGAAGCCTCTTCAGTAGCAAGTGAGACACCAACGGTTCAGTTCATTCTATAGAAAATATGAGAATTTGGCCTGATAAGCAGTAAGTAATATGTTGCATACCCTGGGCTGTAGTGATCTGAGATGCAGTCTTCTCTGGCATGGGCGTCTCGGCTACAGGGCAGATGATAAACCAGCGCTTCCCAGTATGGAGGACTGTCAAGGAGAGAGAGAGAGAGAGAAAGAAAGTCTCATAAAAACCCATTTATTACAAAATCACTTCAGTAGATGAGCTACATTTACTGACTGATGATTCAAAGAAAACTAACACAGATTGGAAGAATACAAACTGATTTTCATTTATTCAATCACTCATATTCCAATGTCAAACCATAACAGGCTTCTTAAATGTAAATATCTATAAATGTACAGGAAACCACTTACTAGAACTGAAACATGTACATGCATTTTGTTTAAATTAATACGAGTTTCTGGGGATCAAAGTCTTACCATTTTGTTGGTACACCGGCTGTGGGGTGCTGGGCGCTGATGCCTTCAATCCCAAAAGAACAAGAAGGATTACTTTAAAGAGCTGATCGCATGTGCATTCATTTAATAGACATGTGAAAAGTTTCCTCAAGTAGCCAAAGAGACAAACTTCAGAAATAAATTCAGTTAGACACATATCACCTCAGCAAAAATTGTATTTTTGGCATCTCTCGTTGGCAGCATGCAGGCAAAGTCATCCTGAGAGTGCTGTCAGGATGATGCATCCGAGGAAGGGGCACTCGTAGACAGATTACACTATTACAGCTACTAACTATCAGCTCTTCCTTTCTCACCTCTGTTCCTAGAGTGTCAGTTCCTTCGCTCCGTTTGGGACTGCCTCCCTGGTCAGAGTTCCTCTCACCCTCTGTGTCCTCACTCAGTATGTCCTCAGCCTTGTCCACAATGTCCTTCATCTGTTCAATGAAGACCTCTTTTTCCACAGGTAAAATGAAATCGTTCTCCACCTGAGAGGAAGGATGGAGAAAAAGAGGTTTTTTAATTCTTTATCTTAACAATAGCTAAATTAAACTGTGGTCATGGCTGTGCCAGGATCAACAGATGCACGTTTTTAGTGACTCTAAAGAGTAGAATAAATAAAATGATTGAAATTCCACATATATTGTCTTAATGTAGTTTGTTGCCATGTTGAATGTATTTGTATGTAGAAAGTATTTATATTTCTCTAATAATTTGTTTATAAAGCTTCACAAGCAGGGATTTGCCTTGGACCAACTATCTTATCCGCAACAAGTTAGTGGATATGGAGTTAACATTTATGCTATGAAAAATTCATCTGTCTATAAATATGAGCCAAACTTGAACTGGTTGAGGTTGGAGGAGAGAGAAAGAGCAAGACAGAAACATTGAGATTTTTTGCTGCATTGCAGCTGCCAACAGCACCACACAGAGTTTCAGAGCCATAAGAAAACTTCTAAGGCAATGCACAACTGACAGACACTCCTGCATACCATGTATGTGGCAATCTCCTCTGGTGCATCTCCGTCCAGGTCAAACTTGAATGTGACCATCTTATGGTTGTGAGTTTCCAACTGACACTCTACCATCTTATCCCCAGTGTTACACACCTGCAGGAACAACAGACAAATACATACATTATCTATTATTTCTTACATAGGCTTTAAGAAATATGTCCCTTATTAGGATATATAAATATATATATATTTACTCACGTTGAGCATGCTGAGTTTTGGCCTGCTGGTTTTCTCTTGACGAGAGCGAGTGCGTGTTGACCTGCGATGGTGTTTGCGGACTTTCCCTTCACCTTTGCCTCCATGTGTCCCCTCATAACCGTCACTCATCTCCTTCCCTGACGTGGCGTCAGAGTTGACACTTAATTGGGGAAGAAAAGGCAACAACATTAGTTTAAGTAATATTATCTGAATAGCCAACACAAAGCTTTACTATTCAGGGGAGCTATTGCTATTATCTACCTGTATGATAGAAACTAACAAATAGGTATTTACATATCGTCTTATCAGTGTACCAACTACAGAAGCTGGACAAAGAGAAATACTGTTACAATAAGGCGTGTGATGAATAAAAGAAGTTCTCTAAATAACATTTTTAGATAAGCACCTCTTGCGCCATACAGAGACTAAAATCTTTGACTGGTGGATAAAAGAGGGCTTCACGTCTTGAACTTCACTCAATACAGAGGTTAAAAGAATGACAGATGCCATCACTGCCATCAGAGTGCCTCAGAATGACATCAACGTTTTTTACTTCAGGAGGAAGAGGTAGCTGGTTAAACATCACTTTTGACGTTCGGTGGAACACTCAATGTTTTCTAAACAAAAACAATGTCTCTGTAAAGTAACGGTAGTGTAGCAAACCAGTGTCAGTGAGAACATGTCTGTTTACAAGTGTTGGTGTGGCTACTGTAACAGTGTAAACACAAACTTCCACATTTTCAAATAAGGAAGACCATGTGTATTACTGACAAAATTTAGGTCAGTGCCTATCAAACCAAATTTTCATCTAGAGATTAATGTCAATTTGACAACATATGAGATTACACTTCATACCTATCAAATAGGTATTTATTACAAGTGCAATCACTGACTTGTCACCTACAAAGATAAGTACCTGTCATAGCTCTGTCCTGCAGTGTGTTTCTCTGTGGTTTGATCCTGAAAACAAACAACCAGAGAGAGGGTTTCAGATAATGTATCTGATTGTGGAGAGAGAGAGAGAGAGAGAGAGAAACAGTGATATTGTATGCGAGTGTACTGGTATGTTTTCAAAGCACTGTGGGCAGAGGAAGAAAAAAGTTGGAAAAAGAGTGAGTCATGTGTCAGTACCTCCGTGTTGGTCTCTGCAGCTCCTGTTAGAGAACCGAGAGGTTTCTGCTGAGTCACGCTGGCAGACCCAGATGATGCTTGCTGAGAGTCTGAGGGCTGCAGCACAGGAATTTGGCTCTGAACCTGACTCTGGGCCTGTAGGGCCAGCTGGCATGGGTTACTCTTGTCCAGATTGGCAACAGTGGTGGCTGCGCCTGGATCAGTTCCATTATAGAGAGGTGAGGAGAAAAGTGCAGGCTGGACTGGCTGAGCAGAGGGGACAAGCTCAGAATGGCTGACCTGGGCCTGCTGGGGACAAACAAGATTACATATCGTCATCATCTTTCACCATCATTATTACAAGTATAACTACCACATATTGGAAGATGCTGAATCATTTGGTGTTCAACAATGTATTTGGCTGTTATGTTGTTTCTTTACAAGATTTCTTCCTACATCTGCACTATTTAACTTAATCGAATTTAACATATAAAGGCTCATTATCCTTCAGCTACGGAACAACAACACAGCTATGAGCAAACAAAGCTCTGAA
The DNA here is from genome assembly GCA_026259375.1 of Verasper variegatus. Lineage (NCBI taxonomy): Eukaryota > Metazoa > Chordata > Actinopteri > Pleuronectiformes > Pleuronectidae > Verasper > Verasper variegatus. Next base: position 18,396,117 of record CM048045.1, read on the forward strand.
ACAATGTGACAGAAATTATCACAGTCAAAGACTCAGTACAACCACCCTTAACACACAGGAACACTCAAAACTCCAGTTCACACCTTCTTGGTAAACAACAGCACTCCATAGCACCCATCATAATTACCTGTATCAGAGGCTGAGTGCTGCCATTTGTGGGAGGGTGTGTGTTGTGGGAAGGGGAAATGTGCATGTGTATGGGATGGGTGTTTAATGCAGATATAAGTGCTGGTTGTGAATGAGGAGCTTCATATCTAACACTCTGCTTCAGAGCAGTGTTGGGCTGGTGCTGTGGGGATGCGGGTTCCATCTTACCCAGCCCAGGTGAGGGGGAAGGTATGAGGGACACTGGGATGGGTGAGACTAATGCATTTTCAATGTGTAAAGGGGAGAGAGGGGAGACAGAGGGGGTAATTGGAAGAGTCTGTCCGGGAGAAAGAAAGATGTGATTAAGAGAAGAGGTGGTTGAAGGGTGAGGGGCAGTACAGGGGTAAGGATAGGAGGATTCAAAGTCAGTCACAGCTGTCATCACCTGGACTGTGGGATACTGTGAAGTAAATTGAAGGAAAAGAAAATGGAAGAAACAGAGGAAAATCAAATACTCGAAAGAATAATGTTCAAACAAATATAGGAGGAGGATAGGAGATACATTGTTTCAAGTCAATGCTGTTATTGATCTGTAATATAATGTAAGAAATTAGTACAAACAAAAAATACCTGGGGTTGGTGTGTTGGTGGTAGAGAGGTTGATATCTGCAAAGGTAAGAATTGTTGATTGACATTAGCCTGGGCCATTGGCTGTTGAGGGGGAAGTGCCTGGGTCAGCATACTGGGAGCAAACTGGCTGAGATTCTGCACATGGCCCTGTCCGTCTTGTCCATATATGCTCTGTCCAGCAGGAATATTCTACAGATGAAAAAGGAAGAGAAAAAGAGAGAAAAGTGGTCAAGTTATGGCAGGGCTTCCAATTTGACCTCTCCGTTTGGAAACCTGCATTTCCTGCTATTGATTCTAGAATAATTCATACTTTCCTGTCTCTAAGCAAAGTAACCCTCGGAGGGCTGGCGGATGCAGCAGCTTAAACCACTGTTATTGTTTTCATTACTGCTTACATTATCTCTCCATTGGCTCCTGTCCGAGGAAACTCCTGTTTATTGAGTTGTTCTTTTTTTTCCCTATTCAACCGCTGTTCACCAACACAGCTGCTTCCAATTCAGCGGCACCAAATCAAACCCAGGGACCATAATATGAGTAGGAGCAAATCTAATAACAGCACTGCCACAAATAGTGTTCCCTTGTTGAGGTGCAGTAATTTCTCTCCCTCCCCTAGTGAGTCTTACAAAATGCCACAGTGACAAAATGCATTGAGACAAAGGCATTCTACCTGATTCAAAAGAGCAGCGATGTAAAGATAGGGTTGAAACTGATGAAAAATTAAAACAGGGCAAGTCAGAGGAGGAGAAACAAACCTAAAACACAAAACTGGGGCACTGTGTATGCCACTAAGCTCTAATGCACCACTTCTAAACACACCTGTTGAGAAATATGTGCAGCCTGGCTATGCTGGGAAGAGGCAGGAAGGCTATGAGGAGTCACCATCTGAGTAGCCCCTCCATAGGTCTGTGAAGCAGCAGTGGGCTGTGCAGAATGGTACTGGCTCAAAGCTGGAGCAGACTGTTGGTGCAGGACATTGAGGGCCGAGTGTGCATAGCTCTGAGAGGCAGCATCAGGGGGACCTGCAGCAGGGTAACTCTGATGTGTGGCTGAAACCTGCACAGCTGATGATGCTGTGAGATGAGGGTGAGAGGCTGGGGTCTGAACATGTTGGACAGTAGACTGGGACACGTCCTGGCTTTGATGTGCAATTGCTGCGTGCATGGCTTTCTGCTGTAGAGCTGGGGTGTGCAATTGCTGCTGACTGGGATACTGATGACTTGGAGATTGGTGGATAGGCTGTTGTGCAATTTGTTGGTGTAGGGGATGCACAGTATCTTGGTTATGCTGGAATTGAGGTTGAATATAAGCCTGTCCAGCATTCTGTGTTTGTACGCTGGATTGAGTGTTTTGTGGTAAGGGCTGTTGGTGCTCTTGCTGAACGGGGATCTGTTGGTTGTAAAGTGCTGGTGTGGAGGAGCTCTGACAAGGTTGCTGACTTGGCAGTTTGACTGCAGCTTGGACATGCTGCAGTGTGTGTGCGGGATAACACTGGGCTGTGGCTGCAACAGCTGCGCCTACAGATGCAAGAGGCTGATGTGCTGGCAGGACGGCGGCTGCTGCTGCTGTAGTCTGTTGCTGAACTGGAGGTGGATATCCTGATGTAGACTGAGCCTGTTGTTGAGAGGGAGCCACACAGTTCTGACACTGTTTGTTGGACTTGCAAAGAAAAGGTTGAAGAGTTTGCTGCTGTTGCCGGTTGCTGTTGGTAGCCTGCTGCTTGATGGCTCTGTGCAACATGTTGTGGCACAGATGAGGCTGAAATAAGTGCTGCAGCTTGGGTCTGTTGTACAGTTGGAGGTGGATAGCCAGCAGCGTTGCCTGCATGCTGGATGTTGGCTAAACATTGACCGGCTGGAGCTGGTGTTGCAGCACTAGGTGGACCAGTATATGGAGCAGCAGGGTAACTGTGTCCAGGCTGGAGGTACTGCAGTGGTGTGGCCATTGTTGTGCTGGAAGAAGGCAGGCCTTGGACAGAATGTTGATTCTGTTGCACTGCAGAACTGGTCTAAGGAAAACAAAGTGGGGAAATTAGAGTTAACTAAAGAATTTTACAGGTCATGGATAAAAATCACAAAAGCTAATAATTGTGCCAATTGCATTTAGTCATACCAAATGCGAGTATAACGAGAGGATAAGGGATAAACACAAGTTAATGAAACATCTGTTACAACAATGAGCAGGCGGTGACAGGTGTGAGATAAAATAAGGACCCAAGGGAGGATTAGCAGAGTGACAGGAGGGAGATCAGACAGCCACCCCTTCTTCAACCAGAGGCCATCTATTCAAGGCAAGCTGAGGAGAAAGATTGCTGTAGCGTTCAGCCAGTAAAGCAGAAAGGGAAAAATATAAAAATCTAGAAAGGGATTTGTTAGGGTGAATCAGCAGAAATTGTGCCAGTTAGAGATTTTGCCACTGGCCTCCGACATGATCAAGCTTATGATTTCTAAGAAGACGGTCAGCTCTGGAGGCCTATGCAGGCAGCAAGACTCAGACAGTGGACAGGAGATCAGACCATCTCCATGCAGAATAGCGTTGTGCCTTCTACTGGCAGGGAAAAATCAGTTAAGCAGGTCTTGGGCTCCATATAGGAAACCAAAGTTGCTTGTCTGCTACTGTAACCTACCACTCCCACAGCCCCGGGAACTTGCTGCTCTCCGGCACTGAATCTAATCATGCTGTCCTGGAGGGGTTCTTGATCCGCAACTGAGCTGCCACCCAGGAGATGACTCTTCAGGCTGCTGCCTCCATCGCTGTGAGCAGGACTGTGTGCAGCTGAGGGGTGCAACAATGAGGCCTGGGTGGGTGTGGCGGGACAGGGGGCTGCTTTGCGGCCAGTTATATTGAACAGGCACTTCTGCAGCAGTGAGAAATCAGAGCAATCGCTGGAACCTTTTGGCCTACCATAACCAGGGGGGGTCATGGTTCCACCAGAGGACGGGTGGTGCCTTAAGTCACATGGACAGTGGTGTGCTGGCATGGCAAAAGAAGGGTGGCGGTGGCTTCCTTCTCGCGACTTCAAAAGAAGCAAAGAGAGGCAGGCCTGGCACATGTGGGTTTTATGCATTGCAAAATGGTGGTTGTGATGACTAGTTACACTCAGAAGGCTGCTGAGGTCAGAATGTCTGCGTCCACTTGGCACAGGTACTGCTGAGTTCTCACTGGCCTCTGATGTCGTTCTGATGCCAGTGTCACTCAGGCGACGATATTCAGAAAGTGACGACACAGGGGAGAGCTGCAGCAGAGGCAGAACACCCTGGGTGGGAAACCCGTCGCCAGCCTCTGAGTGAAGTTCAGAGGGGCTGAGTTCGGACTGGTTCTCTGGTACTGTGAAGCTGGGGCTGGGACTAATCGATCTCCGAGATTGACTGAAGGCATGCAGTTGAGCATTGTGGTTGGCCCTGCGTGTGTCAATAACAGGAGCACTTCCTCTCCGGGCTGCTGCTCCCAATCGAGTCCTGAGCTCTGGACTCAGTGCTCCCCCCCATATTTCACCCTTCTCACAGGAGTGAGGCCGATCTGTGAGAAAGGGGCTACTGCTCTGGAACTAATTGAGGAGCAACCCAAAAGCAAAACATATGTTACTCAAAACGAACAGATTATAAGAAAATTGAATTTGTTGTAATGATAAGATCAGGACAAACTAATTTGTTTGCAAGGATACATGAATGTAATGAAAGTGCTAATGAAGATTGATTCCTTAAAAATAAATGCATATGTGTGAATGTAGCACCCGTGTTCAGTATCAAGGCAAAGTGAACAGTCACTGCTTTGAAAAAACTGTGTATATTTAACTATATCTGATCATACATTGTCCACCTGGGTGTGTGCTCTTGATACAGACCTGCTGCGTTGCCATAGTAATAGGCTCCAGCAGGGACTGGTAGAGGACACTCTGCTGGCTGCTGTGGGAGTCTGAGTACACAGTGGAGCCCATGCCACTGTCAAGCGTGCGGTCTGCTGCAGAGACACACGCAAATCATGCACTCATAAAGTCAAAGATTGAATTTGTGTTTTAAGTGGAGGAGAGCAGAATCTCTTACATGTGACTGAAGTGGCACTGGCTGGTAGGTTACACAGCGCGTTGTGCTGGTCTGCATCTTGCTCATCTGGTTCCAGCATAGGGGGCTGTCCTACATGTGCAGCCCCAGCTGAGATGCCCTGAGACGGAGTCATCTGGACCCTGTGTCCTCCTTCACCCTGATCCACTGCAACTGCAGCAGACACTGTTCTCTCTCTTCTCCATTTGATCAGTGCCACGCGATCCCTGATCGACTTTCCCACAGTCTTAGCATCACTCTCGTGGAAGAAGCCAGCCTCCACCTGACAAAGAAAAGGAAAGAGCATGACTTCCAGGGTATTTTTAGCACGGAGCATGCAAGAGAAAAGATGATGCATTAAAAATGGGAGCGTGTAAGGGAGAAAGAGCAAGAAAAGGGGATCAGAGTCATGGGGAACTGGTCCCTCTGTCAGCGGTTAGTTCATTGTTTAGAACTGATACATCTGCAAATAAAAAAAAGCATTGATTGAAAACTACATTATAAGTTTGATTAGGCTTCATTAGCAATAAAGCAATAATGAATGACCAGGAGATGCACCGTCATCATTAGTGAAATATTACATCTCCGAGGTTGCCTGTGTGAAGAGACATGACTCATTAGAGTGGATGAAGAGTGACGTGACATAGAAGCTTGCTGGCCATACAATCTCTTTGTGCTATTTATCCATATGTCTGCCCACATCCCCACGGAACTTGTTATAGAGAGGCCTCAATGTTTTATTTTTCTGGCTTTACAGCCTGGTCGGCACAACACAGACAAATTGAAGAAAGGATCAGACAACAAAGAGGGGATGACATGTGGGAGAGGGAAAGTGTCAGAACGAAAAGAAAAATATTGGTTGGAAATGTAATAAGAGAAAACCAGGTTATGTCATGGACTGGATTAGTTGGTTGAGGAATAAACAAAATGCTCTTTTTTATATCATCTGAGACAGACGACACTAAAGCAACAGTTGGGCAGACCTCTGTCTAAAGCTCGGTCTTTCCACTTCAGGATACTTTCATGGCATCATCACCAGAGAACAAAAATGTAAATGAAAGGAAAAAATGAAATACCAATCACTGTATTCCCATAATAGCAGAGTAAGTTATCACCAGTGAACTGCAATCCCCAATGATGAGATATAAGCACTGATAACAGCTACAGAACAATGTGCCACAAAGACCTGCAAACTTTACATCCTGCATTAATAAACATGAGTAAAAACTTATTTATTGTTAAAAGGCAAAGTATGCAAAATATTTGGAGCAGAATCAGATTATCTAGATGACAGTCAAATATTTTAGGCAATGTAAAACAAAGAAATATATAAGACAAGTAAGGGAATTTCAAATCAAAATTTATTATGTATGAAAAATGATTCACTTACCATTTCTTGTGCCACGACCTCAGGGACCTCCTTTTCCAAATCAAACGCGAACTCGATGGCTCCAGTCTCCTTGTACTTCCCTTTTAACTTCTTGTGGTCCTCCACCCACAGTTTGAGGGCTATTGAGGCCTTTTTCCCATCGTCCTCCTCAGCCAGCTCGACCCTCACACCTGTGTCCTCAGCAAAGAAAGCATGGTTCAACAAGTCCTTGATGGTGTACCTGGGAGAAAGAACAGTGGAGCTAAGATTCTGGTACAAACATGTATTTCGCACACTGCAGCCACTGATCTGTAATGTTGAGGGTTTGCCGATGGCCTCAGCATCGGTATACGAGCAGTTTGCCATGGTACAAGAATTCAGGTATGTCAAAAGTGAAAGGACATCTTGGCCTGGTTGAGCACAGTAATTATACATACATGGTCACTGCCAGGACAAAGTCCCTGACTGAACCCAATCATGCTTTAAAAAGAGCCACTGGAAGCTAATTGAGGGTTATTTTTCCCCATCTGAACACAAACTCATTATGTAACAGAATTGGGAGACACCCTGCAGATATAGAGGGAGACCGCAGTGCTGCTGAGAGCCAAACTGTCAGCACCACAGAAATAAGCAGCGAGAGAGAAAGAAGGCACAATAATGAGAGGGTTTTTTATGGGCCCCTGTTTGGTGACACAGGACAACGATGTGGACATTCACTCACCGCTCCTCTTTCTTTTGGCAGATACACTCCCCAATAATCTCCTTGATTTCAGGATCCATGACCTTGTTGTAGCTGGCTGGCTTCACTCCCTGAGAAAGAGCAAATGTAAACAAAAGGCTGAGGACATGCCTTGAAATGATACTGGTCTGGATGAAAAATATTGGGGAAAAACAAAGGAAAGTGCAGTGTGTGTGTGCGTGCGTGCGCGCTTGTCGACCTTGACAAAGTGTTGCAGCAGTACTCAGCTTGCATCCAAGCAATGGAATACAAAAACTCCAAAAAACATCACAAGAAATCTGTCAAACTGCTCCTGCAGCACAGTCAATTCATGGAGGACTCAATGCATTTACTAAATTATGGCTGAATGCACAATCTCCATTCAAATTTCCAGACAGTCTTGCTGAGTTTATAAAGAAGTTGCAGACAGGTAGGATCACCCATCTCCTACTATTCCTTTAGTCAGAAGAAGCAGCTGTCTTGAGTCTTCCCTGGTTCCTGAAGTTACTTTTGTTGTAAACTAATAATTAGAACACAGCTGGAGTAAGGTTCTATGGTATTTTGACTGTTCGGAACATCCTCAGCACATGGATGGATAGTGACCAAGTCAATTAAACTGTTTTTTGGATATTTTTCTTTTCCACTGTGAAAGGGTTTAATACTTGGTTAGAATGTCACTTTTAAAATGTTTTAATTTTATATGACACTAATTTCTTTTAGTCCAGTGCTCTATCCTTCTGTCGGAAAGCCTGGTTTTGTTACAGGCACATCTTACCCTGTTTTCACATTCTCCCTATACTGCATCATTATGTGTGGTGTTGACATAACTTGTGAGATTATTCATTCTTTCTGCACCCAGGTAATCTATGTATTGTATATGCATACTCCAGATTAACATTCCAACCAATTATGCAGCTGCATCCTGTATGTACTCAGGGAATATATAAAGCTATCATGTTTTGTCTTTGATCAATCTCCTATTAATATCCTGCAGTGGTCTCTGCAGGGCACTCTGATATGCATATGGTAACAATCCAGAGAACAGTATCTAGGGCAATATGGGCATGGAGGCCTTTGCTTCTTTAACAGCCGGTGAAAGAGTCATCTCTCAGATTCCAACACTGCCAAGTCTCAAGAGTGGAAAATCAATAACGTTCATCAAATCAGGAAGTCTATCATGACTTTAGACACCACCTAATCTAAAAACAGTTTGCAGTGTGCTTTGCTAGCAGAGGCACGCTCATTGAAATGGAATACAGCCTTTAGGCTTCATCTAAAAAACAAAGGAGATTTGGACTCCCTCTGTGACTCCATATGGCTCATTAGATTCTTCACCCAAGAAATTCAAGGCTGAGGATCCATGGCTGAAACAAACAGAGCAGTTCTCGTACTCCAAAAGAAAGCTGCGTCCCTTCAATTAAAAACACCCTGGGCATTCTATGTGGTGAAGCAGAAAAAACATCCCTGTCCTTTCTCTGCTCCATTTTACTGGTTAATTTAGCTATTGATGTATAAATGCTTGTGTCATTTAAATTATTAATGTGCTGGGTTATAAATGTAAATAATGTGTGAAAAGCTAATGCGCACAGACTGCAGGTCCTGTCCTATATCAAATTTTTATATATATGAAATATATGAAATTTGCACATTATCGGGACTCACACTTGTGACTTTGCGGTAAATCTGAGCAGCATTCTGACACTCGGAGTAGGGGTATTCTGAGGTGGCCATCTCAAGCATACACATGCCAAAGGCATAGACATCCACAGCCTCATCATAATGCTCCTCATACATCTCTGGAGCCATGAACTCAGGAGTGCCTAAAAAAAAGAGAGAACAGCCAATGCATATGTCACTTCTTAGTTTATCATTTTACCTGAATCTGCAAAGTTACATTTCGAGGTCTCTTACCTATGACACTCTTTGCAAATGATGCTGCCTTGAGTGTTGCCAGTCCTAAATCCCCTATCTTGACAGAGCCCGTAGGGCCAGTGATAAAGATGTTCTCACATTTGAGGTCCCTATGGATGATGGGTGGGGTCCTGGTGTGAAGAAAGTAGAGGCCTTTCAGGATCTGTCTGCACCAGCTCCTCAGCACCTTGGGCTTCATTACCTTGAAACGCTTTAGATAGCTGCAGGAAGGAGAGGGAGAACAGGTGACCTCACAATCATGAGTTACAAAGTACATTCAAAACACAAAAGACATTTCTTAATTTACTTCAAGTAACAAATAGTTGAATTTGTGATGATGTCTTTCTATTTTTTGGTCAGGAGTTCTCTTCACAGTATTTGCCTGGATAAGGTACTCACGTTTTTAGCGTCCCTGACGTCATGAGCTCTGTAACTAGAACAATGCACTTCTTCCCTTTTAGGGGCGACTCCCAGAAGTCATAGAAACGGACAATGTTGGGATGCTGAAGACCCTTCAACATCTCCGCTTCCTCCTTAAAGCGCTGACGCTCCATTTTTGTCAGCTTACGATCCTAGAGGAAAGACGACAGATGCAGCAAAAAGAAATAATGAATGTGAAACTCTAACCATAGATACTTATAGTTCTATATTACTTCACAAGAAAAGGCTGTATCATTGCAGGCACTTTCATACACAAATTAAATTCATACATCCAGTGGGAACGAGTGAGTGAGTGAGTGGTTTAGCATTTGCTTCAGTCTTTGAGCCATATGCTGCACATCTCTAATTGGACCATATGTATATCAGAGATGATTAAAAGTCAACACTTCATGTGTGTGTGGGAAGAATCCAGATCAGTGGCTTTCTCAGGCAGGTAACAAGACTTAAATATCTTGCATGGATCAAACATGGAGGCTGTGAGACACAGAATGGTGACAAACCACAGCTACAATGACTCCAGGGGGAAAAGGAGCCCACAAATTAACATGGTCACACCCACAACACACTGCAGCTAAAGGTTGTATGTCATTGATCTTTTTCATCTTTCTGCTTCACTTGCTTGCTCACGCTCATCCACTACCTTTTGCTCACCCCGCCCCCTCTTATCTGCAATCTGTCTCCCTCTCTGCACCCCTAACGCCAACCACTCCCTTCTCCATCACTAAACATCCCACGCATACACATTCAGTAAGCGCTCCCTATCCCCGAATACCTTCCCTCAGCGATTCTCTGTTAGGCTGCTTCTCACACTGAGCGCACCTTGCTCTAGGTGATGCCAAGGGTTTCTTTTCTGCAATTTCCCTTTTTTAAGCCACCACAGCAACAAAAATAGACAACAGATGCGTACATTCAGTACTGAGCATGGACCTAAAAGCCTGCCCCACCCCTTACCGATGCAGACTTCACGGACGGTGGAATGCAACGAATACAACCAAGTGGTTTCTAATCTATTCAATTATTCAACCACAGAGAACTGCCTGTGAGAGGAAATAGTAGAGCAAAAATTTGCCTGGATAACCTAAAACTTATCAATGTAGCAAGACACGCTGTGTGATGCAATGTGTTGAAGAGTGGAGTGATAGGATGATGAAGCATGGTGTGCGTGTGTCATATCAGGTTCTGTGTGCAAGTGTGTGGGGGGTGGGGATTTTCACCACACTCTTCTGAAGTCCCATGAATAATTCAGCTCTGCAGAGAACCCTTTTTACTGAGGCAAACGGAGCAGTGCAAGGGCTGGGGCCGCCCAACTTAGGTTATCCCCAAGTGTTCCTTGCTGCGCAGAAGCAGCATATGCACGGAAGTCTACCTGAAACCCTGGTCTAGAAAGAGAGACAGCGAGGAATGAGACAGACAGCTCAAAGCTAATTTGAACCCTGGAGCGATGCAGCTTTCTTGCCTTGAGGCTATATTCTCCTCTCATTTCAACAGTTTTTCTTTCTTGTTTCACCTCCTCCCATCATTTCTTCTCTGATCTTTAAAGAATCCTGCTCCTAAATAACCCCCATGAGCCCACCTCAGAGTGTTCCCCCAAGTCCCAAACACACTCGCCCCCCCCACACACACACACACACAAACTCCCACTCCCAATTCGGTGTTCCCTCTCAGCAGACATGGGGGCTTCTGCATAATTCAGAAGTCACATGTAGACTCAGAGGTGTTGCACACAGCATGGTGAGATACACAGACAGATATACATGCATATTGAGACACTTGGAAGAAAGACACCACCAAAAAGACATGCACACAGACCAGACAAAGCATAAGACAGAAGCATCAATATACAAGACCTGTTAACTGTGTCATAGTTATGGTAAGAAATTTGAGCTCTTAAGAAGGGTGACTCAATATTACATTATATTTGAAATCACAACGTTGCTTCGAACAGACCCTCTAGTGTCTGTGTGGATGTATATCTTCAGCATCTTATCAAGACTCAGCTGGCTACAGAGTGTGGAGCCGCCCAGGCGAGGTTAAACACACAGAGAGAAAGCCATACTGGGCAGCAGGAACAGGAAAATTGATTGTGACACGAGCAGGAAGCAATCTATAAAGCCAAGCTTCACACTGCTGCCACCCACTACATCTGTGTGCTGAACTCTATTAGTTCCCCGGCTCTGGTGGCTCATACATCAGCAAAGATACATCAGGATGAGATACAGTGGGCCTCTGGAGGGGACCAGGTAACAGATTAAAACATTAGTCCTGGGAACGTCACTGGCTAATATACCATGCAATTGCAAAATTATGTGTTGAAATCAAGTTCCTGACCAAATGTCACATGTCATTTCCAAGAAGAAAGCACCTTCAGTGTGGAGTAATGGCTGTGAGTTCAGCTACTTTAACTGAGTATCTAAGGCTAGAGACAAAAACGCTGCAGAAGTCACAGTTCCCAGTTAGAGGAACTGGATGTACACGTACTAAAAGGCTCTAGGTGTTCCACTTTCAACATGTAAAATAATCAGCAATGGCTCAACCACGGCTTTAGTTTGACTTTTGTATCACTGCAGGTACACTGGAGTACTGGCACCATATGTGTTTTCTTAATCAGTATGATTCATCCTCATGTCTACTTTTAAGTACCTGTTTATTAGGGCTACACATTTTCCTTCTATAAGAACAACATACAGGATATAGAAACCACCATGCTATAGTCGGATGTTTAAATACATTGATGGCTTATATTGTAAGTGTGATGTGGCCTTGGTAAACAAAAAAAGCTGTGTAATGTCAACATCACTTATCAAGCTTGTAATTATTATACTTATTTACCTGTCAAAGTCATAGAGAGTAGAGTAAACACATGCCGTGCAATACAAATATGTAAAATCAACGAGAGCCCTTCATGTGAAATCAGTTCTGGAGGATTCTGCTATTCAACACACTACAAGTACTGAGCTAACAGTGAAAAGATCTGTAAGCGTGTCAAAGGATTGAACAGTATTTGGAAATTTCTGCCATGAACAGAAGCATAAAAACAAAAACAAGTTGTTGAGCTCCAACGACATCACTAAAACTAATGGTGTGTAGTGCAGGTATAATTGTGTGTTGACAGGTGAGTCAAAACATTCAAAAGGATGCAGCAACATTTTCATGGCGTGACTGCACCTTAAATTTCATAAAAGAAATATAGTGTGTCAAATATGGAGGCTATAACAGGATTACTGTTTACAACTGATTATCCAGTAATGCAATCAAATGGCTCCTAGTTGGGAGATGGCTGTCGAGGCACTTTCTATTAAATTTGTTTATCATAATAAAACTTTAGGGGTTTGCAGAAGCCAAATGTCTGAAAGTTTTTATTTTGAACATTTGATTCTGAGCTGATACTTAATGATCTTCTGGAAAAAAAGTGAAGCAAAAACAAAATTAAACAATATTTTGTGCTAATGTGCCCTCATTAGTTGTAAGGTTCTCCCTTTTTCAACAAATATGGGCAATGTTTTCGTGTTTTCTGGTGCCACCGTTCATAAATGGTCAATTACCAGGCCTCACACAAGAAAATGTGGGGGACTGGATCATTATTTTCAACCTCTGAAAACATTCACTCTTGGCGTACATATACTAGTGTTGCTAGTTCCACAAAGTAGAAAGTCTAGTTGTTGTGTGGTAGTTGAACACTCACACTTTGTAGCTGTGTTAACATTGATAAGGATGCCACATTTGAGTGTCATGACAAAAGTTTCTGATTTGAAACGCAGCAACAAAAGATAAAAGGGCTTATCTGATCTAGTAAGAAATCTTAGGATCATGATGGTTTTTGTACTTTGGCCCAAATCAATCTATAAAAGTTGCCCTCTTAACCCATTTTCAGACATGAACTTGGATTGTCACAACACAGCAGGAGATTATTCGAGTCAGCTGGTTTCTACCACAGGAAAATCTCCATAGCGTTCCAGTGAGTGGTATTGTTGAGTAGAGAATTCAGGAGGTAGGACATACTGTATAAATTACCCTGCAGAGATCACACGTTTTTATTTACAGCACATCAACACTGATGTAAAGGCCCTAATCGCCAAAAGCTCTCGAATCTTGTTGTCTTTCCAAGTTGACATCTTCTTCAGGTCTATGACACCTCTTTTTCATCCTGAGATGTGTTCTTTATGTTGTAGTTTTGCGTGCGTCACGTTTTAGAAAGGTCTCACATGCCCACTCACTCACTGTATTCTCACATTCTCCAGAGCTTTTACTAGTCAATAAACCCTCTGAATAATTTCAGTAGATTATGCAGAGTGCAGGGCATGTCAGAAAGAAGCATTAGTGGCAACGATTAAAAAAGAAGGTGGAAGACAGACACCATCCAGTGAGTGAGGTACAAAAAGCTTTGAACCATTGAGATCCATAGCCAGGGAACTAAATACATTAGGAATGTAACAGGTTTCCATATTAGCCCTAATTATGGGAGCTAAATTACACTCCAGCTTGGGTTAGTCTTTCTCCACAGAATTGGGTTCCTAATCACAATTTCTTCTTTCCCTAATTATCTCAGCCTCATCTTGATCCTTCCTTTTCAAGAAGCAGATTGGCAACATTTGGATTTATTAACAATAGTGTGACAGGGATTTATATTCAAACAACATTTCAACAGCTTCTACTATAAAACCTAGACAGCTAAACCCAACTCAATAAGTCCTTACAACATTTGGCTAAGGAGATTAAGAAAGAAAATATTTCACCTCAGGATGTACTTGGAAAAAACTAAACAACTAAAACTACACTAATCATAATCAGGGTTGGTAAAGCTGGACACACACAAAAACCACAGAGCAGAGGTTTTAATATAGCTTTTTTAACACTGCGATGATGCAGTACAGTGATAATTAGAATGATAAGATTACTTTATTAATCTATGCAGGCCAGAGTGCTACAGACATCTTCACTACTGCATCTTATTTAGACATTTCAGCATGCAGGAGGTTTAAACTCTGGTTGCCATGCTGAAGAAGGTATGCTAATTTCCTTGGCCACCGTGCCACCCTCTGCACCCATCCTTTATAACAGATGAATATTGCAGTGCTTCTGCTGCTGTAACAGAAGCTGGTGCAGGGCAAGCCGTGAGCCAGCAGTCTGCCTGAAGCTGAGCTGTGTCCCATCAGTCAAGACTGCAGGAAGCTTTGGCCAGCATCTGTACCTGGGTACTCTGTTAACTCTGTTTCTGTCATACATCCACTCTTAACACACGAGCTGTGCTTCCAGGCACATTGGCACTCATGGAAGCGCATAAAACATTTTACACGAGGAAAAGGAATTCGTAGAGAGATGTTCTGATAGCATCAGAAATACCTCCGATACTGCTGAAAATGCCAGAACAGGCATTGGTGAGTATATGAATCTATGTACCGATCCGATACCACATCTTGAAATTATATCAGTTTCATCACTTCTTCTCTGTCACTCAGAAACAGCAGTTGCACTTTACTGGCAAGTAATGTTTTTAGAGTGGAGAAGAGGAAACGTTCTTAAAGTGTGGCGTAGGCCAAAGCTAGCTAGAATGTTAGGCATTTGCCAATATTTCGGACGGGGAAGTCCCACAAGTACAACACCACCATGTACTAGACTTGTGATTTGAGGAGTGGCACAGGAGTTGCCAGTTACAACACAAGCAATCTCATAAAGCATCTGAAGAGCCATCGCACAAAGGCGCACGGGGAGTTCACCAAGGCGAAGAGAAAAACAGTACGAAATACAGCAGCAAACTTTGGAAACCACCTTCAAATGCTGCGGTCGATTCAACCAAGACAGCGCCTAAGCAAGAGAGATAACGAACAAACTTGTCAGGTTCATTGCTCTGTATTCATAGATATATTTATTTGTGTTCATTTCAGTTACGACGGTCAAACTAGATGATAATATAAATTCTATGGCATTCACTGTGTATTTGTTAGTTAAAAGGTATAACCTGGGCAAGGCCATACAACAGTGACAGATACAATCTTACTTCCATACAGGGTTGGTAGAATACAGTTGTTAAAATATGTAATCTTTAAATGCAGGAATTTGATCAGTAAGTCGAGGTAACAGAAAAATTGTATCGTAACATCTCTAAATGCGTCACCCAGCCTTGTCAAGGAAGAGTCTAAAAGACAAACACGATGACATGCCACTGATATATTGTGATAGTAGGAAAGTCATTAAGTTAAAATCAGCCTATGACCAAGACTTTGTTGTCTGGGTGGGTGTAAGCCAAGAAAAACAAATGAGACGAGATTAAAGAGACACTATGTGGAGGAGATGTATGACAGACACTACCACAACACCCTTTACTTATAAAGGGGTCAAAAACAAAGCATTATGTCACTGCTGCACTTCTGACTGAAATGAACTTAAGTGGCCCATAGTGAAAGCCACTTGTGTTTGTTGCAAGTCTACGAGTGTGTCTGACAGATTGTGACCAGGAGCTAGCCAATGTGGATTAGTACAAACAAACCTCTTATAAACCTCTTTCCTGTCACAGACTAAATGCGTTGGCTGACAAACAGCTCTTTGACACGCGGACAAAGACACAAAAATTGCTGATTACACACTTGACTCCTCAAAAGACTAAAGCTGGTTATGTAATTACAATGGCAACTACCGACTGACCACATCTTTAATTTCACCTGATCGATCCCGATATTTAGTTTAAAGAGTCACATGCTTATTTGTAAATAAATATCTGGCAAAATTACATTCCATCTTTTCTATTTGTTTTACTAGTCTGCACTGTAGCTAAGCAGCTCTCTCCTCCTGCGAACAGAAAGGTAAACTCATCTAATGGCAATGTTAACATGCTAACCTGAATTTAAAAAGGTTATAAGATTGTGTAAGCACATGGAGATCAGTGTTAATAGATTCATTTGATGGTCACATGTCTATTAATATTGATGATGAATGTGAATAGCATGTATTCTATGTTGTGAAACTCTACAGTCAGTATTTCACTGTTAGTCTTTTTTCATTTATAATCAACAAGGCTTCATAGTGGACAAGAAGCAGCTGTAACCAGTGTGACCAGCAGAATCTGAGGCACAACAGCTGGTGGTTACTTCTTTAATACAAACACTCAACATCCAGGCTTAATGGTAACACACAGATATTCAGACACATTGTAAAAATCACACCAGCTACAAATAGCTGTGGTGCTATGATACCCTGGGTGGCAATTTCACCCATCTGTTCGGAACCATTTTGCTCAATGCCCATGTAAATGACTACAGCCTAATGACGCCAGCTTGTACTGGTGCAAGCCAGAAAACCAGGGTAAGTAAGGTGAGCGGTTGGTCTGGCACGTGTGACCCTTTCCCAGGATCACAGATTATGAGCTGAGACGAGGCAGAAGAGAGAAGAGTGGTGAGCTGGGTAGAGATGTACTGAGTTCAAATGGGTGGCATTGCCAGTCCCTCCCCTCCCTTGATCATTTTATCAGCTGCTGCAGTGTGGGGGCACAGAGCCAGAGGGCCAGACTTTATTCAGCATCATTTTCTGACCCAGACTAAACACCACGCAGGCAAAACACAGACATGGAGTTGCTGAAAGCAGCCTTGTTTCTTAATTTATGTGGGGCCTTTACCAAAACCGATCATGGTCATCAATAATAAAACTAATTCAAGAATGCTGCATTTGATTCATCACTGCCATCTTTTTACGGCCATGGTACTTCAAAGAAACTTAACAGTAAAATCCATACGAACATGATGTCATAAATTTGTCAGGTATCATGGAAGTCAGGACAACTTAT
This sequence comes from Verasper variegatus, assembly GCA_026259375.1. Lineage (NCBI taxonomy): Eukaryota > Metazoa > Chordata > Actinopteri > Pleuronectiformes > Pleuronectidae > Verasper > Verasper variegatus. Next base: position 18,413,084 of record CM048045.1, read on the forward strand.
GCAGAAGGATCCAGAGAAAGAGTAGTGGTGTTACATACAATTGGTTCCCTGTTAAATGGTGACAAAAGTAATGTGTATGCTCCATTGGGCACATGCTTTGCATATACAAGCTGTAAACCCATCTGTCACATATACACAAAATAGCCAGACTAGCAATACAATTAACCTTTCTCTCCATTATTTTTCATTAAAGACCTCTTAATGCAAGTCAATCCACTGCAAAATCACTACTCTCTAGCATGGCACTTAGTAGAGTGCATTCTGCGGTACCCTTAAATTCCACCGCACCAACTTGCACACGGTTATCAATATCAGATCCATAAAGGATTCCCTGGGAAATCTGTGAAAATGTTTTTTTTAATTTTTGAAATGCCACTGCAGTGTTTAAAGAAAGGAAAAACAAAATGACTGGATCTGCCACAAAACTGAATTGGTTCTTCCCTGATCCAGTCGGAATCCTTCTACCAAGGTTTGTGAAAAAGCAGTTCAGTAGTTTCTGTGTAATCCAGCTAACAACGGAACAAACTAACCAACTGACAAGCTGAAAACAAAACCTCCTTGGTGGAAGTAATAACAGCCTCCAAAATGCCCACAAGGTTGCATCAGCTGCTCCCTGATGCTGAATGAATGATGAAAACAGTGAGCTTCAAAGAGTCAGGATTTATTGAGAGGCTACTCAGGATTCTTAACTTTAAGGTATTTGTAGTAAACAATTAATTAGGTCACACCTTTGCTTCATAATAAGCCAGAGAAAAATTTTGCAAGCACACAAACAATGAAAATCCCTAGAGGGATAAAGGATATTAAAAATATACAGATATGGCAGCTACACAAACCTCACTGTTTCAGAGAAACAACACAAACTATTCAAAGCACTGCCCAACAGTTGTTGCATGTAAGGAGCTTTAGGTTTGAAATCAGCTGTCAAAATGTTAGCAACCATTGCAGAGATTAAAAACTAAGTGCTACAGTGTGGCCATTTGTTCTTCATTCATTGTTTTACAGTAAATAGCTTAGTGATGCAGAGGTCAGGTAGAGTGTGTTGTCTGAAAAGTAACCCTTGTCATCAAACCACAGAGCCTAAGCAGGAGGTTTTAACAGGATACAGAAGTGTTCCACATTGGTTCATAATAAATAACCTCCTTAAATTCCAAAAGGGATTACAGGGTCTAATGAGCTGTTGTGACACTTCCTATTGCTGGGGGAAGGACGGGGGAGGTCAAAGGCCATTTAGCTAAAATCAGTTCAAGGTTAGACTACAGGAGTGGAGGTGTGATGTAGGTGTGCTCTGGTGGCTCCTAGCTAAATACTGGTAAGTTCAAGGAAAACGTTGGGGCACATATTGCTAAATTTCACACACTGACCACCTCTTAACGGTTAGCAGTATGTGTCAGCTTTAATAAAACCCTGATATCCGCGTTTTAAGTCAAAATGAAGCAGTACACATGGACACAAAAGGCCAGATGATGGAATCGCTATTTTAGACAAAACAAGCGGAAAAATCCTAAATTCACTGACATTTAATGGACTAAACACAATCAATCACGTTAGTTGCATACCTACTGCCAAGGAGAAAAGTCCCAACTATGAAAAACGCGTGCCAAATTCAGCCAAAAGTGCAGTGGAAAAGAGGAACAGCAGATCCTTACCAAAACCCACTGAAACATAGATCTAGAATTAGCTTCTCACTATTACAAACAAACTGTGGCCTTTAAAGTGATAGAACAACATGTGACAAGCATAATGAGCTTCACCAAACAGATACTGCAACACTGCTTTGTATAAGCCTTTCTTAGTCCACCACTGTTTTTCCAAATTCTTTCAGTGAAATATATTAAGTGTCTTTTTCATCAAAATTAGAGGGTATATGCAGGTTTTTAAATGCAGGTAAACCCGCTAAAAAGGCAATTTTCCCAAGTTCCCTCAAGTTTCCTATCGTTTCTTTCCCACTGGGGAGTCATGTTCGATGTCACGAACACGCCAAAAAAGCCTGTTGCGTATTGTTCCTAAGATTTAGCAATCAATAATGGTATTAATCCATATATTAGCATCAGCATTTAGTCAAAATGAAGGAGAAATTAGCGTGTTCACCCAGGTGTCATGTAAGAAACACGTTTTACTGCAAAGTCATTTCACCTGAGTGTGAATGTCGATTGTTACCATTCACATTGTACACAAAAGCCAGATGTAAGTGGATTAATTGACCACGCAAGCATTACAAGCATTCTCAATACTGTAAATTCTCTGATAAATCTTTGATAACAAGCTAAATCTTGAGCTTTTCCCCGCTTGCTAACACTTATTCTTGAGCCACTTTAACTTTAAAAGTTCCACATGCGTGTTTTCTAAATGGCCTTTTGCTAAACATTAATGCATATACACTCTGGCCACACATAAGGCAATCTAATTTGATCCAGTATACCAGCTCAGTCACACATTAGTATATAACAACATACTTAATAGTGCGATTGTTGTTAGTGGTGGTGTTTTAATGGAATGCATTATATTGACATGTGTATCTCATATTCTTTCCCTCTCGTGTTGTAAATGGGATGGGCAAACAATAAAGATACCTCTCAATGTAATGCACTGCAGTTCAGCTCTACTGCAAACTACAAATTAAATGATAAACAGTTAAAGTACCTCAGTGTGAATTCAATCTGAACATCATCAGGCTTCATGGCTTTGCTGATGTATTTGATCATGTTAGGTTTTACATGTGGGCCTAATAAATGACCCACAAACCATAAATCAGCTCAGGGTGAAAAGTAAACAGATTTTATTTCCCAATATCTTTTTAAAGACAGAATTAAAACTATGGTTTCCGACTAAGCCAGGCTATACTTTTCTGTAAGCTCCATTTTACCAGATGTTTCATTCAGCCCATTATTCAAATTAGTTTTGTTACACATCTTATCACTTTAAACAACACTGGCTGATGACTGTCTCCCATGAATTGGTTGTGCATTTCCTTAAATCAGCCTCTAAACAACAAGCCTGTTGGAAGTATTCCACAGACCACACTGCTGTGGCTCTAACAGGCTTATCCTTCATCCCTCTGGGTCCTCAGTTGGCTGAGTGACACAGGAGCTGAAGCATGCCTGAAGATGGGACCCGCTGATAAGGCACTGCTATATACAGCCACTGGCTCTGGCCTTGCTTCCCTGGGCCTCCTAGAGGCAAATGGGCTGTAACCAATGGCCCACTTGGGCTTCTCCAACATTTTCTTTTTTCCATCTGAGCAGTCAAAAGTGGTTTGTTGTTGTTGTGTGATGAGTTGCCCTTTACATGTTAAGCCAAAGAGGCAGCCACAAGCTCAATTGAATCTACTGTTACAGAAAAATCCAATGTTCAGAGCCAAGACATTAAAGTAGTGACTTATTGTGTAATTTGTTAGGTTTGCTTGGTTCAGGAGTGCCCACTTCTCCAGCAAACACCCAGAGACAGGCAGCTTCATATCAAGGCCCGGGTATAATTGTCAGCTCTGCAATCACAAGCTAAGAACCAGATTTAATCTACAGAACAACACTATCTCTGCCAAATACCACAGAGAAGTCTGCACAAAACCAGAAGTAAACTCTGTATCTGTGACCATGCACACCGAATTCAACACTGAGATAAACATCTATACACAAAGCCACAACTGGCAGAAACAGGAAGTTTCCAAAGTTTAAAAAATAAATTCCACAATGGCATTGACCGAATGAGACAAGGCCAACAGAAACACGAGTTGTGTTTCTTCTTGACAATGAAAAACTCACAACAGGCATCTTTGTCTCAGATTAACATCCCTTGCCTGAGCCAGGGCCATCTGTGTTATGCTAGCAGCCTGGCAAAGAAACAGGGATGTGGGGGAGATGGGTATGGGAGGAAAGGGGCAGTGTTATGAGACAGCAAGGGCAGTGGAGAAGGAGGAATAAACATGGAACCAGATTAAAATTTCTAGGCAAGAAAGGCATGTGACCACTTGAAGCAGGGAAAACAGTGGAAAATCACAGTCATATCTCTTTTGACCCGGATAATACAAAGCTCATCTGTCTTCTCTAATTTTCTAACCACACTTTACTGAGTGATGCACGGCTGTCATTAACTTACATGCAACACTGAAGAGTAAACATGCATAATAAAAATTACAGACGTCATTTATTTTAATTAAGTTTAAATTAACTCACACATCAGTGTTTCTGCAAACTCATTTATAGACTCTAGCTCAGACAGCTTTTCTGTGAAAGAAAAGTTGTGGAATTCACTTGAACTTTATTGCGAGCTTCACTACGCAGGGGGTTACTAATTCCTGGTTGACTCACCAACAAATCTGTACTCATGTCCAATTTCCTGTAGCCATTTTAATAACTGTGATTTATTGTAACTTACTGTACTCAATGTACGTTCTTATCTCACTATTTCAGTTGACTTTATATTTTGTTGCAAATTAGCATCTGCTGAAAACACTGTGATACTTACATTTGGATATAAGTAGCAAATCTATTATGATAAAAATCCACCAAGGGGATTTGCTACTCTGATTGGTTTATTGCATATTACGCCCAAAATACACCAATTATGTTTTAGCAACATTTTTCCACCATTCGACTAGGAAAGGTTTATTTGGACAAGCTCTAAATGTGATTAGTCAAAACAGAGCCCCCCCCCTCCCCGTGTCTGACCTAAATCTGCACAACCCTAATGACAGTTTGAATGAGAACTCCTCATCATTAACTGGTTAAATAGTTTATCTTTATAGAGGCAGGATTAATCAACATGAGATCAGGGTTCTCATCATTTTACAGATTGTCCACCTCATTGACTCAATCACAGTCTCAACCAGTGGTTCTGATCTGCTCAGTAAGCTGATGACCCAAGATGAGCTCTCATGTAACTAATTGATCAGCTCAGCACAACATTAACCGTATTGTAGAAGTAGACCATCAGGTCAAAGCTTCAAAACTTTGCATGAGAGAGCACCTAGATGAGACACCATGGCTATGAGGAAGACCCATTTGTATGGCGATCAACAGGGATTAGTGATTGACCACTGGAGGAGTTTCAATGTGTCCCTGGGAAAAAATTAAATGCAGTAAATTGTCTCCGGTTCCACGTCCGAATTGCAGCTCAGTGTTGTCAAGTTGAGGCAGGAGATGTGGGATTGCTCACTGCTCCAATCAGTCAGAATGACACCATCATCCAAACGAAGTCACGGTGTGTTCCTCAGTGCTACTGTAGCTCTACTCTTGTCTATCCAATGGCATGTTATCTTTTCAGTTCCTTTCAGCGATATGAGTCACTGCATTGTTAAACTAAACAGGTCTGGTTCTTTTCCGTGCATCAAGGACTCTGCATTATTTGGTCTCTCAGGTTACTGACGCAGCATGTTTTCAAGATCCGAAGCAAAGTATTCACAGAGGCCACAAGACCGCCACACGCTTCCCAGCAGGCTACAACGCACTTCAGCTGCTTCCTGTCTGCCTACCTCCTGTTGCACAGAGGGAGGGATGCAAGGGAGCAGCTCTTAACATGCACACACATTTGCTGGGACAGAGCACACTCCCCCCTGCACTGTCTTCTCCAATAACTGTAATCAGACTCATCGTATTATCAGCTGGCCAGACGACTCTACAGGAAAATGATGGTTGAACGTAGAATGAATCTTTAACCATTTTAATCTGAGTGGTGAAAGAATAACAAATCGCAGTCAAGGTATTCTTTCTTTAAAGGGGGGCAGTCATGCTTACTGTAGTCCCCCTTAAGCCTCCTGGGAGAGAGAGGGAGAGGGGGAGAGAAAGATAATCCCTGTTGCAGTCTCCAAAGGACGGAAATAATTAGTTAATACCTTTGCACAGTCTAAGCTGGTGATTTTCCTCCAGTCTGTGTAATGCAAGACAAGATAGACTCTCCTTGTGTATTTGCAAAACTGCTGATCACTATACTTCAGGGGAGGTGTGCACCTCTACGTCAGCAGCCAGTGCTTGTCAATCACCTTTCCTGTGTAAACCCATTTAAAATTTAGTGGTAACCCATTTGCAACTTAGCGGCCTCCCCCCCACGAGAGCATGGCTGATTGACAGCTCCCTGAAGACATCACCATTATACTGTCATGATGTGTGAACCTTCACCAACAGAGTACAGAGCGAGGGGGCTTCCTGTGAGAGTAAAGCAATCCTCGCAGAATATAAATCACTGATGACTGAAAAACAACTTCAGAGTATTTTTTGTTGAGAAAAAAAAATGTGAAGATGGTTGTTACTTCCGCCGAGGAGGTTATGTTTGCGTTTGATTTTTAGCGAGGATTATGCAAAAAACACTGGATGGATGGATGAAATGAAAGAGTACGGTATGGGCAGGAAAGAACCCTTTGAATTTTGCATTTTTCAACAATTTCGTTTTTTACCCCCCACAGAATAATTCATGGCTCTTGATAAAGGAAAAAACTTTCTTTTTTTTTTATGAGTGTGGAAAATTTGGTGCAGAGGCAAATAAAAATCCAGATCTAGTGAATTCAAATGTGGCTCCACAAGGGGACTGTTGGGCCTTGGCACGGTACACAAGTGCCCTTCTACCTTTACATATTTTAAGAAGTCTCAGACAAAATGTCACTGTTGTTTAAAAGTGTCTCCCATTTAGACGTATAAGAATAAGGAAACAAATCTTTGAAAACCTTTTCAAAACTACATGAGACTGCTGCATTTGCTTTGTTTACGCTCAACTGGAACTGTGCTTGGGTGTCCCAGAGGGATAGACTGTAAGTCAGCTGTGGTACTTTACCTGCAGCTCACACCAGGCAACCTCCACCGAGGTCTCTGTGTCCAGGCCCTTGTAGACAGTCTTGAAGGACCCTCTCCCCAGTTCAATGTCAAATTTGAGGAACCTTCCTCCTGGAGATGTGGAGACTGCCTTCATCTCCGCCTCCTCCTCAGTCTCCTCACTGGAGGCCTTGATAGAGGATTTAGCACCGTTGCTGCAAGTAACACTCAACACATCTCCAGCTTTTCCCTTCTCCTCATCAGCACCAGCGCTCTCCGTTGCACCGTCTTTCGGCCTACCATGGCTTTCGGCGCTGGACGCCTCCTGTATCCCGCAGGTAGTCCCCTGAGTCCTGTCTACTATTGTTCGCAGGTTTATATTCAGGATATTACTCCTGTTGTCACATTCAGGTGCTTCGAAGGCCTGCTCGTCCATGTCCGAGAACCACAGATTTCTCCTGATGAATCTCTGATGCACATTCCTCTGGTAGCTGGATGAGGACGGGTACGCGCTGGGGTCACTGCCACCTCTCACCACCGGGTCCACCAGGTTAATATTCCCATCGCCCAAGGCCAATTCACACTGGGAGTTGGACACAGATGGATATTTCAGTTCTGGGTGGGCCTCGGAGTTTGAATTAGCCTCCAGCTCCATCGTGATTCGAAGGTTTGGTTCACTTTGGTTTCCAGGTCATCCGTGCCATGGCCTGGCTTCCCAGCATGAAGACTCCAGAGGTGGATGGATACCTGTGGCGCCCACTCGGTGACGCAGTTCTCCGGTGGAGGCCCCTAACGACACTGGGAGGGATGGGGAGATTTAATCCGATGTGAAGAGCTGGGAGAGGAAAACTGACAGTTAGAGAACCCAACACATCACCCGTTAATCCAAGATGGTGCTGAAGCTAACTGGGGTTAAAAAGGAGGTGTCCGCCATTAAGGAGTTAAAGTTAGTTGGTGGGAATAAAAGCAGGTGAATGTTGAGACAACACCACGAGTTGAATTGCTGAGACAGAGAAACTAGCAAAACACACAAGTTAACGTCAAGTTCACGGTTGGAAAACTTCACTCTGCTTGATTTTAAAATTGAAATCAAAACAGTCGAGCAGCAGTTACATGTCGATGAGACGGGGGGGAGAGGGGACTCACCTGGGGCGAGGAAGGCTCGGCTAAAGTCCCCGCTAGCGAAAACACGGTAAACCTGCCAGGTCCGGTGGTCAGAGAACCGCACGCTAACGTTAGCAAGCGTCCGCGACAAAAGGCGGACTTTAAAAAAACGCCCTATCTGCGTATTATCCTCACGTTACCAGCCGGTGGACCGCGAACAAACCCCCCGCTTCAAGTCGCCGCTTTAACTGAGAAGAACCCGCCGCATAGTGACGATTTAAAAACAAAATGACGACCACGTTTCCATGTATTCATCCCCTTCCCCCGAGTGCTCTCATCCCGGTGTTGCTCCGCTCTCCCCTCCCCGTCGCGGCTGCCGCTGTTTCTGCGGAGGGGTGTAGTTAAAGAGCCGGGCCGCTGCGAGTGGAGCACCCCGCGGATTCCTCCTCCTCCTCCTCCGCCGTCGTCGTCGTCGTCGTCGCTCCCTCGGAGATGAAATGAGTTACGTGTGCAACTGTCTTCGTCTGTCACCGTGTGTCTCTCTCTGGCTCCGTTAGGGTAAAACACCGGTGAGAGCCGCGCTAATGTGTCCACCATTCAGCCCCGATCGGCTCCACGCCCCTGGTAACGACCGGGGGAATCATCCAATCACACAGCTCCGAGAGGCTGCGCGCACACACACACACACACACACACACACACACACACACACACACACACACACACACACACACACACACATGCTTGATCTAAGGGGCGTGAATCAGATTTTACAGATGATTTGTCATTTATTATGTAACCATCCGTAGTCTTTGTTGGTCTTTTCTTGTAGAACATGTGTCAGTGTGTGTGTGTGTGTGTGTGTGTGTGTGTGTGTGTGTGGTGTGTGTTACTTTATCTTTGTGAGGACCATTTTAAGCATAGACCCACATTTTGACCGGTCCTCACTTTATCAGTGGGCTGTTTGAGGGTTAAGACTTGTGTGTGTGTGTGTGTGTGTGTGTGTGTGTGTGTGTGTGTGTGTGTGTGTGTGTGTGTGTGTGTGTGTGTGTGTGTGTGCGTTGGTCCGAGGCCCAGGTATTGCTCATGCTTTTGGGACCAAAATCAGTTTACACGGTCACATTATGGTGAGTCGTCTTCTGTATGGAGTCAAAAAGTTTATGGTGGAGATGTGTTTTAACGTTAGCTTAAATGGCTTAAGTACTACGTCTTTCATAGTACTGCAATACAAGCCTGTAGCCAGTCAGATTTGCCTTTAGCCTCAGCGTACCCTCAAGTTCGTCCTGTATCGTTGATTCCAAGGCCAAAACACTTGATGGCGCTAAGGTGCACATCTGAAGTTATGTCCCTCACACCTGCTGGTGTCCGCTAACACCTGCTAACATCTAAATGGTAGATGGAAACTTAAATTTGGCAGAAGACCTTCAAACATACAAGGGATATTCACCATCTTGACCTATATTCTAAACTAGTTTTAGGTTTGGATTAAGGTCAAGGTGAGGGTTAGGGTTAGGGTTTAGCAAGTAGTAACCACAGTTAAGGTCAGAGTAGAAAATCAATGTCAGTTGACACAGGGTTGTGTGTGTGTGTGTGTGTGTGTGTGTGTGTGTGTGTGTGAGTTGCCCAGGTATTACTCTGGGGACCAAAATCTGTTTACACAGTCACATTGTGGGGAGTGATCTTCCTTTGGGAGCAAAAAATCCCTGCTGTGTAAATCATGACATTTTGTGGTGAAGGCATATCGTCACCTTCCTAAAATAATGGCCTAAGTAATTTTTGGACATTTGGAAATTATGTGTATAACAAAAAAATTACAAAGGATCCTCTTTACAACAGCTTGTGCACCCCTAGCATGTACCAGGCCAAGACTCTGTTTCAGTTGGAGCAGACAATACCTTAAACACTCCTGTTGATGATGTTGAAGATGCCAAGCAGACACATGCACACCATGAAGAGAGATGTTGTAAGTGGTCCTTTGAAGGTGTGATCAAAGACCATCCATCCAGAGTCGCAAAGGCATGTTCAAAAATGTGTCTGTCAATTATAACAATGTCTACAATTGACAGACATTGTTATTAGTATGTCAATAGTCATCTATTTTCATAACCCTTTTGAGTGAAATTATTAATAAATATCACATATTCAATATTTGGTTAATTTGTGTTTTCTGAAAAACCTGAAAAACTTACTTGGGCCATTAGTTTAAGAGGGTGATGATATTTTAAGGTTAGGTTAAGGTTAATGTGAAGGTTAAGGTTTATAATTTAGGTTTAGGTTAAGGTTAGCTCTAGAAAATCAATATAATGTAGTGACACTGTGTGTGTGCCCCACATGCACAACACAATAGCCTAGAAAGAATCATAATCATAGTTGTCATTGCAACATAATACAACAAATGCATCTGACTACATATGATAAGTAGGCTCTGTAGCTGCAGGTCTTCTCTTCCCCATCAACATGATCCACTCTGCAGATCAGTTACCCAGAGCTGCAGCCTGCAGGAGAGAGGTGAGGTGCAGTATCGTGCACATATAGGAAAATGATGAACAGCAGCAGCAGGAGCAGGAGAAGTGGGACTGAGGTAAGATATCTAAGACCTTTTTTATTTCAATAAGGAAAAGTAAATACTGAATTGAGCCACGCTTGTCCGTGTGCAAGACGGAATTTGGTATGTTCAGTTGTGGGGTGCTCAACTTACAGCTGCAAGAAACCAAAGACACATTAGCAGGGAAGCTGGGATCCAATATTTCTCAGGTTTCTCTGTCTTGCGTTCTTACAAGTGATTGTTAATTGGAGTCGAAAAATAGTGTGGAAACATGACCCAAAAAGAGCCAAACAAGTGAGCATTTGGTTAATATAGTTGAATTTAATACATCAGTAAAGCTGCATTGCTGTATTTTAATGTAAGGCGATTCAACTTTAAATGCAAAAACAGAAAGTTTGCTGAATGCTGAAAATATTGCATGTTAACACAGAATCAAGTAAATACAGGAAAACATTCAAACAGACAGCTCATGTCTGTTGCAGGCATGCTGGGTCAGATGGCAGCAGTCTGGTTCAGATGAGGCTTGAAGCACTGTTGGCACCTGAGTGACCTTATAAATAATGTACAACCTCCTTTGTTTCCATTTCACTGGCCAAAATACACACACAAAACACATGCACACAGAAATACATACACGCACACTGAGTTTACTTTTACATAATGTCATCCCACTGCGTGCCACAACGAGGCTGTACCAGGACACTGCGTGTTTATTGTGTTATTTTATGTGGCGATTGAAGTTGCCATTTGACAAGTAATTGCAATGTATGTTAGTTCGGCGCTGCATCCGGTTTTACAGGGCAAGGAAATAGACTTCAATGTGTCGCCTACATAGTCACTGTCCATTTAATTTCAGATGGATGCATGTGTGTTTGGGGAAGAGGGGAGGAGGGAGAGAGAGAGAGAGAGAGAGAGAGAGAGAGAGAGAGAGAGAGAGAGAGAGAGAGAGAGAGAGAGAGAGAGAGAGAGAGAGAGAGAGAGAGAGAGAGAGAGAGAGAGAGAGAGAGAGAGAGAGAGAGAGAGAGAGAGAGAGAGAGAGAGAGAGAGAGAGAGAGAGAGAGGGGCCCTGGCTGCCAGATACTTCCCTGTGACCGTCAGAGCTCAGGCGGCAGATGCAGAATGTAATACCCTTACGCTCGATAAAATGAGCAATTGGTCTCATTTGCAATGTGTCTCCCATCAGTGTGAGTCAATAAGGGTGGAATCAATCCACAGTTGTCGTTTTGCGAGGTGAGGATCTTATTTGCAGACTTTCCACTGGCTTTTAATATCGGCACCTGTGTTACACTGAAATCTAAGAACAATCAGATTTTGTGTCGGATTTCAGCGCAGCACTATAGCACATTCTTGAACTTATCCTTTTTCCCTTTTTTTGGTGTCGAGTGCCATAACAGGATAGAGTATGGTCTGAAACAGCCATGTTTGCTTTGCACTGTGTAAGGCTGTAAAGCTAAAGGCCCTACAGAGAATCACGGAAATTAGATTTACAGTTGGGTCGATCCTCATCTGGAGGAGAGCCAGAGTTTGAGGTGAGAGAGAGGGGAGTGCTGCTGATAGGACATGATGGATGGAAATCAAGGAAGTGCTGATGTATAAGAAAAAAAAAATACACCCATACATTTACAGATGTGAGTTCATTTGCCTTTTCACCCTGCTGCTGAACAGTAGTCAATTAACTAAATAATAAATGCAAGGTCTCACCATTAAGTGGTGTTTTGTATTGTTGCTGCAAAGAGCTCTCTACAGGTCAGATACAGAGCTTAGCCTTTCAAAGCAGCAGTCTCAGTAGCTGACATGCAGGTATGTAGCTTAACGGCATCAGTTGGTGTGACGATGTGGGAAAAGGGGAGAAGTTTAGGATTAGGTGTGCGAGTTGAACGAGTTCATTTCTTTGGCTTGGAAGTCGGCCAGAACTTTGAGTTGGTCTTTGATTAGAAAATGAAAATCAGTTTTTATGGTTCAGTTAAGTTCACGGTTTCCGTTCAATCTCTGGATATTTGGGCGTTACAGCCTTTCCAGTTGCACTGCAGCTCTCTCTTGCACAGACATAAAGGTAGCTGTTTATGATGGGGGCATAGTTTTATCCACTCATGAGAGAAAAGGAAGCGGGAGGCGGTGGGTGTTAAGGATCAGTCTTTCATTTGTTTTTAAAGCATAGCATTAATTGGCACCAGTTTAAATCTCTGACCCACTTTGACTGATCTCTCTGTGATTTAACTGCAGACCCCTGCACTTACAAATACAGATCAGGTGAATTTAAATGTGGTTTCCTAAGGGGACTGTTGCGGGCCTTGGTGGAGGTATACACTCCACTGAGTGCCCTTGTAGTTGTTACAATAATAATATTGACCATATCCTTGGGTCCAATTTCCAAATATGCATTATTAATTTATGAAATCTTTATGTCAGTAGCTGGTCAAGTTTCCAGTTTGAATAAATTATACGACTGATTTGATTCCTTTCTAACTCTCATTCTCATTTTCTCTGAATTGTAATATTAGTGCATAGAAAGCAGGATATGTGAGATATTATTGTTGTGACGCATAACTGAGAGTTAATTCAAATTCAAACAACTTTTCTCTCTCCGCCCCGTTCTCTCTCCTCTGTGTGTCCCCAGAGTCTGTTTCAGACAAGGAATGCGGTGTGAATAATTCATCACAAAAATAAGCAATGAAATCCAGGACCAGCAGAGAGCGATTGCCTCAATGAAGACCTTTCATTTTAGATTCCGCAAAAATAACAATAGATCCAGTGTGTAGAATGTTTTTTTTTCACACCATGTAACAGTGTTTCATACCACAGCTGATATGTTTCTATTATCTTTCCTCTGCTGTGAGTTATTGTCCTATGTCATCACCCATATGATATGAGTAGACAGCAGGATTAATCCTGACAAAAAGCTTGGACTCTGTATCTCAGCCTGGTGTGTACACGGGACAAGAATCATATATACAGTGCGTGAAAAAGGTTCATGATGTTTGTTGGGTGAAATTTGGAGCTAATTCATGTGCTGTGCTTCTAGACGTCCTGACTGCACGTTTCCAACCTGTGATCTCACAACAAGCATTATCTCACTGTGGTCTGTTGACTCTGGGATAAAGGGCTTTCTTTGAAAAAGCTTGTGTTGGAGAGCAGAATGGCTGACCCTGACACGTCATGACAGTGTGCCATTTGTGGCGTTTGGCACAAATCACAGTCACAAGGGCACTGCGCTACTCTGCGTGGCTTTTTTCCCATCGAATGTGACGAAACATGTTCAGGGGATCCGTTTAATATGAGTCGTAATGTGCCATAGGGCATCGTGGCTCTGAGAGTAGAGGATTTACAGACATTCTGCGTGTTGTCAGGATGTCTCTGCAGTGTTCACGTGAAGCTAAGCCAAATTATAAAATCTAAACTAATAGGTCAGTTGCTGGATGAAGGATTTGGATGTAACCACACACGCTGAAAAGCAATTGCTTATCAAAAGAATTAAACACGTCTTGTCCAGTGGTTATCACAGGAGTGAGAACAAATCTCATCAAAGATAATTACTGCACAGTGCAAGTTCTTCTCCAACCCTTACAACCACAGGGATGGTACAGCTTGTACTTCCCTCTCATACATCAACTTAACTCTGCCAGCTGATAGTTGAGAATCGGCTGAAGACTTTGTAATTCAGCTGTAGCCTACCCTGTAGCAAATTAGAGGGTGCAGCTCTTCTTGTCTCTCTTCTTGTCTCCATCCCCTGAGTAGAGGAAAGACAGTTCCCACCAGCTCTGTGGTTAGGTTTTCTTCTGACACACTACACTTTCAGCAGCTGCAGGGCTGTGTTGTGAGAAAAAAACGAGGAGGCTGTAGAGTCGAGGAAAAGACTGTGAGTGCTGCTGATTATTTCATGTTTGCAGAGGGTGAATAGGATTTTGGCCTTGATGTGACAGAAGCTGCAGCGAGGTAGCAAGGTCCAAGGGGATGTTTGTGCATCATCAGTGCTTCATTTCAAAAGGCAAAATAAAGTTAATTATTTATTAATAAACACACCATTTATCCTGGAACTGCTTAGATTATTATTATTATTTGTTTTAATCCTTTCAGTTATCACCTGTTATGTCATAGAGAGGATGCAGCCTAAATCATTCTCCTCTATTTGAAGTCCCTGCTTCGTAGTTTATGTAATATAATAATATACATGCATTCATCTATTAGCTATACTATTTATCTTTGGAGGGTCGCAGGGGGGCTGGTACACATATCATGTGATATGGTCTATGTCGTTCGCTGCTCGATATGTAGTAAGTACAGTTTTAGTGGATTTCGTTTCAGAAAGCAGGATTAATGAGTCAACACTTTGTCAGTGCGGTGAGGGTGATATATGAGCGGGAAACAGTAAATAGTAAAACTGCAGCTCACAGCGACACATGCTCAGAGCAGTGATTTGATGCGGCAAAGAACAAGACAAAGTGCAGATGTGACTGTTTCAAATCATAGCTCTTGGAAAGTCTGCTGACTTGGTCATGTTCACCACCTTTTAATGGGTCTGTTACCAGCGTGTCTGAATGTCTCTGCTGTACTAATAGCTCTGATTTCAAAGGTCACTCGTCTGTAATGGCTGTTCGCTGTGCTAATTAGGTAAGAACGATTCTCGCCATCACTGCACAGGAAGCACAATTTAATGCTGGTGATCATCAACATGCTTCCTTGGTGCTCTACTGGGAGAAATCAGAGCACAGAGCATGCCTCTCTGTTTATTTCGAGGCATTCTTCTTGCAGGCGTTATCTCAGAGCCATAGACATTATCTCCATGCCAATTACTTTCTTCTTTCCCCAGGCCTCCCATGCAGATGCTTGGCCAGCCGGTCCAGCCCCACTCAACATGAACCACTATGCTAATAAGAAGAGTGCGGCTGAGAGCATGCTGGATGTGGCTCTGCTGATGGCAAACGCCTCCCAGCTGAAGGCCGTGCTGGAGCAGGGGCCGCGTCTTTCCTTCTTCACCCCCATCGTCACCCTAATCAGCATCTCCCTCTGTCTGCAGGTCACAGTCGGGGTCCTGCTTATCTTCCTAGGTGAGAAATTATGCAGAGGCCGAGCCCTTTTGTCCGACCAGAGTTAGTCTTTGTTGTTCACATCTCTCAAAATTCACCTGCTATTCGTGTTTCATCACCTCCTCCATCCATCCTGACCTGCAGCAAGATTGAAGCCGACCACATATAACCTTTTGCCCCATGCGGTGCATCCCCCTCGCCAATGTCAAGTCCACTGACTCCTTAACCCATTACCAGCAGGTAACCATGGAAACCAGGCCTGACACCAGGTCAGAGTTCATATGTGTTTACAGCTGCTGGGAGTCAAGGGAAGGGGAGGTGATTATGTTTTCTCTCTCTCTGTTGTGGAGTGAGGAAACGTGTCAATAGTGTTTTGGAGTAAATGGAAACTGACAAAAAGAGATCACACATCCAGAGATGCAACTTGAGGGAGTCTGCATTAACAGCCACAACTGCGGTTTGGAAAAACAGGTCCATTCAGATGGAAAGATGTTAGTGCAGTTCATTTTGTCCACTGAACAGCAGGTCAGTGAACTTTAACCAAGCCAGACTGACTCATCTCAGCTCCAGCTGGAGGAGCAAATAAAAGAACTAGATTGGCAGTAAATGGGTTGTATTTATATAATGCTTTTCTAGTCTTGATGACCACATAAAGCACTTTACAGTTCATTAGCCATTCACCCATTCACACACACATTCATACAGTGCATCTATATGCAGCAATTCATTTTTCTATGAGGGGCAATTTGGGGTTCAGCATCTTGACCAAGGACACTTCGGCATGCAGATGGGGAAGACAGGGAACATACCACTGACCTTCTGGTCGGAGGTATGTAGAGAGCATAGCTCTGCCAAGGCCCGACAAATTCAGTGAAGCACCACACATTCATAGATATCAGTCCTTTAAATATGCCTGATTTTGTTGTCACAATCCATCTTTAATTTCCTGGGAAATTGGTGAAAATGTCCAAAAACACACCCTGTATCTCCCAATGTTAAAGAAGTGAAAAGAAATTCCTAATCCGATAAGATAATGAATGTCACGATATGGGGCTATACAAATAAAGAATTGAATTGAATTGAATATGGATCTGCAACTAAATTTCATGGGTTCTTCCTTGGGCCAGTTAATAATGTCAGTATCCTCTCCACCACCCTGTGTATCGCTTTCATTTATATCCCAAAATAACAGTTATGTTGGAACACATCCATATGAGTGAATGGTTTAGCCTCACATTTGATTAAATGTCTCTTTTCATATATTTCTGAAAATTTGATTATTGTAATCATTCGTAACTCTAATTCCCCTGTGTTTTGAAGGCTCACATGTCCATTCACCAAATCCTCTGACTCCACTGCCCCATCCTCCATGAACAGCCCCCCCCCCCCAGAATATCACATATTTCATTCTTATTGCTCCTTCCATTTCTATTCCTTCATTTCCTTTGATTGGTCTGTACCCTCTCTGCTTCCCCTCCTCGTTCTGTCCCCCTCCTCTCTACCAGTGGATCCAGCTCTGTCTAATTGAACCAGTGGTGCGTGATGTGAGTGGCCTACATACCACCCCCATAACCCCCCCGCCAAACCCACCCCATCCCACCCCAGCCAGGACACACACACACACACACCCAGGCGGGGTCTTTACACTGTTTAACCTTTACAGTCGTAATAGAAAATAAAGACTCTGTATGTGTTAATGGAAATATGCAACAAAACAACAAAACATATACCACAAACATATACCACAAATACACACAATAGTCAAATTATTTGTGCATTTAAAATATCAAAAATAATTTGAGTTGTGTTTTTCTTTCATTATCATATCAACTTATTTCTTATATTAGGATATTTTGTATTTTTGAATTATTTTCCTGCCTCAAACTACCCATGAGGTATTTTGAAATGAACTGAAAATGTTGACATATCATTTACTTTGTGATGTATTATAATATATGTTAGTGTTTGGTAGATGTTCCCAAAACGGCTATGTAGTTGATAACAATAATGTTTAGGTTGCCAGGTTGTGGAAAATCCTCCTTCAGTAGCATCAGGGAGACTCTTCCATCGACTCTGCTGTTGAAATCCTTTCAACTCATCTGTCGCTCCAACATCAAGCTGATCAGTGAAACACTGACGCATATTACACTTTTATCCTTGTGTGCTTTTGTCAAAATGAACATTTGATACCCTGCATTTTTGTGGAATCACTCGAGTGCAGGAGAACTCCTCGAACCCAGAATTAAGTACATATGGATTTATGGTTTACAGTAAATCTGCGTGTCATAATGAGTTGGCTTGAGTCCCAGAAGGAAGTCGATTGGTGATGTTTTATTAGAGTGTGTGTTTGTGTGTGTGTCTTGCTGAAGTTGGTCTCCTGGCTCTGTCCGCAGTTCGATGGAATCTGAATGATGAACGAAAGCATTGGAGGCTGGACACAATGGAAAGCTTGGCCACGAGCCTGGTTTTTATCATCGTGGTGGTCAACATCTTCATCGCCGCCTTTGGAGTCAACCGGTCGAACAGCAAAGATTGACCCACGAACTCGCACACAGGTATTATGTCTCTTTTTGCTCATCATATAGGTTCCTTATTTTCACCCTCTGCCTCCGGTCCCATCTCTCTATTCAAACAGGTTTTTTCTCTCTTGCCTTACTGTGCAGTTTGTTCCTATAGACATCCGTGTAGTCAGCGTGTTTTTGGACCTCTCTTCGCCTGACCTGACCCCTGCAATCCCCCTACCTGACCTACAAACACACTGACCTCTCCAGGCACGCAGCGAAATTTCCACCAGAGAACAGACTAAAACGAAAAATCTGACCGCTTTTCTCTTACTAGAAAATCTTTGTCCTGTACTGCTGCAGTTACAGAGAGAAAACAGCAAGCAAGAGAGAAACAGACAAAGTTTGACAAAGGGGTCTTGTGTGTGCATAACACAACATTTTTTTCCAATAGTGGACAAACAGGAACATGGAGACAACAGCAGTCAGGTACACTGTCTCATTTGTTGCCCGGGAGTGACCCAAAGCACCAGCCAGACACAAACGCACAACCACAGACACACACACATGCTGACAGCAGACGAGGCTTCAATTTTTAATCGCACTGATGACGTTCAAACTCAATGTCACGGTGCTTTTCCAGACAGCTCTGACCGGGAGGTTTCACGGGTCTGCTGAGCACATGTATGCAGAGCAGGGTGTGACTCAAATCCCTGACCCACTTCCACAGCGTTAACGTGTCCAACACATCTGTCCTCAACCACAGGCGTTGTGCCTAACATTCAATTATAACAATGTTTGGTTGTGCCATGACTCCCTCTGCTACACAAGCAGAGCTGGAGTGCTCTGCACCAACAGCAGCTGGTGAGTCAACGCAGCACAGACCCCGGCAGAACTGCTTGTTAAAATGAAGCCTTAATTAGACTGTGTTTCAGCCATGTCACCGAAACCCCAATTAGAGCCCAAGCAAATGCTCATTTTTTACACTTCAGCGGCTTTACACGAGAATACCGAGTGCCATCGGTTTCACATAATTACCTTCTAAAAAACCTTAAGAATATTCATGTGTCAGATCTATAATTTCATCAACGTGACTCTGACAAAGCACCATGCAGTTGACAAACCAGCGTCACCATCTCCATCCTTTCCCTCCTCCACAACTATCATTGGTAACCGTGGAAACAGTCAGACAGAGCCAGATTGATGACACACACACACACACACACAGCACCCCTCAGGGCAGATCTGCAGACTGATATACAGTGCATACATAATGTATATCATCTCGCTCCTATACTTCTGGCTCCTTCCCAGTCGTGAAGTTCAGCAGAGAGGTGGGACATCTGAGGGTGCAGATGATCAACCGGCAGCTTTAGGTCTCGTGAAGCCGCACTATTAATAGTTCTACCTCATGTGGATGTGAATGCCAGTTTTCGAACTGAACAATCACCCCGGTGACACTTCCAGCCTCCCTTCAGCACCTCCCCATCCCTCTTCTCTCCGGCTCCCCTCTTTCATCATCTGTTGCTCTCCCCCTTTGCAGAGAAGACAGAGACGGAGAAGTGCTGCTCAGTGCCGCAGATCTCAGGAGATCAGACACCGGAGTCCTCCTCCAGAGCTGCACTTTACAAACGTCTTAGATGTGCACTATTTCCCTTCTGAATCGTTATTATGAGCTTGAAAGGGCCTCGTGTACGTATGAAATGCATCCACCCTGCAAGTATTTATCACGCTGTCAAGTAAGAAGCATTCAATTCAGTTGACTTAACTTATTCAATCAATTAGATTGTCATTATTAATTATTGAAGGCTGTCTGTTGCTAGCGATTGTCACTGTTATAGCACACCACAGCATTTTCCATCATCCTCGTATCCCTCTGTGACGTACTGAATGAGGGAGCAGTGCCCTCTAGTGGGCTCTGGATGCAGTTGATTTGCTCAGATTAATGTTTCAACATCATCTAAAAATTGACAACACAAAAAAATTCGAAGTTTAGGAGCAAAGGAAACAGTGTCAGACACAAACCTAAAAAGATAATAACTGTAACAGCTGTTCACTGTAATATTTACTTTTTAAATACTTTACCATACAGTATGTTTGAAGCCTAATAAAATGCATAGTGCTATGATTATCATTGTCTATTGTGTCACACCAGATTAAACACTAGACTAGAATAGCAAGGCCCAACAGTCCCCTATTGAAACCGACCACATTTAAATTCACGAGATCCAGATTTCTATGTGGAGTCAAAAATATCAGTCCCCTTAAAATGCCTGATTTTCATCAAGATACATTAATTATTCTAATTAAAAATGTTGTCATCGCATTGTTAAACAAAGTGAAAAAATTATTCCTGGATCCATCCCCTGATCCAGATCCAAACCAAAACTTAATGTTTTTTTTCCTGACCCATAATGCATCCTTCTCTAAATAAACATACGCACGATTAAATAAAAAGATAAACACAAACATAACCTCTTGGAGGAAATAAGACGCACTTCCAGGAGGTGTCAAAAAATATTTTGTGCTTTATTTGAGCAAAAGGTGAACACAGTCAATAGATAGTAAAAAGTCTCTTTATCACAGTGGTGGAAGGCACAGAGAGTGGGTGAGCTGGTGAGAGCATATGTTGTGCAATTAAGAAAATGTAATGAAGCACGTGTTAACATACACAACACAAACACACTCAAGTCTGTTAAAGCTGCAATAAGCCTTACTGTGTGTGTGTGTGTATAAAACTGCACCTGATTGATGTCTCCCTCATCCAGCATTAAAAAACACACATCAGTAAGTACCTGTTTACTTGTATTTGTACTTGAATGTGTTTAGTTTCATTAAAACACTTTACAGCTCTGAGAGTGTGTATGTGTTTGGCACACAAAGTGGAACATTTCCTTGCTCGCTCCTTCTCAGGGGAATCGGTTCACGGCACCTTAACATCCTCATTTTCTCTGCTTTCCAACCTCAGCATAGGTAATTAAAACATCTTTAGCACCTTTACTCGCTAGCCTTGCCGCAGAGCAGTGAAGGAACGGGACCGGTGCGTCTCAGTGTCTCACCGTCTGTGGAGAAATGTGAAATGATGAACCCAGACAGAGTGGGAAATAAGTTCTACATATGATCTATATAGTGATATTGTTTTTGTACGCTGGTAATTCTTGTTATTCAGTTATAATTTAAACTGCCCTGTGATAAATAACCAGGACTTCATCGTCAGACACGTTCACAACAACAGGAACGTTTCTGGAGTATTTAGGTGAAGGGTGGCGTCTGAGTAGAACATGTGGGAGTCACGTGTTTACAGCACGTTGACACCGACATCATCCTCTATCACCAAATCTCATTGTCTTCTACCTGTATGGCTCCTCTTTGTCAGCCTGAGATATTTCTATTCTTCTTGTTACAAACATCTCACCACACCCACTAGCTCGCTGTGAGTTTACCACACATTTTCCTGCTGTTTTCTCACATGGCCTCACTCAGACACTTTTTAATAAAGGACCGGCAGGTCTGGAGCAACTGACTCAGACATTTGCATTGTCACATAAAGGCCCCCTGGATAATTTCAGACTAATGTTCAGTGCGCGCCTGAAAGCAGCCAATGACTCACCTCCATAATAGTAGAGTATCGCGATACCAGCTACAAAACTGAAACAGCTCAGGAAGAACATCGGCCCTGCAGAAGGAAAGAGGAGAGAGGAAGTTCTCATCCGTGACTGTTCGATAAATAAAACCTGTGTCAGTGAGTGGACACGATAAATGTGAATGGTGGGTCAGTGTCTATCTCCATAAATGTTATGAACTCGTGTATGGCAGCACAGAGTCAGTGTCTCACCACACGACTGATGACCCATTTCCCTGCTGACGCACCTCTGACCCAGTGGATGTGCCCCTCACTGTTCAAAGGAATTCAGGACAGAGGAAGCTGTTTTGAACGGGGGGGGGGGGGCTGCTACACATGAGTTTAACTGACCCACAAAGCCAGAGCACTGAACTTAATGGGATGATGAATGAATGGGAGCCCACACTCTGAATCGAGGGGTTAAAAGGTTCGACAGACAACCGCGTTTGCTGAAGAACAAAGCTTATTGGGCTTAAGGGGCTTATGTGAGGATCAGAGAGGGGTACAGAGGCGCCCTGACACACACACACACACACACACACACACACACACACACACACACACACACACACACACACACACACACACACACACACACTGTATAAGACCACTGCCACTTTTGAAAACAGCACCCCCGACTGTCCTGCAGCCAAATGAATGATGTGGAAGTGGAGTCAAGACACAGGTGAAATGATTAGTTACGTTGCACTACACTGACCACTATTTCAGGAAGTATAACTTTTTGGGGGGGACGAATGACTCCCTACTTTCGCCACATGTTTCAGTTCACACTACAATAATGTGTCATTTTTGTTTGACTGCTGTAAAATCCAACACCAAGGAGGGGATGTTTTCACCGCTGTCCGTTTGTTGGTTGGTTCACACAAACAACTGAAAGGATTTCGGCGAAACTCGGTGGAAGGATGTCAGGGAGGAACCCAATACATTTTGTGCAGATCCAGATCAGGGGGCGGCTGCAGGATTTTATTTCATTTGAATTTTTTGGGTTGTGAGTTGGAGCATTTTACAACATTTTCACCATTTTCCCAGAGAAGAATTCATGGCTGTTTATAAAAAAACTAAAATCCGGCACCTTTAGGGGACTAGACACACCGAGTGCGTGTGAAATTCGGTTCAGCTTGATTGAATTTAAGGGGCCTTGGCAGAGTAATGCACTCTGCTGAGTGTCTTTATAATAAGTTTTGCTATAATCCCATTTCACACACAACCACATGCAGTTCTGAGCAGGGACATTGAGAGACATTGAGGGATGAATGCCAACAGTAATGTATTTATGAGCTCTGGAATCAAATCAAATATAGATCATTCAGGTCTATATCAAAACAGTCAAGGATATTGAGGAAAGAATAATGTGAATTTTGTGGTTTCTTGGATTAACAACGTTGTTTTTTGTGATACAGTAGAGAGGAGGCCAATAGGTTTCTGTTTGCAGCTTCATTTCTATATGATGATAACATAGACTTGACAAAATCTAATGCTGAATGATGGATTACCCCAAAATATATATGTATAAAAAAGAATTTGATTGAAGAATAGAATTACTGTGAAGTATACTGTATGTGGATTATAGTAAATGGCCTAAAATGTGCATAACTACCAGTATGTTTCTTTAGATTAAACCAACATGTAAAACTGCAAATACCTAGATTTAAACTTGTAAACATGTAGATTATTGGATTTACCTCTGTCATTGAGCACAAATCTCTCGGGGTGGATCACCACACTGTTTGTCCACTTTGGATCTGCGATCTCTGGAACAGAAAGTGAAAATGTTTAATCTGTAAACATCGGACTAAAAATAAATCACAGCATGTGGTGAGTTGGATCATCTAGTGAACAACAGTTCAGGCAGCGCATCAACTTCTCTCCTCTTAAGGAGGATAAACCTACATTAGAGCCAGAGAGGGCCATCACACAGCAGGGGGTCCACACAGAACACTGGGGGACTGTGCTCGTGTGATGTAGTGTCTCACATGACGTGACAGAATCAGGAGGAGGTGATGCACTTATGGATAAATGCACTTAGGGCTGGGCAATAAAACAATATCAATAATCACTACAATAAAAAAAGTCTAATATATATATATATATATATATATATATATAATGTATTGTGTACGCGCAGTGAGGAGGTTTAACATATAACTGATTTAACTCTGATTTGTAGTCATTCTCTCATGATAATTATCTCTAGATATGATAGAGATGAGATGAGAGAAAAGCAGAGTTCAAAACACCCGATGATGCAGTCGTGTAATTACTAACTCTAACCTCAGACAGTTTCTGAAACCCACGAGATGATGTGTGTGAACAGTGGAATATGACTGTTCCACACACTTCACGTTCTGCTTTCATTTACCAAGAAACACTTCTTGTCACTATAGTTACACTTTCTACTCTCCATTTAAAATTGTCTCCACACTAAACTATATATGTCTGCGTTCGGGCTTAAAGCTTCCAAATTAAATAGATATTTTCACAGATTTTAGTGTGGAGATTTTCTTTCCTTATTCAACTTGATTTCTTTAAGCCCCAGCTCCTCAGCTTAGACAGACTTTGGACGAGCAGTGTGTTTCTCTGCACTGAAGTTCATTCAGATATGATTCTGCAAGGCCACATCTTTTGAAAAGAGCACCTCCCTTGAAAATCCACAGAAGAAGAGGAAGAAGGCGGCGGTCTTCTCAGTGGTTTACCTCTTTGTCTGACTCTGCTGGGCAGGCTGGAGTAGACGTCCTCAGCGTGAATGTGAAGTCCTCTATAGAACTCATGACATGTGTCCTCTCCCTTCCAATACAGGTGCGTCAGCAGCTCGGCTAACCGAACCTTGGTGGGTACGCTCAGGTTCCTGAACTGCAGAGACACACATGCTCATGTGCAACATGTTTCTGTTCCAATTAAACATTATATGTAGATACCTCCACCAAGGCCCTGAAGTCAGCGCCAGTTTAAACCAACGATATCAGTCACCTAAAATGCCTGATTTATTTGTTTTTCATCAAGATCCATGCCAATTCCAGTGTAAGGACATACTGAATTTGAAAACATATAATATGTGTACTGACCCTGCAGGCTTCTTTGTTACTGAGTATCTGGGGGTAGGTTCTGTTCAGCTGCAGCACGAGTGTGTCAACAAGTTCAGTGTCCATCCTCAGATCTGATGACAGGAACTGGGCATCTCTCTGAAGCTGCTCAAGGTAAAAGTCACTGTCTGGTCAAGGAAGATTTAAAAGACAACATTTAATAAAGGGAGACAAGCAGGAGACAGTGTCCACTTTATCCCTAATAACTTTGAACCTGTTCTAATCAGAGGTCTGCAGATTTTAGGTCTGATTGTAAGTCCTTTCTTTGTAAGCTGGGCTTGGCATCAGCTCCGCTCTGAAAATAAGTGACTAAGAGGTTTATTCTCGCTTTAGGAAGGTGAACACACTTGCTGCAAAATCCTCCGTTTGGCCACATTCATTTGAATAGATTAATGCTAATGTAAAAATCAGGTTGCAATACTGTTTGAGTAACAAGTCTGTGGAGTTATGGTTTGCATAAGCACCAAATAGATGGTACGATATAAAGCCTGGGATGTGTTTGGTGTTGACTGATTAAATTCTTTATTATGACACTTTTAAATTTCTTTCTGAATGCTTCTTTTTTTTGTAATGTCTCCCTGACTTTCTGGAAAAATAAATCCTACAGGGAAAAGGTGTGTTTGCAGGTGATCATAAACCGCATGAAGAGATTTATCATCCAGTTTATAATCTATATAGTTTCTCTCATGCAAAGCCACCTTGGTTGCTCCTCACGCAAAAAACAACAACAAAGTGAGGCAGGATAAGCTGGACAACAGTTATGTAATGTGTAGTTTCACAAACACTTATTCCACTGTCGCTTTAATTGTAGTTCTTTAAGAATAGAGTTCTGACTATGGCCAAACATGAAACTACATTTAAATTCACTAGAGTCAGATTTGTATTCTGCACCAAACTATACTCTCTCTATAAATAACAGTCCCCTAAACATGTTCGATTTTTTACAAATCAAGATCGGGGAATTATTCCGGGAGAAATCTGGAAGAATGTTGAATGATGATATCTCATAATATTTCAGAAAGTGAAACACACACTGATCCGGATCTGAACCAGAACCTTAACATCTTCCCTTGGATCATGACCCACCCCTCCACACAATTACACTCTGACTGTGGACGAGCGCGCACGGTTTCACCGTCAACGCTCCACAACAGGACTAATAAACATCTTAACCCTTCATTCACAAACCTGTCATACTGGCACACAGCCGACGTGCAGGACTGGTCCTCACCCCCCAGCAGCAGCAGCCTCCCCCGGTGTGAGACTTCCTGTTGTCCCCGGTGTGACGGTCCCTGCTGCCCGCTGACATCAGCACGTTGGACCGCTGCACCGCCCCGCGCCGCCCGGTGCCACATGACCGACCTCAGGGCCACATGATGGCGATTATCAGGCCGCAGACAGTGACTGAGCTGGAGATTATCAGGAGCAGCACGACACGAGCTCCGTGGAGCAGACACTGTCACTTATCCTTCAATTCAATCCATTCTGCCATTTGTACAAATAATAATACTGGTAATAAGTTGAGTGCATTCCTTTACATCTTAAACAACTTAGTGAAGTTATCTCCAATGTCAAATCAATTATAGTTCTTTGACAATAATACCAAAAGATTCATAGTACAAACTCAAGATCTGAATGTGACTGACAGATAATTACATTTAGAGAAAAAAGTCTGTCTATCTATCTATCTATCTATCTATCTATCTATCTATCTATCTATCGATCTATCGATCTATCGATCTATCTATCTATCCATTTATCTACATGCCAGATTGTTTTCATCAAGATCCATGAATTATTCTCAGAGTAATTAGAGAAAACGTTGAAAAACAATGTAAAGAAAGTGAAAATCAATTCCTGGATCTGCACCAAAATTGTATGGATTCTTCCCTGGCTCATATCACATCCTCTCACAAAGTTTCATGGTAATCCATTGGGTAGTTTTTGTGTAATCCTGCTAATAAAAGGGAAAAAATAACCTTTTTATAATAATAATATAATAATAATAATAATGTAAGTGGAGACATTTAAATCCTCATCATCGCATGTTGGCTCTGTCTTTCCCATTTCTCTTTAAATCCCTGTGTTATACATCAACGTGAGGTGTTGGGACACAAGAAGGGCAAACAGAGCAGCTTCAGCTTCAGTGACCTTTGACCCTCTTCAAGTCTGTAAAACTATACTACACCTTATTTTCCAACATACATTCCCTATAACCCCGGTGGAGCTCTGGCAAATAACGTCAATCCCAAATCAACCACAGGCGTTGAGGGGGGCTGAGATCTTGTGACTGTGAAGGTCACACAGCACATGATCCACATCAGTCTGCATCAACCTACTAAGTGACTCACTCACTGCTCTGTGTGGAAGCATCTGCATTCGTTACGTTTGTTTCCGCGTGTTTATTCACATTTTCCTCCAATTCGTCATCAACCTGTACATCGATACACAGACCAGTCGAAACCACCGCACTGCAGCCGCTGCATCAAGTTGACTTGTGAGTTTGCATCAGAAGGACACGACTGCTCTCTTTACATTGCAACACATTGTCTTTAATTGGTTGACATCCCTTAAGAAAAATATATCTACAAACAGTGTCCAGTGTCTTCCAGCTGCTCTCCTCCTGCAGGGAAAGGGACATTTTACTGCCCTGACATTTGTTTTTCAGAGAACCTCCTCACCCACTTTCAGTGTGTTGTGAACTATATGTCTCCATAAACACCTCATCGCAACCATTTAATTTAAGTTCGATTGAGGTCAAGAAAATCCCTCGAGCTTCTAATTACAGAGCGTGTCGTCCAACAAGGTTGGCGTCCTGGAAGTGCACTGGCCTCTCTTGTCAGGCAGAGGGCAGTGTGCCATTACAGTTTACAAAAGGCACGTTCGTCTGAGCCTCTAAAGCCCTCACACTGTAGAAGTTCACACATAAATGTTGAGTTACCACTTCCAATAGTCCTCATTGATAACACTGATGTACATATTTGGTCATTAAACGACATTCACCTCCTGTCCTCATGTCCTCACACTGATATAATCCTTATGGAGAATTCTTTGGCAGGGTTTAAATTCCTAGTGTTGCTCTCCTCTGCAGCCGCAGAGCTTTCCTGTCTCCCATGCTGCCACACCACCC
Organism: Verasper variegatus; assembly: GCA_026259375.1. Lineage (NCBI taxonomy): Eukaryota > Metazoa > Chordata > Actinopteri > Pleuronectiformes > Pleuronectidae > Verasper > Verasper variegatus. The sequence goes on from CM048045.1 coordinate 18,440,851, forward strand.
CAGGCCCTGCCGCTGAGATCTCGACCACGCGTGGGCTCGCGGTTTGAAAGGAGGAGGCAGGAGGTCCAGGGTACTGAGGTGGACCGGAGATCTGCACAGATTCTGGATTTCGTGGTAAAAGAGGCTGGTCGTAGCCGTGCCCGGGGAGAGCAGCGAGCGGAGCAGTGTGGCCATATGTGCAGACGAGTCCATAGGAGTACTCCTGATGACATCTGTGGAGGGAAAGACAGGAGGATGTTTCTTTAGTGATTCTGCTCGTCTGGATGTCATCAGGGACGTCTTACCCATGTCTCACCTGCAGGCCTGCATGTTGTCACACCCGGCTGGGCTGTGGGAGTCCCACAGAGAGAGCGTCTTCTCCTGGGAGTTGTTGTTGTTGTTCCTGCCTTTGTGGCTGTAGTGAGACCTGTTGTCCCTCTGGTGTTGAGTCGGCTCCTCCCATTGCCACACTTCTGACTCCCTGTTAAAAAAAGAAATCGGTTTAAACCTTCCTGACAGTATTTCTAATGATGATTTACTTGACTTGGTATTGAGTCGTTGCATTTTATTTACTGCATAAATAAATGAAGAGGCATAAGTAGGATTTTCAATCAAGGACCTTTACTTGTAATAGAGTACTTCTACATTTCAGTATTGGTACTTTTGAGTAAACAAGCTGAGTACTTCCTCCATCCTCTCTCACTCACCTCTCCTGCTTTTTCCTTTTGTCCTCCTTGATGCAGTCGAGCAAGCAGCAGGTGATGAAGGCCATGGACATGAGGAGGATTATGGCCGAGCTCACAATGGACGCCAACACGGCCACGCGGAAACCATGGGCCTCGTAAGGAGCCAGAGCTGGAGTGACAGAGACGAAGGCTGACTTGATTTGCTGAATTATTGTGTGTATTAGACAGCTAATATCAGCATGTTGCAAAACAGTGCCCTGGTTGCATGATGGGAAGTAAAATTTGAATTATTTCCGTTCACATCTGACACCTTCCTGCTCTCTCTTTTTCCATCACAATAATAACAATGCACCTGCTTGAAATGAGTCCCCTCTACCTGCGTTAGAGTATTCTCCTTAAATGAGCAAAAGCGGAGCATAGTATCGCTTTGAACATGTGTGGGAACGGGTGAATGTTGCTTGCACTGCCGACTGCTGTCAGTGGTTGATAAGTTTGATAGCGTTAGATTAAAGAATCCTATATTTTTGTGTTGTACCAACTCGGATATGTTTCTACTTACGGGTACAGTAGTTCTCCCCGTCCCAGTGGGTGCTGTTGACGTCCATGACACACGTTAGCTGTCTCCCCACCAGTTTGTGTTTGGCCGGGCACTGCAGCGATATGACTGTGCCCACATTGGTCCCGTTGCCCTGGATGATCTTCTGGGTTCCCAGGGCAGGCAGTGGCATGGGTGTGCACTGGGCCTGGGACTGACCTATAATGAAAAGCTGATGGTCAGCTGGTGATAAATCAGACTGTGTGTGCAACAAAATACTGGTGCAACTCATGTAGCACAACAATTGAAGGTGAAGGGTATGAACAACAACAACAAAGAAGGGAGCCGTGCAGATGAGATTGAGAGTGGAATGGGACAATTCTTCCATCAGCGCTGAACCCCTGGAGGGATGAACAACACTGCCCCCCCCCCCCCCCCCCCCCCCCCCACACACACCTCCTCGTAACAACCCCGACACTGTACTGCAAAGAATTCTAACACTATCTGAGCAGGATATGTGATAAATCATTCAAGAAAACGCCTGTAAGGCTGGTTGGAAACACAGGGGCCATCTGGAGTCCACCAGTTATCGTAGAGCACAGCACAGCGCTCAGCATATTACAGGAGGGAAGGTCTCAGCAGTCTGGCACCGGGACTCTACAACACAAGCATCACTTCATCATGACACAAGCTGTTGGAATGCAAATAAACATGATGACATCAATTCGGTGATTTCCAGCAGAACTGGGAAGGATATTGTGATCGGGTCCAGGAACAAAATCCAAACCAGCTTGTTTACATAGGGAAAGTTGCAGTTTTTCCTCTGAACTAAAGGAAGGAAGGAAACGTGAGAGGCTGCATTTGTGTATCAACGCAGTTCACCCACACAAAAAGTTCAGGGCTTCATAGATAGAAAGGAGGAATGGAACATAGACTGTATTCAAAGTTTGGCGACACGACAGCTCCCAAAAGTGAAGCCAAAGCGCCTTAATTGGTGGTTGGCTACAGTATAGGTAGTTAAAACCTGCCGTCATGATTGACAGCTGAGACAGACTCGTGATTGGTTGTGTGGCGATTGATCACTAAACTGCACAGACTCTGGCTCCAAATGTGCAAGATGGCGGCTTCGTTTCGAGATAGTGGGAGCAAGTGGAGACATGTCATTTATCTTTATATGCAGTCTATGGAAAGGAAGGAAGGGAGGAAGGAAGGAGGAAGGAAGGAAAGGCTCGACTGAATGTAAAGATTGAAGACATAGCTTCCAAAAAATAAATAAATAAAGGAATAAATAAAGAAAGAAAGAAAGACGTGCACATTTCCTTGTAAAGAATAACTGCAGCTTCTGTTGACACTGGGCCAGACTCAATAAGTCTCATTTGGAATAAATCTGGAGGCCATTAGCATTAGCTCCCCATATTCAAGTTTATGTAACGCAAGGACACACTCCATTAACGACAAGCACGGAGCATCACTTTTACATAATGTGTGTTGATGTGCGTGTGGCTGCGTTAAGTGTGTGGGCGTGTGAGATGCGTCCAGCTGTGCATGGTGCCACGAGCCCCTTTCTCATTTCCTCTTTGTTTTTTTCTCTTTTTGAATCAGCCTGAAGCACATGTGTGTGATCTGCAAAATTGTAATAACAAAAAACCAGAAACCAGATCACTAAAAGACATCTCATTCTATATTGACTGCAAAGTACACTCAAAGGAATAGCTCTGCCTAAGACGTTGACTTTTTGTATTTCAATTATATTACATTTCCATGTAACTTTTTTTTTTAAACATAAATTTAATGTAAAGGGCCACTTTTAGTTAAGTGTTTTCTATCATGTTGAGTTAGTGTGAATAAATGAAATAACTTCAGAATGATATGATTAAATAATGTTAAACTTATTCATAGATATACACATTAAACACACAATTTATTTGATGTATTCACACTAACTTGATACATTGAACTTGTGTAATGAAATAACATTTAATATGCAATTGAAATACATTAAGTTCATAATAATCTTTGTGTGAGTGTATTATGGAGCTACTGTCACACTAAACATTGTCCCTAAAGGAATATTGCACAAGAGCATTATAAGAGAAATATGAGTTTACTATTACACACTAACTAAATGTTGTAATGATGGGGGGGGGGGGGGGGGGGGATATTCAGTCAGGCCTTTAATTGTGTTATGAAACGGAATAAGTGTAAAGTGCCATCGCCTTACGCACAAACCTGTACTGGACCCAAGTCTAGATGTGTGTATTTCATGTCCTACCTGAGTTATTCTGGCGTCGACCTCCATCTCTGTATGTCCCGTCGGTCCTGGACACATCTGCCACAGAAGCTGTAGCCGCCGACATCGCGCTGACAGGCGGACAGACGCCCCCACACTCCGCGCTCCTCTGGCTGTGCTCCTCTGTGCCCGGCACTGGGTAAACAAGCCTGGATCCCGTTCGGCTGGAGCTTGTCTGTGTGTGTCTGTGTCTGTGTCTGTGTCTGTGTGTCTGTGTCTGTGTGTGTGTTTTGTCTACCACCTCCCACAATCCCTCCTCACTTTCTCTTACGCCAGCTTTTCGGACTGCGCGCCTGCGGATGAAACGTGCGCTCGGGAGGACGCAGCCAGACGAAGTGATCGACCGGGACCTTGTTGAGCGAGGCGACAATGACTGTGTGGATTAGAGCGGGTCAGGTCGAGTGGGATGTCAGAGCCGTGGACAGGACGAGCACCTCCAGCAGAAATAAGCTGCGGTCCGTGGGCAGGATGTGGCACCGCTGCTCTCTGAGCCTATCAGGACGTGGTGCCTCAGTCAGCGCTGAAAATACATTCAAAGTGTAGAAAAATGTCCTTAACTTGACTTGAAGACATGTAAAGGAGAAGTGTGAGAAAGAGGAAGGCATCTGTGCGTATGTGTGCCACACTACAGGTCAGGCAAATTGACTGTCATCATTCGTCTCTTTGTGCTTCTACAGTTCTGATTCTCACTTCTCTGTCTATGTCTGCCTGAGTCACAGTGAGGTAAGACCTGAGGTTAACAGGCGAAATGGATGATATGAATCATGCAACGGTTAGTTTGACATGCACACGATTCACTTTCACAGTTACAAACTCCAAAAACCAACTCTACCTCTACCCCCACGCTTCCCTCTGTCCCTGCATCATCTCAATTCTGTTGACAGGATGTTATTATCCAGGGAGAGTTTTATATACAACCCTTACTAACCCAATGACAACAGGGGGAAAAAAACAAAATAAGAAATGGGAAAAAACAAACAAACCACAGAGCAAACAGGTAAAATAAATAGAAACTGTACAACACACACAACAAATGTACTATTAAAACCATAGGACAAATATAATATAATATAAAATATTGCAATATAGGTTGATATACAGCGTGAAGAATCAGCTGCCTTAACTGGGGCTTCTTTACAAAATGGGAAGCTTGTGCATTTTATATGTAGAAATGCAATAACTTTACAGGCCCTAATATAATTTAGATGAAACAAAAACGTATGTAAAAGGGAAGAAATCCATGTTTTCCACTTAAACCTAAGGTTGGCTTGCTGGCTGTGACACAAATCGCCCCTCTGGGATAATAAAGTTTACCTCGACCACGACCAAGTTCATCATTCAACACTAAACTCTACACAGGTTCCAGTTTCCATGTTGCCTTCACGTCCAGGAGCAGCTCGATCCTCTTGTCTGAGCCGCATGTCGCCCTGAAGTCATTGAGGATTCTGGGCATGCATGCACAAGAACTGTTTCTGCTGTGGGTGATAAGTGTCTCCACAGGCTCAGCCCTGTTCACCTGAGCAAACCCACCTCAGACACACACGGCGAGCCTCTGTTCAGACGGCCTCATCCCTCATGAATATATTAGCAGAGCTGATTAAAAGATGGAGGGACTTGTGGGCAATTCTCAAGAGCAGACGTTCATAACTTGTCTCAAAGTGTAGTAAGTTGTGTCCTCGGTGTCGTGGAGTGACACAGCTCTGCACTCTTATCTGGAGAACACGGATTGAGTCAGGAAGCGGACGTATGTGTTGCTGTTGTGTAAATGTTAATTATTCCCTCTATGCTTGTTATCAGTCTGCAGGCAGTAAATATTCTGGATTTACTGCAACTCTGGCTCAGGTTCAACTCCCAATGTCACACATTGCATTTGTCTGTACATAGAGATTCAGGCTAGAGATAGATAGATAGATAGGATTTTAATTAAAAATATATATATAGCTGAAGTGTAAACAAAATCTCAAAACGCACTCATGTCCCTCGAATGGCTGAGTGTCCTCAGTTGAGACCCTTCTGATGCTTGTATGAATGAACTGCTCATCACCTTCAGCTGGAAGACGAGGAGGAGGAGGAGGAGGAAGACGGAGAAAGAGACAGGGGAGGAGGACATTTTGAGGAATGAGACCTCTTAAAGTGTTGGAGTTTTTTCCTTTGATTTGGAGACGGTTGCCACAGCAACAGTTAATGTGTTCTGGCATTGTCTCAGCAGGTAGAGTTTGGACCCTCACAGCTTTACTCTGCTCAGGCCTGTGTGTTCGGTACTCTGTGCAATCCAATAGTCAACCTGGAGGCTCGCTAATGAAGCTGGAGACACTCAATCAGGTCCTTTTCACTGTATTACACAGCAATTAAGCTAATATTGAGTATTGGCACACGATTTGGCATCATTAACAAAATACTGCATATGTAGAAAATAGAAAAAACTAGAAGTCAGTAGAACTACAAATGGACAGGGATGAAAACATAACCTCCTTGGCCGAAGTAAAACAGGCAGAAAAGGACAAAATGCACATGGAAAGATTAACTTTACCAAAAGGAAACTTCTCTGCGGCTTGCTGCTTTTGTTTATTATGAATCTTATCAGAGGAGAGAGACGGAGGCAGGTGAGGAAGGTGAGACCGGTCCACTCCACGTGTCCGCCCTGCCCCTGACACAGTGTGACACAACGCCTCTGCTGGGGGGGAACCACTCCGTCTCACAGGTAATTAGGTGGAGCAGGAGGGGCACCACCTCACCCTGCCAACCGCCCCATCATCGCTGCTGCTCTGACCAGGCCACATATGGCTGCAGGTCTGGGTGGAGGAGACTGAAAGTCATCGGGCTCGTCCATGGCCAGCTCCTAAAGTGATAAAATATCAGGTTGGTGTTGATTGTGCCGGCATCCAGGCTTCTGCAAAGGGCACGGAAAAGCTTTGTGGAGATATTTTTAATATGCAAATCAAGCCCTCTGTGCGTCACTGTTACAACTGTGAGTCACACAAAGGCTGCAAATTAAGCCAAATTTTAAACGGCTGAAACGTGAGGTGTTTAAAATGCTTCACAATGAAATACTTCCTTGAAACCAGTGAATACTGATGCCAGGAAAAGGACCTGTATCTCTGAGCTGCAGTGAGATACATGGTGGTTCACATCCATTATCAAATGAAGTGGTGACCACCTCCACAAGGACGACCCACATTCTGTCTTTCTCCCTCTATTAAGCTCAGAAACGACATCATAAAGACTTCTCTCTCATTCCTCTGTCTGTAATCGCTGTACAACACACAGTTTCAGGCTGGACTGTGGCCACCAGCGGACCAGTCGCTCCATGAATCTTCACCTTCCTGTACTCGCCCTATACTCGCTCAGGAAAGAAGACGTCGAGACAGAGAAATGGAAGAAAGACGAGATGGGAAACAGGGGAGAAGGACGAGACTTTAGGAGGAAATTGAGTTGATGAAGCATTTCTTCACCACAGTTCCACCTCCGACGTGCACAGCTTGCAAGGCATGGGTTACAAATGCACAGTGTGTCTCAGACAGCACAGAGGATGGGGGGGACTGTGGCAGAGCTGGGAGTTATATAAATTAATTTAATCAGGGATATGTTCAGTCAAATAACACCTTTACTTGAATATCAATACGTTTATATTGTACTGTGTTTCCTAAACAGTCTCTGGTTGGTTTATATCACACAACAAAATAGTACCTGGAGCACAGAATGTAAGAGAGACAGGGCAATTAAAACACAAAGCTTGAACTGGATGTGACTTTTGGTACAGACACACACAGGGAACTCGACAGAGAGTGCACAGCCACAGCAGCTTTTTGAAGATATACATAGGTTCTAGTTGCTTTGCAATGATATTCAGCAGGTAAGCTTCATTTTCACTGTTTATTTTCGGGTGTTAGCAGCAAATGGTAACGGTTAATGGTAACCAAGCGCTCATTTTAAACAAACAGCAGCTCAGACTAAAGGGGATGTTCTTAGTTTTAGGATCAGTGGACAAATTCCAAAGTTTGACCTGGGAAACCTGCTCGACAGATATAAAATCACAAAAATGATTGCAGTTAATTTCAAGGGCGACGTAAATGTATGAACCAAATTCAATGTTTATGAGCCCAATGGTAATTTCATTCGTCAAGCTTGTGATGGGACAGATTGGGGGGGGGGTCACCAAAGTTCATGGAATCACAAATAAAAAACAAGTATTTAACCTTCTCTGCCAGGGAGGTTATGTTTTCTTCCCTGTCAATGTTGTTTGTGTGTCAGTAGGATAACACACCACCTACTGAATGGATTTCCACAAAGCTCGGTGGTTAGGTGCTACATGAGCCAAGACATTTGTCGTGGAGCTAGACTGGATCTTTTTTCATTTTTTTTGACATAGCAAGATAGGGCTTTTTTTTCCCTTGAAATTTTACTGATAATAATTTGTGGATCCATTATTCATGGATCTGGGGATTGATTAGTTGCAGCTTGATTGAATTTAAGGGGACTGCTGGGCATTGGCAGAGACATGAGGCCGTTTATTACTTTATTGACCACAGAGGACAAATTCTCCTTTTTGACACCCTTCATAGTCGGGGACCAGTGACGAGTCGGGTGCTGCACTACTTCCATTGAGATATGCCCCCCCCCCCCCTGTCGCCCCCAGAGATGGAGAGAAGTGAGGGAAGAAAAAAAAGAGAGGTGGAAAGTTAAAGGAAACCATGAAAACGAGTGAGCATCAGTGTCATTGTGTCACAGCTACACCGCAGGTTGTGCCAAATAGTGTTAATACAACTGGTGTGATGATTCCCACTGTGACACTGACAGAGCAGAACAGCCCAGCGGTGCTGGAGACAACACATAAAAGACGTGGGTTTGGAGGACGGATGCAGGAACGAAAGCACTGAAAGAAAATAGGGGTGAAAGGAAATGGCCTGGACGTATAGGAATCTAGATAGAGAAAAAACGAAAACATCTCCAAGGTTAAGTGAGGTTCAATTTGATGATTTGTTAAATTCGGGCAAACATGAAGAGCTGAGTCACTTGTTTTTAAGTTTTACAAATGAGTTTGAAGAGGAGAGAGAGAGAGAGAGAGAGAGAGAGAGAGAGAGAGAGAGAGAGAGAGAGAGAGAGAGAGAGAGAGAGAGAGCAGATACAACACACTTTAATAGGAGAGGAAAAATAAATCAAATTTTCATATCAGGGCTGCCACGGTCTGGTGGTTCCGGAGCCTTCCAGCTCTTATCGTGGGTCTTTTTTCGATGTACATTAGCGAGGACACTTGAAGTGACCTCAGGAAACCTTTTATAACTGCACCCGATGTCCGTGCACGTCTGAACATTGATTTCTCTGAACAGAGCTTCTGCTGAACTCTTCATGTTGAGAGTCCTCCTGCAGGCTGAGGCCTCAGCGGAGCCTGGATGCACTTCTATAATAAACCCTTTTTGTTTATTTGAGACTAACAGTGCGATTCTAGGTTATGCTTGTGCACGTGCACTGTGCAATTTCGCTTGTATAGCTGCATCTCGCTAGACTTTTCATTTACACGCCAAATGACCCATTCTGAGATGACTGCTGTTACTCCAAACGACTCCCTGTTTGTTCCAGGGAGCTCTAAACGCTGCCACGTCGCTCCGTGTCGTTTGTGGAGATGTTGGCTGTTGTGTATAATAAGATATTCAGGTCTGGTGTTTTGCAGCATTGTTTGTTCAACGGCCCGGAGAAGACAGTGCTGGTTGGATGGTGTTTCCCGTCATTAGATGTTTTAATTCAGGCTCCAGTGTAACTTCAATTTAGTGTAAGTGCGAGCAAGTTGACACACATTAGCATATTTGTCAGAGTAAAGCAAGTGTGATGCTCCGGGGGGATCAATGAATATTGGGTTTACTTGAATGAATAGAAAAATACTCGCTGAGTTGGTGCGGTTTTGTCTTTTCTGCGGATTTCGGGGAGAGGCAAAGTCATGGGTGTTCCAGCTAATGGAGCCATTACATAGTTCTTGTGAGGGCAATGTGGTTTTTCATTTAAATAGACCTTAAAATCATCATCATCCAATCCAGCTTAACGCTTTCCAATTAGCATATAAAGATAGGATGTCCAGCTCTCCCCCGGTGGCTGTGAATCCGAATGAGTTTTCTTCTTTTTTCTGCACCTGCACTCAGGCTCCGGATGAGACAGAGATGTGAACGATGCTGTCTCTGGTGATGTATCGCTACCATTACAGCGATTCATCATCATCATCCTGTGGTAAATCTCTATCATGTACCTTCAGATTCTGTGATTAAACGTGGGACATTTCCTCCGGGGCGTCTGATGGATATTGGATCCAGCCAAGAGGCCAGATCGTACGGAGGTTATGAAACTCTACATGAATCGTGTCTAGGTTGGGACTTCGAGAGTCGAGTCGTGAGGGAAAACGTCGACATTGCAGCAGCCGCACTTTGTGTCTGGTAGAGAAATGCTGGTTCCTGTTACAAAGAAGCTTGATGTCAAAATCATGGCCGTGAACAAACCTGTGGCTCATGCACAGACTAAAAACACCAAGATGTCAGGAAACAGTTGCAACCACATCCTGTGCAAGAATGTGGGTCTGTCAGTTCTTAGAGAAGCGTGTGTGCTTTGTGTGTGGGTGTTGCTGCAGATACAGCTCGCTGGCTCAAGGCAGGATGATGCGACACATCATGTGTGACCCATCGATTTTTACTTCTCAGGTCCCGAAGATCTTCAGTCTAGTGGACGTTTTTCACTTTGAAGTGACACAGTGTCCTTGCAGGTCGCATGTCTGTGATGTCAGAGCTGCTAAAACGAAGTGATGTGCTATTTTAAGATGGTTTCCTTCAGAGGCCTGACAACTCAAAATCTAGCATTTCCCAAACTACATATTTTCACAAACAATCAAAGATTGAACTACTCAACACTGTCTTTGACGATAAATATCTAAATAGAAATACATTCAAACAACAATTCTTTTAGACGGTAATGCAAAGATTATTTCTTTTAAGGAAACTACACCAACTTTGAGGTGTGTAAAGAAGTCCAACTACAACATCACATGCTGGGGTGGAAATGAAGGGGCTAAAAGTAAAAGCATAAGGTAACAAACATAATCAACATAACAGCATTATAAGAGCGGAGCACCACACAGAGCAGGATGAAAACCACATTCATATCCTTCACACTTTCTTTTTAATGATTGTCTTTCATGTGCCTGTTGACCCATTTAAGCAATTTGTTCACACCATGTGCTATTCCATTCTATTCACTTATATTCAATTCAATTCAATTCAATTCAATTCAATTCAATTCAATTCAATTCAATTCAATTCCATTCTGTGGATCTCAGGGTACAGCTGAGGTAATAGAGCTTGAGTCATAGTTTGGAAGTGTCGGGTGAAATAGCCTGATGTGACCTGCTGTTGGAACAACACCAGAATCATTAGTCTGGGGAGCAGGTCTGTCTGCACCAATTATGTCAGTCCATCAGAGGTTATGCCACTCGCAACTAAAGGGAGGAGAAGAGAGGAGGAGAGAGAAGGAGAGAGGAGAAGAGGAGAAAATGGGTGGCGCTGCATATGAAAGGCAGGTTTTAATTTGTTCTTCCCTGTTTTCCTGTGTAGGTAGGTCAGCAGGGGCGCGTATTCGGCACTTTGGGAATGCAGAATGCAAATGTTTTCGGGCCACACACACACACACATGCACACACAAACACACCCCACACACACACACACACACACACACACACACACACACACACACACACAGCTGGTAAGAGGCTTAAGCTCCAGCTTTCTCCCATTAAACCATTCCCCTCCTGTTGTGGAAGAGGAACCAGCAGCAGCAGCAGCAGCAGCAGCAGCTCAGGATTCGACCACGACCTGAAACCCTGAACAAATTGTCTTCATGTGAAATTTTCTGCTTGGATTTTCTTTTCACCCACAACTGCTCTCCATTACATTTCTGGCAAAGGTAGCGGCTCGGCTCGACCAACCTTGCCTTTTGTGCTCATTCAGAGAGGTCGGTGCCCTTGATGAATTGAGCCATTAAGGGAAGCCTTCAGGGCTCTGATGGAGGTCAGTGAAACAAGTTACAGTTTCTACCATGACCTTGGTGGAGTTTCCTGGCAAACAAACAACTGAAAGCAAAGAGGAGCGGTATGAGAAAGCTACACACCCTCTCACAAATACGTGCAAAGAAGCATAACTTCCTGCTGCAAACATTTGTTGTCAGCAAACCAAACCCTGACTTCCACTGCTGAGACTCTCTGCCAACACCCTGCGTGTGGTCTATACTTTGTGGAATTGACAATTGGGAGGACGCGGTTGAGGAAGCCAATAAGAGGAAGAGGCTGTGGTATGTGGACAGTGGCTGCAGGGGTTTCAGTGCAACAACCACCTTCAGGTTGCACAAAGTAATGCACAGACGAGCTCTGCGATAGGGTCAGGAGGAAAGACCCCTACTGGCCCCCAGGATGTTAGGGACTCACGCCCTGCAGGTCTGAGGCAAAAAAAAAACATGACACTAAGGTACACAACTAATGATGGTCGGCAACTTCACACCAAGCTAGTGACTCGCAAAAACCATCGTGTCACATGTTCAAAGATAATCAAAGTCAAAACAACACCACAGAGCTTTAGGTTTTCTATAGGACTCTGGAGAGATGATGGGAGCGTATCTCTCCCTCTCTGTCCTCCTCAGCAGACACAGTACCACCCTGCCTCGCTCCACTCTGGATGTACAGCATGTAAAAGTACGACAGAAGGAGGCAGTCAGCAGTTTGCGCTCTATCTCTGCACCACAGCTCACAGCTCCACGGAGATGCCAGCCTTCCAATTCATCATTTTGACACTCTATAGTGTTGACTCGCAAAATAAATAAGCTATGGTGCACACCAGCTATCAATAGTTGTCCGCTCTCCTTTTTTGTAAATACATATCAATATGTTTCTGCCCACAATAACTGCAAAACAAGCGTAATGAGTGCACAGGGGAGACAAACAAGAGGGACGGAAGATGGAGCCGAATTAAATCAAGATGGAGAAAAATGGACCTGAGACAGCAGCAAGATATGTTCCCAGTTCACTCTTTCCTTCTTCCTCGAGGTGAAATCAGCCACATGATTCAAGACTCTCTCAGAAAGGTTTTCTTTTACTTTCTTTTCCATTCTTTATTTTGATATCGCTCTGACTCTTTACGTAGAGAAACTACAACGGCCAAGGACGCACAACAGCCATCTTATGAAACATTGAAACATTGAAATTCACTAGATCTGGAGAAACTTGCCTGATTTTTTTTCATCAAGCTCCATCAATTATTCTCTGAGTAAACATCTTATCTTGCAATATTGAAGAAAGTGAAAATAAATGTACGGATCCACACCAAAAAGAATCGGTATTTGGTTGGGATTCAAAGCACTGGACAAATCAAACATTTGAAACTGAATTCAAATTCAATCAATTTTTAAAAAGTGAGGGAGACATGGGAGACTTCCTCAGGTCATGTCCCCCCCCCCCCTCCACAAAATGTAATGAATATTGGTTGAGTAGTTTTTGTGTAATCCTTCTGATAAACAGCCAAAAGCACAACATCCTGGGTGGAGGTAATAATGAATATAACTTTCAACCACATCACAGGACACACAGCACGCACGACGGCTGTTTGCACAGTGTTCATGCAAACGCACAGATACAGTCGATTAGGCACGAGCCACAACAGTGTTGAGTTGATTTATTGTTTTGATTGAACACGTTTCTCTCCATGAACATGATCATTTTATGAGTCTCTCCCTGTTCAGATCATAAAGGCCTGTTTGTATCGTTTCACTTGAATGGTGGAGAAGATGGTCACGGGTCAGGACACCGAGTTTCAGTGCTGCACTCACATCTGGCTGTGCAGCAGGCGTGTGGAACGTGATGTGAAAAGGCAAAGTGACTCGACCCCATGTCGATAAGGGCCTTTGTTCCCATGGTCGCTGCAGATCTATCTTGTTCAGCACTTTGAATCTATATCAAAACACTCACACATGCAAATACACACACACCAACAAGAACGCACACAGCTGCAGCAGCTGGATGACAGCACACAAGAAGGGAGCATGACTCAAAATGTTTTGTTCCCATTATTGTTGAATGACTTTGGGTTATTTCCGAAACTTCACATTTACTTTATCCTTTGCAGTGAAATGTAACATTGTAGAATGTGTTGAATTTCATACTCACGCTGATGTTTCACTCACTTTTCTAGCTTTGGTGATTGATTCAATTTGAATTTGTCCTGAGCTTTGGTTCATGACCGAATACCTGCACAATGAATGATTTTCACAACACGCTTAATATTTACCTTCACAGAGGAAGTTAGGTTTTCACTTCTGTTTGTTTGTTTGTTTGTAGATAATGTTCTGGGACGTACAAGAACCAATTAAGAGTTTGGTGTGGATCTGGATCAGGGGGCAGATCCAGGATTATATTTCACTTTCACTTTAACACTTTGGGAATTAAAAAAAAATAATTTTCACTAATTTCCCAGGGAATAATTCATGAATTTTAGAAAACTGATTTCTATGAATGTTTGCCAAATTTGGTGCAGCTTGTTTGAATGTAAGGGGGCTGTGGGGCCTTGCTAGTGCCTAGTAAGTGCAAGTTAAGTTAAGATAAGATAACACACATTTGTTTGTTGGTAAACTAAACATGCTAAACATTACCATATTAACATTATAATTATAGCATCATCTCAAAGCCTCACACAAACCCTTGTTTTCATAGATTGAGTGATACATTGTGGCTACTTGCTCATTCATGAATGATTGTAATGTATATATAGTGACATATGTCATATGAAAAAATGTTAAAAGTATTTGTATGTATATATATTTTTTTAGAATTGTGCATTTTTCTCCGAGGACTGATGTCACTGTGCAGCTGTAAAGTTTCTTACTTTTGACTTTTACCTTCTGCTATTAAAATGGATGGAGTCGGGGAAAAATACAGAATATCAAATTCATCTGAACACTATTTTCAAGTCGTTGAAGCGAAGATGAAATAAAAAGGAATTGAAATAAAACTGCAGTATACGGTGGTCGTAACCCGAGATGACACGTACACACACACACACACCCACCCACACAGAGAATGTGCAACATTAATCCTCTTAAATACCATCAGCATATTAAAAGAGATATCTGCTGCTGACATGATTTCATATGCTGTCTGTTGTGTGATATCAATACGAGATCAGCGGCTGGAGGCAATGAACATCAGTTTATGTCTTTAAGCGCTCGAGTGGGTTTTGTGGATCAATCGTTCACTTACGTGTACTAGTGTGTGTGTGTGTGTGTGTGTGTGTGTGTGTGTGTGTGTGTGTTTCATTACGGAAAAGACACACAGAAGCATCAGTACAGACAGAAAACGTGTGAAGATCTGCTCGGACAGCGTGGTACTGAATGAACCACAACATCGGTTTATTGATGATATGCTTGACTGCTTTTCCACTGTGCACAATCCATGTTCAAAAACACTCAATGCAGACTCTGCTCACTTACAGTACGACAAGAATGAATTCTGGAGCATTAAAAAAGGGGGAGGGACTGGGGGGGGGCGATATTTCAAAGCACGGTACATAAATATGAGTGATTTTACATGCACACAGATCCAATGACGAGATTTTTTTTTTTGCTACTTTTGCTTAAAGGCTGGTGCTGATAGGAGCATGGGACCGGGGGGGGGGGGGGGGGGGGGGGCAAGGCAGATTAAACAGCTTTACAGTACAGTACTTGGTTTCCATCACATCACTGACGGGGAGGGGGGGGGGGAGAGAAGCAGACAATCTGATTCTATGCTGCGAGAAAGAGAGAAGTACATGGAAAGGGTTTATTTTACTGATGTATTTTCTGAACCTGGCTCAGAATTGATCCCATTCTGGACGAGTCACAGGAGACGCGAGCAGGAGACGTGGCCGATGGGACTCAGGTTAAAGAACAGGAGAGCATAAGGCGAGAGTCTGTCAGATGGGAGCAGACAGTGGGAGCATCAGGTGGCCAGCCACAAGTTTACACATCTTTTCATCCATCAACGTTATTTTTTAAGTTAAAATGTCTTTTCTTTTCTTTGTTTCCTTGCATCACACTATAGTTTACATACTGTACAATACCCACTGAGCTGCCACTGTGTCCGCACACAGGACTGATGAAGACAGAGAGGTGCCGCAGGTTTCTTACACTAACATTCAATACTTAATAAACATGGGAGTGGGCTCACACTCAAACACACATACACACACACACACACACGCACACACACACACACACAAATGGAAGAGTTAATGCTTCACAACAGTCGCATCATGTACAAGGAACTTCATATTATTAAAACAAAATCATACAGGAACCTTATTCAGCTATATTACAAATAAAACATGACTTCTTCAAAGTTCCTCTCCGGCTGCTGAAAACACTGAGAGAAATAAAATACCCTAACAACACATACGTGTGCATACAGTGGTGTCGAGTCCTTCTATTCGTTTGTTTGTCCAAGACGGGCGGAAATATGGAAAGAGAGGAAGAAGAAGCTGTGTGATGATGAAAGTAAGATTGAAGTGGCATGGGAAGGATTGAGTGGTCCTTTCAAAAGAAAACAAAAGAAAACAAAACCAAAAAGTGCCAAGGTAAAGTGAATTCAAGTAATGTGTGCTCTATACACAGGAGAGGGAGGGAGGAGGGAAGGAGTGGGCTTGAGTCCTTTGGCTCCTTTTGGCCACTACTGGCTCTTCCTGTGTTCCGTCAGGCTGGTCGACGAATCCGTGGGCGATTCTCCGCGTGCAGCTCTGGAGAGGACGTCGATCCACTTGGCCTGAACTTCTGCATCTTGGGCACTTAGGAGCAAAGTTTGCTGCGCGTGAGTGAGCCGGACTGCGTGTTTCCCCTCGGACTTCTCTGCTGCCGATGGCGGCGACGCGCTCACCTCGAACCCAGGGAGAGGCACCTGCCCGCGCCCCTTTAGAGTCCTACAAAAACACAAGTTTATTTCATTATCTCCTTATAGATAATACAGTTTTACAACCTTGTGCAATCATCCTGTGCCACTGCACTTTACTCAAGTACTTTTCTCTACCCATAATATATAAATATTCCTAATATAATATTAATATAAGTCCATTTAATGCATTTTCTTTTTATTTGATTATTGTTGCCTATTTTTACTCTGTTTAAAACAATCACATGTCGCTGTAGCAAGTGAATTTCCCCAACGTGGGATCAATGAACTTTATCTTTTTCATATTTTATCTACAAATCAGAATCATCTTGTGGTATTTAAAATTGATTTTGCCTAGAACAATAAAGTAACAGCTTGTCATTTCAGTTGCACGAGAATAAATTCTGGCCGGCATGTACAATAAACCCTGTCCTCCTCTCTCCCTTCCCCCTCTTCCTTTCTGTATAATCAGGAAATGCTCATCCAACTCCCATTAATCCTAATCTTTGGAATGGCAGCTTTCTGCAGTGGGATTGGGATGTTAGTCTTGGAAATGAAACCCGGGGCGGCTTTAACAGCCTGACTTCCCTTCTGTGCCAGTCCACTATGATATGAATGATGGCCTCTCAGGGAAAGCTTTCCAAACATGATTGCTCTGGGTTATCTTATCTTATCTTTATTATTATTTTATTTCAAGCATTCGTGTAAACCGCTCGTTATTCGCACCTCCTCGGGATGAGCGGAGCAGATGTAGTTGTACAAAGATTTCAAGGAATTACGGTAAAGTTGCCTCATCTGGTCGGTGCGAACTAAAGCCCAAGCACACACAGACAGAGGCTATACCTGAGGTCACATCCAGGACAACCAAATCCTCCTGGCCCAAATCTACAGAGCACAGACAGACCCGGCACAGGCAGGATTGAGCAGATCTGATTTACACACAGGCACAGACACAGGCACAGACACACAGACACACACTCAGGGATGTGCTCTGCGGCTGTACTGCACAGATGTCCTACTTCAAGAGGAGGAGGCTCACAGGATGTATAGGAAAAGTCCCAGTGGGTGCAGCAGATTTATAAGAGAGGACTGGTTGTGTGGTCATGTGGATGAACTTTTGCAATGTTTGTCCTTTTTGTCTATATATTGGTGTGTTTGTGTGTTTGTGTGTGTGTGTGTGTGTGTGTGTGTGTGTGTGTGTGTGTGTGTAACTCTTACCTGCCCACTGCTCTGCAAGTACAGCACCAGTGGCTCAGCCTTGGTGACAGCCACCCACATCTTGTTCCAGCTCTTCCCTTTCTCCTGCACTTGGAGGTGTCCGCTCATTAAACAGTTCTCCCCCGTTAGAGATGACTGTCTCTGAAAAGGTACAATGATATAGACGTATACACAAATTAATAAGAGTCCATATGCTGTTAAATGAAATAAACACAACTGTTCCAACTGAGACAAAAGAAAAACACAGATCAGATCAATTATTTTATACCTTTATATTTATTTTATACATATATATTCTATAAACAACTTTCTATAGTTGTAATTCATCAAATATACAGTTTTTAGTTTACTATAGTTAATTTATATCCATATATAATATGCTATACTCTAATCAGCACATATAAGGACACGTCTATCTCAATATGTATATATACTTGTGCACAAATACACTTTTACATGCTCGTACAATCATCTGTGCCACTGCACTTCACATTTCTGTAGTCACAGGTGAATATTATGTACATATTCTGTATATTTATTTCTTTTCTATTTTCTATTTTATAGCCTTTTTATATTATATTTCATTTATTCCCTTGTCTTCCTCATTCTGACTTGTCTGCTGCTGTAACAGGTGAATTTCCCCGGGTTGTGGATCAATAAAGCTTCATCTTATCTTATAAATGACCTTTTTTACTTTTGTTTTTAAAGGTGTTGGCATTAATCATTGTCATTAGTATTGGTTGGAATTAGTGTGTAATTGAACTCCGTCTGAATCAGGTCTTGGAGATTTAAATTTGATGAGTGTGTGTTCACCGTTACATAACGAGGATGTAGGACACGGTCAGATTTGTACACTGACAGGTGTTCAAGCTCCAGCTGCCCCCTGCTCCAACACCTCTATGGCCCACAGCCCCCCCCTTGTGGTGTCTAATGTCACTGCAGGTCAGACTTTAAGGTGTTAAGCTTCTCCGGTCTGGGCTACTGTAAAAAACATGGCGGCCTCTGTAGAGAGGAGCCGCTCCTGATGTAAATATAAAGAGTAAAGAAAACAATTAGTACAAATTAGATCAAACACACTAGTGAAAACATCACTAGGACTATTTCATATTTAATTTCTGCCAATAGATCCCTTTCACCTTAATCTTACAAACTGAACCTTTAACTGAATGAACTGAAATATTTATACTATAATATATTATATAGTATAATTACATTATCAATATTATATACGAAGGAATCCTCCTGTCAGATTACTGTAGAACTCCAGACAGTGGCAGCGACACCTGAAGCTGCCAGACTGTCGAGTCAGTGGAGACGACTGGTCCTCCCTAATCTCAGATCTCTTTATGATATTAGTCAAATAGGGATTAGTTGATCTTTCAATGTGAACGTTTGTATATTCACAAGTGTTCAAATAGTGTAGTGCAAATAGAGTGTGTGTGTGTGTGTGTGTACAATGATTCCAGACCACACAGGGAGTTCAGTATTCAAACACTGGACTTAACTACACTTCTGTGCTTTCTCTTTGTTGCCATCAGAGGAATCTGGTTCTGCTGAACCCTGGTTGACTTTCAGCACTGACGTACACAGAGAGATGGATTGGACTGGCAGGAACGGAGGCAGAAAAATAAACTACAATCCACATGCTGCGCAGTCTTTCTCAGTGTGTGTGAGTCTGTGTGTGTGTGTGTGTGTGTGTGTGTGTGTGTTCTTGGTTTTGTTTGTGTCCGAGTGTCTCACCTCAGGCGCTGCTTTCCTCTTCTGTTCACTGACTCCGAGATTCTCCAGACTGAGGCTGGCTTCGAAACACTCGGGGCACACTCGGCTCGTTTTGTTGTCCAGGGTCTTTGAACACTTTGCACAGATGGCCTGCAGAAGGAGCAGGGAAAGACGAGAGACAGCGTTGAGAAGCAGCTCCGTTGTGAACGGTTAAATGTCTGAAAGAAACGCTCCACTTGTTTTCCGACAAGCAGCGCCTGAATCTATCTCCTTCCGTGTGTGCTCACCGCTCCGCAGGACTTGCAGTGGTGTTTGCGCTTGGTGAAATTGAAGCTCTCGTTGCAGCCTTTACACGTCTGCTTCTCTTTGTCCTTTTTCCTGGAACTCTTCTGGAGGAGAGAAAAAAAACAACAACACAGGAGTCATGTGTCGAGGTCCTTCAGCCCGGTCATTTTAAGCACAGCTGAGCATGAAGGAATGTCTGACGGCTCGTCTCGCTCCATCCTTTGTTTGTCTGGCTGTGTATCTTAAGTCTCTTGTCAAGAGAAGGCCCAGGCAGGCGGCCACCCACACAGACACACTATCCTTCTCCGAAAGACAACTGGAGCGGGGGGTCAGATGGAGAGAGCAGGCTGCCAGGTTGTTATTCTGAAACTCATCTCCTTTTAAACAGGTAACATGAGAGTGAGAGTGGGTTCGTCAATGGGAACTAAACTGTTTTTTAGACAAAAGAAGCAGATTGCCGTCATTATTGTCACCACAATCATTCAGCTTGAGATCAATGAACCTGAGAATAACCAGAGGAAAAGCATAACAAATACTAACATCTCATTATCTCTATAGAAAATATCAGATGTTTTTAGATACAATTACATAGATATATTTTTCCTTTTTAATGTTATTAAGAGCAGATGTACTTAAAATAAGGACAGATGCTTAGTTGCATTTGCAGTTGAGCTACTTTAAGTTCCTTAACACACGTATGCACACCACTGTGTATAAAGATGGACCACGTGTGTCCACTTCCTCCCACTATCCAGAAATTAGGCCGGAATATCCCAAAGGCCACCATCTTGACCATGTAGAGCCAGTGGCAATCAGGGGATAGAGTCACTGTAGAAGGATCCTGGCGATTCACATGCTCGACCAATAGGAGGTCAGTCTCATCTGTCCATCATGACGTTTCACCTTGTTTTTATACAATAAAATAGCACAGGATGAAAAAGAGAAGCCGTACGACTCGAAGACCAAGATGTCAACTTGGAAAGACAACGAGATTCAAGAGTTTTTGGGGATAAGGGCCAAAGTCTATGTGCCTGCAAACAAAAACATGTGATCTCCACAGCAGAATTTATGGGCCGTTCTCCTGCTGCTCTAACCTGGCGCCAATGCTCGCCTGAATGTTCCAGACATTTTCCTGTTGTCGTGAACGCATCTGACCCAGTCAATCTCCAGCTGCGGTCTTCATAGGTATAAGAAAAACGTCAAGTACCACCAACACACCAGGTGACAGTAGATGTTATTAGTATCTTACCCTCTCGTGCAGTCTTTCACTGTCCGAGTCCATGGATTGGCTGCACCAGGGACCCTGAGGAGCAGAACCAACAAAGATTACATTCACTGGAGACGTCAGCGTCCTCCTGCAGTCAGACGTCTTCACCACTAGGTGTCAGTCTTGACCTGCTTCATCTCGTCCTCTGGCTTGTGTCGAGTTACTTGGACGGCGTCCAGCTCTGGTCAGCACAAAGTGGGTCAAACCAGATCCATAAGACTTTTGTATATACTTTGACTTTCCCTATTAGGTCATGAGAGAGTTCTGGGAGAAGAGACTCGCAGACGCTACGTGTGTGACTGTCAGGATTGAACACAAAGGAAAACGCTTCTTAAGGTGTGTGTGTATTGTGTGTATGATACTAGCACATCCATAGATGGACGGTTGCTCAAGCAGACAAAGACCAGAGCATGATGACAAACTCATTTGCCGCTAGCCTCCCGTGATTCATCGCAGAGGATAAGCCACAAACTGAGGGATCAGTGAACTGGGTGACTGACCGGTGAGTCAGGGAGATGGTCGTCCTCTCGAGAGAAGGAGCTGTTGAAAGCTTTGTTGAACGTCTCGCTGTTCTGCTTGTGCCTCTCGATCGTGGCCAGGATCACCTACGAGTGGAAGGAGATGAAGAGGAGAGGAGATCACGGAGAAAAAGGGGAGGAAGAAAACAAAGAGAAGAGACGGATTATTGATCAGACACAAGAGCATTTTATGTGTATTCATTCTTTCTGTGCTTGTGACGTAAAAATGTTTGTCTGATCTGAACATGCACTGAACGAATGACAGGAGCGATGACATCACAGCTCCCAAAGCATCATGGTCCTACTGCTACAACCTCAAGGCCAAAGTCCGGAGACCTGTCCCGAGAATGTGTTTTTTCTCTCTTGAGTTTAAATTCGACTCTTATTTTATACTCATTTCCATCCCTCTCTTATCTTACAGACTGAAAACACAAAGAAAAGCTCCCAGGCCCTTTGCAACACGCCCACCCACTTTTTCCAGCTGGTGAAAATGGTTTAATCAGCTTTACTCTGCTGTAATGGGCTAAATGCACAATAATGAGGGGCTTTATTAGAAAATATAATTCCCTGACACGCTGAATGAGTGTGGGGACAGTTTTTATTTTTTTGTGCTAATTCCATTCTTTTACAAACTAGAACTATTGAAGGCACAGGCCCAAAAAGCTGCACGTGTGCACGAGAGACAGACTGTGTGTGGGTGCACTGTATGTGTGTGTGTGTGTGTGTCAGATCCTTGCCTGAATCCAATCTTCCTTCTCTTCAGCTGTCCTGTAAAGCACATAAAACGAGATGAAACGATTTTGTCAGACGTAAACCCACATTAAAATAAGCCTGTACGGAGCCCAAGGGTGTTAGATATGTTAAATCAGCAGGACATTATAAAATAAACTAGATTAGCCCTGTGGTGTATGCCTCCACCAATCAGTGCAGTGCAGTCTTCATACAACATTTTCCAGACTCGTATCTGGTCACCGTGACCTTGATAATCGAATCAGGTCATTTTTGAGTCCAAGTGAACAAATAAACATCTACATCAAAATGAAATAAAACAACATATTCATAATAAGTTCTTTAATAATTTCAATATCTACTGGTTACTACGGTATTTTGGTTGGTTTATATATTTCTATTTTATAAATATGATCATGGCAACATGGTGAAAAAGTGGTGAACACTCTAAACTGATGTGAATGTGAGAGTGTGAATGGTTGTTTGTGTGTGGATATTGGCCCTGTGATAAGCCGGTGACCCGTCCAGGGTGCACTCCGCCTCTCACCCAATGTCAGCTGGGGTCGGCTCCACCACAAAGAATCAGCGGTATAGATAATGGATGGATATATAATACATATATTTCCAAGAGTCATCTTTACCTGGCCTGCAGCTCTAGTGAGCGCTGCTTGCCGATGATGGCGAAGGTGTGAGGAAGGTTCTGCTTCACATTCTCCTGCACCTGAGGACGAAAGGCAGAGGTCATTAAGTTTTCACACTAACAGAAATAATGAAATTAGAAGGAAAGAAGGACATGAGCACTGCACCTCCATGCCGGCGATGTCAATCCTCTCTCTGACGCTGAACTTCTGTCCCATCAGTCGGAGTTTAGGCACGCAGTACAGCACCATATTGTTGAACTGGAGCGGGGACAGAAACACTGCAGATGATGAACAGTGCAGGTAATAACATGGAAAGATACAGACACCCTCCAGCTCTCCTATCTCTCTAATTAAAACACTTCAGCCCTCTCACCAAGTAGAGGTATCGGTCTTGTGCCGTTCCGTTTTTGGCCGACATCTTCTTGATATGTCCTTCTTTGATGAGCTCGTTGGCGGGGTTAACGATGTCCTCCTCTCCCCCGAGCCGCTCGTACACCTCCAGGAGCTTGTTCATCTTCTCCTGAAAACACGAGGCCACAGGATGATGAGGAAAGACGCCAGAGAGTGAGAAGACCGAGACAGAGCTGTGAGCCACACGCCAGCAGATGGAGTCATTTTATTATCAGCTAAGGCTTCCAGTCACTCGTGGTATTATCGTCTCATTTCAATTTGTATGTTAGAAGGATTACGCAAAAACTGCTGGACGTGTTACAACAACATTTGGCGAAGCATTTTGGTGTGGATCTGGATCAGGGGGCGGATGAGGGATTTTTATTAACCACTTTCTTAAAACATTGCATTTTCAACATTTTCCTAGATTTCTCAGAGAGAAAGGGGAATGTTATTTATGAGTGTGCGCAATTTGGTGCAGATCGAAGTAAAAATCCAGAGGTAGTGACTTTAAATGTGGTTTCATAAGGGGACTCTTGGGCCTTGACGGACGTACGCACTCCTTTGTGTCCTTCTACTCTTTCTTTATTGATTCATAAACTTGTGCGCTCAAATCGTGTAAAGGACGTGAGAAACATTTCCGTGGCCAGACGGAAGAAAGAGATGAGGAGGATGAGCGTTGAAGAAAGTCAGTCCGGCTTCTGCAAGCTGTGAAACTCAAGGCAGGAAACGGCAACTTCCTGTCTGTGCCGATTCGACTCGTTCACTCCATCAGACAAACACTTGCAATGTTGCTGACAGACAGTGTGGTATCAGCAACTCTCTGATTGGCTGGTTGACGCGGCTGGTTTTTACAAAGCTCAATACGACAGAGTGTTGAAAAGAGACGACACAAAAAGACAGAAAAGAGAAGCGAAGCGTTAAAGAGACTCTTACCATTTTCCTGATTGCTGCATTGGAGTGGTTGGCTGCAGTAGAGATCAGCTCCACCGCCTCTGTAACACAAAAGGAACACAGATGAGATGATGTTTGAGTAAAACCGACCTTCGCATGATCAGAATGCGCCAAAAGTGCACACTCTTCACATTAAACACCCTCGGTGCATTAGCTGGATTTCAGCCCAGTAGAAAACACCTGAATCAGCCACTTTAATGGAGGCCTACATTAACACAAGCGACACACACTTTGGGGAAATGAGGCCGTGACAACTGCGATAAAACTGATTTCCAACCGGAGCAGGGTGAGAAATCCCCCCCCATTTTCCCCTGGACTCCAAACATTAATTTCATTTGTGGGCATGAAAGGTCAGACATCAACATGAAGTGTGTCACGAGGCAGAGGACGAAAGTACACACACAGCACAAAGGTCTATTTAAAGCATCAGGGTGAAATGTGCTCGTCCAACAGGAGACAAACCAACAACTGTGTCACAGGAGGCTGGTGAATGACCTGCATCCAAATCTATGGCTAAATTAACCAGTTTACACAAATCAGAGGATTTTCTTTAAATCTTGAAAATATAACAATTAATTTGCGCTGTACACATAATCTCAATAATACTAATACAAATAATAATTTATATTCAATGCCATTTATAAAAATATGTCTTTCAGAGAGATTTAAAAGAAGATTCTGAGACATGTGTGCAGTGACTTATAGTAACTGTTTGCCTCCACTTAGCATCTTCTCTGCACGTGGTATTTTCTAAATATACTGTCTGGGAGGAGCCAGGGAGAAATCAAACACATCCTTAAAAGCACTGTGAATAGTTTCGGGATTCTGATTTAATCTCTGTTTAATCTGCAGCACGTGACATTGCACATGTCTCTGTGCAAAATGGGACGATATCATAGAATCCCGAAATGGAAAATCTCAACAACTGACTCCCAGTCAAGGTTGGAGCAAAACCAAAGTGGAGCAGCGAGGAGTCAACAGTTACTGTTTCTCACAGAAAGTTGTGTTCACATGCTACAGCATTGAATTTTGTTCCTCCCAACAACTGGAGGGGTTTGACACAGTCGGGGGTAAAGTGTCCGTTTGCTGTGAGAACAGATACCAACTCAGATAATCCGATTTCAAAGACCAGCAGTTCCCTTCCACTTTCTCCTCCTGCCCTTGTACAGTCATGGAGTCATGTAACACACATGTTCATTATCAACTCAAGTGGACGCGTCTCCGCTCCATCACTGCTCTTTGGAATGTGGCTCTGCATCGGTTCACCCTCTCTCAGGTCTTTCTGTTGACCTCTTTGTGTTCATGCCACATCTAATTATTGTCGAGGGTTTAGCTGAATGGTAGCGCTTCTATGTTAGCTTCAGAAATGGAGTTCTACCAAGTTCATGCACTATCCCCTCCTCATCACCCTCATCTAGAAATGTGCTGTTCTATTCTTAACAGGTTTTCAATTTCTACATTTTATTTCAAAATCTATAAGGAAAACTACAGTTTTAAACACTAAAACAAGTCAGTACTGAGCAGTGGACTGCACCATGGGTGTGGACACCCGACCTAAGGTTGTCAGAAGAGTGGACTGGGAGTGGGAAGATTTCTCTGAACGCTGTATTTGAGTGTGTTTGCAGTAAAAACAGCAGGTTGAGTATCTCACTCTCTGCGTCTTTCCGGTCGAGGGCGTCATCAGGCAGTTTTTTCAGGTAGTCTTTGAGCAGCAGCTCGTAGCGAGGAATCCTTTGGACTGGTTCCAGCATGTGGTGCTGCAGCGTCAGGTTCCCACACACATCCTGTTTCTGATGTTCCCAACACACAGAAAAAAAAGGGTTAGGGGTTGTTTGAACTGATTAACCACAAAAAAGAAGAGATTAAGAAGATGAACAAAATGCTCGCTGGACAGAAAACTCTGGAGAAGCAGGAGTATATACCTGTATATTCTGGACAACACTCTTGAACTGCGAAGAGCGCTGCGTCCAGGTATTAACCAGGTCCATCGCTCGGTCGAAGTTCTTCACATACTCTCCATACATCTTCATAAACGGAGCCAGTTTCTGGAGGATGTCTCCAATACGAGGGTTCGAGTCCCTGCAGCAAACACATCAACAACAGGGTGTTTTTTTATTGTCTCATGAGAAGAAGAAGCAGGATTTAAAATTTTGTTGAAATTAAGTTACTTGTCGATATAAAGATGCAAAGTGTGAAGCTTTAGGGAAAATCCCCAGTGCATGCTGGGAGATAAGATCTCCTTGCAGTGTGTGGCTGGGAAATAAAAGTTTCCTTCAGGTGTTTCAATTACATCTTTACTTTCCAAGCCGGCTCATAAAAGATGAGACTAATCTCAGAAACATTTGCACAAATTAATCCCTCTTATGAACTTTCTTCCCATGGTGCACTTTTCTTCTTTTCCTCCAATCTGAGCCAATGCATTTTAATGAGTTCCAGAAAATAACAGGTGATTTCCCTGAACACGGGCCTCTAGAGGAGTCATTATCTACCAAGGGCGGCTGACGTTGGCGAGATTACACACACTGTGGGCAAATACCCTGCTTAGTGTGAAAAAGAGACAGAAAACGCCCTCAATCGGCGACTCTGACACACACCAAACACACAACCTGACAGCAGATGCCCTCCCCCCCGCTGCCGCCCAGCTGTCTGAGAGATTCGGCCAACAGCAACGGGCCCAACTGACCACTAACTGAGCCAAAACCATCTGTGGAATAACATCACACTGACGGGAAACCTCTCGTCCTTACCACTCTCCTGTAATCCGCGTCTTGAGCTCGGGGAGCAGGAACTTGTCGTGGAAGCAGTAGATGGAGGAGATGTTGGAGAAGATCCCTGTAATGACGTCCTGAGGGATTCCAGCCTCTGTGAGCTTAGTGCAAAATACCTGGAGAAAGATAACAACACTTGTATTAGTGCAGCTATTTCTAAACACCCTGAATCCGACTCCTGTTTATGGAGCAGGCAGGTAAACAGAGACACAGACATCTCCATGTTGTTGTTTGTCAACTTAGACATAAATGTGTCTCCAGCTCTGGCTTTCAGTGAGAAGTAGATCTGAGTCAGCTGAAGCCTCGCTGCTCATTTTTTGTTATTGACACTCAGATAAACTGTAAAGTATAAACTTACTTTCAGTTTACTTTGGATTGTAAAGCAACTGTTGACAAATGTCACTGATATAATGACCCAATGCAAACCACAACGATTACTTTCACTGTCAATCATTTCCGTATGCGTATTTTTAGTCTCTAAAATTATTTTAAAAAACTGCCGCCGACAGTTTAAAACCTTAAGATTTTTGATTTGCAATAATATAAAAAAGAGAAAAGAAGCAATTCATCACAGTTGAGAAGCTGGAGACAAGAAATTGTATTAAGACATTAAATTCCTGCATTAAGACATAAAAGTCCTGCTGTCTCCATCCACCCAATGCTGTTCTCCCATTCACAACAATGGGTGGGAGCCGGTGTTTCAATGCACATCACTTTGACGTGAAAGTGTTGTGTCAAAACAGGAAGTTAATTGTGACTGATCTCTGCCCTGAGCAGCAGATAAACCTGAGCTGTTGTGTGTGACAGGGCAGCTGTGCATCTCCTCCACCACATGAGCCGAACAAAGAGGAAGAAGACTCAACAACCACGACTATGGGCTCAACACAAACACAGGCTGAAACTACTACTACTGAAAAGGGATTTGAATATGTCCACTTCCACCATGAGAAACAGTAATGGCCCTTAATGAAAATGACTAATAGATTAAATAAGAAAAACAATCATGTGTATAGGGGCTGATTGAGATAACATCAAACAATTATATGAATTAAGCTCATTAAATGTAGTTTAAATATCTACAGAATAGGATTTAGTATTATTATGATGTTTATTTAATTTTTAATGCAGATTCGTTTTTATAATATTTGTGTATTTGAAGTGTTGAAAAAATTCTGCCTTCCTCTCGATGTCTAAAGCTTCATCAAGACCGAGATGCTTTCTAATTATAAACTCAGCTAAGAGTCAGGAAACACACATTTTTAATCCACGGGATTTACACACAAACACACACACGTATGTGCCCTTTTAAAGACAGACATACACTTTGTTCGTGCTGCACATCTATAAATACAAACCATGCACGCAGACATGCACACACATGCGCACACACACACACACACAACTTCTCACATGATTGTGTTTACACGGCTCTGAGTAATCCAGTCAACAGAGGAAGGGTTGTTGTCCAGTGGATCACAGTGCCACTTTTAATCCAGCATAGCCCTGATCTCAATCTCTAAGACCTCTGGCTCATTTAGGAGATTGAAATCTGGCCCAGAAGCACCCAGACAGCCTGATATAACCCACAACACCACTGACAGGGGGAGGAGACACACGCAGAGGCCCGGTGTTACCTGGTCGAGGAGGTTGAGTCTCTTGACGTAGGCCTCTTCGGTGTGGAGAAGCTCGTTGGCGATGTTCAGGAGTCTCTGAGCCTCTGAGCACTGAGGGAAACAGACAAACACCAAGAATTAGATCTGAGACAAACACCTGAACACAAACACACTGAGAAATCACAAGGGAAACCTTCCAGTTCTTCATTGCTCTTCAGCACGTTAAACTTAAAGTTCTGCATCAACACATTATTCAAACACAGCACAATGTTACTGTTTAGGGCTGTTTTTTGTCAGGGAAGATATTTTTGTTCAGCTGTGTGGTCTTCATGTCGTGATGACGTGCTTCAACAGAGCACGTCATCCCTTTGTATCAGCTGAACACTGTGACATTTGCTTCATTGTGAGGTCGAAGCATTGATTCAACACAGGTCACAATGAACTTTTAAACTGAGAACCATGAGGTCAGCGTTAAATGGATCATATCATAGAATCTGGTTTCTCTTCATAGATCTGAAGAATAAATCTTTTATCGAGGTGATTGATTGAAAATAACAAAAAAAAAATTGTTTTACAAAGATATAGCAAAGCAACATCTGTACTGTTTCAATGGGATACATGACTCAAGAGCTTAAAAAACAAACTTATTTACTTATTACTTATTGAAACTTTTCTTCTCTCATTCTGAACAGTTATTAAAGATCTGTATGTATCTCCCCATAAAACTAACTAAACACAGTTTCATGCAATATTTATAAGATGGGCAGTTTTCCATATTCTTTCCCAATTTGCATCACTGTCAACAAATCCCATGAAAAACCTAGAGCAACAAGGAGGTGGAGTGAAAACCTTCCCCGAACTTTCCAACTTCCTGAGTCTGTCTGTGGCTCTCAGCCTCCAGCCCACTGGTTCCTTAAGACTGAACTGGCTCAAAGATGTGGTTTCTTAAAGAAAAGTCAAGCTCAATGTTTTTTGTGTCACATTAGTCAATTAGGTGTAAAAAGTACTTCTGTTAGTTCGTCCCTCAGGAGTTATGTATTATCAGTTTTGGTCTTTTTTCCAATGGGATCTTATTGACAAACAAACATCTTTATCAGCAGATTTGATGCTAATAGTTGAGCAGCAGATTCAGAGTGAAGTGATGTTCACAAAGCTCTATTTCTGTCTGTTTAGTTCAGAGGATGTAACTCTGTAACACAAGTTATTCGCTGGTGTGGTTAAAGTAAAGAGTCCTCACTCTCTGTATGATTCAACACCGAAGTGAGTTGCTGATAAAGTTCATCTCAGTGACGCTTGGACTCCCTTTAGAATCATGATACATTCAGCCTGTTACAACATTGCCGGTTTCACAACTGCCATCTCACGCATTAACACACACGCACACACCCGAGACAGGAGGCTGGAATTGTCAACACAGGTTGTTCAGTGGAACTCAAAATTTCCGAATGTTTGCAAAGTGGACGGTACTCAGTCAGCAGAAGTTTTCTTTTTCGATCTCTAAACCCTCTTGCAACGCACATCAGTGAAAACCCACATCCTCTGTGACAAGGTTTTCATTATATAGGTTCAACATGTCGACTGAAGCCTCAGAGAGTCGTGCAGCCACACACGCAAGCATGCACACATACATGCAGCTACCTTTGTAAGGACGTTACATTGACTTCCATTCATAGTCGACAGTTTAACCAAAACCTGTGCAGTTCATGCCTAATCCTAATCCTAACCACTTTTCACATCTTATCCATAACCTCAACCAGGAGCTCTGAAACTATGTTTAGCCTGATTAGGCTTTGGTCTCCATGAGGTTTTTCTTGTCATGACAAGATCAGTATTTACGCTAGAAAAGATCCTAAAAAAAACACACACACACACACATACGCATTCACAAAAATACGCACGCAAGCGCGCACACGCACACGCGCGCACACACACACACACTCTTCCTCTGCACAGCATGGCTGGCATCAGGAAGCGCTGCAGAGTGCAGATACCTTTCCCTGAAACACTCTGGCTGTGGCCAGTCAGCAGAGGCCTGTGCTCTGTGTCCATGTGACATTCAAGTGAGTTTGGGTTGAGTTGAACAGTTTAAAAACAGAGACAGTAACCGTGGTAACGAGGCTTTCTACGTCTACATCAGTGCTGCTTTAATAAAACTTTGCTTTCTGAGTTTATTGCGCTGTCGAACATTTTCCGGTCATCTGAGCTTTTTGTCTTTTCTCATTTGACATTGGTTCATATTTCTGTCATCACCTCCGCAATCGGTTTCATTTCAAGACTCGATGCTTTTGGATCAGAACTCTGTCGGTCTCCAATATCGGAAGCACCGATGCCGCACTCTGTATATAGGCCACCATCAGGAAGAGTGTGTGCAGAGTTTGAAGTATCAGTGTTGTTTACAATCAATAGTCGAAGTGAAGGACAAGAGAAAGCTGAAACTGAAGATCATCTGTTGGGAGGTTTTTTTGTCTCGGGGCTCTTTCATCTCTCAGCCCTCACACGCTCCTGTTACAGCTTTCGGGCAGGTATTCATCCTTTTATGGAACGATGGAGCTGCTTTTAGATACGAGCCCTTCACTTGTGACCGGCAAACGGAGGCCGCAGCGG
This sequence comes from Verasper variegatus, assembly GCA_026259375.1. Classification (NCBI taxonomy): domain Eukaryota; kingdom Metazoa; phylum Chordata; class Actinopteri; order Pleuronectiformes; family Pleuronectidae; genus Verasper; species Verasper variegatus. The sequence continues at coordinate 18,471,978 of CM048045.1, forward strand.
TGTCTAGCGTTTCATGCAGAAGTATTCTTTGAAACTGTTTACCCAGGCTGAGATGATAATAATAGAAGCACTTCTTTTTTCTTCTCTCCACTACATGAAAGGAAGTGTGACTGTCTGACATGAAGCTTCTCAACCAGCACGATGAGCTGAATTTAAGCACGCAATGAAAATTCCTGAAAATCATGATGCAACATGACATTGAAGGTGCGGGGGGTAGAGAAGGAGCTAATGACCACCTCTGATGCACAGAGGGGTTACTCAGATATTAAATTATGGTTGTTCAGGTTTATGGTAATGACTTGATGAGGCCTAAGAATGTGAGGTACTCACTTTGTACGCCTCTGACGTTGTGTCTGCTGTATACCCAGTCTGTGTGTCTGTCAGAGGGTGCATCTCCCCACTGCTCCCCTCGTCCAAGTCACTATCCTCATCCTGCGTTGAGTCTCGCTTGTTGCCCAGGGTAACACAGCAGGACACGCTCTCCGTTTCCGTGACGCTGTCGTAATGATCCTCCTCGTCAATGGCGTCCTCATTGGGGAACACCTCCCCGTCCGCGGCGCATGACGGGCTGTCGATGCCGCTGTCCCGGTTGGGAATTTTCCCGTTCTGCTCTGAGGAGTCCGGATTGTCCAGGAGCTCATGGGAGGAGCCTTCCTCCCGCTCCACGTCGTCAAGGCAACCGATGCCGTGCGTGAGGTCGACCTCCGCGCACTCGTCCAGCGGAGCCTCATCGGAGCCGTCGATGTGCATGGAGGCCAGGCAGGAGAGTTCAGACACCTCCGGAGTTAGTTCGGAGTTGCCAAGTGCAAGTTTGTCCACAGCGGACGAGTCTCTTGCAGCCTTCGCCGCCGTGTCCTGGCCACAGGAGGAGTTGATGTCGTTCGCAGTGTCCATTCTCAGGCACAGGTGCAGCTGGGACCGTGGAAGCACCCCCAGGATTGGGACCCTAGGAAAGTAAGACACACAGTCACAGTTAAGGAGAAGCGCTTATTAGCAGTCGTAGCAACGCGAAGAATAAGAACACTGCACTGTACCTCACACTAGAATCATACTGAGAAGCTTTTTAAAGGTTTTATTCTCTAGCCTTAAGCAACAAAATTCACAGATGGAACATAATGAAACAAGCAATGTATCTGACAAACAAACCGAGCTTCTGATAAAATGTCCTCCTCACCTTGAATTCTCAAACCTCTCGATGAGCAGCCCCACCTTCTGGGCCTCCCTCTGCGGCTGTGCTCCCAGAACAGGAGGGGGCAGGTTCGGCTTTGGTTTCGGTGGAGGAGGGGGTGCTGGCAAAGGCCTGGAGGGCGCTGGGGGGATCCTCTTAGGTTTCTTGTCTTGCCCGAGGGCGAGCAGGTGTGAAGGTTTAGGGGGCACTACAGATGCAGAAGTCCAGATGAAGCGGGAGGAGAAGAGCAAGAGAGATTGCAGTTGTTAACAAAACCAATCAGGTAACACGAATAAATCCGAGAGAAAAAACCTCCATGACTTGTTTTTCGTAAAACGCTCAAGACAGATCTCCAAATAGTAAAAAAACACAGTCCAGGAAAGAGACGTATGTGCAGCGGTGCTGTGCGAAACAACTCTGAGCTTCAGCGGCCAACTTCCTTATTTCAGAACAGGATGCTGACATGTGTGAAGCTACTGTGGTTCCAGTTAGTTTAAAATAAAAGCACCGACAGAGACATGACTGAGCTGCCTTTAAAATGCAGCAGAACTTATGCATATACACACACAACTTCATCGTCTAGTCTTTCATTTGCATTTCTTTTTCCTTCACTTTAATGTGTGAAAACCAGGAAATTATAAATAAAACTTTGAGCACTTCCTTTGTGCCTGTCACTGTCACATAGCACAAAAGACATTTAATAGACTTTCAAAACAATGTTGTGACAAACCAGGGGACTTTTTACCTGTGATTACACTGATACATGTGCAGGTAAGACATGTAAAAAATGTATAATTGTTTTGGTAAAATAAATAAATTGCCATTTGAAATGATCATAAAGTGTGAATATCTTTGCAATTGGTATTTTATTTTGATCAGCATATGCAAAAGTATCTATCAACAATTATATGAAAAGATAAATGAAAGAATATATAGCAAAGACATTTAAAAAGGCATTCATATTATTTTCCACATTTACTCTGAATGAATGAATGAATGAATGAATGACCAGTGAATTTATTTATTTTGTAGCATTAGAGATAAAATTATGAGGAGCTGAATGCACTGATAAAAGTAAACGTGTTTGTAGTGAACGAATTGTGGTGCAAATCATACACAAACAAAACTACAAAAAAAGTTTTTTTCCAGTAAAACCTTTGAGGGCCTCAGGAACTCAGCATTTTGAACCGTGACCATCGAGATCCAACCTCAGTTCCTGCCCCTGAAAACTTCCTGCTCCCGAGTTATTACTTCCCTGCCAGTTCTCACAGAGCGGCTCTCTCAGGATAAGCTAAGAGTGAAATAGAAACACTTTGTAGAGGAAGTTCATCCTGTCAGGTGGGAAACAGTGTCCGTATTAAACTGTGAGTATTAGAACTGTGCTCAGAAATAGGGTAGTTCTTTCTGTCCAGTGCAGAATGGAAACATATAATCATTCCCTTGTCTTTAAGCATTTTAATTTCACAAGGTGTTTCCTAAGTAGTGTGACATGAGGATATACTTTCATTTTTACAACCATATCATTTATACTGGTGTAAGAACACTGGTCAGGAACTGTGTGGATGCAGGACGCGAAGAGGAACAAAATGAATGCACATGAAGCCACTGACTGCTCTGATTAGCATGCAAATTGTGTGATTCATCTGTTCTGGCTAAAGCTGACATCATGAGTTGATTCATCACAAGACATTACAATGATTTGATTAATTCCTGTAGTCACTGATCAAACCAAAAATGTCCCCGCTCCACCATTTTGAGGACACGCTGCTTGTCCCTGTTTTGTATCATTGTGAATTCACCAGTGGACCGATGTGTCAGACCTCAACTCTCTGTCATCAATCAGGACATGAAGAGTTTAACCGAGGAGCATTGAAGCTGTTCTGGAGGGTTGCGGTGGTCCAACACTTTATTAAAACTGTTTTGTTGAAGTTTACTTTCAGTTTTGACCCTTTCATATTTAATAAAATACTTACTATGATCATCATTAACAACACTGACAACATAAAGTCAAACTAGAATGGCACTCAGGAGAGCAAATACCTCCACCACCTGGACCTTTATTGAATCTGCACCAGATTGAACACACTCATAAATATCAGTCCCCTAAACATCAACTACTCTCTGAGCAAAAATATATGATGAAAAACATTATTAATATTATTTATTCTGTGAGACCAACTTAAAATATTGAAAAATCTTGCAATGTTAAAGAAAGAAAAACAAATCCTGATCCGCACCAACATTTTATAGGTTCTTCCCTGAATCAATACACATTGTTTCACCAAGACTGTGGAAATCTATCCTGTGTTTTATATATAAACCTGCTCACAATTAAACCAACCAACAAACTAATGGACAGTGGTGAAAACACAACCTCTTTGGTTCTTCTTGCCCTGTTACTCTAAAACTTTGTGTGTTGTGTCCCTGCATGTTTCTCAGTAATTTCCTACACAAGTTTAATATATTTCGCTTCCTTCAAATGATGCCCGAACACACACACACTTTGTAGCGCCTGCCCTGCTTCACACCAGCCGCTCCTACAGAGGTGACCTACTGAGCAGTGTGAGTGACAGAATGAGGTCAGTCCGCTGACACGTACCATGTTATAGAAAAGTGTTTGTCAGAGCAGAATAAATGACAGCTTGATCCCAGCGGTCTGATCTTGTTGCACCTTTCAATTATAATGACAGCACCAATGTCAAAACCGGCCTTGAAGGGGGCCACACTATGTCCCGGCGTTTTACCTTGAGGTTTCTGTGCGGTCTGCGGTCTGGGTGAGGAGGAGGGTTGGGGCCGGGGTTTGATGGCGGGCCTGTCGTGACATGGTCTGGGGGTCGGACCTTTCTTAGCCAGCTGTGGAGAACACAGGTAGTCCACTGATCCACACTGGTACTGCAGAGCGGAGGCAGGGAGGTCTGCGGAGGACAAGAAACACAATAGTCAAGTATTGATCAAGATATAATTGGATTCATCTAAAAACACGAACACACAACCCAGTGTAATCCTAACAGCAATGCAACTGTGCACACTGTGCAGTGATAGAACTGAAGGTGAACTGACCTTGAGCTCAGGATAGCACACCCGGACAGAGAGCGGGGGGGACAGAGGAGAACAGGAGCTCTGCAGCATCGATCCTGACACCCGTCCTCAGGCAGCAGACGACAGATTGGTTTCCCTCTCGCTGTCTGAACGGCCTGTATCTGACCGACTACATCTAATCTTCTCTGCACACTTTTCTGTTAATAGCTCGAGTGAGAGTGTGAAGAATTGTGTGTGAGCTGCACTGAAAGAGGCGTTTCCATTAACTTGTGATGGACAGTAAATTGCGTCCAGTTTGGTTTTAGTTCGATCAGTCTGACCTGTTTTTGGAAGATACTCAGCTGAATTATGTTTCCTTCATTTACACACTGGTAATGTTCTGTTCCACAAAAATACCAAAACCAAGCTGCTAGAATCATTTTCCTTACTAAAGATCTAAACTAAAGAGTTTTACATAAATAAGAAGAGAATAATGGAGAATCTAACTGTAAAGAGAATCTAAGCAATGTTAAGACAAAAAAGAAAACTGTAGTGCAAAAAGCACAGAACGCAAACCCAATACAAATCAGTGCACTGGACATCAGTGAAAATATAAAAAAGATATTGTTAAAGAAGGCGATTCAACAATCCTGGATCCAGCCCCTGATTCAGATGCGCAAACAAATTTAATGGGTTTCTCCAGGACACATTATTCCACCAAGTTTCGTGCAAATCCCTCCAGTAGTTTCTGTGTAATCTTTAAAACAAACAAACATAATCTCCTTAATGGAGGTAAATACATAATTAAAGCTGGATACATATATTCTGAAAATGGCTGGGCACTGCAGTTTTACGCAAACGTTACTCAAACTGCAGAAAACCATGCATTTATTGAGGACTATCTTTAGCTGCTGTTTAGCAGAGCTATAGCGAGTGTGTATGCCCCCCCCCCCCAGGAGGCTGTATTTGGGATGAAATCTAAATAAACTACAATAAACCCATGTTTACGGTGATGATGGAACAGTGTTTTAACAGTTCCTGAACATCTATGAGACTTTCTGGCACAGAGGATTTGCTGGTTCTAGTCTTTTGTTTGGATTTTTGCTGACAATATTGCCAGACTCGTCCTCTATGTGTAGAATTGTTTTGGAAGCACGAAGCCCAGCACATCTAATTTGGTGTTTCAAGCTGTGCTCCTTGCAGCGGAAGGAGACAATAGAGTCTGTAATGAGTCTTATTACACGGCGTGCCACCATGTGGCACACTGCAGGCTTTCCCACCATGTCTGCACCACAAAGGAATGAGAGCAGGAAGAGATGTGCCGTGCAAACATCTCTCTCAGCTTAGAGGATCACAAATCCTACAGTATACAGGTTTTATGTTCACTCTGAGTGAACTTGACTTTGGGCCCTAGCAACAGAAGTATTGTCTTGCTTTGGTTTCTGCTCCTCTACATCCCAGATGACTCGTGGGCTGAGTCAGAGGAAAACCTTGACCTGTGATCGAGTGAACAAGCAGATCCTTCACCAGACGACTGCCTGGTGAAGAACTCTCTGACCCAACACCGGCCGGGGTCGTTCCTGGGAAAAGCAAACAGCGGTGGAAAACGGACACATAGGGGCCGGTGCCTATGGAGACGCAGCGTAGCCATGGTTACCTGAGAGCAAAACCTGGCCCTCATATCAAACTGCCTAACACCAAACAGGAACTTGACAACACAGCAGAAAGAGAAGCGCTGACGCTCACAGTTTTTTCTTAATTAAAATCTTTCAAACCAAGTAAAATAACATCAGTCATCATTCAACTGGTCACTGAGAAACACAAAGTGAAAGCAAGTACGAGGAAATAACTTAAAATCATGACACAATGAGCTGTTTACAAGTATTCAGAACAGAATAAAATACATAATCAGTCAATATTCTGAGAGAGGAGCTGGTTAACAAACATTACCTTGCCTCCAACTGTTCAGTTTCCCATATCCAAAGTCCAAAGAACAAGAGGAAAAGTCTCAAGCCGGTAAATACCGAAACAGCTCCTGCCCTCCCAGTTTGCCACAGTGCGCATGTGCAGCTGAGACTAGTCTCTGTGGGAAACACACACACCCTACAGGGTTTGTCAAAGCTCAGCTCTGCTCTGCTACACACACACACACACACACACACACACACACACACACACACACACACACACACACACACACACACACACACACACACACACACACACACACACACACACACACACACACACACACACACACACACATTCACCTTTCCTTTCCCAGGTGTGTTTGAGGAGCTGCACCTATCTGCTCACCTGCCAAACCTGATCCAAGCACCTCCTCCCGGGGCCAAAGTAACATGTGTGTCACTGTGGAGGCCCGATGATCCGGGCGTACTCTTACTGCAGACCCACAACACACACACAAACACACACACAGCAGCTGCACTCATACCTCAACACACACAGTTTCTAAGAACAACAACGTTTACCTGAAATTATGCTACGCGTTTTAAGGGGAAATGAATATTGCAAAGAGTTTGAAAAGACAAATGTAATGTATTGAGCCATAATCGGGTTATGTTCTGCAACATGTAAATGGTAATTTGAATATTCCATTAGTGACTCATGTAAACATCATAATCGAAATCTGTCTTATTCTGGATAGGGTCAATACTGGGAGTATTGGTGTAAATATGTCATATGTAAATATAATAAATAACTAGAACAATACTCGAAGCTTTGGATCAGTCACCTAATTGATTTGTTCTCAGAGGGACCTTAGACTAATACTGTAATATGTAGATTTCAGATGCTTTTGTGCAAACACACAGGAGAATAGTGAACTCATTAATTCATTCAGCTCCATTTACTGAGGGATGGATAAGTGGGACAATTATAGGACATTATCACCACTGCGCCCTTTAGGCTGCGTGTTACTGTGACAAGCCTCCCCTGCAGGAACTATTCCAGCCGCTATTTGTCACTATTACATCCTTTCAATTAGTCAAAGTGTCAGATAATCCGTCATCATCTTACCTGTGCACTCGTGGCCTGGGTGTAACACGCTCTTTGAGATTGAGCAGAACAAAAGGGACCCTGAGAGCACACTGATCATTTTGGGTCCTGAAAGACTGCATTACAGTGGATTTCTAGACAGTGAAAGGCTGCTGTGTACCAGACTCACAGAAATATTCAGACACTGTCAGGTATGTGACGGGGACACATCGGAGAAGCAATGATACTCGCACCCTCCCTCTTTGAGTTGAAGGCACGAGGCCCCAACACATCTCTGGTGATGCTGTCACAAGACAAAAACCAGAGGAATGTCTCTGAAGAATCAATACTGGGAATCAAAACAATAACAAAAGACCTAGTTTGATGGTGTCATGAAGCAGCGTGGGATCATGGGAGTTGTTGTCTTTGCCACCTTTGCCAATAAAAAAAAAATCGACCTGACCTGACTCAGGCGCAAATCACGTGCATGGATGAGGTCATGCATTGTATTCATTTTACACAGCAAACGGGAAGTGACCAATACAAACAGAGGAAGGAAAAACTGTGGCGAGCAGCGTGTTTTACCTTCATCATACGTTGTTTGTTCTGGAAGTTATAGCAGAGACAGGCAGAGCTAAAATCGAATATGATGCAATGACTTACATGACTAAAATTAAATGTCCGGATACCTTGAATTGAGGATTTCTCTGGGTTTGAACATGGTTGTCAACATTTTGGATCGTGCAAGTCCACAAGTCAACAAAATATAGAACATATGTCGAGTTGTGTTTCGATATTTCAATGAATTGTTCTCGGTTCAGTCGTTTTTTTTGCGTTTTGCTGCTCAATTCCAACCAAGAGACCAACAGACAAAAATAAAAAATAAATAGATCAGAGCCCTCAGACCCACATTTTTCTAACTGTCTAAGATAAGCTCCACATCTGACCTCCCTCATCTCTGACCATCTGCTTCTTTTCCATTACTTTGAATCATTTGCTTCCCAACAGCAGCTGCTATTTCTCTAAAATCTCATGCTGGAACAAACTGTTCATTTGTTCCTTCTACGTTTTCTCAAGCATCCACAAGACGCACACACACACACACACGATTGCACAAACCTGGCTGGCTGTCAGTCACCGTCAGCCCCGAGGCGACCCTCTCACAGTCATTTATTACCCATCATCCCTTGAGTACAGTCCTCTTTGCCCCGGTGCTGTCTGAGAGACTGAGCATTCAGATTCAGCGGAGTGTCCCCAGTCAGGCAGTCAGTCAATCAGGTCTCCTCCCCGCAAACCAACCCCTGGTGCAGGCTGAGCTGACAACACGTCAACCTCCCCCCGATCCCCCATCAAGACGCAGCCCAATCCCAATGACACTTTTTCTGTGTGTGACACCTCATTACTCCCACGCCACTGTCAGATTTCCCAGTTTCTCTGCCAGCGTTATATCTGCTCCTCTCATTCCACCTGTGTCCATGCGTCTGTTTTACTCTCTATCTCTGCACCGAGACACATTGATCTGGTTTTCAGTCTGTTACCCTGAAGGACTGAGTGAAAGAGGAGCAGTCTCTCATCTAATGGCTCTGAGCCACTTAACTTAACTCACACACACACACACAAACACACACACACACACACACACACACACACACACACACACACACACACACACACACACACACACACACACACACACACACACACACACACACACACACACACACACACACACACACACACACACACACACAGGGCATGCCTCAGTGTTGGTGTGCAAGTGCAAGATGAAGAAAACGGCAAAATAAAGTGACGAGTGGAAAAAGCTAAATTTAAACAACAGCTAGGAAAAGAAGTAGAGATGACAGAGAGATGAACTGTCCACTGCTGGTCCATATCGACTCATGGTCTCCTCTGTGCAGCAGGAGACAGTAACGAGTGCTCTGACCTCGATCGGCTTTTCAGAAATCACACCAACAATTAAAAGACACACACTTCTCCTTAGACTGACAAGACTCCTCTGCGCAATATCACCACTTGTGTCATTAGCAATAATTATTTATCAATGTCATCATGTCACCTTAAACCACTCTGCAATAACTTTAATCGTGATGAATATTATCGAGCAAAATTCATATTATATATATTTTTTTAATGATAGCATATCAGTCACTTTTAATATTTGGATCCTTTCTTAATATATTATAATTCCTCTTATTTATATTCTATTATTATTCATGCTTTATTAAATACTTTATTAAATAATAGTAGGAAGAAACTGTAGAAATTTTGTTTTGTTATTTTCTATCTATGAGGATTGGAATACATATTCTAAAATGCCAGACTAACAGTACATGCGCCACATTAACACATGGGCCAGTACAAGAGACCTCACACATAAGGATTGAGAGAGTTACTATAACAACAGTGTGAAAGTCATTTTGTCTGCACGTAGAACACAAAGCATTCAGTCGCAGACTAGAGAAATAGACTGAGCAGCTGGATGAGTGGTTTGAGAAGCTGCTGTGGACGTTTTGCCACCATAAAAATTGATGAGTAGTTGGAATCCATCATAACGGACGAGAGTTGAGTCTGAACGCAGCAGCTGAGCTCAGCGAAGGACAAATCCACAAACCTTTCACAGCCACCTCACAGGCCTGCGGGGGGGGGGGGTGTTGATACTTTAAGATAGGAATTATTATTTTAATTGAACGATTATTTCATTTAATGATGAATCTGGCAGTTGTTTTTTCAAATAAACGTTTTGTCAGTACAATACCAGGACAGTGCCATTTTCGAATGTCTTGTTTTGTCTGATTCACGGTCCCGAACATCAGTCATTCACTTCTATCAGAAACAAAAGGATGATATTCAATTAAATTGCTGATCAAAATATATTCAAATCAATTTTCTGTTGATCAGTCGACAGATCGTTGCAGCTCTACAACTAGAGAATGACAGAGATCTACTTGAAGAGGATCTATGTCACAAACACACAAAATATACTGTAGGAGCAGAGAGAGGAAATATTGGTGTCAGTCAGTAAAACAGCTGCTCCAGGATCTGCTGCAGGACAGATCCTCAATCTGTGACAATCAGCAGACTTCCCTTAGAGTAAGACACACACACACACACACACACACACACACACACACACACACACACACACACACACACACACACACACACACACACACACACACACACACACACACACACACACACACACACACACACACACACACACACGCGACAAGTACATGAGGATCAACAGCTATGCAATCACTTCCCAGCATCTGGCCCCAGATTACAGATCTACATTCTTTTATTTCTCTTCACACTCTGTTATCCTAGTCACTTTCTGTTTGTCAATCTCTCTGTGAGTGTGGAGCCTCCTGTGGTAAATACGTGTTGGGCTGTTGAAAAATTAGAAGTGCCTCCAGTTTCACTGGTGTAATGGCTTCCCAGGGGCTGGGGGGAGCGGAGGAGGGGGGTGGGCGGGGAAAGTCATCTTGTTAAGTCTGTCTTCTTCCCCCTAAATCAGGCCAGTGGGCACAGCACGCACACTGACATGTCTCCCACATTAAATAGGAGGATTTCAACAGCTTCCACAGATTAACGCCACGGAATTCTGTGGGGATGAGAGGAGGCAGAGACAGAGAGGCTGAAAAGAGGAAGAGGAGGCGGTGGGCGGCTGGAAAGTGTTGAAGAAGGTCGCAGGCTGCTCTTGCAGAAGCAAAAAAATAACTGTGGAACGAGTTGAAGTAAAGTTGAGCGGCTTTAATAAAAAGCATGGATGATGGCAGTGGTTTAAGAAAAGTGATGAGAGCACATTACAAAGCTGTAAATACAGTGTGGAAAAATAGACCCATCTGTTTTCTGTTCCTGTAATAACACATTGTAACTGTCAACAAGTGCAGAGAGCTCAACACATAAAGACAGACGAGTTAATATCAGAGTGGCATCATCCTTGAAGAGCCCCGACAAAATCAAGTTAGTGGAGAAAGACTCTCCATCAGCGAGCCCCGAGAAACCAAAGAGGAGGCTATTGCCATGGCAACACCGCTGATCTATATAGCTAATATAGCGAGCGGGTCACAGTGAACCATAAAGAACGACTTTCTTCTTCCAGTGGACATACAGCTCAGACAAAGGTGGACTTAAAAATGTCAAATGAATTAACAACTTTGGCCGTTGTCCTCTGACCATTCAGGGTTCATTACGGTCCCCAGTAAAACCAACACACACGTGGGTCAAAGAGTAGTGTTTCAATTTTCTAATGGCGAGTCTAATAGCGATTTATATATATTCACATAATTTCCAATGATTCCTGAGATGTAGTTGTCAAACCCTTATATGAGAATGAAATGTAATTGGTGACTAGTATTATTTTCTTTGGTAGTTTTTCCAGGTGTTTCGCCTTTATCGACATGAGCGTGAAATGGAGAGAGAGAGAGAGATAATGGGGGAGGACACGAGGAAAAAGGTCAGACTGAACCCACGGCTGCTGTAGGAGGAATCAAGCCTCTGCCTGTGGAGGACCCTGCTACCAGGTGGTGGTTAGTATTTTACAGTTCAACCATAAAATGTATAATAATAATAATAAATATATAGAATGTAAATCAATAACCTAAATTGTTTTATTCATATTTTAACTATAAATGCCCGTCTTTACTGCATCGTTTGTTCTGTAAAATAAAACCTTTCATATCAGCAGAAATCGTAGAACATAAATGCTGATAACGTTTTGTCTGTGAAAGGCTCCTATCATCAGATTTTTATATCATCGGCTGGGCTCTCGTCTTTATTCCCCAGACGCTGCGGTGTCCTTGTCGGCCGGACAGAAAAAATGCTGTGGGTGAGCGATGACACAGTCGCTGACCTTGTTCCTGCAGAGTGACTCGAAGCCTCACAGTTTCAGATTCACAGATACAGTACAAGTCAGTGGAGAAACACTCAGAGTTTACAGCAATTGGCATGGTGATGTGAGGACATAGTGGGGGGATGATTCAAATTTCATGTTTATCACCGAACTCGTGACTCGCTGCACATTAACAAGTGGCCTCAGAAATTCAGTCCTCCGGCCACACACACACACACACACACACACACACACACACACACACACACACACACACACACACACACACACACACACACACACACACACACACACACACACACACACACACACACACACACACACACACACACACACACACACACACACACACACCAGGACTTTTATGAGGCTCGGTGCAGAGAGGTGGGCCCCTGTTTGTCTGGATGCAGTGCAGCACGGTAGCCCAGAGCATTTACTGTAAAGGAAGCAGCCACAGATTGGCAATTAGGGCAACGCACACACACACACACACAGCAGAACAAGGGGGTTTGCAAACCTGCCCGTGGAGATGACTGCCTCACTGTCCCAGAAACTACTGAAGCTTACTGTAGCCCTTCTCAATGGCGGCTTTCACTGTGTTACCGGAAGATTTGCACAACAATTAACTGGAAAAAAAAAAACTAAAACAACTGAGCAGGATCCCATCTCTTCCTCTCAGTCCATTTTTACTAAAACACTAACACACCTTCACCAGCAAAAAGACAAAAAAAAATCTAACTGCTGGTGCTGGAAAAAAATAGTCCAGCTCTTTCCATCCCCACAGGGAGTGGGGGGAGGTCTGGACAAACACAGGTCTGCTTCATGAGTCACCAGCCCCCAGAGCCTGAAATAGCATTTTCAAAACTAATTTCAATCATCTCCTGTTCGAAGAAACCCATATTGTAATGAGGAATACGCGTTTTAATATCCTGGATCCAGACCCGATGACTCTTTGTGCTGACGTGTGAGTGTATTGATTATTTTGTCATGTATTGATTGGTGGGATCAACCAATCACTGCGGTGGACACAACCAGTTAAAAAACGGATCATGTGGCCGACTGCAGGATTGATTAATTGCTGACTGATTGATGACTTAGGCGTTGCTGCATGTTAAATACAGTGTCTCCAGGGGCAAACAACACTCCCCCCCCGCCTCATGCTTACATGCACATTAACACATGTGTATGCATACACGTGTAAACATGCACATGCCTGTGTCGCTCAGTCTGGCTGCTTAACTGTGCACAACCCCAAATGCAGCACACACCACAAAATTACTTTGGCTCATGTCAACATTGTTGCTGCTAACGTTTTACAGCGTGACCACAGAAAAACACTCAGCAGCTACCAAAAACACGGCCGAACAAATCGCTCCCTTTCCCAAATAAAACGCAAACCCACACAGAGAGAACATTTCACCTGGCGACCAAAACACAACTCTAACAGCCACAGGATTACACCTCTGGAGAACCATGGTTTCCCCCAGCAGAGAGAGGAAGTGGTTTGTGTAGATCACGTCCACTGGGCTCAGTTTTCCAGTTTACATACGAACGTGTTTGTTGGAAAAGAGGCGTTTGTATTCTATTCAGAAGGAGGAGAAGGTCCCGGGTGTAATGTGAATATTGTTCTGATGGTGCATGTGTCCACAGCTAAAACTGAACAATGTTGTTTTAGTTAAACCATTCATTGGTCCCAGTGGTGGATGAGTCACAAATACGCAAACGTTAGGTGACAGAAAATGTATCTGAAAATAATCTGATCTTCAAATAATCCCTTTTATCATTTTTCAGCTTTTCAAATGTGGGGATTTTATATTTATCTTTTTAATACATGATCATAAACATGATGCATATCTTCAGAGAATGTCACCTTGGTCTGTGGAACGTTCTAATGTTTTCTGTTCTTGTAAATCCTCCTCTGATCCTACTTCTGACCAACTCAATCCCAACTTTTGCTCGGCCTCCATCCTGTGAGCTGTGAGGCAGTATATGTGACGTGGACGCTACCGCACCCCCCTTCATCTGTTCCAAGCAGGATGGATGTCAGCATGTGGAGGGGAGTGACTATGAGGCTGCTGACAGTCAAAAGGTCCCAGAGCGGGACAGCCCTGCCCAGCACAGGTCAATATGTTGCCCCCTTCCCTTCCAGCTCAGTCCAGTCTGGTTGGTCTGATGCAGAATGGGTGTGTGGCAGTACAGGGCTGGGCCGCTGAGGCTGAGGAACAGGGGGTTAAGCTCTGTCTCCTCCCCTGTCACTGCTCCTCTGTGCTGACACACACTGGACTCAGACCAACACACCACACAGACAAAAAGGTCAGTGTGCACTGGACACAGATGCGTCTTCTTTGACGTCAGGATCATTTTCAAAATGTCACTTGGCTCTCGAAGCGCCAGCGTCAGCAACTGGAGCTCTACGGCAAGGAGCATGTGAGGCGGGCAGCTCCCGTCAGCCCGTCTGAACTCGTGAACAAAGTGTTTGACACTATAGTTCACTGGGCTGCACTTATAAATGATGAGTCACTCCACTTTGAAAGCTGAGAATACTTTTAAATGCCGAAGAGGGAGAAGACGAAATTAACATTTTGTGCAAGAAGAGTCTTGAATGGAAACTTTAAATCACAGAAAGCTTCTCAGGCTGAGGTTTGAGGGGGACAGAATTAGCTAAGACACGAGAGCAAGAAGCCAAGACATACCAGGAACACACACGCACACACACACTGTACAAGGAGAGGCCTGTTATAGAAGCCAGGTGTATACTAGACAGACTAATAAAGGCTCCTATTTCCTCTCTAATGGCTCCAGTACTTTCCCCTTTACAGCGCCGCGCTGCAGCGCTCACAGACATGTTAGTTTACCCACACAGGAGACAACAGCTCAGCCAGAGTCGGCCTCTTATACATCTTTACAGTCAAGTATAGGAAGCTGGTTTCCAATGTGGGTATTCTAACCCACTGCTAACAGTATCTGTGCTAAAGAGATGAACTCAGTTTATAATGAGTAATCCATCTGACCCTCTCACCTAACATGAGTTTACACCCATTATCCATCCATTATGCATTTCCTGATTAGTCACAACTAGGGATTCTTTTGTCACCTCGTATGTAAAATAAAGGATCTTAGTGTAAGGCTATATTATTAAAGATTGTTTTATCAATGAATCTGCTTAATGTGCATGCGATAAATCTGCTTAATGTGCATGTCCCAAAGCACGCACGGTTTATTTATGTGTGCACGGTTTATTAATCCGTGCATGCACACAGATTTCTATTTTTTTTGCAGACGACTACTACCACACGACCCCTGGGACACTGTTTATAGCAGGTATGATTCCTTTTTTGCTTGCACTGCATTAAAACAAGGGCTACACCGTCAGGGACACAAGAAAAAGCAGGAGAATAAATTACAACTTGTTTTAAAGAAATGTCAAAATAAAATATGTATAAGAACCAAAAACTTTACACACACATTTTTCATAAAACACACTTTGTAGTGGGATCCTTTACATTCTACCCTGCTCGTAACTGTCTTTTATGTTGTCTTTGACCGTGGGCACGTCCTCGCTGAATTTAGACTGAGCTGCATTCGCCTGCAGCTCTGTCATCTGTTACCTGAGTTACCTGCAACAGCTTGTCTCTGAAGGGGGTCTGAAGGGAAAGGCGAGGATTGATCAAAGAGCGCCCAATTATAGAGGACTGCCATAACTGCCGCTACATGGGAGTCTATGGGTCAACAGCAGGGATGTATAGAAACAGCCCTGGGCGAGAGCTGTTTCTGTACAACCCTGGGGGAGGAATTTTACATAAAAAGTTTTTTTTCTAAAACAAAATGCTTGAAATCAGTAAATATTTCATGAATACAAGCCAATCACATCCTCTCTCTTTCCTCTGCTTCTCTCTCTGCTTAGAGGACAAAAAAACAGCAAGATCACTGGGAGCAGCTTACTGTCCTGAAATTTACCATTTATGGTAGCTCCCCTGCTCCCTGTGTACACAGGTACTGACTTTCCACTTTATGAGGAGACGGTAATGTCCACCCCCCCTGATGTGAACGTGGCAGGGAAGGATTTTCCAGTCAAACATCCCTAAAGGAAAGTATATTTAAAAAGAAAACAGTAGCTCACATGAGCGAACACACATAAACAAGCACACAGGGACATAAAAACAGATGCACACATGCACTGTGCATGCACTCCCATGATGCCCTGCAGCAGAAATTCAATAAATATCTTGTTACTGGCCACTGGAAGCCATCTCTGATCCTCTCCACAGCAGTGGGACACAAACTACAAAGACGGTTTCAGCATTAACACTGAAACCACATGAGCTTTTGAAGTGAGCGAGGGTTTTAAATGCATTTGATTGAGTTTGGCAGGAGGGGAGTGTTGTTTGTGAGCGTGTGTGTGAGATTTTCTCTATTCATCCTCCTGTCTAATGACAAACTCTCATACAAAAGACAACACACATGCTTCAGCGGAGACAAAAGAGCTCCTAACACTTTCTGACTGGCTGCACAGACCCAGTGGAGAAGGAAGGGACACACGCTCGCAGAGACGCAAAGACACAAGGACACACATGACACTCGAAAACAAAACTGTTGTGACTTTTAACTGTCCAACCCTGAAGAATGTCAATAGAGATATTACGATGACGTCTTTCCTTCAGTACTGATCCGATACCGATTGGAGAAATAACAACTTATACAACACATGCTAACAGCTGTATGCTGCTAACCCTGTATGGAAGTGATGACTGCTGTCATTGATGTCAGGCTCATATTGATGGAATACAAATGGTGAGAATGAATGCCATAGAACTTTTATCATCGAGTTTGAAGAGAACAGATATACGGTACACGCCACTGTTTTACGTGTGGGACCTTCGAGCGTGAAGTTTTTACCATCTTGCTGGGTGATAGCTAACAAAGCCAGCGACAGTACCGTGCAACTGCTGCAAAGAAGAAGTGATTTCTGGTACAAGAAAATTGCAGTTTCATAAATCTAATAAGTACTGTACATAATATATAATAATACAATATTACATGGAATTGTATTGATACACAGATTTGCCTATTCTACGCTGGAAACGTTTTTTTTAGAACAATATCAGCATTTGCTCGTATCAGTATGCAAACATCTATGTAAATAGTGAACTATCAGACTGTTGCTGTGTGTAACTGGCTGAGAGATGAGTCACATCAAATTTGCTCTGTCATCTCCAGTCACGATTCCAGCAGCAAGATCTGCTGAAAGCATCATCACCATCTGATCGCTTGATTTCTTTTTGCCGTTTGATTCCTATAATTATTGTGCCAACACCAGAGGAACATGGCGGACGTGCCCTGTGTTAAAAGGAAGTCGTGGGTTTAAATTACCAGTGTGATGGAGCACAGTAATCAGGGTGACTGTTAAACATGGTATTTGCATTTTGTTTGTGTGCGGCTTGATCGCTATCACCACAAGTTCTCCGGAATCTCTGAGCAACAGGAAGCTCATCCTTCGTCTCGATTTAACCAACAAATGAAGAGAAACCCTCAAATGAGTTTATACCACATCTACATGAGGTGGACGAAAGAGGTTTTTAACTGAAGTTTAAAGATGTAGGATAATCATCCGAACTAATAGCTCTTATATCATGGCTCTTTGCACATATAACAGACCTGCCCTTGTAAAGTATGAAATAGTTGTGGACACTGTGGGCTGAAGACTTCCTTTTCCTTTGGTTTTCTCTAAAAGTATAAACCTGTTCAGACGCAGGAAAAAGGGTGAAACATGACTCACTACTTTTTCCAGGGCCCAGGGGTTCTGGGACTTTGCCTTTCACACGAGGTTAACTGTGGGAGTCTTTGTGTGGCGGCCTTGAGTGCAGGCCCTCTACATGGCAGCCATGGCACCCCTTACTGGGTCCGTAGCTTGTTTTTGTTTAGACTGTGGTGCAGAGGTGCTGCTCCTGTTCGTTTTTCGACTAAGGGCCACCGATGTTCTTCTTCTGCTGATGTCATTCTTTACTTTAAAGCTGTTCATCTTCAGCAGATGTAAGAACTTTGCACTTGAAGAAAAGCATCAGTCATTTGGACACTGATGTTTAGGAGCGTTTGGAAACTTGTATGCTAAAGCTAATATATGCTAAACAGGTTTTCAGCTATAATTTGACTTTCCAGCTTTTTACTCTACGTTGGGGACTTCTTCTTTCAAAGTCCTGCTTCACATGACACTTCAACAAAAACATAACCAACAGAGACTTGGATATTCAGACGTCGTAATTCAATTACACTTTAAATAAATCCACCTAATAGACACGATTAACCTTGATATATGAGACGTCTGCTTCTCCACAAATTCTACCCCAACCTAAGAGGATCAGACGGCTCTGTCGCCAGCGAGCGTTCCAGGAAACGTAAGCAGCTGTGCACCCCTGGCGTCGTGCTACAGTATATATGTCAGCCGCTGTAGCTGCTTGGCTCAGCACCACCCCATTGATCTGGGTCAAAAGGTCGTTGATTAGAACGAGTCTCGCCGTCTCTAGGGCGATGCCACAATGTCTGCCACACACTCGCACAGCTGCTGCCGGTCGTCATGGAAACACTCAGACTCCCTGCTCCTCAAGACAACTCCCTAGTCAGCTAAATTATAGTGCGCCAGAAAGAGGAAAAAAAAGACACTGAATACAAACACTGACATACTAGCGGTGAGTAAGATAATATAATTCACCGGCACTGGCTGATTAATCAGTTAAGCTTCAAATTATCTTTGAAATCACTGTCACGCTGCCATGTTATGACATCATCGAGCTGGTAGTGGTCGTCACCGTGTATTGACTGGAAGTTGTAAGACTGTCGATGTAAAAATAATCTGGAGTGCAGCTTTATCGGAACGGCACCTCAAGGGCAGTGATCCGAAAAACATCGGCGCTGTTTGCTTCCCACTACATTACTCACCGCACATCACTCGCTCAAGGAGCCAGAGGGCTCAGCTCTCACTCCTAATTACACACCGAGCTGCAGATGAAAGAGAAAACCAAACAAACTCCAACCAAAACACAACTGACGCTGTCCCTCGCACAAATTCCCTGAAAAAAAAAACCACATCGCAGGGGATCCAGGAATCAAGGCTGCGGAAAATTGCCCCCAATGTACCATCTGAATAAAACATGCAGACTCTGGCATGTATATTTCAGAGGACAGCGAGAATTAGCCCACATTCAGCAGACAGCTGCAAGCCCACGCACCCAAACATAACCCAGACACATGAAAACATTGATTTTGTTGTAAGGCAGCACCACCTGAATTCACTCATACACACTGAAATTCATATAAACCAAAAAGCAAGACGCATCTTTATGCAAAGCTCAAGTCTGCACATGTTCCTTCCCACATGAATACACATGCAGATCTACTACAGGCACACGACGAAGCAGCAGAACTCACCAACTGAACTCAGTTTGCCATCTGCCTCCGGTGCCTCTGTTTTCACCCTCCGTCTGAAATCTCTGCAGATCCTTTTCGTCTCTTGCAGCGCGACACAAACATAAACAGTAAAAAAAAAAAAAAAAAAAAAAAATCAAAGCAGAGTCCGATCGCGTTCAGCACCGAGCCACGAGGAGGATGTGAGAGGAGCCTGTTTTATTACAGCTCTCAGGGAGGCGACATGAGTCTGCTACTGCTTCTACTACTCCTCTTCCCTCAGCGACTCTCTCCAAACACCACGCTGCTCTCTCTCTCTCTCTCTCTCTCTCTCTCTCTCTCTCTCTCTCTCTCTCTCTCTCTCTCTCTCTCTCTCTCTCTCTCTCTCTCTCTCTCTCTCTCTCTCTCTCTCTCTCTCTCTCTCTCTCTCCTCCTCCCTTCCTCCTCCTCCCCTTCACCCACCACTACACTGTCCCTGCCTCTCTATCCCCCCCAGCACCCAAAAAAAAATGCGCTCCTCCTTTTTCTGCGTTCTCCCTGTCCTGATCCCCACACCATTCAGAGGAGCGGGGTGAACAATGCCTGCGCCGCCGTCGCTCTCAAAAGAGACCCAGGAGCAGTTCTCAGCCGGCAATAATGCCTCCCAACTGTCACCATGGAAACTAATGACGGCCCGGCCTGGCGGCAGGAGGAGGGGAGCAAGGCGGGGAGCTGGGGTGGAGAGGGGTGGAGAGGGGTGGAGAGGGGTGGATGGAGAGTTAAGTGAGAGAGAGAGATGAGTGGAGGAGGGAGAGAGGAAAAGAAGTGGCTGCATGAAAGATGGGGGAAGTGTGTGTAAGTATCAGTGGGTGTGTCGACACAGTTGTTGCATGAGAGAGTGGGTGTGTGTGTGTGAGCTGGAGGGGGGGGGTGGCTGGCGTTATGGAGGAATCATCAGGTAATTGTTGAAAACGTGGTGTGTATTCTCACCACGACCAAGGAGGTTACGTTTTATTCTACGTTTGTTTATTAGTTATTAAGAAGGATTAGGCAAAAACTACACGACTGATTTCCCCAAAACCTGGTGGAAGGATGCGGTATTGTTCAGGGGAAGATCTATTACATTTTGGTGGTCAGGGGCCGTATCCATATTTCTTCTCATGTCCTTGAACTTTGTGTTAACTTGGCTTTTTTTCCCACATTTTCCTTGATTTCTCAGAGAACAAGTCATGGATCTTGATAATCAGGCATGTTAATGGGACTTATAATGGGATTTATACTGGTGCAGATCCAAGGTTAAAAAGCAAATCTAGTGAATTTAAATGTGGTTTCATTAGGGGACTGTTGATGGAGTTATGGGTTTTTCTAGGTGCCCTTGTAGTAAACATTAAACACAGCAAATACTCAGATTTAAGAACATTTAACAAATGATTGGCAATTTCTCTTCCTTCTAAATGAAGGATTTGATTCATCGATTATCAAGATTCTAGTTGCTTATTGTTCATGTCTTTCAGGCAATCCGTTAATCAAATGACAGTTCTTTTCTTGTTTTGTAAATTCTAATATAAATAACAAATAACTCAATAGATCCATGATCAAAAGTATATGTTGACTCTTTCTTTCCTTGAAAATAATTTGTATTTCTGAAATATGAAGATGAGTGATGTTGCTGTATCCCTTGAGGATCCTCTTTACCACAAGTCTCTGGGGAGTACATCCGTGTGCGACTTCCCCCCACAGACACGAGGATCACAAAAGCTGCCAGGGTGACGCGCCCAAGCTGCTGCAACCCACTTCATATGCACATATAATTACAGCCAACCCCCCCCCTCTCCATATCTCACTGTGCTCCCCCTCATCCTGCTCAATAGTTGGGGTGACATGGGGCTGAAAGACCGGGTGACATCGCCCGACACCGGCTCTGAACCTACAGGCGAATGCCACCGATAACCATGGAAACACCACTGGAATACCCCCTGTTCCAAAATGATAACAGAGCTTTAAACGCGGAGTGTGAGGAGAGAAGCGGAAGACAGGGGGAATGTAAAGAGGGGGATGGGTGGCTGTGTTGGATTTAGATTCAGGAAACGCAGAAGCTTTAAAATTGTAGGCGAGTTGAGTGCGACTCACACTGGGTTAAAATGGGCCCTGATTGATCCTCTTGTCCTCCTGTTGAAACAGCGGCAATAACTACACCCTCCAGAGTAAACCCCCTCACCTCCAGCAGCTTGTTATATAGGCCACCTCTTGCTGAACTGATTGAAATTCTCAGCACAGTGAATTATGCATCGCACCGGACAGGGGGGAACAGGTGCAGCTCTCCACAGCAATAAAGCTGGCTGCTCAATCCACAAGCCGAAGGTGAAATATTCTCACATCAGGGGGAAAAGACGAGATAGAGACTCTGCACCGCGGCCGCCCTGAGGGCCAATCCAAATACCGGGGAAAACCCATTTCACATAAGAATAGAGCCTTGCCTTTGTGGGTTATCTAATGAGGCATGGTGCTCGTGCCCCCTCTTTACACCAAAGAGAGGAATGTGAGCTGTGGGTTGGGGAGGAATGTCGAACCTCTCACCACCTTGTTACCGCTTTTTATTTTGTGCGAAGGAGATCGCTGCTCAAGGTAGAATTTGGCTTTAAAAAGGGGGGGCAACTGGAAGATCTCCATGTCACGGGCCTGGAATAAGATCACAAAGATAGACAGGGAGTCAGTAAGAGAAAATAACCCACAGAGGAAATGAAACAAGCTGGCACAGTTCTTCTGTCCGTCTGTCGAGCGTTACCACTCTCACTAATTACAACAATGATCCCAGTTCATCTGAGAAGAAACTTGTGTGTGGGATTATTTGCCGACTCCGTCTCAAACCCGCTGGTAGATTCACGACTAGTCTAAACCATCTCCGCTCTACTGACCTAAGGAGGGCATCTGCCACCCATCTGCTCAGTGGGATCACCAACCACACACACACACACACACACACACACACACACACACACACACACACCCTTCCATCCCTCTATTACACAGGGAGGGGAAATACGACTCATCGCCTGGTGTTCATACATTAAAAATTGATGTGTATATATTTTCCCTGTTTAATGTCAGAATCGAGGACAGCCAATGAGACAGGGACAACGTATCTGGAAACTACGTTTGCTCTTCTGTCTGTGGATTATGCTCCAGATATCGAAGCGTATGATGTCACTTCATGGCTCTGTAATAAACACAGAGACGGGCACAGCAACGCCGTCAACAATATGCAAAATACTACATCGACATGCACACACACACACACACACACACACACACACACACACACACACACACACACACAGCTTGAGTCAGACGGGACCTGGTACAGAAATCAGCATAGATAAATAAGTATTTTCTTTAAATAGCTCAGTGGCGTTGATGCCTCGGCACACTTGGTTTGGCGGCCTCAGCATGAGCCCTGTGGATGAGAGCCGGAAGGAGGACACTGGGCTGTTGTCATGGAGACAATTCACATTCCACAGCATGTTGACCCGACTCCAGGATTTTTCCTAAGAGCCCTCACACAGAAAGACAACACAGGCAGGCGCACGTATGAATACATCTACACACGCACACACACACACACATTCAGAAGAGAAGACACACGAGCTCACGCTGGGAAAACGAACAGCTTTAATGTTCACACGTCTGTGAAGGTCCCCAAGTGGCAGCGAGACACAACATCCAGACAAACCTCAGCGGAGGACAGAGGTCGAGGAAGGACACCGTTAAGGCAGCTGCACAGAGTCTTCCACGGTTCCTGACACACATTCATGTTGACTCACTGAGCCCGTGGATCAGGTTTCTCTGAGGGGAATTACACTCACAACCATTCAGTGCCCTGATCAATTGGAGCTTTCAGACGGAAACAGGGTTTGGTTGGAGATATGAATAACGGCAGGTGATCTCCTGTGTCAAATTTAAATGCTATGCTATACTTCTTTTGTCCTTGAATGAAAATATCTTCAGCAGTCATTCCATCGGTCCGCCCTCGCATACATGTGCCCCGACAGTCATCTTTACCTTAACTCCTCAAACATTCAGATATAAAGATCAAAGAGATGTTTTAAATTAGGCTCCAGTCCTCCTCCCTCTCTCAGGCGTCAGAACCTCTCTTTAAAGAAGAATTCATTAATATTTCACCCAGAGGAGAGTCTTGAAAGTCGTTATTAATAATTAAAGCTATCCTCCTGGAGTACAGAGGTCTAATCTGAATTACAAAGAGACTGGGGTCTGCTTAATCCCACTATCTGTGTTACCCCCCCCCCCGATGGAAAGACACCACACTATAGACTATGCTGCTGCACGTTGTTAGAGCAGAGCTAACTGGTGGTGGTATAAGGTCTGGAAATTATATTACTACACTGTTCCCATGTCGTCTGCGGGTGTTTGGCCCTGGGGTGTGTGGTGGAGACAGAAACAAGGGGGGAAGGAGAGTTCACTGAAACGGTTCACTGAAAGAGCAAAGGAAATATCAAGGAGATCAAGAAACTGATCCTGAATTGAATATTAAGTAAACTAGAAATGTCTGCCACAAAAACGTCAACCGCAAAGTCTGAATTCAATAATAAATATTTGTAGACATGTGTCTATATGTTTCTATATCAATAAAGTGATGTAAGTGCATCAGATTTAGATGTACATACAATGATTACTTCTGCCAATTAGGTTGTTTTCACTGCTGTTTGTTTGTTTGTCTGCAGGATGAGGCAAATATACTACAGGACGGATTCCCACGAATCTTAGTGGAAGGATACGTTATGGGTCAGGAAAGAACCCATTCATTTTAACTGGAGAGATAATATTTTCAACAATTTCCTTGATTTCTTAGAGAATTATGGGGGTTGGTATTGATCATTATGAGCAATTTGGTGATCTAGTGGGTTTAAATGGGGTTGATGGGCTGCATGCAGGGCTGAAAACTGTAACTACCGCCAATATGTAGCTGAGAGACACAAAATGGCCTTAGCTATAAGACTTGCAGGTTTTAATTTAAAGGAACTGTTGAGCCACTCCAATCTGAATATTTTATCTATAAAATGCTAGAAAACTGTTATTGTGATATCAGTTAAAAACTAGCGTGACACATCTATCTTTCGATGTAGTTATTGCAGCTATTGACTTATGTTAGTTTCTACAATTTTAAGATTCAACCTTAGTTACTGTAGCTGCTGCCATGTGATTATTATATAAAAGGTTAAACCTTCCTTGGTTTAATTCATTACATAATGATTTGCCCCAGTTCAAACTTCACCCTCAGTGGAACAATTCTTATATAATTACAATGGTCTCATTCATATCTTTTATTGTATGACCTGTTTTTCACAACGCTGCATCTATTGAACCAGAGGGGCAGGTTAGAATTTACCAGCACTCAGCATTTCAGTAATGACCTGGATGAGCTCTTCTTCAGCTCCTCAGACAACGTAAGCAGACAGTCCTGCAGACAGGGAGCAACATGAGAAACATATTGCTGTTTTTGTTGGTTGGTTGGTTAGTTCGCATGAATACGCAAAAACCACTGGACCGATTACCAGGACACTTGGTGGAAGGATGCGATGTGGGTCAAGGAAGAACACGTACAATTTTGGTACGGATCCAGGAATTTCTTTTTTACTTTCTTTATATCAAGTATTTCATGGATCTAGATGGAAAGAAAGCAGCTTTAGCATATTTAGGGGCCTGGTGTGTGAAATGTGCTGCAGCTCGATTGTAATTAAGGGGCCTGTTGGGCCTTGGTGGAGGTATGTGCTCTATACTGAGTGCCCTTGTAGTTTCCACTGTTACCCCATGGTGTGCATGTCCTTGAGTATGGTCTTCAAACGTGTGATTCGAGTGAACCTCCCTGTGATGGTTTGTAACTATTAAAGGTGTGACTGTGTGCATGCGAGTGTGTGTGAGTGCCTGCACGCGAGGGTGTGTCTACCCACAGTGCATTTGGTCATCTGATGAGCTGCCGGCTCATCTTTCCCTACAGCGCCCAGATGGCCTATGATTATGCACGGCTCAGTAGAGATTAGTGTGCAAGCACAGACAGAGATGGAAACAAGAGAGTAAAAATAAATAGTTCAAATGAGGAAAAGGGTTGGCACAAAGTGATTTGGGAACATCGGCCATGCAGGGTCAAAGAAAACGAGCGTGTGTGATGATGTAGGGCGGCTAGCGTCACCCAGCGCGGCATCAAAAGAAGGCAAACGTGCACTAACAACTCCATCTGCAGAGAAACACGAAACCTTTCAGCTGCATATCATTTCCACTGTTCTCTTAGATCATTTGCTTTGTTGCAGAACAAAATTATATTATCATAATTCTCAGATTTCATGTGTTGCATCACGTAAGAGGACGAGGTGTGACGGGGGTAGAAGGTGATGGATGACGAAGGTCTGCATGTGTGTGTGTGTGTGTGTGTGTGTGTGTGTGTGTCTGATGGGAATATCTCAGGCAAGGAATACACAGGAGGGCATTTATCACCAGCAACATTTGACATGATTGATCGCACACTGGAAAGCAAAGTACACCCAAAAGAGCAGTGTGAAAAATGATCAATGCTTCACTGAACCAACAATATTTAACTCTCGCTGTGTTTACTGGCCTGACTTCCTCTGGAGGGGAATCTATGCTATTTACACTGATATCTGTTTGACTGGTGCCTCTAGACGGAGCGGGTGAAAATTTAATTGAGTCATAAAAACTCCATGTTGCAGAATTTCATCCAAACACTTTTGTACAGTAGTCACCTACTGGGCCCAGTTGCAGCGACATGCCTGTGGCTTCAAGACAAAGGACAGTGAGAGCAAAGGCAGAATGCAAACCATCCCAAGCTTGCTCTTGTGAATGAATCAACACATTCATACCTCAGTCAGCTGAAACTGAGATCAGCACTCCACTCATATTTCTTCCACTGAATGAGATACAGCAATGACGCCATCCTGCACCGAGAGTCGGTAAAGAGAAGCAGGCCCACGAGCTACTTATTGTAATAGGGTTGAATCTTGTTGTGGTTATGAGTGCTTTACCTATAAGTGTATTGCTGGCTCTCTCGCCCGGCCGTCAAATAGATTAGAGCAGGATGAGTCGCGTCTGGCTGTTTTGTTTTTGTGTATCGCGCACAGCGGCAGAGTCATGCTGCAGGAGACCAGCATAGTGTGCGCATGTGTGTGTGTGTGTGTGTGTGTCCGGCGATGATAGATGGCAGTTTAACAACCTCCAGCTCATGTACTTCATATTCCAAGGGTATTTTTGGAAGAAAGTAATTACAACGATTTAGCTCCAGGCATGAAAAGCAGCAGACAGAAAACAAGTCTTTCAGAAAAATCAGCTGACGTATGCATGCACCTACACACACACCTACCACACACACACATATAAAATCCAGATCCTAAGCAGCCCGTGGCAGTTTTTGTTTTATTACATTTTGACCTTTCAGGATCAATGTTTACCCAATGAAGGGGTTGTTAGTGTATTAGGAGCCTGATGAAGAAAAGAAAATGCTGAAACCCTGAAATTGAGGAGGATAATCCGCAGCGGGCCACAGGAACAGGATCCATCTGTGTGGATGTAGCTCTCATCTCCTCGTTAGGTGCAGGGTGTTGCACCCGCCCTGTGATGAGAGCCGGGAGAGGGAGCGGCGCAGTGCGGTGGCCGCAGGAGCCGACAGGTTCAAACCTCCGGGTGACAGTTTTGAACAAAAGGAGGATCTCAGGTGACACGACTTAACACGAGGAGAGGGGAAGCTCTTAACTACTGTCGAAAATGCAAGTCATCGCGAACTGCAGCCATTAAAGTGGTAAATCAGAGTCCACACCTCGCTCCGACTAGAATTACTGCCATGCGGTTGTATGCCTCCGCCAACCAGTGCAGTTTCAGTCCCTCCAGGTGCCAGTTAATCTTAAAGTCCAAGTGACAACTGGTAAAAATGTATTGTTCAAAGTGAACACTTCTACCAAAAGTGAAAGGATCCTCTCCAGACGCTCCTGAGATATGTGTTCACGAGGCAGGAAATGTGTTTTTGAGAGGTCACAGCGACCTTGAACTTTGACCCGTGACCTCCAAACTGTAAGCAGTTTAGTCTTGAGTCCAACTAACTTTTGAAACCAAAAATGTTTCAAAGTTATTATTGAGATATCGTCTTCACAAGAATGGGACGGACAGAAGGACGGACGACAGACAACCGACTATACAACAGCCACTGACTGTTCTACTTTGTTTCACAAAGTCATCACAGAGTCAGAGTAGCACAGGCTGATAAATGGCTGCAGAGAAGCACAGACTATAATAGGAAAAAGCAGAGGAGATAGCCGAGGGTCAGGGTGAAGCACCTCGATGTCACCCAGACTGAGAGCAGCTCGACTGCTGAGCTCAGTGAACCGACACAGAGTCGTGATGACGGACAGAAAACTTCACAAACACATTAAATTCCGACAGCTGTTTACAAAGATGTTTTAGAATATGGTCATGAAAGCAGAACCAAAGGCTCCAAGTCTTTTGGCTTGTGACCCCTTAAATCATCACTGGATGCACCAATTAAAACAAAAAGCTTTTCCATCGTCTTCTCCTCAATAGTACAATATTTCTTTTACAGTTTTGCTACAGTTTCTATTAACTCACAAGAAATTCTGAAATTAGTATTTTCACGCTTTTGACTGTTATAATAACCCAACAACCCCTTTATTTTATTTGCAACACCTTGAGGTAGTTCCTTCCCCGAGAGTCTTCAGTGGTTATTAATTAACGTTAAGGGAAGTTCATAGTCTCCTGACTCCTTCTTCTGCTGCTGCTGAGTGGGGATGAAGAACTTTACAGGAATGACATAACAGCGCCATCTAGTGGTACAATAACTGCTGCACACTCAGCAGAGCAGCAGTAGAGAGATTTCTATGGAAAACTGCTCTGGTCGGCAATAAGATCCACATCTGATATAAATCACATTTGAATGAATAGAAGAAAGGGTTCATGGACGGGGTTGTAAAAGCTGTTTCTCCTGCTTTATTACATGAACTACTGAATCAGCGTTTTATGAATGACGGTAAAAAAGAGCTGAGATTTAAGAGCGAGAAGAAGATTCTCACTGAGCTCAGTAGAAGGGAGAACAAATCCGCACTCATCATGCACCACAAATCTTTTCCACTGACAGCAGCATCTTTCCTCGTCAAAACAGCAAATTACAGGAGGAATAACAAGACGCTCGTAAAGACACACTCGTGGCAGTTAGGACTTTTGAACGAGGGGGACCATGAACTGAATGCTGCCAAAAGAGAAAGGCTGCTAACAGAACAACTTTCACTATCTGGCAGTGTCTTGTAGAGAACTAAATGAGAGGCCTGTTCAAGCATCAGCCTGGCGTTCAAAAAAAAAAGAGGAGCTCTTCTGTGTCAGGCTGAGACTAAAGAACAGAGCAGGGAAATGTTTCCTGCAGACTGAGAGGCCCCGAGGCTGCTTCGCACATTTTTTAAGTGTTAAATTAAAAATTATAATCATGTGTAAATGTCAAGAGAGGCAAATAAGTGTTGGGGCTTAGCAGCTAAATCGACTCTACCCCAGATTTATTCTGTACCAACAATATGCAGGGTTTACAGGAAGGAGAGGAGAGAGACAATGGTTAATGACAACAGAAGGGCAGAGCAGAGGGGGGCGGAGGGAGGAAGGGCACCCAGGGGAGAGAGCGTGGAGAACGCCACACAAGCCTTCTTTGTTGGCTGCAATCAGCCAGACTAGGAAGACATTTACAACATGGTTTATGACCCTATCAGGTGAGCCAATGTGAATGGCGGAGTGTGTGCGGTGATTAAGGAAGGTCGGTTGGGAGGAGGGGAGGGTGGGGGGGGGGGGGGGGGGACTAAACTTAGCTGAGACATTAAGGACATTAAGTTCTCAAGAAGCGCGTGTAAAGTTTGAAGGGTTGTTTTCTTTAGATTTTATTTTTTTCCCCGAGCCTGGGGTTTACATTTCACACTGGTGTAAAAATCTACCACTGGAAATCTGATAATCAATCATCATTTCAGTGTCTGGAGGACTGAACAGCGTCAGCACGAGGAAACGCAGCTGCAGGCAGCAACTGCTTTGACAGACAGCTTCCATAATGTAAGAAAACACCATATTCACACCGTCCACGTCTGGCTACTAGGATGCTGCACTGTCAAATCTCAGACGAGTGTCCTTGAAATCAAAACCAGGGAGTTTCTGACAAACTATTCCTGCTAAAAAAAAAAGAAAAATGAATCCCCCATGAAATAATGTAACCTTGATAAAAAATAATAAGCTTAAGTTAGTTCCTGGAAGATTTTCTATAGTAGAGAGAAACCTATGGAGACCAATTTCTGCAAAGCCATATATATACACAGTATAGGCTTGTTTCAATATTTGAGATTTTGTTAAACATTGAATATTGACATAAATATCAACAAATACACAAGATAAACAAACTAGATCCTGATAAGACTGATAATATTGTCAACAAATCATATTAAAAGACCCAAAGCAAACTGCTCTACTCCATCTCTCAGAACGTCATGACTTTCCCAGCCTGTTTGTGGAGCTCAGCCTTAGAACCAGTTCATTTCTACTGAAGAGGTAAATCTTAAAAATAGGTCGTGAAGATTTTCTTTCAGTTGCAAAATGTAGATCTGAGCAACCATTACACCAGAAGAGACAAAGGTGTATTTTCTGACAGACATACAGTCTATACAGATACAGATTCTATAGAGTATACAATAGGTATAGATTTGTCGCACACAGGAGTATTTACAGCAGCAGGAGACTGACTCACAATAGACTGCAGTGCACACTGCTCATATTAATCATAATGAATTAACGTGTCACCTATTTCAATTGTGTACCACGTTGATATTTTCAATAATACAGGAGTTATCTACATCTACTATAGTTAAAGTTAAAGTTACTCTCTGTCTGTGGTTTTTATATCACGAGAACAGTTCATCTAATCGGCTTCACACTTCCGAGAAAGTGCAGTGACACATTTGGTGCAATCTGGACACAGAAAATGTTCAATATTACGAAACTTTGAATAAAGAGACGACCGGCACTGAAGCAGCGACGTCAGGGACTCATCAGCAGTTCAGGGTTCTGTGGACTGAGTCTTCATTTGCAGTGTCTCAATTACTGTAGGTCACTATCAGTTTAAAAAAGAATACTAGCATCACCACAGGCCGAGGAAACAGCCCATTCCAATCAGGCAGGTTTAGAACAGGCTCTGCACATGTTTGGACAATAACGGACTTCTATGTCACAGGAAGTTAAATCAAGCTTTTGATATAAAGACAACTCTTCGGTTCAATCAATTGTTGGAACTGTTTTTCATGGGGCACATCCAAGGACCCATCCTTTATATTTGGTTATTGAATGATTGTAACCAAGGTATTGATGAGGACATTTTACAGACAAGGAGCCCAAGGTTCTGTGTTGCTGTGAACCAGAACGTCAATGCTCACCATCTAACCTCGAGGTGACCTCCACCTGGCCTCCATCTCCTCCTCTTCCTCCCTGCCTCCCCCTTCCCCTGCCTCACCCCAGTGTGTACAGGAAGCCCTGTTTCTAGAGAGCCTGCTCTTCTGACGATCAGAGAGGAAAAACACAATGCCTTCAGTGTGCTAGAAAGGAGCTCCACTCATAAAACACACACACACACACACACACACACACACAGAGAAATAGAATGGAACATGCTTTTACTATTAAGGACTTCTTTTTTTTTTCCATATGACTTTCCCAGGAAAATCCCCCTCATCAGGGTCGGTCCAATCCAGACAGACAGTAGACTGGAGAAGACACTCCGATACAGACAGACACAGACGGCTGTGCAGAGACACTGACCTTCTCTTCCTGTGACTAATGCCCCAAAAGAGTTTAGAGGGTGAAAGGTTACTGAACTTGACCCTTTCTCTTCTCTGTTGTGCTGATTTCTGATTATTTTTCCCATTTTTAGAAAAGGCCTCAAGGAACACTCCCGTCTCTGAGACACTCCTCAGCCCCTGACTTCCATACAACTTGATCTACCTCGACGACCAGGATGAGATTTATTTAGTCTCAAGGGGAACGCTCGATGTTTGACATGCCTGTCCTTGATTGGGTGACACTGAGTATAATTCTGTTCATTTCTCGAAGGCCTCAACAGTTGGTACCATTTAGGAAATCTAGGTCACTTCCGCCTTCTGTGTGTGTGTGTGTGTGTGTGTGTGTGTGTGTGTGTGTGTGTGTGTCAGCCAGACCCTACTTCAAGCCAAGAGACCTCCAGTATAAACACATATTGCAGGAAGGACTGCTGCTCCGAACAGAAACATCCTAATACCAAACAGCATTCGACTCAACACTCCTGCCACCCCTGCTGTCACATTCCCACTCGTTCCAACTAATCTGTGACAACCTTCGGTGAATACTTTCGAAACACTCAAAGTGTCAGTGTGATCTTCTGGTGTGGACAGGACGTGGCCTGTGTGTTGCATCACAAAGATTCAGACACCAACACTATAAGACTCTGCAACTATGGTTGTTGTACTAGAGGTTATTCATCTCCAAACTCCGGTCACAGATATTCAATCAAAAATATGTGAATTGATTTGAGGGAATTTGAATGAAAACAAATGGCACATTTTGTTATTGAATGCGTTCTTCCCTGTTCAATTTGACATCCTCTTGCCAGATTTTGTAGTAACCCTTCCTGTAATACCTCTTCTGAAGCCCGACGGTCTCCTGATCCAGATCCGCACTCAAAATTTGTTTCTAGTTTCGTGGAAATCTGTTCATTTGTTTTTGTGTAATCTTGCTTACAAACAGAGTAATGGACAGAGGTGAAAACATAACCTCCTTGGCAGTGGTATTAAACAAACTTATAATTAACTGTCTTTTCATCTTTTTCCACTTTTTAAATCTCCTTTCACCTCTTGAATGTACGATCCTTCAAATGAAACTACCAGAGATCTTCGTTTGAACTACTCATAACTCAGGATCGTAACTAATGACGAGACGTCACGAGCAGATATGACTTCATATTGAGGCCTTGAGTCCAAAGGGTGGGGAAGCCCAGTGTTGTGGACTACGTCACACCACACAGAACAGCTAGGTGTGGTAAGAAGTTGTCACAATGTCCTTTTTGACAATTACTGCAAACATTGCTCTATAATTGCATATGCTACGACAATTTCAATGCAGAACAATTGGAAACACGCCTCTCAAAAGGAGCCTGCAAATGACTGAAGAACCTGTTGAACAGGAGTGTCAATATATAACGCCACAATGTTTTCACACCAGCTTATAGTAGTAGGCGTATCATAACAAACCAGTTTCTGATCCTCCGTGGTTCAGTCTCGGTCCTGAAGTCATCAGTCCTCCTGTAAATGTGTCTGATATTTACCTGCACTCTAATGTTCAACCAGCAAAGCTAATAAACCACTGTCTTATCTGGTGCAGAGGTGGACATGAGGTCATTTAACACAATCACTGGGACAACTTCACATGAAAACAGGCGTTTACAGTCTGATAGAGAGCGCATGAAAAGACAAGAAGGGGGGGGAAGCCACAAAAAAAAAAACACTTGAACGACAAAAATGTTGTGTTAGAAAATGGTTCAATCACATCAGAGGCCCCTTTCACACACACACACACACACACACACACACACACACACACACACACACACACACACACACACACACACACACACACACACACACACACACACACACACACACACACACACACACACACACACACACACACACACACACACTGCAGGGCTGTCTTAGCTGAAGACACACACATGACCACCATTGGGAAAATCAATGTGACAGTCAGACAAGCCGAGGAAGAGCCTGAAGCTTCAGAATGGCACTGAAACTGACTCATGCTGCCTCTCTCACACACACACACACGCACAAATGTAGGTGATGGTAGACATTGGCGCCTGCAGGAACACACCAACGTGTTTGAAGAATGGTCTGCTGGTCACCTTGAGATCAAGCAGTGGCTTGTTAGCTGCAGTGTTTCAATAATTTCCCAAATTGGGATCAATAAAGCCCATCTATCTATCTATCCATCCATCCATCCATCCATCCATCCATCCATCCATCCATCTATCTATCTATCCATCCATCTATCTATCTATCTATCTATCTATCTATCTAACACTTTGAATGAATTACTGTGCCCTTGAGCCAATGTACGACAACAATCAGTGGAGACAGCTGGGGGGTAAGTATGGCAACAGGAAGTCTTCCATCACCCGACACATTTACTTCTTATCTGGAGAGGGAGACAGCTTCCCCAGCTCATTGATATTTTGATATTACTGTCTTTTGCTCAGATGTCATTGACATAATAAAAAATAAAAAATATCACCGTTAAAATCTACGGCTGCTATATGTGCCGCCAGATTTACCCATTAGTATAAGTAGATGTTAATTTATTTATGCCTGTTTCAATCAATGAATAAACCATGCCTGGTGATTTGAATACAGACATGCAACACTGCAGTACAGTGTTATAGTGGAGTCTGTGGTTCATAGATCATGTTGGTGCCTCTGTCCTTATTAAAGATGATCTGATACCTGGATCGGAAAAATGCCTCTGCTACTGCTGAAGATGCCGGATCAGGCATCAGAGGGTACGCAAGTCTACGTACCGATTCAATACCGAGTCTTTAAAGTATATTTAGCTGCTTTCAAACACGTACTGAACTCCGGATAATTTCAGGAGATTATTCGGGGGGGGGGGGGGGGCTATGTGTGAGAGCTCTAATGTCCGAGTCAGTTGCTGCAGACCTTCTCCTGACATTCCTGAGATGTTCCTGTCATTGTGATCGTGTCTTACCCGGGACAGTCTCCTGCTGCGTTCTGAATAAGTGAGAGGCAACTCCGTAAACAATGTTCAGACCCAATTGTGAGGACATTCTCTGGCGTTCATGTCTGAAAACGGCTTTGACATAATAAAAAAATACCAAGTGGGAACAAAGGGAGCCGGGCAGATAATATTCTCACCATCCTCTCCTCCAACTCCCGTGTTCTGTGTTTATCTAACACGGAGGGGAGATGTTTACATTGGCTTGGTTAGACACAGCCAGGCCCAATAGCTTTTGTTAATAATAAATAACCTAAACAGCCAGTCAGGGGACGTCCACGCTGCAGCGAGGACTCTGCTGCCAAAAAAACGTCCACCGCCGCCGTCCCACTTCTGTCGGACGAGACACGTTCGCAGAGAGTGAAGTCTGTCGAGAAAAGTTTATGGAGTGGGAAACCAGTCTGAGGCTTGAGGTGGAATTCAAACTGAGAGGCGTGCTATCTGTGCGACCGCAGTTTATTTGTGATGTGGTCTATTTTAATAGATTCTCCGATGATTTGATGTGAGCAGCCTACAACCCCTTTGACCCTCCCATCGTAAACATAAAAATAAGCATTAGAGAGTGCACGGGCTGGTTGGATTCCCATGTGGAAGGAGAAGAGTTGAGGGGAGTTTAGAGAAGAAAGAAATTTGATATATTTCATCCGACGGCAGTTGCAGCGAGGACCCGGGTGTGTGTGTGTGTGTGTGTGTGTGTGTGTGTGTGTGTTGGGGAGGGGATTTAAGTCAGGCAGAGCGATGAGGGGGCAGACGAGATTGATCTGGGACAGTGTGGGAGAGAAAGAGGGAAGTGCAGAGAAAAAAGAGGGAGAGACCGAGGCCTTGGGAACGAATGTGTGTGTGGGAGAGAAACGATACACCGCTGGACTCCCGGAAAAAGAAAGTCAGCCAGGAGGACGGCAGATCAATTCCTCCCCCGAGTCTCACAACAAACATACTTTTTTTTCTCTCTCTCTCTCTCTCTCTCTCTCTCTCTCCCTTCTCTCTGCATAGCTCACCTCTGCTGCAGCCTGATATCGCCCCATCAGCACTCCATCCCTATCACTCTTATACCCTCCCCCTTTCTTTGTCTGCATGCTAGCACTGTATTCTCAGGCCTCCTGTGAACAATCCCCAGATTTAGCTGAAATTTGAATTGGAGTTCGGTTCCTGCTGCAACTTACTGCTGTGGCTACTTAGTGGGGAATATTAAGCCAAGATGCCCCAGATGTGTCATCTCAACACCACGCAACACACATCTGGACACGAAAAGTTGACCAAAGACCAAAAGGAAGAAATGTCTTCTTGATTATGGTGGAATACAAATTCAGAAGTATATCATCGTCAAAACTACCTGTGTATGTAATGAAAAGAGGAAATGACACACTGATGCACACAGCTTCACCTCAGAGGTCAACACAACTCTGCATCACATATACACACACTCTCCTCCACTTAAAATATATTTAACAAACACACACACACACACACACACACACACACACACTTCTTATTAACACTTTTCATTGACTTACCACTCATTTTGGACAGCCTAACCGAAACTGTATCCCAAACCTGAACCAGGACCAATTCATGGTTAACTCGAACCTGAACCAGGACTAACTTTACTTAACTTAACTTAATTACTTCACAAATTAAGTTTTGTCTCATTAGGACGAGTATTAAAGCTGGACAAGGTCCTACAGAGCACACACACACACACACACTACAGCAGTGAGGAGGATGGATGACTCCTCTCAAAATCAGTAATATGATTGTGTGTGTGTGTATGTGTGTGTGTGTGAGGGGGGGGGGGGGCCTGCGTCAGTCTGGGGCAATGGTGAGGTCAGAGCGCCTTTCCTCAGGGTTTTGGCACAGATTTGCTCCTATTCTTGCCATGTCAGCTCCCCAACACAAGTGTGTGTGTGTGTGTGTGTGTGTGTGTGTGTGTGTGTGTGTGTGTGTGTACGAGCAACAGCCCCTCTCTCGGTTGTTGTGGGGCTGCTGTAGGCCTGCAGCTGCCCCGCTGACAGCTGGCAAAAGCATTTTGGAATTTCAAATCCTGTGCGCAATGGAAGCCGTGGCCATTTGGGGGAACAAGTTCAGAAAAGCTCTCCCAGCAGAGTTCCCTCCTCTTCTCCTTCTCCTTCTCCTTCTTCATTACAAACAGAGACAGAGAGGCAGAGCGGTCTGTGTGTTTGAAAAACTCACCAGTAGCTGAAACCCCCTGCATCCTGCACAAACTTCGTCTCCGGGTCTTTTCTCTGCGGAACGCGTCCTTTTTCCTCTCTCGGAGAAACTGGCAACAACAGAGGCTCCTGCGCACGGAGCGTCTCCACTTCTCCTCCTTCCCTGTTGTTCCCAAACGAAAAGGAGAACCGAGCCTCGCACGCACACTTAAGGCCGCTTCATGGTTTCCCTACGGACTCCAGCGAGTTTTGCCCGGGTCATTTTTCTTGTGCCGAGTAGCGAGCAGAGTAGTTTCCTCCGTGCGCTCCTCTCTCCTCCCTCCTGAAGAGAGAAGCCTCCTCTCGGAGCCGCTGGAGCAACAAAAAAAAAAAGGGGAGATGCGCGCCCCCGCCGGTGCGATGCGCGAGCACGGCAACCCCATTCATTGGGTGAGTGACTGCTAGAATGAAAGATATGTGTTGGAAAATAGATAATAACCGAATAAAAGTTATTCTTGGACTCATCACTTGACTTTAAAGGGATACATTTACTCATTATCTACCCACCACTATGCTGATGGAGGGGTGGGGGAAGTGTTTGAATCCAGAAAACACTTTTAGAGTTTCAGGGGGAAAACAGCGTTGCAGCCAAATCCAATACAATTGAAGTAAATGGGGACCACTTCTAATAAAACAGAAAACGCCTCCATTTAGCCTAAATGACACCTGGCACGTACTCTTGGGCGAGAGCTTGCTTGCGTGCGAACGTGAACGTGGCTCCAGAAGAGGATAACAAGTTGCATTTGGACTAAAACAAAGTGTAAATGATTCTGTTTTGAGTCAAATTTGAATATCTAGGCTTACGGACACTCCTGAAACCACAGGATCAGTATGGAGGCATTTCATGTTTTTGTTTCTGTTGTTTCCCACGGCTGAAGAAGAAGTGGTCCCCATTTACTGAAATTGTATTGGATTTGGCTGCAACGCTGTTTACCCCTGAAACTCTAAAAGTGTTTTGTGGACTCAAACACTTCATCCACCCCTCCATCGGCATAGTGGTGAGTAGATCATTTCATTTTTGGGTGAACTATCCCTTAGAAGCAGCTACCACAGACTCAGAGTCAGTTTTCTAACAGGCTACATTCGCAGCCATGATGTGCCCACTGGCACAGAGAGGCCTGACATGACATGACAGCGTCACGTGAAGTCATGAAAAGGATGAGGCCTATTTCCAGAGATGGCTCTGCTGAGAAAAGTCCACAGCTGCCTATTAGTGTGGAGAAAGAGGCTGGAACACAAATACTAACTGGCGACGCGTTTCCATGTCGCTGCTCATCTTTTAATTGATTATCTTGAGTTCCCAGGCAGCTGAACGGATTCTGTCAGCTGCCTCGGAGGATCTCTGCAGACAGTAACAAGAAACTCACAACAGCAGGAGAACAAGTATTGACTTTGTAAATCATTATAGATATAAAATCCCATTTCATTTCCTGAAGGGTATACAAGGTTATAGGGGCCCACAACCGTTGGTGTTAGAAGGTAAGTAAGTATATTTATTCGAGTACTGCAAGTACGAAAGGAACTGTTGGGTAGATAATATATGTTGTAATTTGGTAATACAGAAATACTTGATACAGATTTAAAATGAATGATGATTCTGGACTTTTACCTAAAACACTTTGACTTGTTTTGAGTATTTTCAGATTGTCTCTATACTTTTACTTCAGTGAAGGCGCCATGTGCTTCCTCCACCACTGCCAGTCTGTGTGTGTCAGTAATAAAGTTTTCAAGCAGGAGCATGAGTGTGTGGTCGCGAACCCTCGTTACCACTCTCTGTGTCTGTCTGTCCGCTCAGCCCTCCGTCTTTTTGAAACCCGTGTCGACTCAGCCACGCGTCATTAACCCCTTTTTGCTGCACGCTTTGCATCTGTCTCAGATCAACACAGACAACAGCAGGGTCTGTAATGGTAATGCCTCCCCCCCCCTCCCTCCCTGGCTGCTGTGCACACAAAGCCATTGACATACACACCTCATGTATGAGCTCTTCTATATCTGCTCTGATCACTTCATTTGCAAAGCAGGGCCTCCATTTTGCAGACCCAAGCAAAAACAAGAAAAGAAAACACATTCTCCCTTTTTCACTTTAACCTTTTCCCTCTTTACTTAGGAGAATAATTCTGAACATGTCAGTGCGGAGTCGGAAAGGCCAAAAGCTTTGTGGATGACTGAACTCGTGTTTTAAATAGACCAGGGGCCCAGTGCCCCTGTTAGTGCCTCCGAGTGCACGGAGCTGCCTGTCAGTGGGTCTGGGGCATGCTGGTCCACAGAAAGCAGAACACCAAGCAGCCCCCTGGGATACATCCTCCCAGAAGGAACAACAGCATCCGCAGAGAGGAGAGGAGGAAGGAGGAAGAGAGAAGGGAAGGGAGTTAAAGGAGGAGGGGGAGAGGCGAGAGACAGACTGAGCAGTATTGAAAATAAGACAATTAGGGACTGGAAGAGAAAGAAGACTGAGGCAGATGAGCAGTCAAGATGAAGAATAGGTGCGAACCTGGCACGCATACGTGTGAGATGAGTCTTTTACACTTATCTGAAACCGTCATGGTGTAAACGCCTGAATCAGATGACTAATCACACTCTGTACTGAGGTGCCAGGTTTTACTCCTTCACTCCTTTTCAGGTGCAAATTAAAGCCTCCTCCTGCTCATTGAATCCACACTGATCTGTGGCTGTGGCACGTTTCTGAGACTGCACCAAGAGTTTCGATAATCCTGACAGATCTGTGAGTCACGAGGACGCTCACACCCCACGTCCAGTGTCAGGACTGAGGAATGTTTTAATGCATCATGAGGCTGAGCTCACACTCCTCCACGGGCCATAAATGAGTTAACGTCCTCTGGAATCATTTCTGCTCCAGTAGAGCTGCTCAGAAACGTGTGTGTGTGTGTGTGTGTGTGTGTGTGTGTGTGTGTGTGTGTGTGTGTGTGTTTGAAGTTAATCCATGTGAGGGCCTGGGTGGTGCTGAAGTTGTGGAGCTCCTCATCCACAGCAGCTGATCACGCTTCCTTCAGGCTCCACATGACTTTATCACATGACGGCGCAGGCACATAAAGGAGACTCTTTGTAAGTGCACACACACACACACACACACACACACACACATTCTGCCTCTGTTTTAAGACCAACGCTGAACCCACTGACAAACTGCCCATGAATATGTCACCATTTGTAGTAGAGGGACCCCAGGTGGTGGATTTTAACAGTGCATCACATGTGGGACAGCAGCTCTGCAGCATGAACCGCTCCCCTGCGTCCAGAGAATGAAACCACAGCACTTGCATATTAACTGATAACTGAGGACTGATGTCGAGGAATGAACCCCACTGACCCATGCTTTCCCTCTGCCAGTCCAGCCCTGGTTGGGGAGGATGTGAGAGGAGACTGGCACCAACAAAGGCTCCTCTGTGGCTACAGTGATGTCACTGGCTGTCAGGGACATTGACGTCTTTTCATTAACACTCTGACATTCAAGCTCAATCGGGCTGGCACATGTGAAAAAGCTGTTTCACTGCTTTTACTGCTCCAGTCACAGCGGTCGTGTGGGTGGGCGACAGTATCATTAACACAAGATATATTAAGCTTTATTATTACGGTAACTGGATCTTATGTATTATTGTGAGGACATTATAGTGCATTCAGTTGAAGGAGCAGTCCACCAATATTTCACACATGGTCTTTAGTTCATTAGTAATGAGGAGCACGGACCACCCTGTGTCTGCTGTGTCTCTGTGGGGAGCTTCCAGACTTTAAAAAGCACCGGGAGGCTCTTCTACATTCACCAGGACGTATGTGGAAAGATTGTGGAGGAGCTCATCCAGTTGGAAAACACAAGATAAGATAAGAAGGAGTTTATCGTCCCATTGGGGAATTTACTTTGGACATGAGTGTCTGCAGTATAAACACACAATCAAATACATTTGTCCATGACACATTAATCGAGATAAAAATCTGATATTATCAGATACCTAGGTGACCAAAATGACCTCACTAAAGGATGAAGAACTAGCGTGAGGCTGATGTTTGATCATTTCCCACAGTAAGTTAAGTCTGACTAACTTTTTACTTAACTAATTGAACATAGAAAGAACAATTTCATTTCAATTGTCATGTTTAAGTTGTGACACAGTCCAGAACTAAGTTCATAGAACTAAGTTGTAGGTGAAATGAATGAGATTTTATATGTACTTAACTTTTTCGAGGAGATCAGTTTACTCTAGATTGTTTAGGGTAAAATCAACCTATCAGATTCTACAGTTGAAAAAGTACAATGAAATATGAAAAGAACAATATCCACTGTAATGCAACACAGTGTTAAATAATGACTTTAGTAGAACATCGGGACAGATGGTGTTAATAAAGTGCTCTTGATCTCATCTGACGAGGCTGCATCAGAGAGAAAAGGGTGGAAACCACAGATATGAATCATGCAACTTTATCTGTGCGCTAGTGGAATATTCAATAATCTTTCTTTAGTCGCAGAAGGCTACGTTACTTTATCCTAATCAACTTGACATTTTAAAGCTGAAATTATTTATTTGATCTCATGTGCATCTTTATAAATCACTCTTGGGCTGGGAGCAACTGCATTGTGAGTATGAAATCAAGTATTTTAGCAGTTTGTGAAAGAGCCTGTCAGCATTTTTAAATCACTGCAGTATTAATTAGACAGAGCTCCAGCCTCCAGAGCCTAGACAGGAAGTGCTGGGTGCACCAAAGGTCAACAGGGCGGCTCTCAGCGCGTGGGCGTATCACCAGGAGGCAAAGGGGGGAGAGAGGAGGAAAGGAAAAGAAATGGGAAACGGAGAAAGGCCCGAGGAGGGGAGAGGGAGCAGCGAGGTTTAAGCGACACAGCAGAGAACAGGCAGGGAGAGGACGAGGGTCTGCAGCGGCGGGGGAGGAGGAGGTGGTGGTGGAAGTGTTTTTTGTGCATTGTGTGAAATGTGATCATGTCCTGGAGCTGTGTGCTCAGACAGCTGGGAAGTTCCCCCTGCCCCTGGCTTCCAGCTGGGAACACTCTGAGGAGACTCGGGGGCTGCAGACCATACACTCTCCTGGTTAACCCTTCATGTTCTGCTGCTGCTGTGGGGGAGGAGCTATCAATAACAACACTGAAAAGGCCTTGAGATTTAGGTTTTTATTTATTGATTTTTAGCCAGTATGACTACCTTTACACAGCCATACCACCTGCTGGAAAACAAACAAAACACTTTCATGGGATTAATTCATCAATAATACATGAGACTTTACTCTCGTCTTTTCGTTTTTCGTTTCCTTCTTCCTCATCGTTTTTTTTTCCCTGAAAAAAAGATTTAAAATGTTTGTTTTCAATTCTGTGTAAAGGTCCCATGACTGAGCAACATGCATATGACATTTAGCTGTAATCATAATGCACATTATTGATAAGAATACAGTACTGCATGACAATTCAAATAAATACCAACATACAAGGTGAAGTCGTTATTTCATATAAAGATATCAAACCCTCATTATGAATCAATACTGAAACACAATATGACAATATCAAGTTCGCACAGCTAATTTTATTATGACAATGCTATCGCTTCCAGCAAACAGAAAACTTTTTCTTTTTTAAATGTAAAACTGTATTTGAATTGCACTTTTTTGTTTTTAGCTTCTCGTCCGTATTGGTAACTTTAACGCCTCAACAAACAAGCATTGGCTATAATGGCACTATTCATGCTTGTTGATGCCCATTTTGTTTTCTGTTTCCTGAAAACACAATGCTCAAAGATGACGTAAAAAAAGATTCAAGAATAAAAAAACAAACAAACCAACAAACAAACAAAACAAATCGGACAAAAAAGAAGGATGAAAATGCGCCCTCTGCACATTTTTTTCAACAATACTACTGATATCACATTACCTTCACCAAACAAAGCGATAGAGAGATACGTGGATGTTTCCAATAGTACACCGATCGACCCCAACACATTTGTTCAAAAACAGGAGGCCAAAGGGATTTCGTTTGGTTCCCAAAGTTTGATAAAAAAACAAACCTCTTTTTTAATACCCCTGAATTTATTGAATGGATCACTGACCCGCAGAATTCAAAACAATTTCAGTTTTATTGAGCTAATTTTAAAACTATTACCTCACTCATGCGGAAAGGGTTGAAATTCCCTTTGCACTTATTGCTGCTCACAGTCATTTTGAACCCGAGGTCCTCACCTATATAAAAAAACTGAAAACATAAAAATGCTAGTCTAAGATTCTCCCTTGAAACAATGAAAGGCACTACTGGTCAGAAACGAAGAACTGAAGAAACCCCCAAATCAAAAACCCCGGCACTCACACGGAGCGCCGCGGCCCGAATTACACCTTTGTAACTGACGGCTTGTCTTCTTTCTGTCTCGATTCTTTTCAACCTAAATGGTGCACCAAGATTTGGCACGATAAACAAAGAGAGAATGAAACAATTCCAATTTGGAATTTAATTGTTGCACTTGCAGAGAATTCTGAGAGTCAGTGATCCCGCTTTAGCGGAACGCCCTCGGTAGGAAGATAGGAAAAGCTTTTCACGTCGCTTGAATTTTTCCCAAAACACAACTTACCTATTTGAGTCAGAGCGTTGTCAAGTTTCATTGTGTTATTTCGAACTATTCCTAGGAATAATAAATACATGAAAAAACCCCAGAATTTGATCACCCTGGATTTTTTTGTAGAGAACATGGCAGTAGAACATACACAAGAGAAAAAACCAACAGCATAACATATGATGTAACAAAACAATAAAAGATAATTTCATGGATAAAATATTGAGGATGAAGCCGTAATAGTCGCTCTATGGTTTGCGAAGCCCTTACTGGAGTAAACAGTCTCTTTAATTCCGCAGGACGTATAATCCTATAGTCGTGTGATCTACACTGAATTACTCACAAACCATAGTGCTACCACGCTTTCCTATTGGTTAATAATAGTCTGTTATAGTCCTATATAATGAAAGTGCACAGATTAAGAAAATAATAAACTAAAACAACAAAAAACACAAGATTGTGATTTACATAAAAAAAAGAAAGAAAAGACCCATCTCCCCTGGCTTCTCATTGGAGGGTTAGATTCGCCAATCGCAACCTCCGGTTCAGGAGGTCAACCGGTTCATTGTACTTGTGAGAAATTGGCTTCCAGCAGCAGCACGCACAGATGAGACTAAGTATTGCATGCATCACTTTAGTGTTCAAGAGGAAGGACAGTTGATCCGACTTACAAATTGTAACTTTTTCTTATTTTTTTTTAGTCTTCAAGTCCAAATCGTCTACAGTGCTAACTCTGCGAACTCTATCGGCTGTGAGAATGGACCTTGTGTCGGTGCTTCGTCGTCCGCGCGGAGCTATTGTAATTTACTGCAAAAATGAAGAAACAGAACATAGAATTACTGATCAATTTAGAGCAACTGTTAACACGAGTCCACACACACACACACACGGCAAAAAGGGCGGCTGTGGTTAGTCAGAGCAACAGAAGCCGACGTTAGGCAGGAGCCCCGGAGGCGAGGGATGTCATGTCAGGAGCGTTCGGGTCAAATCGACCTCGTCTATATGTTTCTGAGGAGCTGGTGTGAAAGCTCATTCAACACGAGTCACCCTGCAGGTGCAGTTAGGAAGACAACGACTCACGAGTACCACGACCTTTTCATTCATAGGACAGAGCCGAAGCCACATCCCGCCACCCGGTGTCAGAGGAGATGGGTTTTTCCTCTTGTGCCATGCAAGTACATGAAAAACGGTTTATGTTTTTTTTCTGTTATACATGCAGGCTTACATGAAATCAGAAACTAGATGGGTAGTAAAACTGAAAGGTGAAGTGGGCGGAGCCTGCAAACAGAGGTAGGAGCCAGACATTGATTTCAAACCAGATGGAGCAAAGTGGGGATTCATTATCGTTGAGAGAAGGGCGTTCTAGTAACAATCACATCCTGGGGTCTATCTACTGCTCAGTGATCCCACTGAGCCTATACAAGGGGAGAGAAGGGGTCAGGGGCTCGACTAATTTGAATCAATGTCCTCTGGTTGATTGTTCAACTAGTCTCTTCCTCCACAGTGAGTTTCTCCCTTAGGAAACTCATTCACTACAGTATGAGAGTCAGCTCTCAGTCGGACATCTGGCTCTCCTCACCAGCATGTCTAGCTTTTTCTTATCTCCTCGCTCTCTCTCCCAGGAGCTGGTTTACACCACGAGTAGTTCTCCCTCGACTACTCCCCAAACCTTTTCTCTGTCAGCGCAAACTGATAGAAACTGAATATATATCGCACTTGTAAGTTAAGTGAATCACAAACATAAGAGTGATTGACCTCTCAGGAGGCTGCATTAGTTTTTTTCTCTATCTCTAAC
Organism: Verasper variegatus; assembly: GCA_026259375.1. Lineage (NCBI taxonomy): Eukaryota > Metazoa > Chordata > Actinopteri > Pleuronectiformes > Pleuronectidae > Verasper > Verasper variegatus. The sequence goes on from CM048045.1 coordinate 18,516,856, forward strand.
ATCCATGCTGTGTGCTGTGATTTATGAATGCACACTCAAGCAGGGTTGACTGGGGACGTTGTTCCATTTTTCGGAGGCATAAAGGAACTCTCCTCTCTTCATATCCGAGAGGAGGGAATACTGTAGTAGGATCCTGCAAGATTATAACCTGAACATGATCATATTAAGAATATAGAGTACAATATATAGCTTAGTAGTAGTAGAAAACTTCTAATTTGATCAATCTTGCAGGATTTTCCTCACATCAACCCTGCTTTCAGCATCATAAAGCTAATGTGTCTATGATCCACAAGAAATACATGGATTTAAACACAAGCCCCACTTGTATTTTTTTTTCCTATTTGCGTAATGCTAGCTTGTGAGGGGTTAAAGCTATTGTGTGGATACTAAAACAGTACGTCGCTGTGTCCTCACTCACCAAACTAAAGACAAAAGAAATGAGCGACCCTCCATTTGCAAAGATTAGAAACATGACACACACATGAGGGCGCTTCATTTCAACTCTGATATTCAAAACAGGCAGCAGAAAAAAATCAGGAACACAAAGTACGTGAGGACTTTACCTGACAAAATATACTCGGCGGGCAATTTTCCCCACAAGTCCTCATTCTATTTAAAGGGTGAGTGGTGATGCTTCAGGAGCAAGCTGCTGACAATCTACAAGAGAGAGGGTCGTTATGGCGACCGAGTGACAAGACACAGATTAGAGACGTGAGGAAAAAGTGTTTTCATCACATCAACACACAGCTCTTCAAAAACAGAGAGAGGATGGAGGGGGGGAGAGAGAGACGGAGAGGCGAGGACAGAGTGAGCTCAAGTAGAGACACAGGACAGGACAGGGCTTTACATCAGCAGATAGATAAATATATCGAGTGTTTGGGTCGACAGGCACTTTTGCCGGGTGGTTGCTTGGTTTTTCTTTGCACATTTATTATCCAGAATAGATGTGGGTGCCTTTTATTGATTTGTGCTCTTCTAAGATTTGCTCCATATTTAAAAAATCATCTTTGATCAAAACTATATTGTATCTCTGTTCACAGCAATCAGTATATCATTTCAACAGAAGTAGGAACCTGAGGCACCTATGCTGAAGTGCACTTAATTTGGGTGTGGAGACCGATTCGTCAAACTTTCTTCTTCTCTTATAATATGGCTCTGAAGGAATCCATCGCAACGCAGTGGGTCACATGGAACAGATAGCCCTCCTGCATCGCACCCGACACCAAATAACTCCGCTTTTTTACAGTGTAGAGCCCTGCAGTACATTTGTCTTGTACCACACACAGATACAAACAGTTCAAAAGCGTTTTTTAGCTGCAAAGCCATGCGATTCTACCAACCCTATTGTATTGGTGTGCTACGATCACAGCTTCGAAACCATCCTGAAATAAACACCCGTGGTCACAGGTGCTCCTTATTGGCCCAAAACAATTACACCAGAAAACCCACTCGCAAGTTTTAGAATCTCTGTGTAGAATCATTTTGTGCTCCCCGAGCAAGAAAGCAGAGGGAGATTGCATATTTCTTTTCTTCTTGTAAACATTTAAGAGTGACCTGATTAGACAGTGGGCAACTGGACACAGGTCAGTCCTGGGGGACCAGGATGGAGAGGCAGAGGAAAGAAGAGGGCTTTTATTTCGAAAGGAGCACCGATGCCAACGGACGAGCCGTAGAGCAGAGGATGTCATATTTAGTTGCAAGAGCATCAAATTGACATCCCCTTTTACAAGTCCCCACCCCCACAATGTGTTACTGTTACCAGGCAATACACGCAGGGGGCAGAACAACCCAGCACAGAAGCGGCCGCCTTTTACATCATACGTACGGCACCATGACAGCGGAAAGAATAGACACTCCATAATATCCACAAAACCCCCAATATAACCGGGGCCCTATAATCCACATGCCATATATGTCTACTACAGTCCAAATGTCTAGTGCACCACTGTACATACATCTGCATTCCCCTAAGCGTTTACACTAGCACACACAAGCAGCCAGTTAGTCACACAGCAGTCCCTAGATGAGCGCAGGCTGGCCAGGGAGCTAAGCGAGCGAGTGGGGCTCTTAAACACTAAGGCAGGGAGGGTTCGGCCGACAGGCGCCCTCCCCTCTGTACACAGCAGTCCCTTGCGGAATCCTTGTCCGCCTCAGTCGCAGTAGATCTTGTACTTCTCGCTGCAAAAGACCACAGGGCCTCCCAGAATGCCATTGGGCACGGCGTTGTTGGGCTCTGGGCGGCCGGTGCCAGAGCAAGAGAGACTCTGACTTACGTGGGGGTGGTTGATGGCAGCACTGGCGGCCTTGCTGCGGGCCTTAACGCGGGTGGCGGTGCCTCCACGGCGGGTCTGCTCATGGTCAAACTCCAGGTCCTCCAGGCGCTGCGTCAGGGCCAGTTTCTGCTGGATCGCCATCCGCAGCAGGGAGTTGAGGGTCTTCTTCTCATCCTCTGCTGCAGCGAGCTGCCTCTGCATCTCATCCAGCTGGGTCACATACTCGTCACAACTGCAAGAGACACACACAGAAAGCTGTAGTGTCAGGTGTGTATTCATTCACTTTGAACTGGTAATGAAGAGTGTCAGGAAGATATATTGTCCCGTGTCACACCACTAGGGGGGACTATCACATGCACTAATGCAAAACAGTGCAACTCAATGGAGAAAATTATTTAGGATTTTGTTTTTTTACATTAAACTATTTTGAAACTATGACTATATCACACAGACCCGAGCTGCATGTTTTCAGATACTGATACAAAAATTCACTGAGTCAATAACTAAAATAAAAACACTTTCATCATGACCTTTCCCCTGGTTGCACAGTTTTTGCCACCACCAGGTGGAACCCCTGAGCCACACAGAACAGATAGAGCTCCAGCTCTTTTACTCAAGTTATCCATGAGCTGTGTCAGGGCCCTTTTTCACCAACTACAATGTTCACAGCTCATTTTCTTAATAATTTGAGCAGATATATTTTGAAAAAAACAACAATAACTGAGGAGTTATCTGTCTGCAGCTAAACGTCTCTTCACTTGTTCATAAATGAATAAAACACTTCAGACCTTTGAATCTTGTTACATATTTCTTGAATAAGATATTCAAATCCATGCTTTGGGGGTTTGAGTGGCCACTGCATCAGGGTACGACTGACATTCATGAGCACTTGAGACTTCTGTCTGTGCTCCACAACTCTATGTTGCTCAAAGCTCCTCTGAATATTATGAGCAAGATAAGAATAGATAGCATACACAAAGGATGAGAGCATTAACCCAGGGGTCATTGAGAAGATCCTTTATGCGTCACCTGAGCAGCCGACTGAAGACGAGTGTCAGGGAGGGGAGAGAACTGAAGAAGGTGAAGAGAGGAACGTGGTTCATAGTGCTGGGCTGTAGCTGTTCACACCTGATCTCCACTTTTCCAGTTGAAGTGAGACTGTGGCACGTTACTGGGTGCTGCACTGCGGCATTATCACCCTGTGTCCTTGTTTGTGTGTGTGTGTGTGTGTGTGTGTGTGTGTGTGTGTGTGTGTGTTTTGGGGTTAGGGTTTCATATCTCCACACACCATCTGCTGTCGTGCCCACTTTCTATTTTCTTGCTTCTCTCCTCCACCAATCCCCATTTTTCCTTTTCATTACCTTGCTCGCTCTCGCTCTCTCTCTCTCTCTCTCAATCACATCCTCTCTCCTGGCTCTTATCTTCCCTATCACCTTTTTCCCCCTCCTCGCTGCTGTCTGCATCTCGTCGGCCTGCATCAGTCACTTCTTCTCTCTCCATCTTGCTCATCCCTGTACCTAAAGTGTTTTGCTGACAAAGCAGTATGAGTGACATGCCACAGTGTTGACGAACACACCTTTATGAAGGGACGGGTGTGTTGGAAAGTGTCGCCTTGTTCTCCAGTTGTGCAGCATTCAAAAAACATTTAGACACAGTTCAACTGGTAGGTGGCCTCACCCTGCTCCCTTTATCTGTCAGGAATTAGTATTTACTTTATGCGGGAACGCCTCTACCTGAGGTGACGGTCCGAAAAACCACAACGATATTCTCTTAAGTGATGTAACAGTGTATTCAAACGCCTGCAACTGTCATTTTCCCAGCCAGCACTAGAGATCTGTTATTGTTTTGGTCTGTTGAAAGTGACTGTTTGAGCGGCTGCACTGTAAAAACAAGCAAGTTGATTAATGTAAAAAAAATCTCCACCTTCTAGATCTTTAAAGTCACAAAATTGTGTTTTACAAATAACTGCAAAAGTAGAAGAAGAAAATGACTTGGATTTGAAAAGTTTATATATTCCAGTGTTATTTCATGATTGTTGTCCTTTGTCTTTCAACATATGAAAATGTGTTTTTGGTAAATGCAAAATGCTCTAGGAACAGAGTGAAACCTGTAATTACCTCCATCAAGGGGGTTGTGTTTTCATATCTGACTTTTGTTTTGTAACTAAAATTACCATTACTATGAAACTTGGTGGAATGATGCAGTGTGGGTTTTTCGCCACATTCTTTGACATTTTTGAAATGTCTCCACATTTTCCTTGATTTCTCAGAGAATAAAAATCCAGATCTAGTGAATTTAAACTTTGGGCCTTGGCGGAGTTATGTGCTCTTCTGAGTGATATTCTAGATTAAGTTCTTGTTTTGATTGAATTAAGTCTTGAAGGTAGAATCTAGTCTCGAGAAGTCTCAGTGACATCAGATGTTTTTGTTGTGAGTGGTGCTGCACGTGGTTGGGAGCCATGTGAACTCGGACTTTGCCAGACCACCATGCAAACATTAACCATACCCTCCCCTTCTTGTGTATGCAGTTTGATTCCCAGTGGGACACACACCCAGACAATACGGATCAGTGCTGCTTCATTAAACCCAGTGTGAGGTGGGGGGGACGACCTGGGTATCAGGGGGGGGTGGCTGGTGCTCCTGCAGACAGCTCAGCCGCTCTTGCATGGGGTGGGGGGGCGAGAGGGCGTGCATTTTTCCCGGGAAAAAAAACCAGAGTCTATTCTGGGGACTGAAGGGATACAATAGGAGCCTTTCTGAGCTGTTGATGGGGTGTGGGGGCACAATGGTGGAGGGGGGCCGAGAGGCAGCCAGTCGCCTTTTGAGGAGTGAACACCGTATTTGACAAAGAGAAACTATCTGCATCTTTCTGTGAAGATTTACTGTAGCCATAGTTTATGCGTTTGGCTGCAAAAGGAAACAACCGATTGCAACGTTCATGCAGACATGGCTGGTAATCAATACTGCCTTCACAACACTAACACTAACACACACACAGCCTCCTCCACTCTGGTCCTGTCTGGAGCTTGATTGGTCATGGTGGTCATGGTGGGATGGATATCACGCAGAGGGAACGGGGATAAAGAAGTAATAACAGAATGGAAGGAGCAGTGATGGTGAGAAAATATAAGGAACAACAGAAGAGCAGGATGATTGAGGGTGTGTGTGGTTGAGGAGAAAACGTGACCCGGGCTAATGGTTTGGCTGTTTATCAGTATCGTGCAGGAGCTGGGAGCATGTAGAGGCATGTCTGAGGAATGTTAGAGGCAGGAGGAGGTTACTGTTAATATGACACCAGGGATATGCAGCTGGAGACACACACACAAACACAGACACACACACCGACTTGAAAAACATTCAGCCTGCTTCTCTCTCATGAAATTCTCACAGAATGAAAAGGACGTAGCAAATCTCAAGTAACTTTATTAATCTACACTCAGGCTGCAGCGTGAGATCCCACAAAGGACTCGCACAAAAACCTGCTCGTTCTTTCAATTCCACTCTTCCTCTTTGTCCGAGACCACACATTTGTATCCGAGTACTCCACACTCTCACAAATCCACCTTCACAGACGAGTAAAATTAGGCTCCTGTAGTGGGCTTTAACTGAACGCCTGGCCCCTTCCTCTCTTTCTTTTCCAGACAGACCAGAGAACCGGTTGTTTGGATCTGAGGAAGGATGGAAGGGGGGATACAAAGAGGTGGGGGAGTGTGGGAAACCTCTCTAAGGCGAGTCCCCCCTGCCTCTCAAAGAGTTCCCTGACCCAACTCTGTGCCGTATAGGACAGAATTTACATACCAATGCGTGAATCCCTAAAAACAAACTTGTATGTAAATCACGCATTGGGCTGCAGGGCGGTGGTGCTGCAGGCTCGAGAACATCATCGTCAGGGGGAGGTGATTGATGCACGGGGGACGGAAAACACACGTGATGACGCAGGCGCGGAAGAGCGAGCTCCAATGTGTTGTCAATATCTTAAGTCTCTCCTAGCAAAAGAGGCTTAAGGACAGAGACCCTTCTCTATGGATCTGCGTCGTTCTTATGATCTCACACTCAAAAATATCATTGTTACGAGCAGGATCTGGCTCCCTTTATAGTTTTGCGTTACATCTACAGCCTCTTACCATCTATTTTTGTAGCGCACCAACCACATAGGCCGCAGACAGAGGGGTTATCCTCCTGTTAATAGCTAATTAGACACAACAGGTATATGGAGTTACTCCAGCAAGCATACTTCACTTCAGAGATAGGTATTGAATTGCTGTATGGGTAAGATGAGGGGGTGCTGAGCCTCCCACGTATTCCCTGCAGCCTCAGTAACCTTCATTCTATAAAACCGTCCCCTCCTTCCTCCTCCTCCTCCTCCTCCTTCCCTCTGCACAGCTTGAGCTTTTCTGTGGATTGCAGAGAAGTCTTAAATGCAGAAGGAAAGACTGTCTCAGCATCTCAGCCATCTGGACCAGAGACGATATTTACAGGACAAGTGAAAAAACACATCCACCAAGAGGAAAGCCACTCAGAGAGTGTTCATCCACTGTGGGATCATTAAAAATCCAGTCTAAAATGATTATTTATAGATATTATCTTCTGTCGCTCGTTTTCTTACTTCTTTCAATATTTATTCACAAACAAACAAACAGGCTGTGTATGAACACTTAGTCTACGATGTGTTTAGTGCTGAATGTGTAATCCAGACCAAACTGAGGTGGGATTATGCACAGAACCTTTGACCGGCTTCTCTTCAGAATCAGAAAAGATTAGCAAGTGTGTCAGCCCATCTGATACCACCCACCCACACCCACACCCACACCCACACCCACACCCACACACACACCCACACACACACACACACGTCAAAAACACTATTTAAGTGACATAAATGATACCCAGATTATATACCTTCTGTCTGTATCAAAGCTACTAAAATCCCTTTCTGGCCGTGATTCTCAAAATCAAACAATATCCTCTTTAAGATGACATGTACATACAGTAACACAGACAGAGTCAACATATGGTGTGCGTGGATTATATTATAATAATAATCTTTTTTTAAGCTTACCTGGTTACATTTTCTTTGTATGATGCACATACAGTAGTTTTAGGAAGAGCACAATGTGTATTGTAATACCGCTGCCCTAATCTAAAGCATATAGGCACAGTTGGGATTCATGCCTGACTATGTGGGTTTATAAATTTTTTCAAAAAAAAACAGCTTATCCAGCAATCTCTCCTGTAAATGTGAGGTGGGCAAACATTGTGTCAGGGTTTGAAAGACATGTCAGGTAAATGTTTGTGCGAGGGCAGGTGGCGGTGTGTCCCTTACCGTGTGGCGAACATAGCTCGGAGAGAGGAGAAGGTGGCGGCGTCTTCCCTCAGCGCTTTGAGCTCGTTCCTCAGTTTCATCATGGTCTCGGTCACCATGGCCTTCTCGTTCTCGTACTTGCTCTTCAGATTGGTCAGGGCGACTTCAGCTGTCTGTGGGTGGACGAGAGGGATAAAAAGGTCAGAGCAGCTGGAAACGTCGGGGGTGTAGTTCCTGTTTTAAGATGACTACCTCTGTTAATAAGGAACATATGACCTATTTCTTTTGGTCACATGCAAGTCATTAAAGTAGCCCTGTGCCCTTTATAGCTACTATTGTTAGCTGCTCTTGTGAAAATCAAAGGTGTGTGGTTTATGACGGGCTTTCATGTTGGTGCTCTAATAGTCAGTGAGTAACCACACACATACTTTACAGGGCTGCTTGAGCAACTGCATACACACTGTGCCTCTGGGTTATGGCTTGTTGTGCTTTGGAGGGCTGTTCTTCAAACCTAAACACAGACTCTCTGGGCAGCTGACACCTGTGGAGGCTGCTCTCCCCACCAGTGCTTGTTACAGATCTCGTCTGCGGAGCATTTGCTGCAGCAGCTGAATCGACCTGAAATAGCTGACACCTTTGTCGTCTGTCTCTGTCTTTCAAGGGAATCGGACAAATGTTTGGCAGTGATACCCTGTTGGTTAAGAGATATGTTGAATGTGTAAAAGACACAAGACCAACTGACCTGCTTATTGGCCTTGAGGACAGTCCTCAGGGTGGCAATCTGCTCCCTCTTGGTGCTGAGCAGAGATTTTAATTTGAGGATCTCCTCCATGCAGGCCTCCTTGTCCTTGTCGGCCACAGTGCCGAGCTCCAGAGAGGCCACCCTCTGGCGCGACAGCTCGGTGGTGCGGTCCACGGCAAGCTGCAGGTGCTTGATCTGATCCCTGATGATGGCCACCAGATTGTAGATGTTCATAGGCTCGCGGCGGTGGTCGGATACAGGAGAAGGCAGGGAGGAGAGTGATGAAGTGTCGCTGAGGTCAGTCCTACCAGGCTCGGGGAAGAGGCCCTTGGTGAGCAGGATGGGGGAGCGGCGGCCGCGGCCCTCTGGGCTGCTCCGACCACCCTTACCTTGCTTGTAGAAGTCCAGCATGACACGGTTGGGCGTCTCATTGTTGCACATGCAGACGTGGTTGTAGAGGGTGGCCAGTTCTTCACTGAAGGTGACCAGCTCATCCTGTGCCACACTCAGGCTTCCTTGGGACTCACCCGCCACGTCGCTTATCTGAAGATACAGATACAGAAATCAGTTAGCTGTGTTTTTGTTTCTCAGTGGTTATTAAAACACCACCATCCACCATTTAGGATGACGTCAATATCAAGCACAACATCCCACCTTGCGAAGCTCCTTCTCTAGCTTGTTCTTCTCATCCTTCTCTGCCTGACTGGTCTTCTCCAAGGTCCCCAGCTTCGCTCCCAGTGTTGTGACGACGTTCTCCAGACGGGTGCGCTCCTCATCGTATCGTGACTGACAGGCCTGGTATTCTGCCTTCAGAGTCTTCAGTTCCTCCTTCAGCTCTCCTGCCTCAGACACAGCAACCTGGCAAGGAAAGATCGATTTTGGTCGTATAAATAAACCCAATCTGATTTGCTCTGACTTAACTTGATTTTATGTGAATTATCTGTCAATTTAAAGCGTAATCTAACAGTTTGTGTTGTTCATTCTCTACTATCAGGGGACAATTACCTTGTACTTGCACTCCAGGATCTCAGGTCCGTTGATGTCCACCTCGTAGTAATCTCCGTCTTCGTTGCTGTCGCGTTCTTTCTCGTTGTCTAAGGCGGACTGGCGCTCCTTGCTGGCCTGGAGCTTGCGGATGGCACTGAGGTTCTCGGTGAGGCGGTTGACCTTCTCCTGATGCTCAGACAGAGCGCCGTTAGCCTGCTCTAGCTGCTTTTGGGATTCCTGCAGGTTGGACAGCAGGTTGACCTTCTCACGCTCCATCTGAAGTGGGAGACAAGGAACCACACACAAAGAGCACAGACATATGAGGCCTTTCTCAGGTTATTGCATAAATCTAATTTCACGTTTTATTTCTTGGTAACCAGATATCGGGAGGGATTCTTGCTTTGAACTTCACAGATCAAACTGAATCAGTGGATTATCTGTCCTGTTGTAACTCTGCCCACTATCAGGCTTGTGCTGCCAAGGTATGTGATGCTCGCTGCTCAGTGGCCCGGCATCACAGTCAGGTTGACCTTGACTATTTGCTGGCTTAGACACAAGGAGGCTCATCTTTCACACATACACATAGTTGTGCTGATTTAAGCACTGAGCTATTTCAGAGGCGGATCTGTAAATAATATTACAGTGTCACGGTCACTCTCATCTTCATTACTGCAGAACATAAAATGATGAGTAATTTCAAGAGGAGATAGCAAACTTCATTACACAGGTTTTCATGTTGATGACCAGGCTGTATCACATAATATTGTCTTAAGTTTCCCTAACAACACCCTAACAACCATTCAACTCCTGTAGAATCCATTCTGGCTGTTAGATTTGCAGGGACTGCTCAGGTGATAACAGAGGAATCCAGGTCTGACTGAGAACCAAATCAATAGAATGTGATAAGGTAGAGGGGCAGCAGAGTAAGGCTGAATGAGTAAAGGAAGCTTTTTGTTTCCTGTGCTCTTGATCTTGTCAGGAATCTGTGGAATGACTTGGCAGAAGGCTCCAGTAGGCAGTGTGACACGCTGCGGGCTCATATCAAACATGGGGCTTTGTCACAGTCCACCTGCTTCACCAGAACAATGGTCAGGTCGAGAACCAAAACAGTGATCATAGCAAGGCAGCACCAAGGTAACCTCAAGTTCACACATTAATCCAGCAACCTTGTTTATGTTTGATGAAGGGAGATGGAGGGGAAAAATCCATAATCCCCTAGTCCTCTAAACAATCATTATCCACAGGTTCCCAGTACATTTTTGGTAACCATGGTGCCCAGTCAGGCGTAACCGTGGACTCGTGGGGTGATGAGCAAGCAGATGGCAGGTCCTCCGGTGCCACCACCCGCTGCTTGGCGGCCCAGTCGTGCCTGGAGGGTGTGTGTGTCTCCCTGGATTAACTTTGCCATAAGGGGATTTAGATCCCTGCAACAGCCTGAGTCGGGATGGAGCCACTCCACTGACTCACTCCCTCCTTCAGACACTCCTGAGTTATTCTCTGTAAACTACTGACAACATGGTGTGTTTTAAAAACAACAAAGTATTTAAGGTATGGCAAAATAATCTAAGGCATCTCACTCATCTATTACAACATGAAAATAAAATCTAGGGGAATAGTTAAGGTGATTTATTTCTATTTGACTCTCATTAGCCTCCTATTGTTTCTCTCTTTACTGCTGAAACAAATATTTACATCACAGTCCCAACAATAGGCTCTTTCATGTATTGATTGTTTCCTGTCTGTGAATGGATGGTGATTATTTACTGGGAGCTACTCTGGAGCGCACTGTGAACCCACAACAATAGTGATGAGACAAACCTGTATCAGCTGCTGTTTGAGCTTCTGGATCTCCGAGATGTTGAGTTCGCTCAGCAGGTCGTCCACGAGGCTGGGGATAGGACAGAACAACCCGTCCATCCTGGGCATGGAGCCGCGGTTGTTTTCAGCGATAGAGTTGGCCAGTTTGATGAAGCCGTTCTCGTACCCTTGCAGAGCCTCGTCGTTGTTGGGCTCGGTGCCGGCATCGTCACTGAACTTGAGGCCATCCAGAGAGATGCTCAGTGGGCTGAGGGAAAACGAGTGAACAATGTGTTATTTAATGTTTAATAGACCGGATGCTGCAGCTGAGGGAACACCATGTTTGTGCTCTGTTCACCTGTGATACAGACTGTCTCCGATGTTCATGTAGTGGGAAAGCTCTTTCCTCAGGGACGCTTTTAGCTCACGCTCAGTCTTGATGGTCTCCAGGGCCTCCCCTAGCTGACGCTCAGCGATCTCTTTCAGGCGGATGGCATCCTCCAGTTGGCTGTTCAGGAACTGAGTGTCCTCCTCCAGACGACGGATCTCGTGCTTCAAACCCTCAAACTCCACCTGGACAGAGGAGGAGGAGAAGGAGCCACTTTAATGTGTTCTGTTTAAAATACAACTAGGTGCAGCACAAATGACAATGAGCTGTCAGGGTGGTTCCTGTATGTCAAACCGTGAATGACATTCAAGACAATGTTAATTAAGAAAATATCCTAATTAGTTTTAAGTTGATTGGATTTGGGAATCTTTAATATATTGTTCAACTAAGGAGCCGCTTTGGTTTCATGCCCCTTATGATGAAAAAATAAAACTTAATCCAGCACGACGGGGGCATACAGACAGAATTAACAGCTCAAGCATAAAAGCCCCCATCAAATGGAAATGTCCTACTTGGAAATTCATCTGCTTCGTTTTTTTTGCAGATCTGCAAAGTGTGTTTTTCCCCTTTCAGCTCATTTGAATAAACTGTGTTTTGTACCATGAAGTGTTAGAATCTGTGGCTTGAACAGGGATAGCTGTTAAAGAGTCTGGGAAAAAACACACAAATGAGCTAATTATCTCTTTACTGTACCAGAGTTTTATTATCGTAATTGAATCTGAACATTAAGGGGCTTGTGTTACTAACAGTCTAATCAGTACAATAGAGACTGAGAGCTGGTGTGAGGGAGGTGGAGGCCCTGTGGGGCAACTAAGATTCTGTAGGATAGTATACGTGTTTATGAAAAACAATAGGCTGTGATGCCTGAAGCAACCAGTTTATAAATAGGCTGATGATGATGACAACGATGCAAATATATTAAGAAAGGGGATGTTCTGCTTTCCTTCGTCTCCCTACCCGCTTCTCCTTTTTCTCCCTGTTTGCAATGACTGAGACTTGCAGCACTGCTCTGTCCTCACCTGGCTCTGTTTGAGCACGGAGACCTGCTTCTGCAGCGAGATGTTCTCCTCCTCCAGCTCGGTGTAGTCCTGCAGCAGACGAGCCTCCCGGAACTTGTACTCCTTGATGTCATCCCGCAGCTGGTTCCTCTGCAGCTCCACCATCTGGCTGTTCTGTGGGGCCAAAGGAGGGAGAGCTGTGACCACTATTTCAATCTAGGTTGAGAGACGGCGATTAATTGGCTTTTTCTTGTTTTACTGTGATGGTTGTGTCACGTCGACTCTTAAACACTCTAAACCTTGCAAGATAAGAAAGAGCTCCCATCTGGTGGAACCCGCCATGTGTGTGTTCGGTGTGTGAGCCTGTCCGTGTCTGAGAGGGAGGTGCCAGGTGTCTCTCCGGGCAGTAGGCCACAAGTGCGCTTGCCTGCCAGCCATCATGACACCAATGACACAGAGGCCTAATTTTCTCTCCCATGATGCAAGCTATTCAATGGCGACAGAGCGCTTCCACAGTCTAATTTTCTAAAGAGGCGTAGATTAGGGTTGATTCTCAGTACAAGAGGATACAAGGACTAATCAGCACAAATTACGGACTTCAAATTTGGAATTCAAATCAATTTTGAAATTTCTGACCACACATTTATCGTTCAAAAGTTTTAAACTGAAGCAACATGTGAAACATTGACATCATGTTTGCAGATTACAAACCAGCTCTAGTACTGAGAGCGCACTTGGCCCTCTCCTGCGGCTCAGGCATCATTAATTATATAAAAGGTGAGGGAGGTAAGAGACATGCCCTTCCCCCACTCGCAGACACTGTCACAAACCAAAGCCAGAAGGATCCGATCAGCCCCACTGAGCCACCTGTGTCCTCACTCCCCTGATCTATTGCCCTGTTTAACCCTCTGCTCTCTTCTTTTGAGGTTAGACGCCATCCTCCCATCCCTGCATGCTGGCTCATACATCCCCCCCCATCCAAAAAAACAGGAGAGTCCCGCAGGACATTTGGCTAGAAGACATTTTAGAGAAAGGATAAAAGCTCTGAAGTGAAGGGATACTCGCTGAAGGAGGGTCGGCCTCTCACTCTTATTGAACTGAGTGAACAAACATACGTGTGTGTCTGTGTGTGTGTGTAATATGAGAAAGAGATGGGTAGGCATGTGAAATAGAGCTCTGTGTTCATCAGCGTCTGAACTGACCTTGAATGTTCATGTGTGCAAGCGAGTGTGACATTTTTAGAGTGTGTGCACCGCACAGCCTGTCCGCATGAATCCGATGCTCTTATCACACTCTTTGTGTTATTATGTGTAGATTTACATGTGTGAGCTCTGCGATCGTTTCAACCAGCACAGGAATCAAATGCCGGGAAGATTTCGCTTTGCAGACTTTCTCATATATCGGCGCTGCCTCCAGACTGAATACACACCAGTGATATTACTCATTGAAATACAGTGGGTATAAGCTGGTGGAGACAGGTGTCCTGATGGTTACAAACACCTTACGATAACTAGGTCAGTGGTTTGATCCCTTTACCTGTGATGTGCTCAGACATCGAACTTAAACAGCTAGATTTCCTTGACACCCGCTATTCATAAGTGAGCTTAAACAGTAAACAGCAATAATTCAGATTCTGTGAGATCTAACAAATGTGACTCGGGAGACTTGTGCAACAAGAATGCAATCTGTTTTTGTTACTTTCTCTGTAATTGGAATTTACTCACTAATTTTACAAAAAGCAGGATGCTCTAACAAATACTATGTTGCTGAACCCCCCGCTGATGAAGAGTACACAGCCCTCGTTTGCTCTGGGTAATAATTCATCGCTATGAGCGGCGCTGTGTCGATGCTGACGTTTGAAGGTGCATTAATATTCATCAGGGTTGTGCGCATGTGTAATGAGCGTGGGCGTCTCTGCTGTGCAAAAGCCCTGATGTTGGTGCATTACTGAATAATGCATGAGCTACCAATGCAGATCAGTCCTGCCGCTAAGCCTCTATACAGTGGTCCTGACTTCTGGGAATTAAAGCAAAAATTAAAAGAAGAGCTGGAATCAGTAACAGAGTAATTGAACTACATGTATACAATTATATGAAAGACATGTTTAACATAATCTCATCAGTGGAGTCATCTGTTGTTTTTAACTCTGTGCCAGCTGCTTGGTGAGGTCTCTTCCGGGTCTGGGTTACGATGATGTGCCTCAGCTGGAGGGTCAGTGCCATTTGGTCCCGATGAATACAGGCCAGCACTGAGACTGATTAAGATCTGCCTCCAATCTGATTACAATGCATAGGCAGGGTTTTGACCCTTCACCTTGTTTCCACATCCTCCGCCACAGTGCACCCCTCACAGACTGGGGGAGGTTACACTGTCCTGCTGCCTCACAGATTTGACTTAATTCACCAGAGGTTGTGGCGGCCATGTGTGCTCCTCTGTGTGTAATAACATTTAATCAGACATGGGATAGACACTCCTGGGAAAAGAAATCATGACCACGATGATGATGCGTGTGTGTGTGGATGGTTAGAGACCGGGGTGGGGTGTGATATTCTGAAGGCTGTCTTAGGTCCCACTTGTCAATGTCAGCCTCTCAGTGTGAGGCCTTTAATGGATATAGGCCTGTGTGTGGTTTGTGATTACCCCCTGCCTGCTGTCACTGCAGGTGACGTCTGGACAGCTGCTGAAACCCCCCCCCCCCCCCCCCCACAAACACACACGACTTCCACATCCCTTCCATGCAGAGAGAGTGGCAGTGAATACACCAGGCTGTTCTCCCTCACTCTACACTTACAGGATAGGCAATTTTAGGCATGATATATTAGATGTTTGGAAGCATAGTGAGGCATGTAAGACAGGGCAATGTACGTGTATATAGTATCTGAGTAGCTTTCTGCTCTAATGAAGTCTCTCTTGATGATGCAGTGCTGCAAAACTGCCACTATTGCACATTTCTGTGGGTCAGAGCTTCTTCTAACTGTATGAACTCTTACTTTCATCTCTTAAGCTTTCTTCTCACCAGTAAACCACTTCTGACAGCACAGTGCTGCTGAGCCTGCTTAAATCTCACCAAGGCTCGGAGTAATTTCTCAATGTGCTTGAGCTGCTATAACCTCCAACTTCTACGGCAAACGGCTCAATTACTTACTGAGCCACGGTGGCAAAGTTTCAGGCTTAGCACAAATATAGATTAGGAATGTTTTAATGCTTTGTTCAAGGCTCTGCAGCTTCAAAAATCCAGATGAATCCAGCTTGCATTTCTGCCAAATCCATATTTACTGGCTTCTTACTTCTTGGATTGCTTCCCTTGAAAGTGTCTTCCAGACTCCCAGATGGCAAAAGACTGAATATTTGTATCCTCTTTCCGTCCGTCTTGCTCCACTGACCTCCATTTCACTCTCCATCCTCCTCACTTCAGTAAAATGCACTTTTTTTAAAAATTACAATTCCTGCAAAGTGCAGTGTGGCTCCCAGATGGCATGACACCAAGTGCACCCCAGCTCAATACTGTTTTTTAACCCTCTCTCAGCTTCTCTGTCTGACCTCCATTTTGCCATTTCTCTAAACACTATTACCGCTCTCGTTTTTTTCAACCCCACCTCCCCGCTCTCCCGTGTCAGTGTGTCACTGTGCTTTTAGAAGCTGTGCATCAGTCACAGTTGAATTCCTTCTTCATACTCAGCTTCGGTTCCATCATATCAACCCATCAGATGAAAATAAGTGGAAAGGAACAGCCCTATTCACTTCTGCTTGTAGATCTCTCGTGATATTGTGCTGTGGAAAGCACTTTTGGACTAAAGCATTTTTTAAAAAAGGGAACTTTTAACTGTCCTGTAGGGCTCTGCTGCACATCAAGGTCACGTCAGCCCACGTTAAATCTAACTCTCCAAAGCCAAACCCATCTCAGGATTACCTTCAAGAGAGACGAGAAATGAATCACAGATGCAGCCAAGCTCAACCCCCACAGTGTAGCTTTAGACAGAGCAAAGGAATAATGACGCTCAGGGGCCTATTGCTGCTGTCAGAGCCGAGAATGTGGGTGAAAGCAGATCTGCTTTTATCCTCCTCTCCTCTGCCAGTGATTGTCGTTCTATTCAGCTCACCCAGACTCCATTAGGGGGAGAAAACACCATCAAGGTCACACGTTTCAATGAGACAATTAAAAAATAAAGAAAAGTGAAAGGAACAATGTGACTGTGCGGTGGATGATGCGTTGCCCACAGTGTGTGATGGCTGAAAAGCCCAGAGTGAAAGTGTGCCCACATGCACTTAACCGTGAATTAGTGATTTTTTTTTTCAGGTCACGTTGATGGAAGTGGAGAAATGTACACGTGAATATGTTTAAATCCAGTAGTTGAAGTCAGTGTGCAGTTGAGCCAGGCTGACACACCATAATGAGCCTTTCACAGACACATAGCCATTGGCGTTCATGCAGTGAAATAAAAACTTTGTGTTTAAAGAATAAATAATGCAGAAAAGATGTGCATTTGGGTTTATATTTTACATTAAAATAGGTTTATTTTCTTAATTTAAGTTCTATATATCTAGTTGTAATTAAAGTTTATGGTTAAACTGTAAAATATCCAGCCTCAGTTACATCTGTATGTCATAAGGTTTTGATTGACAACTTAGGAATTATTGAGAGTTTATATGATTAATATATCTGTATAGGAAATGTTTCATTCCCTTGGTATCGGCCACCAGAAATCCACATCGGTCAGGCTCTAGCGTGCCGGCCTGTTTGTGTGTGTGTTCTTGATTTATTAGGATTTATTGATCGGGCATAGAAAACCTCTTTGGTGCTGTGACCGTCGAGCCAGGGGCTTAAATTAAGAACGGCACATTTTTTAGAGCTTTGTTTAAGCTGATACAAAAGAGATAAACATTATTAGGAATAAATGGAAAATCCCTTTATATGTATTTTAGCGACTCACACTCTTAAGGGATAAAAATAGCCGAAGTGAGAGATTGGGTGATGCTGGGTGCTGCGAGCAGATAAAGCAGATAACATCTGGACGGTTTAGAGAAGGTCACAGTGTAACATCTGTAACACCAGCAGTAACAATTTCTCCCGTAAAAATTCAAACCGACGGTGCATGGAGAACATTGTTTCACACCTCTTCTCTTCCTCTGCTCATTATATTCCTTGGTCATTTCAGTTAGTCCTCTTCCTTCGAGACTTTTCTCCACTTGTCTCTCCACACTGCTTCCCTTCCCCCCCTGACTCCCACAGGACAGGAGGTGATCCGTCTCGGCATTAATGTCACAAGAAATAATAATGTCCTCGACACCAACACCCCAGAGCCCCGGAGGACTCCTGTTACATTACCCTCACATCAGAGGATAATAAGAGAGAAGAAGAAAGAGGTTGGATCTTTTTACCACTCAACTCTGACCTTTGAACGATCAAGGTGAAGCATCAGCGCTGAAATCCTGCCCTCACGTCCATCTGATCTACTGCTTCATCACTGGAAAACTGCAGCCGTGCACTCTAATTTCTCCTGGATGCAATAACAACAATGGCCTTCCTCACAATGAGCTTAAACCCTCTGCCTCTCTTTTAACCTTTTAAACTCATCCCATCAATACAGACACCTTCCCTCTCCCAATCCCCCATTTCTCTCTCAGGTGTTTTAATCCAACCAATTGAAGCAGCACTTCAATCAAGCTGCAGCCACTGCGTCAATAAGGCTGAATAATGTTTAACATGTGAATGGCTATGACATCATGGTGATGGACAAAAACCACAATGCGATAATTTAAGTGCCTGTGAGCATTAAATGGTCTGAGCAAATGAAGGATGTGTCAGTTACTGTGTCAACACTGCATCCTGAATGTATATCTAACAATTCCAGCTGTCTGCATGTGGAACACATATCTGACAAACTATTCGTCTTGTCAGCTTTACACTTGTGTATTGTTAGGGGTACAAGACAGTGCAGTACAACACACAATACGTTAATTTTTTTATAAACTTTGAATTAACAGGTGACCAGTGCTCTAGCAGCAGCTAGGACTCATCAACTTGTGACAACGGCAACTGATTCTCCAGTTCGGGGTTTTACATACTGACATGTTTCACCGAACTTGTGCGGCAGCAGTGGTGCAGCTTCAGGGTCCCGCAGCCAGTTTTTACCTGTCGCAACTCAATTTCTGGAGGTCACTTTTACAGTTCCAGAAAGAAAGCCGCAACCAGCATCACCACAGGCAAACCAAACATCCCATTTCAAACAGGCAGGTTGAGAACGGCACTGCACTGATGATTTAAATCTACAAAGGAAGTACTGCAATGAATCATGTCCTGTTCTTATATTTGTGTAAATAGCCTGACTGAAGTACACAAATAACATTTCTCAGCATTTCTATCTTCGGCCTTGCTTGATAAACCAGCGATCAATGGGAATCCCCATTCTGTGAGGATAATGGCAGCCATCACTGTGGGCACATTCCTCTCCAGACAGGAGATTGAATTTAATGAAGTCACGCCTATTACAGTGCGCCTCCTTACAATGTCACAGGCTCTTTGTGGAGGTTTAATCCTGTAGACTGCACCATAGCAGTGAAATATGTCTTATCAGTGCTCGGGGGCGAACATTCGAGACTCTGGCACGAGAAACAGCCCGGCAGGGTTTAAACGTGACGTATTTAACCAGCTGAAATGATGTAACTAAATGGTTGTGAATGAACTGATCTGTGTTCAGAGACAAAAGCCATTTCACACCAAGTGAAGCTTCCTTATCTGCGGAATTACGCCATTTTCTTCTGATTGAGTTGCCAGCACTAACAGCTACAGGGCTGCTGTTAAAGCTCTCAAGCTAAACAAATCGTTATTTTATGGAGGGAACCTTGTAAATATGCAGGGCCGAGCACAAAAGGCAACAGTTACAGCCCAACTGTCAGTTGCATTCCGTGATGAAATTGAGTCGTTCAATCTCCGGACTCCATATGTTTTACAATGCTGCCCCAGAAAAACAGCACAATCATCCACCGCGGGTGTTGAATTTACTCTCATTAAGCTTCTCTCCTTCTTTAACGGACTGTCAGCCTTCTTCTCTTTCTCTTCCACCCTTCTCGTCGTCTCCTAGTGCCTCATTCTCCTCCTCCTCCTCCCTCCTCTCCCAGCCTGAGCTTTTGGGCTAATTTGAAACCCTGGAGACAAAGGCCTCTTTCAGGCCCGTCAGTCTGGTCACAATGCCAGCCTCAGTGCCCAGGCTCCCTCCGTTTGCCTGCCACACACGCTCCTCCTAGCACCCACAGAAGTACCATTAGAAGGGTGTCATTATCTCCCATGCATGGGGTGATTTACACTCCGGCATCGTTTATTCAGCCAATTACAGCTGGCAACGACCATGCAGGGTATTTATGAGACTGGCACCTGCAGAAAGGCCATCATGCAGGCCACCAGTGAAACAGCCGATTGCACCAGTAAAGCTGTAGATCAGGGAAACACTGACACACACACACACACACACACACACACAAACATAAATATAGAAGTATATATATATATGTACATAACCGCAGGTGGGAGATTAAGGAAGCATCATGTCTTTTTAAAAGTAATCAACTTGTGTTCCATTTCCAAAACATGTCTGGTGATATTTGGCTTCCATAAAGCCAAACTAAAACCAACTTGGATTCAGGGCTGAGCAGCAGCTGACCTAATTATAGTGGAATTTGGAGCTTTCCGGAACTTAAGTTGTTGTGAGGGACATGTCTTCAAGCCTGTTTCACTAATCTCAGTAAGAAATCCCGCTGACATCTGTTTCAAGCAGTGACTCAGAACACAGCAGTCACTCCTGCAGCTGTAAGACCAAAGACTCACTCAGGAGGGGGAAGGACCTTTCGTCCCCCTTTCCCCAATTACACTGGAATTACCAACTTGACCTGCAAAACAGAAGACTCAGCTAAATCTGCTGTGCACAAACACGGCAAGATTTGCAGTACTGATGGGTTTAAGTACTGCACAGCAGGAGCATTATAGGGGGGGGGACAGGGGCCAAGAAAGAGGCAGAATCCAGAATAATGTACGACCTTTCTTGATTAGTAAAAAGGTTTTTGAGTGGAGACGTGGGTATAGAATGAATATAGCTAAACTGATCTGACTGAACGCCGAGATGCGGTTACTAAAGTGTTTGCACCAAAGAATTCCTGCACAAAATACAGATGTGATGCAACAATCAAGATACAGAGAAATTCGGATAGGTGTATCACGCAGCTACTTGGAGCTGAGAGTGTCAAATGAAGTTAAATCTAGTATTAGCCTGGTCTGCTCCTTCTCTCTTGATATAATCCTAACCTTCAAACAAGTTACAACTTCAATCGCCCCCCCCCCCCTCTTTATTATTCCAGCCTTTACTCTGCTGTCAAGGGAGCCATCAAAGGTGAGAGGCTCCCAACGCTCCCTCGTCAGACCGTGTTCATCTTTTCTTTCCACCTCTTCATGTCTCTCAGTATTTGTGTCGAAGCCGGAGTCCTCAGAGCTCTGTACATCCCCCAGTCAGTGTGATTTCAACTTGTGCCACTGCTGCTGTTAATTCAATCTCCAAATCTCCTCATCACAAGTTCCCTCACGCAACACCCTGCCTGCTTGGCCACTGGCAAAGACGCTCGACCCACAC
Organism: Verasper variegatus; assembly: GCA_026259375.1. Lineage (NCBI taxonomy): Eukaryota > Metazoa > Chordata > Actinopteri > Pleuronectiformes > Pleuronectidae > Verasper > Verasper variegatus. The sequence goes on from CM048045.1 coordinate 18,537,960, forward strand.
TCTGCACTTCACTCGTGTCTCTTCTAATGAGGTCAATTAGCTGTGAGTTTATGTAAATGGCAGCAGCGAGGGAGGTCAGACATTGTCCAAAGTGGGGCGCAGACAACAGAGGTTTGCATTATGACAGTTGTGACCAAAATACTGACATATGTAAAGGTTGTGGGTTGGCGTGGATGAAGTTGTGCTTCAGTCAAACAGAACAGAACAGAACAGGGCTTGTCTGAGGTGGAGTGTTTTTGTCACTAATGTCACAACTTGAGGGACAGGTTCACCCGAACTTAAGATACTAATCCAGCCAATACGCACGATATTGTCTTTTGCAAAATTAAAACATTCCCATGGTCTTAGTGTTTTTCCTCTTTCCGTGTGATTATAACTCCACCCTCCATCACAATAAGATGGGAGGAACATCACATTTGGCTTGAAGGCAAGGTGTTGCTTTAATGAGCCAGGTATCTGTCCTACAGTTATTAGTCTTGTCTTAGCATGTCAAAAACGCAGCAGGTGCTGACTTTTCAATCACACCCTAGATATTAAAGGCTTGAACAGCAACACTGAACCTATAAGGTGGATGAATGTAGGTGCAGTTATTACTTTATTCAGGACTTTTGCACCACAGTCTGAGGACAAGGATGAGTCATTCCTCTTCATTTGAAACATCTTTGCACCCAGCAAACAAATAAAAGTATTCCTTTGTTTCCTGATCGGCTCATCATTTAATTTGGCTTTATAAATACCTCTGCTGCAGGCTAAAGGGCAGAAGATCATCGCCCCCTCATTCCATGTTTGTATTATTTACACCGAACCACGAGACAGAGTACAGTCCCAAAACTACTGCCAGGAACAGGTTGAGTAAAATGAGCTTTTGTCAGGTTTACGGGAGCCTCAGACCCTAAAAACCACACGATAGCATGAACAAACCTGTTGTTCTCAGAAGCTACAGGCAAACAAGAGCACAAGACACAGCACTCCTCTTAAACTCTGAAGTGAGTTCATTTTCAAAGTACTGATGTCTCTTGATGAACAGGAATAATCTTTGAAGCGCATTTACCAGGCCCCTTTCGTGTTGACGCTTCCAATATCCTACATGCGGTGTTGGCATCCTTTTTTAAATCTTACATTTTAAATCCTTCCACAACTTGGCACAAAAAAAATCGATGATGCGTTTCTGGGTCTCGTTCTCTTACCTCTCTCATCTCTTGGGAGATGGTGACCAGACGTTCGTTCTCAGACTGGGTGTTGGTGAGGATGTTGCGTGCCTGGCGGAGCTCGGTCTGCAGCTCCAGGACCCTCTGCTCGTAGTAGGCCTCCTTACACGCCGACTCCTGGATTAGAGACTCCTCGCGGCTCTCCCCGTCTGCTGCCACCTTCCTGTGGTTGGAGTATGCTTGTCCAAAGGCCTAAAGATACAATGAAGAATAAATTGTACATTTGTTAATAGCTTTCGATGGCCACACAAGAGATATAATGTAAATCAGATGATTCAAATGTTGACTATCAAGACTAAAGTGACAAAAACTCCTTTAAAGTAGCACTAATCCCGTCTCCTGTGGTTAAAATGGGGGCTTAGGCTACAAAAACACCATATATTACCATTGCATTGCCGGCATAAAGAGTAAGGCTTCATCTGGGTTGCATCATCCCGTCTTACCCCATTCTACCCCATTCATCCCCCCCCCCCCACCACCACCACCACCATCTCTCCCTCCCTGACCCACAGGATGTTGACAGTCCCCTGCACGTGCTCTGCAGTGACTCCACAGATGGGAAAATGAAACAGGAAAAGTAGAGCAAATGGACGTGTCCGGGTGATCAAGAGAATCCTGTATTATAATGCTCTTAATACCTCAGGGATCATAGCAGAGCAAGGGAAGGGCACCAGACACTATTTGATTTTTACAGATTGCACGACGGGGATGAAGTTCATGAAGATTAAATAGTCAGGGGTGCCATTGGCTGCAGCTTCTAACTTCTGTAAGGGAATATATGCTGTTGAAAGGCTGTGAACAGTGGAGTTTGAGTGTGGACTATGAAAGGATGTATCCCCATTATTACTGCTGCTGTAATTTTTTACCTTAATTTGTCAATGGCCTGCAAGGCAGTGACAACAAATGTAGACGGAGACACACAGAGGAAGAGAGAGAGAGACTTTTATTCACTGCAGCAGAATATAGGTTAGGCCACTCTCGCCCATCTCAAAATAATCATGCCACTGATAACAGATTTTATTTCCAATCCTGTAACCACCAGTGATCCGATGCTCGCAGGTCGAGCGCAGCAAGTTATCTGAAATCACCTGAGGCGCTGGATTAAATCTGCGCTGCACTGTCTCTCCTCTCTGACCTGCTACCCTCTTACATCTGCACGTGACGCGGCTGCGGTAGGATTTACAGTTTGACTGGGTATCGTATTAATCCCAGTAATTCCTTTATAGAAAGGAAAATCTGGAAATTTGTATCACTCCAACTGACCTACTTGCGCGGCTTAAGACGAATAGGCAAACGTGCAAAACTAGTTTACTGGGTTACAGGAGTGCGTGACATCACGTCTCGTGCATGGTAGTTAGGATACCTCTCATATTCGAGGAAAGATGACAGCCAAAGCAGAAAGAGAGCGACGGTGAACAGATTAACTCTCACTCGGAGGCATGATTCATTTAGACACAACGGCAGTTTGAAATGAGGTTGTAGCATAAGGAACCTCATCTTTCTAAGAGCAAACCTCTTTATAAACAGCCACATCACTGCCAAAGTTAGATCAAATACAGCCTCAGCTTGAGGCGCAACACTCAAGCTGAAATGAGTTGTTAAGTTGAATGAGAGATGATTAATCACAAACAATTTTGATGAATGGTTAATAATAATAACAATAATGTAAGTAACTTTTTAGTCCAATGATGCCCATATTTGAGTTCTGGAAGCAATATGAAGATTTAACCTCAGGCTTTTTTTCATTTTGGGACTTTTTCCACAATAAATTAAGTAAAATAACAATCTGCTGATTCATTCATAACAAAAATATTATAACTATAAAACTGTTAGTTGCGGCTCTATGACACAGATATGTAAACATACACCTCAATCATCCTCAAAACATAACAACTTGTAATCCCAGTGCTCTACCCACTGGGAGGTAATCAGATAACCAAAGTTTGCACGGTTCTTTCCTGACACGTGTCTGTCAATAAACAACTAAAGCCAGTAACCTCTGATAAGAGTGTTCCTCATACCTTGCCCTCTATTTCCTCTCGCTATAAAAAATACAAATAATTAAAATTCACAGCATCAATCAGCAGCAGGCTAAATCTGATTAGAAAGTCAAGAAGCAGGATTAACCCAATCAGAAATGAGGGGAATCCCATCATCATAATCTTGGTGCATGGTGGATATCGGAGGGACTCCAGTCAATCCAATCTAAGAGGCCTGTCCTTCAAACAAAAAGTAGAGGCCCCTGCAGCCCAAACCCACTGACCCCAGGTCTTTAATCTCAGCTCCCCAAGCGTGGCTTTAGGCTTTAGGGGAGAGTAAATTGGGGCCGCACGCGACCGCAGGCCTATAATCTCACAGTGAGCTGCCTACCCAATTTATAATTCATCTTTAGCTTGGCATATGTTGCTTTTTTTTTTTTACATTGGACATGTGAGCGTGGATTATTAATCCCTTGTAAAGCTAATCAAAGGTAGGTCTTTAGTCTTTAGCACGCTGTCTGGACTGCATTTCCTCATAGATTTTCCTCACGGACGATTACAGCAAAACATTATGATGCTACACAAGGAGAAGTGGATCATTTCAGAGATTTATCCCTGTGCGGACTGAGGTTAGGCACCATACTGGGCTGGACTTTGTACTCCAAGCCACCATGTGGAGATCACAGCACATAATCACTGTGATCAAAGCATGATGTGACGGAGGAGTTGATACAATGAGACGAGCCCCCTCAGATCTTACTTCGCCTTTTTATCCTCAGCCTCCCTTACATTGCTGGAACCATAACAGAGGCTGTGAACGGCCTAATTGCCTGATTATTAGTATGGAAACTTCACAAGTGTAAATAGAGACGCTGCGAGACTGCATGAACGCAGGCTAACTTAAGGAAGGAGCCTGTTGCTATGAGATCTTAGGTAGAGTCGATATCAAAACACTGGTTCCTCTGGTAATGGGACTTATTTTACACTCAGGGTGTTAAAAGTAATTACCTTTCTGTGGGGATTATCTTTCTGCAAAACAAATGGGTGCATTCGTTGACAGGAAAGGCTTCAACAAAGACTATATTTGTGTATGTGTTTCGAACACAGTGTGTCGTTGTCCTCTAATCTGAACACAGACTTCAAAGTGTGCTGATTAAAAGGTGAGACAAATCAGAACTGAGGTCTTTGTGTAATGTGAATAACGGGGGAAATATAAACACTGGGTTCTGAAGGCTACAGCCCAGCTTCTCATACAGTCAACACCTTACTTGGTATAGGAAATTAAAGCAGAGAGAATATAGGCCACAGAGTTCACACCGGTTTCCCCTGCTCAGAATTCTACTGTGCATGTTCCTTTATTCCGGTGAGTCAAGATCACAAGGGGGGGGAGAGCTTTAGGTCTCTGACAAGCAACAAACAGATCAATAGTGCTGGTCTCAGAGGTGATGTGGAGCTGAAGTCGACCAAATCTAAAATTCTATTTTCAGTTTCTCTTCCGCTGGCAAAGAAAAGTGTTTGTTGTGGCAAGAAGAGAGGACAGTGGTAGAGATGTCTCAAGAGATCCGATTATTGCAGACCCCCTGAATTGGAGAGTACATTCGAGTTAACTCACCCACACATGAACTGAACACTGGGCTGGATTTAAGTAGGAGGCCAAGAGCATTTCAATCAATATGAGCGGGTTCTTTGGAAAAGCCCTGCATTCGGAGCAGAACCCATAAGAGCAATCTGGATTTAGGTCTGATTCCTCAATCTCTGCTGTAGCTCTAATCATCTCATTGTTCAAATTTCCATTTAGCCCCCTGTGGTTTCATAGCATGACTCCAATAGAAAAGTAAAGCTTGCTGAAAAAAGACCAGTAGAAGAGGCAGCCAGAAAAAAAGAAATGGAAACATGATAAGACAGAGGAGACAAAAAAACGTCTTTGTTGCTGAGCCAGATTGAAAGACGCTGCTCTTTTTAAATCATTCCTATACTCAGTTTTACTCTAAAGCCGTTTACAGACAAATATCATGACAAATATATCAAAAGATAAAAAGAAGCTGCAGACGACATCCGGAGAAGAGTAAATGCCACAATAAAGACAGTGAGTAAAAAACAAAAGAAAACAATAAAAGTCTAATCCATTGAGAATGTTTTTGGCATCTACATAGATAAAACACACTTTCAAATTTTACGAGACAGTATAATTATGAAAAAGCACAGTGAGCTGCCTTCCTTCATCTTCCCTCGTCCCTCATCTCAACACTGACTTCAGGCCATAGTGCTGTCAGGACATGCCATGACATGCACAACAGAACATGCCTTTGGTGCAAAACCAGATAACATACCATCGAGATGCAGAATTGTGATATGAGACTGGTTCACAAGTCTTGCAGAAAACAGAATGGTCTGATTTTAAAACAGTTAAGCAGTCTTCTTTTTATGACACAGACATCCTGTGATGACGAATGTTGAACAATGCAACACTGAGTCATGTAGATTGATTTTGTGAGTAGTGCTGAGGTTGACCCTGGATTCCAAAGCAGTGTTGCAAGTCCGAAGGTCAGTGTTGTCACTGTGGGCGACTTGCGGAGGAAGAGGGGTGGAGCGGAAAGAAAAATAAGACACATTGAATGGCTTCTCTTGCCTCGTGAAGCGCAGCTCACGTGGACACCCAGTTTGTGAGGATAAGCAGATACATGCTGCGTTTCCCCCTCGTTTTGTCTCCATCTCCATTCGCAGGCCGCTGCGCAGACAGCAACACTAAAAGGGACAAATAGCTTTGAGGTGATTCTATATTTAGCTGTCCACGATCAACTCTTTATAATAACAGATCTCTTGGGGCATGTGGTGAAAAGACATCTGGCGAAACCAGCAGCACGTGTTTGACCGAGCAATAAAGGCTGACCCAAACTGCTTGGTGCTGTGAGGAATGCTGCCCACCTCACGTGGCAGTGAATAGTTGTTTGAGTTAACATTTACACTGAGCTCTGTTGCTGATAAGAGCAAGTCATGCCAAAGCCGATACTACTCACCATGATGTGTAACAGACAAGCTAATTATTTACTTCAGACTTTACTCTACAGTGGAAAGTGGTATGGAAAAGGAAAAGACAAATCTACTGATATGATGATTACCTCTCCACTGGTCTGTTTACGCCTCTGACTATTTCTAATCACATCTGCAACTGTACATTTTTCGATCAGGGATAATCTGCACTCAAACAGGGAAATGAAGTAATAGCAACTAACTATTCTAGTAGAGTAATTCTATTAAACGAAGAAGAAATTGCAATAAACAGTTGGATGCATGCAAGGTGTTATACGTGCCGAAGAGAAGGAGAAAAGGGAACAGAAGGCGAGTGAAATGCGAATGAGCGAAGCATAGATATGAGCTGCTGCCTGGCACATCGCCACATTGATTCACTTTGCATAGCATAGAGCCGTTGGGCAATTATACACTCACAGGCCTGGACAATTTCACAGCCTCTCACACACAAATACACACACATCTCATTTTCAATTTTCCCACTGTGCCCTGCAGTCAGTCATGCTGCAGCACCTGGCACTCCAGCACTGTCGAGACTTGCTCTCTCCTCCGAGATACAGGAGCAAGAGGCGAGTGTTCAAAGCCTCAAAGGGGTTCCACCAACACTGCATACAACTATAATGTTTTCAACCATACAGGCCGTGAACTGCACGCCGCAGGCAAGGAGCGCTTTACAGAGAATATAGGAAAACAAAAAGGTGAGAGAAACGCTCCCACACGTGAGTTTACAAGATGGGTTTACTTGAAAATAAACTTTATTGCCTCAAGTAGACTGGCTGAATACAAAACTGTCATCACGAGACCTGAAGGACATAAACCATCTAAAAAAAACACAACCACAAAGCAAATGCCAAAGGGGATGGAGCCACTGGGCGAAGGTAGACACATTAAAGTCTCTACACATGAGCAATGTACTAATCAGACTCGTGGGGCCCTTTACACGCCTCACTAAAGAAGTCGTCCACAACTATTGAAAAAAAAAAAAAATCGCCTAATTGGGCTGCAGGAGCTCAGTGATAAAAACTCTCTACATAAATTTTCCTTCCTTACATCAAGCTGTAGTTATTCAGCATTAGTTGGTACTTTCATCAGATCTGGCTAGGGAACATATATTTAATTAATTTAATTCCAGCTTCACATAGGCCACTAATCAGAAGTCCAAATTACAGATTCTGTGTGAAGTTGGTCTCTGGTCAGATGAGACCTCATGTTCAAACAAGCGCCTTATCTGTATTCATCACACGTTGATAAAGGCCGGAGCTCGGAGAAAACATATAACCTTTATAGAAAAGTGAAACACAGGCAAGAGGTGGACGGCCTTCTGCTTTTATATAGTCTGTGTCAGTCTGAATGCTCTGTACTGTGGGTGTTCATGAATGGGCTCCTGTGTTATAACAGGGTAAAACAGTCATTGTGCCCCTGGCTGAGAGATAAAGAACTAGGATCTGAGCACAGTTTATTTAGCCTTCAGAGTATGTGATATATAGTAGTCGAGACAGATTTACATGACGCAGAATCAGAAACGATAATTTTCATTCCACTCGGGGGTGAAACACAAGGTCAGCCTGAAAACAAACCGTGGATCAACATTTACAGAAAAAGATGATTTTTGCTTAAGCGTTTCCTGAGAAGGTTTGTCCTGACTTGGGTTACTGTTTTTGTTTCTCACTTCCAAAGCACCTTTAATACAGAATATGTTATTGGTGTTAAGAAGACCCTACACTGATCTGAATAAGCAAGCATACTACTGCCCCTGTGCATGATTTCAGATGAGGGAGTTACTTTTACACATACATCAATTTGAGGACCTCCTCTGCCAGCATGAAGGTGGGACAACCATACCCCTTGGTATTGTCTGCTAAACAGATATATTCTGTACCTTCTTCTATTTGTTATCTATTTAGCTTCCAAACTCAACCTTGGGTGCTCTGTACTGCAATAGAGTTTCCCTCTGACTTTAATCTAGGAACTGGCATCCTGGGTTAGAGACGATCACAAGATGGAATCTGTTTATCCCTGGGTGTTTATTGTTTCTATAGTTCAGCTGCTAAATCTGCTCCAGAATACAGGGAAAAAACTGTGTCTCAAGGGAAAGCAGAAACTCAATAGATTTGATATATGGCACCACCACATCTCCTCTGGGCCAGAGTCTGGGCTCTTTATCTTTGGCTCTCATATCACATAACAGCTCCAGTTCTAGGCATTCACAACCTCGATCATTTGCAATGCAAAGTTAGCCTTATCTGTCCGTCCCCCTTTCTGCCTGACACTCTGTGTCTGGATGAGATCTCCCAGGTCCACGCGCCTGCACCCCAGGGGAACTGCCGTCGTTATGGTTACGATGCCAATTACAGTGACGAAGCGGGAGTCAGCCGGTAAAGGCAGGGCAAACGGGTGCGAGTGACACAGATGGCTGTTTCAGAGCTTAGCCCAGCACAGCTTGCTCTCCTCCCTCTTTCTCTGGCAACAGTCCTCGCCCGTGTCCTGTACATCTCCAGTTTCCAGAGATTTGTTTGTGTTGACTGGAGTTTTTTTTTTTTTTTTTTTTTTACTCGTTGCAAAAAACAAGAAGTGAATCAGACCCGATCTCCATTTAGTATAGATTTGGATACATAGTCTATGTATAGTATAGATTTCAGACAATTTCCCAAAGGACACTGCTCCCTGTGGAACCGGTGCATGTGTCTTCCACAGTTGAACAGCCTCAAATGACAGAGGTGGAGAGTCAGGGCCAGACACACATAAACACATGTACATTCATTTGTGAACTTAGACACCCACACTTGGGATTACACGATATGAGATTTTGGTGTAACGATTATTGTTAGAGGAAATGGTTTCACGGTTTCCAGGTTTTCACGATTATCAATACCATAGAAGGAAAAAGACACACAACAAGCAATATATACCTAATAATATCACAGTATTATAACTATCAACTGTATCCAGTTAGTTACCTTACCAATAACCATCTTTTAGATAAATGCTGTATAATACACCCTAATGGGTTTCCCCCTTGTCATCCTAGACTCATCCATTAGTGCTGAGACGCATCTAATCAATCAGGTTGAGGGATTGACGGGGTGGGGGTGGGACTGCAGAGCCTTTCTCCTGAGGTTTTCAATCTTAGGTGCCACTTCAAATTCAACTATTTATCATTCCTGATCTACTCTGTCAATTCCTCTGCCACTCCAGTTGAGAACAAGGCTCCCAATCTCTTCCATGTGCCATCCCTAACTCCCCAGTCCTATCTCTCTCAGTTCACCCTCCCAACCTCAGAGGACGGTCCCTTGGGCAGGTCCTGCCCTTGCTCCCAGCCAGATGGAGGCTAATGACCTCCCTTCCCCATTCGCAATAAGAAAAACCTGTATGCGATTGTTTGACCCTCTCTCTACCACTGAGGTTAAGTCATGGGTCAGGGTGGGAAGCCTTCCATATGAGACCATGTCAACAATGAGGTTGCCTCACTACCACACATCTGTGTTCAAATAAAGTACTGAAGGTTAAATAAGAAAACAAGCCCTATCTGAATATAGCGCACATTGTTTGTCTTTTGTTGGTTAACAATGGCTTCTTTTATTCCATGCTCAATACAACCCATGCTGCTGCCCACATCTCCCTCAACCAACAGGATGTGTGTACAGTATAAAAGGAAAAACTATGGAAGAAAGTGAAAGCCAAGCCAGAACACAATGCCACAAAGGGAATATTGCACAAATATTAGCAAAACAGCCCTGTGTATACGATTCATATTTATACATACATACATATATATATATTTGAACAGATATTATAAAAAGATTTCCATTTAACACTTTAAACTCATTAAGCTATTTAATAGACCAACCTCTGTTTTTCTTACATTTAAAGAGCGCAAGCTGGTTCCCACAGGAATCCCCTGCATTTCCCAGTTCCCCTCCCACCAAACCTCTCCCCCTTTCTTTATCCCCATTTCTCAAGGACCCCTGAGAGACTGGCACACATCCAATTAAAACCCCTCCTCTCTTTGCGCCTCCTGAGCCCGAACTTTAATGTTGTTATTTCTGTACCGCCAGCCCCCTGCCTGACTCTTGTATTGGGATCTCCCCTCCTTTTTACCCCTTTTCTGTTCCAATTTCCTCCCTCCCCTGTTCCACCACGTCTGAGGATTTTAAAAGGTCGACCCAGGAACACTGTGACAGGGAGACCCAGGCCCACAAGCCTATTTACAATAGGAGCCTGGGGAGGGAGGTGGAGGAGGAGGAGGAGGATGGCAGGGAGTGCGTATAGACTGTGGAGAGAATGTAGACATACTGCTGTTCTATCATTGCACCGTGGTGTTGAAGCTAAAAAGGAACCCCGAGGGCTAAAGGACAACCCTTTGAAATGAGTTCTGCTAATGTTTGAGAAGATGGCCTATTACAAGGAGGAGATGCGTGACAGAATGTGCCCTTTGGTCTAATTAATTTAGGTGATGTGGGAGAAACTCCTCTGCCAGTCAGGGGATAATTGAGATGAGGAGACTACGTAGAATTTCAGAGGAACCAGAGATGGGTGTGGCAGAATGTACTCATGTAAACAGAGAACACTACGAGTCTGCATCTCATCCCTGATCTCTTTATCTACTGCATCGAGCCAGGAAAAAAAATGCCCTGGAACAAACTACAGAGAAGAAACTGCAGGACTAAACAAACTCCTCTTTAGAGAGCGGATATGGGTGTGTATGAGTGTGTGTGTGTGTGTGTGTGTGTGTGTGTGTGTGTGTGTGTGTGTGTGTGTGTGTGTGTGTGTGTGTGTGTGTGTGTGTGTGTGTGTGTGTGTGTGTGGGGTGGGGGTCGGGGATCCCACCATCTGTCCACTTATAGCTACCACAAGTTCATTTCTGCTTGTCATGTATGCTAATGTATGTCACCCCCATCTTTTGTTGTGTTGATTTCAAGGGGACATCAAAAGGACATCAACATTTGTGTGTTTCTTATTCCTTACTGCGTGTATAGAGAGACTACGCTTAAAGATTGCTGGCATGAAATTGCAAATCCACATTTTTAGAAAGCTTTCAAAGAAAACAATTGTTTATAAAAAAAATAATATAAAAACTACTGATTTTCAGTACAGCTCAATACATACAAAAATACTGATGGGCAGCTTTTGAGAAACAAAATAAAAAAGGGTGCAACGCTAGGAGCTTCCATGAGGCTACTGAATGTCTTTTTCTGTCTCTGTTGATGTGGTAAAGCCTAGAACACTGTGAAAGGAAATGCAGCACAATGATTGTCGAGGTTAGCACAGCAGGAAAGGCAAGGATATTCCTCTGATAATTTCTTTATTTTTAAGACTTCTTCCTTATTGTCTGTTGTTAAACGCAGGTGACAGTGGTGACTGGCCTGATGACCCTCATGTGATCACTTCCTCTGATCCATTAAAAGATATCCGGACTGAAACAGAGTCATATTTCATATGCTTCCTCAGCCAGACTCCTCACAAGTAAACAGGATGCAGAGCAGGAGGTGCAGAGGAGTTCGGTCCTTGCTGATTTCAATAGAAGGAACAGGAATGATGTGATGTGGAGCCCTTATTGTTACTGTAAAGCAATGGCTAAGATTTATATCAAAACACAAAGTCATAAAAAGACCATTGACATCATGTGAGGGTGTTGTAATGAGCCGATCACGCTGCTTGGCTTCTGTTACAGAGAAGATAATCTGATGCCGCCCACATACTTTCAAAATATACATGCAGGGTTCAAAACAAACAGTCACTAATAGTTTAAAGTCGTAACCAGTGTCAGAGCATGAAAAGCAGAAGACTGTCCTGAGTGAACCTTGTTTTGCAGTCACCACTATGACCTCATCTCCTGCTCTTAGCCTGGACCCCTGCCTGATCCAGCCCTAGTCTTCAGTAATTGGATTACACCGCGAGAATCGTGACCCTGCTGGGCAGCCATACCGCTTTCCTTACATGAACTCTTGACTTCTGTGAAACTTTGATAGAAGTCTTTGTATTGGGTAGTTCAAAGTTAATACACATTAACAATGTAAGAAATGTACTAACTGCAGGCTTTGCAATATGGGGAATCAAGTAATACTCAAAATAAAATGTTGCACTCCATTGTTGTTCAACTGTGTTTGGGTTGGATTAACTCATAACTTCATCCATATTTACTGTAGCCAGAGGGCAGTGTCTCGGAGTGTGACTGGATGACGCACACAAAATTAGATAAGAGAAAACATTTCCATGAAAAGTAACAAAATTGTACTCTTCTTTTAACATCTGACAGGCTTGTGGACAAACTTGGTGTTTCTTCGAGGAACTCATGTAAACAGCCAATAAACTACATACCATGAGTGGTGAATGTGTTCTTTGCGACGTCACCTCCTGCCCAAGCAGGACTTAACAAAGGCATGATTCTTTTCATTTATACACACTGCCCAAACACTCCACTCTTCAAACATGTCGCCTTAAAACCACCCACTAATGCTTGAGAGTAAATGTGGCCTCTGCTTGAACTGTTGATTAATGCTGATGTTATTTTATTGTATTAGAGTGAAGGACAAAAGCTTCTAAAATCATTACGGATTAGCAGAGGGCTGCTAAACCTAAAACTAGATGGAATGATTCTTTCATTTACCATATGGTCGTCCCTCTGTGACACAGACGGCTACATTAGTGGATTTGTGGAAACACCGGCCTGTCTGGACACTTTAAAAATGGTTGAAATGTTATTCCAAAATTATTGCACTGATGATCTTGACAATAATTTGCACATTCGCATTTAGGCAGAGATTCTGCCAGGCCTGACAGCCCTCACAACTGACTGCTAGGCTTTGCAGCCATTGGAGTATATGTTACTGGGACAGGCGAGGGAGAAGAGGGCAGATTCTCAAGACTGAAACACAACCTCTGTGCAGCATTACCCCAAAATGGACCTACCTGTCCCCAGCAATGGGCCTGATGAGTGTGGCTGGGCTTGGCAGACTCCCAGACCTCTGTAAGCCCTGTGCATAGTGGCTGGGATTCATCCTCTTACAGCCCAGAGGGTAGAGGATTTGGGACTTTATTTAGTGCCATTTAGAAAAGATTACCCCTTAACTGCAGTTTTGCCGCCCGGCAAAATACATTAAGGATAAAAGAGCTCATTAGAAAAACCCAAACAATGCTGAAAGGTTTAGCAGATGCTGTCCAAATACAGGCAAAAGCATATCTGAAGAGACAATTTTGAGTACAGATTGAGTAAGATGGCTTGAATGAGGTATTTAAGGGAGGACTGGGAGTCGTGGTAAGTTATAAAAATGGCTGGAGTAAGTGAGAAAAGTGAAAACTAAAAATTGAAAGTGAGCAGCTGTGGCCTGACTTTATTTATGACTCCTAATACAAGCAACCCGTATGGGTTTTGTGTCCTTGTGTTTTCTAGTGACGTCCAATCAGCATCCAACCCATTTAACACCACAGAGAGGGCTTACAGTCACACCAGATATCTTTGTTTAAGGACATTGGGATATATCCTTTAGTGATCTGCCATTTCAAAGGGGACAAAAGTGACCAATCCTTTCAAATGTTATCACAATGGGACGCCTCTCTTTGTCATCCAGTGTGTTCTGCTGGCGTATAACCCTCTCTTCGTCTATGACACCCAAGACCTGTTAACCCCAGTGGACTCAAACACACAATGAGCCAGTTAGACAAGCACAGAGAACCCAGGTTTTACTGAGCTTAACAATATTTAGGGTTCTGATTGTCTGTTTGAATTCCACAACACAGTACACAGCTGTCGCTACACTGAGAGGAGAGTTGGGGAGGAATAGGCTCTGTGGGTGACTGAATGATGGTGTGGTCTCTAATGCTTGTCGAAATGCAACAAGGACCCAAGAAGCTCTGGGCCATTGTGTAGGTGTAAATGAAAGGACCAGTATCCAGAGCCCTCACTTTTTGTTTGTCTGATACTTGTCCATTCTTTTACAGACTGTCTGTAAAAGTGAGATGATCTGCAGTTCTGTTGTGAGCCTCCATACAGGTCCACAATATGCAGGAGCAGGAACTTCCTTCAGGACCGCAATTACAGTCGTAGGTGTGGCACAGGATGTCATTTGTGAGTGGCTTAACTTAAGAATATCAACAACAGCTGAGGAGACATGACCTCATGCTCTTCCACTGCTGTAATGTAGCATAATGCCATTATCTACAGTACGTAGTGAATGGAACTGTAGTCTTCAGCCAGCATGATAACAGGGGACAGTCCATACAGCTTCATTAGCAGCCAGGGTGCTATTATCAGTGAACTGATTGAGGAGTGAGCTGCTTTTTATGTAGAAATCATTTACTGACTTTTAGATATGATTAGAGCTCAATTGATTTACCTGCCTTTCATAGACATAATATAATGTTGTTTATGTTTTATTTTTATTTACATTGTTGTGATTGTGTTTTCTTCATATTTATGGTTGTTTCAAATAAAGTTTATGGTCAAACTGTGAAATATCAACCCTCATTTACGTCTCGTTGTCATAGAGACATATTAGGAATCATTGCCAATTTGTTTTATATTCATATCAGCTGATATATTTGAAGGTTCTAGATATAATATATACTGTGAGTCAAATAAAATAATAGTCATAATATAAAACCATGTGACTGGACATATTACATCTTAGTGGTGTCACCAGTCCAGTGTGGGAGAAGGTGGATAAGGATTGAGGAAATAATCATATCTGTATCAATAACCCTAGTGACAGAAGTCCATGTACACAAATTATTACTTGTGAGAATTATTTTGTGGTAGGACAACAATGATATAGATAAGAAAAAAGGGAAAGTGTGGGGAGAAGACCCTGGCCCACATGTAGGAGTCAACGAATGAAAAAGTGTGATGTCCAGTGATTACCATTAACCAATGCATGGTTCCTTCCAACAATTGTGTGTATATGTACTATAATAGCGAGCTGTTTGTCCACTCAGAAAGCAACACCTGCTGAGGAAGCAGCACGGCGGTTCCAATTCAGGCCCAGAGCCGGGAGGTTACTAAGCAACAGCAGAGCACATTCCTCCATCTTCCAGCCTCAGGAGTAGTGTGTGTGCGGGGGTGTGTTTGAGTGTGAACATTAGTGTCCTGTCCAAGGGGAAGTAAAAAGGTGAGGACTGGCAAAACGGGAAATTTGCTCAGCGTCATGATGATTTCTGATCGACTGTCTCGGTCCAAACTGAGACAAAGAGAGCGATATCTGGAGCATTTAAATCACTACGAATACATATAAATCTGTCTTTTCTCGTTTGTGTTGCGTTTGCACATGCCTGGAAGTGAAATGAGAGGTTTAGGGTCACTGGAGAGAATCCCGTGTTGAGCTACTCTGTAAATCTCACAGACAATCCACTCCAGTCTGTCTGAAAGAGAAGAGACAACCAAACATCGCTGCCAATAGTGCAAATAGTAGCCGTGCACCTAAGGCAACATGACATTTGTTCCTGACCAGACAAATATGCTCTTTACCAACAGCTACAGGAAAAGTCACACGTGGTTAGTTTGACCTGTCAACTCTCAAACACCCCCCCCAAAAAAAACAAAGCAAGGGTGAGAAGCTACGACACTTCTTGGATTATACTGCTCAGCACCACGGTTCCAGATGTCAAAATCCATTCATTTTCTGCACAGAGACTTTTATTATCAGCCATAATATTGTAACGATCCAAATGACCACAAGCTACAATGTGACTACCACTACTCACAAACCTCAGGTGTAATAGCATTAGCAACGTGTCTGATTGGTGGAGCTGGCTGTTTCCATGGAAATCTTTTACCACAATGAAAATCATTATGTTTACCACAGAGCAACTATGACTTCCTTTCCTCACTGCGGTTTGCAGTGGTTCATGGGATGTGTAGTACCTTCAATATTACAATAGTTATGCACACACAAACTCGTACCTTTACCTTTTTTAAATTTTCAAATAGCTGGTCGGCGTGGTTCCAGACTTTAAACAATTTTATGGGGATTTTCTGGAACATCAATTGAGAAAATGAATGCGAAATTTGCTTCTGGAGCCAGAGCCGCTCTAAAAGTGGATGACTGGTCACTGTTGCGCCCTGAAAGATTTTGAAAGCCACCGCTGCTTCAAGCTTTATCTTCAGACACTGTGGAGACAGTCGCTTATCTTCTGCTTAGCTATTCTCGGACAATACAGAGGAAGTGTAAGGGGGGTTTCAGGAGGATGTGTGTGCATTGCTCTTGTGATAGCATCACTTCTGCCCTTCGTCCAGAAGCTGCTGGGCTGAAGGGGGGGGTGGGTAGAAGGATAAAGGACCATAGCATGAACATCTGATCAGTGATCTACAGCCAGCATAACCCGAGCCCAAGGCAAAATAAAGAACCCCTGGCCCAGCTGAGAGCAAACAATCCAGTTTATGACTCCCACAGATGGCTGTTTGTGGCCCATTATGACACAGAGAGAAAGATTAGACACAACTCAAGAGTCCAACCAGACTCACAATGGGAGCTCCTTTCATTCAAACAAGCATATTTAGAAAGAACATCAACAATCTCCTCAAAATGTCCCTATTCACTTATTTGTTTGCAGCCTTGGTTACTTTTTAAACCGTTCCCAGTCTGATTCTTCTATTCAGAGCTTGTTTTCTGCTGTCATTCCTCTGTGGCAGAGCTTGGCCTGTTTGCCAAAAAAGAAATGCATGGGAATCAGAGCAGGAGTTGCTGAGACAGCCCCGAGCACTCCTCCTTTCTGCAACAGCAACCATTAGAGAGAGAGAGAAGGCTGCTGGAAAACAAGACAGGAAGAGGAGGGAGACGCCAAGAGCTGAAACTCTCTGTGTTTTTGTCTCTCCCCTGAAAAGCACAAAACAACAAACACCAAGGGAGTGATGAGCAGCTTTCTGGCATGCCAAGAAGGCCTTTACCACAAAGTCAGCTCCGTCAGCTGTTGGTTGCCTCACACAGGAGGAATCCATTTGTCAAAGGAAGGACATGAGCAACCGCGAACAAGCCGCCGTCAGAGAATCAGTGGCCACGGCCGTTTGTGCAACTCTCTGCCTCACGTCACTCTGAAGCCACACTTTCATATAGGACACTGACAAACTGCTGAAGGAAAATTGGACGCAGTGTGATACGACAGTGGGGGGGGGGGGAGTGAGTCAGACCACTGTTAGGAAAAACAGACACGTCCTTTATCCGACTCCGCCGGCCCAACTTGAACCGTCACTCTCAACATTCTTTCCATTCCCACGGGGTCGCAACTCATCTGGTTTCCTCTGCAACTCATCCCCTCTGAGCGGGAAGGTTCAAAAATTCAAACCTGCTCCCGCCCCCCCCACACCTTCACACTAAACTAGTATGGCCTGTTTGCAGAGGAGCGCCTGTCGGAGCTGAAAGTCAAGATATCGTCTAATGTCCCTATAAAACTTCTGCTTTTGAAAGCAGAGCGGAACATGTAAATATAGTTTTCAAAATTCCAAATCTGCTTGAAGGACAGATTTAAACACAAAAACACAGATTGAGGGGGGGGGTACACAGCAGGCCTACACTCACTCTGAGTCAGACAGGAATGTCTCATCTTGAAGAAGGAGCTGCATTAATAAATAAAAGGTGGCAAATGGAATGAGGGGATACCCTGCGTGAAGAGAGAAGGGGGGGGGGCACCCCCACCTCATCCTGCAGTGAATGACCTTGTAGGATGAGGGGGGGGAACCCTGCTGCTTTATGACTGATGCCTGTCAGATGTCCCTGTCATTGAAGTGATGAGTAAATACTAATAAACTCAAAGTATTTACTGCAGCAATTAGGTAAACACCCAGAAAACGGATAGTGGGAATATGGCTGATGTGTCAGAACTGTATTGATAGTGTGATTGATTAGTGCTATCCCGTGTCTCCTGACCTCTTTCAGCTGGTCCAGCTCCTGCCTCACGGCCTCGTACTCCGTCTCCAGGTCGTCGTGCTGCTGCTTGAGGTGCTGCTTCTCCTCCAGCACCGCCAGCCCGTACTCCGCCGCCTGGATCTTCTCGTTCGTGGTCTCGCTCAGCTCCCGGGCGAGGCGCTCGATCTCGGCGCGCATCCACTCCGGCCGGGCCTCCAGCAGCAGCATCGCGTCGGGGTATCCACGCTCCTCCACGGACATGGTCGGTAACCGGCGAAGGTGTGAAGGCGGTGGTGGGGGGGGGGGTAGAGGCGAGGGATGCTGGGGCGTCTTCGAGCGGCGTAACCTTGAAGGAGGAGGAGGCGGCTGCTCAGATTCGTCGGTATTTGAACTGCATGGTTGTTACGCTTGCGTTTCTCGTGGCCGCTCCGGTTTCTTTGGTCATGTAGGGGACTCAGGGTTCGTTTCTCCGACGGGGGGAGCTCGCCGTCGTGTCTCTTATCAGAGCTCCATCGCTGAGGTCCCGCGGCTGCTTCTCCTCTCCCCGGCTTGTCGGAGCGATAGAGCCGCAGAGCACCAGCACAGGGCTCCAGCACCAGGGACAGGAAGTCACACTACCGGGTTTACAGTTTCAGAATAAAACGCTTGCCAACGTCAGGCCTTTAGTAGGTGTGTTTATTCTGTATTGTTGATATATATTGAAATGATGATATATATCGTAAAGGGATGATGTGTAGAGTTAGTTAGTTACTTAGTTGTTTAAGCTTTGTAATAGACTCCACATTAGTATTAAGGATAATTATCGAGTACTCCTAATAAGATAAGATAAAATTATGCTTTATTCATACCACAATTGGGAAATTTGCCATGTTGCAATAGTATTGGGAATAGTCAATAAATGGTAAGACATTGGTAAAAGTAATAAATTAGCGAACATGCAACTTAACAGCAAGGAAATACAAAACAGAAACGATATATACAATTTAAACAAATTATATACAGTGTGAGCAGAATATATATAGTGTATGACATTGCTAGATTTAACACGATAAGCACACTAATAGATTATATCAAATTTGTATGGAAATTGATTACCATATTCAACAAATATCAGAACACGTGTCTTTTATTTTGAAGGCAAACCTGCTTATTTCCGGTAGTTTTATGCTGCGGACACCGGCTCGTTTGAAACAGCTGAACGTTCCTACGCAACCAGCCGGGGCTGCTCCTACAGAGCGGCAGTGCTTTGTGGGAAATGTAGTGTAGTAGTACTGGCAGTAAAGGCAGTGTGAGCCAGCGACGCCACTAAAATAACTCATTTCCCATCAGGCTTTGCTTCTTTGCTTATGTGGAGCACGGAAGTCTCTGTCCAAGCCGCTGGTTGTCATAGAAATAGATCCGACAGACAGGGCGGTCAGCAGCTGCCACGTGAATATCTGCTGCCCCCTGTCGGTTTAAACACGAGTTCGTGTTTTCTGTTGCTGCAGAAAGATCAAGAAAAAGTGTATTTTTCACACAGTCCCTGACAAACACACAAATAACATCACTGTTTCAGAAGAGGATTTATGACACTGATTTATATGTCTTCAAAATTACAAAACGAGCTTAAACCCCAATATTCATATGTTTTTTTGTTTTTTTAAAGATAAGATAAAAGTTATCGAAAAACTATTTAGTAAAATAATAGAATAGACTGTGTTAAAGGCAACTGCTCCCTAACATTATATTTTATAAATAATGTAAATACAATTTGCATCATCTTGACCAACTAAAGCATAAAAATGCTCCATATACTTAAATGCATTAATGCATTAGTTTACTATTGACACTGAAACAATACCTTTACTTGTAAAAAGGTATTTTATAATGTGGTATTACTACCTTTGAATGATAATAACCTGCATAAATCCTGCATTCCTGACTATACCCGTGACACAGAGCTGGTTTCCTCATAGCTGTCTGGTAAGTGAATTTCACTGATATGGAAGATAACTATTATTTTGATGGTTACAGATGAGCGTGCACTCACCTTACAGATTAAATCTAGATCATCACATTACTGCGGAGATCACACAACACGATTCTTACAACGATACAGGGTTTTCTCACTTGTGACGAAGGGTTAGGGTTAGTGCAAACATTCTGTCTTTTGTTCTTCCCTGTTGGTGATCACATTTGGCAAAAATTTGCACGTTACTGCCAGAGTCTGTTCTTATCTGCCCAGCTCATGTTTCTATCTTTGTGTTTGCAGCAGGCTGTCAACAAAATATTTCTGACAGTATATTCAAACTAAAACTTAAACTATCTTCCCAGTCTTACATTAATACCTGATGCTATTAAAACCTCATTATAGCTACAATTTAATATCTCTCTGCCTGTACTCTTGATATACTCTTATCTCTGCACTCGTCATGGTAAACGACTAATGAGACCTGCCTTAAAAATCACATGCCTGTGATTTACTCTGGGCCTTATCTCGTCCCACATACACTACACATCCCGCACCAAGCTCAGTAGGTTTGTGTTGACAGAGACTTTTTGTCCCTGTTCCTCTGATACTCGTTATCATGATGCTGATTGGTTCTTTCCTCGTCACGGCCAGACTGAGCACCACAGTTTTTTCGCTGATAGACAATACGTTGTGTGTTAGAACAGAAGAACAGACTTTCAGAGGTTCAAGTTTTAATTTGTCAGAATTTGTGTTTCAATTTAATAATGATCTGACAATTATTTTGTATTTATTATTTTATTATTCTTTGTATTTTCATTTATTTAATTGTATGTATCGTCTTCTTTTTCTTTTTATTGCTCCTAGTCTTTTTATTTGCAATATACTTATTTATTAATGGTTATATAAGTGTGAATGCACAGTGTGATTGTCCCTGAGTATCCTGTGTCTGCTTCATCTGTGAAAGCACTTTGCAAACCCTCTTTTTAAAAGGTGCAATTATTATCGTCATTACTATTATCAATAATTGTTTAAACAACATACAAAATAAAAAGCAGGATCAGGATCAAGTGATACAAACCTTCTTTTTAACAAGCAGAAATCTATAATCCCGACTTCAACGCCTGACAGATCTTTTGAAGTGTGAAAAGGTGCAGAGCATTGCTTTAAGATTATCTCCTTGTAAGTCTCTCCAAATGCTGTACATCATAACCTGATCTCTCTGCTGTAACCTACATCCTAACCCGCTTTTGCGAGGCGCACGGTAAGCCAATCAAATGTTATTTACTTGCCATGTCACTCAGGTCCCACTATTTGTAGAAGCAGGGCAGGAGAGCGACAGTGTGGTCTAGATTTTAGATATCCTCCGTCTAAACCCCCTCATGAGAAAAATCTCACTTCCATTTGTGCTCGTTCACAACAAATACACAGTCGACATGATGAGAATCAATTGAGGTGGAAGTTGGTGAAATGTTACCTGATGACAATAAATGCATGAACAAGCAAAATGTGTTTTAGATCATTGAACAGTCCAGCAGAAGGTACTGGGGGGTGTGGTCATAGTGTTAGTTTTTGTTGAGGAGTGGGAGCTCTGTTTTATACCCAAGCAGTAATAAGATTAGCAGTCTAATCCAGGAGGAGTCAGGAATAGAACCACACTCCCCCCCCACAAAGAGCACAGGGGGGGAATACCGTGCATGGAGGTAATCACAAAGAAACACACTCTGCAACCTTTCTACACATTCATTTCTTTCTTCATTTGATCCTGGTGAGTTGGATGGTGAACTGGCCTGTGGATCCTGTGGCTACTTGTTATCACCCCACCCCATTGAACAGAGATAATCTGAGACCAATCAAATTGAGCGAAGCCGCGGGATTGACTTCCCAAAGACCTCGAGAGCGAAAGACAACGTCAGAGGCTGATGTCAGAAATGTTGGCAGCCGCCGCTCTGAGCCACTTGTCTTCTGAGATGGTGGTCACAGGCACCTCGTCCCACTTACAACAGGTAAATAATTACTTTGTTTTCAATCAAATGCATTTTATTTTGTGTTATTTATTGTTAGGATAGTTGTATTTCCTTCCTTGGTAGCTACATGGTTGATTATTCTGCACAGTGGAAATGTGATTTTGAATATTTTACTGTAACGAGGTAAAGCTATTAGGAAAAGCATACGCCAAATCCCTTGTAATGTATTACACATCTGCTTTACATTTGCTTAAATATGATCTATGATGTTGATCTTGCATCGATCTGCACATTTAAAGGTGCTCAGGCATATAAGTCACCAAGTTTCAACTGGAAAAGTAACATTTTAATGCAGAGGACTGATTGTTTATGAAAAGCAATTTCCAGATTGTATTCCAGACTCAAGATAAATCCATCTGCACCACTTGTTTGAGTGTGACAGAGTCAATGAGGTGGTGTAACAAAGCAGATATCCGTGTGTCCAGGCTCTGCTATGACTGTGGATGTCAGTCTGAATGACTGCTCACATGGCTCTCCAGGCAAATACCAGAGGTGGAGCTCTGATGGAATACCGTGAGTAAGATTGATGAAGACAGATCAATAAACCTTTATGAGTAAAAGGTCAGTTAGCCGCTCAGCTGTAAGATTTGCATTTACAGGTTTTTATTCCATCGTTATGCTGTGTTTAAATACAAATGTGCTGCGAGAGTAGCTATTTTTAAAGTCATGCTCTGATGACAGAGCTGCGGTGCCAGGTGAGGATTAAACACGTGAGCACTGACCATCTTAATTATTCAGGCCTTGCAGAACAACCTACATTTGATTTGGAGTCTTTGCGCTGCACAACAGTTTCTGAGTACCTCAAACCTTTTATGGGATTTTACCAGTATTTTACATCTCTCTCTTTACATAACCTAAATATGAATACCATTTCATTGATTATATCACGTACAATTTTGTATTATTTGTGTAACGTCCGATTTATCTTCCTTTCTCACCCCCACCCTTTAACAACAATAACAGTCAGAGCCCCCAGGGCCAACTACACAATAGTAGGAGAAGCTATACGTTTTGTCATCCCTGCTCCTATGCAATGCTCCATCGGCTGCGGAGGTCACGCCTGCAAGTATGACAACCCGAGTTATTGGAGTGATGACCAGCAAGCTATAAAAGGCCTCTACTCATCCTGGTACACCTGTTTGTTCTACCTCAGTAGTTGTCATAGTACAAAGAAATTATAGCAGCTTTCTTAAGTGTATATTTTTCTGAAGTCGTGTTAGTTCTACATCCCACTAACATTCTTTTGTATTATTTCAGGGTTACTGATCATCTTCTTGCTATGTCCAGACCCTCGACAGAAATCATTGAGAAATATGACATTATTGATCAATTCAGAAGGTATGTATGTATATAAATATATATACACATCTTTATGAATATGGGCAGAATAATAACATGTCTCCCTTTGGATGTGTTTGTGTCAAGGAACAGTATTAAAACAGTGATCAACCTACAGATACCTGGCGAACATGCCAGCTGTGGAAACCCTCTGGAGCCAGAGAGCGGCTTCTCATACCGCCCGGAGGTCTTCATGGAGAACAACAGTAAGTGCTTGATGTAAGAGTCCTTTATAAATCTGTAACGTTTGCTTGAGTGTAACTGAAAACATCTTGTCGTTTCAGTTTATTTCTACAATTTTGGCTGGAGCGACTACGGAGTGGCCAATCTCACCACTGTGCTGGACATGGTGAAGGTCATGGCCTTCGCGCAGCAGGAGGGAAAGACGGCAGTTCACTGTCATGCTGGTCTCGGCAGAACAGGTAGATTCATGTGGACTGGTGCATTAAGCTCTTTCAAATTTCAACTGCTCGACAAACTGTTTTCTCTGTGCTTCCCTCCAGGTGTGCTGTTAGCATGTTTCTTAGCCTTTTCCACCAGGATGACTGCTAACCAGGCTATTTTGTATGTGCGAGCTAAACGGCCCGGTTCTATCCAGACCCGAGGTCAGCTGCGTTGTGTCAGAGACTTTGTCCAGTTCCTTGCCCCTTTGAGGAGTGTGTTCTCCTGTGCCGAGCCGCAGTCCAACCCAGTCACACTGTTGCAGTACCTGCACCGCCAGAGACACGTCCTGCATGGCTACGAGAGGAAGGAGCTGCAGCACCTACCAAAGATCGTCCGGCTTGTGTCGAGACTTCTGAAGGACATTGCAGAGAACCGACAGGTGATCGAGGAGGACATTCTGGAGGCCCCTGACATTTATGACATAGAGATGACTCTCAGCGTCATCGAGAAGCTGGGCCCTGAAAAGTTTGCCAGGCAGCCCCGCTTACCTGGTTCGCCCACCTTACCCAGGCATTTCCACGAGCCGCCCATCTTCTACCACCGCAAAAGTCTGAGCTACAGTGAGTCCGACTTGAGACGACTGGGCTCGGAGCTCAACCTTCTCACGCAACCCCTCGGATCCCTGTCGCAGAAAAACTTAGAAAAGCCTGTCACACCCCAGCGTCAGGACAGGAACAGCAACATGTCTGAGGCATCGCACGGCTCAACAGGCTCACTGTGGCAAGTCAAGAACGTAGAAAACCAAGATGGATCCATTCTGTTGAGGAAGGTCCAACGGGAATACATCCAGCGCAGCGGGTCCTTTAGGAACAAGGAACTTACCCAGAAGGGAACCATGTTGTCCAGGTGGAAGGCAGAGCAGAGGGAGGAGTTGGGGATGAATGGCATGAAGCTGCGAGATAGAAAGGAGGAGCAATCGGAGATGTCTGAGGTGCCCTACATCACTCTGCAGTCAGAGTTGTCCCTGGACGCCAGGAGGCTGCTGGTGGCACAGGCCCTGGCAGTGGATCTGTTTCTCGAAGGGGAAGAACAGCACAAGAGCAAAGTCTTAGCCTGGCAGGTAAATGACCCCCACCAGTGGTGTAGTGGAAATGGAAACTAGGGCACATGTCAGAGGTTCAAGACAAACTTTTGTGTATAGTTACAACAAAGGCTTTCTTGCATATACATCCAATCATAAAGGTGCCCTCCCCCCTCTAACAGACACACAAACACTGATCCATACCGTGAAATATTAAATGAAGTTGAGTTTTACCTTTGTTGGTAGCCTGCTCCAGGTCTTTTGGGCTTGTGGGTAATAAGGGGGCTGCAGCTTCTCCTTCAAACTCAGAGTTTTATTCTGCTCCTGTCTTCATTTAGAAAAAACAAGTACAACTGAACAGTACATAACTCTCTGGATTCACAGGCCTTTCACGCTACTCTAGCACGAGGATACTATACCTGTTACACTACATAAGTGTCCTACGTAGAACAATGACCAATCGGAGTCAATGAACTCCTCGGCAAAGGGACAAGCAGCAGCAACTTAAACGTTACACATGGAAGTGTCAATAATCATCATCATAGCACGCTCTAGTGACAAAACAAATCAACACCCAGCAGCTTTAACAGTACAATGTGTCTGAAGTAGTTGCCTCAGTCACATACTGGGTTTAATATGTCTAATGGCTGAATGTATGCAGGCAGAGCTGAACCAAGGCGGTGCGTGGGAGAGGCTGTTAATGGAGCGGGACCCCTTCATCCTCACCGGGCTCATGTGGGCTTGGATGGAGCAACTTAAAGAGCCAGTCATCTCTGTCCAGGCCGTCAAAGCCCTGAACCCTGAAAACCCCGATCCTCAAACTGTCCTCAACACACTCGACCAGGTGAGAGGGGACTCTGTGCTGATTCACATTTGTAACAACAGTAATGCAACGATTCATTCTTTTGACTCCGCCCTCTTCGTCACCTCTTCCCAGGCTCCTAGACAGACACTACGGTGCATACTGGACTGCATGGCTAACCTGTTGATGATACCAGAAGAGGTGGAAAATGCATTCCTAAACCGAACTATCAAGGCTTTCACCTGGGTAAGAAAAACAAAAACATCGAAAACATTTTAACAGTTCAACTCATTTCCATATGACGTTTGTTTTAAAAACTGAAAAATCGTGTTTGCCTTTTGAACAGGCGGAGAATAACTCAGAGGAGGGGAGGCAAGTATTCGAGACCATGACTCCAGTCCTGAGGTGTGTCCTCGAAGACACCAGATCTACTTGCATGGACGCAGATGAGACACTCTCGTCATGATAGGACCACTTATGTTTGTGTGGTCTACTCTGACTCCATGTGGAGGCAAGAAAGAGGAAAAGGAAGCTTTTTGTGCCTTGTGACAAATTGATTTAATGTTAAATAACTTATTTGTCAATATGGGGGGTTTATATAATGTATAAAGATTTATGGTATGTAGTTTATTGCCACTAATACAAAGCTCGCCTCAGTATTATTTGACCTAAGTAGTGAGTGGAGGCAACATAATGAAGAACAGGTCACCAGAATATTTACTTTTGCAATACTTCATGCCTTACGCTTGGTCATATTCATCCATAACAGTGACATACCTCAGTTTCAAGAACATAGAACACTTTCTTCACATATTGTGTCACACAGCGCATCAATGCCTTTCCCATAACATAGTGCTTCTTATCTGTATTATATGTTACATTCTCTTCTTTTTTGTAAACACAGACCTACCAAAGAACATCATAATAACGAGTATATGACGAACAGTTGGTAATACAAGCAGATGTTCCTCCTTCCCGTGGGTTGTGCAAATAAAGGGCGCGTGTGTCTGTGAAGCAGTGACGCTCAGGAGTTGAAAAAATAAGCTTTCAGGACGTCTTTCCCATCATTCCCTTCCACTGAGGCCACGATGCTGGTGTAGTCACTCGCAACATGAGTGAACCCTCTGGTGACAGGCCACAAAAGAAGAAAGACACAAAATTAGTAAATGAGGGGCGATGCACACGCTGTATATAATCCAATCAGACAATGCTAACGTTTTGATATTGTAATAACACGAATCCATCATTTATACCATGTGATGACGAATTGTTTCATTTCAATTGGTTCATCTAAATAAAATTGTAGATCATGTCTTTAATCGTTCTTGGTTGCAACTTTTTTCTGACTTCATAGTGACAATGTCATTCTTATCATATGATTATAAATTAGTTTTAGATCCTATATAAAGATCTATAGTCCAGTAGGATACAGAGATTCCTCAAAAAATGCATTTTTTAACTATGTACTAACATAACGTCAATTATCATATGATGAAGAGTTACTTTAGCTTGTCTCGCTAGCTCTATTATTTGCAGGAGACTTGTTCTTCTGCACCATATTTTTGTTTACCTTGGCTTCAGCTCCAAAAGTTAATCATCTGGAGACACCCTCCCAAGTTATAATCCTACCAAGTTTGGTGAATGTTTGTTCATGCACAGTTGAGTTATTTTGCACACACACACACACACACACAGATAGTGGTACAATCTATACCCTTACTTCATGCAATGCCAAATATTTGTTATATCAAATTCACAGAAAATAGCTGTATTCAGACTGTTAGTAATGAGATGCAGCACAAGTGTATCTACTTTAACTTGATTGCAGCAGACAGCCGCCAACACGTCACAGAATCCATTACCTGGACATGGTGTGCGAGCCTCCCAGTAAGTGGTATCTGCTCTCCAGACTCAGCCCGTTGTCTCTGTTGTTTGTCCACGTCAGAACTCGTAGGGACAGATCCTGAGATGCCGTCACCACACGGAAGTTATCCTGTCAAAGTCAACACACGCAGAAAAACAAATGAGTCCCTTTCAGAAGTCTATAGAAACAATTTCAACGTGGGAAGTGGACATTTCTTTGAAATCCGAACGAGAGAACAGCTGACCAGACATATAGAAGAGATGGGCATGATGTGCTCTTTAAAGTTAGCCAGCAGGGCTCCTTTCAGAGAGTACACCCACAGCTGCTGGTCGGCTGCCACCACTAAGCAGTTGCTGTCTCTGGCCTCCAGCAGGATGTGCGAGGACCAATTGTTCAGAGTCAAGGGAAAGGACTCCACCTGCTGGACTAAGATGAGAAGAGAATCAAAATTATTATAGCACAAGCTATAAGATTTATAGGATTTATTCTGTGATGGTGAGTTACAGAATGAAGTCACTCAAGCTACTTAAATTACATCTAATTTAATTTCTTACATTTTCTTAGAATTATCTTTGACAAAAAATTGAGAACAAGTGTGAAGTCAAGGATCCAAACAAAATAAATAAGAACGGATCTAGTGAGTTTAAATGTGGTTTAATAAGGGGACTTTTGGTGGAGCTATGTGCTCTCTGGGTGAAAGCTTGCATCAGACATTTCTTGGGGTGATGAAATGCAGTAGAACTCCACAATAAGCAAAGTCCTCAATGACAAATCGATTAAATTCATCAGTTTCTTACCAGCAGCTGTTCAGTAGTTAAATGGATTTTTTTCTAGACTGATTCACCAACTGACTGCTATTTTTTAATGACTGTTATAAGATTCATATCACTAGTCTCTGTCCTCACCCTGGATATCCGCCTTGTACTTTGTCTTTTTAATGCTGACATCGAACACAGTGAGGGCTTTGTTGGTTGAGAGCACGGTGCAGTGGATGACGGCCAGTCTGGCGGGCTGGGTGGGTACGAAGACAGCTGCCTGGCACCCGGTGACGGGCACGGCCTGGCACAGAGGATCTTCGTCCTCAGACGGAGAGGTCAGACTCTCGGTGTAGATCACCTGGCGACAAAGCAAACAAGAGAAATCTACTAAACGCGTATTTATGTTTCCTCGTTCTTATCGAGGAACGCCCGTTTTCCCGCTGTGTCATTTGGACGGAGGTAAACGAGGTAAAAGAGGACCAGAGTAGGAGAAACATATATATGCAAAGACAATAAGACATACCTTTGGACATAAATCATCATTGTCCCTGGTTCCAGCTGTGATCCATTTCTTGTTCGGTGAAACTACGAGTACGTCGACTTTAAACGTGTCCCAAACCTTGATGTTGGACTTTTTAGTCAAAGCTGAATCAGCTAGTGTGCACACTGACCCCTGACTGGTTCCCACCTGGATAAAGAAATCAGGGAAAGCATGTGTCAAACTTTGAATGATAAAAATAACAGACATATATATATTACTCTGAAGTTGCGTACAGTGAGAAACCAGTCGTTGTTGATGCTGTACTGGAGTAATGTACAGTGAGGAGATGCAGTTGGAAATGAGGCCACCTCCTGGCCGCTGCTGGCCTGCCAGGTCTTGATGAGGCCTGTGGAGTCTGCTGTGATCACGACGTCATGCTGTTCATCCTTTACGATCGCCGTCAAGGGACTCTGCACAGGACTGCACCACACGGGTTCCCCCTGAGAGAGAGAGAGAGAGAGAGAGAGAGAGAGAGAGAGAGAGAGAGAGAGAGAGAGAGAGAGAGAACTGCCACGTCAGGCCTTGATGGGGAAGATTGATTCCAATGACCTGCATCTGTGAACCCAGCAGAGGAAGCTACTGGAGAGTTTGTTTCAGGTGAGCGGAGCTGGTATGAAAACTGCAATCATGTGGTCTACAGTAGAACATGACATGTCACAAGGTTTGGTGTAGATAACAGGTGTGAATGCAGTATGGGTTCCCGCATTCAAACAGTTTCACCTGAGACAAACAAAACACAAGGCTTGAGGAAATGGATCGTCTAAGTTTTTGATAACAAAACTGACAGCAGGTGACACCTACTACTGAGTTGTACAGGTGTTCTTGGTGAGTTATGTATTTCTTGTTACCTCCACCAAGGACTTCATGGTCTCCAACCTGTCTGTTTGTTTGTTTGATATCACCAGGATTATGCAAAAGTTACTTAACAGGTTTCCACAAAACTTGGTGGAAGGATGGGACGTGGGCTAAGAAAGCACCCATTCAATTTGAGATTTTATGGATCGGGACAAAGAGGCAAAGTCAGTCTATTTTCCTCCTCTTTCTTAATCATCTTTCTTTTCACCAATTCCCAAATGAATAATTTCGGGATCTTGATGGAAAAAAATTTGGCATATTTAGGGGATTGATTTCTATGAGTACAACTTGGTGCAGCTTGCAGTCAACCTCTGTGAATCTAAACAAGAAAAGACACGCAGTAGTGAAATGTGAGCTCAGATCATGCACGATGATGCTGAAAGGTGTTGCACTGACATTTTGGATGTTCCATGCTCGAACTGTACCATCAGTGGAACCGCTGCAGACTGTGGGGCTGCTGCTCCAGAGCTCAGGATGTTGGGCTGAGTTCCCCTGCAGGTACACCAGCCCTATCACCCTGCCTGGTGGGCAAGGCACACGTCAGACCCAAAGAAACATGATGAGAAGCATTATGGAGTCAAGTGAAGGGGGTAAAGCACTTTGAATTGCCTTGCTGTTGAAATTTGCTACAAATAAACGTGCCTTGCCTTAAGGTTAGGGTGAGGTTTAGGTTTAGGATCAGGTTAAGGTAAGAGTTAGGTAGAGTTAAGAGTTAAGTAGTAACTGTGTTTATGTGTGTGTGTGTGTGTGCGTGCGTGCGTGCATACCTGTGTGTCCTCTGAGGCTTTTGCAGCTGTAACCTCCTGACCGTCCTTGTGTCATCTCCTCCTCCAGGTGGCGGCGTCGCAGGAAGTAGGTCTTCCAGGAGTGATCGACCTGTTTACTGCCCAACACAGTGAGGTTACAGAAGGCCCAGCGCTGCAGACACAACCTCCTGCAGGGAAAACACACGATTACCGTTCAAACAACAACAACAACAACAACAATCGTTATTTACAAGTTGTGCAGACAGAGGAGTGAGATAAAGATTGAAAACAGCGCACCTCCATAACCAAGGCGTGTCTGCAGCTTCGTGCCAATCCTGGAGAACCACAGGGAACATGTCAGAATTATTCCAACAACAACAACAACAAACACTAGTATCTCGACTACTTCCGCGTGTTGGACACTTACCTTACAGACATGCGAAGCTACGATCAAATCCTCCTCGGTTAGGAATGTGTAAATATGAATGAGGCAATCCCTGATCAGGTACGGGTGATGAGGATCCATACTGAAATCAACAATCTAATATACCTCTTCATCAACAAACTCCATGCGGGACACGGCAAGCACCAAGTTTTGACAAGCTACGGAAAGCGCACAGGGTCAAACGTGAAGTGGGTTGGTGAGTATTTGTGCCTGTAATATCCGGGTTCTGCCACCAGATGTCGCCATAACAAAAGGAAGGTGGCGCAGGATGGAGGCGCACCGCGTGGCACTGCGCACCAGGTGCACTGCCACCACGAGAAGTGATGTTATATATATATACATTATATAGACATAAATGCAATGTATGTAATCAAAGTTTATCAATGTCGCAATAAAAGGGATTCAATATATATGAGTGAGTCTGAACAGCACGAGTCTGGGAATCATTCTAATAATGAGGGAAGGATTCTTAAAAGAAAATAGTCTTACTTTCTTTGTTTTAATATTATTTCTGGAGGTTTTTGTGGTTTGTGGTGAATCTTCGGAGTAAGAGGAGACATCTTGGGATACATCTAGAGAAGTCAACCTGGAAACACGTGCGTAAAATGTAGACTTATATAGGAACATCCAACTGAGCCCTGACCCACTTAATAACCAGATAAATAACCATCTCAATCAGTCAAGGTGTGTGCGTGTGTGTGAGTGTGTGTGTGTGTGTGTGTGTGTGTGTGTGTGTGTGTGTGTGTGTGTGTGTGTGTGTGTGTGTGTGTGTGTTGCTGAGCTATTCAGCCCTGGCGGGATTCTTCTTCTTTAGCAGGGCCCCATGCATGTCTCCTGAGAACACGCCCCAGATAAATGAGGCAGATATATAACCAGGACCTGCGGGTTTGCAGAGGAACTGTGAGAACGAGATAATCGCACTTGTTCACCCCACGGGTTACCTGCGACTGTGACAGCCTCGCAATGACAAGAGGGCCCAGTGGAAGGGGGGCAAGTGAAGGGAGTTTGGATGATACCCCTGTAGCCGGCAGCTTGTGAAAGTTCCCGGGGGTTGTACCGCGATAGTCTTGGTTTTTTTTTTACCCCCCTGATGCTTTCCGTGCTTCTGGAGTTCCGTTGGACTTACCTGTGACACGACCGGAGAACGAGCGTTACGCGTAGGTTAATCAACAGCTCTGCAGATCGGTGCATGAGACCCGGAGCGCAGCCGCAATGAGTCGGAGAACACGACGCTGGATTCTAAGAGTTTTACTTTGTCTGGGAATTGTTTATTTGAAAATTGGGTGAGTTGCCTTCACTTGACTTCTTCTGCTCGCGAGCTTGTTACGTTGTCTTCCCGAACTGAAGATATTAACACGTATCTGTTGCTGCTCTTTCCAAAAAAATGATCGCAGATTATATCCTGTATTTCCTCAGTCGATGTTAAATATGACAAATAAAAAGTTTAGCGACGTGCGTAAAGTTCGGGATATGTGCGTAAAGGTCTCAGTTCCCGTATACCTATGGTAACTGCGTGATTATTAAATGACGACGTTTCCTTTATTATAACTTTCGTGTTTTGTGTTAATCTGTTTTAAGATAAGATAAGATAAGATAAGATAAGATAAGAAGTTCTTTATTAGTCCCGCAGTGGGGAAATTAGCTAATTAAACATATCTGAAACTTTATTGCAGCCTGCAATTTGGAAAACTGTGCACTTTAACCAGACATGTTTATCTCCTGTAAAGTGAAACACCCATAGGATACATTTTAATGTTAAAATAAAATGATCCAAACCAAACTCTCCATCTGAACGGGGAAATATTGATTGTGTTGATTATATTTATCAAAACCAAAACGTGCAAATGCATTCGCGTATCAGAGGAAATTAGAAATTGTCGGTGGGTCATTTTCCTCAGTTCTATCCATCTTCCATTCACAGTGGCTTCACGTCCGTGGTGGCCCTAGGTGCGAGCATAATCTGTAACAAGATCCCCGGTTTGGCTCCCAGACAACGGATTATCTGCCAGAGTCGCCCCGATGCCATTATCGTCATCGGAGAGGGAGCCCAAATGGGCATCAACGAGTGTCAGTTTCAGTTCAAAAACGGGCGCTGGAACTGCTCTGCGCTTGGAGAGAGGACAGTCTTCGGAAAAGAGTTGAAAGTGGGTATGTTGCTGTCTGTTAATGTTTGTTTACAGTTTGAAATGGGTTTTTTTTCTGACATCAATAGGCTAAACACATTTTGTCTATCAACCTCGTAATTCCGTGCGTATTTGTGCGCATTGTGCGTAAAACCCTTGGTTTCTTTCGCCGTTCTCCTTGAAAACGGTTTGTATTTAAAAACACAAAGCCAAAGTAAATTGAAGGATTTAAATATATTCAGGGTTTTAATAATTTAAGTTGAAATAGGACCTGATGCTTGAGAAAAATAAAACAAATACAAAGGATTTGTTTGTAAGTACATACATTTTTATATATGTCTCACAAAATGAATTATATATCTGATACCCCTCTGCAGTCAAGATCAGTCCTCAACTTCCTTTCCATGATTATCCAGTTTGTATCACTGCATCCCAGTATATAGGGAGCATCCCATATAAAACCTGTGTCATTTACATCAGGCCTAGTTTTGCTCCTGACTTTTCTTTGAGCGGGGCTTTTCTGAGGATGTGTAAAAGGTATCTGCAGCCAGCGCTGTAACAGAGCTCTTGTGAATGTTGGCAGCCTTTCTTTTCAGCCAAACAGAGCCTCTGGAGACACATTTTCACTGGTCTTTATCCTGTCTAGTGATGGGTGCTGTGGCTCCCACTGTAAGGCCGTCGATCTTACCACGGGTATAAGTTACAGTGGGGGGGAAAGACAAGGGGAGAGCACAACTTGAAAGTATAAAATTAAAGCAACAAATCAGTATTCCTGCTGAAACAAACATCTCGTGACACGTGACAAACCAAACCTGAAATCGTGGCAGGAATTTGTCTAGTACTCACTGATAAGGTGGACGCAAAACTGTCAAATATTCAGGGTATAAGAATATTTTCTGCAATGACACCTGAAGGCTACATTAGAGGGAGTTTTAATACTTTTTGTTATTGAAATATACCAAAACCTCCAAACAGGCTCTATTTACTCTTTTACACAATGGTCAGTAGCTTGGACCAGATGTTTGAGATCTCGCATGCCGCTATTGGGAAGAAAGGATTATCTCCTCATAGTGTTGAAATGAAAACAGTGGTGTTCGACAATCTGTTCCTTTATGAATGAGTAGTTCTAACCCATCAAGAGACTGTGTTTCCAAGAGGGGAGTTTAAGTCTATGGCCTGGACAGCCATACCAAATAGATTGGTTTCACCGCTCAGATTAGCGTAGAGGGCTAAAAGGTTGTAAATGAAAGCCATTGTTGATGCCCATTCTGCATCAGCTGCTGCTTCTGATTGTTCTCCAAGCAAAGCGAGGGATGACCAGTGAACTGACATAATGCTTATGAGCAACGCGAGGTGCGTTGGCGCTGAGCCGTTTTTGGATTTTAGGCTTCAGCTGAGTTTGCACTTGAGCGTTGCGGTTGCACTAAGCTGCGAGACAGACCAGGTCCATATAAAGATCGTACGTATAGCGAGGTCCCTGGCACTGTGGAGATGAAGGAGAAGCAGACGTGGCAGAAGAACAGTGAACCGGCACTCCCAGTTCAACTTATACATGCTCCTGACTCTCTCTCTTTTTGATATCGTACACCTCTCGTTAAGGTTATGAAGAATTCTCACCATCTCTTGTGGTGAACTCATGCACTCACAACTGAAAGGGAAAAATTAACAACGGTGCAGTCAGAACGGACACACCTTCTTTTTTGGCTCGGAGCCCATTGACTCTACAAAAACGTCCACATAATTGATGCCTCAATATGAGTTGATTTTTCTTTTCAATGGCAAGGGCACAGATCCAAGATGTTTATTAAAAACACGGTAGCTTGACATCGTGAAGCGGGTGACACGAGGAAGCACGAAGAAGACACGATGTTTGTTTTGAACAAACAGGGACGAGAGGAGTTTGTTTACACGTAAATACAGCGTGATTTCCTGTTTGTGCGATAAAGACTCACAGATCAGAGAATGAAAACATGCTACTTGGTGATCATGTTCGTGAACACGCACATTTATTTGGCCGTGGGCTGTTTTGACAGAGTATTAGAAGGAAAAAGTGTTGCCTTGTTTACATAGGATCTGTCTATGAGTCTTGGCAGATTAACCATTACTCATTTGTCGATATTTCCGCATGTGTGTAAATGATTTATGAGCTGGACTTGGGTGAGATAACGGCAGAATGAAGATTCTGGTGTCAGTGCCTTATGAGTTTACACAGAATGGGACAGTTTTCTGAGCGGATCAATAGCCCTTCCTTGCCGACAACCCTCGTATTCATGCCGCTTTGTTGACTGTACCGCCAGCAGCCATTTTAGTTCACGGGCAGGACAGTTTCCAGGTCAGGTTTCAAAACACTGCAGGCCTTGAGTGAAGTGTCAGTGAGGCCGTGATGTAAGCACATATACTATTAATAATTAAACAACTTTTCCGATTGGATAATCCTCTTGTATTTTCCTCATACTGGACATTCACAAAATCGAAATCTAAACGTGCTACTTTTTATTCATCACCCCTTTTTTTTTCTGCTCCCCTACAGGAAGCAAAGAGGCTGCGTTCACCTACGCCATCATCGCGGCAGGAGTGGCCCACGCCATCACTGCGGCCTGCACACAGGGTAACCTGAGTGACTGCAGCTGTGACAAGGAGAAGCAGGGTTTCTACAGCAAAGACCAGGGCTGGAAGTGGGGAGGCTGCTCGGCGGACATCAGCTACGGCCTGGGTTTCTCCAAAGTGTTTATCGATGCTCGGGAGGTCAAACAGAACGCAAGGACTCTCATGAACCTCCATAACAATGAGGTTGGACGCAAGGTAAGTGATGGACAACAGGGTTATGTGTCTTTACTCAGGATATTAACTTAAAAAAAGTTGTTAATGTGTCTTATCCAGTCTCAAGAAAAAAAGTGACGTTGAACCACGGGTTAACTAGTCTGTGGTTGATCTAAGCTCCTGTTAGCGGTCTCTATCGGGCCGTGGCGTGGGTGAACCTTGCCAAGGATCTGGGCAAAGGGGCCGAGATGAAACAAGCAGCAGAATAAAGGGCTGCTTTTAGGGGAAGAGCTGTCTAAGTGGCAGGGTTTGATTACAACCCAGATCTCTGGTCTGAAAACAGATTGACGCTGCACAAAAAGGCATTAGCCCAGTCCCCCACATGCTTTGCACCACTGGGACAGTACACAGTTTCCTTTATACCGATCCCCACCCACAATTTCTCTAATATCATAAACCCACATCAGGTGCAATGTGCTTGTACATGCACCTGATGGCTGTTGTATCGTCATTGAGAAGGCTAGTGTGTGTCTTCTGCTGTTGTAGAGGAGTTCAGTTACATGCTGTCCACCATAACAGCTCTAATAAATAGGTTTAATGAAATCATTAGCTTTAAGTTCCAAATAGGATCTTTACGCAATATAAATTAGTTTTTTTATATATCATGTTATTGGGAATGCTCACTGACAGCCTGTAATAAAGTAAAACACTTTAAGGAAAAGTTACAAAGGGCATCACAACATACATCAAAAACAAAATATAAAGACGTCAAATAGACCCAACAGTCCCTTTATGAACACTTAAATTCACCAGATCAAGATTTTTATTTTGATCGGCCCCAAATTACACAGACTCATGAACATCACTCCCCTAAATATCCCTGATTTCTTTCAGGATCAAAGAATTATTCTCTGAGAAGTCAACTAAAATGGTGGAAAACGCCCTATTCACCTCGTGATGCTCCCAAACTAAACGAATTCTTCTTTGACCCATACAGCAGCCTTCCACCAAGTTTCATGCTAATCCAACCAGTAGTTTTTGCGTAATCCTGATGAATAACAGACAAAAACGTAACCTAAATCACCAGAAATAAACTAAAAACAGGATCTTTATCATGTTTTACTTTGGTATTGTATACACCATGTTATTCTCAGTGCCTGACATAAATAAAAGAGACATTACAACATACAACAGTAAGAAAACACCTGTATAAATATGTCTAATTCATCAGAAAATGATATTTTCATGATTTGCTCCTGACCCGCTCATTCGATTGCATCCCTGCCTGCAGAAGACTGCAAAGTGACAAAGAGACTCCAGTGAGTCTAGAGGTTAGAGATCGAAGGGGGTAATGTGCCAAAACAGCTAAAGTGAGGCCGGAGTTAGTGAAGAATAAAGAAGCAGCTTTGCCCGTGTTAACTCGTATCCCCTCTCTCCACCGCGTCGTGCCAAAACAGCCTCATTCACAAAACCAACATGTCCAGCAGTGGCTGAAAAGCCCCCTCGCACACAATTGTGCAGAGCAGATCATTTTCTGTGAGCATTTCAGGCCCATGAATTCAAATTGGCTTATCTGGACAGCTAAATTGCCTCTCAGGGAAAAGTGTATACTTGTGGATTCAAACTTTTGAGCACTTTTTCCCTCCGTCCCCTTTCTCTCTGCTGATAAATAGACTCTCTGTTTTGATAGTCAGCCCCCTCTCC
The DNA here is from genome assembly GCA_026259375.1 of Verasper variegatus. Classification (NCBI taxonomy): domain Eukaryota; kingdom Metazoa; phylum Chordata; class Actinopteri; order Pleuronectiformes; family Pleuronectidae; genus Verasper; species Verasper variegatus. The sequence continues at coordinate 18,575,387 of CM048045.1, forward strand.
GCCTTTATTTATGCTAATCAAAAGCAGTGACACTGAGCAGGAGCGCCGTTCACAGCTCCCCGGGCGAAGACGTCGGGACAAAGGCTGTCACAAGTGTTGGTCACAGAACAACTGATGGATTAGGGAGTAGCAGCCAGGCGGTTTTATGAAGTGGTTTGCTTGGGGAAAAGTTTTTTTTTTCGCTCCTTGTTCTCATGTCTGCATTTGGGTTTATAGTTACAGTTTACTTGCCAAGAACTCGGAGGCATACATCTCCTGTCGGTGGCTGTAGGAGAACATATCGCATACCAAACGCCGAGAGTTTTAGCGAAAGGAAATCGCAATTGACCTTGTTGCTAACGAAAAAATTCCAGTTTCAGTCAGTGGCACTTCTCATTGTCATCAGTTCAGGGTTTAACAGTAATCCCAGTCACTCAACGCCTTGTACAATCGCTCTTGACATTTGTGTGTTGTGTGTGGTAACTACACACACAGAGCCTGAAATCCGATACATTATTTTGGCTTCTGTGTGTATGGTATCACACTGCTATATAGTGGCGCTGTATTTAATCCACGGCCGCAGCGTGTTTGTCAGTCACGTTGTTATTAAGCTGCACGTCTGTCACTTACCTTGAAGTGCACGGGTTGAAATGTGGATTGAGGTTGTAGAAACATGTACAGAAACAATTACTATTCTGAAAAATAAATATTAATTATATTCCTTTGAGGGAGGAAGCCGTGAAATAATAGTATGGCTGTTATTATCCCATCACGAGAGAGTGACTATCACTCATCACTGTAATGTGTTTTCACAGTTGCCAGTTGTTACTACACCTCTAAGTTGTTTTTTGTTTGTCTAGGTCCTGGAGAAGAACATGCGACTGGAATGCAAGTGTCATGGTGTCTCAGGCTCCTGCACCACCAAAACCTGCTGGACTACACTTCCCAAGTTCCGCGAGCTTGGCTACATTCTCAAGGAGAAGTATGCCCACGCCGTGCACGTGGAGACGGTGAAAGCCAGCCGCAACAAGCGCCCTAAATTCCTGAAGATCAAGAAGCCTTACTCTTACCGGAAGCCCATGGATTCAGACCTGGTGTACATAGACAGGTCGCCCAACTACTGTGAGGCGGACCCCGTCACGGGGAGCCTGGGCACACAGGGCCGCGTGTGCAACAAGACTATGATGCAGCACATCAGCGGCTGCGACCTCATGTGCTGCGGGCGGGGATACAACACACACCAGTACTCGCGCGTGTGGCAGTGCAACTGCAAGTTCCTGTGGTGCTGCTACGTCAAGTGCAACACCTGCAGCGAGAGGACAGAGGTGTACACGTGCAAATGAGAATATTTATCGGAAAGGTGTGTCTGTGGGTGTGTGTGTGTGTGTGTGTGTGTGTGTGTGTTTGGGAGCGTGCGTGTTCATGTCTTTGTGATGTCACGGACAAACTGGAACTGTAGAATTTAACGAGGAGGCTGTGATCGCAGCCTGTTCGTACGTCACGGGGAACTACTGCTCTGTGCAGGCAGTAAGCGGAGGAAGGGGGCGTCGCGATTCTTTTGCACACAAAGCTCTTCACCCCTCTTCTTGGATTGTTGTGTCTGTCGGGGGGGTGACCGTTAAAGGACAGAAACTGTGCTGTGGCATACGGGTCCGGGTGACCACAGCGTGAGTCAAAAGGTCAAGACTTTAAGCTATGTGGACGTGTACTGACATTTCGACTTGGAGGAGCACATCGCTGAAGTTCTCGCTCCCTGTGCACAGATGAAACGACACAGCCATTTGGAATATTTAACATACTGTATTTAGAGAATGAAAATGATTAATATTAATTTATTCTATAAAGAAAACTACTGATTTTTTTTGTGTCCATTTTGGATCAAAAGTAACTAAATGTTGGGAGGTTTTACTTTATTAAAGCAATCGACCCCTTTGTCTGCGGTTGATACACTGGATTGGAATCTGCCTGGAATAACTTGTAGAATAACGTTGTTCCACATGAAACTGCTGTAGGCTGCTCACACTGACCCTCTGACCTTCTCATGAGTTTGTCTTCCCTCTGTTTGCTGCTAGTCTAGAGAATCCCACTTGTCGAGGTAGAAGGCCCGCATACGCTCTACTGACCGTCTTCAATGGCATTGCTCACTTCAAGCTGATTTAGCTTAACTGGACTTATTCACTGATCAAAAAGATGGGCACATTCTCCACTTTTGGTAAATATTGGTTAATAGAGTTTATTTTGTAAAAGCCTATTTTTATATGAATGTCTTATTTATATCTTTTTTTGCATATTCAATGTCGAGCTCTGATTCCCGACGCCTGTTTTGAAACCTTTGTGAGAAAAAAAGCTGATGTATGTAAGTTGGCCCCTTGCTGTCACTGCCATAGTTGTGTATTGTAAGTGATAGAAACTGATTATATGTGTCTGTGTTCAACATGTCTGTGTTTACTGCATTTCATGACTACTACTGATGGAATACAGGAGCAGAATAACACTAACAAGACGTGGATTCCATTATTGCTTCTGCATACATCCACATCACGACACAAAAGCACCAGTGGCGATGACTTATTCCATTATTAGAAAGATTTAAAAAAACGAAAACCCATGGAGAGTATTTAGTTTTTGTGAGAGAACTGCAAGAATGCTGGTATTTTCTTTCTTTGTTTTATTATTTCTTTATATAATCAACCACTGCAGTGGAGTTATTAAATATTTATGACATAAATGACCTAAATTGCCCGTTAAATAAGTGATAAGTGATTACCAGGCACCTGTGAAGTGTCATAAATGAAAGATTATCAGTATGTTATTTAGTATTAAATGGTCATCGTGAAGATAAATCACGTCTCAATGGGTTTATCCCACACGTACAATGTGTCTCGTACTCGGCCACAGAAAGAGGTCCATTCTTTGGGAAGGGGAAAGTTATTCAGGCTTAATTGAGGGCCCGTCTCGCAGACTGGGGAGCAGTTGAATGTGTGCAGGAGAAATAGTGTTTGTGGTCTAATGGTAGGGTACCAGTGTAATTGATGAGACTGGCCGGGCAGACTGTCACGGTGATGACTTGCTCAGTCGGGGGAGTGGGAGCTGTCAGCTGATAGATGACTCGCACATCTGCTTCATTCACTCCTGGGCCACTAGTTGCTACAACAACTCCAGCGCAGCAGAGAAAATGCGGGGCAGTCTCCAAGAGAGGCCGGCCAACGTGTCGGGGAAATGTTAACGATGCTGAAGCCCACGGTCATTACGGATTCCACTCTCATCAGCCTGGAAGTGCAGTCAGGAGACGGGCCCGGAGGTGTTGACAGAAAACCTGCTCCCAATAATCTCCTGGGATTGACAAATGTGGCCTGTAAAGTTTTCACCTGTGCTGCGCTTTACAACATTTCCATGCAGGGCTTTTCCTGGTAAAAGACCTTTTTTTACAAGAATGACCTATTGAAGAAGCTGAATCACACGAGAATTCAGGTTTAATTTACAGTAGATTAGCCGTATCATGTGTCATTGGCTGAGATAATCTGTCCAGAATAAAGAGAAAAGGGCGTGAGGGGGATAATAATAGAGGCTTGTCTCTGTCTGACAAAAGCTTTCAGCTTTCATAATATTGATACAAAAGACTCTCACATAAGAAAAGGCAGCTGCTCCAAAAGCTCGGGTTAAACCTAAACTAGGGTTTTGTGTGTGAGAAACACACCACAGTGTCTCATGAACAAAACACATTCACTTCAGAGTCACTCGTTTTGTGTGTGTTACCTTGTTTTCACTTGAAACATGTGAATGACAAAACACCAGGGTTGTGTGGACGCCTTTAGCATTGTGGTGTTGAGTAACAAGGATTCACAAGGTGGATCAATCATTAACATTAACACCATTAAACTTCTGATACTGATAATTATATGGTAACATGTTTTAAACTATAACGACCCTCAGTAAAGCAGATCGTCTGGATCTGATATTTAATAGGTTCTTTCTTGGCCCCCGTACCAGTCTTCCATCAGGTTTCGTGGAAATCTGTTCTTTAGTCTTTGCGTAATCCTGCTGGCAAATAAATTAACAAACCAAACAACCTCCGCCAAAGATATCAGTTCCCTCGATAAAAAACAACCAACCAACTCAACCCGACCGTCGCCTTGAATCAATCGAGCTGCACCAAATTGAACACACTCGTAAATATCAGTTACCTTAATATCCAGGAATTATTCCCTAGGAAATCTTTGAAAATGTCAAGAACAAACGTCTTGCGATGTCTGTGCCAGATTTGAATTGGTTCTCTCTTGGCCGATTTCCCATCCTTCCATCGAGTTTCATGGGAATCCATTCTGTAGTTCTTGCATAATCCTACTGACAAAGAAAGTACACAAACCAACCAACCCACAAACAAACTAGATACTCATGGAGCAGACACCTCCACCAAAGATACCAGAATCCTATATAGGCCCAATTCTTTTTACCACGATTAACAAATTATTCAGTGGGGAATTGTTGAAAATGTCAAAAAGGCCCTGAAAAATCTTTTGCATAAAATCTACTGACAAACCAGAATATCAAGCAGGAGAGTGGATTCCCTCTCAATCAATCAAGCTGCCCCATAGTGCAAACACTCATAGATGTCAGTTCAATTCATTTGAACAATATCTATGAATTATTTCCTGGGATATCAGTGAAAATATCAGATCTGAATCCTCTTCCCTGACCCATAACCACATCCTTCTCTCAGGTTTCTTTAAAAAATGTGTTTTGGCATAATCCTGCACACAAACCAACCAACCGACAAACAAACAAACAAACAAACAGACCGACAGACAGGAGCGAAACAAAATCTTCTGCGGGGGTTTAAATCCAATCTGCAGATTGGCCACTGTCTCAGGATAATCCACCTGCAGTGTTCTCCAGTCAGGTGCAGAAAACGCCTCCCCACACAGAGGCCACAGTCACTTCATCTCCATTGAGTCACAAGCACAAAATACCACCTTCTTTGATATCGCAGCCTAAGTCAGACACCCTGCAGGATCACTGCAGTGCTAATTATACTCTTAGCCGTGTTTCTCCATAAACAGGAGCAGGCCCATGCCAAGATGTACAGGGGTGTAATATCCATGTTGCTCTGAAGTGGGGTTGCAGTGCCCTTTGGAGTTTTGTTTATAAACACACACACACACACACACACACACACACACACACAGACACAGACGTGCACACGCACGCAGGCACGCACGCGCTCTCACCCATCACCCGTGGTGGTTGGAAATTGATGGTAGCTGCAGCAGATTTATGGTTGGTAGTCTGGCTCCCTCCCTCTGTTATTGCTGGAGGCCTTCCACAGCTTCCCTATCTCCTGCTCATGACCTGTTCCATCAGGGCAGCCCAGCAGTGAGCCCCAGCCAGCAATTAGTGTCACAGCCAGCAACGAGTCTTTTAAAACATATTTAAGCAAGACCCATCCTGCTTTTCCGTTTTATCATTAGATTGGCCTGTCAGTGACCAGATTTATGGACGGAATTAAAAGTCTACCCGGTGATCCCGAGGTTTGTCAAGACCAGAGATTTACATCAACCCAGTTTAGAGATCTTCTTTTTAGTCTTACCTGTTCAGTTAGTTCCTGGGCGTGATTCAAAAATACATCACCCTGCTTTTCCTTTTCCTTTCGAAAGCAACTAGAAAATAGGCCACCAATGAAGAGGGAAATGACTCATAATTTCAGAGTTAAGAGTTGGTTAATAATTTATTTTTTACGGGGGCCGTCATTAACACAATGCTCCACGTGTGCGTGGACGATTGCGATTCAATCGCTTCCAACGTTGGACTCGAACAAGTAGACGTTGGAGAAAATGTGCTCTCCAGGTTTTCTCTACCGTTCGCTCCCTTCTGACCATAAATCTTCTGACACGTGATTATGTCAGTCATACTTTTGTTTTTCCTCTGGTTGGGACATGCACAAGCACCTGAGCACTGCACAGTAAATTGCAGAGCACAAGGTTGTCTTTATGTGATTCCAGAGATACTGTATGGGCGCAGAGCTCATTCATGCACTCTCTTAACCGCACGCCGCTTGAGATGGAAGCCAGAGATAGCCGACAACATCCACTCCCCGCAAGAGAGAGAGAGAGAGAGAGATCCACAACTGTTTGGCCCTCACAGGGTCTATCTGACTTCCCATGGTCTATCTGATTTTGCAGGTAAACACAGTGGTCAAATAGCTTCCAGGCATTGTCAGGGGCATTAAGTTAAGAACCCAGGCTCTCTGGGGGTATTTTGAAGGAGCCATTTACCGTGGTTTGAATGAACATACCCGTCCACTTAACCTGCCTTTGAAAGCCCTGGAAATATGTAATCATGGCCACGGCATCTGGGAAATGGGGTAAAGAGAGCTTTGAGTGAGTCAGTTAAAAAGCGGCTTTTGATGGCGCGTAGTGTACTTCAAATGATCTGAGAAGCACATATGATACTTTTCCCTGTTTTTGGAGTGGTTTGGAACAGGGCTATGGAGGGCCCTCATACCCCCCCCATACACACACACACACACACACACACACACACACACACACACACACACACACACACACACACACACACACCAGCCCTTCCACCGTAGACGTCACCTGAGCTAAGCTTACAGTAATCCTCCGACGTCTCGGGCGTCCTGACACGGGATGTTTTGAACAAAAACACCAAACTCACTACAACCCCGTAAGACACCGAGGCGCTTTGGAAACATTGATCTTCCTCCTCCAGTGTCATCACAGCCAGTTTTTTTTTGAATCTGTCACAGCTTCTCTTCGATCCTATGAGGAGTTGACATCTTCTCGATCGCTCCTCGTTGGGTTGACACACGAGCGCAGGTTCATTATAAATCAGAGTTTCATTTTTGAAGCTGCACTCCTTGACTCCTTTTTCCTGATTACGAAACCTTTTCCCTTGCTCAGAGAATACTTAGAAGGAAACAGGGAACTGTGCCAAGTGTGATTTTTTTTCTTTTCCATCCGTAGATTAGGCAATCAATCAATCAATTAATCAGTCAATGCCGACGCCGTCTCACTTTTTTAATTTCTGAGCCTGTCAACAGAGAAGGTGCACAAACAGGTTGGCGGGAAGTAAACATTCTGCGTGTACTTTACTGATGGTGTCATAGCTTCCAAGCTCCTGTCTCTTGGCTGAACAGTTCAGAGGGAGTTGCAATGAGTTCTCTCCTCTAGCATCTTGTAACCTGTCCAGACACGCTCCTAAATGTATCATTGCAGAAAGCCATGAAACAATTTGAGCTGATGCTGCCAGTTTAAATATCTAAACCGTGTGGTCAGAGCTATTATATCATTAATCTTCTCCCTCGCTCCGCTCATGCATTGACAAGATATGGAAACACCCTCACCTTCAACCCAGCGAGGTAAAGAGATACCTGAAAGTACCTTCTTTTGATATGTATCCCCCAGTGCTGGTGACAAAAGTGTTTTGAAGTCAGTGCCACATGCCCTTTCAATCAATGCTATCTTCGTTTCATTTCCTGCTGCTGGACTGAAATGCATATTCCAGAAAGTAAAAGAAAGAAACAGACGCTTCTGTGACACCCCGGTGAACGTGTTCTGCACATACACCGGAGTCTGGGCCACAAACGGGCCTTTGTATGCAGTTAATTGCGCACACACTTCATGACAATGATGTCATGAACTGTAATAACCACTTGTTTGAAGTTTTTATGTCTGTGGCTCCCTGTAAATAATAGCCAGTGTTGGCTGTAAACAAGGTAGCGGCCTCTGTGGAGATGTCTGACAGGTGGTATCTCAGGTCATTCTGCTCATTCCTCTCAACATATTTCATGTTTTCCATTCGTTACTTTTCCCCCCGACAATGCATGCACGTACACTATTAAATTCCTAATCCACGTAAAAAAAAAAGAAAGAAACTAAAAATGGAAACGGGCTGTGCACCGAATGACCTCGGAGTCCCGGAGGTCATTGAGTGACAGTGGTGGATGATCCTGCGGTTCAGCGCAGGGTCAGAGGTTTGTCTGTAGGGCAGGGGAGCACAGCTGGATGCTGAAGCTTCAGTGATGGTAATGAGATAAAGAATAGGACAAAAGGGAAAGTGCATAAAGAGAGTGATGAAAGGCCAGAGAATCTCACTTTCACTCGCCTTTAATGATTTTACAGAGGCTTTCTACCTACAGTATACGTTGATTTATGGTTATTGTAATGTTATAGTGCTGTTGTTGTATTCACAATAGTGAAAACAGGCAATACAAATGACATTTTCTTTAGGGCTGGCCATTCATTAGTGATTGTCTTCCCCTGGCAGAGTTGAATCCAGAAAGAATGCCGAGTGGGCAGTGACTCCCGACACTGTGCCAGACAGTGACACACCCCCTGAAGGGGTTTTCGCGCTTTCTGGTTTCTTTGCTCTCTTGCAGGTTAATAACTACCCATCCATGCACTGACAGTAGTTTCAGTAACACGGATCACAGAGCATCGAGTTGTATCTTCCACAGTTGTCACGAGGGGCAGAGAGTAAACATGATCTGGGCTATGATGTCACCTGTGAAGAGAGAACAAAAGCAGTCGGAGCATTGTCAGCTGGCACTGAAACCACAGTGATCGCTTCCATCATAAATCACCGCCCCTCCAAAGGATGGGTGTCTAGTGACGGGACGGGTCGACCGAACGGAGCAGCGTCTGCTCCGACAGAAATGGCCCGGTGCTGAGAGGACTCTGAGTGGAAGAATGAGGATGTTGACTCTTCCCAAATGTGTCAAATGACTTTTCCTCTTCTACAAGCAGCCTGATATTATTAGAGGCTGAAAAATGCAACTGGTGGATTCCAACGACGTCTGCTTTGTAATTTATTTGATGGAAAGGTCCAGACCGTGGATGTCTTTGGAGGTGATTTCCATTTATTCAGAAACAATGAGCCAAAGAACAAAATCCTCCAGTCAATTTTGTTCATATTCAGCATATTCCACTTTGACTTTAGTAAGTAAACACAACATAAGATACAAAATAACTAACATAAGGAAAGTTGTTGGACCAAAATGTCACGTACCTCTCCCATGCAGTACGAAAGGGGAGAGATGCACCCTTATAAAGACGGGTCCCCCAAAAGCACACGTACGGGTGCAGAACTTTATCAAACCTTTCACATATTGACAATGGAAGCCTATAATTTTCAGGTAATAGACTGATAATAATAAATATTACAAGGGAAGGCTCAGTTATACATTAATGCTGTATAATTGGCAATGATGTACGCTGTGGTGGATACTGGGAGAGATTTTTAAAAGCTTTGGACGCGTATTGTGGAAATTTAGACCAAATACAGTGCACATTTTGCAGGTAGTTCCTAAATGTAGTTATGTTCACTAGCTGTGTCTGCTGTTTGTACGCAGGTGTCACAGACTGTGGCATTCTGCTGTGAGAGCAGTTCACCGGAAAGAAAAAAAAATAGCTGCAGGTAAAAACCAAACAATGAGCTGAAAGAAGACAAATGGCTCTTTTGTAGATTCATCGCTGCGAGAAACACCGTTCAAATTACGTGATTCTTTGTTCGTTGATGTTAAATATGAAATATTCAAACTGTCAAAAAGAAAAAATGAATCAAACTTTTGGCCCAAATTACAGACACATTGGCAGGAGAGCTGCAGCTCTCACAAGATGAGTCTTGGGAGGCCATAACGTCCACAAGCACTGCAGCAGTCTTCAACAGGTGGAAGCTTGCTGCAGGTGGCAAGCTTTCATAGGCCCCAGTGGGAGACGTGTTAGGACATCGAACAACGGCACTGCTGCACATGGCGGATGTGCGCTGCCAGACTGTGAGGTCGTGAGGACTCTCAAGGTCAACGAGGTTCAGAGAATAATAATATCTTAGTTTTACATATATAAATCTGAGGTGCAGACAACCTGAGGGCACACGCATGCTAAAACAGACAGGACTCAATTATTTAACAAAGGCAAAGATAGTGTTTCTTGATGGATTTACGCATAAGATGAGCTGAGGGAGACTTATCATTACAGGGAACCTGTGCCGCAGGATATATGATCAAATGTGAGGGATGTTTGGTGAGTTACAGTGGATATAAGGCCACTTCTGACTGAGTCCGTTTTCCAGTGAAAGTGTTATTGATATTCAGGTGAGAGAATAATGGTCGAATGTTTTATGAGAGAGAATCAAATGCAACAGTCGCCCCCTACAGACAGAGACCAGAATGAAAAAGAGTCTCCTCTGCGGCCCCTGATGAGTGTATCCCTGGATCACAACTTTCATGTGTTCTCATAAAGTCAGACACCATTTCTCTGAGAAGACAGTCGCACAATGTGACACATTCGTCAGGGCTGTAATGACAGGTTTATCTTGAAGAGAGACAGAGACAAACATTACCTCAGAGCTGCCTCCTCTGCTGCCTCCTGCAGACACCCCAAAGACAGCGTTCAGTTCATCGAGTCTGTCCCGGGGGAAATTCCTTTCTACCACTGTCCCTCTCTGAGCAGACTGGAGTTGTCAGTGTTGGGTCATACGATGATATATTTGTGTGTTTCAATAATGGAAAAATTCCACTATTGTGAACACATGCTCGAACAGCGAGGCTCAGAGCTCAGAGCGGAGGCGCGTGCAGGTTTAAGCATGGGACCAGACAAAGTGTAGATAAAGTCTAGAAAGACAAAACAAGTTGGTGTATCATTGATGCCAAATAAAAAAAAAATAAAAACAGTAGCAGGAGATGATGGATGGAAGCAGTTTACGTCACACTGGTGCTGTTCAACCTGCCAATTTACTGTGGCGCACGTATAAGAGCTGTTGGATGTGCCGACGAATTTGGCACAATGACTGAAAGTGAAACAAGTAAAATTACCCATTTGCTAATAGCAGCCGGTTAGATGTACAGTACAATGTACGAGACTCGGTCCCTCCTTGCACAAGCTGCCTCAAAGCCAGTCAGGCAGGTTTTCTGTAATTACATGAAAAATGGCTTTGGTCCCTGCGGGGTTTTGGCCACATTTAAGAGACAGAAGAAATGTCTATACACATGTGTGTGTGTCTGAGTGTGTGTGTGTGTGTGTGTGTGTGTGTGTGTGTGCGTGCGTGCTATAAATGTCAAATGTAAAAACACTGACATATAAGAGACAGCGTACATGTGTGTGAATGATCAGCTCTCATGTGATCGTACCTGTTTCTGGTGTTTTTAAAGATAAGTAACAACAACAAAAAACTAAGATGTTTAAAATCAACTAAACCTGAGTTGTATATGTTGACTCGTCTACATCCTCCAATATGTTCCCAACAATGTTCAAACCCAGAAAAATCAGAGAAAGGGAACACGATTTTTCATTCCAGAAGGCTTGCAATTGCGCCGTATCCACTTTAATCGGTACGTGGCTTTGCTCATCTCTGCTCTAACGTCCAGGGCAAACGACTTATGCCAAAGGAAAAACTCACTGCTCGCCACCTAGCCAGTTTCCCTTTATCTATTTGTAAAGGTCACTCATAACGAATCACAATTACTCGTTGCCGCTTGCTTGCGTAACATCACTAAAATTAAAAACATTACCTAATACGTGAAAATGATTTACGCTGCTTCAAACTTTGTTATGTTTTGATTTAGAGACCCCCTGACGACCGAAGTTACCCATTGTACGTTTAAAATTAATCCAACAAAGCCGTCCAATTGGCCGTCAGCGTTTCTTTGATATCAAGCGCACCACAGTCATCGAGTTTATAAAAATGACATCAGTGAAATCTCAATCAACAGATCTGTCAGCAGGGATAAGACCAGCTGCACTCTTATACTTAGACCCTGTAAAAGGCTAAATGCCACTGCCTTTGAGCATCCTTGTGGTTTACTCTCAAAGTCTTTCATGATTGTGTTAAATTGTGTGAGATTCCTCACTAAATCCTGGTAATCAATCACAACCTTTCCAAAACAGGCCTTGGGCGGCATCTTCAGGAAAAACCCTGCTGTTTGAAAGCCGTGGAGGAGATGTGGAAGATGGCTGTGCACCCTCCTCTCCCGGATGGATTTATGATTCGCCTAAGTTGCATCAACAAAAATCAATATTTTTTGCCCCCGCACAAGCAACAGGCTAATTGAACTTCACAATGTGAGCTAACTAGGCTGATCCCCGGCCCCAAACAGATGCCGTCTGTGCTTTGATAGATTCGGGTGAGTGTGGGTGAAAGCCAGAATCTGTCTGGAGCTCAGAAGCCTGCCAGATGCTTCTGTATCAACACCTCTTTTATCACCTGAAGAGAGTCCTCCTGCCAACTATGACAGTAATTCCATCTGAGAGGGCCACACTGACAGAGGTATCATCCCATCACGGATGAGTGGGAATGACTGAGCGCACGTTTACATTTTGTAACGTGCTCGCTGAGAACTCTCCCCGGGGTAAGCGAGCACTGTCGGCCGATGTTTGGACTTCCTGAATTTATGCATTCAATAAAAAGAAGAGCAGCGCATTCCTCCAGAGTTCTGTGCCAACCTGCATAACTGTATTTGCACATGGAAGCTTCATTTCATGTGGAGGAGAGCAGCAATAAATGGGCTGCCGTGATGGCAGGTTGATCCTCCCACGTCACACTCAGGAACACAATGATTTAAAATCAAAACTGCAGATGTGTGCTACTAAAAGCAAAGGAAACAGCCCACAAACAAACGCCCTGGTGACTTTCCAGCTTATAAACAGTTTATTTTTTGCCAAACTCAGAAGGTATAAGTTGAGAGGAACATGTAGCAGTGCGCTTTTAATAGCCTCAGGTGTTTGGGTTAGTTGTCAGGATGTGTCGAGTTGCAGGGATAAATGCCCATGCACACGGTCGATGGATGTGGCCGCAATTAATCTCACGCTAATAAAAATTCGATCCACACATTTATTTATTCCTCATCGTTTGTCCTCTTCTTCACCGGGGAAAGCAGCAGTGTTTGCAAGTGACTTCAAGGCATTTCTCTTGACATGTGCGTGTCATAACTTCCCCACACGAGGGGATTCCTGTCTGTTCTTGTGTGTTGGAAAATCTTTATTTTTAAAGGAGTTGAGGATCTGGAGCAGGAAATGCTCGGCTCGGCCCTGGAAACAGACCAAGTGGTGTTTTGAGTGAGATTGAGTCCATCGGCGATGTGAGAAAACCAAAACAGAGAAAAGGCATTTTATAAAAAACAATTGTGCCAGATTTTGTCTCTGGTTATAAAAACTAAAACAACTGAACTTTTTGAACTCTGCTATTGCTCGGCTGAATCTATCATTTTTCATTATGTTGGAGGAATTTCAACAATAACAGCTGGAAGGTTAATTTAATCCAGATCAGTTGAGTTTCAATGTAAAACCTCAAATCAGCGAATATACAAATCCTAGGCTAATTCACACAAACCAGACCTTGTTCACATTCACTTATACTATTTTTGGACTGTGTGTTTTTTTTACCGGCAGTAATTTTGGGAACACACCTAAAACAAATCTGTCTCTCCCTCTTCACGTTTTTTTTTTTTTCCTCTTTCTTTTGAGTGCAACATGCCACAGCAGAGTCCACATCTGTATGACGATTGCACCTTGAAGAGGAAAAATGTCTTTTAAAATAACAAACACTTGAAGCCGGCTCATTACTGGGGTGACACCGTTTCTTTCCAAAGGCAAGCCTCGACTCTTCATCATCATTCTCCTCTGCCCGTTGCTCACTCGCAGAATATTTATTACCCTCACTGAAATCCACTTAACAGTGGACTGTATGCATTCCATTGTTGGTTGGCTGTGAGCGGTTCGAGAGGAATGCCTTGTGCCAGCTGAGGAGATGTCAGGTATGAAGCCACGCCTCCACAGCTTTGGATCAGGGATAGATGATGCCGATTAATTTGTGTTGTCAGTCCTCCCAAAAAGTGTAGCCAAAGAGTCTCAATTGCCCCCTGGTGGCCGGCTGCAGTACAGGTCGTAAATCCTGCATCCTCCATGGAAGTGCATGAGACATGGACAAAAGGCAAAACTCAATAAAGGTTTATAAATTGATACTGATGTTTATCCAAGTGAAGGTTTGCTTTTTACTACTTATTGGATTCGACAGGGTGAAATGTCATGATTGACAGCTGAGATTAACTTACAATGTGGGAGATGGCAGCGTCCGTATCCAGGATGTTTTGACTTCATTTCTGGATAGTGGGAGGAAGTGGAGAAACATCTTTTATATACTAAAATGGACGACATTACTGCTCAGCAAATGTGAAGCCAAATCGTCTCAATCGCCCCCTGGTGGCTGGCTGCGGTTTTAGTTATAAGCTCTGCCTTCTCCATGTCATTGGATTGGACATACACCAAACTAAAAGTGATGAATGAATGTTCAAGTGCTTTTTTGTCTCGTAAGTTTTTTTTTGTAGTTTCAGTTTTTTTGTTATTTAATGTAACAATGGGGGTGAATTGTCGATAGGGTTAGGGTTAGGGTTACCGTGGCTCTACACCAAGATCACTGTGGCTGCAACATTTTAGACGGAAGGCGGTGGCATCTATGTCCATTTGTGCAACTGAAGGAAGTAGAAGTACGACATCCACAGTTGTTAGACTGGCACCAATCTGTTTTCCAAAGTTCATTGTCCGTGTAATAGTTGTTGAGACTTTTCAACAACGTTAATCTTACGTTGAATTTGGAGGAAAAGTCTTGATCCTCTGGTAACCATGAAAGTTTCATATTTCTTGGCCCTTTTGAAAAAATTCTGCCGATATATTTGGTCCAAAGCGCATCTACAGTACATACCTGAACAATCCATATTTGGTCAATAAAGCAGTTTCTTTCTCAGCTTGCATTGTTGGTATAACCAGTCTGGGTGTGGACAAGGGGAGCGCTACTTGCCTCAGGACCCCCGGGCTTCTAATCTGCCATCAAGTACAGGAGAGAGAAACGCAGCTGTCCTGCCACTTTCTGTTCGCCTGTGTGCTCCGGGTTTAACGTTTAACTGTCTCTGAAGTTTTGATTAGGGTTTGGAGGATAAATAGCAACAAATCCAGTTGTTTCAGACCACAGAGATCTGCATTCTCATCATGCATCTTTGATATCATTTGAGTCATCAGCTCCTGTGGGAACAAGTCTGAAGATAACCCATTCAGGAAGCCCATATTAGAGTCAATGAGGCAGAGTAGAACAAAAACACAGAAAACACAGCCCTGCAGGTAAAAATACTCGTGTAAAGAGGAAGCTCGAAACTGGTTGAATAGACTGTCGTGCAAACGGGGAAAAGGCAGCGTCGACGAAACAGGAATAAAAATTACACACATAATTGTATGCCATTGCACACAGAGCACCACTCAGCCAGAAGATTAGGCCCGAACTTTGGAAGATGAGAGATATTGATACTGTATTTCATCACCCAGACAGAACAGAGCTTCTTGTATCGGAGGTGACATACCTGACCGAGGTGTTGAAGGGGGTGGAAGATCCATTACCTCACACACAACAAGGTCACTTGATTTGAAAGGCGAGGACTAACGTAGGATAACAAACAAAATGTCTGCGGAGCTGAAACTTCAAAGCTTGACTGAGATTGACGTACAGCAGATAGTCACAGTTGTATATCCAGGTTAAGACTCTCAGGAACCCTTTGGGGCCACCCAGAACTGTGTGTTTCCCCAAACAAATGTCATCAAGCTAGATAAGCACCAAGCCAAAATAAATACAACTGCGTCACCATGTTTTTCTTTTGTTGTTTCTTTTTTGATACAGAGCACCTCACGAAAACTCACAAAGCCTCTGTTGGTTTTTGTTTTTATCAGCACTTACCTTTCCATCCATCCATCGGGTTGTGGAGCATATCTCAGCTGACATTGGGCGAGAGGCACGGTTCACACAGGCCAGGTCATCTGCATATCACAGGCCCAGTTAACACATAGACACAAACAATCATTGACTCATACATTCACAAACGATTTAGACTCATAGGGGAAAACCAGGGACATGAGTCGAACCCACACATACACAATGAGAAACTAATTACACACAGGTAGACTGCTGCCATGACTGGGCACCTTGTTACTGTGAGGTGTCAGTGCTAAACACTGTACCACTGTGCCACATATTTACCTGTATCAACACCACAGTTCTTTTGTCTCAAATAAAAACACCAATTCATTCATACCCATCAATGTCACGTATAGGAAAGGAGCTTACCTTAGTTTACCTTAGCTTAGCACAAAGACTGGAAACAGTCTGGAACAGCTAGCCAGGGAAAGGTAAAGGTAACAAAGCCTATCTGCACATCTATAAACATGCACACACACACACACACACACACACGCATGCAGTCACACAAATTATTTTACTTCTATCTTCTATCTAACCCTAACCCTAACTCCTTAGTGAGGACACTCATCACCATAATGCATTTGCCAGTCACTTATCCGAACCTTACCAATCACAACTAAATGCCTAACCCTAACTCTAACCCTAACTAAAACTCTAACCCTAAAACCAAGTCTTATTCATCAAACAAGCCTTTGAAAAAGTGAGGACAATTTCCTCATGTTCTCACATTTCAAATATGTACCTCACTCCGTAAGGTCTATGTTCAAAATGATCCTCACTAATATATAAGTACAAGTATACACACACACACACACACACACACACACACTCTGCCTGCAGGTGGCAGAAGTCTGACAACTGTAGATGCTGTTACCTGGAGATGTTGGACACTGGCTCAGGTGTAAACGTTCCTTATCTCAGGTGAGCCAGGTTTGAGTGGAGCTGCAGGCCCAGAGCTGCAGGTCTGAAACTGCTCGCAGGGCAGCTCAGCAACTGGATGATACCGGTTTCCCATGCAGCTGTTTCAGGTGTTTTGCATCAGTGAGACTATGTCCTATTTTGAGTTTGAGCCAAAACAACACTGAAGCAGTTTGTAACACTAACCTGCTTAAACCATCCTTAAAGTACGTGAACTGCAGCTTATTTCAGGTTTTTAAAAAAAACAACGTGATCGATCCTGAATAAGAAAGTCAAACGTTCCTGTGTGTTTCTGCTCGTCTAAGCCATCTGTTCTCTGGTCACTCACAATGTTCAGCATGTGAATATCGGTGCAATCAGGTGTTGTCAGGGTTCTGAGTATAGATATGCATCTGCAGGCTTGGACCACAGTGCAGGGCTTCATTTCCACTGAATTGTTGGCTCAGAGCTGCCCTCTGTGTGCATACCTCTGCTTGTGCATGAGTCTCTGCACGTGTGTGTGTGTGTGTGTGTGTGGTTCCTTTTGTTTGTGCGTGTTTTGCTTGCACCTTGCCTGCATTAAAACAGTTGCTGAAATTGAGAAGTTCAAGCAGAGAAACGATAGAAACGTCATAGTTCTCAACATTTCTACATTTTCCCTTGAGCAGCAGAAACTGTGTGAACTCAGCGTTGAAGGTAAATTTCCAGAGAGGTTTTTTTATAGTCAGGATTCTGATGGAGGAATGCCTCCTGCTCATCTCCGATTCAACTAAGTGCATAAAAAAGATGAGACCTCTCTTTTAAATCAGGCAGAAAGGAATGCACATGTACCCTCAGCTCGCCTTGGGGCCTTGGCTTGCACCAAACATGTTTTTGGAGAGCAGCGAATAGCACCTACTAGGGGCTCCCACATGCACGCAACTGTATCGCCATGGCCCACCTCCAAGTTCCTTTAGATTTTCATGATATCATCAACAAATGATCAACAACTTGCAGATAGCATCGCTGGAAATGTGATAATAATAGGGTAATTTTAATTGACTGTGTAATTGCTGTAATGTTATTGTCATGCATTACCCCGTCATTAGTTATTCTCTACGAAGATTCAATACTAATCTCACCAAGCGCAGATTCTCCTTTTCCTGAGCTGACTTTATAATCCTACAATGAATCTGTCCTTTCATTTTAAAGTCAAAAGAAGAACTCCCTCTCCCAAGGTGTTGTGTGTGGGAACACAGGCAACGCAAGCGGAGGCACGAGTGGGACTCCGTGTTTCTAACATGTCAGCTCGCTGCTTGTGCTTCGGCTGCGTTTGTCCGCGGCCCAGATCCTGACCTACCAAGACGATGCCCGCAAATGACACTTAACGCCGCCTTTTCTGGTGAACTCAGCCCGAACCGAAAACCTCCGCAGCCCGACAGACCCTCCTGCGAGGGCTGTAAGTGAGATAGAGGGGCTGTAAGTGAGATAGAGGAGCCACTGTCACAGCTTTTAATGAGCCTTCACTCCTTAAGCTTTGCAGAGAGAAGAAAACAGACCTAATGAAAGACTATAATGAAATAAAGACTCAGGATTTCAAATTGAGAATTCCCTCTCTCATTAAAGACTCTCACACGAGATCCATTTTCCAAGCAACCTGATTCATCAAGGGGCATTCCACATTATCACTCAATTAAAAAGACTATTCATGTGAGTAGCGGTAATATTGAAAATAACAGGGATACAACTTTATACATCACGTCTTTTCTTGTGTTCTTAGCGTCAGATCGATGCTGCTGCCTCTTAACGAGCAAAAAGCCCAGATGACAAAAGGTTGAAAAGCCTCTGCAGATTAGCCCTAACCTCGATAGTGGCACCGTGGGGACAGCTAACGTAGAATTAAATGCAATTATGAAAAAATGCTTCCAACCCCGAGAGGTGTCTGCGAGCGAGGGAAACCAGAGAGGCTGTATTCATTTCACACAGCCCGGGGGCGCTGAGAGGATATGGCAGTCCTTTTCATATTGGCAGCTGTTTGATCAGACTAACAGCGCTCTTACAGCCGCACCGTGGCTGCAGGTCTGATCTAAACACCTTCGCCAGATTCAAAGGCGACGCCGCGTCTCCAGTGCACTCGGGGCTCTTTTCACAAACCTGGCTGAATTAGTGCTCTGAGCGACCTCCCTCAGCACTGGCCTCCATTTTTCTGTCGGAAGACAAAAGATATGAAATTGTGTTTTTCTGCTGTATCTTCCAGTAAAGGTGTGAAATTTTACAGTGAGGACATCTGGTCGCTTTTAGATCGATAGTCTTCTCTATGCATTGTGGGAAATAACGTGTCTACAGACACTGACAGTGAAAGGAGGTGCTTGCACGGCTGTAGCTTGCATGTAGCTCGAATCTTGTTGTGTTGATCATGGTTATCAGAGGCATAGTAGATGACTGATAAGTGAGGTGTGCTGTTGTGTAAGTGTGTTTGTGTGTGTGTGTGTGTGTGTGTGTGTGTGTGTGTGTGTGTGTGTGTGTGTGTGCGATTTGAATGACTGCACAACAAAGAGTCTGAATGGATTTAGTCAAAGCTCAAACGCTGATGCAGCTGCATTCCGGGAGGTTTATGATGTGAAACACCAAAGGAAAGGAAACAATGATCACATTCATGAGATGTCATTTTCTTCTACTTTTATCTCAGGAATTTTTCTGCGTTTTTTTCCCCCTTCTTCTTCATAACGTAATGTGTCCACCTTTATCCAGACGAGAGCTTCACTAATAGGTGCAGGCGGTTTACCTGTGCTGCCCGATCCTTACATCTACATATACTGTAGTGATATAAATGTACGTGTTTGGTTGATTTCTTCCCTCTGTTTTGCTTATTGTCACTTCCCTCAAATGTTTTACCTCCCGTACGTACAGATTTGGCGTTACCGTACAGTATATTCAAGGTCACTCCCAAAAAATATATATTTTGATCCACAAAAATAAAATAACATTATCCAGATCTGCACTGAGTCTTACCTGATCATACATATTAGTCTTAAATCTTGAGAAATTCACCAAAATCCGCACCATAATCTGGATCCGCAGCAAAATCTGATCCATTCCACATCCTTCCACCAGGTTTCATAAAAATCTGTCTTGTGGTTTTTTGTGTAATCTTTAAATCAAATAAACAAACAAAAACGGCAAACAAATGGACAGGCGTGACAACATAACCTCCATAAATGAGGTAATAAATGTTTTCTCTGTCCTCACCTCGAGTCTTAAGACGTGTCCGTACGAGCTGATTTGGTGACATCACAGGTTTGGAGGCCTATCGTGGTCAAGCGTGCAACTCACACAAGTGTGATGTGGAAACTTCCCGTGTGAGTAAACTAAAAACGGACGCTCCAGTGAAGATGGAGACATGTAGCGTGCGGCAGTTAGATTTCTAAAATGGATTATGTTTCGTGGTCAGATGCCGTGTTCACCATCACTCTCCATCTGCAGCTCCTGTGCCAAACTCTCAGCGGCCGTCACCCTGTAACAAGAGCTCTCATGTAAGCTCAGGTGAATGCAGTTGTCATAAAGTGAGTCATTATGACACATGTCGGGTGCATTCGCTCATCTCCTGGCTCCACCAGGTCTCTCAGATAAAGCCCAGTCCATATTTGGCTGGAACTCTCTCAACTCCTCTTCACCTCCCTCAGTCTCTCCGGGT
The DNA here is from genome assembly GCA_026259375.1 of Verasper variegatus. Lineage (NCBI taxonomy): Eukaryota > Metazoa > Chordata > Actinopteri > Pleuronectiformes > Pleuronectidae > Verasper > Verasper variegatus. The sequence continues at coordinate 18,595,695 of CM048045.1, forward strand.
CGCAGCCCTCTCCTCCCCACTTACACATCAGGAGCTTGAAGCAAGGTCACATCATTACTCTAAAAAGATAGATTGACATCAGCACCAATAAGACCAAGAAAGTCCTCATCTCCGTTTGGAAATGTTTGGTCCCTGTGTCTGACGCAGCTGTGTGACATCAGGGCCAGATGTGTCAGGTGCACTGTGCCCAGGTGGTGAGGAGAGACACCTGTGCTTAGAGAGCAGGTTCAAGATGGTGACTCATTGGTTTTACACACAGATGGTGAGTGGGTGGAGAATTAATTCCATCTTTCCACATGCCCATTAAATTATAGTTTTTATTCATTTTATGTTTAACTTGTTGTTTATATATTATACAGAGTCCAGCTGAGGGGGAAAAGCACACAAATAAATGTAACCAGGCAATATAACGCTATAGACATTTTGTATTTAAACTTTGTGTCTCACCTGTTGTGTTGGATCACCTTAAATTGTACCAGGGAATGTATTTTCTCACCTGTCTAAATTTCTTGCCAGGCAGATTTCAGGGTTTGAGAAATCAGTCAGTAAGATCTCTGCTGCCTCAAGAGAATAATAAAAGTAGATGACATCAGCAGATGGAAATAAGCTGATAACTAAATCTGGCATAAATCATCTCCTGTCATTTTGAGATGAATGTTTTTGTGCATTGTCCTTGTTTAATAAAGAATAATAAAGAAAAAAAAAATGGAATGACTTTGTACTGACTTCCATTCATCGTGGTGAGCCTAGCTGAGAACTTCCCTGACCATAACATCACCAATTCATGCCAAACCTCAACCCAATTCACATTTTACCCCTGACGTTATCCAGCAGCTCAGACATGACGTTTTGCCTCATGAGGACCAGGCTTCGGTGCCCATGTGATCAACGGGTCAGTGTTTTTGCTGGAAAAGGTCGTGAAGAAGAAATAAAAACAGTACATGCACACACACGCACCCCCACACACACACACACAGAACATTGGATGTTGACTGTCCACTCTGCGTCAGGGAGGGAAACTGATCTGACAGGACTCCGAACTTTTCCTCTTTCATACCATCGCAGTGACATTGTTTCAACATGATGAGAATTTCCACTGGTGCTCTGTCTTCTTTCTTTTTCTTCTTCTGTCAGCCAGAAAAACGACTTTATGTCAGGTGAAGTCTTTTTTTCTTTTCTTTCCTCAGTTGTTTGTGACAAGATATTGTGAAAAGTTTGGGGAAATTTCCCAGTGCAACGAGACCATTATGTGGGCGTGTTACTTGCGAGTCATAAGCGTGTGCATCATTGACAAGTAAGACAATTAGACAGAAATAACAACAAATCAAGCCGTCGTTAAAATAAAAAGTATTTCTCCGAGCGAATAAAGTGCAGTGAATGACATGATTTATGCTGATTGCTGCTTGTGTTTGTGAATAAGAATATTGAGCAGCCGTCAGTCGGGGTGAAGATGCTCTGAGCCACGTACAGCAGGAAACAACACAGGCATCAATCTTTCCAAGCCCGTGTTCAGGCGGCGGGCAACCGAGGCAGAATGTTGTCTTTACAGATATCGTGAACAGCGACACATCTAATCAAGAACAGTCAAGATTGAATCCTGTGTTATCTTTGCTTTCTACAAATGAAAGACCTGTCATAAATAAGACTTTGCTGCAGGGGTAAACACAAACAAATGTACATATCCCACGGAAGATTTAAAGAAGGGTTCTTTTGGAAGGGGAACAGAGGGTTTTCTACCCTGGTGCCGGAGGGGGCCGAGATAAAGAGAGTAATAGTTAGACTGCGGTCACATTGGTATGCAGACAGCCATGAAAGCAGCGCAGTACCTGTTGCATCTTGCAAATTCATTTGCTGAATATTGTGAAATTTCTCCACTTAAATTGGGGAGGCCCTTTTTTTCAGCACAACTCAAGGGTTCGGATGATACGGTTAGATAAACAGAAGTGATTTGGATTTGAGATGATCTACGGAGATACACTGGTCTATTGACGCATCCTCACCCTGGTTATCAGCGTCATCATCTGCAGAGAGGTATTTAATTATAACTTTTAGGTAAATGTTGTCTGAGCCATAAAATGGCAACAATGATAAATATCAGTTTGAATAGAAAAGCAAACATTGCATAAGCTTTACAGGGTTTGTTTTCTTCATTTTTTTTTATTTTTTAGGATTGTGATCAGTCAAAGAAACTCAAGCCTGGTCTCATATCTGGTTGTTAAAGAGTCTATAGCCAAGTTCTGATCATGGTGAGATATGCTGACATCTAGAGGGTAAGGTTTACCATGTTAGCATGAAATACAAAGAATAAAATAACATTTAAGAAACCAAAATGTTGATAATGATTGTTGAAACGCTGGGGGCATCCTCAGCATGACATGAATGTTTATATGGCTAAAATCCATCCAATAGTTGTTGAGATATTTCATCCATCCACCCATCCATCCATCCATCCATCCATCCATCTATCCGTCCATCGTCTTACTCTGGGGTCACAGAGGTAACCGACCAAGTAGGGTATTCCAGACCTCCATTTTCCTTAGCCGAGTTCTGGGTCTACCCTGGGGTGGGAACTAAACTGGTAAATTCAAAGCTTTGTCCTGTGGCTCAGGTCCTTCATCACAACAATGGTCCAATGCAACACCTGCATTACTGGCCGCTCGTCCAGCCTGTTTCCCACTCTGCTGCAAACCGCCCCAGTGCACAATGGAGGTCACGGACTGATGAAACCAATCAGAACCACATCCTCCACTAAAAAGCAGGACATGCAATTTTTAGGTTGCCAAGTTAATGTTCATTTCATCAGTGTAAACATCTCTGAAAACAACAGCTATACGTCTCTGTAATTAGGACGAACTGACCCTTTGACGATACAATTCACACAGTCCGACAAGTGCGATCCTAATTCTGAGGGAGTCAATACAGTAGATCCAGAAAGCAGAAAACATGGTTAGTGGTGTCAAAAGTCACACATGCCAAAGATGTCTGGCATTACATTCTGTCAAAAATGGCAGTTAACAAGGCAACGCATCATCTGCCGTTCCTCTCCCGTTGGCCTGAGAACCTGTTGCCAAGGTGTCGACCTGTGATTAAGACTCCAGTAAATCTTCCCACCCAGGGAGCCTCGGAGAGGAGTTACGCCCCAGGTCAATCCACTCCTGCAGGGATGAGCCTCGCTTTCCTCTCCATGTGGCCCGAGGGTGAAATCTCATACCCTAACCTGGATCTCTATCCTGGCCTCTTCTCACAGGTCACACTGGAGGATACATGACGTGATCTTTTTTTTCTCCTTTGGCTTGGTTTGAGTTTTTCATGCACACTTTGATCAAGTGCTTTTTTAAAAAAAAGGTGGAATATCAGGGATATGGTGCAATGTGCGCTCGAGTGCGATAAGATGACACCGAGGTTGAGCTATCACGCTCCTCAAAGTGACAGGCAACCTCACATACCTTCCTTCATTCACCTCTCAGGCAAATTCCTCTCTCTCCCTCTCTCTCTTTCTTTCTTTCTTTCTCTTTCTCATCTGTCGTTCTTTCCAAGTTTCTCAGCTCACCTCTGTTTTCTCCTTTTCCATGTGTGTGGAGACAAAGATAAATATTCTGTTCTTCTTCTCTTTCCTGAGTGTTTTGGTTTTATTTTAACAGTGTCGAGGTGGAACCTTGCTGATATGTTGCCTGTGCTCACCCCTGTGTCTTATCGTACTCGTTCCAAATTAGCGTGACACGCCCGTCGAGATCACATTAGCTGCAGGGTTGTTTTTACCTTTTATCAAACGCTCCTGTTGGTTTTCCACGGACTGAGCTCTCATAGGAAACTGAGCTCTCATAGGAAACTCTATTGTCTCCCAATTGTACTAAGAAATTCACTGTCACAGGATAAACCCCTTGAGATGTTTCAACAGGCTTCAGAACACTTAGAAGGAGAACAAAGTAAAAACAGAAAGAACGGAATTCAAAACTACAACATTAGAACATCATTACTATGACTTAAGTTTTATTACTTTTCATATTTCCACAATGTGAAAACACACAAAGCAACAGATATACCAACTCCACACACACGACAAAACAAAACCCACAACCTTTTTTGTCTGGATATCAGCATGAAATTTGTCCAGTGGAACCAGTCCAACGTCCACTGTACCACTGTTCCATTAAGTATCGTAGGACTTGTATAATAAACATTAAAAAGGCACAGTCAATACATCCATCCCTCCACATTCATAACTGCCACCAGCTCAGAGGTACAGTGAATGAAAACATTGGCAAAATGTTCAAAGATGTGGAAAGAAATCCTTTTTGAATAAGTTAAATGACGACAGAGGACAGATATTGGAAGGTAACTTATTCCAAATAAGGATATTCCTCAGCCATAGGAAAGCCAAAGAAATGTTTCCAAATAATGTGGAAAGTTACGGTTGATGCATTTTAAACCAATGAAATTGACGTCTTATGTCTTAAGGGAGCCACGTGATTCACCTGATTGAGTCTACAATCAATGATGTTTAAAGAAAGAGCAACCAAGTATAAATCTGAAGAATTTGTTAGGAATACTTTATAATACTTTGTTGTGTATGGAGGAGATGAAGAGTAGTTTAAGAAGTATTCTGCTAAAACACAGTAAAATGGGCCTTGTCTCCTAATGTCAGTACAACTATAGATACAACACAATAGATATGTTGACACAGCTTCAATTAAAACACTTCCTGATCCCTCCACAGCTGACCAATCACACCGTCCGGCCGAGCCACTGGTCAGTGGGAGTTCGGAGGTTGACTTTGTGCACTTTGCTCCTGCAGCTACTGTAAGAAGAGGGCGAGCTCCAGCCTTTATCTAATGATGCATACTTCCCCCTGTTTATGGCAGCCGGGGAGAGAGGGAGCGCTAGCCTGTGCTTGTCTGCTGCTGAGAATGCCCATTAACGCTCCTGTTCCCCCTCGGGTGATGACCACCTGAGCTATCAAAGACAAGTGTGTCTGCAGCACCACCCTCCTCCTCCTCCTCCTCCTCCTCCTCCCTCCACGTCCTCCCCCTCTCATCACACTCCATCCCTAACCTGCCTTCGCTCCCTCCGACCTCCACATGCAGAACAGTCAATGTTGGATAGTGTATCGATTATATATATCATCATCATCATCATCATCATCATCATCATCATCATCATCATCATCATCATCATCATCATCATCATCATCATTGTACTATCGACTTTGTTTAATCACATATAGATTCACACTAACACAAAGCTACTTGATACAGTCCAGTAAAGCTGAAGTGTATTTCAAGGTGTGTCGTATTTTTACAGATTGTAAATCCCCTTGAGGTAAATTTGTGATTTATGATATTGGGATATGTACATAAAACTGTGTAACTATAATTTGGGGTCATTTGATGTGTTATCAAAGAGTTTAGACTTATTCTAAATTGATGCAGTTTGGCTCAAGCGATAAAACAATCACAAATGCAAAAAAATAAAAAATAAAAGAGCTTGTTTGCAAACTTTGGGTGAAATATATTTACGATAATATTACAAATGACATTAATAATGAGTGAATCCAGTAATGCATTTTTGCTTTTTTGACTTTATTGACCTTGTGATGTTTGTTCTGCTCAGTCTCGTGGCTCCAGGTACAAAGGATCTCCAACATGCCTTGCTCAAGGCCATGTCATCATTTACTACAAAATGAAGGGAGACCATTCCCCCTTCGTTTTCCTAGCCCAGATTTTCCCAGAACGTCTCTCACTTGCCCTCCAGGCCGAGGATGAATGATTTTTAACAGCATCAGCAATAATGACAATAATCAGCTTGTTTACAAAGTGATTTACGTGGGAAGATCAAGCACTATAATTAAATAAACGCTGGCCATTTAAGTGCAGAGTTTAAAACTGAATTGAAATAGATATAAGATGTAATATAAACAGAGTGGCTCCAACATATTAGAATTTAAAAAGGAACTCGTACAGGTAACGTACAAGTATAAGTGATTTATTCTTAATGCGCTATATGTAATTTATCCTATTTCAGTGGACGAATATGTCATTTGTCAGCACTTTATCTGTCTCTTCTCTTACTGTCCAGTCCGATGATTCTCTTACAGTCCCTCTTCCTCCGTCCAGGACATGTCGAAACTTCCTGTCAATGTCCCCATAACCCATAATAGATGTGTGTATCTTCCCCTGTCCTGGATGCATGATTCACTGCCCCTGAAACACAGCACCACCCAATCTAGAAGAGCAGATAAAGCTAATTAGGGGGAAGAGACATCAATCACAGCTCCGGGGCCTCGTTCTGCATCGTACATACCGAGAGTGGTATCTCAGTCACTGGGTGTGTTTGAGAGACTGAGTCACTCATGCACACGTAGCTATTATTATGTCAGATGGAACATCTCAGAGGAAAAAACGAAATCTGTACCGATTGTTTCTGGGACTAACCAGCTGGTATGATTTTCATCAAGTCAGAAGCTGTTGAAGTTAGTGTCGTCCATTGAAACGACCTCTGACAGAATTACTCACGCGAGGGAGCAGAAAACCGGCGAGCAGGATGCGCAACGTGCATTAATACAGCTGTCACAGACACACTCACGCCCTTTCCGATGATTAGAGCAGGTCCAGGCCGACAAGATAACATATATACGCATGTGGGTCGCTTCAGGCAATGATGAGCCACTTCTGGCCCACACAAAATGGAGGTCATCCTAAAGTTGCCCTCTTGTAAGATACCAAATGTGGGCAAACATGCAGGTTTAGACAAAGTGTAATCTGGATGTGAATCATGTGGTAAATGGTGAATTTGGCCCAAATAGCACAGAACCAATCCAGACCACCGCTGGCCCCTTTGGTTGATATTCAGTATTGCTCTGGCTCCGGGGGCCAGGATCTGGCAAACAGGAGCAGACCACCCCAGTGACATCATTCCAAAATCAAAACAACTTTGCTCTGTGGGGGAGGATCACTGAACCCCGAGCAGGTCCATTTAGAGCTCCAAGTAAAACTGGTTGGAAAGAAAATCATCTAAACTCAATTTGATAATCGAGTTTTTATACTTTGAAAAGTCTTCACAACCAATGAGAAGTCACTGTAGCCCCAAGTGTTTGGAGGCTGTTGTGTTGTTTATGGCACTACTGTTGCCAACATTTTAAGGTGCAGGGCTGCATTCATCCTCTAGGTGGGAGTGTAACTCTTCCTATGTTACAAACTGCAGCAAATGGGAGTTCAACTTTGCAGTTCACACACAACCATTAGAAGATTATAATAATTTTACTGCAGATATCTCTGCATCATAATCGCTTTTATTATCTGTAATAAAATGTGCATGCGTCAAACCGAGGCGTGCCTGCGGATGAGGCTAATTTCATGAGCAAGGTATGAAGAGGTATGTAAAGTTCTGGATATTTACTGTCTGACGTGTCCCGACAAGAGTGGATTATTGGATTATATACTTTAATAACTTCGCTTATTAATGTTCACTTCTCCATCTACTGTGTATTAACGACAACTGGTGCACAACAAGTTTGACAGGGGAAACTTGCAGGTAAATGATTATAAAACAAAAGCACACACACACACACACACACACACACACACACACACACACACACACACACACACACACATTAGCCAATACTTACAAAAACACAGTGGTGTTATTTTTTATATATATTTTACTAAAATACTTTTCACCTTACAAATTTAGCATAAAAAATATGATACATCCATCTATTACGTGTGTGATTACAGGATATATATATATAAAAATACAACATGTAGAGTAATGTTAAATTAGGGTTTTTTTCGAAGACAAAACAAAAACAGCAGCGCAGGATAAAATCAGACAACGTCATTCAGACAACGAACTATTTCTCTTGGTTTCAGGATAGTTTTTAAATTACTCATCATCTGATAACAGGACGACAGAAGCAGAAAAATACTTTTTTATATTTTACTCACATTTGGGTGAGATCATCAGTACAATGGCAACAAATGTCATTCTTGCAGTGTCATAAATATCCTTGTATCTCTATACGTGTTATTTTGTATTATAATTTTGATAAAGCTGATAAAAGGAATGTCTTTTCTTAGGAAAGTAAATTAGTTGAATGTTTTTTCTAGTTCAAGTAGGAAATACAAGGTATTTATGCAGCGAAAACAGAAACTGACACATACACAGACATTCACATGACGAGTCTACAGCAAAGTTTCAACTGGACATAAGAAGGATTAAACTAATCTGGACAGACAGGGGCATATCGTAGGACATTGTCAAACAGTGATATGAAAAGTCCTCGTGAGCTGTAAGGTCCATGTTCAGCTCCAGCTGTTAGAGCTGGTTGGCAGTGATGAAAACGTAGATCTTGGCCTGGAAAGTGGTGAAGGTCCCCTGTCTCCACAGCTTCATCTCCACGTTCAGCAGGAAGTCCCTTGGACCCTCGACCTGCCGGTGCAAGTACACGGCCCCCGTGTAGGCGTTCAGCTTCCTGGTGCTGAAGTAGTTCTCCTCGTTCCCCTGCGTGATGGTGACGATGACGTTGTCTCCGGAGTAGGCGGGCGAGGGTCCGATACGGAAGATCTGCGCGGGGATGATGATGTTGGACTGGAAGCTGAGGTAGTAGTAGGTGATTCTCAGAGGCGAGTTCTGACAGTCCAGGTAGTTGGGACAGCTGATCCGCTCACAGCGCCTACGTGTTACAGACATAAAGAGAAGGAACTATTATAACCCTGAATATAACCATACTTTGAGTTATTTATCCCTACAGCTACAAAGACAGCTGCTTTTACATGATATTGAAAACATGTATGAATCAAATATCTCCAAAAACAGTGGTAACTACATTGGTAGCATGTATACCTTCAGCACGGCTCAACAGGCCCCTTATGAAACCACATTTAAATTCACTATAATCACTATAGCCACATTTTAATTTGGATCAGCATCAAATTGCACACATAAATATTAGTTCATAAATAATACCACACTTATAAATACAGTGATTTGTTTTAAAGCAAAATCTCCCAAAATAAATTCTTCATAAAATGAGCCATCGCATATTAATCACAAAGACACAACACAACAATCAATGAGTTATCATATTGTGCAATCGGTGCAGGTTTTATTCTGAAGCCTGGACTTACGTGTCGGACACTTTGCGGTAGTTGGGTGGACAGCTGAGGGCGAGGCAGCGGTATCCTCCTTGGATGTTGTAGCAGGTCTCAGCCAGCGAGCAGTTATTGGCCCCCGTGGCACACTCATCGATATCTAAAACACACAGTTAATTCACAAGCACTGCTTTACTGCCCGGAGACGAGGGAATGTGTGTCACTCGCAGGACAATTGAACTTTGAGGGAAAGCCATGTACGAGAGAAAGTGGTCCTTGCGGGGAGCAAAACTGCCCAAGTAAAAAATAAAAAAATAGCGAGACAAGATTTTTAGGCCAATAAAGGTTTATAGTACTGTGTTACTACTGAGCCACTGTAAAAGAACCAATTATATTTATCTGAGCGCAACAATTACCATACACCAAACAGTTAAACGGCTGCAGAGCCATTCTTTAAAATCTATTTCATAGCAGAACTCGATGAGGAATAGTCTCTATACAGCAATGAGAGTGCAGAGTGTGCAAGGTTTTATTTCCTTGTTTTGTGCCGGGGGGGGGGGGGGGGGGGGGTGTTCACCTCGGCAGGAGCGTCCATTTGAGGACATGGTGTAGCCGTATTCTGGACAAGCACACTGGTAACTGCCAGGAACATTCACGCACTTGTAGGTGCAGAGGTGGCCGATGCTCTGGGAGCACTCGTCGATGTCTGAGAGGCAAGAAGGAAATAAATCAGCGTGAGACTGATTCATGAACTGGCCCAAACACCAGCGTGGTATAGATCTGAGGTTAGTGATGTGTAAACAGAGCGAACAGCACCTTCGCAGCTGTGTCCATCCTCCCTGAGGCGGTAGCCTTGTCTGCAGTAGCACTGGTAGGAGCCGTAGATGTTGGCACACTCCTGGCCGCACGGGTTGGACAAACACTCATTGACATCTGGAGATGAAAGGTTCGAGCTCATCATTCAATGGTTTGAACACAACATATAAACAAGATGTTGTTATTAAGCCAATTACGTTTTTTACTGGTTTGTGCTTGAGGGCACAGCACCATGATAAACAATATAATACAGTTACACCTCCAACAACCAGGCCTCTACAGCAATAAGCTGTACACTGGTCAGCTTTATTATGCGCCCAGTGTAAGAACCTCACACACCCACAGGCATATTTTCACGTTCAAATTCACAAAAAAATACAATGACATGCATCAACATGCTCACATGGATGTACACACACCCACAGACACAGACATTAACACACACACACAGACACACACACCTTCACAGCTCTTGCCATCGCCGGATAAGCGGAAGCCAGAGGTACATGAGCATTCATAGGAGCCTGGGGTGTTCTCACAGGTCTGAGCACACAGACGGCTCGGGTAGCGCCAACACTCGTTTACATCTGAGGGGAAGAAGCAGCATCATTACACATCTGTATAGTGTCTATTGCATTTTGTGTTCGTCTGCACCCATGTGCGCGAGTGCATGTGTGTAGCCAAGCATGTGTGGGTTTGTATGCGTGTGCATGCCTGTGCCTGTTTGTGTGCGAGTCGATGAGAGTGCGATGTGAGCACACCAGCTGCCTGCTGATAGTCTAAACACTTGAGCAGAGTCCATTATTATGAGAGTCACAACACAGTGAATCACAAACAGAGGGAGAAGCAGCAGCAGGGGCAGAACAGAGTTCTCTGCGGCAGGAGACGTGATTGGTAGCCCTGTAGCTCCTGCAGGAGCCAGCAGCCGAGGCTGAGAAACAGCAGCAGCACTGCCACCGCAGAATAATAAACAGGAGCAGCAGAGTGGGCAGACAAAGAAGAGGTAGCTGTACAGTAAGTGTGAAAAAAAAGGACGAAGAGGAAGGAGAGAACAGAATGAGCAGGAGAGTGGGACGAAGAAAAAGAACAGAAAAAAGCTCCAGGTTTGTTCTTTTGAAACTTTGCTGCTGAGCCACGTGGGATGACGTGTGTGTCGGCCAACATACCTACACACGTCCTCCTGAATGAGTCATACTGGTAGCCTGTTTGACATTCACAGCGATAGGAACCAGGCAGATTGAGGCACAGCTGGCCCTCTCCACATCGGTGCAGGCTGCTCTGACACTCATCCACATCTATGAGACACATGTGAATGTGAAGAGAAAGGGGGAAAAAACACTATTATTTATAATATTTGTTGTTGTAATATCGGGGCATGAGAAAAATAAACTGCTGGCTGTGTCCAAAAGTACGTTCGTGAATGGTCTCACCAACACATCGCGATCCATCAGGACCTGCGTGATAACCACGGCTACATATGATCTTCCTCTGGCACGTGTAGGATCCTGCTGTGTTGATGCAGTTAAACGCTGGGCTGCACGGCCGGGCCACAGCAGCACACTCATCAATGTCTGGTACAGAGAGAGAGAGAGAGAGAGAGAGACAGGCAGTGAGATAAAGGTGAAGAAAGATGGAAGAGGAGGAAAGACCCAACGGCACTGAGGCAGAGTATGAGATACCAGGGGGGGGGGGGGCAGCTGTTCTTCTGCCACACATTTCAAAGCGAACACACATCACACAGTTGCACTCCCCTGTATAACTTTGTTGTGTGTGTGTGTCTGTGACATTTTCTCCATTTTCTCATTTCTCAGAGCGTTTCTTCTAACACTCCTCTTACAGTGGTGTCGGCTGCCTCGACATGCCCCAGTTCCTGCCCCTGGGGGCTAATTCCACAGCATCAGTTTGTACTGGAGGAGGACAGAGGATTGGCTTTTATCCACCCCTCTGCAGCCCCTAACAGCAACCGCTCTGATCTCCTGTCTGTGTGGCATTTAACCCCTGTGTCACTGCAGCCGATTCACCTGCACGCTGCAGAACACGGGCAACCCAACATAACACTGACTGTAATGCAAACACAGCTGCTTCAATGCGTTTGTGTGCCCCTTATTACCTCTGTATTTTAATAGTGTTTGTGTTGTAAAAAAACAACTAACAGATTTCCACAAAACTTGGCAAGGATGTGACATGGATCAGAGAAGAACCTGGCACATTTTGGAGTGGATCCATATCAGGGAGCAGATCCAGGAACTTTCCTTCAATTTCTTTAACATGTGAGTTTTTCAAAGTTTTCACAATCTCCCCTGGAAACAATTCATGAACATTTACAGAACTGATATCTATGCATGTGTGAAACTTGGTGCAGCTTGATTGAATTTGATGGGACCGTCGGGCCCTGCTGGAGGTTAGTGCTCTACTGAGTGCCATTCCAGTTGTTTATGTATTTATATATTTACTAGCAATAACACATTTAGTGGTTTATTAAGTTTATAGGTTTTTAAAGTGTCTAGGTTTGTGATTAGCAGCACGGTTTTTTTTATCTGTTATGTGTGTACATGTTGATATAGGTGGTAGAATGAAGAGTTTTCTTTATTGCCAGTTGTTTTTTATACCAGACAAACATCTTATGAGTTTATTTCCTGTATCAGTGAGAAGAAATGATGTCATCCACAAGGGAACAAATTGATGCCTTCTGTTTTCCGGCTCTTGCCAAAGACTGAGAAACTTTACAAACACTGCTGAAGGGAAATTAATAATAAAATAAACATCTCTTTTAGACAGTAATTCCTCTTACCTATACAGCTGCCCTGTGCATCGTGGGTAAAGCCCACAGGACAGTGAGGTTTGGGGTTGCACCTGAACGAGCCCTCGGTGTTCACACACTCAAATCCGAACCCACAGTTGTGGCTCCTCTGCTCGCACTCGTTGATATCTGTGGTAGGAGACAAATAAATGATCTGATGAGGAACGAGGAAGTGTTTAAACTGCAAAACAGGCAGTTTAATTTTTATCAAAACAGTTTAATAATCTACTGCAGGTTAACTCGACGCATACATGTGAAATCACAGTTCACCACTGGATGGCACTGTGGTTAAATGGCAGATTGTGCAGCCATTCACTTTCTCTGCTTCTTATCTTGACTCCGTCCTCGGTCAATACTCCAGAGGTTTATCAAGACTGAAATAATTGTATTAGAACTTATCTGTGTTAATCACTCTTGGTATAAATTAAAGGTCTGAACAACAGTTCATTTCAAGATTAAGAGCTGGATTTATCTCAACCTGCAGGGACATAAATTACCTTCAGCCAAAATGGGGCCTACTGGTTTTTTTCCGTTATTCAGCTTCATTTACATATTGTATTATAATGCAAACTCTTGAAATCTATATTTTGTATTTCTATTATTTGTATTGTCTTGGTCTCTATAGATTTATACTTGTGGTTGGAGCAACAGTAACAAAACCCAATTGACCAACCTTGTATAATAATAACAATAACATTAATAACTTTATTTGTATAGCGCTTATATAAACAAGGTTACAAAGTGCTTCTCAAAATCCTTGGAAAAAAGTGTATGAACTAAAATGAAAGGTATACCATTCAGTTCAGTTTTAAGGGTTAAATCATAACATAAAAGGTTGAGACCTTAAAATTATGATTCTGATCTGATTCAGATTAATGAGTGAAACCAGCAGGAATCGCTTCCTGTCCAGTGTGTGAGCAAACTCTCCAGTCCACTCCCCCAGAGTCCTCTACACCTGCCTGTTGAGGGATTTACATCCTTTCCATCAGTATGAACCAAAGCAGGAGGGACAGTTCAGTCTTGAAAGAACACAAAATAAGGTGCATATTTGTGTGTGTGTACATAATGCATGAGTATCTTATGTTTTCAAGCAGGTTTGCAGGTTTTCACCAGCACAATTGCTGCGTAGAGGCCATAACCAGGTCTGGCAGAAAGCCCCGCGGATACAGTAGTCTCTAAACAGCACACAGTGATTGAGCATCTTGCTCCTCACACAAGCCTGGCAGAGTCGGCAGGAGCTGAGTGAGCCTGACACCTGACTGAGGGAGACTGAGAGAGAAAAGCCAGGAAGCAGAAGAAATGTGTGGGAGACTGGCAGTGAGCTTCCAGTGAGGGGGAAGGAGCTCAAGGAACCAGGAAAGGTCAAAGAGTTAACACACAGGGAGAACTTAACCCTGTGAACCCAGGCCTGTCTTTTATTTCCATGATCCCACTGCCTTTATATACAGGCTTATCACTTAACCTCCTTATCCAGACGTTTATTATGTATACATATGTATATAGAGTAGATGAATGATTTACAGGGATTTCACTTGTTCTGCAAATTGACTCCTGTGAATTTTACAATCTGGATCGAGTTAATTTAAATGTGGTTTCCTAAGGGGACTGTTGGGCCTTGGTAGAGATATACGCTCTCTAAATGACATTGTTATTAGTCTTTAATGTGCTTTGGATGAGGAACAGGAAGTGTAATGCTGCCATGAGTTATTAGTTCTGCCTAGTGGACAACCCACTCTACCCCCTGGGCCACAGCCGCTCTACTACCAGTTATTTTTATTTACTGTAATTGTGAATTGAAAGACAATCAACTGCACGAGCTTGCACTGATTTTGCAAGTATATGCACTATTGTGTTAAGGAGGACATTGAGTATCGAGTAAAGAGTGCACAATAGACTCCTGGTCTTAACTGAGGCATTTTATTTAGATCAGGGAGAGGAAGACAATTCAGTTTTTCCCTGCATGGTGATTTAATTTAATTTGTGAGAGGAGGCAATGGGAGAGTTTCATTAAAGTCTCTTAGAAGTCCACGAACAGGGATAGGTAGCACAGCACAAAGATGTATTTTTCTCTCACTGTGCTGATCTCCTGAAGTGGCAGCTGCTCGGAGGCTTCCCCGCTAAACATACGTCCTTGTTGAGTTCTCATTTTGCCTGATAGAACATTCTTTACGTCCACAAGGAGCCGCAAATGAGCCGAATCTCCTCGGCTGGGCCCAAAGAAAAACGCTGCCGCTGCTGCTTCGTGAATGAGACTTCTAAAAAGGAACAATTTATGGTGCATGGAAATAATGAGATGTATCGGGAGGTTTACTATTGCATCTGAAAGTTGGGCACCACCCATAAGGACGAGCCAGGCGGCTCTGCAGACTGAGAGTTGATGGCGAGCAAACACCATGGAAGTCGCTCTCTGGAGTCACATTTCTCATTATTCCCTCTTGTCAGTGTGCTCGCATGTGAAATTACATAATCACTGGATGTGACAAAAAAATTGTTTTCAATACTTAGAAGTAAAAGCGATTGTTTGCCTGCACAACCTGGTTTCCTTGCATTGTGAGCACGAAATAACACAAACACTCTTCTGCTGGTATTTACGCTGTGGCTGAAAGTGAACACTTGGATGCTGCTCAGTGCTGAGGAGGTGAGGTGTACCTTCACATATGTCATTGTTGATGTGGTATCCCGGGGGACAGGTGATCAGCCTCTGACAGATGTAACTCCCTGCGGTATTCACGCAGAGCTCATCCAGTTGGCAGGCGTGCACGGACAAACACTCGTTTATATCTGGATGTTTTAAAAAAAAAAAGAAGAAGAAAATACAAATGTATGAGTGAGAAGAAAGAGAATTAAAAGGAGCAGAGGATGCTGGATGAATGAAGAGCAGACAAGGACATGTGTGTGTGAGCAGTCAGCAGTAATGAGCAGATTAAAGGGGGACAGGTCACACCTTCCTCTGGGGGAGAGTTTAAGGGGCAGAGCCACTGGGTATAACTTCCACACAATGAGAAATTTGTCACCACAATCGGCTGCTCCTTGAGTCACAGTTGGCTACTGTCAAGCAGGAGACAGACCAGCGGTTATGGCTCAACTTAAAGATAAATCCCCGGCGAGACGGCAGTAGACACATAGAGCGGAATAGTTGATCAGCCTCATGATAACCACACAGCCCTTCTGAGTGGCGTAGAAAATAAAGGAGCACATGTGGTACGCAGACGGTGACAATGCATGGATAGTTGGGATAATCCCTCTGATAGAAAACAGCGTATTCCAGCTATGTTTTCTTTCTTGTGTGCAACTCGGCGTGTTGCTGAGAGTGAAGGGGATTAGGGCTGTATCTCCTCTGCAAATCTAGAAGCGCTGATCAGAGAAAGAGACAGATCAGGAGCAGACAGTCTCGCCAAGAATCTCTCCTCAACTGGAACCAAACTCCTTTTGGCTGAAAATGAATACGGAGATGAGGGCTGGGATTGCCAAGCCCTCCGTCACATGCACAAAATGTCCAGGTGCTACCCGGCATGGTTGCATTATAACAGGGTTTCTTACCTTCACAGGAGCGTCCATCGGCCCCGAGGGAGAATCCTGGCGAGCAGGAGCACTGTGGCCTTCCGCCCACTGGGGTGCACTGTTGCTCACAGGGGCTGTTTCCTGGAAATAATACTGTAAAGTGAGGTCAGAGAAAATATATAAATTCTATATATGGTGAAACAGAGGGAGCTTTGTTGTTCTGCGTGGGAAATGGAAAACACTTGTTACTGCATTGCCATTTGCTCATTTCCCATTTTCCAGGTCGATCCCCTGACCTGCTCATATTGTATTTCCTACTTCTGGCCCACAGTGAGCTGGACCTCCACCCCGGTGTCATGGAAACCAAACAAGAGAAACTAAATGTGACCGTGCGCTGATTATTGAAGACTTGAAGTGGACAATGCTGAAATCAAACCAGCCTTTGATACCATCTCCCCGCTTGTGTTTGACATTTGCAGCACAATTACGTTTTATGGAAATGGTAAGTTTGAAATAATAACATGTCAATCTGTATCAGCCCGTGCCTGCTTCTCCTCTAAACATCGAGATGAGCGCTCCCGTTTGATTAAGCTGTGCGGATGAATGAAAGCGCTCATCGGGAGCTGTCGGCCCTGCGGCGTGTGTCTAACCTTCACAGGGGTCGACTGGGACAGTGGCGTGGGAGGGAGGCGAGGGAAGTGGCAAGGTGGGCTCCTCTGCTGCTCTGTCATCCTCCTTCAGTCTGTTCTCCTCGTCCACCGATTCTGCAGAACATGAACAATTTCATCAGGGGAGCGATGAATGATAGCCTAGATCCAGCATTCAAGTTCCGCATCTGCTGCGGTCTCAGTTGGAGAATGTGCAGCTCCTGCATCCTCATCCAGTGATGTAGGGCTCGTAGATTTGTGCTAGCAGTGCAGGTGAGACAGGAAAAAACATTGCCTGCAGACAAACATTTGTTTTTATTCGCGAGCCCCATCCCATCACTGTAATTTGCTGAGAGCTCTGACATTAGTATCCTGTTGAGACAGGCTTGTGTTGGTGAAAGCCACCGTCGATTAAAACCTGGTGCACAGTGTCACCGGGAAAACACATCTGAAGTAAACATCTGGGCAAACCTTCAGCTTTTAGTTTGTGTGGAGAACAACGTTCAAACGGAGGGAGAAGACATTTTTTCTTTGGCTACAAAAGAGAAGTGATTTTAGGAGCAGGGCTGTCACTCCAGGAAAGGGATGTTAGCGTGTGATTAGAATAACTATTATTAAGCATTATCAGGCCTTGCAGGCAGGAAGGAACTCAAAGAGACCAGGAAAATAATACACTGTGAATGTGTTGACAAATTACAACAAAATGGGTTCTCCCTGACGGGAACGCAGACTGTAAATCACGTTTCAAAGAGCAAAATGGCACAGAGGGTTGCTTTCCTGTGCACGGCCATCTCTGGAAATATCCTGCTGGCAGAACTGCGTCATGAAATAATTCTGGCGGGGCTCCACCTTACCTTGTGCACAAGTGAAAGCGTCCTCTTGCAGCACGTATCCAGGGAAGCACTCGCAGCGGAAGGAGCCGGGCGTGTTGACACATCTGTGGTGGCAGATGTTGCCTTCGTATATCAGGCACTCGTCCATGTCCTCCACCTCAACAGGACCCTCCACTGCGTTCTCCACATCCCTCTCCTCGCCGATGGAGAAGGCCTTCCTTGGGGTACGGGCTGTCAGATACTGCAGTGCATAGAGAGAGTGGCTGATGATATGGATAATTGCATAAAATAGCTTTATCAATGTCCCCTAAAGGAAAACAAGCTTTTGCAGTTACAGGGAAGACCCAATGGCAGAAATGATACGTAGGATTTCTCTTTTACTGTCATATCTTTACTTAGATAAGTACATAGCATCCACCATTGGCACACACTACATCATTCATATGCTAAATACATTTGCAATGCACTTCCCTTAATGGGAACACAAGGAATAACAAAAAAGTATTCTTATGATTGATGCTTATATTTTTGCCTATGCATTTCTGTTACTGGTAATTTCTGATGTGTCATTTTGAGCAGTTTAAAACCTCATGGGAAGGGATGGTGATGGTTAAACCATAAAAGTAGAAAACAACCTGATGCAAGGTTCCAGATCACTCATGACTCCACGGCTGATCACTTACAAAACTGTTGCAAGGTGAATTAAGAGCAGAAAAAAGCAGCCACACTGAATCACTACAAGAGCACTTCACATAATAAAGTGGTTTCCTGAAACAGAAGTGAATGGAACTCCATGCGAGCAGACATGAATTAGATTTCCCAGAATTACAGTCGAAGGGTGAACTCTGCTGCCTCTTAACAGCTACTATAAAGAAAATTGATTGCCTTTGTTATAAATCAGTTCTTTCCCCTGGCAGTTCACCGGTGTGCATTACATCCGCCTCCTCGGCTTGAAACGTACATTTCAAGATTGTCTGTCCATGAGTGCGAGTGTTTATTGAGTGTACCTTTTTTGGGTGGCGGACTGGAAACTTGGGTGGGCCTCTCACGGACAGTGTGCCGGCCATCTTGATTCCCCGCCGTGTGCTCCTCCCCCTTGCAGCAGTTCAGAAAGACGTGTCTGCAGTGGTAGCCCAGGTAGTGGTGGGCTTCACAGGGATGTCCCTCTCTGCGAAACTGCAGCCCCAGTGAACAGCAGCCACAGCACTCCTGTCGGACACACAGTTACAGTCTTAACACGTATTCCTGGATCGTGCACATCTATAGAGTGGCTAGGATACTTTAAAAAACACTTTTGTCCAACCTGAAATATGTTGGCAACGATTAAATGGATATGGACATTTATGCCAACGCTTTGGTCTGCAGAGGAAGGAGATAGCTGCCTTCAGTGACTCCCTTGTCCCCTCTGGTGCCACCCTGAGGCTGACATTGTCAGGTGGATTGACACATGGTTCCCAGAGGATGAACCGTAACGACCTTGCCGATCCTTTTGGTGACCTTTCCCCTCGCGCCACCATGAGGTTGACTTTTGAGGTTTTGACTCAAATCAAAGCAACTATGAAATTTGTTTACCATTCATGTTTCCTTCAGGATGAACGGTAAAAACTTTGGTGATCACGTGACTTCTCATCAAACGGCATCATTACTTCAATAATTTGCTGAGCTATACTTTGTTCTCGGTGCTAATTGGCAGGTGTTAGCATGGTAACACACCAAACTAAACATTACTTACATCCACATGTTATTATTGTCTCGTTGGCTCCATCTTTAGTTACAAGGCTTGATATGAGACAAGTGTCCTCTTGCTCACAGGCTCTCGCTCTGTTTCCCTGTAGCTCTCAGCGAGATCACCTCTGAGAGAACATGGGGCACGGTGAAACATAAAACTGTAGTAATGGCCGCTGTGATGTGGCGTGGTTATAGATGGCATAATGTTACTAAATCTACAGGGGTCCCACAGAAAGGTGGTGAAAGCCAATATGTAACAGCTGTACTGCGGCATTAAGTCAATATGACCTCGGAGTGGGTGAGTAAGTATCCTGCAACACACAGGTCAAGACGGCAAACCAGTGGTTTTCAGATTCATGACGAACGCAGCAGAGTTACGCATGATAGAGTTACATGTAAAAAAAAAAATACTCCCACTGCTACTGTTTTACCACATTACTTATTCGATCATGTTTCCACAGCTTCAGACAAGCCCGACATCTGACAGTTCAAATTGCCGAGGCCTGCTTTGAAGATACTGAAGCATCAGGACTGTGGGAATCTTCAGTTGTAATTGTAATTGAAAAATTAAATAAGGTAATTAAATAACAGAGAACTGGCACTGCAGCAGTAATCCTCAGAGGAGAGATGTAGAATAAAGTTAGTCAGACGGCTACAGAAAAATACCACCTACACATGTTTTCAATTCTTAAGTGACTAATATAATTTCAACCGCTAATTGCGACCATATTAGGCTTAGTTAGAAATTGTCATTAGGTTTGGCTGTGAACCCAGTGAACTCCGTTTGCCCTTTGCCGTGGTATCTCATCACAGATACTTGCTTTATAGGAATCGATCCTGCATTTATCGCCGGCATCCTCTTCACACGTACTCCCTCCTCGCGCTGCGTTCATTCCAGCCAAACACCGGCTTTCTCTCAGGGAGCTGCGGCAGCATTGTTGTTGAGCAGTCCTGGCAGAGGGAGGGAAACATTAGAGAGAAGTGCAGAAGTGTTTGGATTACAGCTGTGGCCCTACAACTACAAGTGGGCTGACAGCTCTTCCCATGAGAGCTGATACTGACCCTGACTGAACTGCTTCAAGTTTCTATGAATTTAATTATAGAGGGGAAAAAATACGATTACAATTTTAATAATTTGTAAGTAGAACCTCTGGGGACCATTCAGTGTTTCCAGAGAAAAGAGAACTTAACTGTGAGTGAAGATGGACATTTAATGCACATTTAACATAGTGTAATATATCTTTAAATTTAGCTTGTTATGTCCAGTTAGAAAGATCGACAGTAAATTACATTATGACTGAAGATGATTTACAGTGTGTGTGATTAAATTACAAGAACTAAGATAAATGAAAAGCACCAGAAGGGGCGACGCACTGTGCAATACCCCAGTCGGACAAGACTATCTTCTTTATATTGAAGTAATTCAAGACACACATACACATACACATTTGACCAATTTATGCTTAACCCAAACCTTAACCTTAACCTAACCACAATTCACATCATATCCATAACTTTAACAAGGACCTCAGGGTTTTGGTCCCCATGAGGTCTACTGGTCCCGACAAGGTCAGTTTTTATGCTGGAAAAGGCCTTAAAGAGATAACAAAAACAAGTATACACACACACACACAGGGTCGAAAACAATACCCTGCTTTTTTAATAATGGCCTTACCAGCAGATGGAGTGTCTATCTCCTGCAGGTGGCTCCATGTTGTTGCAGTGACCATTAGCTGTAGCCCATTTCTCCCCTGTCTCACAGCAGGTCTTCACCAGCTCTTTGGCAGACACTGCCATGAAACACAAAACACCCAGATCCAGATTTATCCCCACTCAGTAAAATGCCAGCGTTTCAGAGGAATCACATGAAATAATGGTTACCATGTGAATTGAAGTGGAACAGGACAGTTACACCATCAGACAATCACATCAGTGAGATGCTGTATAATGCGGCAACAGGATATTTGAAGAGCAACTAAATCTCATGGTGACTGCATGTTGAGAACAGCAAGTACAACCTGTGTTTTTCTTCTCAGACTCCATGACTCTGCTCTCACTTCCATTGGCAGGCAGAGGTATGAAAGCCCAGACTCTATTAACTTCAGAGTAAAATTGTCCCTTTTCGTTTCATGCTGGCTAATCAGAGCTGGAGCGGAGTGAAGGAGCAACACATTAGCACTTCATTTCAAACTGGGTCAAGGAGCAGACCAAGCAAAACCACACCATCCAGTTAACAGGGAAAATACATGTGTTCCTTCAATAACAGGCCAGTGCATTCCGGCTTTGATTTGTGGCTCCTGTGAGCAGAACACAACTCATGACAACTCATGACTTCTCAGAAAGTCACACCTCAAAGGACATTATGTTCCTACATCTACATGTACACAAAACACAATATATTTTTGTCATCGAGAACCTTAAGTGTGTGTTTTTAACTTTAAATTAAATTATCCAATGTTTTTTGTTCAAGCTAATCAAGTAATGTTGACCTTGTTTACAAACTTAGTATAGTATGGTAGCATGCTAACATTTTCTATTCAGCACTTGACACTAAATGTTCAACTGACAGTGTTTTTGCGGTTGAATGTCTGAACCATTTCCATTCAGCATTTGCTCAGAACCAAAAATGTCAACCTCATGGTGGCAACAGAAAAAAGAGATCCTCCTAGTTAGTAGACTTCATATTGAGGACCAGGAATGACTGTATTCAATTTCATGTCAGTTCATTGTATAGTTTTTGACATCCAGCAGTATGTCAGTCTGAACCAACTGACACTGCAATGCACTGTGGAATTCAAGCAACCTTCTAAAAGCTTTGATTGATCTCTAGTGGGCTTTTCCAGCGTAAGCCTTAAGAGGGTGGAGGCCGCACAGAGGGAAGATCCAAGAAAATATCTTATTGGATTTCTAAATCAATGACACACAGCACAGAGAGTGAGAGTACCCAAGATCATGCTCACATTTTAACTTCCTACATTTATTTTTGTTGAAATACCTCTCCTCGACTTACCTATACATACTGAGATCAAAGCCGTTACTCAGAACGCATGACGGCTGCAGTCTGCTTAATTGAAAGGTTTAGAAATGAGAAAGTCTAAACCTCGAAGAAGCACAATGACTCTTTCATACAAAACTACAGCATCTTTGCCAGCCGTGCAGTTAAACAAGTCCCTTCCAGCCTGAGTGACTGTATATTAAACGACAGAGAGCACGATTATTCATCCTCCTTCCTTTGGTTCCTATTCATTTTCTCCAGGTGGTATCAGTTCACTTGTCATTATGAGGACACAAATTTGCTCCATGTGTCCGTCCAGAATGTGGAATGTATACAGAGGTAAAGTACATGCACTTCATGACTATGTTTATGAAGCATTTAGTGGACGAAATGACTTTGGAGAGAGACTATGTTTCACCAAATTATCTACTGGGGATGAAAACAACGATGAACCATTTTGGCCCCAGTTATACTTGAGTCTAACCAGACCGCCTTTATGGCATCAATTAGCCAAGTTGATTTATTGCGCATGGGGGATCTAAAATATACACTTGATGTGAGTGAGGAGCATCTTTCTCTTCCAGACCTGTAATTATAAACGTCCATTAGACTAGCATTAACGCCAGATGCTTTTCTCTCGTCCAAATCCAAAACTGGTGACATCGCACCCTCTGAAAACATGGAACTAGAATAACAACAAAAGAGGGCAACTCTCAACATGCCTGGAGGTGTCATGAAGCAGTGTGCTGCCACTAATGAAGGCTCATGTATCTTTTCTTTTGTGGACTCGGCAATGATTTACAATACAGGTGGGCTGGAGAGAACAGGACCGACAATGTGAGATAACAGCACACGGCGAGGGTCCCCCACATACAGACTCGTGTGGCTGAACATGATGATTGATGCTGAAAGCTTAAGAATGTGTGTGTGTGTGCAGGAGGGAGTGAAACCGTGTTCTTCTCACCTTCGACACGAGTACTTGCAGAGATATCGTGTCTTCCGAAACACATAATCACTGCCCGAGAACAGCTGGCTGTGACATAACAGGGAGGCCTCTCCTGCTATCACCATGACTTCATTTCCAAAACTGCCGATCCCGGGGTTCAATTATTGACAACTTTTGTCTTGATCTCACTGAGACTGTAAGCCAACAATCGTGTGATCCACATTGTTGCTGTCTTAGCTGGGGTTATAGTTGATGCAAGCCCCTGAAGGCTTGCCTGGGTCTTTTGATGGTTTTAAATGGTAACATCCATTTCAATTACACCTCTCTGTGGTTAGATCACCTGAAACACTAAAACACACTCTGTCCAGACTTAGTCACTAATGGTGTATTGAATTATTGCAAGTTATAGCTTTTGTTCCCTAAAGATGCAGCATGTCCTTGACACACCCAGGCATGCACACCCTTTCTGCCATGCAACATCTGCATCACAGACTTGTTTTGCATAATAAACATGTTAGAGTATATCCCACTGCACGCCTCGGACCAATTATTCTCCCCAGTCCTGTAATTTGAACCTGATTCCCGTTGCCTTATTAATTCTTATTTATTCCAGGGTTTGTTCACACACCAGAACACAGGAAATTTGCTCATTTCTTGCCAGGAGAAATACTGACTTTGGACCCGAGGAATGAAGTTACCTAAGTTTCATAAGTCCCATTAGAATGAATTGTTTTTCCGTAATAGAAATGATTTCAATCAAGCATAAATACGAGTATATTTCATAAAGGTTTACAGTATTTAACTTTTAGAGTTAACATGAACGACTGCTTGTGTCACAGATCTGAAAACATCTGTATACAGCTGGATTTTGCCTTAATGCTATTAGATGAGTGCAAGAGGCAAATCTGTTTTTGTGTTACAGTTTATCACCAATCTCTACTTACACAGTTGGGTTTTTCCTGAGCAGTTTTCCTGCTTCTGGAGCAGATGTTTTTTTTATTTATAAGTGCGGGTGACATGTGGATCAGGCGGTTTTTCACTAAGGACATGTTGCAGATGGGAGACGGGACAAATTTCCTGGAAATGACCCAGAAGGCACCCTGGATTAACCAGAATGATCTATGCTCTTCAAACTAATCTTCACAGGAGTGGTGCACTGGAGTAAACTGTCACATGGCCCTCGCTGGGGAATTCACCCTGTGTTTCATCCTAAGGAAAATTATACATCTCCTCATCCCACTCCCATATGCAGCATGTTGTAACAGTGCTGTCGGTAAAAAACAAGTGCTTGTGATGGTAATTATGCTACAGCCGTGTGTTATATCGACTTATTCCCATCTAGTATCCTTCTGGTACAGTTCAACATTATGGTTGGTTAAGTAGGGAGGGAAGTTGCTGAGAATAGCAAGCTTGGAGAGGTGTTTCTCAGATGAGGTGATTACCAGGAAGATTGGGGAGCCGGCGGCCTCACGGGAGACGGATAATCACACCGGCTCGTGAGGGAGCAGTGAGTAGCGTCTGGCAATCAAGCCACAACAGTGGTCTCATTCATCACATGGGTATTATGCCGCTCACAGGTACAACCCCCACGAAATCCTATACCAGGTCCAGCCCGGCATGAGAAAGCCTAAACAGTCCCATCCCCCTCCTGAGCATGCACACACTGTGTCTGCTTGGAAAGAGCGAGGGCTAATGAGAAGGAGTTATTGACGTTGTTCCACAGCGAAGGCAACTCATTTATATTGGTGAAAATGGTTTTGTGCTTGATATTTTACATTTCTCTTTTCCTCTTCAAATAACTTTGGCGGACTCAGCTAATGGCGATAACAGGCATTAGTCAGGGGCCTTATCAGCTGGAGGTTTCCTGTCTGTGCTACAACATGTCATTTGCTTTGGAGAGCTTCACTTTGTCCAATGACCTTCACCAGTGAACCCTGCCAGTGTCATTCCAACCTTCAAACTGAGCAGCTCGACCGGATAGTCTGAGCTCATTATTCCTGGAGGAAACTCCATCCTACTCAAACCTTCCACCGTGAAGCTATAACTTAGATTTGAATAGCTGGACTTCATCCTAATGCATTTATGGATCATGTGGGGAAACCTTTGAGGATGTCTGTCAAAGCAAATCAGTTTTTTTCCCTCCCTGAATAAATAATTTGAATTTCTAGAGCAGATCACGGACGTCTTCTTTGACAAAAGGTGTCGAGGCAAACCTTTTTAACTTTGCCAGTTTCTAACCTATATTCACGCTGGTGAATTAACTTGACGGGTGCCTCTGAAGTTCACTCCCACAGACATACCTTGCGTATGCATTCAGCATGCATGTACTATACATACCTGTGGTGGCCAGTTGCTGAAAGGAAAGAAAAGTCCTGACAGGTCTCAACAACAATCAGAGTGTTGTAAAGTAGGTTAACTATACACTCTGCCAGATTGTGGTTTGCTGAACAAAATGCCACTAATTTTTTCTTCAGTAATTCAGTCTCTAAAGTGGTGACGAGGATGAAACGACAGGTTTAATACATTCACTCATTCATAATTTAGTGAGACTACCTTGTGTCTTAGGGCTATAAATTAAGGCAAAATAATGAGTTTTCCTTGGCAGGAAGTTTATTAATCATTAACACTTATAATAAATGCAAAGAAATCTCACTTTTCATTACAGCTTAAGCAACCAAAATTTGGATATGGCATTGTATGAGATTAATATAGGGATGATTTCTTTGTTTCCTTTGCAGTGTTACTTATCTTAATAATCACCTCATCATCTGCTTTCTATCCCAGTGTCTGCAGTATATTGGCCGATATATGCCATGAGTATTTATGGACGGACCTGTTCGAGAACATGCAGATAATCACACGAAAAACATGGCAGGAGGTAAAACCCCAAATAACCTCGCTGGAGCAAAGTGGGGGAATAATTCATAATTTCAGCTGCTCTTTCAGGATTTATTAGACATATTAGAAACACAATAATGTAAATGTGGGGCCGGTCTCACCAGTATAACTTGCTATTGCACACCTCTGGAGAAATAAATATCGCATTATCTCAAACTTGACTGCATGAAAATGAATCCACGCTAAGTATAGTCATTTTCTCTTCAGTAAGGTGGATAAATGCTATCTGGGGAAAACAGACTTTCCACAGATAATTGTTTTTCCTGGACCACTGCCAGCAAGAATGGAGTGAATTATGAATTCTTGCTCAAAAG
Source organism: Verasper variegatus (assembly GCA_026259375.1). Classification (NCBI taxonomy): domain Eukaryota; kingdom Metazoa; phylum Chordata; class Actinopteri; order Pleuronectiformes; family Pleuronectidae; genus Verasper; species Verasper variegatus. The sequence goes on from CM048045.1 coordinate 18,622,265, forward strand.
ACAGGATGTGAGAGGAGGGAAAGGAAGATGTCTTCTGAAAACGTAGCAGCCAAACACAAGCCATTACTCTGTCATATATCATACTCATTGTGACGTATTTTAATGTGGGCTCTGAATTAATCAAAAAGGTTTTATGTCTCGGATTTCTTTTGAAACCACCTGTTTTCAGCTGATTCATGTCACTGCTGATCTTAAAAGGTCAGGATTTTGTCAAACTTACCTTGTGAGTCTCCAACATCCTGCGACTGGTAGTTGTGGAGGGTCTGCGCCTGTCTCTGAGGCTGATCGTCATCCTCTCTCATCCGGACCGGGGCCCTGCTGGTGGGACTGAACTGGACTGTGGGGTATGAGCCCTGCTCCTCTCTGCTGAGCGTCTGCTGGTGTTCCACTGGGGCTTGTCCTTGTCCCTTATTACCGGCAGAAATTGGGCCGCCATGATTTGTGGTGTGACTGTCTTGACGACGTTTGTGATGGCCGAAGTGCCTGCCCGCCTTGTTAGCGGGGACAGTGTACTCCGTGTCTTTTAAAGTGTCCTGCACCACTCTGTTTTGTGTAATGGTCCTCTCTCCAACCTCCTGTGGCAGCCTGTGGTTCTCTGTGGTCACTCTCTGTGTGGTTGTAGCTGTTAGCAATGTTGATTTTTTGGTCGCGGTTGGATCAACGCTGTGTGTGACTTCATCCTCTCCGCTGCTCGCTGGAGTTGGGCTTTTCTGTTTTTCTCCCATCTCATGTCTCCTGTCGTCGTGCGAGCTGAAGGAAGTGGAGCTTGACTCTGGAGGAGTTGGGGGTACTGTAGTAGACTCCAGCGGTGGGGCCAGATCTTGGATTGTGGGAGATGTTGGCTCAACCAGTGTGTAGTCATAATCCTCTGTGCCAAAACTGGGTGGGTCCTGCTTATACAGTGGCAGAGTGTTTCCCATTTCCAGCTTGGAGACAGGTTCCACAGCACTCGTTTGTTGGCCGTCATGACGACCGCTAATGTCTCTCACGGGGTTGTTGTTTTCAATGGTTGTACCCATGGGCTTATTAACCCTACGTAGGTCACAGCCAGGGATCGGTGAACACATTAACCTTCCACCGTCATTTGGACAGTGGCAAACATGGCACTGATCTCTCTGAAAAGAGTGTCCTGCGTCGTATTTCTTGCTGCCGTGGGTGCAGCCAACCCGCCCACATTGCATGCATCCATCTGCAGGTTGTAAAATATCAATGCAGTTGGGGGGAATTTCTGGGCACGGGATAAAATGGCAGCTTATTCTGCCCCCTCCCTGGGGACAGGAGCATTCGGTGCTTCCAAAATCCACAAAGTAAGATTCCCCCTGTGGGACTTTCCCTTTCCGGAAGCCTGCCTGGATGCAGTCGTAGTACTGGTAACCCTCGCAGGTGCAGCCCGTCTGTGTGCAGGTGGGACAGCAGGCACCTTTCTCGTGAACCGTTTCAAGGCAGTTCTGAAGAACAGGACAGTCCACTCCTGTGCAGTCTTTCTGGCTGAGACAGAAATCCATGCACAGAGTCACCCAACATAAAAACAAGGTGGCCTTCTGAATGATCATTTTGCATTAAAAAAAATACACACAAAAAGAAGAAGTATTCCAAGTTAGTTCCTCAAAGTAATCTTCGCTTCTGGCGAAGTTTTACTCCAGATGAGAAATAATTTAATCTTTCAGCCTGTGGAGGTAAACAGTGGTTAATGATGCAGTTGATGATACGAAACATTTTTAACTTAATAACCTGTCTGCTTACATTTGACCACATTTCCACCCCTACGCTTTTGGCACAAAAGGGAATGAAAGCTGTGATTTATATTTGATTGCACATGGAAATTTACTGATAAGTCAGGCTGGCTGATGGAAATATGCACAATAATAACCCAACAAAATCATCAGCTGTCGAAAAAAAAAAACAGAGAAGAAATAACAAACCCTCCCTTTTACGACAATATTATACTTTGCCTTACAGAAACAGTGTGTTGATTGTGTTCTGCACAGAAAGGCTTATATGGGTTATCTATTTGCAGCATGCGCATTCTCATAGAATTGTCTACTTCCCCTGGAATCTGGTGGAGATGTTGTGCAATTACTGTTCAGTCATTTGAGTCCAGTTTGAAGAAAAGCTGGTGAGGCAGAAACTGTTTCAGGTGCTCTCGCAGAAATAACATTTTGCATGAATTAACCGAGGTGTTATTGTAATGAACTCTGACACAGAATAATGAATAAAGTAAAACAAAGCATATATAGCTATACATGCATTGGATGAATTGAATTTCTGTAGCTGTTCTTTTCTTGTCACGCACAGCCATGATGTGACAGGCCCTGTGAGTTTAAGAGATGCGACTTCAAAACAGAGAGAATATTGAAAACCAGATGTTTTTTATCTCACTTTTCCTGTTTTTCCTCACTGCGTCTATTTCTGCCAAGAGGCTGTGAGATTTCATGCAAAAAGAAATATACAGATTAATTCAAAATCTGCATGACAAACTAGACATTTCCTTCTGAAATGTGTCTAAATACTTTCAGTGCTCTTTCCGCAGCCTCTTTTGTTATCACATTTCCCCAAACATTTCCTAAACTCCATGCCCTGGGAAAAATATTCCCACCAAAAGAAGAGCAGCTGTTTACAGATAACGTTTTCTTCAACAGAAACAGGAATTGTAGAGATCCTGCTTCAGTAGAGGTACTCAGGTACATGACTTATAACTAAGGTGGTTGTTTTAAGTGAATCTGTCTGGGGAAATCTATTTCCACCATTCCTGCTTCTACTTGAAAGTCAAAATAAAAACCTAGAGGTCGCCAATATGGTCTAAAGCTCATCAAAATAAATAAACATCTGTCTCCCTGTCTTCTTTCATAATCCAGGCGAAGCCACAGAACAACTCAAATTGCACCTCGGCTCCATTTAGAGAATCAATGATGTCTTTGTGTGCATGTGGGCACAAAATCGTTATGCTAGATCTCGCTCCAGTCTTTTTTCTATGATGCATTAACAGTGTTAAAAAGCAAGAAGTTCCCAAACTCTCTCTCTCTCTGTAACATCCACAGCAAGTGAAAGGAACACTGAACACAGGGACGGAGCCAGTCTGTGTGGTCTGTGTGAACTTGACAGGTCTGTTTTATGTGAATGAAAAAACGAGTCCGTGGTGTTGTTTGTTCAGATCAGGTTATGACCTGCAGAGTATTTCCAACAGCCACTGTGTGCCTTCTTGTCAAAAACAAAAAACGGACCTTTATCCTTTTTTTACGCACGGTGGCACGCGCACGCACCCACATACACGCGTGCAAACACTGCCAATTACTTGTGGATCAACCCAAGAGTAAAACAAGTTGAACATTCAATTCCTGGGTATTTTAATGACGAGCAATTAATTAAATAAAAACTTGAAAAGTGCGCACATGTAAACTTCAGCTTCACTTGATGATCCAGCCAGGGAATATTTCCCAGCGTGTTGGAAAAAAGACGATGTGAACTTCGCATCAGACATGTAGGAATTAGGCTCATTTCATTTCCCTGGGTTGTCACGTCACAACCTGACGCACCAGATTTAAAACACATCTCAAATAAATATGATCCAAAAATCTACAATCCACATCACAGAGAGTGTAATCTAAATATCTGTCCCCCGAGCTGTCCCGCGGGACTCGTCAAGTGGATATCGAAATGCTCGGTGCGTTAACTCGTGCGATGACAGTTTATGTTCATAAAAAGTTATGTTTCCTACCTTGGGTCGCTGATCTTTCAGTGCTGCTGCGCTCCGGGAGAAAACTCGTGCGTAAAGTTTGTGCCCTGACTCACTCGGACCTGGGAGGCTGCTGGGAGCGCCCTCATCCCCTCTTCTTTTCGGAGTAGGGGGAGGGCGGGACAAACTTCCATAGAATTACTTGCAACTCTTTCGAAATGACCTTTGCTTCCCTTTTTCTGCATCGTAATGAGCCCAAATACGAGAAATGACTTAACACGCAGCGACGTCAGTGGAAACGAATGATGTCAGGCGCTTATCTGAGGAAATTAAAGTGATGGTCTCAGCTTCTTCCAAGGAGCCTCTGGTCATACGATCCTTTAAGACTATTACAACAGCATGAAAATCACATTATTCAAACTGCAGTAATTGGATTTTCACAATTATTACAGTTTGAGTTCAGTATATTTACAGATTCACAGCTTCACACCAGGTGCCAATTGTTGTGTTCACTGCAGGAGATGCCAACAAGCCAGACTAATAAACCAAACTCATATCAGGCATCATTAAGCATCACACCATGTCTGTGATCAACTGAGCTTTCAGATGAGTTAATTACACTTGCCCAAGTGCCTCCTCAAAACAAACTGAATTTAATCTTTTCAAAAGCCCAAAGCTTATTTAATCTATCTTCATTGAGACGCCATAGTGAGGATACATATAAACAACAGCTGCCTCAGTGGCTATTCATCCACTGATCAGACAGGCAGAAGGGGCAGTGGGGCCATTGGCCACTTTGTTTCAGGGGTCTCCCTTGACTAATCAATGACAGAGATGAGCCATTGAACCCATTATCAGCTCTGCCTGATCTCTATTATCAAATTCACGCACGACTGCACAAGTCACACAATGTGAATATCCTATTTTACACATGTGTGTGTCCAATCTAAATTAGATATCGGATCAGTGGGTGCAGATTCATACAGAAACAAAACTACCATTCAAACATACCTCCACCAAGACCTCTTATGAAACCAAATTCAAATTCATGCCTTGATCTTTTATTTGAATCCACACCAAATTGCACACATTCAAAAATATCTTGACTTTTTTCCATCAAGATCCATGATCCAAGATCCGTGCTAAAATTTAATGAGTTCTTCCCTGACACATACCAAACCCTACACGTGTTTCTGTTGTGTAGTTTTTGTGTAATCTTGATAACTAGACACAACTTCCTCTGCGAGACCACCTATCTACTTGTCTATAATGAAGCATTGTCTATAATGTGTATGCAGAACTCCATGGCACAAATCAATTGAAAGCAAGTTCAGCATGCAGTTGAGTGACTCATAGGAAGAAACAACAGTCTCCCTAGGAAACCACATTTAAATTCCCTACATCCAGATTTTTATTTGGATCGGCAACAAATTCCAAACACTCCAGTTTGCTAAACACGTCAGATTTCTTTTTATCAAGATCCATAAATTATTCTATTATTATTCTCTGAGAAATCAATGAAAATGTTCTCCGTCCCCTGATCCAGATCTGCACCAAATTGTATGGAAATAGGTTGAGTAGTTTTTGCGTAACCCTGCTAACAAACAAACAAACAACTGCAGACTTAACCATAACCTCCTTGGAGGCGGTAATAATAACCTTCACACATGAGCTAAGTGGCCCTGGAACTGACTAATCCTTGGAGAAACGGTTGTCACTCTTCTTTGCTGCCCTGCTATTCAGCACCTAATATCCACACGTCAGCTGCTGACCCCCAGATTGGTAAGAAACTGAAATCACCATCAGAGGAATTCAAATATGACTCTTTCCACAGATGTTGTACAGAGGACAAAGATTACGTAACACACAATTACCGTTGACCACCTGCAGTAACGTGTCGGCCCCAATGCTCTGGACAATTTGGCAACCGACCACATCCCTGGTGCCATTTCAACACCTATGGATGCTGCTTTCATTTGTGAATTGTGTACTTTCAACACGCTCATCATACAACAAAGTCATCGCTGGATAAGACTCAGAAATAAATCCTTAAGAGCCTCATGCCTCGTAGGTTTGGAGCCTTTGAGGCTGCGTGAGTCCAGAGAGATGTCCTAATGTAGCAGGCAGAGACCAAATGGCCGGTTCCCCCCACAGTAGTTGACCTCCTCTTACTCCTCTGGGGCGAGAAAGCCTGAGTTCAGTAATGGCTCTCAGCCTGCGAGATAATGTCATCTGACACGCACTGATTTGGGAGAGGTAATTGCACCCCACACTGTTGTAATTTCTCATTCATGCATGTTTGAGTGGTGACTTATGCCACTAGTAATTGCCCAAGTCCACTGACTGCAATCCTGTCCTGTGATAATCTACCTAATGGGCGCTTTCTCTATTTCACACAAGGAATATTGAATTAAAGTTTAAAGTTTAAACACGCAGTGTTTATTATTTGTTCCTCCGAGCAGGGTGAAGTCATTCTTGCCTCAGTTCTTTTGATGATGCCACAGATTTAACAGTCTTTCAGAGTTTTCATTAAAATTGATTGCGATCGTGACATCATTGTCTTCTTGGGACTCGTAATGCAGCGCGCGTTAATGTTATCTGTCCATTGTGTGATACATTGTCCTGCTCCTCTGTCTTTGTTTAAACAGGTGGACACAGCGTCTGTTGTTGCCTTTGTTAGATCTCAGAGGTGGCATGTGAGGTGATCTACACTGACATATTGTATGTCAGTGCAGTATCTCTTTGTTGCAGGAGTAAATGTGGAATCATCCTGACACATCATGTAATTACACTGAGCTATTTCTGCAGGAACCCAGAGAAAGGCCAGACGAGTCTGTTGAAATCCACTGATAATGGTGTTGTAATAAACCTCACATGTTGCTGATGCCCAACCCATGTTGTGGACTTATTGTTTTCTTTTGGATTCAAATTTCCTCTGTAATTGCATTGCTGCATTGCTATAAGAGAAAGTCCATGGGGGGGCCTCACTGTAGGAAATAAGACCCCCAAATGAAATGTAGTAAAAGTGACTCCCCACCTGTGCCTTGTAAAGACTTTCCAGGCTGTAGTCAAATGGCATGTCTGCTGAGGGCTGCAGCTGTGGGACAACAAAATTATCACTTGTGCATTGAATATTCAACACATTTAAATAGGGTGTGATATTAATAAAATGGTCAAGAGGGAGTTCTAATCATCATCTGTCACAAACCAGCCGAAAGAATGTGATTATTAATTTAATTTTACATTATGTGCAAAGCTCTTTGAGTGCACAGAGCTCCACTTACAAACCCACCCAGCTCTGCCCACCTAATGGCTATGCCATGGAAATGCCAAGGGAATTTAAAGCCTGTCGTAGAATGTGAAAAGGGATTTAATACTTAGAGCAGCTCTGTTGAGTTCCCACTGTTCTCCCTGTTTTACTTCATGCAGACCAAGTTAATCTGTATGGAAAATGTATATTACAGCTTAAGGGAAAGATGAAATTTGAAGTGGATTGTTATATCCTTATGTTTTAATTAATAAGTGAAACCCCTCTGGACACCTGCAGTGTCATCACAGCGTTGTACAACAGTTATCATTCGAGCCAGTCTAACCTCCTGCTCCTCCTTTACATTTCTTGGAACACATAAGGTAGCTCCCTGAGGCAAACGCTGATTCCACTGGATAGTAACACCTTTTATTATGCCTACGTACAGCAGCTTTTAGTGTGCCTGACACCTAGAGGGGAGGGGGGGGGGGGGCGCTTTAAGCTGTGTACCTCACAAACTATTTGAAGCACTGACCCCTCTAAAGCCTATTAGACTTTTGGTGAAAGCTGACCTATACCAGCTGAGAACATTGCCGCTGAGTAAGCGTATAAGTTAAGTGCTGTGACCCTGTGCACCCTCTTGTTTGGACCAAGCCAAGCATGGTGGCCAAGAAAAGTTCCCCATTTCGCACCAGGAAGGATGTGACTGCTGATGCATACCAGATGAGGAGACACTGGATGGAATTGCAAAGCAGCTGCAGCCATTTGTGATATAGGAAAATATTTTATGTGCAACACATGTGGTGCTGGTGCTGCATGTGTTGTTTTCAGCATAACAGGAAAGTAGAAACGCTCTGATGGTTTCAGGTGTTTGCAGAATACATAATATAGTAGCACAGTATTTCCTGCAGTATTTGGCCTTACACTGTGCTATTGCCTAATATCAGAGTGGGTATCCTTTATAAAAAACACATTGGAATCTGACAGGACAAAATAGATGCACCACATTCAGAACCTTTCAGTGGTGGACTTACTCAAACATTTTACTTAAAAAGTAAAAGTACAATTAAGTAGACAAAAACTCAAGTAACAGTAACAGTAACACATTTACTTCAGTAAAAGTAATTAAGTGCTTGCTTTTGAATATACTTAGAAGTACTTTAAAGTATTACAATTAGAAAATACTTGCCAAGAGTAACCTATTCCCTTATGCAACAGTCAGCTATATCAACTGTGCCAACTGCATTGATACAATGATAATACATATCATGTTAATAAAGAATGCTGCAGATGATGCCAATGAGAACACTTGTATTGTCATAATAATGAATGGCTGAGTCTCAGCAGTGGCCTCTGCCAAATCCATTTCAGGTGTTTTCTTCACCAGTAATGCTGCTGCTGCGGGGGTTAAGTCTAATGTTACCTGCAAATTCTGATTGGATCAATGAACCACTCTAATTATTGTTTACTTTAAAAAAAACTACATTTTGAAAATGTAGTCGAGTATAAAGTACAGATATTTGCTAATATGTGTAGCGGAGTAAAAGTGAAAAGTACCTACGACACAGCCAGTTCTGGAAATCCATAAAATCCGACTCTTCTCTTTGACTGAGTTCAGTCTGGTGCTGTACTGTGTTTCCTCGACTCGAGCCTCAATGGAATCAGGTATTATTTTCCATGCTCTCAGATGTGACATCATTCACTCCTAACATCAGTTGTACGCACACTGCCCATGGATTGCGTACGAAGGTGAAAATAAATGTAGGACTGAAGATTGGCCTGTTCAAAATAAATGAAAGTTGTACCGTCTCGTCAGGTTTCATTCTCACCTGCCGTCATTGTACCAAAGAAAGAGATGTTATCTCATTTTAACCCCAAATAACTTGAAAAAGACGAAGATTTAATATGTGTGAAATGCTGTAGTCACAATGGTTGTTATTAAAACCAGCCTATTGGAACAAGCACCAGTCAGTGATGGGCTTTTATCCCTAATGCTCTCTGACTCAAGCAATATGTCACGTTTGGCAACATAGCAGCATTATGTAAAAGCCTTCACAAGCACATTGTATCTGCTAATCAAGCTGTGGATCTATCTGTGTGTACAAAACTAGAGGCACAGTCCAGGAGGAGCAGTGCTGCCATGACTTCAAAGCGGACAAAAGGACGGATCAGAAATAATGCCGCCAACAGATTTCAGAATGCACGATCATCATTCCGTACACAATCCATGCTTTATCTCACAACTCATTCAAATGCCAGAAAGCAATCTCCCTCATAAACAGACAAAGGGGAAATTAGATTTCAGATGCTTTTAGGGTTTTGCTTGTGCTTTAATTTTGCATTACTCCTTCAAACATGTTGCCCTTCAGCTCAGTCTCAGCCACGACCTTTTCAAACACACTTCTTTTGTTTTGCACTCCACTGTTTATTGTTTAAAGGGCACTGATGACATTTCCCTTCTTTACCCAGTAATAATTACTCCACTCAATGCATGGGTGAGAATAATGTAAAAGTAGCTGTCAGTGACACCTAGGGGTGAAAAGCTGAGCATTGCATTTTATAAATAAAATGCTGAGGATCCAGAAAGTCAAACTATGGATGCATCCAAAACATCCAATAATGGCAGCCAGGCATTTGTGAAGGTCACTTTTATAAGAGCGATTAGACTTTATTTTCCCAAAGGAAATTTGTGTACACAAACAGCACCTGCTGTCAAAAAGGCAGTAACATGCGGCATATATACTGGCTTTCACCTGTTCACATACACAGCACACATAGTGTTCTCAAATAACACAGCACACTGTACAACACATACTGTTCAAATATACATAGTACTCAACTACTCAAACGATCTCCATTACATTTGTGGAGGGACGACTCGAGGAAGAGCCGTTTTAATTTTGGTGCAGATACAGACCAGGGGGAGGATCCAGGGTGTTTTTGGCTCTTTGAGTGCGTACTGTTTTCTGGTTATCCAGGTTAATTCCATGGCTGAATTATTACAATGTGAGTTTAGAGAATAACCCTTCCATCCAACTGCTGTCCAAAATGTAAACTGTCTTCAAATAAAGACAGCAAATAAAGCTAAATTAAAATGATGTACAGTTCAAACTAAAGCAAATTGACAAAAACCAATGTTGACAATGATTGTTAAAACCTGAGAAAACTATTTCAAAAATCATCCTGCATTAAAAATACAGTGAAAACCAAAGAGATAAAGAGCACTCAGAATCAATAATGGCTTCTTGAGCGGAACTCTGTCTCTATTAAGCCAACAGGCGCTAACTCATAAGTACTTTAAACACTGCAAAATATGGAATTGATTGTGGGATATTTTAAAGTCAGGATAATGGTCTCATTACACCAAGATTTAGAATATGTGTTACCAACTGTATGGGAAGGAGCTCTGCAGCATCATTAGCTGGTGTACAGTCAAATTCCTCAGAAACCACAATATGATACATAAAAGTCAGGTTGGATTTATGCCAAACCATCACACATCTTACCATAACTTTACCGTCACGACTCTCAATAACAAACATAACATTTTTATTATGAGGGAGAGGCATAGGGACTAAAATATATGATTTAGTCAAAGCACATGAGGATTTAAAACTGGAAAAATATACTTCAAATATTACTGTGAAGTGAAATGGAGCTGCAATATGAGCCGAACCTTCTTTAACATATAATCCCTGTTCAACTGTTGGCATCTTCAGCGTCAAGGCTTTAGCAAAGAGTCTGCTCTGCCAACTGGTCCTGAAGCTCTGGTGTGTGTGTGTGTGTGTGTGTGTGTGTGTGGGCCAATACCAAACAACCTGACGCGACCAAATATTCTTTAAAAAGCAATATCTGATACCTTTGATAGTTAACGAACTATAAAAACCTTGGGGAAGCAGATTTCTCTTGCTATGCACCAAAGGTTTGTTACGTGTTCTTATTGATCTCCTATTTCATGTCTTTGGTTTTATTGGAAAGCACTTTGAGCTGTATTTTACATATGAAAAGTGCTGTATATACAATACAATTTATTTTTATTATTAACTTCATCTGAAGCCGCGTTTGTGTGTGGATCACTGTGGACATTTAGGCTAAAAACAGGATGTAAGTGACGGACACTTGGATTATTTAATTTTTTTATACGTTTGAAGAATTGATCCCAAGTTACTTCAATTGAATTGGATTTGGCTGCAACGCTGTTTACCCCTGAAAGTCTAAAAGGGTTTTGTGGACTCAAACACTTCACCCATGCCTCCATCAGCATAGTGGTGGGTAGATAACGAGGGGATTTTCATTTTTTAAGTGAACTATCCCTTTAAGATTAACTTTCATAAAACAATTAGGTTGTTTTTTGGGGGGGGTCACCTCCAGGAATTGCTCTTGAGAAATGTCTCTGTGCAACGTCCCCCCCCCCCCCCGAACAGTAAAATGAAAGATCCGCCCCTGCTCACCTCTCACGACACCCCAGGTCAAAACACCATGTGCGTGTTGTGTCTTTAAGAAACCGCGTCATCCTCGCAGCGGCCGCAGCCTGCTCGGTGACGTATCCTCTCTCCCGGCATGCTCACTGCAGTCCAATTATCGCTAATGGCGGGTATTTGTACCAAACATGCTTCTGTGTAGCCTTAGCCTGCTAACGTGCTAACTGCTAGCCCGCGCACAGTGACGTAGAAACCAGCGGCTGTCAAGCTCCTACTCGCCGCGTGTGTTGAAGCCGCCCGGCGGAGGGAGGTGGGAGGGGGGGTGCAACAAGCGGATCAAAGGACAAGTGAGGACAAGGCGCCTGTTTTCATCATGTGGCCGCTCGCAGGAAGTCACCGAGCGGAGAAGTAGCGATGTTAGCTCACCTGCGACTTCAAACCGGCTGCTAACTTCATGTGACGTAGGACGTTTTAGCTAGCTCGCTAATTCCTTTCTTTATCGCCTCCATTCATTCATTCATTCACCCAACGTCGGTCTCTCAGCCAATAAATCAGCGCAGCCCTCGAGAAGCGGAAATGTCTCGGTTGTGTGTCTCGCTGCTGTTCTCCTTCTTCTCCTTATTAATAATAAGTGTGTGTGAAGTGAACGGTAGCTCCAAGTTAAACATCCCCAAAGTGCTGCTGCCGCTCACCAGGAGCACGAGAATCAACTTCACCCTGGAAACCACTGAAGGCTGCTACAGATGGTGAGTGAAGCAGCGGGTGTTCGTGTCCGGTGCAGGAGTGTCACATGTCCCAGTTGTACTCATATAACTGTGACATGTGGCACTGTAAACTGCAGTAGTGAGCTCATGGCTGTAGTGTGGGGCCTAAGACCACCACACAACAACGTTAGACTTATCATTCTTCTGGCGGTTCCTTCTGAGGTCCCCTGTACAGGGAGGGTATTTTCTGGAAGAAGGTGTGGGTGTTTATTACTTTTCCAATAAAGTAATAACCCTCATGTAAACTTCACATCAATATTTAGTTATCTAAATTAATTAGGGCAGAGAGATTATGGCTGAAAAGTAGATCAAGATTACATTTCTGTTTATAAGGTCATGTCGACAATCACGAAGCAGCAAATGGGAAAGCAGGAATAGGAAACATGCAATATATACATAGGGAAATATAAAAATGAAAGGGCAACTAAATAAATGCAACATAGACTGGAATTGTTTCTCTTTTTCATTACATTGTATCTTTGTCTGATATTTATTTTAAGTGTGCAGTAAAGCTGCAACTCAGTGTTTTTAGGATGAACAGTTCAAACTACATAGTAGTGTCAAAAGAAGAACTGTATAGTTCCTACTTTGTGAATGCACATGACCCTTTTCCTGATTTCTGGTCATGTTCTTCCAGGTCGTCTACAAGACCAGAGGTGGCCAGTATCCAGGCTGTGGACGAGGTGAGCGGCAGCGGCTGCTCCAGGAGAGCTGTTCTCCAGGCTCTCTCCACGCAGCCCTCCAGACTGACCAGCATCATTCTGGCTGAAGATGTCGGTAAGTACAGTGATGACATGTCCAACAATTAATAAACACAGGAATAGATGATTAGGAAATCAAACCAAAATATTGGGTACTACTTATTATTATTATTATTATATTAAACTGTGAAAAAACACATTGATAATTACAGATAGTTAATGTACCCGGGAATGATTTTGTTATTGGAATTAACATTTATGTATTGTTTTGTTTTTTTGTTGCTGAGAATCAGCTGCAACTGAGGCAATAATGTTGCGTTCAGAAGCCGATAAGCTCAAAGTTGTAATTACCTCTGAGACTGTTCATGTAATTAACTTTAATTGGATATGATGTCCTTGGGTCGCATGCACATCATATTATTGAATAAGGGCACTTCTGTAGGTTTGATGCTGACGGTGGCTAGTTTGGCATATCAGCCTGTGCTCTTATCAGCTTGTGGTCATTACCACAAAAGTTTTTGATCTATTTTTTCTCACCACGTGTTCATTTTGTAGTTGCCAGAACCTCCAGCAGCTTTTTCCTTTCAGTTTCAGAATCACTGAATTGTTTGAAGGCCACATTTTTTAAATGTCCTATAATATGAAGAACTAATAAACGCAACAATGGAGTTCTAAAAGCTAATAGTAGGTACAGCAACAACAGGATATAACTGTATGAGTATAGTCTTATCTGGCCTGTTATACCAACTGTGATCAAAATCTGCTGGTGAATAATCTCAAAGAATGGAAAATCTGAAAAGTTCACTATAATATATTCTAATGGTTTTAGATGAAAAATACAGTTCGATAGTATAGCGCCAAATATTCACAGACACACAAAAATATATACACATATTTGTGCGACAGAAAGCTTTATGTCATCTGCTGCCCTCGGCCCAGTAGCCCTGTCCTGGACATCCAGGAGTTGTGAGCAATTGCTTTGTAATCAGGATAATCAGACTCATCGTTCCTTCCAGATCCGTCTCAAATGGCTTTTTGTTATAATAAAGACAAATCTTTTCAGTCCACTGTCACTGACTTTGAATGAGGGCGAACTCGTTCCAGCTGTTATAGGTTTATCAAAACATAATCTCATGTAATCTGTCTTTCATGCAACAGCCCTCTTAGCGGACCAGGAAAGACACATTTGACTTGATTGAGCGCAGAGTACAGTCTACTAAGAGCAGAGGAAGCTCTGGAGCTTTTAATCTCCTTTGCCTTTTCCGTATACTCATAATAAAGTGGTTTTGTCAGGAAGTAGATTTCTGCGCTTCAATAAACATTATTGTTCCTTTAGAATATCTAGACCTTTTTTTTTTCTTAGCCTTTTCTTCTTAAAGGTTCAGTCTGTAAAATGGGGGTATTTAGCTGCAACATGCAACTTCACCTCTAGATGTCACTAAATTCTACACACTGAACCTTTTAAGAGAAAGTGCAGCATTTATCGTGTACATGTATATTAATGTTTTGTTCCTTCTTCCACTTGCAGTTACAGGACAAGTACTGCGCTGTGATGCTATCGTCGACATCATCAGTGAGATCCAAATAGTATCGACCACCCGAGAACTCCATCTCGAGGACTCACCACTGGCTCTCAAAATACATGCACTGGACTCTGAAGGTGCCTTATACTAGCTTATTGGCTGCTTGTGTTAAATTTTCTCTTTTATACTTGCGATAATACTTCATTCTGATTCTGTAAGCAGTCCACCTCCTATTGTTTATTTGCTTCTCTAAAGACTTCTCAGCCTAATGCCTGAACTGGCTCGAGGCAGCATTTTCTTTTCCCTCCGGCTGCAACTGTGTGGTAGCTTTGTTTGTTCTGTTCGACTGGTTCCATTTAGGGCAAACACACTTAGTTTAATGAGCTGTAGCTACAGCCTGATTCTTTCTGATGATGGCTTCGGGGGCCTGGTGTTTTTGTTTTTGTTTGCTTTGGCCTAAAAAGTGCATTTTAGATTTCTTGGATTAGATTGCAGATGGACGGCATGCATCCTTTAATGAAATGCCTATTGGTTTTGTTTTAGCTAATTTAACTCCCAGGAGCTTTGTGCTCGGCTTCCATTATACTCTCCAACATGCAGTAGTGACCCCAGGCTTATATTACACGTTGAAAGTTTTCTATGTAAATATTTAATATTTCATGCTGAACTTATTTTTCATTCAACAGGAAACACCTTCAGCACTCTCGCAGGTCTAGTGTTTGACTGGACCTTAGTGAAAGATGTAGATGTGAATGGATTCTCTGACTCTTACAATTCATTACGGTAAGATTTATTGTCTTAATGCATCTTTCAAACTCTACTGACAAGCCTGGTTTAATGAAATATTCTATAGCAAACCAGAAGTTGACAAGAAATGTTTCTCCCGACACTGATATACCCTCCTCCTCTGGAAATAATCATTCTTAAGGTCAGATGTACTGTCAAGGTTTGTAGTGTATTTTTTAATCTCTCTTTTTTCTTCTCAAGGGTACTTAAATTCTCTGAGTCCACATACAAGCCCCCTGGTTACATATCTGAAATGGAGCGTGTTGGGAAACAGGGCGATATTATTTTGGTGTCAGGAATGAAAACAGGACATGCTAAGTTGAAAGCCAAAATACAAGAGTCATTATACAAGGTAAGCCGCTAAGTGGTACAAACCATTATATTTATTTATTTCTTGACAGCTGACACTAAATATTACATGTTGTTTTTGGTCTATTTGTAATAGAAAAATAATTCAGAATAAGTTCTGAATAAACCGGTGATAGTTCATCTCCTGAGATGCAGACTTAAAAAAGCAAAAGTCTGCTGCACAATAGTAATGGCTCCTTCCTGCCTTTTATGTAAGATGACACAGCAGTAATGACAGTGAAGTTGTATTTATGTCTTGTCAAGGAATTTGTTGCTCACATTTCTTTTCATCAGGAGAACCTTTTATCTTCTAACAAAATAAGCTAGTGAGAAATGTTATTTTAAGTAATCATATAGAATCTCTATTTATAAACAACAGTTTAAATTTGCTGGTTTGATTTCTGTTATCATTTTTGAGCACTCCAAACCTTGTCATCGTGGTTTGTTTAGGCAGGAAGCTGAAGCTGTGTTGCTCTGTAACTATGGCTTCTGTTTCACAGGATGTGGGTGCTGCAGAGGTGCGACTGCTGATTTTAGAGAACATCCTGCTGAGCCCAGCACATGACGTCTACTTGTTGGCGGGAACTTCCATCCGATACAAAGTCTTGAAGATTAGACAGGGCTCGATCGCAGGTCTGACTCTAAAGTTCATTTTTTCATTAACTGTTGTTATGCTGTGAATTACGCTGCATTAAGAAGCTTCCAGCACTAGCATGAGTTGACAAGCTTTGATATAAGTTAACTAATGGCTTTCAGTAGAGGGCATACATACATTAAGGCCCAACATGTTCCCTAAATTCAATCAAGCTGCAACAAATTGCACACACAATTACTAATTTAAAAAATCCTGGATCTGTCCCAAAATTGATTGTGTTCTTCCCTGACCACATTCTTTAAACAAGTTTTGTGGTTATCGGTCCAGTAGTTTTTGCATAATCTTACTTACTTATCGAACGGCGCCGAAAACATCCTTGGTCGAGGTAAAGAATTTTATCATTGACGTCAATCAGTGTGACCAGCTGAGCGGAACAGCTGTCCTGTTTCCTTTTCAATTTCAAATCTCTCCTTAGTGCAGAAAGGCCATCTCTTAAGTTGATTGATGTTTGTGTTGTGTTTGTCCAGAGCTCTCTATGCCTTGTGATCAGTATGAGCTGCACCTGCAGAACAGTGTGGTCGGCCCTAATGGAAACCCAGATGTTGCTGTGTCCAGTCTGGATCAGAGCATCTCCACAGTCACAGCCATTCAGCTGGGGCACATCAACGTGGTGCTGGATCATAAGAGTATCCTTCTGACAAATCACACTTATCTGGAGGTTTAAGCTTATTGTAATGTTATGTTATGCACTTTGCCATGACATCTTCAGTTGACTAAATATTTGTTGATTTCATGTTTTATTCACTGTAGTGATAAAAGTGTTTTTACACGGACATTTAACTGAGTTGACTGATTAAAATACTAGCAGCAGCTTTTCAATTTTGATAAACATTTTGCTAAAAATAACAAACTTTGGAGGTGTCATTATCTCTGAATGTGTCTGACCTAATTTTCCTGAGCGGCATTTGTTCAGGCCTTCGGATGCAAGGAGTGTCCCGCCTACCCAACAGCACTCTGTATGTGGTAGAACCAGGCTACCTAGGTTTGTTTTTGTTGTTGATAACATAATGAGAAGTATTTTATGACATTTTATAAAACACTCATCCAACTTCTTTCTCTTTAAATCGTTTTAGGTTTTAAAATTCATCCTGGAGACAGCTGGGTTCTGGAAACAGGCCGAATATATGACATCTCCATCGAAGTGTTTGATAAGTCTGGCAACAAAATTTACCTCTCGGATGTAAGTACGCTTCAGGAAAATCACCAAGTTAATTTAGAATAATGTGAGTTGTATGTCTGTGAATGTGTAACTAGAGAATGTGTATGACACACACCCTGTGACCAGGATTGTGATGATAAAATCAAAAGTTTCACATTTCATAAGCACAAATTAGCTTCGGTTGTAGATTTGTGAGCTGTATAATTTGTTTTTCTTACTTCATTTTCTCATATGCTGGTAACCTGTCCAGACCTGACCTCTTGCCCACTGTTAGCCACATTTTTATACCTATAAAATAACCTTACAGTTTGTTAAAGTTTGAAACCTGGCATCTATCTATAGTGATTCAAAGCTTACAGTGTTGGTTTAATCATCTTTGTGGTTTATTTTGATTTTGCAGAATGTCCGTATTGTCACTGGCTTTCCTTCGGAGTACTTTGAACTTCTGGACTCGTCTCTGAATGGATCATACCATCATGTCCGAGCACTCAAAGAAGGCCTCACTCTCATTGATGCAACCCTAAAATCTGTTGTGGATGAAGTGAGTCAAACTGCGAGGTTATCCCATCTGGCTCTGTTTCATTTTGAGCATCATTACAGCATCTACCTTGTGCCCATTTCGTCCGCTTGAGCTTGATCAGTTCCTGTGGCTTCTGTTCTGTTTCAGAGTGGAAGTGTCCACGCTCTCGCCAACCCGGTTCACAACGAACAGGATGTGGAGATCTATGACCCTATAGTTCTGAGTCCCAGTATTCTCACATTTCCATGGCAGCCCAAGGTTGGAGCATACCAGTACACAATCAAGGTAGTAATTCCTTTTTCAGAACATACGAGAAACTTGGTTCTTGAATGGTTTTAATCTTCCAAAAGGCAGAAGTGTCAATCATTGGGCACCTTCTGTATGAGACTGTTTTTAGTAATTAGTACAAATTCAGTCTTAATTAAGGCTTTTGTCATTTTACCACTGGGTCTGAATGTGAGATGTCATTCTGGTACACTTAATGATCCGTTTATCTCTGTTGCTTGTGACAGGCGACAGGAGGCAGTGGAAACTTTAGCTGGTCTTCCTCTAATAAAGCTGTCGCCACAGTGACCGTGAAAGGAGTGATGACAACAGTCAGTGACATTGGTGTGAGTGTAGTTTACGCTCATGATCTACGCAACCCACTACACTTTGGCCAAATGAAGGTAAGTTGACATGGATTCTATCACATTATAACACACAACACACCCGTTAAATATGATTACAGAAGCTATAATGATTATTCTTTATTGGGTTTTTTTTATCTGTTTTGAAATCTTTATTATAAACCCAAGGCATCAAAGTGGGCTAAGACAAAATATGCTCCTAGTATGTATGTTAAGGTGCATTTTGTTGCATCTATTCTTTCTTTTAAAGCTCTCAAAAGTTATATTCCCAAGTGGTTTCTTATTATGAGTGATGGGACTCAACATGACAACTGTCTGAACAGCTGTAATAACAGTGGGTTGCCATGTCATTATCAATATAATCTGATGAAACCACACCCCCACTGTGAAGAAGCAGAGTTTTTGCGAATTAATTAGTGGTATGGAGTAATTTTCCCCTATACTTTTTTCCCCTTTAGGTATTCGTTGTTGACCCTTTGGCCATGGACTTCGCTCCCTGCCGAGTCGAGGCCACAGTGGGTCTGGTTCTGGATCTGCCTCTCAGAATTTTCGGGCTGCTGGAGGAGGCCGAGAAAGAGCGGGTTATGTTGAGCGACTGCTCCCACTTTGACCTGCAGGTTGAGGAGGAGAGCCAGGGAGTCTTTGAGCTGATGGAGGGTGAGTTCATTCATTCATGCACCCCACGTTGAAGAGCTTTCAGTGAGGGGCATAACTCAAAGGACTCATTCATTAATCCGTGTGTTTAGTGTCAGTTAGGGTCATGACTCCCTGGCCAGGGGATGGTTGTTTGAACCATAGACTGGCAGGAAATTAATTTGTGGTACTGGTTTATTCAACAATGCTGGAGTGATGCTGGGTTATATGAGGAGGTCATTTTGATAATTAATGAATAATATATGTAGTCTACTTACAGTGGTACAGGCCTTTTGTTCAGTGTTAGCTGTTACAGTTGTAACTCTCATAAAAACATAAATTATTTGTCATTTTCCCAAGTTTTACACTTTCTCTTGCAGTTTCACATTACAGAAAGAATATTAAAGATATAACAAATACTGTAATCTGTATTAGTGATTCAAAGGGTAACACAGACGACTGTGCTTGACAAACCTTTTGGGCAAAATCCTCTAACACTGAAACATTTTCAATTATTTAAGGATTCCAGACTGTCTTTACAAAGTTTATCTCTTTGAAAGTTATTTTGTTAGTGGCTTTCATTGTGAAATATATTATTATATCACAGAGTATTTTCTGTGGGGTTTAGGACAGGAAGTAAAAATAGGATGTCTGTGGTTATTCAATCTGTGGTTGTAGCACGGGTGCAGCTCGCTCTGAGTGACACTTGCACAGACGAGAGTTAATTGAAAGATAAGTTCTCGTGTGTGAGAACTGCATTTAATTCCACTCACGGCCATGCACACATCTGCAGTTGATACAAGGAGGTCTGGCTGTCTGCGTGGACATTAAAATGCTAAATGAGGCAAATACTAGACGGCTGTGCAAGGAATAAAAGGAGCAAAACAATAACTTGAAGATCTATTTTGTTATTATGTGAACTGCAATTTTTTGGGTTCATTATGAAACTTGGAATATATTCGGCCACCATGATGTCGATAATTAATGGAAAATTGTAATATCACATGCTAAGTTTTTGACTTCCTCCTTCACCTGATCCAGGGAGGCTGGCCCCAGGCGAGGACCACTGCAGTGGGGTGAGGGCCAAGGCCCTGGCCCCTGGGTATACCATGCTTACTGTCAGCTACACCCATGGCAACGTTCACCTCAGTGCAAGATCACCATTGCTGCCTATCTTCCTCTCAAAGTGAGTCCACAGGTCTTGTCTTTCCAGGATCTTGCTCACTATTAACTTTGAGGATCATTTTCCCATCTTTTGTGCATAACGAATATTTCTCAAGGCTTCTACAATTCATGTCCAACTGCTAATTTCCTTTTGGGATTTCTTGTTGTATATTTAATCGTCTACCTCAGATTTTTAATGCCGTGGGGAAGCTGTAAAGTGTAATAGTCTTGAAGTCTTTGTTTTGCTTTTAATCTTTCAATCTTTCAACTAGTCTCAAAGCACCAATTAGCCTTTGTCTTCTATAAGGAAACAAAATCACTTGTGCACACACTTACAATTCGTACACACAGTCTCCCCTTACAGTCGAAGCTGAATTGCAACGATGAGTGAATGTTAAAATGTTCTCCCACTGGGTTTTCTCTGTGCTCCATGCATTTAATTATGCATTATACACTTGCCACACTGATTTGCTTTCTATGCTTGGGTGATAATACTGCAGAGGATTTAATTTGACTTCAACTGGTCGTGGTAGACAGTATGATGAGGTGATCAAATCTCCTGTCATTCATTTTTTTTTTTTATCTTTCTTGAGCCACAGATAAAAGTAGCTTTGGTTTTCCTGCATATTATATTTAGTATAAAGTAAGGTGCTTTTTGATGTCCCTTCTTGGGCTTTGTATCTAAATTATTTGATTGTGTTTTATAGGATAGAAGTGCTATAGTGTGATGTTTCTGGCGGCTAAAGGGTGACCCATTTTTGTTTCTCAGCTGTGTATAACTTTAACGTTCCCTCAGCTAAGTTCCTCTTGACGCTAGAATAACCATTATGTGCTTTCATTTATATTTGAAATATCTTTTGTGTTATTACATTTGTCACTCAAATCTGTCTCTAAAAGCATTTCTTCCTGAAGTGTCTCTGTGTGTCTGACTGTAACTGCATTAAGTATTGCATTTTCTAAAAAAAATGAAATCTTATTTGGCAGGCTATTGACCCTGTATCTGTTGCTGTGGTGACTCTGGGATCATCTAAAGACATGTTGTTCGAGGGCGGGCCACGCCCTTGGGTTTTAGAGCCCTCAAAGTTCTTCTGCAACTTGGCTGCTGAGGATGAGGCCAGTGTGACCCTGACTCTGACCAGTCCTTCATCTCACAACTATAACCAGCACTGGGTCAGAGCAACATGCAGGGTCCTGGGAGAGCAGGTGGGGTCCACTAAAATCATGCTGATTCTATTCTTAATTTTAGGATTAAATACAGTAGCTTATCTTGAATCCACATGGCTGCGTCCTTGTCGCCAGCTCTCAACTGATTTGTCATTCTGTATGTTTCAGGTGCTGGAGGTGATGGTCGGGAACAAGGCCAGTGTAACCAATCCTTATCCTGCTGTGGAGCCGGCAAAGGTCAAGTTCATATGTGCTCCTCCGTCTCGCCTCACCTTGGTCCCGGTGTATACCAGCCCCCAGCTGGACCTGACCTGCCCGCTGCTGCAGCAGAACAAACAAGTGGTATGAATGTGATATGATGTAACAAGGGTCGCCTACCTGTGTACATTTAGCTTCGTTTTTTAAACTGGTATTTGTTCTACATTGATTATTTAAGTTTATCCATAGCTGTTGACACTGGAATTTTGTTTTGAAAGAGGGGAGCCAGTTTTGTTTTAATTAGATACCTGTCATTTGAAGAGAGTAACAGCTACCCTTAGAGAAATGTGTAGTTACATTTTTAATGTATTATAGTGTAACAAATTGGTTATTAAAAGTTGCCTTAGCTTAGTTTTGATCCTCATAATTGCTTATGCTTACTTCTTCATATAAACATTGTTTTTCTAGGTCCCTGTGTCAAATTACCGTAACCCCATTTTGGACTTGGCTGCGTTTGATCAACAAGGAAGAAAGTTCGACAACTTCAGCTCTCTGAGCGTGTTGTGGGAATCGTCTAAGGTGTCACTGGCCAGCATTGAACCCAAGATGCCTATGGAGCTTCAGCTGTTCAAGGATGGCAACAAACAGATGAAACTTCATGGTAAAGCATCACCGCCGGGCACAAATATGTTTGGCTTGCATTTCCTCTCATCTTTAAGAGAAAGTGGGTTGTTTAATTAACTGTTTTCTGTAGACATTTGGAAACTATTGAAGCAAAAACAGGAGAAAAAAAGCTGTGACAGGATTTGATTCTGAGACAGTGGCAGCAGATGGAGAGTTATATATGACCTGTCACTGGGAATACATTTCCATTGTGTATTTTTATAGATTGGTGATAGCAAAAAGGTTGGTCCATGTAATTATTATTTTTGTTGTCATCTTTGACAGGACGTCAGAAAGTTCTTGTCCATCAGCAAACTGGCATTGCTGCTATTACAGTGACAGCTCTGGGTTACCAGGTTTCACATCTCGCTGCAGCCAATGTTCCCAGTCC
Organism: Verasper variegatus; assembly: GCA_026259375.1. Lineage (NCBI taxonomy): Eukaryota > Metazoa > Chordata > Actinopteri > Pleuronectiformes > Pleuronectidae > Verasper > Verasper variegatus. Next base: position 18,644,904 of record CM048045.1, read on the forward strand.
AGTAAGTGAAAACAATGACTCAACGACTAAAAACTAATTTTCACTTCCTCTTTAAAAGCAGAAGCAGCTAAATGAAACATTTTTCAAAACAGTCAGTGTTTTAACCCTAACCCATGGGCCCAATGAGATAACCTGATTTAAATAATGTGGTTCACCTACAGATAAGCTCCTTCTGTTTGTTGTAATGATTTCTTTCTAGTTTCAACTTGCTTTGCATTTCCATTCATGCTCCTCAGATTTTGGTTAATACTGAGGCAGGACCAGCACCCTATATATGTATATTCAGTTGACATAATAATTACACAATAATTACGCAGCCATAGCACTAATCCTGACTCAACCCCTCTTCCTTTTCTGCACAGTATGACCCCTTGACCCCTGTCTCTGCCACTTTGGAGCTCCTGTTAGTTGAAGATGTGAAAGTTTCTCCAGATGCAGTGACGATATACAACCATCCGGATGTGCGGGTAAGAGACCAACTCATCAGTGTTGTGGTCTTGCATACATGTGCCTGCATTATTGCAAGTGTGAGCACTGACACAAACTGTTGTTTGACCAAAAGTATACCTGTATTTTACATTAAGATTTAGTATTCAGACTACTCTCCTGGGAAGCTTTCCCTCATTTATAACAAAGAATTCAAATCCTAATATTCATTGCACCAGACACAGTGGAAACTTTGCTCTGTGGGCCTCCCTCTGCTAATCCTATGTGATATAGGAGCAGTGTTTGGCAGGTGTGTGGGTTAAATAACAGCTAGTGACCTGTGTAAGAGGATTTTACAGAGTGAGTGTGGGCAGAGGGCCTCTTTGATGTCACACATCATGACCATGAACTGGAACAGTTTTTCTTCAGATATGGGATATGCAGTTATTTGAGTTATTCCGTTCATGTTCAGCACTTTCACAATGCAGTGATGTATTTTGTCTTGTAGGCGAGTCTAGCCCTGCGAGAAGGATCAGGACACTTTTTTGTCAATACCAGTGTTAATGGTATTGTGGATGTGGTCTTCCAAGAAGCCCAAGGAGCTGCTCAGGTAAGAAGAAACATCTGGACTGTGATTTGTGAGGGATTAGTTCTGGGGAATACACAATGGGACTAAAACAAACTGTGTAAATTTTCAAAAGTATGATTGATTGTTTTCCTTGGGTGGATAATATATAAATACATCAAAATCACCCTGTTGAATGCAGAGAATTGAGATTTCCTTTGATTTTCTGTGTCTGCTCAGGTCTCTCCCGATCACCCAGGAGTGGTGAAGGTGATGGTTCACGACCTTTGTCTGGCTTTTCCAGCACCTGCCGAAGCCACAGTACACGTTTCTGACATCCTGGAGGTTTATGTGAGAGTGGTTGACAAGGTCAGTTTTTATCCCCCTGATCCCTAATCTTTGTAGGTCAAGACACTGCTTGACTAGTTGATCCCTATTATCAGTACCACACATTTCTGAAATGCCTCAGTGACATTGAACCACCGAATATGGGTGTCCTCTTCTCATATTCCTCTTCTCAATTTTCATGAAGGATGGTCTGTCTTGAATTGGTATCACAAGGTTTGCTCTGCTTGTGAACCAAAACAATTATTTTCCTAATGATGGGTGTCATTTTATTTCCATCACAGGTGGAGATTAGCAAATCTGTGAGAGCGTATGTCAGAGTCTTGGACGATAACAAGAAGCCCTTCCCGGCCAGCTATTTCCATTTCATGAATCTAAAACTCAAGGCTGCTTCTGCGATAGTTTCTTTAACGTGAGTGATGAGACATTTATGAAAGATTGAAGAACTTAACTCGATTTAATTAAGTTTCTGAATGTCTTTATTATTTATTATTTTTTTTGCAGTCCATTAGCAGAGTCTGCAGAGAACGATACAGCCGTCTTCCTGGTAAAAGGTGTTTCTATTGGTCAGACCACTCTGTCGGCTGTTGTCATGGATAAAAATGGGAGAAAAATATCATCCCCGCCTCAGCAAATTGAGGTATGCACTTGTGTAACTTTCTGAAACAGTTCAAATTGGGACTCTTGCATATGCTGCAGGTATTGAAACTTTGTTTTTGAACTTGTAGGTATTCCCACCATTCAAACTCATCCCAAGGAAAATCACTCTGCTAATTGGAGCAATGATGCAGGTTTGTATAACATTGACACTGAGGCTCTGTTTTGAAACAGCTGGCCTCTGTTTATCTTTCAAAAGAGCATCTGCCAGGACTTTTCTGGAAGATGACATTAGCCTAATTGCTCCTGGTTTTAACATCCAGCTTTCCTTTCATTTACTTCAACTCTTGCCCTAATTACAAAGCATTTACCATCTATTCAAGAAGCATCCTAATTAACACACATACACTGCACACTATTTTTGTTGAATTTCCAATTTCATTATCTTGAGTAGTTTAATACACAAAGTATAATCGCTTACAGCAAATGGTTATTGAACAGTTCATTGATGAATGCAACTGACTACGCTGTCGCTGTCTCTCTCCTGTGTCTCTGTTTTCTCAATCAATCCCTTCCCTTTTCATTCCTCCTTTCATTTACAGATCACATCTGAGGGAGGCCCTCAGCCTCAGTCCAATATCCTCTTCTCAATTTCCAATGAAGAGATAGCTTCTGTTAACGGCATGGGCCATGTCAGGGGAGTTGCCATTGGTAACGTCACAGTGACTGGACTGGTCCAAGCTGTTGATGCCGAAAGTGGGAAGCTAGTTGTTGTGTCTCAGGTAAGTAAGTGTGTGTGTGTGAGAGATGTGGACACATGTGGACACATGTTTGGCTGAATTTTACAGATGATGTGTTTATTGTCTTCTTCCAGGATCAAGTGGAAGTTGAGGTTGTGCTTCTGACAGGCATTCGGATCAGAACACCCATCACAAGAATGAAGACAGGAGCACAGGTATGATTTTAGATTTTTCCAATAATACTGCCGGGAAAAACAAATTCTCTCTGGGTGATATTGTACTCACACTTTGTTTCTTTTTCCAGATGCCTGTATATGTGATGGGTCTGACCAATAGTCTAACACCCTTCTCCTTTGGCAATGCTTTACCTGGGCTGACATTCCACTGGTCCACCACCAAGAGAGACATCCTGGATGTGCAGTCGAGACACATTGAGGTACCCTGCACTTTTTACTCCTGTATTTGACGTCACATACACTTCCTGCCACTCAGCCATTCCTATTTTTGGTTCCTGTTGTTCCCTTGATTCTTTTATCAAATTGACTTAAGATGTGCTGTCCCTGCATAACAGCCTGATTAAGAACCAGTATCTACCTTGTCTCAGCTTCCTTGTCAGCCTCTGCCTTGTCCCTGCTTCCTCATCACTCTTGTCTTTTTTTTTTATTTGATTTGGTGCTGCTATTTTTGCCATTCTCATATTGGTGCCTGTCTCCTTCAGGCTAACGTGGAGCTCCAGTCAGAACACAACTTTGGCATGAGGGTGACTGGAAGAACTAGAGGGAGGACAGGGCTGAAGGTGGTGCTCAGAGTTACAGACCCAATGGCTCGGCAGCTGTTTGGCAAGCTTCAGGAGCTCAGAGATGAAATCCAGATCCAGGTACAGCACTCTGGCAATAACTTACTGGGCTTATTACTGAAGAAAAAAAAGCAGAGTAAACATTGCATCAACATTGAAGGCAGCAGAGTGTTGAAGTTGCTGAGCTTTGCAATATCTGGACTTGTTAACTCTGTTAAGTGATAAGACTACAGATAAGTTTGAGCTGAATGCATTCACAAGTGTCAAAACATGAAAGAATGAATAGAACGCTCTAATAATTGGGAGTTTCAACATTTCGCTTTGATCAAGGTCTATGACAAGCTGCACATGCTTAACCCTGAAGTCGAGGCTGGGGAGTATCTAATGGCTCCGAACTCTATCCTCAAACTCCAAACAAACAGGTGAGTTACCCCTTGCTGCAAGATGGTGTAATTGCATGGTTAAAAATGACAGAAACAATTGCACCACTTAGAGAAACCTGAATGTGATTTCTTTCTGACAGGGATGGTGTGGGTGCACTCTCTTATCGAATGCTGAACTCCCCCGACCAGCTTGTTACGGCTCAAGTGGATGATCAGGGCTTTCTCTCCTCTGGCTCTCTGACTGGTATCTCCTCTCTGATGGTCACATCGCAGGAGACCTTTGGTGTCAATCAAACTCTCATCCTTGCTGTGAAGGTCAGTTGTTCAGAGCCACTGTATAAGAAATCTTTCCGATTTCTTTCTTTTCTTTTTTGTTTTAAAAGTGGTATCCCACAAATACTGACTGTTGAATCCATCTCAATAGATCTCTGATAAGCCACTGGGTTTAACACTAACTTATGATGCAACAATTAGAATACATGATGATATGTTCTGCAGAGCTAAAAGAAATGGTGCCTCAAAGGCGTTGACTAAATTTAGATCAAGCAACTTTTCTTCATAAAGACAACATTCTAGAGCTGAAAAATTAGGTAAAATCTCAATCTACATTTCTCGAGTTCTTTCTTTTTTAATATCAAACTATGGAAATTTCTTGAGGAAGATGGAAAAGCAATATAATCAACTGGAATGTAAGACTTTGTTACTGCTCTTCACAATGAAAACATGATTTTCTATCCTGTACGATAAACAGGTTAGTGCAGACAACTGACATTGTGAATCTTGATCATAATCCTTTTTCCAAAGCCAATTGTCTAATAATCAAATCTTTTGAGGCAAACCGGAGCAGAGGAACATTTACTTATTCTTCCCCGTGATCAAACTGTGGCGCAACTACCAATATCCTAGTGAGAGTGACCAACTGATTTTAAGTTGCACAAAGCGGCAAGCATTTTATAATCTATCTGACTCATCTCGGTTTTTTATTTACCAAACAATGCAACTTTATCAATTTTGAAGGCAATTTGGTTTCAGGCAAGTAAAAGAAGGCATGCACTGACAAACATCCACAAAAACAAAACAATAAAACGCAAAGCTGTTCAGTGGAGTTGAGCTAAAAGTGCAATTTCCACTAAATGTCACAATAAATAAATGAATAAATTGAAAATAGTCCCCATGGCAGATAGGCATTTAAAACTAAGTTGTTGTTTTTTTTTTTTTTGTGCTGAGCTCTAGATGATGCACAGAATTTCACCATGACACACATATAAGATCTGTTTTCAAATCTTCCCTGCCTTCCTTTGAACAAATCATTCACGTGGTGTAACACAGTTCTGTCATTTCTTGTAACAGTTTAAGGAAATAAGGGAGCACTTGGTTTGATGCAGCAGATCTCCCTGCTGATGCAGCAATGGAAGAGTCGTTGTCATGTAAAAATGAGATCGAAGAGCGGTGTGACTTGAGATTGCAATTCAAAAAAAACGATTCATCCTGCAGCCGAGGAACATTCTCATCTAGATCTATATCTTTTTTTTTTATTAAATGTTTCAATAGAAAAGGTATTGTTTGTATTAAAAATGCATCTTGTCTCTAAATCCACAGTAGATTTGTTTTAAAAAGGGTGTTAAATAAATATGAGAGCACTCTTTATTTCATCTAGAGAGCAATATTATTCGGTCAGATTTTTATATCGCATCTTTGTGAAACTGTCGTCAGTATATCAAATGGTAACCGTGTGCCATCTCTTATACTAAACTTCGAGCTGTGTTGTTTCATCTGCTATAGGCCAATGTTTAGTGTCCTATGTTATATGGCCACTGTCAGTTGTATTGACCCTCGAAATGGTAGCTGACCATTGTCCCTGCAGTTACTGAATGTGACACTGGTTCCTTTTTTAATTTCTCAGGTGGTGCCTGTGTCCTACGTGCGCTTCAGTACCAGTCCAGCGCTCTACACGCACACGGGAGAGAGCCTGAAAGCCTTCCCTCTGGGCGTAATACTCACCTTCATTGTCCATTTTCATGCCAGCACTGGAGAGGCCCTGCACAGCTCCAGCTCTCAACTTACGTTTTCCACAAACAGGTCGGTTACACATTCTATAGGTTCTTCAACACTTATTATTATATTTCATGAATTACTGTCATTTATCAATATAATTATGCATTCATTAATTTGTCCATTCATTGATTTGTGCATTCTGTGTGACACTGTGAGGGAAACATGACTTCTAGAGAGGGGAAAGGAGCGAGGAGGATTTGTTTTGCAGTTTGCTTCGTACCCCAAGGTTGAGAAGCCATTATCCTGCTGTTGTGTGCTATATATAGAGAGAGAGAGAGAGAGCATCAGGGCCTTTCTTTTGAGTGGTCCATTCGTTCAGCCTTGCGTAACCTAATGACTTCCATTTCAAATTCTGCCAGACAAGTCATGTCAACCCACAAGCTATTCACCCTCCACCAGCTAAGCAGAAAATTAATTTCAGACAGAATGTAAAAATGGCAAATGTGGTTTCTGGACACTATCGATTTTTAAAATTAAATTAGCATATATGCCACATTGTCTGGTTTAATGATATTGATCCATGCTAGATATACCTATCAATAACCCTGGAAATCCTAATGTTTTCCTTTACCTCTGTAGGTGCTGTGATACATTATATATTTCCTCTTTGTTCGGATCGTGTGCACTAATATCCGCACACAGCAGCCAGTTTAGTTGAGGTCATGACGGGGTGCAGAGGCAGGCTCTACATGGAGATCACAACATTAATTTACTGGGATGTTCCTCATTTCAGATTGAGTAGTTTCCACCTGAGCGAGTGAGTGAGCTAAATTAATGAGAATGTCGGGCAGGGAGGAGCGTTGCCCCGCTCCCGACGAGGGACTCCCTCATCTGTCTGCACAATAAATTGATTCTATTACCTTGTTCTCCCGGTGCTGGCAGACCATTTTAGGGGGAAAGTATCAAAATCTGAGTAGTAAAGGGCTGATAGTCTTGGGACTTAGAGAACCGGCCTGTGATTACATCCTATTGAGTCTCAGAAGAGCCGGGTGGATTTTACTGGTGTCTATGTTGGCAAGCACTTTGGTTTAATTTGTTCACACCAGATGCTTCGGTGATGGAGGTGAAGAGAAAGACGTTTTATTTTTTCCCCGAGGTGTAAAAAATAACATATATGGATGTTGAACTATTGCAGGATATGAAACACTTAAGCATTTGATGTATTGTTCAGTGGTTATTTTAAGCTTGTCTAATAGTATTGAACCCATACTCGGTCAAGGATGGACTGCAGAGTGTAGCAGTGAATATCGGCCATGTTTGACCCCTATTGATGAACAATTATATAGATGAATTACCTGAATAAATAACCCCTTAATTATTTATTATCCCTTCATGGAATAGACCTACCAGGCGTTCTAGAATATTTGTGTTGATGTTTACTCTTACTGACTTTATTAGGAACACCTACACACCTACAATGCAATTATTCAGTCAGCTGATCATGTGGCAGCAGCGATGTGCATCAATGAATGCATACAAATCAGTTAATGTGGACATAATAACAAAAGGTTCTGTTTGGGAGTAGCACTTAACAATCAATTATAATAGGTACTTATTCTAATACTTAAAAGCTGTACTTCTGTTCTGTCCTGCAGAGATGACCTGGTGCAGGTTGGGGTTGGGCCCAGTAACCACACACTGACAGTGCGGACGGTCAGCGTCGGCCTCACCCTCCTCGCAGTGTGGGACAGTGAAAACATGGGAGTCGCGGACTACGTTCCACTTGCTGTGCAGCATGCTATTTATCCACAGGAGGCCCAGAGACTGGTGGTGGGAGATGTAGTTTGCTTTGCCGCCCAGTTAACCAGCCCAGATGGTGAGAGGTTTACATGTTTACGCAACAGATCTTATGTGTTGTGTGTATGTGTGTCAAATATTTTGATTGTGAAGTATAAGCATGAATGCAGATCATTAAAAAGACAAAAAATTAAAACACTCCAATATACACTGGGTACAATATTGGCCCCCCCACCCATTCACCCTCAACCCAGAGCTTCGTATAACTGTCCATCCCTTCTATAAAAGAGATCATTGTTGAATGTGTTGTGTATGTGTAACAAATAATTTAAGTAAAGCTATTTTGAGCAAAGAAAGAACTACATCTTGACCTTAATCGTCACAATGGCTTTCGACCGAGCACCCTCATGATGACGCTCTAGTTGTGTATCTGCCGTGTTTTTTCTTAGCATCTGTCTTGCGCTGCTTTTTATTGAATTTCCTTTAAAGGATAAAGCAGCTTTTTATCTTTAGTCGAAGGGAATTCTAGTATTTCTCTTGGCAGAGGAGAGCCCTAGAGTTGTACCTTTCATTTAACAAGCCATTTTAGCTTGGCAGCGTGTACAAATCTTGTTCTAAAGTTGACACTATCTTGCCTTCTCTGCAGGTGCTCACGGTACTTGGAGCTCCTCAGCTAATGGTGTTCTTCAGGTGGATCCGAGAAGTGGTGCAGCCGTAGCCAGAGACTCTGGGACAGTCACAGTGTACTATGAAATACCTGGTGTTTTGAAAACCTACAGAGAGGTATGTTCTCTGTAGATAGTGACTCACAGACTGACAGTTTTTTCTTTTATCTGGGGGTGTGAAGAATGAGCTACAAGAAGCCAGTTCAGAGTTTGGTAATTCTACATGCGGCACACCTCCCTGCTTTCTTTATTTCAACTTTATTTCCACTTCTAAATTCTCCAGAGATTTTAATCTTCTCTGCCCGTGCATGAGAATGTATCAATGCCTCAACAATCATCATCAACATCATAACGAGAATTAAAGCACAGCTGGTGTTTGTTGCATCCATCTCGTTTCAGCAACATTTTGTGCATAACACTACCATTGTTGCTAGTCTGATGGAGACTAGCAACAACAAACGGGATGGAGCGTGCAGTGGAGTGTCACTGTATCCGACTCCGTTCTGCTCGAGAGCTGAATGCAAACCAATTTTATATAAATATTTTCCTCTGAGCAGAGTGAGAATTGATGAGATCTGGTGCGTTGTATTCAATCTTAAACAGAAAGGGGCTTATATGCATGAACGCAAAATAAACTCCTGCTTTGACACTCACCTGTCTTTCAATTGGTTTCTTTCACAGTCTGGCGTGATTGATGTAAACAATTAGTTGTGGTTGTATATTCTAATGTGATTTTTAACAAGCACACTGTTTGGTTATTTCCTGTTGCTGTGTGATTCTGTAGATAATAGTGGAGGCAGCAACGAGAACGTCCGCCACGGCACAGCCTGCACCCATCAGGAACGGCAAGGAGACAAAGATCTTACTGAACACCAGAGAAAGTGGAACCAACCTCATCGGTACTGACCTGAACTGTTAACTGTTGGTAAAGGAATAGTTCAACTGTTCAGCTCACTAATATAAACATTATTTAGTTTTTCTTAATCTGTACAAAACAAAAATGTAAAATCTATATTTCACTTGAATTAGTGAGCTTTTGAGGGAGTGGTTGTAAAAGGATTTTTTTTACCTTAGGACAAAGCCATGCTAGCTGTTACCTCTGTTCCCCTGAGTCCTGCACTAAGCTAAGCTATCTAGCTGACTAGTTTTATATTTAATGTACAGATTTAAGAGTGGTACTGATCTTTTCATCTATCAAAAAAAAAAAAACATATTCCAAAATGTGAAACGCGTCCTTTTAAAAAATGTTGATAAAACCTTTTTTGTATGTCTGCTTCCCTGCAGGAACCTGCTCCCCTGCCCAGACTGAAGCTATTCCTCAACTGCAGCCAGAAACTTTAGTCAGCTGCCATCTCAGCTTCACCAGCGACGCCATCGACTTCCCTGCTAACGATGTCTTCAACACACACATCAGCTTTGACCCCAGCATTGGTAAGACTCATCTGAACCCAGATCTTCATGGTGATGAACCATGGTCAACCACTGTCTTCTGCTGATTGTACAAGTTAGTGGTTGAATATATAAACTGAACGCTCCTTTAACACCTAACATAGGCACAGTTCTCATATGTATGCTCAGCACGAGGGGCAGGAAAATGCTGTTTACAAGGGCATAATCAATACCTGCTTTGGCCATTGAATGAATTTAGTAGCGGCTATAAAAGGTGTCTGGGTGACATATTGAACTGAGGACATTTGCTTGAAAGCATTGGTCTAATTGTGTTTGGGGTTTGGGACTACACTCCAGTTGTTGGCTTATCTCCAGGGGGGGGGGATCCGCTGTGTGATTACAAGGCTACAACCACTGAATCCACCTGAGGTCCTGGTGGGAGATTGGGATTGAGAAATTAAGTACAACGGAGTCAGAATATAGATTCCTTTTTGAGACACTGAACAAGACATTTATTTTTCTAAATGCACACATCAATATTTTATGTTGAACAATCACCGTTGCCTCTTATTCTTTTGCCCCAGGCCTCTATGCATGTTACGTGACCTTGCAGCCAATGTCTGACCAGCAGACCCGTGTGCTCAGCATGTCCATGACGAACCTGCTGGTGAAAGCAGGGCTGGAGGGCAGTGCTTTCTCTGGGGAACAAGTCAGTGCCAGACTGTCCATGGAGCCGGGCCTCTACTCAGACCAGACTGAGCTGCTGCTCTCAAACCTGCACCCATCAGCTGAGCTCACAGTCTACGGCCCCACTGCCACCCTTTCCAGCATGGAGGTCTCGTAGAGCCTTTAATAAAATGTCTAATTCTTACATTTTCACAGTTAGTATGACTGTTTGAAGAAACAAAGTTTGATTCACTTCTCTGTCTTCAGGTAGTGTCTACTTCTCCCAACATTGCTGTCCAAGAGATGGAGGTGCATCAAGACTTTCCCAGTTTCTCCAAGTTCACCGTCGCTGCCGTGGACCCTCAGGCAGCAGTGTCTGCCTCGATTTCCATAAGCAGCGCTTCCTCAGGCCAGAGTCTCCTGATCCCAGTCACTTTGATTCACGTGTCGGATCCCAGCGCTGCGCTGCAAGGTCAGATGTCCTTTCAATGCAACACAGTCATTTTGTAGTTTATGTTTATGTTAGTAGTAACCTGTCACCTTTTATAGAAATATTAAGTTTGAACTAACTTGCAACTTGGCATGTACCCTATTCCAACAATACACTGCAGCATTGTTCTTTCAGCAGTGTTACCTTTATCCACACATTTTCCATTGATTACAGTGACCCTGTTCACACTAATGCGGACATTTTGGAAAACTCTACCAATTCTACCATTACTGCTCAACATTACCATCATTCACATGCGTCTGCTACTTGAACCTAAGCTCACTGGGCATGCTAACCATGTTCTTCTCTGGTATTTGACGGATGTAGACTTTGTCGCCACCTACTGGGCTGGCATGCTTGTTTGTGCGATTAAAAACAGAGGGGAAATATCCGTAGTTGTGTCGACAAAGTCTGGCTGCAAAATAGTTTGATCGGGCCCCGCGAGGCAATTCATAACCCCCAAGCACAACAGTCAATAATCTGTTTCTGTGGTAAAAAAAAAAAGAAGCACATTGACAGTCAAGGCATGTTTTCAGAAACCATCATTCCATTCAGATTTCAGCACCACTGTAACAAGCATCTTTATCCCTGTGCGGCGTAGCCAACATTTGTTAGTGTGACGTATGTTCTCGGTACTTTGAAGAGGTTTTGACAGCCTGTTATCTCTTCCACTGCTCTGTCTCAGCAGCTGCTGCTCCAGTTGTTAGCTTTGAGGGGGGGGACCACTCCCTGCACAGCTTCATAAACTGCTACCAGATGATCTTCTTCACCCTGTTCGCTCTGATGGCTGGTACTGCCATCATCATCATCGGTGCGTCACCTCAACTTGATTGAAAATTGCTTTGCTTGCACAGGGTAGTTAGAGGATGTGTCATAATAATAAAAACCTGAATAATTTTATATGATAATGAATAACATTGCACTGGGAAAAGACTGGACTGGACTATACAAGACAGGCTTTTATCTCCCACCATTATAATGAATATGTTTCAATGTCTCACCATCTGTTTGTGTTTGTCACAATTTAAGGAATTTCATGACTTGCAAGATGTTGATTTTTACATCGAGCTCTCCAGTGTGTTAACGTGTTTTTAAATTCATTTCTATTCTCTGCAGTGCTCCACACAGCGTTCTCTCCAAAGGAACAAACTTATAACCCCGCTTTTATCCAGAGGACGCCACCTCCCAACTCAGGTAGGACACCGCGGCTGCTTCAGTAAACACTAAAGCAAACATTCAGACAGATAAGCCACTGAAGGTCGGAGCAATTTGTTGTTTTTCACTTGATCTAATGAGTAAGTAGAAGTTTTTATTACCCATTTATCTGTGAAGCCACTAGGCTGTAAAGCTCCGCTGAGAATCAATTAGAAAAGATAGGAGAGGTGTCTGATAACATCCAGGACGATTGCATGAGTCAGAATGATGTTTTTGAGGAAATGCTCATATCACCCGTCGTAAATTAAAGATTATTTGGGTGTCAAACCAAGAAAAGGCGTTGCATCAGTCCTCAAGTCTGTAGCTGCAGTGTTGATGTCATAATTTACAGCCTCTGCTCTCGCTGCTACAAGTTTATGTTATAAATACAAATCAGAGTGATTGATTGAGACTTCTAATTCAATTGTTATGTTCCCTTTTTTATTCTGACATATTAATCAACTGATATGCTCAATTTACTTTTATGTTTATAATATCTTTTCATAAAGTGAGTGTTAAGACCTTTACACATCAAATGGCACAAAACAGTGAATTTGCTGAAGTGAAAGTTTGCACTGACAGGTTTATGTGCCCATTCTGTTGTCAGTGCTTCATTCACCTACATTTATATTTCTCTTTTTCAGGTTTCAACACTCCAGTAGGAAATTCCTTCAACCACACGTTACACAGGACTGACCCGAACAGCAGCCCCAGGTCGCGGCTCTATTCTCCAGACTACAAGTCGTGATGAAGCTGTCCGTCTGGTCTCTATTCCTCACAAGTACAACACCACAGGCTGCTAATGCATATTAAATGTGCCTCTGTCAGTCCGGATGAATGCTGTGGGACATGACCGCAAATTCTTAACTGCATCGTCTTGGCACAGATTCTTTAAAGAAAAGTATTGTTGAGAATAGAAAATCCGTGAAGAGCTTTACGATAACAGGGCTATTTTCATTGTGTTTAAATTTTGTGTGCCGTCTATACATTTGTATTTTGTGGCTTGCCATGGAAAAAGGTTTTATACAAGACCACTTCTGTTATACATATCTTTTGAGGAATGTTTAAAAAAAAACAAATCACTAGATTGCGCTGAACTTGCTTTTTTTGTTTGAAATTAACTTGTGTGCTACTTAACACATTTGATGTGAAATTGAATAACTCAGGATGCACAACAGTCTCATGTGACCGAAAGCAACAACTTGAAGATCATGTTTGTTATTCTTTTGAACAGAAACCCTCCTTAATTTTGTTGTTATTATTCAACATTATGTGAAAATACTGACCACTGAACTCATCGTCCTCTTCTGTGATGAACCCTTCAAATGTGCAGAATCCTTACTGGAAATCAGTTGGTTTGTTTCTGGTTTTTGGGGCATTTTCTCGTGGAATCTTACTTCCCGATTATTTACAATTACTGAGTTTTTGAGCCATTGTACGTGCAGCTCCCGTCTAATTCATTAATGTGAAACAGCTAAGAAATGTGAGCTATTATTCAGTTCTTTTATCCCAGTGTTGCTTCATTTGCAAAAGAATTCACAATGTGGCCTGGTTTCTGGTTCTCTTTGTGTTTGCACTTAAACCTGCCCACATTTCCAGAGAGCGATCACTGTAGCGCTGTTGACTTTCTGGTACATACGAGTGTGACTTTGTTTTAAACAAGACATTTCTGTGTTTGAAGAGACTTGTTGTTCATGAATATTTATTATTTTCGGTTGAAATTCAGTTTTACTGAGGTGAACGTGTGTGTGTGTGTGTGTGTGTGACTATAATTGTCATCAGTGTTGTTTTTGTGTTCATAATAGAGCCTTACAATCATATCACAAGATGCACACACAAGTGTTTGGATCTTTGTGTGTGTATATATACTCTTGCCTTTTTGCTAATTAAAGTTTTTACTTTTTATGTTTAATGCTCCTGCTTTGAAAAGTTTATATGTAGCTAGAATTCACAAAATCACAATAACTGACAAATAACAGGCTGCTTCACTACCGACTGTCCATGGAGCAGAGAATTCTGACAGAAGAAGAGTGAAACCGAAACCTTCACTCGTCCTGCAATTTTCGGACCCTAACGTGCCTTTGAATTAATTTGCCGTTTCATTTATCTCCTCTCTTTGACACATTGTTTGCCTCGATACAATTTGTAGACATGTCATTTTTGTCCTGTTCAGTATTATCTATGTCGGTCTGCATTTTCAGTCACATATGATTGTCTTATCTGCACATTCATTTACATACTTTTATTTCATTAATATCACAAAACGTAAAAGTGACTGCTCATTTAAAATGTATAATAGTTCAAGCGAGATTATTTTAGTAAACACATTGTTTTCAGCACAAGAAACAAGATGTGTGTAAATGTAAAGCTCCTATTTATAGAATCTGGTGATTCTCTGTGTTGGCACTGGCTGAACTCCAATGCATCCAAAAGCCATCACACACACAGATCCCACCACTGTGTATTACACACAAACAGAGGGGTATGAGGGAGGTGGTGGTGGGGGGGGTGTCTTTCTCTCCTGCACCCTGAGGATGAGTAAAGGTCATTGACCACTGATCAAATATCTCCCATCTGTCTGTGACACTGCTCGGGGGGACGCTGTGGTGGGTCCCAGTCACTGAGCTTGTTTGTATGCCCCCAGCATCTGGCCGCATGTCAGCGACTGCTGCAAAACCTGGAGTCGCTGAGCCGAGTGGAACGTGGAGGATTCGCTCAACATCACTTTAGGTGCAGTTCAGGGCTGCGGCTGTCGGGCTCACATGGATGATGACTTGCATATGATCACCTAAATGCTTTGTATATAAAATGTGAGAAATATAAGTCTTCCAGTTTCTCAATGCCTATGTTGAAATTACTTTTATTTTTTTAACTCAAATAATTATAATAAAACACATTTATATGGTTCTTTTAACAAGACACTTCATGCAGGTTCAAACCAGAGGGAGCAAATAAAATAAAGATAAAAGCAAATCACTAGAAATATGAAATACTCAATAACTGATCAAATAAATGTTGCAGATATTCAATGTTGTACTGCAAAGAAGATTGTTTCTAAATTTAAGATGCAAAAATGAAACAATCTTTCATCATTGTTTGCAGAAAAAAATGACAAATTGTGACAAATTAGTTTCCCGGTCGATCAACTACTTGATTAATTGACCAATCATTTCAGCTCTGGTGTTATTACTCGTGGATAATCTGCGCAAATTGTGTTTACAGGCACATAAAACACACAAACATGCATCACACCGCCGGCGACAACCTTTGCATCATTTCCCCCCAGCCCTTTATTTCTCAGAGGGGGTGTCAGGCAGACAGAGGCTCCACTCATGCCCCAGAGGTGTTTATGAGCAGGAAGACCAGCAGATGTTCAGCTCAGGCTACGACCACAACAGGGGCTCGGGGGTAATTTGAAGATGCTGGCAGGCCAAGGAAAAGAAAACCTGTTGTGTTGTGTACACTATCTAATCCAGCAGCTGCTTGTTGGGCAGAGCAGAGGCAGTAGATTTGATTTACTGTCCGCCTCAGTTAAAATGAGATGAATCCCAAAAGTGGAAATGACTGTTTTTAAATGACTCCCGTCAAACGATAGGCATGTGGGAGCATTTCTTTTTTTTTTTTTTAAACATGACCGTACAGAACACAGCTCATTAAGGCGTTCATCCACGTTAAGCTGAAATGACACTCAATTTATTCTCTCCATTAAGGCACACGGGTTGCATAAGCCCCCCCACCTGTCAGCCTGTCGAGCTGAGAGCCGGCGTGCCGAGTCCTGGGTTGAAGGGAAAGCCGCCACTGTTCCAGATGGCTTACCGTGCTGTCAGTGGAGACGATCAATGAGGTGGGTGCTGAGGGAGAGCTCTCACCGGTTCTCCAGGGCTGTGGGAGAAGCTCTGCCTGGAAAGCAGGTCTCTCAGCTTATAGGGAAAATCTGAAGTGAACTAGAATGTGCCTGATGTTTTCATCAAGATCTGTGAATTATTCTGTGAGAAAAGGAAAATCTCACAATGTTCAAGAAAGTTTAAAAACTTCTGCGAGAAAGCTATAGAAATGTTCAAAAACATCCAATCTCGCAATTTTAAGAGAGAGGGAATAAGAAGATCCACGGATTTGTCCCTTGATCCGGATCCAAGCCAACATTTAATGGACTATTCCCTGACCCATACCCCATCCTCCCACCAAGTTTCGTGTTAATCCACCCAGTAGTTTTCACACAATCCTACAAAGAAACAAACACTGATGAAAACATACCCTCCTCAGGAAAAGAGAATGAACTCACATACAGTGGATTTCGATTGGATTTGTAAGGTTGAGTGTTTTCTCTGAAAAAACCAAAGTGCTTAAGCTTGTGACCATGTGTGGAAACGAGTTCCAGTCTTCACATAAAAACACGACAAGTCAACACAAACCTGGTCCCGCTCCCTGTATATTGTTGCTGTTTGGATTTGTTGCAACACTCAGGAAACTCCCTTCCCTCTTTGGCTTCGTTATTTATGACTTTATAGACCATAAATATCAGAAACTTTAGTAAATGACTTTACTGCCGACAGAGTTCCCCTCTAGTGCTCCAGTTCAGATCCATCACACCCATGCACGTCTTACACGAGGTGGTTGTTGGCTCAGCAGAGATTATTTGGCATCCTTCAAGGGGAGAAACAAAAAAAAAAAGAAAGAAAAAGTTTTCCACTCTGCTGGTTAGATGATTTGAGCCTTTCTTCCATCACAGCTGGCAAATGTTTTGCAGGCGCTTCCGAGTGGTTTGGCCTCAGTGCAAATATATGAGCGACTTCACAAAATAAATCTCCCAGGCTGGCACCCGCGCTGGCACCAGCGTGACTGGTCACCCAGAGAGAGAACAGGACAGAGCCCAGGAGAGTAACGACAAGTCATATGGTTTCCAGCAGGCTGATATCCTGCGGTGGCAGACATTCCTCCTCCACAAGTCACGAGTCCCAGCCTTTCCAACACTCAGATTTAAGGTATCTGACTGATGATGGAGCTGCGTGGTTTGCTGGTGTAATTGTGGACTAGAAAATATGAAAATATCAGGGTTAAGAGGAATCTGAGTGTGTGTTGTGATCTTTTTGTGGTTTTCTTCTTGTCCCCCCCCCCCTCCTTGTTTCCTGCTTTTCCTGTCTTTCTGGTCTCCGTTCCTTCTAGCCCTGCTCGGAGAATGCGACGGTTTTGACGTTGAAGGACCCACAGTAGAGAGAGGTGATTTATTGTGTGTTGAAGAATTTGGGGACGTGCGACACCAGCCTCTTGCCTGTGGACTGCACGTCCCTCTGGGTGGCATTGTGAGCCTCCTGCAGCCCTCCTTGGTCCACTGCCATGTGGATTAGGGAGCCACAGAGAGGAACCTAATGTTCTCCATCTGTACTCTCTGTCCTTACACTGCTCCCCACGGCCTCCCAGTAATCTCAGATCATCCGAGTGCAGCCTTCAGGTGGCACAACATGAAGGTAAAGCCCTCATTGTCATGGATGAAGTGTTTCAACCCCAACTGCATCCAGGAAAATAGAATCTCATCTAAACTTTTGGAAAATGGATCAAAAGAAAAAAGGAGCCTCGTGAGACATGGGAGTGGTCGAGCTGTCGGGAGTGTTTTTCTGACAACATGCTCTGAAGTGTGAGTGTCCGAAGCTTCGGGGCGATGACAGGATACAAACTGTCATTATTCAGAGTCTGTCGCTGATCCACCTTTCAGTTATTATCACTGATTATTATTGATTTGCATCTATTGTTATTTGGCGCTGTGATACGCTGGCGACCTGTCCACAGTGTGGACTGCCAAATGTCAGATTGGCTCTAGCGCCCCCTGCGACCCTCAAAAGATAAGAGGTACAGACAATGGATGGATGGATGGATGATGAATGGATCTGTTGTCATCTATTGATCGTCTGTCTGTTGGTTGGTTTTTCTGATTCCGACTAAAATACAGATATTTAAACTTGATACTGATACTTTGGTTTAGAACTGAATACTTGAAAAACCAATGACATTTCTTTCAGCCTCAATTGTACTTTGAGTTTGTTGCTAATTAGCCAACGGAAGCTAACATGCTAAACTGTGATGGAAATAACGGGTAAACATTATTGCCATGTTGACCTTCTCAGTGTGCCCATGATAGCCATTAGCTGTGCTTCTATAAAACCCATAGGACCGTATATAAAGACTGTTGTTTTTCTATGTTTGAAGAAGTGGTTCATCATTTACTTCAATTGTCAACGCTGTTTGCCCCTGAAACTTCACCCACCCCTTCATCAGCATAGTGGGGCAATTTTAATTTATCGGTGAACTATCCCTTTAAGTTGTTTTTGACTCAAGTGTAACCTCACACTGCTCCTGAAGTGGTAAAATGGCTACACACAGCCAGGCAGCACAGTGAACACGTCTGCAGTGTGTGGCTGACTGGGCAACAGCCTCACACACAGATGCAATAAAGTTTAAAAAAAAAAAAAGATGCAGAGGGAGAAGAGGGCGCGTGCGGGACACATGCACTGGAAAACACAGACAAGCACAAATGAATTGGGAGTCCTGGACGCGCAGCTGTGCGCCTCCCCCACCAGAAGCTGCAGAGCCATTACAGCGCCCACTGCGACCTGCGGAGTCATAAAACTTAGACCCCCCCCCCCCCCCCCCCACCACCACCTCTCCCCTGACAGCGCGCGCGCGTCTGTTTACGAAAAGTCACGGGAACAAGCATGGAGAGAAAGGGTCGCAGGAGATGTCCCAGCGTGCCGCCGACAGGGGGGGACGCGCCCGGACCTCACGGAGAGCCCGCTCCGCTCCTCACTCACACGGTTCCCCGGTGGTTTGCTCGCCCGGTGACATTCGCAGCCTGATACGTGATTCGGGAGCTTTTGTTAGTTTCGTGTCTTGTTTTCGTTGTTTTTCAGCCACAATGGCGCGGCGCAAAAGGCGCAACCTGCCGAGTCGTTGCGCTTGAAGCTTTTTCTTTACGCACCGCGTAAGTCTAACTAACCCCCCCCCCCCAACCCACCCACCACCGGGCTTTTCTGCGATACAACCGGGAACCACAGCAGCGCACAGGGGGAGAGGAATAACACCCGACAAGCGGGCGGGGGGAAGCGACATGGAAAGCCCGACGGAGAACCCGAACAGGGCTGCGGAATATCTGAAGGAGCTCAACAGGATCATCGAGACGCAGCAGGAGTTGCTGGAGAGGCAGCGGGGACGCATCGAGGAGCTGGAGCAGCAAGTGTCCGACTTGTGCACGGAGAACGTGTGTCTGAAGGAGCAGTACCAGCGGCACCTGGCCACCTGCAGGCTGCTGCAGGGCTCCAACAGCCTGCTGGCGCTGGCAGCCATCAAGGAGCACAGCACCCAGGAGAAGTAAGACACCCAAACACATGTAGATAATCTCTGGTTCACTGTATTTCCTCCATTGATCCTTTTTTTTTTTTTTTAGAAAAGTTGAGATTTGTCCCTAATCCCAGTGCCATCTCTAAACCAGAGTCCATCCAGTGCAACACTGCCACACTGTGATCTGCAGCTGCAACTAGACCACACTTTTGCTTCTGTCCTTTTTAAAAAAAAAACCAAAAGACAATTTGCTCATGGAAAATGGGTCGATTGCAGAAAATGGGTATTGTTGAACACAGCAGAGCTTTTCTGACCACATCTGGAAACATGCAACTGGGAATTTGACCACATAGCAACCAGCAACAACATGCACGATGGTGATTGAACCAGCAGCAGTTTCCTTCAGATTCAGTCAGTCCAGTTTTTGCAGCTTCTTTTTCACCTTTTGAGTGTAAGACGAGATGCTGTAAGTTACACGGGAACATAACTGTCCATGGGACTAAATCTTCGGAAATGGAGACTTTTAAATTGCCCCTGATGATTTCTGCTTTGTCATCTTCACCTTATTTGTCAGGCTGTGTTTCTCCAGCAGAATCCCATACATGCCATGCCTCCTCCTACACAGCCCTCAGAGGTCTGCAGGGTTTCATGTGCACGGACAGGCACATTAATCCATGATGTATGGGATGCTAACTACAACCTCCGGGGGGGGGGGGGGGGGGGGGGGAGGAGCCTACTTGGAATAGATGCATTATGATGTTTTAGGGCTGGCCCTGTCAGCAGGCGGTGGTCTGAGCCCTGAACAGAGCAGAACAGGTAGTAGAGCAGTATGTCAGCATAGTGCTGGTAAGAACCTTGACAGTCAGACACAGTGTCTGGATTACCCTCCCTGCACCAGTAACATGTTTACGTGCGATCCGTCTGCTGTTTCCTCCAAAACCCCTCAGCTCGCAGACATTGATCTTGATCCTTGACGGTCTACAGGTTGGTGTGATCGCGCTTGACCTTTGTCTCCGGGGGCGTGTTAGTATCGTGAAGATCACTGTCAGCAAATCCATACTGATGACTCATGGACTGTATGCCTTGGCTGGTAGATAAAATACATATACTGTAACCAAGACCTCTAGTGCACTCCCTTTTTATGAAGCCCACCCCCGGCTCTTTGGAGTATTCTGTCTGATTTCCCTGGAAAATCAGTCTGTCGCCGTCTCTCCTTTTTGTGCAGTCACACACGATTTCAGGCCAGCTGTGGTGGACCGACACAGGTTACTGTGGAGCCTGCGATTACCCCGGTGAACACGATGGAAAAATGACAGCTGTTAATAATGTAAAGAGAGGTTTAGGGTTGATACCGGATTTAAAATGTCATTCAAGTGCTGTTAGATATTTAAAGAATGCTTGATTCTACCATTTGCAAAGGTCATTTTTAGCACAGTAAAGAAGGGATTTTGAGTAACGTGTAACGTGATATTAACCAGTATAGCCATCTGTTCTTTGCCATTTACGAAGGTCAGGAGAACAGTGGCAACACAGACGTCATTTCTTCAGAAGCTTTTACTTCAGGATTTCTGAGGGATTCCATGACTCTCCAGGCCTGGTGTTGTCTTCTTTCTCTCTGCACTTCCAAAGGAAAGTCTGAGCAGCTGCTGGAGGGTTAAATATCATTTGCAGGCTTCACCCTGTGTTCTGCTGGCTTGTGATGGACATTTGTTATTTTTAGCCACGCTCATATCATGGCTCTATTGATGACAATGTCTGCTTCTTGGTTGGTTGATCCATTTTGATCCAGACTTAAATTCCTAAGGAGATATTTGCAACGTCCACCCGATGTCAGCTGATGGATACTTTGGTTGAGGACTTAATCCTTTAGAAAGTAATGACATTTCTTTTACCCTCACTTGCACGTTTTGTTTGTCGCTAATTAGCAAATGGTAGCTTGCTAACAGGCTAATTACAGTAATTTCTAAGCAGCACTATATTAGCATAGTCGTGTTGGTGTGCTGACATTAGCATCTAGCTGTACCATGGCCCATAGACTGTATAAGATGGATGACATGACACAATGAGGTCAAAGTGTCTCGATGGCCACCTGGTGGCTGGCTGCAGTATAGGTCTGAACCACAGCCTCATCCATGTTAGTGAATGGGACATGGACCAAAGTAAAATGTCATGAAACACGTCAAGTACATTATTTCCACTGATGTATGTCCAAGTGTACATTTTTCTGATAATTAGTTATTTGATGCTATAAAACTTCACGATTGACAGCTGAGAGGGACTTGTGATTGGCCGAGGCCTAGCTACCATGGTTCCACCACTGCAGGGACTCGAATGTGACAAGAAGAGGATTTACTAGTGATGCTTAGAAAAACTCAGAATGCTGTTTAAAAACACTTTCAGTTGTTCTGAAACTAAACTCTGGTTCCTCAAAGACTCCTAACTCCTCAAAATCTGAAGTTACACTTCTGTGTATCAAACCAAAGATAGATCATTCAGCAGCTGGATAAAACACTTTAGACGAGCCTTTGAGGATCTAGAGAAAACCCTCAGAACAATGCATTTTAAAAGACCTTAAATTACTGTAGCCATCATCTACAGGTCTGCTGACTTGTAATGGCCACTTTGTTATTTTCAGTTCTGCTGGTGCCTTTGTGTCCCACATGTGTATTAATGCACGAGAGGCACAATCTGGGGCCGTGCTCACGCAGCTTCAGCACAAGATCTTCCAGTTTTGCTGAGCAGAGAATTCCTCTCACGTCGGGAGCTTTGTTTTGAAACGACTTGATCACATGTTCACCTGTGAGGCATTACGTGCACCCTCTCGTCAGAGCTCAGATATCTGCGTCGGTTTGAGGCTTTTATTGTTCTTCGCTTCCGTTTTCTTTGCAGTTCTGGTTTTTCCCACTGTTAGCAAGTGCTCACATGCAGGGACGGCGTGATTCACCTGCGTTAGGCGTTTTGAAAACAGTGCACGTTGTGTGGAGGGTTGTGAGCTGAGCTGTCAGGTCTCAGTTGGTACTTGTTTGACAAGGTATTAGTATTGAAGTGACATTATAATGGAAGGAGGGGAAAGAAAAAACAGTTTCAAAACACATGGTGGCAAATAAAGAAATCGACTGAATGATGCATTAGATTATTTGCTGCTATCTTGGGGTTGGCTGCAAATAGAAAGCTTTTCCCCGAATGTACAGTAGCTGGTATGTTTGGTTTTTTTCCCGCTCAACCCGTTTTAGAGACAAAGTGCAGCGATCGGAAAATGTGATGAACCACTAATGGTGGAACCTTTAGTGCCAAGTCAACAGATTTCTCCATGACTTGTGCAGAACAGGTTCCTGGATGTCATTGGAAATCATCTTGGTTTGCACTGACCCTAATGTGGATCCATACACTTAGTCACCCAGGGGATTGTGGCCCCCAGGAGCTGGTTGAGCAGCACCAGCACAGTGGGAGTCACAGCCTCTCTGGCTCCGTTTCTGTAAATCTCAAGCTAAAACGTCCACGTCTGTTTTTACAGCTTCTTAAGTTTAACTTAAAGTCTGTGTAAAAACGATGGTTGATGTAGCACACACGCACACATGCACTCTCTCTCTCATACACACACAGGTCTCAGGTTTCTTCCACTGCCTTGTCAGCCCTTTAGTCCGGCAGTATTTATGCTGACCATATGCGCTTCTCTCTCCTAATGGCCTTTGTTTTTTTACAGCGCTCTACAGTTACGTGTATCCCTTGTGCTCACTTTGGAATTAAATGACAGGTAATACAAGTTGGACTTTCTGCAGCAGACAGTGGTGATACAGGACTTTTCAGGAGGTTTCAGTCGAGAAACGACCAAAATGTTTCAGCAGACTTTCAGGTCTGTCTGCTCAGTGACTGTATAACCTGTTGTAGAGTGAAACAAAAAGTCCCGATCACGCATTTGAATAACGCAACATGTAGTCGTGAGGAATGAGTTTCTCACATGATGCAGTACAGAGGCTGGTGGTGAATCCCCTGGGATCTGAAACTGTCCTGAAACTGAAACTTTCCTCGGGGGGTTTTAATGAGGAATCGAGTCTTTGTTTCTGGTCTTGTTGCTGGTAGATGCTTCAGCTGCACATGACAAACAGCTGATGTGTCATTTTGAGGTGTGTTTAACACCCTCAAATTCAAAATGAAAGCTCAAGGCATAATGCTTTTTATGTTTTTCATCCATTCTGCCATGAATGCCTTGAGTCAAGTCAAGTTTATTTACACAGCACATTTCCTCCGACAAGCATAGACTCAATGTGCGTCCGGATTAGAAGCAAAGAGACACAACAAACACAGGACATGACTAAACATATGAGATGGAAATATATAGAATAAGAGGATACTTGAAAATGTATCCACATGCATATATAGAAATAACAATAAAATAAATAAGAAATAAGAAAAAAATGTAAGTTAATTAAGTAAAATAAAACCAAATAAGCAGACCTTAGGTCAATTGGTAGAGAATTCCAGGGAGTGTGTACATAATGACTGAGAGCGCCCATTTAGAGGTTATTCTAGATATTGTGAAGTGACCTTCCCCTGATGACCCGAGGGTGTATGTTTGGTGTACGATTTTTAAATTGAGGAATTTCTTCAAATTTGACATTTCTTCAAACGTTCACTTGGACTCGTGGATGAACTGATAAGAATTCTGTGGTCATACGTCCTGCGACATGACGCCTGATCTGCCTCTCGCTCAATGTCAGCTGGCATCGACTGCAGCCGCCCTGCGATCCTCAAATGATAAGCGATATAGATAATGGATGGATGAACGCATGCTTGTCAACATTCAAAGTCACTGTGACCTCACAACGCCGGTTTTTGACCTCAATTATTCTGACTAAATTAAAACTGATAACTGGTTTATAATGGTTTTAATGATGTCTAAACGAGATACAAAGTCAAAGTCACCGTATGAGTATGTGAACTGCAGTTTGCCTGAGGCACACGACCACTAGGTGGTAATTGTACTGTTTTCAGACCGTCATTTAAATTCAGTATGAAGTAAAGAAGTCTGAGTAATGTTGCACGATCAAATATTGATGAATGACAAATCATTGCTAACTCCAGCGTTCTCCCTGTTTATGCTCTAATGGAGCCGCAATGAAAGGCTCGGTGCAGCAAAGCTTTTGAGTCGCTGATTCTCGAGTTTGAACCAGAACGAGTCGTGAAGGAAACTTTACGTGTTGACTTCAGAATGATCAGTGGGAGGTTTGTACTGGAACACAGGTCCTGAGCAATACACCCGGGAGGTTTCAGTTGCTTCAGTTGAATATGTTTGAGGGGGTTAAAGCCGCAGTTTTTGATGGAGGATGAATGTTAGAAAAAAAAAAGTTTAACATTGTTCTGATCATGTATTTTACTTGAATAATTTGTGTTTTGAAGGATATTGATTTGTTTCACATCAAAGTCTAATCACGTGCATACACTGATTTAACTTTACAGTAATAAAGCTGAATTTGTTTCTTGTCTTTCAAACAATGAAAACAGTTGGAGTCGATCTTCGGCTTTTGGGTTTTGTGCTGGACCTGCTGTTACTATTTTCTGATATTTAATAAACCAAACAAATTAGCTGATCAATCAATAATGGAAAATTTATTTTTTAGGATTTAGAAATACAAATGGAGTTTAATGTAAAGAGATAAGGACACACATCACACAATTTGTGGCTAGGTGTAAATAATGCGATGTTCCTTCTCATGTCGACATGATGGACTCTTGAGATTTCGGTACGTTTCATTCATCTTTTCACCACATCAACCACGTTGGTTTTACAATTTATCTCCGATGAGACTGGAAAGAAGCCAGAGGGTTTAATAATCAGAGGATTGGATCAATACATATTGAGGTACTTGACAAAGGTTCTTTTAGGTTGTCGATGTTGGCTCAGGGTGAGTTATGTCTCTGCTGGTCTTATGTTGCCCTCTGTATTGTTTATAGAGACTGTGTCTTGGCTTGTCCGCTGTGATTTGCTGCCGAGGAAAACCTCAGCTGCCTTTATCCCCTGGACTGAGCCTGTTGGCTATACAGTGGAGATTGGCAAGTTAATAAATAGTTCACTCCAAACCAATGTAGTGGCTTTAGCATGTGTTTAGGGACCCCTCTGCGAGGAGAAATAGCATGACGGAGAAAGCTTCTTCTCCTGGCTGCTGGCGTCCACTCATTTACCCAGCGATCTGCTGAACAATCAGTGTGCCAAACCAAATTTACGAGCACATGAACTCCCCGCTCACCAGCAAATCCCCCTCTAATGAAATACGCCTGATAAATAAATGTCTACACAGGGATGTTCTGCATTCAGAGCCACCTATAAATCTCAAGCAATGGCCAAAGACAGTGTGCAACTTGCACTCAAACCCGACTGCAGGGCTGCCTGAGATGCACGGAGGTCCCTCCGTGCATCTCAGTGTGCTTGCAGTGTCGCTGGAAGGGAGCCAGGAGCTGCTGACCTCTGCCTTTCTCAATCAGGTCCATTAAGACTGAGTTAAGGTTGTTTTTCTTTGCTTTGATGTCGCTGGTTGTCCAACAAGAAGGGATAATGATGGCTTTAATGAGCACCGTTACCTCTATCTCATGGTGTTACCGATAAAGGCCACGCCAAGGCCACAGGGGTTGGGGGGGGGGGGGGGTCAGACGGTATCCCTTGGTATGAGTCAGACGGTTACGTTTATTTTTAAATCACCAAACTCTGACATAATCTTTTGCGAGTAAGAGAGCAAGAAAAAGTCTTTCTATCAATTCCTGTCACAGTTGATTACAGGGTTTTCAGTCATTTGCAGGATAATGTGGCTTCATTTCAGACGAGTGTTTAGAAAAACCCTCATCTTCAGATTTGCGACTCCTGATCCTCAGTTCGAGTGAAAGCGGAGCCTCGTTGCCATTCTGCCGGTGCGATCTGCAAACAGGGACTTGGTGGATAAACAGCTGCATATGTGTGTCACTGATGTGTGATGATAGACATGTAAAGCTCTAAAGACCTGATCTGCAATCATTTTAAAGCCGTC
Organism: Verasper variegatus; assembly: GCA_026259375.1. Classification (NCBI taxonomy): domain Eukaryota; kingdom Metazoa; phylum Chordata; class Actinopteri; order Pleuronectiformes; family Pleuronectidae; genus Verasper; species Verasper variegatus. The sequence goes on from CM048045.1 coordinate 18,671,297, forward strand.
ACAGACTCAATTGACAGTGATGAAATGAGATTTAAAGGTAACCTGTGGAGATTGAGTTTTATGAATGGGCTCATTCAAAAGCTTGTGCACAAACGTGTGAGTGACATAATGGGTTAGGCAGAGAGAAGGAGACTGCCAGCTACTAAACATGGATGTAAATACTGTGGAGTTCAAATGTAAAAGAACGTTTTCTGATGAAGACAGATCAAACCTAAAAAAAACCATGTCCCTTTGTTTGGACTCTATGCTAAAGTTGTTATGTTCTAGTTATTCTATCAAACATTATAATTTCCAGAGGATACAGAAGTACATCCCTGCATTATCTGTACCGCTTCTACGCTTAAGCCGTTTTCAGACATGACCTCCGGGTAAAGTCCAGAGAATTGGCCACGGAGTTTACCCAGAGTAGAGTCCAGTGAATGACTGAAAGCAGCTTTAACGTGGTGGGGGAGCTGACATTGGGTGAGAGACGTGGTTCACCCTGGACAGGTCGCCAGCTTATCGCAGGCCCAACCTACCAAAGCTGTAGCAGACATGCACTGGACCGTAGAAAGTCAGGAGGAGCCGATGTGAGATCACAGCAGGAGGGTGTGTGGGGGGGGGGGGGGTTGATGATGCTTCTAACAAGTGACAGACACAAAAATAATAATAAAACAAAAAGAAAACAAATATCTCTGAATAAAAAAGCGGTGCAACGCACGTAGAAGACACCGACGAAGATGTCAAGAGAGGTTTGTGGTGAAAAGAGCTGATGTTGATGTGCCGTAAACAAAAAGACATGATCTCCTCAGTGGAAATAAAACATCACGTCCTGCCTCTGCCTGCTGCACCCGCCCTCGTCTGAATCCTGAACTTGTCGCTGTTGTAAATGCATCTGAGCGAAGAACCTCCCGCTGCGTTGTGCATGTGTGAAAGGCAAACTGTGGAGAAAGTCCAGTCTCACTGCTCCGGAAACAGTTTAAGAGTCTACACTCTACGCAGAGAAAAGACACGGTGGAGAACATGCAGACTCCACACAGAAAGACCCTGGGTGAAGTATTCTGTGAAGTTGATGCACACTTTTCTTTTTTACTGAACCCCTTTTTTCCCCCCCCCACGTTGGGTAAATATAATTACATTTTTGCCACCATCTTGTAGCTTTAGAAATTACGATCAAAACTACAACGGCGCATTCGGTGGGTCCACGAGGCCAAAGTGCCTCTGTTTGTCCTTTATTTCTTCGCAGTTGAACCAATTATCCGCCTCGCAGCTGTCAAAAGCAGCTGATGCAGCAGCTGAATCGAAGGCAATTTGTAGCATAGTACCTGTGGAGAGTCGGTTGAAAGGCTGCCACTAGTTTTCTGCCAAGTGGAGTGGGGGGGGGGGTGTGTGTGTTGTGTGTATCACTGATGAGGTGGAGGCTGAGTCAACAGCTAAACACCGATGCAGCTCACACATCCTCTTACTTATCGTTGTTAGATATCAAGCACAGATTTCCTGTACAGTTGTCTGGCAACATCGACAACCAGCGTTGGGGCTGAAATTGCCGTGGAATATATTTTTAAAGCCATACACACAATGCTGCTGCTGATTCTCGTGTGTTGTTGTTTGTGTGGTTCTAACAAAGCGGACATATCCAACTTCATTGGGTTGTTAATTACTTGCTGGTTCAGCCTCATTGCTTCTCGTAGTTGTTGAGCTTATAATGTGTGTCTGCTCGGCTGTTTGTGTTCTCCTGTGTAACCTCGACTTCACAGGAGAGTCTCAGAGTGGAACTAAATCCGAGCAATATGTTCAGGAATGCAAAGTGGGATTTTCTTGTATCCAGCTCTGTGTGTTAGGTCGGTTGCTGGCTGCAGTCGAGGTTGGAGAAAAGGGCCGTCGGCCTTTTCAGCATCAACTAGAGCTTTAAGGATCTGAGACATAAAACTCTAATGTTATTACGATGACACTTGAACATCTCTGATTTTGTGCATCAAACACTGAGACGGAGCCGAGGTTGGTTAATGTATTCCCTTTAGGAATATTGCCAGAAATGATATAAGCAGGTATACGCAGGTTTTTTAAATACGGGTAAACCTGCAAAAGGGAGATGATTGACTCCTTCACCATTTCCAGTGAAGTTTTTGTTTTTGTTTCCATCGCTGTCGATCGGAGCCGATTAAAAAGCTGTGTCTACTGCAGAGTCATTTGGAGTGAATGCCGATGGTAATTATTCCCACTGCTAGATGTTAGCTGGCGTTGGTGGGTTTTATGACCAGTGGGGCTTTGACGTTATATTTGCAGATTTCAGTCCAGCTCCAGCTTTAGATGTCAGGTTTCCTCCCTGGGATGCGAAACCTCACGGTGGATGAAACAGCCTCCAAATGCTTGTCAATACAGGCACCGCTCCCAACTTGATAACAGTACTGATGCTTAACAGAGTCTGTGTATCAATTGTAAAAGCTGCGCCTCCCCTGCTGGTGCACTTTTCTATATTGACTTATTGGGAAAAGTTAGATTTGTAGGTTAGGAGAAATGAAAATGGATGAAGCAAGTTGTGTGTGTGTGTGTGTGTGTGTGTGTGTGTGTGTGTGTGTGTGTGTGTGAAGGTGTGTGTGTGTGTGAAGGTGTGTGTGTGTGAAGGTGTGTGTGTGTGTGTGTGTGTGTGTGTGTGAAGGTGTGTGTGTGTGTGAAGGTGTGTGTGTGTGTGAAGGTGTGTGTGTGAAGGTGTGCCACCCTCCCTTTATGCAGGGGCAGACAGCCAGTGGGGTCATGCACCAGTAACTCCTTGGAGATACATAATTTGAGAGCGCCACAAGAAGCAAACCACTACAGAGGACTGCACCGACTCATTAGATCTGCTTAGCCAGACACATTTCTGCCTGTAATTAGTTGCTGATTAATACAGATAACTTAGGTCTCAGTGATATGGACACCCGGAGTATGTGGCGCGCTGAGGAGGAGTCTCACAAATGATGAATGTCCTTCATTTACGCACTGGACTGAGAAGGAAAACCTTGAATCGAAGGGGGAAGAGACATAAAAGTGGGCACACATGCATGACAAGGGAGAAGCAAGAAGCAGCTTTATTTTAACAGCAGAAACGTCTGTTACAAAACAATGAAAATACAAATGAAATGCTGTGCGAGAAGTCGAGCTTCTCAGTGTTCCTCCGAGGAAGCTGTCAGCGTGAGTGAGCTGTTACAGCAGACGGCAGGTTCAAGTCATCCATCATCTGGTGACATCGCTGCGCGTGGACGCAAAAGAGCCACAAAAATTGCAAGAAACGCTGTTTGTTTTTATTTGTCTTCAGTGGAAAGTAATGTAAATTCCGTGTTACTTTCAGATGTGATTTATTTTTTCTCATCACAGCTGGAAGGGGTTTTGTTTGCCAAAGCTCCAAGCGCTTCATGGTTGTCACGGTCGCTGCCACATGATACAGTATATTCAGTAAACCCCATAACTGTTGGGGGAAATAACTCGGGTGTAAAGGTCATAGGGGCATTTTATAGTGAAAGAGGAAGTTAGGGTTTGTCTGTCCACATTCAGACGCTGAGTGATACTGGACAGAAAACCACAAAACCGTTCCATTCAACGTCTCGTATGCAACACATTCTTAGTGACAGGTTCACTGACTGAAGAGTGAAAGACCAGATCTCGTATGAAAGAGAGAACTGCATTGATGCCACTCGCAGGGATGTGCACAACTGCAGCTTAAAATCAGGACTGACTGTCTGCGTGGACTGTACAAACTTTATGGATGCTAGCGCTCCACAGCTATACAATGCAGCAATGGACGAAAACACCAAGTATTAGACAGCTCTTGTGTTAATATGAGAAGTGTCAGGTTGTTTTGGGGGTTCATTATGGAACTGGTGGTGAGATGGGGCACAGATTACCAGTAAACCTGCTGGATGGATGCGGTATGGGTCAGGAAACAACTCATTCAGTTTTTGCTTGGAGGGTGTATCCAGGAATGTCTGTGGAGACTTATATTTATGTGTGTGCAATTTGGTGCAGATCCAAATAAAAATCCGGATTCTAGTTTTGAACTTGAAAGATGCAGAAAGATATTTTGAGAAAGGAAAACCCAGCATTCACTATAGCCTTGTTTTGTGTGCAATATAATCTCCAGTACACACACACACACACACACACACACACACACACACACACACACACACACACACACACACACACACACACACACACACACACACACACACACACACACACACACACACACACGTTTGAAAAATCTTCTGATACACCTGGGCCAAACTTTGATTACCCCAGATTTTCTCCTCAGTTTTGAAGGAAAGAGCCACACTTGTGTTTCCTCTATTCCCTGAGTACTCAGCTTTGTTTCTGATTGCCAAAAGAGCAATGAAGCCCTAATATTACTGGGTGATAATGTGGTGAAGTGCTCGGAGCCATTTCTCTTGTTGCTTCAATATTTAACAGCGAAAAACAAATAATGGGTTTATAATTACATTGGAGCGGGTCTGTCCAGAGGGAGGCGGAGAGACTGAAATACATGATACATGGAAGTGTTTTTGGTATTACAGAAATTGTTAAGACTAAAAAAATAGGCTACACACACACACACACACACACACACACAGCAGAACAGGGATGAAGGGGCTTGAGGATGTTGATGTGTCAATCACTGCGGCTTTGTGGGCCGCAGCTTATGATGTTCCAGTTGATTTGAAGCAAGACGGCGAGCTATGATTTAAATGTGCGGAGTCGTGCAGTTCTGCAGTCGTGTCCAGTTGCACTTACTCCTGCAGAAAGGCGGATTGATATCGCTGAGTCAGCATTTTTCTTTCTTTTTGCACTGGGTGTGCCCTCTATCTGCTTCCTCTCTCACAACAGGAAACAGACTGTCCTTGTTGCAACAAGGGGGGAAAAGGACACAAGTGTACAGGATAACACACACACACACACACACACACACACACACACACACAGACATGTATACACATTCAATTAGTTAAAGAACAGATGGAAAACATTGATTTGACAGTAAAGACAGACGTATAAGATCTGATTTAAGGAAGCAGCTGGGTTGAAATCTTTTTTTCTTTTTTCTTCAGAGATTTGGCTTCTCTCTTCTCTGTCGGCCACCGTGGCAGAAACACTTGTGGAAGCCTTCCTGTGGAATGATACCGCCGATGGGATTTGGCGCTTCATGTATTATTTACAAGGCTTTGGAAATGCACCTGAATGAGCCTCAGTAGCCGGAGTTCCTGCACAGTGCTAGAAATGAGCTGTTCGACTTGCATTCTAACTCCCGACCATTTCATGAGCAGACAAACAGGCTAGACTGAAAGCAGTGTTAATTAATACTTCATTAATGTTCCTCACATATAATCTCATACAGTCATACTTTCTGACAGAGCTGCTTCCCTCTGTCTGAAGTTATATGTTCGGAAGTTATACTAAATGTGTAGCAGTTTACTTGAAACCCAATAAGTACTCCTTGGGGGTCTATTGACTCTGTTTGAGTCTCATGCAAATTGCAGAACTGCTGCGGTTACAAATTTTATTTACAAAAAGACAGAAAAGAACACATGTAAAAGTAAAGTGTGGATCTGTCACCTGCAGCTTTAACTTAACAGGCGAGTGGCTCAGAAATGGGGGGGGGGGGTGGGAGTAAAGCGGTGACGTTTGTGACTAATGACGCCTCTCACTGATGTAGCAGACCGTCTTACTGTCGTCTGTGCAGGTGTGACACTCGGAAGAATACGTTAAAAATAATCCAGGCCTGACCCACATAGTGAATAACTTCTTGATGCAGTTTGCAGTTTCCTCTCTGCAGAACAGAGGAGCTGTCCAGGGTTCTGACCGCCGCGTCTTCCTCCTCCGCGTTCTGCTCTGAGGAGGTTTGGTCTCTATGGATGGGAAGCCGATCAAACCACGGACATTTCAGTGATGAAGAGATTTGTGAAAATATGGCTCTGCGCTGATCTTTTTATTTTTTTTTTCGGTGATGCATTGTATACACAGCAATCAATAGCCTCAGTAATTGCCATTGGATCTGTGCTGCGGCATGTGTGTCAGTGAATCTCATCCTACCACTGCATTATATTGACCCCAGCTCTAGTTTTCACCTCCGCCAAATTCCACAGTCAGAATGGGGTTTGCCCCTCATGAAAAACACCAGTGGGATCAGGCTGGTGTGGAAAACGTAACGGATGCTGGTGCGTCTTTGCTGACAATCGCAAGACGTTTAGGGAAGAGAAGTGTGCAAGGGAGACAGAGTTGAAAACAAGTAAATCGTAGATAATAAATAAATAAACAAGTAAAATAACTAACCGCGAACAGAGAGGAGGGAAAAATCACTCTGCAGCCCTCAGAGAATTGGCGAAAACATTACACAGCAGAGAGGATCATTATTTCCTCGAGCCAACTCAACAAAAAAAGAAAAACGGAGCACTCCACCCACTCTGAGAGGAACCTTTGCGGCTACAGCACCTAATGGTATAGTCAGTCACTGTGTTGTCTTCCCCCCATGAATACCTCATTGTTTCCTTCATGTAAAAAGTGAAAAGAGGCGACAAGGGGGGATCATAAATTTGCCCAGATGCAGCTATGCCGTCACTTCACTGCTCCTTAGTGCTGTGGTTCACAGAGCAGGCTACATTTTATTTCTGCGGCGCAAAGAGTTCCTCCCCTGCTGTCGGAAAGCCATTTACTGCAGACCGCCTCTGAGAGGCCCGGTGATGCTCCATGACTGCAACGGAGAGCACACAGTGTTTAACAGCAAACACACGAATACATACAAAGAGACAAGGAGGCATTGCACTTGATGTTGATTTACTTGCGTTGCATAAGGGCTCCTGTTTAAAGAGTAAAATATGTCCTCAGAAAAGTAAAACCCATCGCACTGTTATATCAAGACTTTGTAGCAACGGTGCAAAGTAACAGGCCTTTTTTCTACAGCAGGCATTTTTACATATTATATGAAACACAGGTCTGCTAATAATGGGAGGTGCCACCGGATCAGACATTAAGATATGTAACATAAACACAGGAGTGTCCCACGTAGCGATTCTACAGTTTCATGTTGTTTCTTCTTCTCTTTTGTTTCTCAGTAATTCTGTTAGTCTGTTATTTTGTCATGGCCCGGCCCATACACACACATGCATACAGTATATACACATGAGCCTTGGCTCCCCGTTGCTATGGAGAAAAAGCCAGGCAGAGATGTGAATTTGAGTGGTGACAAATTCAAAATGCTCCATCATTGCAGCTAAGAAACCAGACGGGTGCTTGGAGAGTGCAAACCTCCGCCACGGCTGATTGGCCATTTTATTACTGAATTGAGAGAGTAGGGTGGGGGGGTGGGGGGGATACTGGATTCCATTTCACACATTTTCATGGAAATTGGCTCAGTAGTTTTTGACTAGTCCTGCTCACAAAACTACAGACAATAGGCAACCTACTTAAAATACAACATCTGGAGGCTTCCTCCTCCCATTTTCAGTGAATTGAACAGAATTTCAAGGCTTGTGATCGGCTGCTTCCTGTCTCGTTGTATTTGGACCATTTGACTTATTATTGAAAAACCAACTTAACAAGACATTTTCATTATCTTTTGTACTGAGGATTGATCTGGGAGAGTTTCTAGTGTGTCTCAGCTCATCTAAAACGGTCCAAGAGGAAAGTCAATGGAACCTGTAGACTTCCACAGCCAAGCCTCCGGCCTGTGGTAGCACCTCTCATCTTGCAGCTCCAGGACCCTGAAATTGAGGCAGTTAACTGTAATGCAGTCATCATCAACTTTATTATTTATACTTATTGTTTTCCTTCTGTGCCATGGGTTAGGGGTTAGTATAGTAGTTATGCATTGCTCACAGTAATTTATCTTGATATCTTTGCCAAGGAGGTTGTGTCTTCACCCCTGTTTGTAGTTTTCTTTGACCTTGCAAGATAGATTCAACATTTTCCATGATTTCTCAGAGAGTAACTCATTGATCTCTGTTTCAGGAACTGATATTTAAGACTGTGTGCATAAAAATGAGGATCTGGTGAATTTAAATGTGGTTTCATAAGGGGATTGTTGGCAGAGGAAGTAGTATCGTAGTATTACAATATTTCTGCCATTAACTATAACCTCAAAATGACCAATTCCAAATGAGGAAAAACCTATTTGTACCTTTAAGGAACAAGATGCAGTATAGTCCTGATCAGCCCTGCAGTGGCAGAGGAGGCATCCTCGACTCCCTCAGTGGAATATCAATGGATAGTCTTCTGAATGTCACATTCAAGCTGTTGCAGGAAATTAAAGTGCAGCCCCTTTCTTTAGGAGAGTTGTTTGATCCACATCGTAGGGTCGCACCTTTTAGTGCCAAACAGCTAAATTTGGGTGCAGTGATGAAGTGTTGAATGAAGGGAGGTCGGTCACTGAGGTGTTTTATGTCACTGTTTGTGTCTTAAACTGCTTTTATTGCCACACTGCAGTGTCCTATCTGCTCAACAAAGTCACTGATCCCCTTTTTTCTGTCCCTCCAGGTCCGAATGCGACTCCAGAATGGTCAGGTACGTGCAGCTCTGATAATGCTCTTGTACACATGCACATGTGAATGTTCTCTCTGGAAACACTCCTAAATCCTCTATCATTTGTGCAGGCAGGGAAACTCATATTGCTTCAGAAAATGCTTTGGTGAAGACATAACGTTATGTAAGTGATTTGAGTGGGTAAAGCTGCATAACAAAGGATCATGGTAATGTTCCATCTGAAGCATTGAGGCCCGATGTGGAGCCTGTTCCTGGTGTTTGTGGTTATTATGTTGTGGAAGAAGCGATCAGGTTTAATGTCAAGTGGAGTCCAAGGTCACATTCCACTGTTGTTAGCTTGATGAACTTCAGAGGCCGGAGATTTGCAGGGGTGTTATCTACTGACAGATTTAAAATGCGGGCTGGTTTGAAACTGTCAAGCGAATCCGTCATTGCTGAGCAAAGAAATATCGCTGGCATTGAGAGAAAACCCGGCCTTTTCTCAGTGGTAAACACACTCCTTATCTACGGCTCCTCTCTTTAGGGACGCCTCGCCGTGGGACCCAGACGCCGTCTTCCTCCGCCTCTGTAGCACTGTGTGTAAGTGTCTAGACAAGTTGCAAAGTAGCAAAGCCTGTCCCGTGTTTCAGAGAAAGTTTTCCAGGCCATGTCTGTGCGTCTGTGCTTTCTCTTCTGCTCTAAATGTCCCATTACAAATTTGAAGCAAATCCAGAGGGTCACAACCCGTTTTCTCTGACAACAACTTATCCAACCAGCTAACTAATCACCTCAAGGTGTCGATGAAGTTGTCGATGCCTCGCGTAAAGTTTCTTTGTCCCTGGCATGTTCAACTTCTTCGGTTATGGCTGCAGGCGAGCTGCTAACGTTATCTGCAGCAGGGGACTTAGCTTCTCAGGCTATCGAACACGGTGCGCGCATCAGCTTTGAGATATACTGTATTTCATGTTTGTTGCCTTGGCCAGCTTTGCATCTTGCTCAACAAATTTTGCAATTTTCGTAACGTGTAACAACACTTGAGATCGCGTTTGACTCGCCGTTGTTCTGACTGTGTGCACAGATCACAAATGAGCTTGGCTTGATCAAGTTACAGGGATGATTCACATGGTCTCTCTCTCTCTCTCTTTATCTAAGGTATACCCTCTCTTTCACTCTCACCCAGATGCGCTCACAGATACAGAAATTTGTTCGATACCATTAAAAGTACAGAGTTCCGTACACGACCCTACAGCCTGGAGAAGTGTGTCAGTCTTTGTGTGTGTGTGTGTATTAGGAGTTTGTCTGCCACTCAGCAGCCTCCCCACCAACAGAAGTGTGCCAGGAAAAAAAGAAATCGGGGCACATAAAATAGATTATATATTATATTATATCAAAATTTAATTTGTGCTATAAAAATACCTGTTATAGTGTTTTTGGTCATATAGCTGGCAAATATTAATCTCACTAAAAACATCCGAATCCTGCAGTGAGTGTTATTTGAAGATTTAAAAGTCAGAGTGCGATTCTAGTTACAAAACTTTGCCTCGGGTGAAATTGCTTTTTGGACAATACAGGGATTTTCTGAAATACCATTTTTAAATATTCAACATAAGACTTGCACAATCAGTTTCCCTGCATCCAATCAGACTGTGCAGCTCCCGGGGTTGATGATTAAACTCTGACAAAAGTATTTATTGGAGTGTTTTCTAGACCTTTCTCCACAGAGGAAGTTTGACTGACTGTATTCGGTTAATGGCTGAAATGATTTCTGTGACATTTTATTTAATGGTGGCTCAATGGGACTGAAGAGGATTTCAACAAATAAGACACAACGATAGATAAGATGAGAAGAAGAAGCTTTGACAGCTTTATTTGTTTTTTTTCTGTTACTTGCATTAACCGATGTGTGTTGATATCATCAGATAATCTTCTTACGATAGTGATATTTCTTCCACTTCTCTCCACCCTATCTTTTGCTGCTGCCGACGTTGCAATCCAACAACAAACTCCTCTCACCAAATCCTTGTTTTGATGTAGTCGGAAACCTCCCAAACGGCAGCCGCCCCCTGCAGGCCGCCCTTGGTTGTGAATTTGGCTGCACTCTCGTAGATTGAAGCCGGTTGCCAAGACTGTTACCGTGCTACTGTTTGAGCTGAGGTTCAGTCTTCACGTGCACATCTCCACCGGCACACTTTGAATCACGTGACCTGTTGGCAGCTTCAGTCATGTGTTGGATGCCAAAGCTGGGACACTTTTGAAAGGAACTGCTGACAGACATGATGGCACTGATCCTGCAAACCGGTGAAAAGCTTCAGGACATCAGACGAGAGCAGATCGTCTGACGCCAGGTGCAGCTGGTGATAAGTCTGACAAACCACAAGTTAGAAAGGCTGCACATGAAACTTTGATGTACAGGTTTTTTTTTTTTTAAAGGATTTGGACCCCAAAAAGGGAATAAATTATTATAATAAGTTTAATAATAAATTACTTGACAGATCAACAAATGAATCCAGACCAAATTTCAAAGCTGATGATGAAAAGACAGCATCTTGGTCAAAGCCGAGTTATGAAATCCTACCGCCCTTGTGTGCTGATGGCGTCAACTTTAGATGTGCACGTTCCTGCGACAGTAACTGTTTGAAGTTAGCAAGAGCCAATCAGAAAGGTCCAATACTTGGCCAGCCAACCAATAGTGTAACTCTGTCACTCAGTCAGTCATAGAAATGGACTGCATCTGTAAATGGATTTATATAGGAATTATATACAATGTTAAATATTTAATTGCTGCTTTTTTTGTCTAAATGACCAATCAGAGAGCTTTAATTACAGGTCACCTTTATCCATTCACACACACACACACACACATATATTCATACAGCGCTTCTATAGGATTCTATCAATCATCATTGTGTTATTCTATATCTTGTCCAAGGACACTTCAAAATGTGGACTGGAGAGGTTGGGGATCAAACCAGTAATGTTCGTTTTAGTGGACAACCCACTCTACCTCATGAGCCACAGTCATCCAGCACAATGGGAAATACATAGAGTGGTAAACAAAATACTTTACATTAGAAGTAAAAGTATCAGAAATCAGTTAAAATTACATTTACAATGATGGATTTTAAAGCTAATTTAATACATTTAATTAAAGGTGAAAATAAAGCAGGCTTGTTTGGGAGTTATCATTTTAATTAAAATATTTGCCTCCTCATTAACTTTTCAGTTTGCAGAATTATTATTCAAACGATACGCTTTGTTTTGACTGAACCTGGCTGTGTCAGCTGGGGATGGACCAGTAGCTCTCACTGGTCATCTCTCTAACAGATGCTCCAACCACAACAGGAGCAGGTACAGCAACAGCAGTGAGAGCTCCTCTTCTGACGTCTCATTGCAGATCAGCAAAGTGGCTCCACAACAAAACTGTATTCATTTACAACATGCTGCAAAAAACAGGCCCTTATATTGAAGAAATACACTAACATCCATATTGTCCTATATACTGTACGTTAATGAATTCTACTCCCAGTACAACTCCGAGGTAAATAGAAGTGGATACTCGGGTCAGATTTCATAGGTCGTAGAAATGTTCACATACAAGAAAAAACGAGTCAATTAAAACAGGAGTTGCTCTAATTGGATCAGTTCAGGCAATTCAACGGAAATGAAGCAATTATACCTGAATGGAAAATGGATGTTTCTTTTGTGTGTTTGTGGGTGTACTTGTTTTTGCTGCCTCTTTAGTACCTTTTCCAGCATAAACAAAGATCTGGTCAGGACCAGCAATAATGATAAATATAATAGTAATGATAATAATAAAATGCATTTATGTAGCACCTTTCAAAACACAGTAACGAGGTGCTTTACAAGTTAGAAATGACACAGCAATAGAGCATGAAAGATGTTACAGAGGAGACAAGTGTAAAAACAAGATCAAATAAAACATAAAGTGAACAAAAGAGGAAAACATTCCTATAAAAATTAGTCTGTTATGTTAAGGTTAAAGGTAAGATGGGAGTTATGGTCAGGTTACGGTGAGGTGGAATTGGTCCAGGTTAAGACCAGGTGTGTGTGCGTGTGCGCGCCTGCCTGCCTGCCTGCCTGCCTGCCTCACGTTGCCCTGCTGCCCTCACACACCCGCTCAGAGAGATCTCTCCTCTGGATTAGGCATCAGACAAATGTTTTCATCACAAACTGTGCAAGATAACTTTTATGTCCCTGTAGTAAATGGGAAATCAATTTTCTAAATTCCCTCTGTACCAAGACCAGGGCCGATAACGTCAGAGGTTTTATCAACACTATAGTGTCTTAAATGATTTAACCCCAGAGGCCGTTCTAATGCCAGATTAGTGAGAGGAAATCCTGGGCACTGAAATTCCAGAGAGGGGAATTCGAACCTGATGAATTCAGCTGTCAAATTAAAATATTTATGATTTTAAATATCAGCATAAAGTGAGTAGTATTTGTTGTAGCATGTCCTTTAAAATGAAGGAGCAGCCAGTTGGAAGATGCTCTGACTGTAAACTGTGAATTCCCTGTAAATCAGTCTCATGGTTTATCTTGGCGCCGAGTTCCCGTTTGGTATCGGAGCTGAAAGCTGTAGAAAACCGCTACAACTGCCAGCGCAGCATTCTGCTGACAGCGCCACGCGGCAGACTTACGGCCCCTTACATCTCTCACCCCTGTTAATGTGTCACACCATGACACAACCCAGCCTGGATGTTTTAAAACTTTGTGTGTTACATGGCTTGGTAGGTTTCATTATCATTAATAATGGAAAAAGCAACTGAACTTGGCACAGGCGCTATGAATAAATAAGCCCCGCTCCCGAAGGATTGGTTTGCACTGCTTTGATAAAAGTCTGAGTGTTTGTGTGTGTGATGGGGGGGGAGGTTACTCTCATATACACACACTAATGACAGAGGCTTAACAACATGGCGGTGTTTAATTGGTTTGCTTCTCTGTAATCAGAATGGATGGCTTCATTCAGGTGTGATTATAACCCGGGTGAGATCGATGGCCTCGGTGACCTGCTGTGATTGGATTGTTCCTCAGTGAGCGTCTGATGATGAGATGTTCGTAGAGCATAAAAACCAGAGCGTCACGTGGCGAGGAGCGGTCTGACACCAACCGCAGTGTCGGTGAAGAATGACAGCGCCCCTGTCTGTGTCCGTCTGTGCTCTTGGTGTTTACACCTGTTGGCTTGTATTGTTTTGTGATGGATGGCAGTTGTTTTAGTTGGAGTGTCTGAGGTTGGAGAGGCTAATTGAAAATTCCGGTGGTCTGAGGTGGTTTATGAGTCATGCATATTCTTTTATTGAAGGCGTTTGGTCCGACACGTACAAAGGCCGGAGTAGCTTGTCAAAGAGCCGCAGCGTGCACGGCGACTGACTGGATTCTGCAGAGGTTCGGCACACAGGGTCTGCAGCTTTTTATGTCCTCTCGCTAATCCACAGAGCGTTGGGGAAACAGAGAGGCAGGGATTATAAAGCCTCCCCATTATTGTGGAGATGACGGGGAGGAGAACAAAGCTTTGCTGTTGTGGAGGTTACAAACCTCTTGAAGAGTGCGTCTCTAAAGAATGCTAATAAGCAAAGTGTTTCAAATCATTTTAAAAATCAATTTCAGGCCAACTAGTCATTGTATTTACTGCAGAATGATTGTGGGATCATTTATAAAGCATAATGCTGCACTACGGGGGGAAACTACTCGCTTTTGAACGGAAACAAAGAGACTGCACTTAAAACGTCGTCTTCTAACAGATGGGGTGTTTGCTGGAATCGCTTCGGAGCTGCAGTTTTCTACCTGCAGGCGGGACAACTCTTTAAAAAGCCTCATTGTGTGGACTGTGCTTAACTCAAACATAAATCTAACCCTAAGAAAAGAGCCAGGCCGATCCTCCGGTGCAGCGATAGCATGCGTCCGGGCAGGTGAACTGATATTTGTCTGCGGGGACGAGAGGGGACAGGTGCTGTGTTTCAGGACATGTCTGGTGCCGTCTCTCACCCTCAGCCAGAGCCATCCACGGGGATCGCACAAACCTATTATCCTTTCCTGTGTCCTTCACCGTCTCCTGTTGCTATGGAGAGCGATGCTTGACTTCGATAGGGTCAGGACCAAATCTCAGCTCGCCGTCTTTTCGAGTCCCTCTCATGAGCGAGCTGGATTGTGAGTCTTAAACCGGCTTTGTTCAGAAAACACCTCTGCTCCTGAGGAATTAAGCAAAACACAGCGTTTGTGGGAAGTGAGTTTTGAGAAGGAAGAAAAGACGACGAATGAAATCGTTGTGGAACATCTCTCCCTGCCTTTTTATTAATGAACTGTGTGTATGTCATTGCACTGAGAGACATTTGCATTTAATTTTATTTATTAATAATTCATTATGTCAAAACAACAGCAAATAGCAGCAGCCATGACACAATGAGACACTGATATTACATCAGCCTTGGTGCTGGATTTTAGTTTTATACAGACACTGAGCAGCAGTTGTGTCAATGAAAAAAGGACACAATGTTTTGTTGTAAATACTTTGCTGTTATTCAAAGGTGGAATTGACTACTTATGGAATATTAGCAATATTAAGATCTTTCCTGTAGGATCATATAAGCGTGATGCTGCTCTGTATCGGAGCCTCTGTGCAGCTGCAGGTTTGTGATGAAGACCTCTCGCCCTCAGAGATCTGTAGCTTGTCAGTGTTGAAGTGTAAGTTGACAGGCTGAGAAATGTCCCCTGGCCTGTCAGGGGGGTGGGGGGACGAGCAACCCAAAGGTGGCACGGCTCAGCGAAAACCTAAACAAACAGCCCGTTCAGTTTAAATAATCTGCAGTGTCCGTCACATCTATTTGTCAGGTTAGAAGCAGCTTGTTTGGAAGAACAGCAGCCCTGGTGTTTGGTTTCCTGTCGGACATTGAGGTTTCATGGTATGGAGACTGGGTAGAGGTCAGGTTTTCACACATCCAGGCCAGGAATGTCCACTACACATGATACCGTGTGTTGTGGTGTGCCATTTAATTTAATATATGTATTTAATCAAATGCAATGTTAGTATTTTTTTCTTGTAAAGACACCTGTGAAAGCAAAAGTATTAGAATTTAAGTGTACATAATAAACACTGTGGATATAAAATTGTGAAAAAAAGAAGTTGACAGTGGTAAAAACCCTCAAGTCACAAACCCTCTCAGGGAAAAATGAATGTGTCTGCGTCCAGGGAAATCACACAGGTTCCTTTAGTGTCTGACCTTCTATCAACAGTCTGAGTTCTGTGTCCTCTTGTCCTTCTGCAGGAGACACGCCTCCCTACCTGTCCAAGTCACAGAGAATCCCGGGAGGTCGGCGTCCGCGGGCTGCAGAAGAGCCGTGCCCTGCCACAAGTGGAAATCTGCTTCCTTTGGGTACAGTAACATGTTATTTTTTATGGTTGCATCCTTAAGGTTTAGTTTTTTTTCCCCACGATACATTTCCAGTGCTATGGCAGTGAGTGTTCTCCTTGTCTTGATCTCGTCTCCTCACAGCCCAGATCAGCTCTCTGCTAATTAGCCTCTGTGTGGCAGACGTAACACTCGTAACCACTTGTAAACTTTTGCTGCGTCCTAATGGTCTGAGTCTCTGCTGCTGCTCTTTAGTCCCCATGTTTTTGTGACACAGCAGATTCGGTGCCGCCTTGTTGTTTTCCCGTCGTGCACATCGCACCCCAGCGGCCAAATGCACAGCAAGAGCAGATCATTAAGCTTTTCCTTAATGAAATATGATCCCTGCGAATGTGAGCCGTCACTGCCGCTCCCCCGTTGGCTCGCGCTGAGCTCGGGACGGCCCCCTCAACAAATGAGGGGAGCTGAGCATCACAGTGGCATCGCTGGGACAGACTTAGGGGACTTCAAAAGGCTGGAGAGACTTTCAAAGACGCCTCCCAGCGCTGTGTGCTTCATCATCAAAAAGCCACGCGAGCCTAATCCACAGCCCACTTTTAGCTCATGTGCAGCCCAAAAATAAATCCCAGTGCGTAGTGGTAACGTTCTATTTTTAAAGAGCAGCGCTCAGAAGTTTTGGAATGCGTGGGAACATCTGTGGGTTGGTTTTAAGACATTGGCTTCGTTGCAGAAATGAGGATTTTTTTCATTTCTCGCTGATTAATACCTCACTCCTTCTTACCGTCTTTATTCGTCTGTGTGTGATTGTCGCCCCGTGTGTAATTTTCGAGCACAGTTGTGAGCTAACGCGTGAAATGAATCATGACTGTAAACAAGATGATGGGTGTGATCAGAGGTTGATTGTTTTCCTCTCCAGCTCGGCAGCATTGTTTGTCTCTGTTTAGTCTTACCCAGCTCACACAGGCACACTGTTGCTATCGGCTAATTACCTAATGATGACAGCGCCAGGGAACATGCCCTCATCAGATATCTGATCATTTTGACTCTTTATGCTCCAGAGGTGTAATCATTCAATTAGAAGGGTTCATTTCTCTTGATATCTGGAGATTATTCTGCAACTGTGTCCTTGTTCTACCTTTCTGGTCATTTTGAGGGGAATGAAAATGTATGTGAGTGGGTTTGTGAAAAACACACACTCACACTCTTGACCTTAATCTAACTTTATCACATTACTTCACCTTAACATGTTATGATTTACAATATGGGGACTTGCTTTTTGAAAACATGCCCCCATAATGGGACTGTGTACACACACGCACACACACACACTAGGAATGTGAAGTGACAGGACTGATTGAATCTTTTTTTGGGGTTATTCTCTGCCTCGTTCTCTACCTCAAAGCGAAACAGTTGTCATGAAGTTTAAAGCTTTTCCTTCATGTTTGACTTGTTTCCTGCAGCGGACAGGAAGTTCACTTGACGTGACGAGCAAAGGTCGCGGGCCAGATTTGAACCCAGGATGTAGCAGTTGTGTGTACCGTAGACCGCTGTGTCACTAGAAAACAATGCTTTGTCATTAGTCTCGACTGAAGCAGCGTGGCTGTGTTAGACTGTCGGCGGGTGATTGATCTATACGGCTGTTTTTTTGTGTGTGTGGCACCAACAGCAAGCGAGGAAGTGAAATATTAATTATTATGCCGTTTGTGTGGTGCGCCGCTGTGCCCCGCAGTATGTGCTCGTTTTAGAGCGTGTTGGAAAATTTGGAATAAAACCATTACTGCATCATTCAGGAGAAATGTCTGCCGGCGAGAGTAAAAACATGACTTGCATATAGTTGTTGCAGCTCAGTTATTTTAAGCCTGTGTTATTTTCAGATGCAGGTTGGAGGCTGTCATTGTCTAAAAGTTCCAGTAATACCTGCAGACTTTAGAAACTGTGCTAAAGCAGGGATTAGGAGTAAATGGGGTAACTTTGCTGTTGAGGCAGCGTTGGGTCGCTCATCGTGCTTCATGCCGGAGTTTTGGGGGGGGGGGGGGTCTCAGGGGACGACCAATCACATTTAAAGCAAGCAGAGAAGATGCTACACTGTAATAGCAGATACAGACCTCAGGGATCGACCTGAACACTTGCTTCAGTTGTATATTTACTGTAACCTCTCTTTCCTCCTCTGCTCTTCTCTTGTTCTACTCTGAACCTGCTGTTTCTTATACTTAAGACAGTCGTGTGCAGAAGTAGCATCAGATACATTGCTAAACAGGAGGTGTAGCAGCTTAGATTTTAGTCGAAGTAAACAATTAGCTTTTTTTCCCCCCATGGCTGAATGTGCATATTTGAATCAATAAATAACTAATGATGCATTTGGTAGAACACTGGTTCAGACTTTTCTTTAATTAATCAAAAGTTAATTAACCAATTATCAGAATAGATTCTTAGCACTTTTCTGCTGATTGACAAATATATGTTGACAAAATATTGCAGTTAATTGCATGTATTTTTCAATACTGTTATTCTAACGCTGGTCCAGAATGGGCAAATAAATTAGGGGCGGAATTCTAGCTTCAGCACCTTGGACAGTGAAACGCTTCCAGTAAATACTGTCTCAGAACCTGTGTCATATCGAAGAGCGTGTCTTTTCATTTTTCACTCGCCTGCACTGCTCTCCAACACAGTCAGAGAAGAGGTGGCAGGAGAAAATCTGCAAAAATCGAATGTGGTGAGAAGTGAATTGATCAAATAAAAGGAGGTGAATTGTAAATCGGATGCTGTTATAGTTATCATTTTATCTGCCACACTAAATAGAAGTCTGCATTTCACTTAATTCTACCTCAGCCTCAGTAGAGGGAACAGAATCTGAATCAAACTGTTTATTAATGTTTTATCACTCTGGTCAAACCTTTTGAGAAAACCCCAATTTACCCAGTTCTTATTGAAATTCAAGCAGTTCAAGTCCAGTGAAAAACCTTAGAAGGTACAAAAGTTGTGCAAGGTAAAATACATCATGTTTTTTCAGGTATAAGCCTATTGGTTTGCCTGTGGTGATGCTGGTTGCAGTTTTCGTTCTGAAACTGTTAAAGTGACTTGCAGTAATTGAGCCGTGGCGAGGAACCCTGAATCTGCACCACCGCTGCCGCACAAAGAGCCGTTCGCCTGTTTATTCAGAGTTCAGTGAAGCTGGCACGCAGAACCCTGAACTGGAGAATCACACGTCGCTGTTTTGAATGTGCTGTTGTTGGGGGAAACAAAGCCTGCACTTCCTCATCATTTTCCTTGATCAGTTTTGCACCCAAACCTCAAATCTCTACGTTCTCATGTAACTAAACTACGAAGACATTGAGGAGAGTAAAGCGAGTGGTCACCTGAGGTAGCGTCGTAAATCCAGAAGAAACTCCTGCCAAAATCTTTTACTACCCAGTAAGAAGGATGGGATACCATTATACACCACATGAGTTTTATATGTATGGATGCAGCTGAGTGTGTTTATGCACATCTGCAGCGTCCTCCTTTACTTTGTCTTTATGTCTGCCAGGCCTGCAGAACTTTTTCTTGCATAATCTGTTATTGTTTTGTGTGTAAAATGTCATAAGAGTAGTGAAAAACGTTCATTGTTGTCCAGAATACAACAGCATTTAATATACAAAGAAATATAACACAAAACCAGCAGATTGGAGAGACTGAAATCTGAAGAGTCAGTTTATTAACACCTGTTTCCATCTGTGTTTGTTCGTTATTTAGCAAAATCTGGTGACAGATCACCATGAAACTTGGAAGATTGTGGCACAGATCAAGAAAGAACTCAGGGGCGGATCCAGGATTGTAGTTTTTCACATTCTTTAAAAAAATGTTGCTAATTTCTCAGAGATTTATGTGTGAATCTTGATGGAAAGTACATATTTAGGAGGTGGGAGGTAAATACGGGCTCATAGGGTGTTTTTCAGACCCTGTTTGGTAACTATAGAGATAGAAATCTGTAACAACCACCAATGTGTTGCTGAGTAACATAATTTGGCCCTAGCTATAAGGCTTGTTTGAATTTAAAGAGACTGTTGGGACTTGGAGGAGCTATACTTTCTACTAAGTGCACTTGATGCATTATAGATAAATGATAAAATTGAGAAAATGGGCCAGGATGAATTTCACAAATCCAGGTTGCAGAGGTCCTGGTTGGGTTTAGCTGTGATATATATACGGAGCTTTACAGCTGCCCAACTCTCCTCTTTTCGGCCCTAATTCCCTCCCCTACTGCAAATCGACATTAAAAAAGTTTGTGAAAGTTCTTTGTCTCTTCAATCCAATATGAAAGGAAACCCTCTGTGAAATACACCCCTGGTTTTGCGGGTGTTATTACTGTAGCAGTGTCCTCTGGCTCTTTAGTGTCAGCTGTCCTCCCGCTCTCTCGCTGCCTTCACGTGACTGTTGCAGCAGCAGTGAGAGGTGAGAGCAGGAGGGTTGTTTGCGTGGAGCAGAGTCAGACTCGGGCCAGCAGGGGATGCACCACTGCAGCTCATTTTGTGAGATTGCTCTGTGAGGTTTACCGAGGAGCAAGGAATCGGAAAGTGCAACCTGAAAAGAAAGGCTGTTTTTGCTTTTAGTCTTTTAAATGACCTAATATTCAATGGAGTCAGACAATCAGTGGCAGCTCCTCAGTAATAGCAACTACGAGAACAAAGAGCATGTTTTTAAATGAATGGTGTTTTTTTCCTGTGCAGAACTGTATTCAACGCCTGCAGCTGCCTTCTAGTTGAGTCGTGTCCAGTGAAGTCCTCTCTGCCCTCATTAAACCCAGTTCAAGGCTGAATGCGTGTTTTTAAATGCCCAACATGCTCTCTCGCTCTTTTCCCCTCTCTTTTTAGTCTTTTTCTTCTTTCACCAGAATTCCGCTTTCTTCATCCCCACCATGAAATCATCTGCTGCTCTGTATTCTCTGTTAATCGAGCCGCTGCATGTCAGGACAGAACGAGACTTTTCCTGGTAAAATAAACAAGATATTCATTCACCTTTTCTTTGTTTATCTCTTTCTTCTCCTCTGACTTGATTACCAGAAGCAGCCGAGGGCTGTAGGGAAGTAAAGGTAAAGCTTGGCGGTCACAGAGAAGTGTCAACCCTCCTGAGAGTGCACGTACGCCCACCCCTCTCATAAGCCCCCGTGGTATTATCCAGAGGTCGTAAAGCGTTCCGATGTGGCATGTGACCATTAGAACGGATCTAAAGCAGGAGCTCCATTTCACATATAAATAATTCACATGCTTTATGATCTTCATTATTGCGAATGACTTTTTCAGAGCAGAACCTGTGATCATCTCCAGGCCCTGTAATAATACCACTGCAGAGCCTATTGATTCATGGGAATGGCCGGGGTCCTCAGGATCACAGATCCCCAGCCTGCCTGCTACAAACACCCTGCGTGTTATGTGATGGAGGTGGGGGAAGCAGCTCACTGGGGTGCGACCGAGCTGCAGCTGTGGAGATGGTGGACAAGTGACACATGCAGCAGAAACAGAGAAGTGTAACCATATGTGGGCTCTTGGCCCTGAATCGTGGCGGTTATGTGCTTTCCTCTGCAGCATTCCCCCTCTGCACGGCCTTGACAGTCTTACCTGACAGACTTTTTGGGGGGCTGATGCCGATACCGATGTAAGGGGGGGTGGAATTTCTGATAGATATATTGGCTGATAATCTAAAAATTGATTCCTAAGATTTTTTTTACACACCCCTATGAAAAATAAATGTAAGGCTTGATACAGTTTGATTACAGTTTAACCACCTTTTAAATTCAATAGATCCAGATTTTATTTGGATCTATTGAATTTAGAAAAATGCCATATTTTGCAGTATTAACTGAACCAGAGAAAAAAGAAAACCCCGAATATGCACATTTTTTTATTTAGAATTGAGAAAGAAAAAGGTTTTCATATCGACAAACAACTTAGATACGGATGTGTTTGTGAAATGCACATATCTGCTGATATTTATCGTCTTGTCTCTACTCTACACTACCACAGTGTCTGAGGTCATTTGAAAAAGGGCTTTTTGAAATGAAAGTTTATCGTATGTGGCAGCAAACCGTTGATGAAGAGGAGGCTGTTGTGTGGAAGAGTTTGTTTGTTTGTTGAAAAAAATAAAAGCCACGATGAAAGTGCCTTCCGCCTCCTATAAAACTTGGCCGGTTGTATGAATTCTTTCTTTATTGGCGCTTTTTATTTACTGCTGTTGGTATTGTAGAGGTTTGATTCCAACAGATGGGAAATGTGAAGTGCACAGTGATTTACTGGGCCCGTGAAACAGAGGGCCCACTTCCATAACGTGTTTGGACTCCTGGGAAAGCTCTGGCTCGACTTTGAAGCTCGCAGCTTCTGTTTCGTCATCACATTCTCGAAGAGTTAATTACAGGCTCCTCGCTGCGCTATGAAGCTGCATCACTGGAAACTGGCAGATCTGATTCTGGAGGCCGTTTACAGGCCAGGGAGCTTATCACAAGTTGCTGTGACTCTTAAGTAATGGAGGAGAATATGAGGCACTTTGTACCGATTGTGTGTTGTTTTGTTTTGTCATAGAACACATTAACAGTTTTAAAGGCTCATGAAACAATACAGTAAAGACTGGCCTGCATTCTATTGGCTGCGTTTCATATGTATTCTGACTCCCTGTGCGATTGAAGGACTGAGATTAAAAATGTCACTACAACTTATATTTTATTAACACAGTTGTATTCCCATCGCAAAATGTATGATTACAAACATGTAGTGTGTTTGTCTCCATACCTACAATATAACCTCAATGTTAATTCAACTTTAATTGGTGGACCTCAGTTAAATGTTTTGATAAGTAATGTTTAATCGTAACGACTGAAAAGGGTTTATCCCAAAACACTTCAAATAACTTCATTAAAAACTCTACAAATTGGTTCCATCTGGTCAAATTGTATCATTTGCACTCTTTGCACAAATAGATTTCTTTAGTTTTTCTTTTTTTTACAGCTGATTTAAAATAAACTACATGTGTCAGTCTGGAATCTGTACACATGAGAAAGCAGCTTCATTAAAAGAAAACCCCAGCGGTAATGAAAAGACACTCAGGTGTGCACAGGTGTTACCTTTCAACACAGTGTCATGAGTAACAGTTTATTTTTGAGCCTTTAGGTGATGTAGTACCTCCAGCTCAGTGAAAACATGTCCATTTAGTTTCTTTTTCCTCACATACTGCTTCACATTTCACACTATTACCAGTTGCCACATCCACTGGTTATTAGATGTAGTGAGGGATTAGCGACACTCTGCAACTCTTTCACACATAGCTTATCCCTCCATCAGCTCCACGCCACAGTAATACCAGGCAAAAGATCTGTCTCCCAGTCTGACGGGAGGCATTTGCAATTCCATAGCTCTGTATCGCCGCTCGCATCGGGCAGAGGGAGGGCTCGCGGGGATGAGGTGAGGAGCAGCGTTTCCCCAGGAAATACAAATTGGAGGAGCATGATCGCTTGTTCTCTGCTGCTTTTCCAGCTCCAGTACTCGGCAAGAGGGATTTGCCTGTGTATGTGATTTAATAACAACACGCTGCTGCTGAATGTATGATCCACTCGTGTATGGAGGATGTAATCTACTGAGCCTGAGCAGCAGAACGTGCAGATGAGGGATTAGATCTTTATTCATGGGCCACAATGAGCACATACATGAGACAACCGGACCCGTGGATGTGTTGCATTGCACCTTCATGACATTTAAATGCTAAATCTCTATATATTGCTTTGGCTTTTGAATTGAGACATTTATTTGAAATAGCGATAATTTACCAAAGCCATAGACTGGACAGCTTGTGTCCAAATTCCTTGAACTGTCCATATATGAAGGTATTTGGACATTTGGGGGTGGAGCCGCAGCATCCAGGCCCCTTCAGTCATGATGTCTGACCTCTTCCATGTCCCGTTTGCTAACATGGAAGAGGCAGGGTTCATTTTGTTTTAGGGTTAGAATTAGGTTTGGGTTAGGGTTAGGCATTTATGGTAAGGGGCTAGGGAATGTATCATTGTCAATGAGTGTCCTCACTAATACCATCATTGTGAGGACATTTTGGCTGGTCCTCACAATTTCAATGGGCTGTTTGAGGGTTAAGACTTGGTTGTAGGGCTAGGGTTAGAATTAGGTTTAGGTTAGGCATTTGGTTGTGATGCTTAAGGTTAGGGTAAGGGGCTAGGGAATGCATTACTTCAATAAGTGTCCTCACAACTATAGAGAGACGTGCGTGTGTGTGTTTGAGGGGTGCTATAGGGACCCAGTATCAGTATTACTGACATCAGCTTATCGAGGAGTCTGAACTTGCGTGATGGCAGCGACGAGCATCAGCGGAGGCCCGAGGGGTCACGAAACGTCTCTGTCTGTACTTCACAGTGAGAGGCAGAGAGACAGGCTCTTTGTTTGGCCTGCGATGAAGGGGCTCGTCTGTCTTCTGCCTCTGATGTGCTCAGGCTCGGGGCCAAATCAGTGACAGAAGGAGCCTTTTGCACAGCGCGGCGTCCTCTGCCAGAGACACACAGAGAGGCTGTGCTGCGTTGTTACATGGAAAAACAGCAGGGAAAGTAACCCCCCCCCATCCCTCTCTCACCTCCTCATCGCCAGAGTAAGAGTGTGGAGGTCACCAACACAGGGCAGCTCAGTTTTTCCAGCTGCTGACACTAATTGGAGCGCTTAGGAAAATGTTATTGTGGAACAAAAAATCTGCAATAGCTGTTTTTAAAATCTGAAAACTGAAATAAATAATTGTAGGTCACGGGGAGGGGGGGGAGGGGGGGGGTTGTTTTTCATCTGTGGTTTGTCGTGATGAAGAACATAAACACGTCCATATTCAGGTTCGTTCCTGAGACTTCTGTTTGAATGCTTTTCCTCACTCGGTCCGTCAAATGTGGCCAAACAATAACCTCCCGAGGGAAAAGCCTCTCCATTATCACTAATGGTATTGATCACATCAGGGAGCCCTTTGCTCATTTAGAGGAGGTCATGTACTGCCATCTTGTGGTGTGCAGTTTCTAGTGCTGCAGTGTGTGTGTGTGTGTGTGTGTGTGTGTGTGTGTGTGTGTGTGTGTGTGTGTGTGTGTGTGTGTGTGTGTGTGTGTGTGTGTGTGTGTGTGTGTGTGTGTGTGTGTGTGTGTGTGTGTGTGTGTGTGTGTGTGTGTTTCCCTCTGATGTGTTTGAAATGGGCTGAAGTCTCATGAGAGGAGACGGGACCCCCTGCAGAGCAGCTTAGCTGTAGAAAAAATATTGCTTCCCACTGTTTGTGCACAGACGTTTCCACCACCGCTGTAGTTCCTACATATTGTACAGACACATACAAACACTCCACTGCGAACATATGCAGACAAACACACGCAGCTTGTTATCAGGTTCGAGCTGGATAAGATCCAAGGAGGACGGGGAAAAACAGAACCTGCTGGTTCATGGGAACAAAGTGCCGGATTGGAGAGTGGACTGAACTTGATGTGTTGTTGGGACCTCTAGCAGTCGTACATCTTCTTCTGCTGGCAGTAGTGTTGATGTGAAACAGGAAATTCTGCAGTCTGTGATTGTCAGTTCCAGTTGAACTAATCAAGTCAGTTGTTTTTCAATTTCCATTTCATAGATATGAAGGGACCTGATGGTGAAGTGATGGATATGTAAGAGGGAGAATGTTTAGCTGAGTTCTGTGAGTGACAGGCAGCCAATGAAGAAAGCTAAGTGTGGGTGTGATATGGGACCATCTGTCTGATCCAGTGAGACGTCTAGCTGCAGATTGGGTTTGCTCGTCGACGATCAAGGGCAGATTCACTGAGGGAGGAGATAAATTGATATTTTGCAGCAGAGCTGCAACAATTAGCTGATTCATTGCTCAGTGGATCAAGAGAAAATTACTTGGCAAATGTTTTGATAATGGATAATCCATTTCACTCATTTTCCTTTCACAATGTTTTTCAAGTAAGAGAGCGAAACATTCTCTTGTCTTTTGCTTCAGAAATATTTGCAAATTTTTCTTCCTCAGGTAAATTTAGTTGCCCATTTTAAGATTTTATATAGATAAACAGGCACGTTTCTAAGGCCTCTGAATGATGGTGAACGCCTTTGTTTTTTAGAATAAAAGAATAAAATCTACTGATTAATTGCCTCGTCTGGACATGAAAGAAAATACCAAAAAATTGTCTGTCACAATTACCCAAAAGATTATTTACAGTCATTGAATATTAAGAAAACCAGATAATATTCCCAGAAGCTGAAACCTGAGCTCCAGTGAATCGGCGAGTTGCTTCAGGTCTAATGTAAAATCAAAAGTCATTATTAACCAGTTCGAGCACTGACCCTCTGACGTCCTGCTTCTTCTCCACTGGGGAGAAAACTGGTTTCCATACATAACAAAAATTAAATAAAAATGGGGATCTTCTATTTAAGTTCTGTAGTTGGCTCATTCTCCATGAGGACAGACCTGAGGAAAATTAGGGCTGGATCTGATATGTGTGAGTTTCCTGTGACATCGGACACCTTCTCCGGTGTGTGTGCACATACATCACTGTGTGTATATGTGTCTGTGCTTTGTGTGCTTCTCGATGAGCTGCCAGGTCGGAGCAGTCTGCCTGCAGTCCTGAACCAAATCCGGTTGCTTTTGTCCAACTGCCCACATCACACACCAGGAATGAAAAGGGACCATATGGTGACAGAGGAGAGCAGGAAGGTGGGCACGACAGGGCCAATGCATGCAATATTTTGTACATCTAAAAGGCTGCACGGCAACATATCCTGAGGCGTGCAGGGCCACACTGGGCCACAAAATACAACTGCATCTTAAATAATAACCTTGTTGTTGTTGTGTGTTTGTTCTGTACGTGTGGAGAGGAGTCAAAGCCTATGGAAAATCGTATTGCTGAAACCATGGGTCTAAGGTTGTTTGTCAATTTGAAGGAGCATCTTGCATCGACTCGCTGCTCCTGTGTGTGTGTGTGTGCGCGTGCCGTGATTGCTAACACTCTGCTTGGGGTTTGCCAGTAAACACTGTGTATGGACAGAACAGAGCTCACCGACGACACCCCATATTTTGAGATGTGTACAGTGGATCAATCAAATCAAATATACTTTATTGTCCCAATGAGGAAAATTGTATTGGTCCAAGGTGCTACAGCAGCTTTAGAACAGTACATTGTGAACACCCAGAATAATAATGCAGAATAAATCTGAGTGAATATTGCACCTGCCCTAAAAACACTAAAAGGACATAATGCATAAAAGATGAAAAACTGGCATTTACACCTAAAAACCAGAGTTTAAGGATATCATGGGCTGCAGAGGAGACGGCACATGGAGTTTCCAAAGGTTTGTCTCTCAAATGTCCAAAAATCATCTGGTGAGTACAAACACAGCAGACTGTTGTTGAGAAATGTTGTTTTGTATGTGT
The DNA here is from genome assembly GCA_026259375.1 of Verasper variegatus. Lineage (NCBI taxonomy): Eukaryota > Metazoa > Chordata > Actinopteri > Pleuronectiformes > Pleuronectidae > Verasper > Verasper variegatus. The sequence goes on from CM048045.1 coordinate 18,698,533, forward strand.
GTAGTGATGGAAGCTGACAGAGTACTACATGGTTCTGTGCAGACAGCTCCGTGTCGGAGCTGGAGAGATCAGCACTCGTGCTTCATAATTAGAGGCTACATAGCCAGTGTAATTGCGGTGAGATGATGCACGTATGCAATTAGCCACGACACAAGTTCATTAACAAAAAGACAAAGGTATGAGAGCACCAGTCACCTTGGCTTTAACACTTGATTTATCGAAGGGATGTGAGCCATCAAGTCTGCCTGAGATGAAACACATCCTCCCCTGGAGACCGCGAGATAGAAGCCCAGGGTTTCTGCCTTTAGCCGTGTGTGTGTGTGTGTGTGTGTGTGTGTGTGTGTGTGTGTGTGTGTGTGTGTGTGTGTGTGGTGTGTGTGTGGTGTGTGTGTGTGTGTGTGTGTGCGTGTGCGTGCGTGTGCGCGCTCTCACATGCATTTGGCTTTATTAAGTCTTGATGAGAGCTTGTCTCCTCCCTGCTTTGAATGCTGGTGGTGGTGTCAACAGTAGTTTATTACACTTTGTGTGTGTGTGTGTTTGTATACAGTACACACACATATTGTAGGAGCTGCAACACACTGTCCACCATCTACAGTTTGGGTTTATTTTGCATCCGAAATTTCCATTTTGTCCTTGAAGTACGATGAAATCTTCAGTAATGTTGCTTTATCGCGCTGTAATATTTCACATTATGATGCAATACGTGTGCAAGCCCCATTTCTATTTCACTAACTTTGTGTGTCTGACGATACTAAGAGCAGAAGCATTTATGATTTTTTTATTCTTTATTTTATTTCTGCAACATGTCTCCACCCCCCCGCAGCCATAATGAACCAGGTCCACGCAGCATCTTCAGCTGTTTGCAGCGATCTTCATTTGGCTGAAAAAGCTACTACAGAGAAAAGAGTGCATTGATTCCAGAAGAGGGAAAGATGGAGAGGGTGTGTTGGGGGGGGTGTATGTGAGAAGAAGAGAAATGGGGAAGGAGGGAGAGAGAAGAGCATGATAATGAGCCCTACCTCTGACACATCCTCCTGTTTCTATGGAGACCAAGGAGCCAATCGCGTGGCCCTGCTGAGGACCGTACTACCGAGAGCAGATAAGAGGGTGGAGAGAGAGATGCTCAGATGCTTCTCTGTGTTTATGAGTATCAGGAATCTTTCCCGGCAGCTCTCCTGCAGGTTGTGTCCTCATTCATTAATTTTGCAGAGGCAGCCTCACCCTGTCACTGGCGCTGATAGAGAAACATCACGCCTCCATGCTTCAATACAAAAGCTTCTCATGCACCAGTGTTTATCACACATCTCCTTTAGCTTCTCTGACACTCCCTGCACACCACATCCTCCTCCTCCTCCTCCTCCCTCACCCGGCCTCCCCCACCGGCCGTCAGCATCTTGGACGCTCCTTGTTACATCACACGCATTGCTCTCTGGCAGCCAGTGTTTGTGACTGGGAGGGAGAGGGAGAGTGAGAGTGAACGTGAGCGAGCCTGTGTGCGCACACGCCGTCCCACCGTCGAGTCCCGTTGACCAGCATACAGGATGGACAAACCAAGCGTGTGGCGCGCCGTGGTGAGCAGCACGGACCCCAGGCGAACGCGGGACCCCGGGCCCCACTCCAGCAGACCGGGCTCTGCCATGGGTTACCGGCTCTACGACATGTGAGTAGCATCTTTTAGGCGAGAACGCCGTTGGGGTGGGCGGGTGTGTGGGCTCCCCGGGCTTTGGCCGTCAGCTCCCATTCATGGAGTCAAGTGAGAGGTGGGTGGGAAAAAACACGGTGTCTGCCTTTCCAGTGTCTGTGCTGAGTCACCTATGGCATCCAGACCTCGCTCCGCGCTCGCATGTTCCCCTCCTGTGCCCTTAGTAAACAATGCCTCTCTCCTGGGGAGGGGCGGCGAGCTGGAACACAGGGTTTGTTTATGTGAATGAGACGCAGATTTCAACGAGATCAATTATTACCATGTGTCTTTACGTGAAGGGATGAAAGAGTGCTGTTTTTTTATCTGCAAGCCTTACATTATGACTGAAATCACAACAGTGTCTTGTGAGCGGTGGTTTAGGAGCCTCTGGGACAAATGACTCATTAGCAGATGATGCTGTGAAGCTCTTACAGGGCACATGAGTTCCTTGCAGCTTCTGCTGTATATATATATATTTGTGGGTGTGTTCTTGTGTGTGAGTGTTCTTGTGTGTGATTGGTAGTGTGTGTGTGATTGGTACTGTGTGTGTGTGTGTGTGTGTGTTAAATGCGGCTGGCTCTGAGCTGTTATTTTTGGGATGGCGCTGAGTCCTACTCTCTCTGTGTGTGTGTGTGTGTGTGTGTGTGTGGAAAGCTTGCATCTCTCCTTCAGTAAATCCTGAGTCGGTTTCGCTCGGATAAAAAGTGGACAAAATGATATAGTGTTCCTTTTCTGGAGTCATGTCAGGGTTTGTATTTTTGGTTCAGCGCTGCACAAGGATTCTCTGCACACGAGCTAACCTTGCCGAGAACACAACACTGTCAGCGTTTGGCTGAATAAGCATTCTGCTACCTTATTTGTCAGCAGAGGCACGTTGACGTGTGTTTTTCTTGTTGTGGTGCGTTCACCGTGCCTCTCACCGGACCCTCTGATGCCTTTTACAACCCTGCAAGCGAAACCATGTACGTGTACTCACCGGCTGGTGCATAGCGTTGAGCTGAATTACCCTGTCATGTCATGATCTAATACCATACATGGGGATCAGTCATCTTAATGAATATGAGACCTTCACGGGTCTCCACTCAGTCCTTCACAGTCAAACTGCCTCTGCCGTTCACTGGCTTAAATCTCTGCCTCGTTTTCCGTGTGTGCGACACACATGAATGCATGAACACATCCCACAGATTCTCAAGTTCCTTTACTCCACCAGTAATTATGGTTTTATTACACGACTGATTCGGTTTTTGTTGTTGCATAACAGGCAATTGGACGTTTCCATCTGTCTGTGGTTCTGAGATAGTGGCTGATTTATTTCCACCCTGTTCCCATCACAGCTTTGGCCCAAAGGAACACTTTAACCACAGAAAAGCCACGTGAGCGGGCTGAGGAGCCCAGGAGGGTGAAAGTGTGGTGAAAATCAATGACTTTGTGAAAACAGTAGCTGTGGTTGTCAGAGGTCGGAGGAGATGTGCTGCAGGTTGATACCAGCATGCTGGCTGAGGCCTCCAGTGTCTGGTCAGTACTTCTTTGATTAGGATCTGGAGCAGGATTAGTGTGTTCAGTTTTAAATGTCATTTCATCATCGCTCGCAGCTCCCCAGTCCATCTGGAGGAGGCTGTCTTGGCCTTTAAAGATACAACACTTCACTACTCCGGCCTGAAAAGACACAGAGGTTGCCAATGCGTTAAATACAACCACGTAGAACTTTTATGCCATTTCTTGTCTTACAAGTGCATGCAAGTTAAACCAGGACCAACCAAGGCATTCACCATAAGTAATCAAACACGTGTGCAGTCATGTGTCAAGCCATTTTACAGGGAGGGAAGGTAATTGGTTGCACATGCAGTTTAATGGGGATTTACTGTATGTTAACGCTGCATTAAATTAAATAATGACATTTGGTGCAAAATTAAGATGACAGGACTAAAACTGGCAAAAGCTCAAATCCACAATCCACTTGTGTGAGAAGCTGTGGCTGTGTGTTTCTCCTTGTGTTGTGGATCAGTGTGCACCTGCTTCATCATTGTTCAGCAGCAGTAAACCTGCCTTGGCTCACAAAAAGACGGAAAAACTGCTGTATAATAATATGCAGAAATGTGTTATCCCTGACCGTGAGAGATGTATATTCCAGTTGAGATTTGCAGACTTTTTTTTTTAAACCAGATGCTTGGTAATCCTGTTATCCATGACATTACCATGCAGGAGGTTGGATATTTGTGCATGGATTATTCTGCGGGACCCGTAATCACTTTTCTGTTCTCGCCATGCTGAACGCTGCACGGACAAGGGTGCATGAATGGGCTTTTACCCGTCATTGAGATAGTGTCTCAGAGGGCGTTCATACAGTGAAGGTGTTACAGCAGGAATGCCCTGTTTCCCCTGATTGGCCCAGAGGTTTTTCGATGCGATGCCCCCGTTCGAGTGACGCTGGTGCTGATGAAAAAAAGAGAGAGTGCGTCACCGGAGCTCTAAAGCACTGACGGGACATTCCTCCACTTTGGGCCCGAGCATTTCACAGCAGTTTGGATAAAGACCGCTGCCCAGAGCAACAACCCCGGCCGTGCATCCACTTCACATAGCAACTGTTGGATGCACGCTGCTGTTACACAAGCGAGTGCTTACAATACATGTCAGTGCCAGCACATGTGAACATGCTGTCAGTTCGTGTAGCATCAGCAGACGGGGCCATAATGCTACAGAGCAGGAAGTGAATCACTCACTCGCAGGGATACATGGCGAATGTATGTACAGGCCTGTCATCATAATAACACTCTGATTTTTCACTTGTCTAAGCTCGAGAAGCTGTCCACTGCAGCAAATGACTCCTGCCATCCTGTAAAATGGACATAATTGCAGTCATTATAGCTCAGTCATTCTCCAGTTCTTATCAGAGGAGCTGTATAGTGCTCTTATTGACTGCTTGATCTTTTCTTAATGATGGATACTGGTCATTCACACCCTGAGATTTCCCTCTCCTGCTCCATCTCTGACGTTCACAGGCCGACAAATTGGACACACTACAATCAATTCAGAGTAACGGATGGTGAATAGATGAGAATGGATGACGCAGGGGTCACGGACCACCTCACCGAGATGTTTTCACGGTGCAGGTGTAACGAGAGCTCCAATAGCAAAGCACAGGCTACTCAACTGTACCATTGTTTTCCACAGCCGGAACGAGGCTGAGGCCGAGCGCGGTCGGGCATCGAAGGCTGTCATTTGCACTCTCCAAACGGCAGCAGCTGCTCATCTGCACCCTGGCACCGAGTCTGCAGCTGGAGCTGTGTCAGCCATGTGTGAGGATTATCATCCAGTGGGAGCTGCCTGGGCTCCCAGGGGCACATCTCGGCCAGTTAAAGTTTCTTCAGGGGAGTCGCTATAGCTCCGAATGCGTCCGCGCTCTGGAAACAGCCCATAATAAGTCCCTGCCTTTGCCAATGGCAGCATCAGAAGCGAGAGCACAGAGGGGAGCTGGGCGCATCAGAAAGGGATGCATCTCCAGAACATTTTGTTCCTGTGGCAGAAATAAAAGCAGATATGAGGATATGTTTATCAGCAACAGTGTTATATAACAAATATCCCTGAGCGTGTTATCAGGCATATTGAATGAGTCACGCTTACACAGTACATTCCTTATATTCCATATATATATATATATATATATGTTTTGACTTTCATGACTGGACTTTCTGTATGTGCTGTACTTGTGCGACATCAGGGATTTTACAGAGTGATTCATAGTCTCAGTTATACAGTAAGTCTGCACACATCAGGCAACAAGCCTGATTATGGATGTAAGAAGATCCACAGGAGACTTGTAGGTTTGAGAAATACTTCCTGCTCTGTTTGAAGTGTGTGCTGCAGTGCTGGTGGTTGGCGCTCTTCATCACTTCTGCCCTCAAGGTTATGAACGGCCTGACAGAGACCGAGGACTATGGGTTCCACCTCCAACCAGCCACAGAGGATTTCTTTTTTCTTCTTCTCTCTTTTGTTCTCTAGTCCTCCGCCTCACTGTTCGTCTCTGTTAGTCTCTGTTTGTGCTTTTCTCCATTCAACACAAAGCCAAAGCTGGAGGATGGAGTGTGCTGTTATTATGGCTCCCTACCCTCCTCATCCTCGCTGTCTCTTTACTTCTCTCTCCTCAGCCTCCTTCTCGTCTGTTTCATCTTTTCTCCCCCTCTCTACCTTTCCTCTGCACGACTGCCTTCAGGCTTGAGGCTGAACAGCTGTACTTTACAGTCTCTGTGATACAGGAGCTTGTGCTCATTCAAACTGTGGTAACTTTCATGTAAGATAATATCCCCAGACGTCCTCTGTAAAGTGATATATGTGCCCTGTAGTATTGTGAACTAAAACGCTGTAGTGAGATCATCCTCCCTCTTTGCCAGTGTCGGTATCTCCCTGCAGGATTTAGGTTTTTCATCCCAAACAGAAAAAGGAAGCATGACTGTGTGTCACATCAGACAGGCACACATGCAAAGAGTCGACGTTTGACTGTATAAAAAATGTTGTCCTGCTGTTCCCATTCCTCTGCATTTTCCATTTAGCTGTCATAAAGTGTGGCTCACTGTCTAACATGTTTTTGTGTAGATGTGTCCAAGTTTGCCCCCAGAGATCTGAGGCCTGCCGTTTATTGAATGCTTCTCCGATGCGGTGTAAATGAGAAATGAATAGATTTCCATGATGCATTGTGTTTATGTGCTCTGAGTGAATCGGCCTGTCAGACTCCTCGTTCCCCTCGATCACATCAGCTGGTTGGCAGCACGGGAGATTCTCCAGTCCGCCACCAGGGGGTGAACTTTTCTAACACATGCTTCCAGAAAAGGCTGTCTGTCACATCATGTGCTTTTTAGTATCCCAGTTATCATGTTGTCTTTATCATGGAGTTTTAGCACAGCCTTTTCTTTGTGATATATGAAGGTTATTATATTATCCTCCACAAGTCTCCATGTATCTCCTCATATCGTCTTTCATCCCCTTCTGAATGGATCGATGTTCAGGCTCCTGATGACCCAACAGGATGGACAAAATGTCAGGGTTAAGGTTATTAAGGTTTAAATTTAAGTTCCACCTATAAGCGTCATCTTCTTGGATGTTCTTAAAATATTTCACATCCTCTCTCTTCTTCCTGTTCTCATCCAATGCGTCTTTTCTCTGATGCACTTTAAAACCCGACTCGCCGTCCACCCCCCTTTTCAATTTCAGCTCCGTTTCCGACTGTCGTAGCACTGACCACAAGATTCTCTGCAGCAGGCCATTTCCTGCTGAAGTGTTTATTGACTGGACATCTCCCGCTCGGAGCAGGTTATGGTAGAATCATCAGGGCAGCATATCGGTGATTGACTGGGTCAGTGGCAGGGAGAAGAGGGCTCCTGCTCAATATGTGCCTGTATCGGTGAAGCCACGGTGTGATGCAGCAGCAACGTGGAGACAATAAGAGCTTGTCACCAGGTTACACATGAGGTTATTTAATCAGATTGATGGCTGAGCAGATATGATCGTCTGCATTTTATAGCCTTTTGATTACAGGGGGGGGTTCATATTGATCCGCCTGCAGTGCAATGGGGATTTCTGTCATGGAGAAGAGAACTGTGTCATATTTTACTTCTTGCTTGCATTTGATAACTGACCTTGACTAGTCTCTGCACGTATGCACTGGTTTTAAGGAATTATACTAGAGTCTGACCTAGTTTACATTTTGGGGGCAGATACAGACAGTACCAATATTAGGGAGTAAGAAAATTCCATTATTTATATATCAACCAATATATCAAACAAAAAATTGGTAATGATTCCAAAGATGTTGTTTTCAAACCCTAATGATAAAGAAATGTAATTTAGGCTTGATATTTGTAAGTCAAATGTAAATATAAATTCACATATTTTCTGCATTGTTTAAACGATAAATACGGGTTTTCCTGTCTGTGTATTTCTGAAAATATAAACACAGATATGTCAGTGAAAGGCTTGTTTCAGGGGATTTCTATTGGCCAATCGATAGGTCGGTCAGGCTCTAAATCATCCTGACAACACAAAGGTGTGAATGGGCATCAAAAATAATGACTGGTGACTGGGTGAGCTCACTATATGACCAATCAATCAATGATTTGAATCCATCAAGCATCTTTTAGTCATGATGTTTCATTTCATCCCTGCTCCTACATATTTTTATAGTAAAGTGAAAAATGTCTTTATGATAAAAGAGCTGTTGAGTAATCTGTCTCTGTAAACACAACACCTGTCAAGCACTGATAAATGCTGGCGGCTGGGTCGCAGGTTCCTACTTACAGCTGTAGGTGGAGGCATGCAAGTGGAAAGAATGTTCATTAAGCATGCAGGCAGTTCTCTGTTCACACACACGCCAGTGCATGCTATGTAAAAACAATCCATCTATCTGCTCGTTAAATCATATCCTGTCGTGTCTGTACAAACACTTTCTCATCCCTTTATCCTATAAAAACAAATACTAGCCGTCATGTGCGCTCAATCGGAGACATCTGCGTTTAATGCCAGTTAGCGCTGCAGTAATTGCTCCTCCTCGCCTTTGATAGACTCCAGTAAGTTCTGCACACAGACACAATCCCACACACTCACCACTGCAGGCGACTGCAGGAGAGTTAGAAAGAGGGAACTAGAAAGGGTTTCCGAGGAACAACCGGCAGAACGTGCGTTTGGAAACGGTGAAAAATGTTTTCCGTCTTTTAATATGATCTGATAATTCAAAACTTGATGTGTCGGCAAATAAACTTCTGAGCGAGCGGTGCCTGTTCTAAACCTGCCTGTTAGAAAGGGGCTGTTAACTTGGTCAGTGGTGATGCTGGTTGCAGTTTTCTTCCTGAAATTGTAAAAGGGGGCTGCAGCACTCGAGCTGCAGCGAGTAAAGACAGACTGAACCCTGAAGCTGCACCACTGCTGCACAAAGAGCTGTTTATTCAAAGTGCTGTAGCTCCACTCAGCTGTTGTTGCTGTTGCTGTGACCGACAACATCACTCGTGCTGATGAGTCCCAGTCGCTGCTGGTCTCCTGTTTTATTCAAAGTTTATTAATACTGAAGATGCCGTGAGTCCAAATTGCACCAAATATGACACTGCACTTACTTGGGCTCTTAACAACACACATGCAGAGTGTGAAGCCAATAATAATCAACACGTGCAGAGAGTTTGAGATTTCTGGAATTATTAGAAAGATAAAGAGGGAGAATATATAATGTTAACTCTCGGAATGCAGTCTCTCATCCAGGCTCATTGGGATGGAGAGCACATATACAAGACTCTTGTCAGTGTGTGGTCATTTTCTGTGAGATGTGTGTAAATCCGGAGGCCTGAGTTGTGACTAAAGGCCGGGGAATGAATGGTGTGTAGATTACTTCACACATGCAGGCGCTCAGTATAGCCTTTGTGTCGCTCCGGCCTCCTCTAGATCCGTGGCTCATGGGAAAACAGAGGAAAGCCCATATTGTGCCAGGACGCGTCTGAAAAGAGTCGTGTGGAGACGACTCGTCAGATGAGACAGATCTAAGTGTACCGATGGGTGTGTAAATATGCACACACATTATTGCGCGTTTGTTTATTGGTGTCATTGTGTTTGCACGTTTGTCTACTTGTTTGTGTAAATATGCTGCGTTTTCAGTGTTTTTTAGTTTGTTTGGACACTGACAGTGGCTGAATATTGATGAGAGGCCCCTCCACACCCCTTTCCCATGGCTGCTGGGACTGGGTGGCACTGCGGTGTGGCACTGCATCTCAGGCAGACACAGAGCAGCACTGTGCTGCTGCTCGAATGCAAACCCCCCCCACCACCACCACTCTTCTGCAAGAACAGACAGGAACAGCTTGTGTACGAGTCTTAAAGCTTTACCGAGCACTGCAGGTCATTCAGACGTGTTTATATTGAACACAAACACTTCTTTTATCCAGATTTAACACACACACACACAAATCAGATTTCAAACACATTATTATGTCTGCATGCCTCCATCATTTATATCTCAGCTTAACCATCTCATGTTCATGACTAAGGAAGTCATTGAAGTTCACCTGCATTTTCTGAAATGCCTCCATGACCTTGATGAGTCAAACAGAGCAGATTTTATTTTCCTTTACTGGACACTGACAAAAACACGAGAATCCTTCAACCTCATATTTATTTGAACAAAGCGTGCGTATAAACTTGTGTGGTCGTACAACATTGCAGCAGCCCCTCCCCTCTGAAAAGCCCGGCCAATCACAGGGCGCTGTGCTCGTCTACCATTTGAAGCTTCAGTAGTATGGGAGTGTTGCCCGGCAACGGGAGTCGGCACATTTCTGGGAGGTCCTGTGTGGATGGCAGCAGCTGTAAGAGGGAATCAGAGAGAGCGAGAGGAGAGGGAGAGCATCGGGAGACGGGGACAGGGATAGGAGGAGAGAAGGTGGAGGACGGAGAGAAGGAAGCTGAAGCAGCACCACGTTCAGAGTGAGAGAAAAGACCCACTTATTGGAAAGTTTGTTCTTGGGAAAAAGAGGAGGAGATAGAAGAGGAGGTAATTCATGGTTCCTCTTCAGAGATGACAGAGCAGTGGAGGATTTCTCCTCGTGTCTCTGCTGCTTCACATTCCGGTACCTGTGCCTGCTGGAGCGGCGCACAGCCTTGGATGTAGCTGTGATGTCTCAGAGGATCCTGGGCTGACGCACGGTGTGGAGCGACCGGCACAGAGGACAGACTGACTGACCTGGATAGGAGCTGAAACGGAGCCAGAGCAGCCAATGTAGAGCTTATTTTGGAGGTGGATTCCCGAGCATCAGTACTGGGTCCAAATCAGCCCTCCAGAGGGTCCCAGTCAGAGGCCTGGCTCTCTGGGCTGGTGATGACTGAGGCAGCTCCAGGAGTGATGTGGTTGTTCTGGGCGGGTTAAAACCACTCAGGCTGTCGTCCAGCGCGCGAGGCTGGGGCTCCGGAGGAGGACGGATCCGACACCCATGCAGAGGGAATCAGACTGGCTGAAGAAATGAGCAGGGTGCCGTGTTCCTGGTGCCATGGTGCCTGTTAACGTTGTCGGATCCCACTGCTGTTCTGCCCCTGTTGATTGTTTGAGCTGAGGATGTGGAAGTTCAAAGCCTTCTGCCTCGACTACTGGCACGTGCTGTGTTTGCACCCGCACAACAACTTTTACAAGAGGTACGTTTGAAATCCGGCTGCGATTTGCAGTCCCGTGTGGCTCGGATCGTTTCTCCTACTTCTCCCAGTGCCGGCAGCTTGTTGATGTTGCTTCCTGTGTGTTGCGGTGCTCCTATAGCATTAAGCAATCAGCGTGTTTTAAAACAGACGCTGGAAGTACTTCCTCCTCGGCTGATTGATAAACTGTGGCGCTGAGCTCTGCACGCTGACAAACCGGCTGACTGAAGGAGACATTACTCAGGGGTGTGTGTGAGCTGGTTGAGCCATTATCGATTTACTTAGAGCGAGTTGGGCTTCGGCTGCAGTTATTTGGCAGAAACACTTGGTTAAGCAACTTGCCACTTGGAATGATCTCGTTTGTGTCGGTTGTCTGTTTTGCGTTCGGCACGGCCGAAAAGGACGAGATGAGCCGACTCCGATTCATTCATCTCCGTCCCACTGGGACCTTTCACCTTTCACCTACTGTATAATCTATGCCTGTTTACTGATTCTAGCAGCGTCGCCGCTCTCAAACCAAATTTAGCATTTGGAGTTTATGAATCTTTAATGTGTTTGGGGATTTAGTCTCATTCTCACTCGTCAGTCACGTTATCAGATTTTAACAACTGTCTGTGACACTTCAAAGTGGGAATCAGAGGATGCTGAACATGTTATATAGAACATTTATTATATATATCACAGCTGGAAGAGCTTTTGTTTCCTTTGCTTTGAATGCAACATAACAGAGGTGTCAGCAGTGACAGCTTCGAGGTATGTTGAGAAGGTTCCCCCTTCCTCTGTCACACTGTGTGTAAATTACTCACCCCATCCCCCCTGCTGCTGTGGTGAGCCCATAAAACAAACTCATGTTTTTTAACTGCCTATCACCACACAGATATCTGACACACACACACACACACACACACACACACACACACACACACACACACACACACATAATCTGTTGAAGATGTAAATAAATGTGCAGAGATTGATTGGATTCAATAAATTATTTGATGATCTTCACTTTTAGCGTAATTTACATTTTGTCTGATGCTCTATAATCTCACGTGTATTTCAGCTTCTTATGACTCTAGTGCTTCAGATTTATGTTCCTCTTATACAACATTATATAGATAGCATTTTTTTTTTAAGTTGCACATAAAAGAGCTTCAGTATTTTTCCTCCACCAGAAAGACTTCACCGGTTGTATTCACAGATGTTTTTATGCGTGAACCAGGAGCAAGGATCCGTGAAAATCAAGAGGCGCCCGCCTTCTGTCGGAGCTCTATATGCGCGTGCGTGTGCACATATTTAAACACGGTTTGTCGTGATAAGCATTTGCATTCTGAAGGTGCAGGATACAGTAAGTCCGCGACACATTAATAATGCATCACGTATTTAGCTGGCAACTCCTCTTTGATCGCAGGCTTCAGGGAATCCCCACAGCTACCGGTGCTAGCCCAGTGCCGAATGAATATGGTGTCATCCTAGTATTTTTTGAGTATTTCAATCAAGTAAGACTTCAAAAGGCAAATTGTCCGCTTAGTTTTAAATAATAAACTCAATCTTTTTGCTCGTCTTTTAGAATTTTTTAGGTCAGTTTTTTTTTTTTTTTTTTCCGCGTTACTGTGACCAACTCATCTTGTCTCGTGGAGTCACTGGAATATCCTGGTCATTGGGTGTAACTCATTACATTGCTCTGGCTTCAGTGTAACATATTCTTCTTGTATCCCAGGACTGAGAAGTGTCTTGTTAGAAACGAGGTCGGTGAAGTAACTCAAAACGGCCTCTCCCAGCTGCTGAACTGGGGTTCACCCTCCCTCCTGCGTGGCCTTCCCATTGAGAGCAGTGTGATTGTTGGACGTGGGCCCGAGTATTACCATACACACACACACACACAGGGGGGGGGGGACCAAATGCTCTCTCAGGCTCTTCCTATCTATCTCTATCGCTCTCTTCCTCCCTCTCTCTCTCTCTGCTGTTGTTTTTTTTTTTTCCAAGTCACTTTGACATGAATAAGCACACACATCAAACACACAACTTAGGCCCTGCCCATGAGCACTGGGGAGCGTGCATCATGGGAGCACCAGATTGTTCCAAAAAGGAACAAAAAGGAAGGGGTGTCTGCGGAGAGGAGAGCGCGAGAGAGAGAGAACTGTGGGTGGAGATCTTTTGTTGAGAAGAGGGATGATTTTTCTTCTGCTATACATACTGGGCCTTTACCTTACTTGGTCATCTGGCAGCTTGCTGGAGCAGCAACCCTGAGCCCAACATAAACTCGGGCACAGACAGAGTAACTTTAGCAGCGAAAGAATGAACTTCTCTGTGGCTTTTCTATGGAAAGTGAAGGATGTGGGGTGTAATTTGTGGTTGAGCAGGGAGTGAGCACAGACTGTACTTCTTCTGGTTCGTTTAAAGGGGGGGGGGCGGGGGGAGTCGCTGCAGTTTTGTGTTTTTAAAACTTTTTTTTAAACTTCCCTTCGGTGCCATGTGCACTTTTTTCGGGCATGTCAGATGCCTCCAGTGATGTCACTGCCGTGTGGAATGCGATGTGGAAGTACTGCATTACCAGCCGAACCATAAGGTAGGAGACCATCTGGCAGAAAGCAGCTCGCAGTGTAAGTGGCGGTTGTCTTTTTCGACTGACCGCAGCAGTCTGTGCAGATATTTCTGACGTCTGACTGATCAAATAACATTCCTGTCTATAGGCTCGAGCCTGGTGGTTTCCTCTCTGGAACCATGGAAATATATTATCACGAGTCCACAGCTCAACAGCCCAGACGGGCGACAAGAAAAGACATTTTCAAGGTCTTTTTGGGGTAATCTGCTTTATCAAGGACAAGTCTTTGCTATTAAAGACTTAAGAAGAATTGCTCCATTCTTTTTTCCTTCTTCTTTAAGCCGTAGTATCATCTTATCGTCCCTTTGAGGACTACAGCAAAAACTGTATGTCCTTTGACATAAAGTATTTAAATCTCTTTGTGAACGAACACAGAAACTTTCACAAAGATAACATTATGCACCAAAGATATTTCTTTTTTATAGTAGCCCATATAACTATAATCCATAGTCCATAGACCTGTTCATTTTGTCTTAGGCCTCTGAGCTGATTATAAACATGCAGCCTGAACAGACATGCGCATGTACTCATCTCTTTTCTGACTCAGACAATGTTGGCTTTTATATAAACTGTCTACTTACTAACTTACTACAAAACAAATATGTTGGTCAGCAACAAAAACATATAAACCTTCTACTGAATATACAATCTAAAAAATATTAAATATGAGTAGAGGGAATGTACATCTGCCCGTGACAAGAATCCTTCAGCAGTGACACCACAGACATGAGGGTACATCTGATCTGTCGCTGGTTCTGTGTCAGAGTGTGGGACGACGAGGGCATCACTTATTTAATGTGTCTGGCTCTGGAGCTCGTCACTGATGCCTGTTTGTCCCACGGTGGATATCCATGGGACGGAGCGCCGGAGAGCCTCATATGAATGAGCCGGTTTGACATCACCTCCTGGCACACAGGTTAAACGGCTCCAACAGGACGGCGCCGGCCCTGAACCGGACCGACCGCGCTGCACAGCGAGTAGGTGACACTGCATCCTGTCCGTAGATGAGACGAGAGCCGGCTCTGAGCCCTCTGTTGGTCCCCTGCTTTGGTACATTGACTGTATGACAAGTGAGGTCTCGTAGGCAGGAAATACTTGTAATGGAAAAGTAGCAACCGGCCAAAACGAGCCTGCAGTTCCACTGTGGTGAGTGAAAAAAAACAAAACTCTCCAGGGTGGAAAAGCTTAGACGTGTCTCGGATTGAAGCCGTATTCTGGTCAGAGATGTGCGGACGGTGGCGATGAGAGGAGGCTGTTATAACTCTCCAGTTGCAGTTAACCAGAACAACTGGTTCTCGGGTTTCCAGAATTGGTGTGACATTTATAATGCAGTTACTATTTCTTGTTTTTACGGAGGTGGAAACTGTAGCTGCTGAACCAAAATGTAGTTAAGTCACCTAATTTAGTCACTTATTTGTGTGTTCAACCAGTGGATAACAGGTTTGCGCTGCAACAGGCTGCGTCTTGTGGCTTTTTCCATGCACGGGCTGACTTTCACAGAGCAGTACATCATTACGGGTGTTTTATTTCCATCTTTTTGTGTTTGTGACCACAAAAAGAACTTGGTGCATCACTGTGCAGGGTTAGATGACGCGTAGTTCACTTTATTTGTGCAGGCTTTTTATGATCTGTTCTTAAGTTGCAGCCTGTGTCCGCACACCTCTGAATAATTGATACCAATGTTTCTCCCAGATGGACATCAGCATTGTGAGAGAAAGAGAGATAGAGAGGATAGTTTTTCCCTTCTTCACATAACCTTTTTTTCCCCTCTAATAGTTTGGCCCATTTTGCTGTACTGAGAGGAAATTTGAACATGACATTAATAAGTGGTGCTGCCCTGGTGCGGGCCGCTCGCAGGGAAAGAGCTTGAGAAAAAACTTCGCCCTCCCATTGCTGCAGGGTTGCAACATCATGGGAGAATGTGTTTGGGAACATTCTGCCTCTGCTGCAGTATAGCCACAACACTCGGGCTAAGCTGTACAGCTTTAAAAGTGCTAATCATCTGAGGAGGCATGTTTGTTTACTCTATTGCTCAAGAATGCCACCCTGTAGAGAGGCTGCTTTTCATGTTCCGTGTGTTTACCGAGGTGTCTGATCGGGGCAAAGGCCCACAGAGCAAATCAAAATGCATTTTAGGAATTTTGAATTACAGCGAGGCCAGAATCCGTGTTGCCTCGGCTGTACTCTTTGTGATCAGTGGGGGGGGGGGGGGGGGGGCTTTTTGCTGTTTCTCTTTTTGATGACATATTCCTTTGCCTCTCTTCACAGCGCCTGCCTGGAGAATAATGAGGGTGTGTGCTGCATTAACTTATGTAATGGCGAGCGAGAGGAGGGGTGGGATGGTGGGGCAGCGAGGGAGGAGGTTTGGGGGGGGGGGAGTGATGAGCTCATGCTGGTGCACTGCAGCTTCTTGCATACACGCTCTGCACGTTGTGGTCTGTTGTGCCGTGTACACACACTCGTGCACATGCACAGATGAATACGCAAAGCTTCTGTGCTGATTCACATACAGTCATGTGTGCACATGCAAACACGGGATAAGCCTAGAGCTGCTCGCTATTGGCTGATCAGAATAGGGTTTAGTTCTGCTGCAGAATTTGGAGGCTGGCATGCACGTCTTCATATCCCCATCACTCATCTCTCTCTGGGCACTGAATGGGATTTTACCTGCACTGCTGTAGGTGCTGACACCTTTCTGTGACAAAGCAAACATTCATTATCCAGAGTGCGTTTTGATTTATGTCAGAAATTAGCAAGGCGGAATGGGGGTCAGGGGATGGGGCAGCTGATAATGGCACAACAGAGCATGTACTCTGCAGAACAGAGTGGTCCCTGTGGGGGCTTTCAGCTCCGTCATAGCCTGCGATGAACAGGTGAATGGACGGATAAAATGCTGCTGCTGGCAGAGGACGATGCATCAGAGAGCCATTGTCTCAAGATTTGCAAAACCGATTTCATAAACACGGGGAGTCGTTTGTTGCACATCAACAACTCGAAAGCAGAAATTTCACACATTCCCATCAGTTATTATTTAATCATTAGCTGATTTGTATTGCGAGCATTGTGTGGGCGCAGGCGTGTGAAATGAACAAGTGTCCCTGCGTGAGGGAAATAAGCATGCTGTCCTGGAGGCTGGTTCTGTGGCTGGTAAACAGTCATTAAAGTTAAATGTTTATCCTGATTGGACTAATTGCTCCGGGCTGTGAGTGTAAATACAGGCCCGTGCTTTTTGCACATACCAAAGCATCTATATCTTCTTGTGGTGCGGACAGTGCATGTTTTTTTTCTGTCAGCCCTGGCCGTTGCCTTGACAACTGGCCTCAAAGATCTGTGCACGTGCGTGCAATTGTGATAAATCCCGCTTTCAGTCTATGAGGACCACGTCCACAGAGACGCATCTAATGCCTCTATCACTCAGGTTCTCAGCTTTCCAGGCCTGTAATTTATCTAACGACTGAAAATTAATCAGTTCTGCACACAAGCTGAATTATTGATATAATCATCCTTATTACTACTGATTGTATGGGATAGTGGGAAAAAGACGTGTTTTGAACTATAAGTGTCGGGACTTATTACCCAGACTGCAGTGCGATGTCTTTCAAAACACGGGCCACTCAAGGCTGAAACTGAAGCGTCATCACCGTCTCTGACAAATGAGACTGAGAGATCAAACCTGTCTCGTCATTCACACAAAACATGTCTGTCTGCAGCTTGAATGAGTTCCCTCGGGAGCCGCAGAACAAAGTTCCTCTCCCTCTCCCCCATCTGCAGCCCTCGCTCTCATTCCTCTCTCTCTTTCCACATTCCCTCCCTGTTTTTTACGACAATAACCCTCCCACCGCTGCTCCACTTTACACCAACTTGTTTCCTTGCCCATCTTGATGAAGATATGTGGGAGTCTTTTGATCAGTCATATAAGCCTAAACCCCCCTGCATCAGTCCCCGTCTTCAGCGTCGACTGCACGCCACCGCCATCTGTTGGTGGAGAGCCGTCTGGACAGAGAACAGCCTCAAGGTCTGAGTGAATCTCCTGTGAGTGCTTGACAGAGGTCTTATATTGATCTGCCTCCCACTGTGTGGCTGCATGTCTGCCTGGTTAATGGCCACGCAGCCAATGATCCGCGGCAGTCCGCCGTGAGTGAGTCAAGGGCAGAGAGGCTAGGAAATTTAACAACGGGAGGATATTTTCAGTCAAAAATAAAGGAGCGGCCCTGGATTTCACTGTGGTCCACTGGTGAGCGCAGTGAAGACAAATGAAGGCAGATGGGGGCTTTTTTCGTCGCCACCCGCAGAAGCTGCTGCAGCCTCCTACTCTGTTTCTCTGGCTTCTCTCCCAGATAAACTGCTGTAGACATTAACATGGCCAATTAAGACATGATTCTACCCGGACTGTGTGTTGTAGATGTACAAAAATACAGAGCAACACAGTTTGCAGCTCACAGGAAGCCACGCCAACAAGTGAGGGATCATTTCTGCGAATTTCTGCCTGTTTCTCCTTTTTTTTTATTCTTTTATTGACATGTTTTCGTGAGCTAAGGCCAACTGGACTGAACTGGCCTGAGCGGGATCCAGAAAGACAGGACACACAGAGAGGTGGATGTTTGCAGATCAGTGAACTCTGTGTCCTCTCCCTCGGTTTGTTGTGCCACACGGAGGTCTCTCTTCCCAAATCAGAAGGATGTGGTTTCACTTTTACACATTCAACTTAAAGCAACTCTGTTACTTTAACCCGAGAGGTTTTTAATGACTTCTAAGACTTTTTATTGATCTACAGCATTACCCTTGAATCTGCTATGTATTTTTTACTGGGCAACAGCTCCCTCTGCAGCCATATATGGTGATTAATTGTGTTGGGCTTCATAGTCCCACTCACTGAAGTAAATCACGACTAAACGGTGGATATTACCCATGATCCCTTTCTCCCTCAACCAGAAGAGCTGCTGCTGTGACAAATGCACCAAACTATGTTCAGAATTCTTCCTATTCGGTTTCACCGATGAATATTGGAGAAAGATGCTGGTTTTTAATGACCTCTACGTCTTTTTGCCTGATTTACAGTTCGGCATTTCTCTTGAACTTGCTGGATTTGATTCTGGCTGCATCTCTCAGTCCGTTCCACACAGGAGTGGAAATGACAGCGAGCCTTCAAACAGATTGAAGCTGCTATTTTCAGGGTAAAAAGTTGCATAGTGTTGCTTTAACATGAAAAGCGCTGCCATTTCCCTTCAGATTTTCAGAGATTTCATTGTTAGATGACCTGTTATTGTCCCTGCATTTTGGTCTGTGCTCATGCAGGCAGGCTGTCTGAGGATGTGTTCTAGTTGAGAGCTCAGATTTCCCCTTCAGCCTCGCCATGTGTCCCGAGGAGGGAGGAAATAAAAAAACAACAACCGATGACCTTGCAGAGCCGCAATACACAGTGTCCCCCACTGAACCACAGCCATCAACACAGCAGCTGAATAAATGACCGCAGACCAGTCTGGAGGCATGTTGGGGGTGGGGGGTGGGTTAGAGGACAGCTGATGGTAAGTAGAAGAAAAGCAAGAGGGAGATGGAGAAATAAAGAAAGAGGTTGAAAGAAGAGTGAGGGTCACAGTGTGAGGCAGGGGGAGGGCGCTGTGCGTGGGGAGCCTCCTCTTTTCATTGACGTTCGGGGGGGGGGGGGGGGGGGGAATGTGCTGATTAGTGGAGAGTAAATCAGTCAGATGGAGGGTTCCCAGTCTCCTGTGCCCGACAGAGCAGCTCTCCAGTAACCACAGTGCCCTCAGCTCTCTGCACGGAGCTGCAGCAGTTTGTCATCAGAGCCAGCATCTGGTCACTTAGGGCCAACCCGGGGACAGATGTGAGGAGGTAGGTGGGCTCTACTCTGAAGGTGTGTGTGTGTGTGTGTGTGTGTGTGTGTGTGTGTGTGTGTGTGTGTTTAGCAGATTCAGCACATGGTGTGCATGCATCACAATACTGCAGAATTACTAGGAGAAGAATTTACTAGAAGGTTTGATATTCTCCACCGACAAGGAGGTTGTGTTTTCACCCCTGTCCCTTGGTTTGTTTGTTTCTAAACGAGATTACACACAAACTATACTTGTCAGATTTCCATGAAACTTAGTGGCAGGATGCTGAGTGGATCAGGGACAAACCCAGTAGGTTTTGGCGCAGATCTTGATCAGGTGGCGTATCCAGGACTTTTATAGCAGGATGCAGTGTTTTTCAACATTTTCACCCTTTTCCCCGGGAAGAATTCATGGATCTTGATTTTAAAAAAGTTAAACATATTTAGGGAACTGATGAGTGTGTGAAGTTTGGAGCAGCTTGATTGATTTTAAGGAGAGTGTCCTCTACTGAGTGCCATTTTACTTTCTGTGAAATTTTCAAATATCCTCAAATGTCCTAATATTCTCCTTTCCTATGGTTGTATGTCGTTGTAAACTGATTTCCTTTAGTCTACATTTAGTTGGACGTGGAAGTGTTTTTATATCTGGGCTCAAAATGCATCTTTATCCTATTGCAACGTACATTTCAGCAAGCGTGTGTGATTTACAAGCTGCTGCACTGTTACCACTGAGCTCCTGCAGGTTGTTGAGCTCTCTCTCTGCTTCATGTGCCTCTGAACATGACCAAGCCCCCATTTCCAATGACAGCATGTTTGTGATTCACGGCACATTCCTGCCGATCGCCCTCTCGCTCGCGTCTACAAACAGGACCTCCGATGATCTGTTTGTTCATGAAGAGCTTGTGTGTTCCCTCCACTCGGACCCGCTCTCATTAGACCTGTTAGCAGAATGGAGGCCATCATTAGAGCCCATTAGATGCACAGAGCGTGAGGCGGCTTCCCCCTCATCAGTCATACTGTACGTGAGAATGGAAGTCAGAGAATAGAGGGATGCACTGTGCTGAATGCATGCACAGTTTGCAATCTGTTTACATCAGCCCTTCTTCTCTATCCCTCCCTCTGTTCACTTCTGTCCCCCTCCTTATGTCCTCTTTGTCTGTTCTATGTTTACACCCCCATCACGCCACACGTGATCTTGTTGTCCTGGTGCAGGACGTTGCTCAGTGACTTTACCTGGTGCGTCAAATAAAAGGCAGAATTCCCCTCTGGGATCATTGAGCACAGGCAGCAGTGAATCTCGATAGCTTTTTATTACACAGGGTTCCTTGGTGTTTCATCATTAAATGGCGAATCCGACGGCTTCTCTCTGTTCATTACTCAGTGTGGTTCCATATGGGAAACAGTTAAAATAAGGTCTCGGGGCTGCTTTAAAATGATGCTGAGGAGCAAGGATCTCCCGAAAGCGTCTTCACTTTACTGGGAACAGATGTTTTACGTGGCTGAGCAGGAGGTCCAGCAGACGCACGCACATGAAGAGATTACACAAGGAAAAGGATCTCTTCCTGTTATCAGTGTTGGTTTGAGGATGTCGCTGAGCTGCTGACTCACCATGTCCCGCCCTGGGAAACTGCTCCTTCCAGCTGTCACTGCAAAATCCTCAGTTGTACAGTATGTCGTACAGTTTGCTGAAGGTCTATTCCAGGAAGTCCAGGCTTTCATCGACTGTTTGACCTTTTAACCACACACCTAAAACTAATTCCTATCGGCTCAACGTGGATTTGATGTCAACTCAAACCAGCAAACTTGAGAATAAGGCAAACCTGCATGCAGACGCCCAACAATCCCCCTCAATTTAAATCAAGATGCACCAAATTTCACATCCACTCATAGATATCAGTCCCCTTAATATGGCTGATTGTTTTCATCAAGACCCATGAATTTCTTTCTTTTGAAAGTGGTGAAAAAGTAAGAAAAGTCACCCAGTTCTTTCTTGGCCCATGTATCATCCCTTCACCAAGTTTTGTTAATCTGTTCCATAGCTTTTAATTAATCCTGCTGACAAACAATGGTATTTTTTGTGTAATCTTGCATACAAACAAACATACAAACAAAGACCTCCTTGGCAGAGCTAAATATCCTCTTACCAGACAGTTACTTACTTCACCCAAGTTCTCCCAAGGCCAATAAATCAAAGTGAAGAACGCCCAGAACTCAAACTGTAACTTGGTTGGAGAAGCGGCTTGAGGAAACAGCCTCCACCAAATGAGAAAACATTCTCTTATGGCCCGTGTTGATCTTTTGTGTCAGTCATAGATTACCACACGGGCGTGAGAATTACCCGCTGCTGATACAACCTCCTGCTTTTTTATTGACACCTGAGGCTGTTCGGGAAGTTCAGTTGATTAAAACGACAGAATCTGGCCGGCGCTCGCTCAATCACCGGAGCCCCCCCGAAACCACCGTGTTAAAAACTACGTCTGTCTGCACCGTGAACTTCTCAGACAAATCTGAATCCTCTCTGTCCTCTGATGTTTCCACATCCTCGTCCAAGCCCGTTTATTCTGGAAGTAAATCATACATTAGTGGAAAAAAGCAAGTATTGGTTTCCACTGCTTTTTGAATTTCTCACACTTACAGCAACGTTACCCCTTTGGTTTGAACCTGACATATTGTACTTTGTGATGCACAGTATGGTCGACCGCCTAAAGGAGCAGTTTGTTAACCTGTGGGTTCAGATCGCTGGGACAGGGGCCTCTAATAAGTGACTGAGGGGGGGGGGGGGCGACAGATCGATGGGTCCTGCAGCCTGCAGAGACCCCGGGCTGAGCTTACAGTCGATAAAACAGCAGGTTTTATGCAGCGTACGTCAAACCACCAGGGACCCGGTCGAGTTTGCAGATAGATTCACTCTGCATTTGAAATCCATTCCTATCTAATGACTTGTTTTGTTGTATTTTTTTAATTCTCAGTCTCCTGGTCAGGCCTGTAGTGTTTCTCTGTGTAACTCGCCCCTGAAGGACGTGTGTCGAGTTCCAATTTGTGCCAGAAACCGTCCAATAAGGACGATAATCTAATAATTTAATGGAAGCCACACAACATAAGCTGCTGTCAGGTAGTTTGTCATAGAGAAGGTAAATGAATCCGTGTCACCCCTGTGTAAATAAGCGGAGGTTACGGGAAGGCATTGTGGGGAATGAAACAATAAGCACTGCGCTGTGTGACCCCTGGTTCTAATGTTTTAGCTTGTTATTCTCATCATGTCGTTTTTCGCTCTGTAAAGCTTCTCGTCCTATACCTCGCCCGCATGAACGGGTCACATGTTGGAATATAAAATCTGCTGACTTGCACCCACTGGGTCTCGGGGAAATGTGGTATGAATGGAACCTGCACACTCAGGATATCTTGTTCCGACTGGAATATGTCAACATGAATCCATTTCTCAGCGCTCTCGTGACCTGCACAAAAAGCTCCCTCACCTTCCTTCTGCATTCCTGGGGAAGAGGAATGCAGATCGAGGACAACAGCGTTATCTCTGTGCTTTTGTTCTGTGATTGATTGCTTCCCCCCCAAAAAAAAATCACAGATAATTTCTCTTATTTTTGTGTCATCGTCAGCCTCCCCAAAAAAATGTTGACATGCATGAAGTGAGGACATAAACAGGGGTGCTGGAATCGTGAATTATTTATTTTTTTATTCTTTCTTTCATTGTTTAGGTTCTTTCAGCCGTGACTTTCAATAAATATTTAAACACAACTGATCAGGTTTTCAGTTTCAGCCGTAAGCTCAAAGTTCTCATCACGTGTAAACTGATCCTGAGTCTTCTGCCGTTCGTCCTCTGGTGACTCGGTTCTGAGTGGAGCTTGTTTTTCTGCTTGGATGTGAGGTTTTGAGAAAAAAGGCGGAAAGGAAACGGGATCCTGATGCAGCAGTTACTGACTTTTATTACTGGAAAAAACAAGTTCCTACTTGATCGTCAGTGTAAGAAAGAAGTGTCTGACCTGAGTAGTCTGATTTCTTTTATTATAATTATTTTTAAACGAATCACAACAGAATGACGCCTAAAATTAGATTTAGCTTCACGCTAAGTTCACTTCAATGATTTTAATGTTGTATTTTAATGTTTTTAAACAGCATTAGTAGATCACGGTACTCATAGCTGCCTTCACTTTCCCACATTTCTATTTAGTCCACCACTTTTAGGCATTTTCTCCAGAAATAACAGGACGTTTCCTGCATGATTCGATCACTGTCAGCCTAATGAGGGCCATTAAAGTGAAATACGCTCTGTGCTTTCACCTCCAAGTGGAGCAGGGCCTGAAAGGAAACGTTGAATTTCTTTATGACGCTGGAATCACACAGGCTCATGGATTACGACTGAGGTTTGTGGGTCCCGAGCAGAAATCCACAAACCTAACCTGGCAGAGTTTGACATATTGACACGGCTCATCACTACAAGTTAGCCGCCATTGTCCAGTGACTTGTGTTTCTCCTGGAATCAAAGACAGAAAAAGGCAGATGTGAAAAAAGAGGCTGCCTTTATGCACGGTGCCAACACAAACAATGGCTTGTGCCAGTGTAGACAGCCGAGCCGGGAGGCGTTCCTCGGGGCTCAATAGCCGCAGTGTTTCTGCTGCCGGCTTCGGATTCCACGGCGGCACCGCTGCCTCGGCCGTGGGAAGGGCGGCGGAGCACAGCAAGTAACTGGAGTCGTGACCGTGGCGTCCAGAGCTGGAAGGAAAGCAAAGCCAAGCAAAAATGTGCTGAAGTGATAAGACAGCTGTGTGTGGAGAGGTGAGTCGTGGTATGTACGCCATCGCAGGCTCAACTATTGTAGGAATGTAAAGGTTTGGATCTGTGTTTCCTCCCTTTATCTGTTTCTCCTCAAACATGATCCCCTTATCTCTCAGTCAGTATATTTTATAGCCGAGGGCGCAAGTCTTCCCATACGATACTTAATGATGATTCACTACTTTGAATTAACACTATGCATTAATTCACGTCGTATTTAGACTCAAATACTCAGCTTGAAACCATTAACATCATTTTCATGCTTAATAAAACAGTGTGTACAAGATCATCCGCTGTTTATCTGATCGCTGGTGCAGTCGACAATAAATGGAATCTGATTGAAACGCCAGTGATTGTTATTATTGTTCCTTCCGGTCAATTTGCTCGTGGCTCCAAATTGATTGCCAGGCGCTCGCACACACACACACACACACACACACACACACACACACACACACACACACACACACACACACACACACACACACACACACACACACACACACACACACACACACACACACACACACACACACACATACAATTATTTTAGTAACATGTCTGGTTTATGTCAAATGGTTTATGGATGACTACTTGAAATCAGCTCTGGAGTCAGAGGCAACAGAGAGACATGATTTTAAAGTGTTTGCCTCATGTTACACAAATTGGGACTCTGTCTGCTGATTGGTTAGAAACTTATAATATGTTATAATGCTGTTAGGGAGGCAGATGCTTCAGAAATAATTTAAAATCATCAGAATATAAACATTTCCTAGTTCTGTATTCGAAAACGTGGCAATAAAAAAAAAAATGTAATTGCGGTAAGTGCACAAGCTGATGCCATTGTATACTTACAATATCACATATTTTAGCATGACCTAAAATGACCTAAAAAAAATTCTCCAATTTTCCGAACATATCACATCCATAAAGTATTTCTACGGTAATCTATATCATCAGTAATAGTGATGTCAGACATGCTATACATGTCTTTGCCGTGCCACATATAGCACAGGACTTGCTCTGTGTGACTTCAGACAGGTGTGAGTCTGCCACTGCCCCAAATAGCTCATTGCACCAGACCCCCCCCGAGTCCCAGCAAGGCGTCCCCCTACCAGAAAAGGCTGGTGTGTACCATCCTGGTGCAGTGGAGTAACACAGCCCCCCCTCAGCCACGACAAACACATCTGACCTCAGCCATCCTGAATGAGCTCAGCGTCACTTGTCCGCCCGCCCCCTCCCAGGCCTTGTGTGCACAGACAACGTGAAGTCTCATTTCTAACCAGCGGGTGGCAGTGTCCCTCTGAAAGCCCACTGCAGACTGTACTCTCGTCATATAAGGCCTCTGTCAGGGTCTGTTTTGTGCGTCTGGCTGTCGTGTCACGCTCCTGTGACCGCCACAAGTATTTATACCCGCTGTGGCCTTTGTCACATTTGCAGTCTGGGCTGCTCGGAGCTCAAACCACCGAAGACGCTTTCTAAATCTTGCACCGCTTTTTCTTTTTTTTTTTGCAGCTGACCTCAAAATTTAATTTCACTGTCATTGAAAAACTGCCACAAAGGAAAAGAATGAGATGGAATCAGCAGGGCGTTCAGTGGCTGTTTCTTCCATTGGTGTGCATTCTTCCTCTTTGTTCTTTACAGTATTGTTCATCTCTCACACTGTGTGTTTACCAGAGTGTGTCACCTCACATGGGTCTATTTTTAGCCGGGGAGAATTGTGCTGTAGTGTGTTTCCGTGCCAGGGAGAGGGCTATGGTGAAGGGCTCCAGAGAAATATGGTATCTGGTAATGGAGGGAACAGAAAGGAACATATTGTAAATGGACAAACTCGGCCCGTTTCTACTAATGGTAACATGTTTTTTTTTATAGAGAGTAAGAGACAGATAGCAGATGCATGTAGTCAGGCCTTTGCAGCCCTGTGGTTCCATAAAAAAAAATTTTTTTCACAGAACTGCTTACACAGAAACGAGCACACAAACATGTGGGCGAGTTGTTAAGTTAAAGTTTGTTTGGTTTCCATCGTAAGGGTGTCATTTTATGTCTGCGTGTTCCCTGCCCAGGATGGTGGCACTCGATGCCCACATCCAAATTTTGGGGCAGTTTGGAGTCTCCGCCCCACCTGACCTGCATACATCTCCGGAATGTGAGAGGAAACCATTGCAAACCCACGCAAACACAGAGAGAAGTGAGCAAAGAACTCCACCCAGGAGAGACTGAGGAGCAGACCTGGCTCTTTCTTACTGCGTGAGAGTTACCCCAGGTGACTTAAAGGTTCAGTGTGTGGAATTTAGTGACATCTAGTGGTGACGTTGAACACAAAACACATGAACACGCGGTGACTTCTTGGCTGGCTCTCCAGTTTTTGTTATTCTAACCTAAGCTAGACTGTCCCCCGGCTGCAGCTTTAAATGAAGTGCACACATGAGAGTGCTATTGATTGTCTCCTCTAACTGTTGACAAGAAAGTAAATGACTGTAATTCCCAAAATGTCAAACTAAAGTTTCTACGCCTTCAGTCTTATAACCAGTCATCCAGTGCTGTCCTATGCTATTCGACAGGTTTCGATCCATCGTGCCAGCAAACGCCTTTCATTCAGCGCTGCAGAGATAACAGGGTTTGATGCCCATCAAGTGTGATCCTAGTGAGAAGAAAATAGCCCGTTGTGTAAAGAAAAAACATTTAACTTGGTTGAAATAATGTTTTTACTTGTGTCTGAAGTCTGTGTTTTCAGTTTCCATATGTCTGGACCAACAGATTGTCTCGATCTTGATTGGAACTACTTAGTTATGAACGGTAGAACAGAGAAAAGCCTCCCAGCCGCCACTTGCCACTGATGAACTTTGATCATTCCCATTGGATCCCACAGGCAACACATCTGCTCCAGCTTTGCTGCCAGGATGTGATGAGCAGATCCTTTAATTACTCTTATTTCAGCTCTATTTATACATCGTTCTGCTGGATCCTTTTTTTCATGCACAGGAATTCTTTTGTTCCTGACAATTTACAGGGAAAATGTTGTTTTTTTTTCCCCCTACAAAGTCCTCTGTGTTCACTAAGCTAACCCGGGCCACTACATCTCATTTAGTATTCTGTTGTATCAAACTATGACATCAGCCTGCTCTAATTGTTTCCAGACCAGGCGAGGACCCAGTTTATGTTTTATTTTCCATTTCTTAGCGCAGGTCTCAGTTGCTCAGCAGATAATGAAAAACGGTGCATGATGTCATGCAGACGGACGGAGCACTCGGCGCCAAAATCTTGTGACCAAATTTTCCAGGAAGCGTTCACTTCTCCCACTCCCCTCGTCGTTTCCTTTGCTGTCTTTTATCTTTCTATTTTGCAAATGGGAAAATCCAAGTTTCCTTTGTTCCCCTGATAATATTGCGGGATTGCACCTGATAAAGGCGCTTGTGTGCGGACATCTCTTTGGTCTCGTCCCAAGTGAAATAATGTACGTGACTTTCTTTATGCTGAAAACTAAGGGGAAGAGGAAGACAGGGGGAGGCACGCAGACTAAACTAAGGGGAGGTGGGGAGGGGTGGTCGAGCATAGGAGCTGAAACTCGGAGAAACCATATGTATTGAGTTGAAGAAATGGCATTTTATGAGCAGAGAGTGGGCCTCCTGCCTGGAATTCTCAATGACATCATTCTGGAGCCGTGCAGCCAGGATTCGGGAGATGGAGTGGGCCTGCGCTCAGCCAAGGCGACTGTACACTGGGTCGTAACACCGGAGGAGGAATAGCGAGACTGTGAGGCAGGCAGACGGAGATAATTACACAGGCTTGTTAAGCGCCTCTGAGTTTGTGAAAAGTTTCGCAGCTCCGCTTTATACCTGGAATCCGTCTAATTTGATCAGTTCAGCAAAGCTCTCCTTGATGCTTATGCTAAAGCGGCTCCTGAGCCTCATACTAAAAACAATCACATGGCATTCAGGGTCACGTGTTGATCTTCAAAATGAGAAAAGCAATTACTTCATATCTCACTCCCACACAAATAAACTCTAGTTAGACTCTTCCTGAGGCCTGCCACCAAGAGAAAGTGATAGAATAACGAGGATGCCAGTTTTATTGAAGGAGTGTCTTAAATGCCTTATTTATGTATTTTTTTTCGGTTTGTTGTGTTTACTGGCACTCAGGAATAAATGGATTTCGGGCGAGAGTGGAGCGATCGCGTGATAGTCGAGCTCTGTAAGTTGAGTCAAGTGTCTGCAGCTCCGCAACACATTAGCAGCTGTAGTCACCAGAGTCCAGGGCCAAGGTCTCTGAACTGAAATAGATCGGCTGGCCGGTCACTATGTCTGCCTCGCTGCACGTAACGATTCTGCCTGAGTCACACACGGCAAGTAATTCCGTGCACGTCCCCTGCTGTGATTCAGGGCACATGTTAAGACGATAACCGTGTGCAGACGTTTTCCGTTTTTTAGCTTCTCGTTCTTTTTCTGCTTTGTCTCTCATTCCTCGTCGTTCGTTTGAAGGCTCGGATGAAACCCGCCCAGAGAAGGTGATCATTTTAAGGGTTCAGGCCTGTAATTAGAGGACATCAACGTCTCCCTGGTGGGACTGGTGTGTATGTGTGGGTGTGCGTGTGTGTAAATGATTGGTGTCCCTGTAAACCGGCTCCATGTGGGAGCCATTCTCCCCTGTTTCCTGTGCCTGTTGTCATTAGATAGAAAATACCTTTGACTTGGGGGCAGTTTACCCCAACCCCCTTCTCTCAGAGGGGTGATTAGTCTCTGGCCTGTCGGAACAACAACGCTGTGAAGTCCCGAGACGGCGGCGCAGTCAACTCGGGGTCTGCTGCAGCCGTGAAGTGGGATATGATGGGAGTGCGGCGGGTGAGCTCGGCAGTCACGGTATAACACGGGTGGCATTCTGGCACCATGACATTATTCATGAAATAAAACAAAGCTGATTTGAGGGAGGTTGAAAATAAGAGGGCGAGAGGAGAACAACCCTTCAACCCTTCTGCTGCAGAATCCTCTCTGCTTCTTTTCTTAGATCCCATCTTGACAGTCACCGCTCGGGCCCTGAAAGGCTCTATTATTAGAGGTGCTCGCTCGTATTTGCCATCCCTGCCCACTAAGTCATTCCTCCTCTGTGTATAAAAGGCAAACAAAAGGTAGCTCTGACATTCAAACACTCCCAAACCCTGTCTCCCGCAGCTTTATCTCCTCTTCACGCCACATTCTCCTCACTTTCTCCTCATTTATCTCCTCTATACCTGTATGTGGCCGGACTGGATGAGGCCGTCACTCTCTCCGCCACTCTCCCTCCTGTCCGTGCTTTTATCTCTCATTCCCTCCCCATCCTCTCATTTTCATGTTTTCACATTCTCTGATGAAAAGCCAGAAAAATCCCATTTTCTCTCTGACTCCGGGGTCATTTGAGCGTCCCCTTCTTTGCATGATTAATGTTGTGCAGGAGGTGTTTCATCCTCTTCTCCCTCTTTTCTCTCTACCCAGCTACAGAGCCACAACGCTCTCACACCCTCTCCCCGGCACCCCGCCCCCTTCCATACTGCTCCGGCCCTGGCAGAAACCCACACTCCCGTCTCCCAGCCTCCGCCCCCCCTTCCCCTACCCTCCTTATACTCCTACTAGCCCGGCGCACAGACGACAGAAAGGAAGAGAGAGAAAAAGAAAGATCTCCACTTGGCTGTCACAGAGATTGTAGACTGACTCACAGACCATGCATCCCTATGAGGCTGCTGCTACAAGGCAAAGAAATGGGACATGTTCCTGAGGAATAGAGAGCTACCATGATACGGGAGATGACAGTTTTGAGATCCATACGTGTGTTAGAGAAACCTTGGTAGGCAGTAATGGGGACTGGTGAGTGGGAACGCTTGTGTTTGGAGCACGTCGTCCTGTGAACGCCGGTCAGCATGTGGTGTTTGCAGTGTAACTCAGAGAAGACCCTGTCACTGCTGGAGCTGGAGCTGAATGGCTGGTAAGAGTGTGTGTGTGTGTGTGTGTGTGTGTGTGTGTGTGTGTGTGTGTGTGTGTGTGTGTGTGTGTGTGTGTGTGTGTGTGTGTGTGTGTGTGTGTGTGTGTGTGTGTGTGTGTGTGTGTGTGTGTGTTTTTTACATGTTTTCACATAATCCACACTAGGAGCTGACGGGATTAACGTGAAGCTTCGAGCTCAGTCACGAAGACCATGCATTTAAAAGTCGGGTCTGCCGTTTCGATTTTGACTCCGTCACAATGGAAAACAGATCATGTCCCCTCTCTGAGTCACTGCGTGTGTGTGAGATCATGGTGTGTTTAGTCTTACTGTACAGAATCCATCTGTGAGCTGCCCCCCCCCCCCCCCCCCCTCCAGCTCGATTGAAGGGCATTCCTGTGGTGTTTCATGGCCCTGCCGCTCACTGGCTGTGACTCTGTGGTTTTTCATAGCTGGATACTCAAGACCAGGTGCATTGTGGGGGAGACTTTAATTATTTATTATCGAGGAAATATTGACAGTGGCTCTGTTGTTGTTGTTGTTGTTGTTGTTGTTGTTGTGAGTCTTGACGGGTGGGGGGGGGTAGCAGGGAAGCCTTCATGTAGACAGAATGAGGTCTGGCAGTTAACAAGGGAATGGAATGCATTTCTGATTACTTCAAGTAACAAGTGTGGGCATGGACGGCGTCAACAAAACATCAACCGCTCGTCACACTTGCTTTCATACACGGCATCTGTGCTATGCTAAAAATGAAGAACTTTATTATTCCTAATCTTTGGAACACTGGAATCAATAATCAATCATCTGCAGACTTTATCTGGTGATTTTCATTGTTTGTGTTCTGACTGATTCTGCTCAGTAGGTTGTGATTAATGAGTCAGTTCAATACTAGTCTCTATAAACAGATCCCAGCCGCCTTTGGTTGCTCGCAGGTAAAAGTTGGTGTGGAGAGTGAAACAGGAGGAACACATTGCATCAGTTATTAGCTTCCCATGAATGTTTACACTCTCAATCCATTTTTACACTATTCTGGTTTGCACTTATCTCATTTTATCCACTGTGTGCCTTATGACTGCGTACAATGTGGTACTGTGTACTATGTTTTGAGTACTTGTATACTTATAAGTTCTGTTTTTGCATACATATATATTCTGTCTACTTACACGTTTACACCGGGTATCAGAGAGAAACAGCATTTCAATCCCGTCAGTGTCCTGTACATATGGCAGGATTCAAAATAAAGTTGACTTTGGCTCTGAAATTCACTGTCTATACCAGAAGCCGCAAAATATTGTCCTGTGACCCCATGGGGCTAATTTGACTTTAAGACGATGGCTGTGAGATTGTTAAACATTTAACTTAAAGCATCACTATGTAACTTTGACTGAGCAGCAGCGCCCTCTGCAGCTCTGACTGCGTAGTTCCACCCACTGAACTGAAACACAACTGAATAGTGGATAGGGTTAGCTGCTGCTGTAACACGTTTTTTAATCTCTGTTTAGAATTCTTCATATTTCTAAAGTGTCCTTTGCTGAATATTGTAGTTAAATGCTAAACTTTCAACTCTGACTGTGAACAGTAAACGGTGAACAGACGATGGAGACTCTGCCTCAACATCAGCTGTCTACAGCCCCAAATACTGGCCTTTGCCCCCAGAGGCTTTGAGATTGGTTCAGTACTGCTGTGCATGCACATAACTTTGCTATATAAAGTGTAATAAGAAGGACAAAGGTCAGATATTTTATATGATACATTTAAATACTGTGTTTTGGTTTTAGCTGTGTGGCTTCACTTTGAAGACTCGCGTGTCCCTGGCCAGTTGGAAGTAAGACGACAGTTTCTGATTTATAGAGTCTCACGGCTCTCAAACTGAAATATACAACTTCCAGTAGTAGCCATGACTCAGCCACGAGTCTTATGAGGCTCCAGCCGACTGTATATTGTCTGCTGCAAACCCTCGAGAGTCATTCTTCTGTCTGTCTGCCGGCCAGTGTAGCTTTCCAGCTCGCGACCGTGTCCAACAGTACCCACCCCCCCTCCAACCTGCTCCTCGCTGTCTTTTTACAACCGTTACAAACATCCTCCATTAGTTTGGTTATTGGTGCTGAACTGACCTGATACATCTCAGTGTTCACTGGCAACTTTACCTATTTTGACGCCAGTACTTCATTAACTCGTCGTCACCCTGTGGTCTCCTAACCTTTTACCTGGAAAATGCGTTCGCTCACATCTGTGTCATCGGGGCTCAGGAACACATCTGTATTTATGAGCTCTCAGAGAGAGAGGCAGAGCAAACATCTGCTTTTGTTGTGTTTGGGGCGAGTGTTGTTCAGTGCATGTGGGGTGAGAACTGCGATCACGGAAGGTCTGTTTGATTTGATTGGAAAGGTCGGTTCACTGGCTATGTTTACGTACACGCAGAAAAACCAGATAAGGTTGAGAGAAAGACCTGAAATGTAAAAGTGCCTTTAGTTCTGTTACATTAGTGTCATTGCTCATATTTTTATCATTTTAGCAAATAAATATTTACCTCTCCCAACTCTCACTTTTCCATAATTGTGGACAAAATTAAAATTCAGGGCTCATTTGACTTTCATGTTTCAATACCATCAAGACAAGAGAGTGTAATGTGTTGTTCTAGCAACTTCACATGAAGTGACCTTAACATCTCAGGGTGCCCACATTATACAACTTGATTATTCTTCATCCTTTAACCTGAGAAACACAATTTTATTATCAATCTTTACAAATAAGTTAGTGCCTGCTGTACATATACTGTTTTGCATTGCTTTCTCATTACAAATGAAGAAACGTATCTTAAAACACAAATTAGGAGTTTTACATCTACTCCGGCGCCTTGGTTTGGGATTCACGTTAGTTCCACACTGTGGTTTTCTCTTCCTCCGTAACTTCGGCCTGCACTTCATTAGCCTTGTTCTATTCCCTGAAGATGTGACTCCTCTTTTCCGGGAGGGAGGAATGTTTCTCCCTCAGGTCCAACTGATGGAGTTGGCTGAGGCCTGGACAGGGGCCTCGGCCTGTTTGTTCAGGATGTGTTGAGAGGGAAGGAGGGGAGGTAAGGGAGATGGTCAAACTCCGCCCCAACCCCTTCCCCACAAATCCCTGGGTCTCATGGCTGGAAATCACTGCCAGCTGAGCCGACATGCTTATCCATGCCTACATCGGAACCAGCGGGGGCTCCGGCTGGATAAAGAGCCAGACGGAGGGACAGACACGGATTGCGTAGCGGCTGCTAATATAGAGAGATCATATTTCTCTCTATAACGGCTGCGTTGTTGCTACCAGGAAGTGATCCTTAGACAACTGTCATTGCTTCATCCTTTACCTCCAACGATGTTTTGATATATACAACCTACATGTACAGCTTCAAACATGGGCTCTTAAATATGCCCCTCCTTTTCCTCTAAGCACTTATTCCCACTGTACATCCACAGCTACACACCCACAGTCTGGATGCACGGCTGGTTGAAAGTGAAGCGGAAAGAAAGAGAGAAGGGAAATGGAAAAGGAGAAAACCTGGCTCTAGGTCTCAGCGGCGAAAGGGCAAAGCCAGTTCTGCAGCGGCAGTTTTGAGTTTGTGCCTCGAATGTGTTTGGAGGTGACCGAGTGAGAGGGCGAACCACAGAGGAGCGCTGTAGTAGCTATTAAAAGGATCCGGTCGTTTATTGTGTCTCCAGTCATTTCATGTCAATTCATTACCGTGGCTGTATTGTCATATGGTTCGTAAGTAACGACAAGCAATCAGAAAAAGCAATTACTCTCAGCTCTCTATAAATAGTACAATAGAAAAACAAAACAACGAAACTATGATGACAAAACTAAGAATCTGCAGCCACACGAGTCTGTGGGAGGACATTTAGACAACAGAGCTCTGAGCTAATGTCTAAATAAACATAGAGCCCATCAGAATAGCACTGGTAGAGTTTATACCCCCTCCAAAGCACAACAGTCATTTTGTGAAACCACATTTAAATATACTTGATTTTTATTTGGATCTGCACCAAAGTGCACACACTCACGAATTACTGTCCCCTAAACATGACTCTTTTTTTTTTTCACTGGATCCATGAATTATTCTCTGAAAAATCAACAAAAGCGTTTCAAAACACCAAAGAAAGTAAAAAAGAATTCCTGGCTCTGCCCCCTGATCCAGATCTGCGCCAGGATTTAATAGGTGCCTCCCTGACCCAGTGAAAACAACCTCCTTGGCGGAGGTAACAAAAATACTGTACTCTTACTATAGAAATACCATATAGCTATATGTACAGTACACATGATCACTTTATCCAGGTCGGTCTTCGAACTTCTTCACAAAAACAAAAAACCTACCAGCGGCTCTAATTTGGTGCCGTGACAGAGAGCAAGGTGTGACTTTTAACTCCAGCGATGGCAGCTTCACATGACAGATGGTCGGGGAGGTTTGTCCCAGTGGTGATTATGCAATGAAGTATGATAGTCAGCCAGTGGACCCTGTGCAAGGTATTATGTTGAACCAGCAGTGTAATAAAGGCCCTCTGCTCAGGCGTGGTTGTGATGTATGTGGTCGACACTTTGCATATATGAACCTCCTCTGTGTCACCTTGTCCTTGGCTGCAGATTACGAGCGGGTCATCACTTTTCAGACACACAAGGATAATGTGAGGCTCAAGATTTCACTCTGCTGCCGCACATGGTGGAATTAAACTCCTGCACTGCTTCAAAACATAATAATGTTTCCATTATTTGCAGTTGGAATTTGACAGAATACTTTCTGGATGTTTTTAATCCAAACAGTAATCTGATAATATATCACCCTCAAATGCTTTTTGATATTTTCCTCAAAAACATTTCTGTTGGCAAAGAACCGCTTCAATTTGGGGGCTTTTTTTAAACATTGTGAGATAGTTTATTTTTTTCACTGTTTCCCAGAGAATCATTCAGGACACATTTAGGGAACTGATATCTATGAGTGTGCAACCTGATATAACCTATATCTGTTTATCATAATATACATCATCTCAAGGCACTTTACATTGAAGGTCAAGATCTCAAATATAAGGGAACCGCTGGGCCTTGGTGGAGGTTGTTGCTCTACAGAGTCATTTTAGTGACTTAATATAATTTTTTTTACAATAAAATATAGTTTTATAATACTTATATTAAGATACAATATAATAAAGATAGGAATCGGCAGACAAAAAGGGACAACGTTGTGGTTTGTGAATTAGATTCAAATTCACAAACTGACATGTCGCCGCTCAGGGGCAGACTTATTATATTAACGTTCACAGGCTGTGGAGGAGCTTGAATCTTTTTTAAACATGTTGTGGGCCCACTGTGCTGAAGGAAGTTCCAAATCTGTAAATCTATATGCGGTTAAGAGCAAATACATCTGCCGTGTGAACCATATTCAGTTCCACTTTTTCACCCACCACTTTTTGCTGTTTGCTGGCAGCCTGTTGTTCCTGACTGTTGATTGGAGGCTGTCTAATGAAGGAAGTGGATTGTGTACACTGCATGGGTGTGGCACGTCACAGTTCAAACACACAAGGCTGCCAGCGTACAGTGAGTGCACTGTACCATGGAGGAGAAGAAATGTTAGCGTGAGGTCACTTTTTGAGAAGGTGGGCACCGCACATATACCCACTTCAGTCTTTTAAAGGAACTGCTGAAGTCGTATTTGCTCTGTCGTGCTGCTCAGACCTGGACTTTGTAACATGTATTGGAGCAATGTGTCCGGCCGACATGATGCAACTCCCCGTTGGCCGCTGATTGGCACATGACGTGAAATGAGCTTTGGTTTCCTGGAGGAGCCCGCGTACTCTGGACTTGACTGCTGAGAGAATGGTGGACAAGATATGGAGGAAGAGTTGGCAATTCATAGAGAACAGACGGTCTTTGCGCAGTAAGCAGTCGCCTTGTAAAGCGGCAGAGTGCAAGAGTGAGTGAGTAACCTTTCGTTTGTTCCTTCACAGTAAGAGGTGAGCTCACAGGGACGACAGATGACTGGATGTGTTTAATACTTGGAGAGTGTTTACGTGGCATTTGTATATACTGAGTCCAGCAAGGCAGGCTGGAGTTGTTACAGAGACCAGTATAGTCAGCTTTCTACAGTTAGGTCCCTCATTTACTCTGCAGTTCCCTCCTGTAGAGCCGGACTTGTTTCTTGAATCACTGATCTCTAGCTTTTCTTTCAGGAAGTTATTTCGCAAGAAGATATTGCAACAATAACAATACTGATAACCTTATTTGTATACACAAGTATACACCCTTTTCAACACAAGTAACTAAATGCTTTACAACAAACAATATGAAACTTACAAAAAACAACAAATAATAATAAAGACACAGATAATAAAAGCAATATACATCACATGATAAGAGCTTTTTTTTTTATAAAGTTATGTCTTAAGAAGTGAGTCTAATCTCCTGTGGCAGATTGTTCCAAAGTTTAGTTAAGCTACTTATCGCTCTGACATTTCATAGAAAAACAGAGAAAAGCATTTTCTAGAATACTTTCTATAAAAACTTGTCATTGTTTAACTGAAGATTAAAACTCTAATCATCCCTTTGCTCTCTCTCTCTCTCTCTCTCTCTCTCTCTCCGCAGTGTGGAAGGGGATGGACGGTCCAATGAGAGCGGCCCTTCCCTGGACGGTGGAGCCAGCTATGGCCAGGGTCCGGTGACCCACGGCTCCGCCATCAGCCCCGACAGATTCGACAGCCCGCTTTACAGCCACGGGGTCCAGCCTGGCCCTCAGAGGCCCCGTCGGCCCAAGCTTCAGCACTCGCAGTCCATCCTCCGTAAGCAGGCTGAGGAGGAGGCCATCAAGCGGTCGCGCTCGCTCTCCGAGAGCTATGAGCTCTCCGCTGACCTTCAGGACAAACAGGTATTACAGAGCAGCCTCGATGGATTGTTTGTTTTGGAGTTGGTCAAAGTTTCTCGTGTCGTGAAGACCATCTCCAGTTAAGAAAACAGATTTGATATTTTATTTTCTCCATCTTCGCCCTAGGTGGAGATGCTGGAGCGCAAATATGGTGGGACGATTCATAACTCGGCATGCGGCCCGCACCATCCAGACAGCCTTCCGCCAGTATCAGATGAACAAGAACTTTGAACGTCTCAGGAGCTCCATGTCTGAGAACCGTATGTCCAGACGCATTGTTCTGTCCAATATGAGGATGCAGCTGTCATTTGAGGGCCCTGAGAAAGTGCACAGCTCCTATTTCGAGGGGAGGCAGGTGTCCATGACGGAAGATGGCACCCCGCTGTCCATGGTGCAGTCTGAATGTGGAGATATCGAGGTTCACCAACAGGCCAACATGGTGTCTCACCCGCCTCCGCAGAGTGACCTGACCGACGCCATCACGGAGCTGGAGGACGCCTTTTCCCGGCAGGTCAAGTCTCTGGCCGAGTCGATAGACGATGCACTGAACTGTCGCAGCCTTCAGGGGGACGAGGGCCCTGACCCCGAGGCCATAGGCTGCTCCGAGGTGGAGAGGAAAGTGCCCTATCAGGTGAAGTCCCACCGCAGGGCAGCTGGACGCATGCACGATGAAACGATGGCATCATACAGTGATGTCACTCTGTTCATCGACGAGGAGGACATGTCCCCCTCTATCGCTCTGTCAAGGTCAGGGGAGCATCCTTCCAGCACAGAATCAGACTTGCGGATGCGGTCAGTCAACTCCTCGCAGGAGTACTGGCCTATTGACCCTAAAGATGAGGGTCATGACACAGACACTAGCTGCCGCAGCACTCCCTCTCTGGAGTGCCAGGAGCAGCGGCTTAGAATGGACCATCTTCCTCTGTTGACCATTCAACCTCCTAGTGACAGCTCCGTAGAGCTCAGTGACCGCTCGGACCGGGGCTCTGTCAAGCGGCCGCCAGTGTACGAGCCGCACGGCCACATCGTGACGTCATCCCAGGCGAGCCCCAAACACATTTCCCACGGCCCCCCGCCGCGAGCTCCGTCCCGTGACGACGACGCACCTCTGCGCCACCGCCACCGCCAGCTGGAGAGCCATCTCGCCATCAACGGCTCGGCCAACAGGCAGAGCAAGTCAGAGTCCGACTTCTCTGACGGGGACAACGACAGCATCAACAGCACGTCCAACTCCAACGACACCATCAACTGCAGCTCCGAGTCGTCGTCGAGAGACAGCCTCCGAGAGCAGACGCTCAGCAAACAGACTTACCACAAAGAGACCCGCAACAGCTGGGACTCGCCCATCTTCAGCAATGATGTGATCCGCAAGAGACACTATCGCATCGGCCTGAATCTCTTCAACAAGTAGGTACTCGGCTCTGACGGAGCAGGCGTGGGACCAGTGGGTATGAGAGTGATTCTCAGGATGATCACAACTGTAATCATATTTATATATTTATATATTCTTGTAATCATATTTAATCCCAAGGTATTTAGAAAGATATTTGGATTGAAGAAGAATTCAGAATTCATTTATTTGGGTGTAGAACATATCTATCGGAAACATTTTGTTCACTCTGTGATCCGGAAGAAACTTAAATGGCAAGATTCTACATGTCAGCAATCAAATAGACTGCGTTTGTTTTAGATCTGTCGAAAAATTCTGCTTTCTTTGTTGCAATGTTCCAGAGCTTGACTGATTTATCGGTGAGCCGATTATATTGGCCTTTCACAGACATATAGGTGGCTGCGTTTGTGTTGCTAATATGCACAAATAAATATTATTTTACTGAATAAACAATACAGAAAAGATGTACATTTATTTGACATAAGTATTATCTTTATATTCTTAATTCATCTTATATATTTGGTTGTAGATTTGTTTTCTTTTTATTTATAGTTATTTATAATAATAAGTTTATGATAAAACTGTAAAACATCAAGCTTGAATTACATTTCCTTGTCATCAGAGGTCTTTATTGAAAATATTACAATTTCTCTACTGTTTTTATGTTTGAGAAACGTAAAGAGAGATAACCCTCCGTCCATGTTGGATTTTTCAGGAAGCCGGAGAAAGGGATCCAGTACCTGACAGAGAGGGGATTCATCCCCGACACGCCGGTCGGTGTGGCTCACTTCCTGCTGCAGAGGAAGGGCCTGAGTCGGCAGATGATTGGAGAATTTCTCGGCAATCGGCAGAAACAGTTCAACAGGGATGTCTTAGAGTAAGTATGATTTTTTTTCTGACATCTTCTTAATTAAATGACTAAAAATAAAAAAGGAAGAGAACATCTCTTGGAATGTCCTCTTTGATGAAGAACTGATGAGCACCATGATTGTGTTTTTAATTTCTTCCCTCTCCATCTGTCCCTGTGTGCACCAGCTGCGTGGTGGATGAAATGGACTTCCAGAGCATGGAGCTGGACGAGGCCCTCAGGAAATTTCAGAACCACATCCGTGTGCAGGGCGAGGCCCAGAAGGTGGAGCGGCTCATCGAGGCTTTCAGGTGAGACCTGCTCACTCAACGATGCCATTTAATATATAGTTGACGAATGAGTGATGACTACACAGAAAGATGCAGAGGAATAAAAAGTTAAATATCAATTAATTGACAGAATGATTTCGGAAAAACAATAGAAAACAATAGATTTTTGTCTGTAGCCTGTTGGTTTGATTAAATACTGAAATCACCATGTGTACTAGTGTTTTTAATTTATTGCTCATTTTATTGTCTGATGTTCCTCTATTGTCACGATTGTTACCGTTACACAAAGAGAACAGTAACTTCTGCTTTCTCCGAGCCTCGAAGGATTTCCTCTCCATGAGCACAATAGCTTTGCGTGTGTTGCAATCTAATGTTGGTCGTAAGTAGAACTTCATCACGGTCTGCCCCCCCCCCCCCTCTTGTGTCTCTAGCCAGCGCTACTGCATCTGTAACCCCACGGTGGTGAGACAGTTCAGGAACCCCGACACCATCTTCATCCTGGCCTTCGCCATCATCCTCCTCAACACCGACATGTACAGCCCCAACGTTAAGCCCGAGAGGAAGATGAAGATGGAGGACTTTATCAAGAATTTACGAGGTGATAAAACAAATGACCAATATGAAACACTGTGGTTGAATAAATATATGATCGACATCTTTACTCCATGTGATTTACTGATATTTTAGAACGTGCTGTATGTGTGAGATTCCCCCTGGAATTGGAAATGCACTCGTCATTTGTACTTAAATGAATAATATGACTTCCTTCTCTCACGTTCCTCATTTCAATATCCTGTTTTTCCACATCTGATCCATTGGTGTGCTTTAATAAAACCCTTGATTTTTACATTATACCTCTGCTCCTCCCTCGGGTTCCAGGAGTGGACGATGGAGAGGACATACCCAGGGAGACGCTGGTCGGTATCTATGAGAGGATCCGCAAGCGAGAGCTCAAGACCAATGAAGACCACGTCTCACAGGTGCAGAAGGTCGAGAAGCTCATTGTGGGGAAGAAACCGGTGAGTGATGATTATATCGAGCAGACTACAGCATCAGTTGGTGTTCTGATTTATCATTTTCCTCAAAAGACAAGACTTAATTCTGGGAATTATCCTCTTATAACTTGCGCCAAGGTGATTTATGTTTCCGTCAACGTTATTTAGCAGGATTATGCAAAAACCTACTCTCCGGATTTCTAGGAAACTCAATGGAAGGATGCTGTGTGGGAAAGAACTGGATCAGGGGTTGGATCCAGGAATTTATTGTCACTTTCTCCAACATGATGAGAAAGGTTGTTTTCAGCATTTTCAGTGATTTCTCAGAGAATAAATCATGGATGTTGATGAGAAAAGAAATCTGCCATATTTATGGAACTGATATCTATGACTGTGTGAAATTTGGTGCGCCCCTTGTTAGCTCTATATTCTTTATTAAGTTCTCACTCAGCTGCATCTTCCTTGAGTCACTTTATATAAACAACAATGTCACGTCTCTTCCGATTTTCTAAACTCAAAAACGTTGAGCGATTAAGTCTCAGAGGGAGAAGAGGGATTTGGAAAGTCTTTGGGTATTATTGTGCAGAGAGGGATTCACGCCTTGGCTTAGACCTTCATGCTGCTGATTCGGATGCACCCGAAGCCCTTGAGCAATGTCACCCAGCGCTGCAGTCGGAGGAAAAATGGACACTCGCTGCCAACTCAGTGTGTTACAGTTCCCACCTGGTTTTCAAGGGAGAGGCGGTTGAACACTGCAGTGCGTCCGCTCTTTAACAAACCAGTGTATGTTACATTGGAATAACCTGCTGATTCTCTAGATTTAGTCAATCTGTTACGCTGCCTCCCTGTGGTATTTGTCGCCGGAGGATGGACTGAGTAGAATTTGATCGGTCACTGTGACCTCACAAAACACATTTTTGGCCAGAACACAAGAATTCATATGGTAAATAGAAGGATGTTTGGAGAGCGTGTACCTCCGTTGGTGAAGTCCTGGATCCGCCTATTTACTTATTCAGATCCACTCCTTAATGGGATGTTTTCTTCCTTTGGTCATGCCCCGCCCCTCCACAAAGTTTCATGAAAATCAGTTCTGTAGTTTTTGAGTAATCCTGCTGACAAACGTCTAATAGAATAAAATGATGTGAAGGGATGAGTTAATACCCAAAAGGTCAAAGTTCAGCTTCACTGTGACCTTGTAACGGTTTTCTGGCCGTAGCTCAGGAGCACAGGGGGAGACTGGGACCTTATTTCACATCTGGTCGGACACTGAAGTGATGATGCAAACCTTGAAACTGCGGCGATTTTAAAGATCTCATGTGCGGCCGTTTTGAAAATCTGTGTGAATCATCCACATTTTAGAATCTGGGAGCTTCTTAGCAATTAGAAACAACATCTACCGTCAACTCTGTGTCCTTTAAGAAGAAATAGGCAAGAAATATGACCCTTTTTTATCTGAATGAACTTGCACACTAATACAATAGATAAACAGCAATCAGTTGTATTCTTAAATCAAAACATGACACTCGTACCTTATTAATTAAACTCCTCTTGTCTTCACTGCATACGTACAGTATATTAAACTGCAATCTGACTGGTTTGCAGGGACAAGGCATTAATTCCAGTTTCTGTTCAAATCTAGTTCAGAATGTGCTGCAGCTCCTCAGGAGCAGGGATTTTTCTGCATTATTCTGCAGGTAACGACGAGTCTTCTGCGTGTGAAGGGTAAAAGTGCGATTAACCTCCGCAGCCTCAGGGAGAGGCTCGTCCTGCTCGGTGGACTTGGTTTCCGCCGGTTTCCCCGCAGGTTGGAATCTCGCCGGTTCTGCCAGTAATAATTGAGTGTATTGAAAAATGATCCCTCGCCACCGTTTAGCCGCAGCGTTAAAAAGCCCAGGAGAGCACTCAGTTAAAACACGTCAACATAAAAACCACGTTGGAATTCCTCCTTGTAATTATCAGGGCATGCTAACGCTGCACAGAGGAGTGGGGCTTCCAGGAGTAGGTTCAACATCATTACAGATTCCCTGAAGCCCAGCAGCAGAGAAAGACAGAGACAGACCACCACCTTGTGTACAGAGGCTCATGCATCTTCATGGCCACCTTGACAGAGATTATAGAGAAATCCTTATATGGCCTCTTTAATAAGTGTAAATAATCCCTCTGTCTTCTGTTTCTAGATTGGAACTCTCCACCACGGCCTGGGATGTGTAAGTAGAATAAATATAGATCAATCACACTAATATTCATGAGATCATTATTCCTTTGTGTCATTGGATATTGCAGTTAATGCACATCACACAGGTAGAGTGAGAGTTTGATTCCCCACCGAGGCCCCACACAACATCACATCTGTTGACAGAGGAGCGGTACAGAGCCTTGTAGGCAGAATCAACAGACATGGGGTATATTCCTGTTCTGGCAATGAGCTGCAGTGTTTCTTCAGAGTCTGAGTTCAGCAGGGTGCACATCACGCTGTTGCCTCTATCTCACAAAATGTATTGGTCCAATGCCGAGGGAGGGATTAGGTATCGGATTCTTTTAGGAGAATTAATGGAACTAGAAGTTGCATTAATATTTATAGCAATGTAGTTGCCATGGTAAACACTTGTTTTTGACTTGTTTTCAAGGCACCTCAAAGTTTCCATGCATTATTTATCAGTTTGCATCAGTGCATGGGCTAACCTATATATAAACAAGGGTGACCATAGCAGCAATACTTGGAAACAAACCTAATATTTGCTTTTGCGTTAGTTTAGACCTGTCTTGTATGTACTGTACCAAACTACTTCCGGCCTTCCATTTTAAAATACAACAGCATAAGAATGTATTTGTCCTGATATTAAAAAAAAACAACCATTAGAGGAAATATTACATTTTAAATAATTTGCAGCAACACATTATGTATGTCTGTAGCTTCCCTGCTTGTTCAGGATGTGCGTGGTGTGGTGTAAATGGAAATATGAGCTTGACGTGGCCTAAAACTTGCTTCTATTTGCTAATTTGATTTGAAATAGAGGTCAATTATTAATAATAATAATTAAAATCCTTAGCTTGAGGTTTGACATAACTGGCGTGTGGCCCGAGGTCACAAGCTACAGTTTCGACATCATCAGGGGAACCAAAAATGAAAATGTCAG
Source organism: Verasper variegatus (assembly GCA_026259375.1). Taxonomy (NCBI): domain Eukaryota; kingdom Metazoa; phylum Chordata; class Actinopteri; order Pleuronectiformes; family Pleuronectidae; genus Verasper; species Verasper variegatus. The sequence continues at coordinate 18,742,078 of CM048045.1, forward strand.
TCTAGTGGCCTTTGTTCTGTACTGTCTTGTGGGCCGAGGCCATAATAATCTCTGAAGTCTTGGTATCTGTGCTTGATTTTCTTTCTTCTTCGTAGGTTCTGTCGCTGCCTCATCGTCGGCTGGTGTGTTACTGTCGCCTGTTTGAAGTGCCAGATCCCAACAAGCTCCAGAAGCTGGGCCTGCATCAGCGGGAGATCTTCCTGTTCAACGACCTCCTTGTGGTAAAAAGCCTCCTCCCTCTAATCTGCTCTCCTCTCCTCTCCTCTCCTCTCCTCTCCTCTCCTCTCCTCTCCTCCCTTGTTCAACCTCTCTCTCCATTTGTATCATTTTCAGGTAACCAAGATCTTCCAGAAAAAGAAGAACTCGGTGACGTACAGCTTCAGACAGTCCTTCTCTCTCTATGGGATGCAAGTCATGCTGTTTGAAAATCAGTGTAAGTTGCGCCGGGGCGTTTTTTCTTTTATCTGTCGTCTGTAGCGTGTTAGCCTGACAGTGTTTACATCAGCGGGTTTGATTTAGCACGGTAACACATCCAGCAGAAATGGGAAGTCAAACCAATGGGCTGTGACATTGTTTATCGTCTCCAAACTTCACACAGATTCGTCCGAATGTGTTCTAACTTGGTTTGGATCAATGGCCCCTGTGTGAAGCTCTCTCCCCCTGTGCTTGTTGCCCCAGATTACCCAAATGGAATCAGACTCACATCAGCGATACCAGGTGCGGACATCAAAGTCCTCATCAACTTTAACGCGCCCAACCCCCAGGACCGCAAGAAGTTCACAGATGACCTACGAGAGTCCATCGCCGAGGTCCAGGAAATGGAGAAATACAGGATAGAGTGTGAGCTGCCTTCTTCTTCCTCCTCCTACCCTCCCCCTCGTCTACCTCGGGCTGTGTAAAGTAGAAACAGGGCATGGTTCTCATTCCTCAACTTGCAGCAGTTTATGAGGGAGGGTGTTTACAGAGTTCACATGATGGCTACCAGAAGGGAGAGCTTTCTTTTCCTGCACATTTGAAAGGCAATTCTGCTGTGACATACAAGACCAGGTATTAGTCCTTGTCACGAGTGAGTCCTCCTCAAACAGTTCTACAATATACTGTCACTTTTTTATTGTTTGCATGCTGGATGTCGTGTGCAGAGCTGGAGTCCATGGTGCAAAGTTTTTCATAAAGTGAAACAGAATTTGCTTTACTACTGATCACGTGTGTGGTTTATATATAGATTTGAATGATTTAATGAACTTGTGACATTTTTATTTTTTTTATAAAAGCTACAAAAAGCAACGCAGCAACGAAACAAACTTTGTGCTTTTACTTTGAAGATAAACTGCCAAACAGGAATTGATTCTAGGGAGATCAGCACAAGCGACTCCTGTGAATCCCTGTGTCAGTCCGATATGGCGAAATAAAAAAAAGTTATCAAGATGATGTCGTGGCGATTTTGAGCTAGTAGCCGACCACTGCTGTTGTTTATCGAGAGCGCTGGTCGCCTGGTTATTCTATTTTCTTTCTATTCATTTTGAACGTGTCCCATGATCAAATCGCACACTGCACTTTCTTGGGCAATTTAGAACACACATGCCAAGTGGGAAGCAGATTAGATGAACTGACAGACAGATGTGTGTGTAATTAGTAGGTAGATAGATGAATAGTTGACATTCATGACGTTTCAGACAACACAAGGTGACTGAATACACCAGTTTTCGAGTGTTTTCTCTGGGCAGATTGAGATTTAAAGCCACTGCCACTTACCCCAGTCTCTCCTTGGCTCCTCTCCACAGCTGAGCTGGAGAAGCAGAAGGGGGTGGTGAGGCCCAGCATGTCGCAGAGCTCCGGTCTGAAGAAGGAAGCCGGCAACGGCAGCATGAACCGCGCCAGTCTGGATGACACCTACGCCATGGGAGAGGGCCTGAAGAGGAGCGCCCTCAGCAGTTCGCTGCGAGACCTCTCCGAAGCAGGTACAGCCACAACGTCTTCGTTTCCACCAGCCGGCTCCTGCACGGAGAAGTGTTCTCCTCCTGTCATCCACCCAACTGTGATGACGCCAAGGGGATAAAAAAATAGCAAAATGTTGTTTCACGACACCATACATCGACTTCCGAGTGCTCCCGTTTAAATCCACTCCCTAGCTCACTCATGATTGGATTGTTTGACCGAGGCAGGTACTTCCAGTGTGTTTTAGAGGGAGACTGAATACAGACCTACAGCATTTGAGAAGAGGGTAATTGTTGAGATCGATTTTTCTAGACGTGTCTTCTCAGTGATGAATGAAATTGATGGGCAGTTGTCACCCCCCCCCCCCCAAAAATCATCTGGATGACTTGACATTACGCTCCCCTTCATGTTTTTATTGTCAGTTTTTCTTTTTAACTTGGCACTTTTTTGCACTCCTCCGTTTGTTTTATCCAAAGACATCTCATGTTTTTAAAAACCACGCGGCATTTCCCTCTCACGTGTACCTGTGAGCCCGACAGGCGAGTGCTGACGACCACCATTCAGAAGCAGCAGCAGCAGGATCACAATGAAGTGTCAGTCATTTGCACGTCCATGAATATCAGTGTTTAACGCAGCCGCTGTGTCTCTGAAGCACCAAACACATTTCATTCATTACAGATAACAGCTACGGGAAGTTATCGGGTGATTAACTCGATAACGAAATGAAATCCAGTCAGGGGGGTCTGCCTCACGGTTTGGCACCAGGATACGCTGTGTTCTCACGATCACTTCCTCAAGTAGGTCAGACAGTGAGGAAGAACGTAGGGATCCCGCCGCCCTCCTGTCTCCTGTGTTCTCTCCACGCAGGACGTGGCATGTTAGTGGGGTCATTTTTGTTAAGTGTTATTTTTTTTGTTTGTTTTGTTTTTCCTGCCATACTCCATTTCATGTGTATTTACTGTGTTCTTTTCCCCATACACATCAGGTATTTTCCTGTTTATGTGTGATTACTGGTCATGTATCATCGGCTGAGTGTGCCTAACCGCGGCAAAAGTGCTCCGTTCGCCCTCAGACCTGTAATATGCCTGTACATCCCACGTGCAACAACCACTGTACTGCTTTGAATGTGTCTCCTCCTTTGTGACTGTCACTGAGACTGGCTTTTGACAAAATAGTCCCTTAAGGAAATCTACATTTTGTGGCAACATTAAAAACCAGTCAATCATATTTTTTATCAAGACATAAATCTGGGGGGGGGGGGGTACAAATATAAATCCCGTTAAGATAAATTTCTCGATGCTAGCGGGGGACCACATTTATCTTATCCATCAAAAGATGTAGATATATCACTTGAGTGAGCCTGCAGATCGGAATGCGTTTTAGAACTTGCCTCACTGAAATTTCAATGCAGATTTAGTTTCCACCCCGAGTGAAGATGTGACGCCACTGCACGGTATAGCCACAGTGCCACCTGTCACCCACCCCCACTCGAGCGCCCTCTTCCCCCCCCCCACCTCGCCCATATTTGGACTTTACTCACAGTCACAACCCATTGCACTGCCCCCTACGGGTCGGGTGGGCAGCCGAAACGTCTCTCTGTAGTCGACCCAGGAGTGCTGTCGATCTCTAATCTGTGGTATTGCATGTCTCGGGCAGGCAAGCGGGGGCGTCGCAGCAGTGCAGGATCACTAGACAGCAATATGGAAGTAAGTTTGAAGCAGCTGGTATCCAAGCTACTCTCTATGTGATGATGTGCACTGTGAAAAACACACCATTTATTTTTGGTCTTACACCTTTTGCTTCATAGACTCAGTTCATTTGTTTGGATCATTTATTTTTCTTCCTGGGATGCCTTATGTAACCTGCTTGCCTCAGTTAGTGTGCATGCATGGGTTGCCTGCCTCTGATCGTGCCCCTTTTTTTGGAAGCCAGAACAGATCTCCTGTTTTGGTCATGTTATATGACCGATATACACTTTATCTTCAAACCAGCATGACTCTACTAATCCCTCCTCTGATCCCCTCCCCTTGTTGCCTGTCTCTGTCCTTCATTCAGTCACATCCAAGCGGTTTTCATTTGGTTTCTCTTCTTCTCTGTGGCAGGGTGGTAGCTCTGTAAGACACTAGAAAACAGTGCATCTCCCGCAGCACACATCGCTGTCCCCGTCTTTCTTCTTCTCTTTATCTGCAGTTTCTCTGTAAGCTTCAGGGAGGAATGTAGCCTTCGTAGTCAGAGGTGGACTGATTTTAATGAAGACAAATGAAGATGTGGATTTCATTCATTCATCCTTCACTCATTCCATGTGTCCATGAGTTTCACGTGTTGGGCTGAAGTCTGGGACCCTGCAAATTTCATTCTGCTCTGCAAAGTCGTCACGTGGTCTTTCTCCAGTCGTAAACGAAAGCATATGCAAAAGGAAAAAGCTGTTCTAGGAGAAGTGACTTTGTGAGTAGTGGGTAGCGTTGGACCAGATCTGGGGGGGGAAAGTGTACAGGCCTGTTGTGACGTCTGCACACAAGAGCTTAGTTCCTCCTGCCTTCTGATTTCTAGTTGAATGCTTGTGTGTGGATGATGAGTTTGCCTGTCACATCCTCTGCATGTGGAAACTATGCCTCCATTGGTTATAACATGTTGCATGTGTGACTCTTAGAGGGTTTGGCACACTTGACTGCAATGAAGTTGAAATGTTGTCTTTCTTTGCCCTTGTTAATGACATTATTTATGATTTTGTTCCAGATTTTCAGGCCAGTTAGTTCCTCAACAACAGAGCTCTTTTGAACATTGGCTCCCTCCACCGTGAAGTGTTTGCCCAAGCTGAAATAGTCCTAGTGTTGCCGCTGCCTATCATGAAAACATTTTTAGTTTCTCATTTGCATGCCCTATAACATTTTGCTACTTGTTTATCTGAAATAAGACAACTGTGATTTCATCCTGCTGGTGCCTTGCAGCTGTAGCGTAGCACTTGCACAGTGTCTAACGGACGTGCTGTCACCTTCTCTCCCTCCTGCAGGGCTCCATCATTAGCAGTCCGCACACACGCCGGAGAGCCACCACGCCTCGAGAGGGCGCACCCCGCAGCCAACCCCCCAGCCAACCCCCCATCCCTAACTCGGCATCCACCTCCATCCTGGGGTCGCTCTTTGGCAGCAAGCGAGGCAAACCACCATCCCAGGGCCACCCCTCTTACCCTCCAGCCGGCCAACCCACCCTCATATCCCACAAGCCCCACCCGACCAACCTGCACCACACAGCACAGACGACGCACCCGGTGCCGGCCCAAGGTCACCATCCGCAGTACTGCCAGGTCCCACAGAACCCGCCGCCTTACCACCACCACCACCACTATCACCCGCCTCCCCACACGCAGTACCACCAGCACCCGCCCCACGCCCCACATGCACACCAACACGCCCACCCACAGCACAGCCACTACAGCCAGCATTCCCATCACAGCTCTCACTCCCAGCACGCCGCCCACCACCACAGTCAGCAAACGGGTTCGGCACCTGGCGGACCCAAACCCAAACACAGTGGCATCAGCACCGTAGTGTGATGCTCCGAACACAGAGAGGAGACGGGAGGAGGGAACTTAATGAAGGAGGGACAATTGCTTACACCAAAGGGACTGACAGCATAACTCTATGGCCTGTCCACTGTGTTTTACTGCTGCTGTGATGGAAACCAGTCACACGCAGTCACCTGTTTCACCTCCAGGTCCAACTAATATGCAGGATGGAAATCGGACTCAAATCTTCCACCAGGGGCCTTTACTAGTTTGCCTGATTGTGGGCTTGGCCCTATCCGGGTCTTGTGGGTGGGGGTGGGTTCTGTACAGGAAGATGCTCTTTATTTTCCACACACACCGCCCGGCCGTGACGGCAAGTTGCTCCCCCACTGCTTCCTCCCCTCAATAGCCTGTCTTACTTTCACATAATCAGGAGGACAGACGACCAGGGACGAGAAAATGGCCGAACGCTTTCTCCGTCACGGTGATGGCAGAACTTCTTGTGCACAGCCCGTTCTGAAGTCAACTTTCAACTTTGGTTTGCAGATCCTACCACCACACGAATACTCTTTGTCGTCGCCTCCCTCATATGTAGTGAAGAACGTAGGTATAATCATTTCACACTAACTGAAATCAAAGGACAGGTGAGCAACTGAGTGGACCATCTCAGTCATAGTAGTTCTAGTGCTGTATTTACTGTAGATTACAGCTATACGTGTTGTCTCCTAGCTCTCATAAATAAATGTGCCAATTATTAATGCATAATCTATTTAGTCAAGACTTCATGTACAGTATATTGTGCGTAAAGTAATTTGTAAGATTATACTTACAATTATTATTATTATTATCAGCAAAAATGAATTTTATCAGTATTAAACTGACTCTGTGGTAAGGGGATGTAGATCTGAAAGGAGTGAACTCCCATTCAGTCAAGCCTAATCAATTCTGGAAAACGTTTTGCCTTTTCAAATGGATCAGACGGAGCCTCTGGATGGCAGCTGTTGCATATACGGGCCCCAAAATGGCGTGCTGTCACAGCGGAGGCCACAACGCAGACTTCCTGTCAACTCTCACGAATGATAAACAGGGCTGATTGGTTGTTTTAATCTCAGTTTACTTCTCATACTCTGGCTGCTCGAACTGTAAAAATAATAAAAAGTGAGGAATATCAGGAGGGGAAAGACGTTTTGAACCCGCTCGGAGGCTCGGTTCACGTGACGAGCGCAGAACGTGTTGACCACGTGAAGTCTGTTGCCTTTCGCATATACAACAGCTGCTCCCTTGACTCTTGAAAAAAAAAATCAAACACGGAAAATAACTTTTCAAATCTTATTTTGCCTTGTTTTCGTATTTTTTTTTATTCACCAACGAGGTTCGGTGAGAGAATAAAATCAGTTCTTACATAGTGAAGTATTTTTTTCATCTTTTTTCTATCATGTGTGCAATATCTTTGTACTGATTTTGTACATTAAGAACAAACAAGGTCTCCCTCCCGTTTGTGTGTTTTTCATGTTGCGTCATTATTTATTTATTTTTGTTTTTGACCCCTGTCAGAGTCTTTCGGTAAATTAATGTGCGGCTGTCCTCGTGGTCTCACGGGGAGGTACAGACTTGGAGTTCAGTGAAATTTCTAGTAAGTTTTTCCTTTTTGTTTTGCATGTAATGTTATTGACGTGAGGCTATCCTCTGCACATTGTATAACAAATCAGTGTTACCATAGCAAGTTTAAGTGCAATCATGTTCAGAAAATTCAGACTTGTACCGAGAGTGGAAGTAAGTCTGTTATCTTGTTGTCCAGGATGAGATTCAGGTGAAAAAATAAATATCTTTTTTCATTTAAGAATATATGTATATATACATATATATATACATACATAAATACGTACTTATACAATAAACAGTGGAAAGAGGAATGTGTGTATATATTTTAATAAAAGAAAGGCTTCTCTTTGGGCTAAACAAAAATATTTTGCTGGATAAGCACATATGAAAGAACACTTTCATTTCTTTCAGGAAATGCAGTTACAGTATACAAAATGCAAACTGAACAACAGAACTGGGTATATGTAAAGAATAACTTTCTACATTCTACAAATAAGAGTCTATCCTAGTGTGTAAATTAGTGACAGTAATCTGTGTGTCCCAGTATTCAGGTTGTAAATGTATTTTAACATTCACAAAGAAAACCATCCGTCATAAGTCAGGCTTGATCTGCTCATGTGAAGTGGCACAGAAGGTTCAGATGGCAGACGGATCACGATTGGGACATTGATGCTCCGATGAATGTGTCTTTCCATGGATTCCATATTTTTTCTATAGATCTCGGGGCGATGTAAAAGCGAGGAATCGGTTTATTTCTGTGTGTGTTGTAGTGCTTCCAATGTCTACAGTCATTCTTTGTGAGAACGTACCCCAACAATGCACTGCATGGATCTGATGCATCATGTGTCCTACTCACTGTGAGCTGATCGGGGTGGGGGGTGGGTGGGGGGGGGGGGGGGAATCAGCCTATAAGATTTTGGACTTCAGCTTTGGTTTTGAATGATTCGGAATTACTTGATGTTGACGTGTTCTTGTTGTTCCATGTTAGGCTGGTAGTAACTGAAGCTCGGCATGCATCTCATCAACAAAGCCATTGTGTAAATTACCAACAGAGAACATTGCACGTCCGTCGCTGAGGGCTTTCACGGTGTAAATACGGGATCTTGATGTGTAAACTGTGTGGTCGGGGGGGGGTTTATCTTTGTGAAGCTGTAAAAGGGACCAAGGTGGGGAATCGAAGGAGCTGTACATAATGTGTATATGATCAGTGCTCTGTTCTGATATCTGCAGTCAAGATCAGGATGTATATACAGGTCACCTCACAGATGGACGCCAGGGGTGATATATACGAACATATCGATTGTCTCAGCCTCCAGCTGTCATGAACTGACATTTGTTGTAGAAATAAAAAAAAACAAAAAACAGACTGTTAGAAAGATCGCTGCCATTTACATCCAGCTCTCTTTTCATACATGCACCCAACCCCCCCCCCATACACACAAACACCCTCATACTGTACACACATGGATAAACGTGCACACATCCTGCAGCAAGCTGTTCAGTGTGGCGTGAGACACATTTTTCAACCACAAAAAAAGGGAAAGACAAGAATGGCCTCATTTATATGTGCATTCTGTTTGTACAGTGAGTAGTGAGTCAGTAAGACCCCAGTTATTGTAAAACTTCAACTGTGACAATGTTGAGAACGCAAAATAAACAAGTATATGACTTACGGTACACGTGCTGTCTTATTGCTCTGCAGTATGTCAAGAATTTGACTATACACGGAACTATAACTCATCGAGCAACTCAGTTCAGTTTTATTGGTTTAGGGACAAATCATCTCAAGACACTTTACATGAGGTTGAGACCTTAGAGTATTATAGAAAAGAAAAAAAAACAGTTCCCACAACCAAACAGTTGGTGACTGAAGAGAAACAAAACCTCTGGAACCAGACTCGGTGTGAGCGGACATTTTACCTCGACCGGTTGGTGTGAGGGGAGAGAAATGGGCGGGAGGGGGGTAGAAAGATGGAGAGAAGAGAGAAGGAGACAGGAACAGCTGTGTAACTGTCATATTAAAACTCTGTCAGACTGCTAGTTAATATAATAACAATAAGAGTGATATGTATAGTTGTAATGATGTTAATGATAGCACCACCAGTCTGCAGTAGCTAGTAGTAATAACTAGGGATGCAGCAATATATATCGATCCGATATATTAATGTATTATTATTATTATATATTATTAGTGATATTTATTATTATTACTACTACTAATAAAAGTGATCAAAATAAATATTATAATAAAAGTGATTCTAATAGATGTAATGATGTTATTAATGATAGCAGCACCAGTTAATATTAGTAGTAGTCGTAGTAGTGGTAGTAGCAGTAGTAGTAACAGTAAGTATAATGTATTTCATATAATGAAATGTTAATGCTCTTTCCAGGTTCCAGCAACACTCTCCACTACTGTTGCAGAAACTCCACCAGAGGGCATTCTTGAAAATGAAAATCTGAGCCTTTACACCATCTATGGGTGAAAAGAGTTTCTGCTGCACACTGAACATGAGCGTTAATACAATTACCTCTCAGCTTTGAACCACATCTGTGAAGCTGTGGGAGAGTGACTGGTATTCAGCCTCAGTAAATGTCCATTCTGCCTTGTAGCTCAACTTTTCCATTAAGAACCTGTTTCTCTTTTTTTTGGGCCTCGAGCTCATTCATTATTTGACTTGCCAAAATATCTCATATGTACTTAAATCTAAATCCACATAAAGCTGAACACGCTCGCAGCTGTACTTTGCAGCAAAGTGCCCGCTGCGCCCTCAGCACTGCAGTGGATGTCAGTAATAAACAGTGTGTGGGAGAGCTTCAGTTCAGCCTCCATCACTGTTTCTAATAGATACCCTCTTATCTCCTGAAAGCAGATGGATTTCCTTCATGTCAAATGCGCCATAACTGTGCAGTGTTATTGGTGCATTCCTCAGACTGACGCGGTCCTCTATCGGCCATGTGATTATTCTGAGCGAGTCACAGAAACGGGGAAACCTGGAGGTCAGGAGGACTTTGGAAAATGCTCTTAGCTCAAAAGAACAGTGGACACATAATGAGATGTTAAGGATGATTGGCAGCACGAGTGGTAACGTCCTAGTTGGCCTGACTCTAAAAGGTTTGTATTCTTTTTCTTCTTTTTCACAGTGATGTGGGTTTGACTTTCACTTGCTTTCTCATTCAGTCGCATTGTTTTTATTACAGCCTCTTTCATTTAGGTCACATTCTGATGTAACATGTACTGTTTGTTGACTGCATAGTTTCAATGTTATTATAAAACACAGCTTGGTCTGGGTCTGATTTTAAAGGAGAATATATCCACACTGTTTAGTTAAAGTTCTAATTAATATGCAAACTGAAACCATCACATAGTGAATAACCTCTTCCTGATCCTGCAGGATGCCCCCTGGTTTAATCTTAGCTGCCTTCCTCCTCTTGGCCACATCAAGTGCACATCCTATTGGTCAACTGTGCTTATATTCAGTCCTCCAGTCTGCTGGTCTGCAAGTGAACTGCAGTTCTTCAGGCCTCGTGGAGCTGCCTCCTCTGGCCTCACACACCACAGAGCTCCATGTGCAGGACAATCTGCTCACCTCGGTGTCTCCGGGCCTGTTTGACGGACTGGTTGGTCTGAAAAAGGTCTCACTGTCTGGGAACCCCTTCCACTGTGACTGCAGGATCCAGTACCTGAGGAGCTGGCTGCTGAAGAACAGAGCCGTCGTGTCCAAGCAGCCCACTTGTGCCAGTCCAAGCTCCGTGGCTCAGAAGGCCATCGCTGAACTCACAGATGAGCACTTCTCCTCCTGCGGCCTGCCGAGCTGCACCGGTGGGACCTACAGCGCAGCGATGGGAGCGATGCTGTGCTGCGTCATCGCTCTGCTGCTGTGGAGCTTGAGACTGGCCAAATCGTCCACCTTCACTCTGTACATAGACGACAAGCACGCGGGGCTCGAGGCCGACTCTCTGCGCTCACTGAAGCCCAAACACAGAAGGCGGTTGCACACCACACTGTCAGGAGTCAGTGCGGACTTGACTTCTTTCAGTTGTACACAGGAACTAGAAAGGCCTGTTATCAGCGTGGAGCTACTGCCACAAGTTCTGGATACGTTGCACAAGAAGCACAAAATAAAGATAAAGGCGACCTGAGTGACCTCTGTCTCTTCCAGGAATTAGGTATTTAAAAAAAACACTACATGTGACAGAGGTGAGGCCAGTAACAAGGCAGCACAGTGGATTTGTTTCATTTGTTTTATTTTTAGCAGTAATCTTGTTTTGCTGCTAAACCTTACAGTGTAACTTGGGAAAGTGTATTCTTAGTATTTTACTAATTTAGACATGAAATGCACCACATAAATGTATCATCAACTTTATCTATGAACTATTTTGGCTTCTTATTGTGTTGGAAATGAATGAGACCTAACTCTATATCTTGGCGATTTGTCCACAACCTACAGGTTGTGGACAAATCCTGAATGAAAAAAAGAAAACGCACAAAAAAACGCACAAACTGTTGTGTAACCTGTTCCTCACATTTTCTTTAGTTAAGGTATTTACAATGAGAGAATTGTTACAAATGTGGGACGGCAAAAGGTTTTGATCATCGTTGTACTTTGGAATTTAATTTTCTACTTGATAATAAACAGGTTATGGCAGGAAATATATGGACACACTTAACAAAGATGAACGTCTCTGATCTGTGCAAATACTAGGTCAATGCTCCCACAGCTAGACATAATCCAGACAGACAGTACTCTTAAGAGGACAATATTGCACATCAAACAGTTGTAATTACAGTACAAGTATTACCGTTATATTCATGCATAGATTTCCCAGGTTAAATGGACAAATGACTTAAAATGAAATGATAAAAAAAAAAAATGTCAAATTAAGAATAAAGGTAAAATGTTAAAACCTCAATATGCTTCATAAAAACACTTGTAATAAATATAGGAGGATTTAAGGATTTGTAACAATCTAAAACATTACTATCATCTAAAAATATACTTAGTAGGATCAAATAAGGCAGTTCTTAAACCTTTCGTTGATGAAAATCAGGAATTTAAAGACTTTCACAAAAACAATGCAAAAGGGCCGTTGACATTTACAGACTGATTTTCTCTAACGTTTGTCTCAGTGTTGAAAGTTTATGGCCTGTCAGGTGATAAAACAATGTCCACAGTGTTAGGTTCCTATGGGCTTATGCATTAAATGATAAAATACCCAGTTTAATGCTCCACGCCTCCTCTTCCGGGGCCTCGAATAAACATAAAGCATCTTAGCTGGAACTCTACTTAGGCACAAACTTCTCCTGCTCAAAGATCAGGTCGACGGCTTCCGCCACGTCCTGCACGATGTGGCCCGGTTCCACCAGCGCGGGGTCGAATCTGAAGTCCCGGTGCCCGTGGAACACCGTCTCTTTGATGGAGCGGTTCGCATCCGAGGGCACCTCCGCGTTGGGGTTGTAGACCCCCGTGCAGACCAGGATGGACTTACAGGAGGTGGCAGAGGGCAGAGCCAGCTCGCTCTCCCACAGGTTGTCAATGTCCTCATCCTGGGGCACCGCAGTGGTGGATCCTGTGGCAGCTGCCATTTTAGCGACGGCTTTGGGGTTCTTCCTCGAAACTCTCTCCTCCAGGTAGCGGTTGTACAGGTTGGCCCCATAGATGTCAGTCATAAGATTATCCCTGAGAAGAGGCAGTATGCACAAGTCAGACATGATATTAATAAGTTTTAATTTCCCGCTGCTCTATGCTTCTTCTCGGATAAATGACCAATTCAAACGATTACATACTGAAGACACACAAACACAGAACAGCTGTGCCGGCACAACAGCAGCAACTGTGATTTAAAAAAAAAAAAAAAGCTGAAGTGAAACATGCCACTTCTGAAATGACAGTGTGATGTGTTCACTGTCACGCATGTATCTAAATAAAGTTACATCCATTTTATCTGCTGCTCTGTGCCTGTTTCCAGTGCTTTCAGTTTCATTAGACTGCATCAAAAGTGTGGGGCAGTGTTTCCCATGTGTTACCTACTTAGACAGCAAGAAACCTGGTGTCTTACCCTATAGCATAAAGGGAGGTGATGGGAAGTTTCCATTGCCGCTCCATGGCCTGACTTCTGATGAGGTACTCTGCAAAGTGGTAGGTCAGCTCGCTGGGTTTTCCCATGAGAGCCTCGTACTTCAGCTCTTTACCCGTAATCTTCTTATAGACGTTCTCTAGACACACGAGAAACGTCCCATGGCCAAACCTGCGACAGAAAGAGACAGCAGAGGTTCAGAAAGGTGAATCTCCTCATTCATTTGGCAGCTTCCGAGGCCTGTGCTCGACTTGCTCGTGTTGATATGTACAATTGTTTTTACAGTTTCCGTGACAACGCTTATTTCCAATGGTTACCGTGGAGAATTCGCCTCAGCCATCCACATGAGGTCCATGTTGCAGGTGAGCAGGGGGAGGTGAGGCGTCTTTTGGGTTTGGTGAACACTGCTGAGGTTACCGTTGGTCAGCAGAATGTCGATTATCAGCTGCAGGTTGGTCTCCCATCGGATCGGCTCCCCGAACAGAACCACAGCTGTGTGGGAAAATATACAAGAAGTTGCATATCGCGGGCATAGTAATACAACAAATGTGAAGATACAGACGGCTATGAAACCTTTACAATAAAATAAGATGTTCGTACCTTCAACCTTGGGATGGTTGACCACAGCACTGGACTGAAATGAAGGAAGGAAAAGTCAACACATGACCTTATATTATTTATATTTCTACAGCCCATAGTTCTATATCTCACCGGCAGTTTGGGTCTCCTGTTGTGGTCCACCATGTCCAGCAATGGGTACGATTCCCTCAGCATATCGATACTCACAACATTATTAAAGCCCAAACTGTAGGAGAAATGTTGTAGCGTTATTCAAGTACAACTTTTATATAAATCATTCATTTAAAAAACATCAAAAACTCCAGGTTACTTTTTAGCTATTTCCAGGACTGGTCCTTGTCCCGACACCAGCACACACTTCTCATGGAACTTCTTGAACATCCTCAGTGGACTATGGGACATGATGACTTGATCTTGAGTGATCTGCAAACACAGCAAGTGTCAGGAGAGGTTAACAGCAGTGGTGACCTTGAAGACAAGTGTGTGTCTTTTATTCAATCTTCACACAACAATCACAAATCCTCTGTTTCAGAACTCACAGGTACTCCCAGGATGTGGGAGAGCTGGTCTGCCTTCTTCTGCCGGAGGCAGTTCCCTGCGTTAGTGACGAAAACCACTGGCACCACAAACTGTCCCTGAGAGTCCACCAGCTTTTCGAAGGCCTTCTTGGCGGCGGGGATTGGCATCCTTCCTCGCACGAGCACGCCATCGATGTCAAACAACAGCCCAAAGTTTGGCTGTGGCTGGAGGAGGACAGACGAGGCACAAGTTAACCAGCATATAAGCAGCAAGCCAGAAAATCAAACAGGACGGTTGAAAAATAAGTCATAGAGTGCAGATAAAGGACAGTGTCTGATATTAATCATGAAAAAATGATCAAAATAACGTTGAGGTCATTTACTAATAGGATCTGATGTTTGATAATAGTGTGAAATGATTGATCACGTCATTAAATGGCATTGCTTTACTTTATGTATGTGTTATGTCTGTTATTATCTATACATGTGACAGTGTTTTTCTAATGACATCAGTGACACATTTAACTCAACGTGGAGCCTTTATTTTATTTCCAGGGTTGCTTTTTTTCTCCTATAGAACAAATAATCTCATGACACAACATGGAGTCTATATTATATTTGCAGCCACAGATAATCCATAGTGGGGATCCTGTGGGGACACAGCAGTACACAGGGGTACGTGCTTGCATTGTTTGTATATTAATAATACAGCTTTCTTCCCAGGTCTTTAATTCTCCTGTAACTGGGGCCCAGAAACCAAAGTGGGAACAATGCAGAGACTTGTTTTTCTCATGGGGGTGAAAAGCCCAGTGGAAGCTACATCCCCTGTGGTTTCCATCCCTGCCAACACATCCGCATCGGACCAAGTTTCATGCAACACTGTCGGCTATGCAACGTCGATCTGGCACAATATGATTTGTTTTCTTCTTTACAATGGAAATAAGAGATCAACAGAGAAAAAGCTCCGTGTCGACAACACGCATTGTTCGCGCGGGGGCGAACCGTACCTTGCTATTAGACTGAGTTCCGCAAAAGCCGCACCGAGAACCGACAATCCCAGCTTTGCGTCGGGCTTGACGGTTACTCAGGGTGTGCAAGCCCCGGCAAAACGACAGGAGGCCCTTCATCTCCCTTTATATTAGCACCGAGAGGATTTAAAGGGGGAAAAAATTAAAGACAAACACAAAACAGATAAAAAGGAATCAGGAGCAGCGCGCGCAGAGCAGGAGCCGGCTCGCTCCGGCCGCTCGCCTCGATTGCTTTTTTTTCTCTCCCTTCTCCCCCCCCCCCCCTCGTCGCCGATGTTTTCTCGCCTGTTATCCGACTGGGCGACACCCGATGACGACACACGAGGAGGAGGAGGAGGAGGGTCTCTCACTGCATCGCTGCCGGAGGAAGGAGCCGCATCTGCACTCCCAGTCAAACCCCCGCTGCCATTTTAGACTCCCGACGACGACGTGGAGCTCCTCGAGCCGAGCGGAGGGGGGGGGGGGGGGGGGGGGGTCGCATGCATCCAAAAGCGATGCGTAAAAAACAAAACAGCTCATCGATCACCAATTTATCCCGATCGATGTGTTTACGGATCACCTCGGCGTCCTGTGAGCGCGCGGTGGCTTATCCGCTGCACGAGCCCCCACGTCCCCTTCTCCATTTTGCCCCCCGGCTCTATCTTTAGGACCCTGGACCGGTTTGGCCTGCCCCTGCGTCGTGGATGCGCCTCGGCTAAATCTGCTGCAGGAAACCAGAAGGAATCCGAACGTGGACATTTGACCCCACCTTCCCCCCCAGCTCTCCCCCATTTTAAGTTTTACCCAGAAAGCTCTTCTTTATTTAGAAGCCTGCGTAGAAACCTGGGATTGTTCCTGTAAAGATGTAATTCTGCAGACGTCTTGGCAGAGAAGAGAGGACGCAGGTTTATCCACTTTGTTAAATGTTGTTCTGCAGATTAGAATATCTTCCCCCAGGGCATCTCTGGTGAGTTGCTCAATGGTGCATAGGCAACTGGAAATACTTGTTTCTTGATGTTTAACCTTTCACCCACAATGTTGCTTCAGCCTCAAAGAAACAAAATGTCCAGAATGCATATGAACACATAACACAACTTCTGGATTCCACCCCCTGCAGAGTCTGGTTCTTTTATGAGTTTCTTAAAGTGCATTGAGATAATGTCCATTAGGATTTGGTACTACACAAATAAAACTGAATTAGATAGGCACAGTTTTTGTTTCAATATATTATCATGCAGGCTTTTACTGTAACTCAGATTGGACTTCTTTTAAAGCAATTGAGTAGAAACTTATCAAAGCATAAAAAAAAGAAAGAAACAAAACTCATGTTACACTTAAAACAGACAAAAAGTCCTCCCCGTGCTCCTCCAACTTTATTGATAGTTTAAAATTTCTAACATTTCTATTTTCTAGGACTTCAGTTGCACTTTCCTTCCGACTTAAAAACTGAGTACAAGCAAATGGTATTTATACAGTAGTCTAAGTGATATTGTACAAAAATAACATTTTGATTTCTGTGAAAAGATTTTTCATTCCCAAATAACTCCTGATTCTGCTGTTCTGACAACTGTTGATGTTAATTTTTTCCAAGGTAAAAAACAAACAAACTCCAAACCCATTTTTAAAAGGAAAAGTCTACCTTGGACTGTTACATGATATTTAAATTGTAAACAGACTTCTATAAAAGAACTCGTTTCTTTTAACACCTCCAAAATTTAATATCTTAACAATATAACATGTAGTTTGTTATCACCCTCTTGGCTGCTTGTTGGGCAGAAATGCTTCAGGTTGTGAAATGTTCCAAACCATACTCTCTTGGCCAACTCATATCCCAATAAAACAAACCAAAATAACCATACATGGAAGTTCGGTTTCTATTTACTCCCTTCTGCTGTCTCATTTTAGAGAGACTCACTTCCACAAGCTCAGAGGTCCTATAGATGCCCATGTGTGTAGTCCCATTTTATTCATCTCTGATCACCAGTGGCTTGGAAAGGGGGGTTCTTTTACAAAGCATTATACATAACACTGCTACCAAACTAAAACATTTTTGTATTGAATGCAGAAAGATATTTTTTCAACCCCTTTCATTGTATATGTTGAGAGGCTCACTGGCCTGGAACTAGCCTCTGTTAGCCAACCTTTGGCCAGCGAAGAGGATTCAGAGAAAATAATACAACCAACCATCAATCTGAAAAAAGGAGGGGCAACAGAGGGCACTGATTATGCGGTGGCTTCGTTGGAACAATCTTTTGCCAGGTGGCCCGCCTTTCCGCAGTTGTAGCAGTTAGTCTCGCCAGCTTTACCGCAGTTCACAGCGACGTGACCAATCTCGCCACACCTAGGAGAGAGGAAATATGTTCATTTCTCCAGAGAAAGAAAGAAAGAAAAAGGGCAACTTGCTCAAAAGTGAAAGTTAAATAAATCGGCAGTATTCATGAAACTGCGACACTAAGGTGGCACAAAAAGGAGGACATGGCGACACTCACTTGTAACATTTCACCTTCTCGCAAAGTTTCTGGATGTGGCCAAAGCTACCGCAGGTGTAGCACTTCTGCTCGTTGGCATGATCACAATCACGGGCCATGTGACCAGCTTTGCCGCAGGTGTAGCAGAGCTGCTCCCTGTCCTTTTTGGGCTCCTTGCAGTCCCGGAAAACGTGACCAGTCCCGCGGCAGTTGTAGCACGCTAGAAATGACAAAGACAATAAAAATCAACAACTTTGTCAAAACACAATATAACTAATAAAATATGATGCACTGTGTGCTGATAATGGCCTACTTCTCCCCCCATCCTTTACTTTTAGGCTAAAACAATTAACTTATGACTTTTCTTTGCCTGCAGCCCATCTCTGCAATAACCCGAATATTAAGATGCTCTGACCATTTCAGATTGAATTTATGAACGTGCCCTTAATCATTTTGGTACAATTTGGTTAACTAGTAGCCTACATGAGCTAACATACCTTGTGGAACGGCAGCTGAACTACGGAAACCGCTTCTCTCCGCCTGTGTGTGATAGACTTTTCCAAGATGTTTGGACACATTACTCGCATTTCCACTCACACATGCAAAGTCGTATTGTCAGCATTGACTTTACTGCAAGGTAGCCACACTTTGGAAAGTGTGATCACTTTGCAATTTGTAATAAACCGAAGCATCTCTGTCTCTGCGTGTGCACGTGTGGTGCATGTGAGTGAGAGCCGCACTCCTGTTACATACATCCTCAGAGAGAGAGAGAGAGAGATCTCTAGTTTGAATTAAGAATAGTGTAACGCATCATCGATTAATTTCTAAATCAGAACTTTTGAGACAAAATGTGCAAGATAAGTATTGATTCGAAATGATACATAAACAATAACACCTGAGCCTATTGATACTATGGTAAAATAGCACCAGGGCTCATCTAATACAGAGTGTCAGCACCCCTCCTTAGCAGTGATGTATACAATGCACATGCCTTATATGCATGACTTATCTGATCATTTTCATTTCATTCGTTCTAGCAAATAAAAAATAGAAATGAATAAGAAACAGAATTGAATACACACCATCCTCAGTTTGGTCACACTCCCTGGCCATGTGTCCTTGTTCTCCACAACGATAGCAAAACAGCTCTGTAATGACAAAGACAAATTGATATTACAAGATGAGAATTCATGGCTTTAACTTAATTACTATGCTCCCATCAGAAATACTGGGCCGAGACACAGCAAGTGCAGTTAAACATAGAATAATGTACAACCTATGCATATATAATATTTTATAATATGTATCTTGCACTGGGTGTGTTGTGCAAAAAAAAAACCTGTGCTCCTGGATCGTCCCCGAGCCCGGCCACGTCCACGTCCAGGTCCAGCGCAGGCATTAGGACAATGCTTGATCCAATGCCCAGAGCGGCCACATCCAAAGCACTCACTGCTGCTGTTCATCTCCATGACCTTAAACAAAAACACAATGTATATCAGTGAAGAAAATTCAGCTTAAAAAAGGGACAATTCTTTCAGACGAGATTTGTGGGAAGCACCAACTCCCACTTCCTGGAATGTTTTGTGCAGACTAAATTGAACTTTGACCCCCAGAAAGGCACAGGGTGCATTTATGGGCATCAAGTGCTATCAATCATACATGTCACAAAACAATTACTGAGGGATATCATTTTACGGGGTTACCATATTCTACATTTAGGTTCAACTAAACACTACCAATTCGTCTCTCTCGCCGAATGCATGATCGTTTAAGATGCCGTAACACACTTTATTACGCCGAGTATCACATTTGGTGTAAAAACCTGTTGACCACTAGTCCTACATTCAGCTGTTGACTGGTAGAAGAACAGCTGGTGTGCTGATGATTTGGGGGTTTTGCTAAGCAGCAGAGGGGGGTGGGGTCGGCAGCATTGATACTGTGCCATCAAGAACCACCAGAGTCATGTAGACAATTAAATAATCATGCTTGTGCCAGTGAAATGATTTTGACTGTATCCATGTTTGATTAAAACTACAGTAGACGACACAGGTCGGTAGTGGAAGGGACAGTCTATCATAATGATCTAATCTACAATCACAGGGGGGGGGGGGGGTTGAACTGTGGGGTCTACTAAAAATCGGCATTGGGACTAGATCTAACTGTTGAACTAACTTACACGATTTCCTCAATGGAATCATGCCGTGATCGCCATAGGCCAAACTTCGGTTTGCTGACGCTGCTAAAGTCAGGAAGAATGTGAGTTAATGAATAATCACAGTCCTTGTAATGAGTGCCTTAATGGTGACGTAGGATGACAACACGAGGCCGCTACGCTTCAAGTCACATCGCGTTAAGATAAGTTGTTGCTTCTTTTTACCGTTAGCCAATCGCCCGATGGGCCTCGGTGAACGTCTTACATAATAATATTTCCCCAGCTAGTTATGGAAATATTTCCGCACTCGCCACATGGACGCTCGTTTCCACGATTCTCTCTCGGACAGGTGAGCTTATGTCATAACTCGGTCCGATCTACTGCCACACGTTGCTGCTGCTGCTGCTACATAAATGGCCATGGAAGCATGTCGGCGATCGTATGCTAACTCGGGAGAGCTAACTCCAGAGGGCAGGCACATCTTGTCGTGTTAATTAAACATCTGCAAAAACACGAGCCCAAGGCCTGAACATTATAAATATGACTCGATTCATACTGTTCGCTCGCTTTGGTCTCTTAAGCTTGATTAAGTGGACCTGGGATAATAATTCCGACCTAATTTGGTGCTTGTAGAACAGAATCAAATGCCAAAGGTTGGTGCTAGCGTCGGCCTAGTCACGTTGATCTCCCTGCGAACTCGCGAGACACTCACGCTGCTAGCTAGCGCATGCTAGCATGCCAAAGAGCGACCACGACCAAGAAGCACGGTTCAGTCGACGATCGCTCCTCTTCCTCCGGTAAGACGGTTTGGATCTTGCACGTACGGCGCCGAAGGTTTACCATCGAGGGATTACGAGGGCTATTCGAGCGAATATGGCATAAAAACAAAATTTCCCGCGCAGTGCGCACACGCCAAAGTCGTGGTGACGAGCTAACGGTAGCAGGCCGGACACACAGCCCGACGATCCGCTACACAAAACCACACGAGCGCGTCTTCACAAAAGAAACCCGAGCACACGGCACATTTCACACTACAGTCAATTTGAACACATCATAGTTGCAATGTTAATAAGAGTAAAATATCTACTGACCTCATCCATTGTAGGGTTCTTTTAATTCTTACCTTGCTGGCTACCTAGCTGTGTCAGTGTTTACGCCTCCTTCTTTGCGCTACATGCGGTGTGTGAGCTGGAGTTCCTGAATTGTCATTCAGTAAAAAGGCGCATGCCCATTGGCCGGCTACTCTGCAAGCGGCCAATCACACGCGAGGATGTCTGGACACCGCCTCTGTGAATCAGCCAATCACGGCCGCAGAGTGATCCAGTTTCCCTGAATCGATTGCTAACATTAGAAAGTTAAAATCACAAACATGGGTGTGATTTTGTTGTACTAATACTAACATTACAACCAGTAGTACTAATATTACTACTACAAAGAAAACACGACCAAACACAGGACTATATAATGATAAGAATAATGATGATAATCTCAAAAATGAAGAACTGGATTTGTATAAGAGCCACACTATAAACACAGTTCATAAAATGTAATTGTTCCAATTTGAACATGAAACATGACATGTTTTCATGACATCATTAGTGTTGGTTGAATTACTGGTAAAATAGAGTAATTTAGCACTTGTAGTATAGAAGTACAGATTTGTGAGAGCAACATTAATCGTTTAGTAAACTCTCAGGGTCTCTCTCAGAGTTTTTATTCATTTGAATTGATAGCAGTCAGGTCTTTGTTTGTGGAATCTGAGCAACTTCTCTATAAACACAGTAGTAACTATTTACGTTTTAAAAAATAAAAGAAAATGACACATAGTGAAAAAAAATTGTATTTACCTTATTGAGAATAGTTTAGGTGCAAACACATTTTAAAACTTCCTACATATATCAGAAGTGACAGTCTGTGCAACTAATAAAAACAGAAATGACCAGAAATGTGTCTGCAAGTTCATTTCTTAAAATCACTGATATAATCTATAATTGTAAGTCTATGATCACAATAATCAAACAGTGGTGTGTGTGTGTGTGTTTATAATTTCCCAGATATATTATTGCATAAGCCCTGATGTGAGTCCTGATTGCATCACATTTTGAATACTAAAGAACTGATGGAGGCAGCAATAAATCCATGGGTCCTGGAAGCGTCTCAGCTGACTGGCCTGAGTGCTCAGTCAGATCAATAAGTGGGAGAGGAGCAGTCGTCTCAGTTTTAAGGTGGATTTGGTTATAAAGCTCTGAGATGTCGATTTCTGTTTCCTGCTGTCTCCATTTTTTGAGCCTCACAACAACTAATACAAAGCAGGGAAAGATAATAATAAATATTGCATGGCATGAGAATGCGTCACCATAATATCCCATGCTGACTGATGACATACATTGGTGCATGTGGGGTGGAGTACCTTAAGAACGCCCCTCAACGACAAAGCCCTGCCCTCATCCTCACAAGAAACAGTATTTGCAATTTCTCTTATTTGCCAGATGAGACGTCCCATTTGAAAATGCTGTTTACAGAAAAGCAAGGAGTTACACTGGTAGACTGAAAGTACAATGATCTTTAAATCAGGATCATAACAGGGATTCATGAGGAAGATTTCCATCTGAAATTGTCTCCTGCTGCTGCTTCATGGAAACAATGTAAGCTGGAGACATCAGGACACGTTTCCCTGGTTGCTTATGACGCTGTTTTATTCTCAGATGGTGTCAACTCCAGCTTTTTGAAAAGGACCTATGAGCCATCTGTGATTACAGGGGACCCCAGGGGACCCACGCCGGGATGATGGTGAACACATGGTGAGTAGTGGAGGTTACAGTTTCACAATGGCACCGTGTCAGGGCCAGTTTGGAAAAGCAGACGCTAGTGTGTTTAGGCCTGTTTTGGAAACATTTTATTGCCATGCAAATTAAAGGATAATCCATTTCTATCAATTTACAGACTTTTTGTGTACGTTATATTTGTTCTTGATGATCTTTCCTACTCTTATGCTGTACCACAAGTTGAATATATATTGTCTTTTTGGTGTTTAAGATAAAATAAGAAAATCCTTTATTTGTGCCACAACGGTGACATTTGCTGTGTTAGAGCAGCAAAGAGAATAGTCCAAAAATAGACATCAGTAAAGTTATAAAAAGTAAACATGTAATACTTATAAATGCAAGGAAACATAACCAAATAGGAGGAATATAACTAATATATACAATGTAAACAGAATATATACAGTGTAAACAGACTTTATACAGTGATTGAACAGGACAGGAAATGAATATAGTACAATGATACAATATCACATTGCTTTTATGAATATCAGGGAGGCTCCAACATGATTTCCAAAGTGTTGCACTGTTGCCATATCTCCAGATGATGGTGCAATTAATAATGGCTTTCAGTCTTTACTCCAAACCGGTAGTCGGCGTATTGCTTTTCAAAAGACACTTTTGCAAAATATGTTTTTGCTTTTGAAAGGACACTTGCAATAAACACATCAACAAATAGCAGGAGCCTATGAGCCCTGCAACCTTAAAAGTGACATACAGGCTACCTGAATAGACTTTAAACGTAGTGCAATTGTGAAATGTTATGATATATTAAGAATCTAACATTTTAAAAATCTAATGTGGATTTTTGTTATTTTCTGCAAAAACATGATTTCCTAAAGCTTCACAGTGTTGCACTGTTGCCATCTGTCCAGATGATGGTGCACTTGGACTTAATAATGGTTTACTTCTTTACGTCAAACTATTGCCTATTGCTTTTCAAAAGACACCTTTGCACTTTTAATAAATGCAAAATCAAAATATATTTTTTGCACTGGTTGCTCAATTTATGAGCAAAACCAACATGATTTCCAAAAGTGTTGCACTGTGGCCAAGTGTCCAGATGATGGTGCAGTTAATAATGGATTACTCTTTTACTCCAAACCGGTAGTGGGCCTATGTTTCTTTCCTTTTTTTTTGCTTTTCAGAAGGCTCTTTTGCAATTGATACTTAATTGCAAAACTTCATGCTTTGCGTTGATGCCTCAAACACACCTTTCTTTTGCTAAAACATAAAAACCTTATCTCTTACCCTCAAAGGTGACATACAAGTGAACTAAATAGACTTTAAATGTAGTACATATTTAAATTGTTATAACGTATTAAGAATCCAACATTTAAATAATGTAATATAGTGTTTTTATGAGTAAAAACCACAGCAACAGCGAAGTGGGAGGGCTCAAGTGTGCGCAGTGTGAGCGATGCTCTCAACTCTTGTTGAGCCTGGGAGCTCCTGTTTCGATCACTAGGCGTCAGACGGACGCACGACCCGGACCCGGACCGTTTTCTTCTTCTCTCTCTCTCTCTCTCTCTCTCTCTCTCCACCTTTTCTCCCGAACGGCGTGAATGTTGTTTCAGAATCGCCACTTCTGGGACTTTTAATTTGAAAGCGCCTCGCGGGACCTGGAGAATATCCCTCGTCGTGTCACTTTGAGGGTCCGACGGATTTTTTCCTCTCCGCCGCGACAGGCAGATTAAAACGCGTTTTATATCAGTCGAAGCGGCTCGGAAACGACTCGCACCCACGACCTCGACGTCTTCACGCCGTCGCCGCACTCACCGGACACCAGATTAGTCGGTGGAGTGTCCAGGTTTTGCGCGACTTCGGCTTTTTCCTCTCTTCTTTGAATGCGTTGCAAATATGATGATGTCACCGACGCCACTTTTTCCTGAAGTTATGGCGGAGCGCAACTTTCCTAACTCCTCTTGGTGAGCAACACTCTCCGGGCTCCGGGCTTCCAGCTGCACGTTGGGTTTGTGTGGTGTTTTTTTTTTTTGTGTTTATTTAAACGAATGTAAAGTGTTTTAACAGCTTCTCCGCGAGTCAACGCGACCGAGTGAAAGGGTTCCGTCAGAGGCGGAGAGATTTGAATGGAGGCTTAAAGAACCCGAGAGCTGTGCACCGGAGCTGAGGGGTATAGCTGGTGTGTGAGGGCCCGCGGGCAGAGTTTCACAGTTTATATCTGGACCCAGCAAGGCCCCCGCGTCGAACACACGTTAGCTGTGCACGCGTGGATTTCAAATGTTTGGCGAGGTGTTTGCTTTAGAAACGCGTCCTCTCCGCTGCCAAAACACTCCGGACTTCGATCTCGCCTCCATTTGTGACTTTTCACCACTTCAGGGCAACTCTCTCAAACTCCTGTGTGCACGCAGCACTTGTGAGGGAGCGTGTGTGTGTGTGTGTGTGTGTGTTTGCAAAGTGTCGACTGACCAGTTGGGAGTCAGAGTTAAAGGTTCAGTGTGTAAGATTTAGGTGAAAGGGATCTTTTGGCAGAAATTCAATATAGTTGTGACTTAAAAATGGGATCAAACTATGAGCCTTATAGTTTCTGTACACGCCAAAACTCTCGGGTTACTCTTTATTATATTCACATTTATTTGTTTTAGTCATCTTTAGGCAAATTGGCCCGCTTGTCTCTTTTGTGGTCTAATGTATTTAGTCTTTTGTTCCTCGCTCTATGTGCAATGCCCTTGAAATGCTGCTGTAACATTAATTTTATTGGGATCGTTAAAGTCTATCCATCTAGCTATCGAAGTAGCTATCTATCTAACTATCTAAGTTTTACGAATTGTTGTTTTCTTTACCCTAGAATGGGCCCTTTTATATTTAAAAACTAATATTTACATCGGGAGCGGGTCCTCTCTATGGAGGCCGCCATTTTTTTTTTTTTTTACAGCTGTCCAAACTGGAAAAACTGAAGACCTTTGGAGTTTTTATGACAACTGAAGGCTACCGCAGGTTCTCCTTCATATTTGGAAGGGGATGGTGAGGGGTATTCAGCTGCAACCTGCAGCGTCACCACTAGATGTCACTTAATTCTACACACTGAACCTTTAAGCAAATAGCTGCAAGAGTCTTAATGATTCCGGGCTTCACATTGTTTCTTGTTGATGCTCTTTTCTGGACGGATCACAGCTCTTGTTTTGAAAACAATTCCCTGCAGCATGGTGGGAAGGGTGCAAGAGTGCGACAATTTAGTTCTTACTCTTCTGTGCTAGTTACATAGTGTGTGTGTGCAGCAAACCACCAACTGCTGCCATCATCTCTGCAGCGTTAGCATCTCTCTGTATAAGACACACCAGAGATAATTGAGACTTTGGCGAGGTGAAAGTATACACTCTGAAAGTGAACACCAAGGTGTGTGTGTGTGTGTGTGTGTGTGTGTGTGTGTGTGTGTGTGTGTGTGTGTGTGTGTGTGTGTGTGTGTGTGTGTGTGTGTGTGTGTGTGTGTGTGTGTGTGTGTGTGTGTGTGTGTGTGTGTGTGTGTGTGTGTGTGTGTGTGTGTGTCCCTTCAGTTTGTATTGAAAACAAAGCAGAAGAGGGAGACTATTTGTTTGTAATGGGTACGTCCAGCTTGAGTTGCAACAAAGTTTTTCAGGTCACTGCCTTGTTGCTATTTTAGCAAAATGTCCCCTAAAAAACACTTTTGTGGGGGGGGGGGTTACCAGGATTTCTTAATTGATTCTTTTCCTCTCTTTAGTTATTTAATTAGACTTTCTCTGGGAATTTTTTAATCCTCTATTGTAGGTTATGAGTTGATTTTTAGTCGCCTGACTAAAAAGTGTGACCATATAAATGTTCCACAGATTCTAAACTAATATGAATCATGGTTGGGATATTGGAGCCCAACTACCTCTGATTCAAGCAGGAAGCACAAGACCATCTTTTGGTTCAATCTACCTTATTAAGATTCTCTGTTATGTGGATTACTGGATAATGAATTTGAGCTGTTGAATGAATAGGTTTAGGATTTTCACAACAGCAACAGGCCACTTCCTCGTTGTCAAATGTTTGGGAACTTTATAATTCTCAACACACAGAAGAAAGGGTTTGCTCAAAGCATATCTGTGAATAACACTGACTGACCTCTACGTTGGCCTGAGATTCTCTTTGTCTGAGTGGATTAGTTTGTCTACATTACTCCGGTGCTGCCTTTCAAATGGAAGAGAAACATACAGTCGATGCAGCAGATGCCACTTTTATGTCGGAAACTCCTCACGTGGGTTATTTTATAAACAACTAGTTAATTGAGCATGTGAGACTGCTAAACGGGTCAGAACTTTTCTTTTTTCTTTACTGAAAATGACCCCAATCGCGCCATCATCCAAGATTATGTTCGGAGATTACCTCTGATAAGTCCTCAATGCCATTAACCAAATCTATCGTTGTTTTCCTACTTTTGTTCCTACTGCTTTGCCACAGCCACTTTCTCAGTGAAAACGCTTTCAAACCACTTTTCAGAAGTACAGGACGTGGTGTTTGCTCCTCTAAAGACTGATATCAGGGAATCCATTTAAGCACGTACTCAAAAAGAGTCTGCACACCACCAATGTCCTTACAAAAAAGAACGAGAGCTAATGTAATATTAATTAAGAAGTCACTTGGTGAGCATTCTGAGTACTAATACTGTTGGTGTGTGTGTGTTGCTTATTGTTTTTTTTTCAGACCACTGAGAGCACTTGGCTTTACTAATGGAGCACCTCCAGGGAGCGTGGAAGACTCTGAGCAACGGCTTCGGAATGAAGGACTCTGCGTTCGAGGGCCCGTGCCTTTCACCAACCATGGTGCAGGGCTTTCACTGCCAGCGCCGCTCCTCAGATGACAGCAAGATGCCCGACTCCAAGACTAGCAGCACTATCCGAGTCTACCTCCCAAACCAGCAACGCACTGTGGTGAGTCCCATTTCCACTGCAAGTAGAAAATTGCAGACATAAAATCAAACCTTGGAAATATACTGCACTGGTACGCAGTTTTGTAAATGTGTATGTTGCTGCTTACATCCTGATGAATTTGTGTGGTGTACAGGTAAACGTGCGACCGGGTATGACTCTGCACAATTGCCTGATTAAAGCGTTGAAGGTGCGAGGTCTGCAGCCTCAGTGCTGCGCCGTCTTCAGGCTGCATCCAGGACAGAGGAGGTGAGCTCAGCACCGTTGTGGGTTTGAAACCAGGGAAAACAAGATCTGAGTTTGCACTGGTCCCATTCTTACTCACTTCAGTAATTTTGTCTGCTTCGAAGTCCCTCCATGTAAAACTTTTTGGGGATTTTGTTACAGTAAAAAACTCCGGATGGATTGGAATACCGACTCCAGCTCTCTGATCGGGGAGGAGCTGCTGGTGGAGGTTTTAGATCACGTTCCTTTGACAACACATAATTTTGTGAGTACCTGAAGCGCTTATGAAATCCTCAATGCTCTGTGTGTCACCGCTTAAGAAATAATTAGGTTTTTTTTCTGTCATTTTTTTTTTAGGTCCGGAAAACATATCTGAAACTTGCTTTCTGTGATATTTGCCAGAAGTTTCTTTTGAATGGTTTCCGTTGCCAAACGTGTGGTTACAAATTCCACGAGCATTGTAGCACCAAAGTGCCCACGATGTGTGTGGACTGGAGCAATATCAGACAACTCCTGTAAGTGTCTTCAGTTTGAAATGAAAGCACAATGTAAAAAGATCATCAAAAACTGGCCGGTACATTATAGAACAGTAACTTTGGAACATTACATCAAGAACTATTAAATATAAATATAACATGCCATCCTAAGCCCATTCTCTGTGTGTAAGCTTTTAGTTGTATTAAATGTAATCAATAATAATCGAATAAAACCTGAAGTAAGATTCTTAGTGCATTAGAAAGTTTGTAGTTGATGATACTGCAGGTCTAAGCTTGGGTAAGTTTGCATATATGCAGCTTTTCATACTTGCACTGAGAATAGAGGCTTGTTAGCGTTGGTTTGCATACATTATGTAGGAGTGTAATCATTCAAAGATCCATATCACTGACAGAGAAGAGAGTCAGCTGTTATTTGATTTACACACACACACACACACACACACACTCACACTCACACTCACACTCACACTCTTACAAGCTGCACACTATTCACTGTCTATTTCTCTCTGTTTTCAGCCTGTGTCCAACACCCGGTGAGAGCGGTGCCCCGTCACTGCCGCCGCTGACATCCCGGCGAATGAGAGAGTCCTTAACACGGTTTCCAAGGTGACGTGACATACCCATGTGTTGCTTTTCATTAACATGAGCTAGATTCATCATGTAGATGTGAGGAAACCTAATATGGTTGGGATATTGGGACCTAATTATCAGGGTGTTCCTCAGACCAGCAATGTCTGATGAAAGCAGGAAGTACAGAACAACAATTAACCTTTGTAAGTCCCTCCACTAAGTGGATTACTGGATAATGAATTTGAGCTGTTGATTGAATCTATTGTATGTACGAGTAGAGATAAATTTGCAGGTTTAGGAGGGACGCCCCTTCTCTGATAGCATTTGGCAGCTCATTCCACCATCGGGGAACCACAATCGAGAACAGTCTTGACCGAAATCGCCTCGCTGGTAGAGCTGGCAATGAAGGAAGGAACATAACCCTCTCTGATTGATTTGACTTCTGCTCTCATTGCAAGAGAACCTCAATCTTAATTGAATTAAATCCTGTTTTTAATGACATCCTCAGCTTTATGGGGGCTAAGCAGTCTGAGGGCTGATGTAACGCAATGCGTGAAAAGGGCCTGTTGTTTCAGGAGCCCTTAAAATAGTTTAAAAACTCTGCGAGCTGCCAAATTAGCACTCAAAAAGTATCAAGTTGCTCCATGCAGAGCGATCTCCAATGCTCTTTTGAAACATAGGTCTGTGCAGCCAAAAGGGGGATTGTTCTCAAGGAGTGCACTCCATGGTCATAAGTGTGATGTAATATGATCTTTGTTTACATACCTCATTCAGCTAGGGTACCACTGTCCCCATTTTATCCAGCAGCAGTAAGGTGAAGGCCACAGTAAAACACACTAATATCTTCTTCTCAGTTTATCTTTTTTGGTTATATCTATTATTTTTAACCATATTTGATTTGCATGTGTGATGGTTTTTTCAGTTGATGATAAACAGATGATTCTTAAATGGGTTAAAGTGAGAGAAAATGACAGAAATGAAACCAGAGAGCCCCTGCGTCAACCACAGGGGCCACACCCACGGCAGCCCAGTTTTAAAGAAGTGACAGAATTCAGCATCTGTTTTTCTTTTAAATGTCGGTGCTGTGTCATGTCATTTTGAAGCTGGGGGCCACCAGATCTTGGCAAACAATTGCTGCTCAATCTTGAATTTTGATCCTTAACCCCCGCAGCTCAGCCCACCGATATTCCACCCCTCATGCCTTCAACTACACCACGCCCTACCCACCCACAGGCGTTGGTCTCTCCCAGAGGCAGCGCTCCACTTCCACGCCCAACGTCCACATGGTTAGCACTACCCTGCCTGTAGACTGCAGCATGATTGAGGTAACTACACACCATATGGGCCCCTTTTGGTTCTTCTGTAGCTTCACGCTGCCAATCCTAAAATATCTCCTGCCACAGAGCCATCCTGCCCTCTTATGAACATCTCAGGCATTCCAACTATCCTCACCTTTCTCTTTCCTGTCTCTTATCTAACTCTGTGTTAAATATTCCACCTGGACACAGCCAAGCTGTTTTTTTTCGCTAAATTCCCCTGATAGCATCTTCTTTTAGTGATTTTTTATTTTTTATTTTTAAACTGTGTGACACTTGACTTCCCCCTGTTCAGTTGTAGTTTCTGCTTTTTCACTGCCTGTGTGCTCTTGCACAATTAGGTCACTAGTTCTGCATGCTTTATAGAATATTTCCCATATATTCTGTCCAGGTGGAAACCTGAGCATCACTCTTGTCGTTGTTCCTTCCTCACTTTACTTTACTGTGTCCCTTTCCCTCCTTTCCCCTCCTTTCCTCACTGGCCTGTTGTATTGTACCCTGTTGGGGAGTAGCTAGAATGCCTGAATACCTCCCCCAGCTCCTGGTGCCATAGATTCTGGCTGAAGAGGAAAGTAGGTATTGTGCACTTCTCCCAGTCTATTGTTGAGGCCTCACCTGAGAATCCAGAAAAGGTTAGAGAGCAGAGTGTCTGTGTGCAGTCTGAATGGCATGCCTTGCAAGCAGGCTATCTGCATTCACATCTTAAGTATGGAAGTCAAACCATGAGTGACAGTACAGTGTGTGGTTCTCTGTTTGAACAAGCTGACAGAACCTTTGCCTGTTTTTTTTTGCCTCTCTAGGATGCAATGCGTGATCATGACTCGGGTAAGTGTCTGCTCGGTCAACCCTTCACCCTCACCGCAAATATAATCTTCTTAGGTACATGGTGTTGCTCAAATTCTGCTTCTTCTTTTTGAATTGACTGTATAGTTTTTATTCTCATCACAGCAGCTGACCTTGATGTTCAACCATTACATAATAGTCATTAAAAAAAAAAATAGAGAAGCGGTACAGACTAATCATGTGAGATTGATCTAGATGTCATGTGATGGGCCATTAGACAAGAAAAAGGCTTATCATTAATCTCAATAATTTGTTTTTCCATTACCGCGGCCGTTTCTGTATTATTATTATTAAATGTGACAAGCCCGATTGGAGATTTGATTTATTTTACTGTTTCCAATCATAGCTCTGTTTTGAGTGGGTGAGACTGAGATTTGAGACAAAGTCCAAATGTCACCATATGTTGTCCACTGCAGAGAGTTTGACCTTTTCTTGTGCAGAGTTATTATTTCCCACTGTGTTACATCCTAAATAGTGATTCAGAGTAGATGGTCCCTACAGAATCATAACTAGCATTATGTATTTCACAGACAGAAAATTTTCTAATTTATATGACCTGACTAATTGAAAATAGTTTTTTTTAATTCATTTTTTCCATCTGACACACTTTATAGTCCTACACACAGATTTACCCGTACAGTCTGAAGCAAATCATTTTGGTCACAGCTAAAATCTTCCATCCTGAATCCTTCTCTTCCTTTTTGTACTTTGAAGCGGGGAGTTCCCCCAATCAAAGCCCTACAGGCTGGTCCCACTCCATGGCCCCTGCACCTGCCCAGCGAGAGAGGGCCCCGTCCTTTAATACGCATGAGAAAAATAAAATTGTAAGTTCCGAGTAAATTCTTTTGAGAGTGATCAAACCCACAGAATATTGGTTTATGAAAATCTCTATGTTTAATTTGAGTCACTCACACATCATTTGCACTTTCTGTGATTCCTGTTGATACAGAGGCCTCGGGACAAGCGGGACTCGAGTTACTATTGGGAGATTGAGGCCAGCGAGGTGTACCTGAATTCCCGCATCGGCTCAGGCTCCTTTGGAACTGTGTACAAAGGGAAATGGCATGGTAGGAATGCATTTCAGCTGGGGCAGGGCACTTTCAGGTGTAACCACTTTCACAGCAAACTACACCTAACACTTAACAACATTAGATCACACATTAAAGTGAGCACGTAGCACTGGTTGCCCAATGGGCTTACAATAGAATTCATCAAGGTTGGTTAAGGATTGTTTTTGTTGCAGGTGATGTAGCAGTGAAGATTTTAAAGGTGACCAACCCCACACCGGAGCAGTTCCAGGCCTTCAGGAATGAAGTGGCTGTCTTGAGGTCAGAGCAGTGTTGAAGAGTGTTGAATTCTTTTGTGAATCACCTTCATCCTAAACTAACTTTGTTGTGGTGATTTCCTCTTCCCCTTCGACTGTGTCGCAGGAAAACACGACATGTCAACATCCTGCTGTTCATGGGCTACATGACGAAGGACAACCTGGCCATCGTGACCCAGTGGTGTGAGGGCAGCAGCCTCTACAAGCACCTTCATGTCCTGGAGACAAACCTAAAGATTATCCAACTCATAGACATCGCCAGGCAGACAGCTCAGGGCATGGAGTGAGTCCCAGATGGGAAATAGTTCTGATGAACAAAAATAAAAAAACAAGATCTCTATTTTAATTTCCGTCTATTTTCAGCTACCTGCATGCAAAGAACATCATTCATCGTGACATGAAGTCCAACAGTATCCTTTTTATCAGCTGTTTGAGAGTGTTTGTACTTGAAGTTGCAGATAAAAGCACTCGAACTGTGTTCTTGCTGTAAATTCCTTGACAGTGGTGTAGATATCTTCTTGCATGAAGGGCTCACAGTGAAGATTGGGGACTTTGGTCTTGCAACAGTGAAGGCCAGGTGGAGCGGCTCCCTTCAGGTGGAGCAGCCGTCTGGATCCATTCTCTGGATGGTGAGTAACCCGGCTTATATTTCACAACAGCAATGAGACGATTGCTTTGAGAAACTTGAGCTGTAAATAACAATAAATAGACAAACTAAAGAAAATGTCCTCCCTCAAGCTTTTCCTCCTCCATGTCCACAGGCTCCTGAGGTTATCCGGATGCAGGATAACAATCCCTACAGCTTCCAGTCTGATGTCTATTCCTATGGAATTGTTCTTTTTGAGCTCATGACGGGAGAGCTCCCATACGCCCTCTTAGCAAATAGAGATCAGGTAAAGTCTCATTTATTAGTTTAGTAGTAATACTGCTCATGCTAGTACTATTAAGACAATAATGAGAATTACACACTTTGTCCTCCACAAACTGGGTTTTTTTAACTTATGGAAAACGTTAGGCTTGCAAGTTTTTGCTACCTTGTTAGATTTGGTTATGTCATACAGAGCTGTAGCCCCACAGTCAGACATGTGTTTAAGCCCTGGTCCTCGCCTGGGTCCCAGTGTCAGACTGCAAACCCAAGCCAGGAGGTGGTGGAAAGACACTGGGTCGCTGTCTGAAGGGGGTTGTGGAGCTGGCCGCGGGCCCACCACGGAACAGAGGCGGACGCCCTGGAGCCACTGGCCTAATTTTAGACGCCGTAACACAACCCAGTATGTGTGTGAGAAAAGGGGTGCATGGGTGCGCATATGTGGTCTGTGGTTTTTCATCCTCTTACAGGCCACAAGACCTGGTTTGGGTCGTGTCTGGCTCCTTGTTCCGCTCAGTGTACTGTCTCTATTTAAATCAGGCTGAAGTTGCAGTACAGAATGTGCCCATACGTGCTGTTATGATCCACTGTTGTACCCCTGGTCTCCTTGATACTGTAGAATGACTTTGTACTCAGCTGACCTGGCAAGCACATAGAGTACTCCTATCATCCTTTATCTCTGCAGCATCATGCACTCATGCCTTTTACAATAGCTCCAGTGTTTCAGATGCCTGTCACCTTAGACCATATTTATAAAGTATCTCTGTGGTGGACTGCTGATTTCAGATTGTTCAGGTGTCTCCTGTCTGTCGCACTGACTTGGCTCAATAGTTCAGCTCTAGATTATTTTATCTGCACTCCCTTAGTCTCATCAATTCTTTGTGTCACCCCCGCTCTCAGATTATCTTCATGGTGGGAAGAGGATATTTGTCCCCAGACCTGAGTAAGCTCTACAAGACCTGCCCCAAAGCCATGAAAAGGCTGGTGGCCGACTGCATCAAGAAGCTCAAGGACGAGAGGCCGCTCTTCCCGCAGGTGAACACGGCTCTCATTAACTGCGAGCAAAGTTAATGAAGAGTGCTTGTATTAATTAAGCGTTTGTTTTTCTCCTCATTCCTGCAGATCTTGTCCTCCATCGAGCTTCTCCAGCACGCCCTCCCCAAGATAAACCGCAGTGCCTCGGAACCGTCGCTGCACAGAGCCTCTCACACCGAGGATATCAACTCCTGTACTCTGACTTCCACCAGAATGCCTGTGTTCTAGATGCTCGGTCAGCACCGTCCCTCCTCCTCCTCTCGTCACACTTCCCCCTCCTCTTCCTCTTTTGAAATATCCAGAATAGTCCAAATGCTCAGTACAACCAAATTCTCTACATGCAGATGCCAGTATAGGCGTAAAAATGTACAGCACATGCAATCAATCATAAACCCAAGCTAATCAATAAAATGTGTGAGGATAAGAGGAAAGTGTGGAGAGAAGCGCATCTGAGTTTGACTCTGAGGGGCTGAGTGATGATGGATTGCAGTGGACACAAAGAATTTTCCATAACATACATGGAGGTGGTGCCTTGCTTACCACTGCACATATTAAGAAGTATGCAGTGGCTCCGCGGTGGCAGTGCATTTGGTAAAAAGTTGTAAATACACGCACGCACACCTACCGAAGACAGCGATAACTGGACATTGAAGGAAGCTCAAGAGACGGACAGACGCGTCTCTTGATTCGGGTTCTGTGATGTGAAGCACACCCGTCTATCCGGTCGCCCCGGTTTCTGATGAAGAGGACCTTACCTGCCTTAAGAGGAAACAAAGCCTGCACAAAGATCCTGCACAACTTCACTTCCTCTTGTTATCACAAACAAAGCCGTTGGATGTAGTCCACTTAGTTGCACAGTAGTAGTTAATTTGACATTGTCTTACATGATAATGGAGTAGATATGGGATATTTGTCCTTTTTGTTGTTGTTGTCATGATCGTCTTTGACTTCTTTTTATCGTCTTTATTTTTTCGGGTCTTTTTGGAGGAATTAAAGCCTGTCAGACAGTGAGCATGAGCGATGATGGAAAACTTTGCACATCTCAGCAAAAGCAATGGTCGTGTTTCAACAGTGGTTTCGTAGCTCGGAGTAAACTGAACTGTAGAGAACCCCCACATTCTCATCGGTCCGTCCATGCGTTGGTTATCAGGAGCTGGAACTTTGGCGGTTGTCTTAAATATTTAAAATGATCTTTGGAAAGTAATTTGTATTTGTTTATCATGTCTCTTTCAGGAGGTTAAACGTTTTATTGTGAACTTGGTGAGAAAGTTGTCTATTCAATATTTTAATAAAATTAAGTTAAAATTTCTTTGCCAGAAGAGATTGCGTTGGTCACCTTCTTGCTAAGGAAATCCATTTATGAATCACTGTGTTAATAATGTGTCGCTTGACGTTCGGACACAGGTGAGATGGGCAGCTGACACCAGATTACGCCGCCTCGCCGCTTGTTCACTAACCATAAAATCCCACACACGTGTGAGACTTTGTGGAAGGGTGCAATGTTTGCTGCAGCAGTAGCAACGTGGTGTGAGCTCAGAGGATCCAGTTCAGACACGCAACCAGGGGATTCCACCATTGGCTGGTTCCACTGTGCTCTGCGCAGCCACTGGCAGGCACAGTGGAACAACCATCATTCAGCAAGGGAGGGACGCAGTGGAAAGAGAGAGGACAGTTATATTTTGTTTTAGTGTAAACATCCAACATGTAGTTCCTGCTGGGCAGGACCACTTAACTTGGTTCAGTCCCAAGTGCAAATTTATCATAAATATGGGGAATACTTGCTGTGATGTGAAGGAATTTGTGTGTGTGTTGTTTTTAATGTTTGATGGCTCTTTGTAATGAGCCCAAGGCAAGAAACCTGATGGCAGTTTTTGAGTATTTTAATCACATGTTTCAAAAAGCCCCATCTCAGGGTAGAACAGGCCCGATTGTCATCAAAAGTGGAGCAACACAATAAGAGCGAAGCCATGGGCCGACCGCTAGTTGTCTATTTTTAAACCCCTTTTTTTCTTATGTGTTTATCTGTTCTATTTCTGCATTCTGACAAGCCACACAGGCCAGAATGAAATCAACAGAGCCAAACGTCCCACTTCCCTGTCCTACAACAGCGCCATCTCGTGGTCGTTCCCTCATGATGTGTGTGAGCATGCTTTATAATACTGTAAAACCATTTACTGTCTACAGACCTGCATAATAATCCTTTAACAGTTATGCTTCTATGACAAGAAAAAAGTCCTACGTTCAAATAAAGTACATTTGGTATCAGCAAAATATACTTTAAATGTCAAACTTACTCGTTGTTATACTTGGCTTCTCCGGCCAATATGTTATTATGAAATATGATTAGATCATCTGATGCATTAGGAGATATGTAGCAATTTATTGCTGTAGACGGCCGAGGTTGAGCCAGTCCAGTTGTTCCCAAAGCTCAGAAGATAAATCTGAAGGCTCATGAGATGATTCATTGGGTTAAAAATGAAAAGAACATGAAGGTCCACAACACAAAGCACTTTTTAATGTTAAATAATCGATAATTTGACCTATTTTACCTCAGTGAATATATTTTAATTTAAACTTTCAGTCTTAAAATGAATTAGTAACTTGCTGTCGAATAAATGTCCCTAAAATATAGTTTAAGTAGCAGGGAATTTATCTTAACGCCTAAAATTATTTTCATGGCCGGGAGAGGTGTTGAGTAAATGGAGTGAAGCACAGTCAGAGAGAATTTGGACAAGGACCGATTTAGTTAATATATATATGATGATATAATGATAATACCAAGTTCTTGCTTCTCTCTGTTACGGCCTCCAACTCTATTTGGGAATAAAAAAACCTTTTTGCTTTCATAGGTCAGTGTGGTTTTTCGAAATACTCCAGCAATAAAAGACCAGGTCTTTATCCACGATGCTGGACCAATAACTCATACACGTGTCTGGATTGGGTTTGTCATTTCAGTGGTTTTGTAAATTTTGTGACAAAGTAAAAGCACAGTCATGCTGATCAGAATGATTATGCAACCGTAATAGTCTCAGTGTTGCCACCAGATGGCAACATGGACATAGACTCACAGTGTTTGTCTACTTGTTCACACACAGTCTTTGTCAAAGCGGCAGAATCAATGGTGTTATTTTATTCTACAAGAAAAAAGAATCTGTTGCTAATCAGTTGATAGATTCAGTCATTTTCAAGCAGAAAAGGTATAAAAAAAGAAACTTGCTCCAGCTTCTTGCTGCTTTTCTTATATGGTGGAAGGAAAACTAAACAAAACACCTGAAGATGTCACCTGTGCTTCTGGGAAGTTGTCGTGGGCTTTTGACATTTAATTCGCTAAAAGATTGATTGAAAAAAATTACTTAGCACATCACTAAGTGATGAGAATACTCATCAGGTGCCCACCTATTGCATTATGCCCAATTTTTAAAACAAGCATAAGCAGTGATAATTCAAATAAACCATGTCCAAGCTCTGTATCAGGTGTTTTGCATTATTTTCAAACATCCCTATGCTTCTCACACATCATCTTTATTTCCTCCTTCACTCTGAGATGGAAGTGCATCTCCTCCGCTGCGTCCTGCAGCAGATGGACGGTGCAGCGTTCCCCTCACCCGGGCACAACTTGTTCATATAGTGCAGCAGCTTGGCAGACAGCTGGGAGGAGTCTAGACGGAAGCACCTCGGCAGGAGCCTCGGGGGCCCATGGTGTCGTTCCTCCATGTTCCGCAGTGGCTTTTACCATCAGCGGGCCGGGGCGGTGTGCTTGTTGTGAGGGGGAAACATCAATACCATCTGGAATCCTGACAATACATAATGGTGAGCATGTTTTATCTGTTCAATAAAGCAAACAGCATGACTGTACCTAATGTATCATGACCCCTGAGCAGCTCCAGCTTTCAGCAAACCTCCGCTCCTGCGACAGTCAGCAGTCAAGCCAGTTATTCATGGATACTATAGCTTCAGGCAGAAAGTGTCTGGCAGTTTCTGACACTTTCTAAAGTTCTGAGCGAGCCCTCGTGACATGAATAACAAGTGACCATGCAAAGGTATCATATCCTTCTTAAGGAACCATATATTTATAGAATCTGGATTTTACTGGAGCAAGAGACACAAAAATACCCATTGAAGTACTACATATGATAACTTGATAATAAATACATGTTTTCCAAATTAAGGTCCTGAGATGAAAATTAGAACTTTGACACTCGATATAAAACTGTGATCGTTTTCCATTTTTTAATTGTGCACCGTCGTCAGTCAGGTAAGAAGAACAGAGCAGAAATGCTACATGTATTTTACCATGTCGTTGTCAATATCAACTTCAATCTGTTTCCAACACTGACCCATACATCAAACTTTCCCCATCTCATCCAGAAACAACGGGAGCTTTGCAGACGCCTGCAGCAGGATGACTCTGTGTATGTGAAAAGTAGGATTCTTTGCTTATTCTGCATCCCTGTGCTTTTTAAGAGAAGGTAGCTTCAGTGCTGCAGAAAGTCTCTGAGGTCGCAAAATGAATTGATACAGTATAACTGCAGAAGCAGGAGATATAAATAAATAAGACTGTACAAATCAAGTCATAATGGAGCCTCTATGAGCAGCTTTATACTTTAAGAGAATAATAAACATCCAACCTGGATGATTAACAAACAACAATTGGCCAAATCACATCAAATTGATGTCTGGTCTGTAGCAACAACAGAATGTAATATGAAGTAATTCAGTTTGTATATCCCAAAGAAAGGTTAATCAAATATTTTTTTTTTATTTCCGGCACATTATGAGTCAAGATATCATTTGCTGCTTCCACTCGTCTCATAATTTGATCCGATCACCTTGACGACTCATAGACGAATCAGCAGCTTAAAATCAATTTACGTCCAGAGATTTCTCACCACGTGGGTCCACAGTCAATTTATAAGAAATCGATATTCTTATCATCAGCAGTCAGTGGTGAGATGTAACTAAGTACATTTACTTGATTACAATTACTGTACTTGAGGACATTTTTCATGTACCCAATGTAAGTAGATGTATTTTTAGGCGCTTTTCACTTTCTAATCCATTACATTTTTACAAAACATTGCGTTGCATGTGTACATACGTGGTTTTGAAATCAAACCAGAGGGAAATTAGACTGGTAACATTGGACCTCGCCCTTAACGCCTGCAGCGGCATCACTGGTGAAGCTGCTCACTCTCACTTCAGCTGTCAGTTTCCACGAGGTTTGTCCTCAGTGGCTCGAATCCTCCAGCAGAGACTATTGTTGCTCATCGTCTACCAATGTCTGAGGGCGTGAAGAGGTGTGTTTTCTCAGCCACCGCCGGGGGCCTGAGACCGATGCTGGTGCTAAGGGTGGACGGAAGTGTTGGCGTTAGTTTGGATCTGCAGCCCTCCTGGTGTGAGAGCGTCTTTTTGAAACGAATCCTCGGGGTTCCACAGGGCCTCCGAACTTTAGCACAAGAGATATTTATCATATAGAGATAGAAGATGCATGAGGGTTTAAAGCTGATGATAAAGTATGATCATATCTCACAGATTGAGGGTTTATTCCTCAATTCATCAGTATCCCACATTGTAAACAAATAAGGAAGGTAGACAGCAAAGAGCAGAGGGTAACCATTAGCTTATTACAACTCTCTCGTCATGCATTTGAGTGCAGGTTTAGTAGTGTGGCCTCACCTCGATTGTGTAATTGACGACATTGTCAACCAGTAAGAAACCGTATCACAACACAACACAGACAATACAAGGACACAGACAACTTATATTGCAAATGAAGCTTTATTGCCAGTGACAGAGGGGAAATATCCAGACCGGAATGTTTTCCACAATATATTGTCTTCTGATCCAGATTGAAACAGTCCAACACCGGTTTTATATGCACATATATTTACCATTGCCCTTGATAAGTACAGTCCTGCAGGTCTGAGAATATAAGTTTCACCTCGACACAATGGCCAAATAAACACGTCCAATTATCATTTATCAAATATTCAATCACAATCACCGAACCAAGGTATAACCATGCAGATATTGAGAGTGGGTATGCCCCTGCACGTCGCTGCCTTGGTGATCAATGTCATGGCATATTTCCTAGTAAAGAGAACAACACATCCATCAAGCCTCAGGCATGGCTTTTACAAGGATACGTTCACAGATACAATGGCACTTATACAACTCGGAAAATAATTGCACACAGAGCTCGCTCAACATATTTTATACTACAGTAAGAAAGACGTTGTTGGAAAATGGTCCAGATTTGTTGTTTTTTATGTATTCTATTCCGTAGCTCTTTAGCTGTTCAGAGAATTCGATATTTAGCCACTGGACAACAACCAAGTGATTGTGACAAAACAAATTCGATGAGTTGGGTGAATATAGCTTTTTGAATCAATTCGATGGAAGATCTGATTTCGAAAAAACAAAAACATTACTTAGTAGAAAAGAAAAATAAAGATGTATTGCACTTTCCATGAACTCGCTGGAAGAGAGTGATAACATCTTTGAATGGCAGTAACACGAGCACAGGTCCACTCCAAACCTCGGAGCACTTGCATCGTTGTCATGGCAGCAGCCACCATAGCCGAAATCAAGTGCGAGGGGAAGAGGGAGGTGGGATGGGGGGGGGGGGGGGGGGGGGGGGGGGTTCATGGCAGATCATACATTATATACTTTACCCTTATCAATCGTTTTGTCTGCTTCCACACAAAGCAAACGCGCAACACGACAACAATCTGAATACATCGTCAGTTCACCGGCACGTGATTTTTTTTACGACAGGCCTATTTGTGTGGTCTCGGAGCGCTGTTCCATCACACACCCCCTGTGGCGCACTGCAGAATTAACAGTCCCCCGGCTGATATTTACATGGTGGGTGACTGGACTGCAAAGAGCGTTGGTGAAAGTAAATAATTTCTTCTTTGGTTCAAAATGATACAAATCTATTTAAGTTGCGTGTGCAGACTCCTGCACAACAATCCTACATCATATATATCTCTGATAAATCTAATCTTAATATTTAATCTAGTAGAATCTTCTAAATCACGCTAAATAATCTATTTTCTTGTGATAATGTGACGTAATGGATGAAATCAATTAGCATCAGGAAAGGCAACATACTGCATGTTTGGTATTGAATGAATATGTGTATCTCACAGGGTAAATCTGTGATGTTACATGAACACCACGCTTGATCAGACATATATAACCGACTTGCACCTGCTTCTGTATCAGTCATGCAAAACAAAAATAAATATCTATTAGTAGAAATATGAAAATAATCACCACTACAGCCATACACACCCACGTACTGTACACATAGTGAGATATACACGAACTTCAAACTGCACGATAGTCCACAGTTTGAACAATATCTAAAGGTACACACCAAAATAGAAAACAGAAAGAGGGCAAGGGGGGGCAAAGAAAACATCAATAGCTGGGTCGGACGGGTAGCACAGAGCAGCACTGAACTCAGTGTAGGCACATTCTGCTTTTTTACATCATCAACAACAGCCCCGAAGAAAGAGGGAAAAACCACAGCTACTGAAACAAGGGTGACCTATACAAGCACACAAATCAACAGGTCAACGAGTAGACAGTACATTTTGACACTGCATAGAGTTAAACACAGTCCAGGCCAGCGCTCAGCCGTACCGAGCTCATGTCACCAAGATCTGATTCTAGCTATCAGCATCCACACACACACACACGTCTGCGCTGGCGTTCAGGCTAAGGTCCGCCATCGTTGTCTAGACTCCGACACGTTCTCCCGGGTGACTCAGTTGGCCTGGACTGGTTTTGGACCCACTGCAACACCGTTACAGTCGAGAATGTACTGCAGACAACTTTGAGGTGCGGCACCATTCTTAGTGGGTTCACCGATCATCTCTCCCTTCTGGCCGGCTCCCTAAAAAACACACAGAAATAATTTATCATTCGGCAACAGCTATGATGGATGTCATCAAGTGAGACCATAAATAACCTATGACCAATATATCTATCTAACAGATATATAAAGGAAAATAATCTCTCAGTAGTGTTCATACCAAATTTCTTGGTATCTGTTCTGTAATTCTTTGCATAATCCTGCTAATTAACAGACAAAACGAGGACACCACCTCCTTGGTGGAGGTAATGGAAACAAATTCACACAACATACATCCTCCTGTTGCTAAGTTTGTGTGTCCTGTATCCTGGTTACTATACCTGGGATGGCTGTATGGTGGTGGGTCTCTCTGGAGCATTAGCTTCCTTTTCTGCAAGCTGCTCCATTCTCGCCAGCACCATGTCAGCAATGAGCTGCCTGTCCTCAGCCTGGTGCTCCCCCACCAGGGGCATGGAGGAGCCCGTCACCTGGTTTCAGCAGAGAGAGAGAGAGATATGTCCTTACATATATTTTGTCTGGTTTACTGAAATAATACTGAACAGGCAACATTCGTACTTCTGCGTATTGATACCTACCTCTGTGATATAATCCTTGCCAGTCTTTGCCAGTGGATGGCTTTAACCGCACAGATATCCAGGCCCCCAAAAATCTCTGAGCAGGTGTTGACCCACAGCTTGTACCTGAACATAACAACCAACACATGACTCAAAACCATGGTCTGATTATCACTGATTTTCACTTCACAGTGTAACTGAGGTAATTTTAATCAAAATGAAATATGTGTCTTATAACTGAACACTGACCTGTCAGTCATGGCCACCTGTTCAAGCATAGCCGAGCCCGTGTTGGTCTTCCAGTTGCCAGAAATGGATGTTCTCCTGAAGTGGTGTACAGAGAAATTAACACAACCTCTCTCATGTCTCTCATCCACTGCTACAGTTCACACACGTAATCATACATACATGTAGGCTTTGTAGTCGTTGCCAATCTTCTGGATTCGGATGTCGTACTTGGAGTCGATGAGAGGTTCTGTGGTGGTGTATGTCTGGGTGAGAGCCACGACACTGGCTATGTCCTGGAACTTACTGTGATTGTCTGCCTTCACCTGTACACGAGTGGAAAAACAGAGCAGAAACACCCCAGGATTTAGAAAACTCTGATGATATTCAAATGAAATAAATAACATAACGACTTAAGCCAGAAACATAGAGAAACCAAAGGATGAAATCTTTCTTGTTACAACAGGAAACATCTCGTTACCTTTCCAATACCAGAGTGGGCGTGTCCAATCTTCACAACAACAGGGAATGATGGCATGCTCACCTGCAGTAGATATAAGAACACGACGTGAGTTACTGCCTTTTATTCTGCTCCGTGTTTCCATCAGTGCAATTTAAAACACGAAGGGAATATTTTCTCTGTTACACTAAAAGGTTCTCACCATCTCCTTGTAGTTTGGGTAAAACTGTCTGCTCAATCAGAGGGAACTTCTCAGCGCCCAGTTTCCTGTAGGTGTTTATAAGTTGAGCAAACTGGACACACAGAAAGAAATAAAGAAAATTAATTGGATACACGTTGAATCATGAATATTTCACTTGATAGATACAATCCAGTGAATCCTGAGCGCCTACCACCCAGGGCTTGTCACACATGTTGTAGATTGACTCAAGGGAGTTGATGCATGCGACTGCTCCGTACTGCAGACCAATGATCATGTTGCGAAAGTCTTCGTTCTGGGTCATACTGAAGGCATGTTGACGGATGACGACGAAGTCTGGCTTGAATGACCTGGAAAAAGGAAATTATGGCAGAGATGTGAGAAAAATATGACCAGGAAAATCACAGTGAGTCGTCCAGTCAGTGTAGGCGGATAAAATCAGCAAGTAAAAATGGGACTTTTCTATTTTGTTGTGTGAGAGTGTGTTTCCCACCTGACGACCTTGGTGCCGTTCCTCAGAACCTGCATGTTAACGTTGCAGGTCCCATTGGCATGAGCCACGACGTTGATCTCATTGAATTCAGCCTGAGAAGTAAAGAGTTTGAGAGGCACATGAGCACTTAAATGACTTTATTCTGCTTTGCAAAAGTACTTAAGAAGGATATCAGTGGCTCTGTGAGACGTACCTGCTCCACTTTGATGTCATAATCCCCGTATATTTTCTTTCCTCGGAATAATTTCGCCCTGGTTCAAAAACAGAAACACAAACTTTTAGTGTTGTGACAGAATAGGGATTTAATTCCAGAGATTCCTTAAATTATTTAACATGTCACTTCAGATCTATCCATTATAATACTTATAATATCTTTAGAGTGACCTGGAATATGAATTCACATCAAATTCATGCCACCTGTGTTGATTTCCTGTTAAGACACACACCCAATGACAGTGATAAAGCATGGCAACATTTCTAAAGAGTGTATATAAAGCCAAGCAGTGCATATGCAGTACCACAGAGTGGGGATGATGCAATAAAGTAATTTACAATTTCACGGCTGCATCTTTCATCACTTGTGATTCAGCAGTATCTGGATTTAAATGCTTGAGTAAAAGTACACGTTTGTGTCCTTAAATGTCTTTTCTCTCTCTCTCTTTCTCTCCTGGATCACAGGAACTCCAGATTACGACGGCTCAGTGTCTGCACAGAGATAAAAGGTGTCAACCGTGTGTTCGATTTCTTTGCTTTTTGCCTACACTAATGTTTAGGGGCTTGGCTTGACAACATAAGCTTTGACAGTGGACCTCTGTGGGTTTGTATCCTGCAGACGGGGTCATTTACAGTAAATCAATGTTAATGGAGGCCCCAGTAAAGAACCTCTGCAATCTATTTCCTT
The DNA here is from genome assembly GCA_026259375.1 of Verasper variegatus. Taxonomy (NCBI): domain Eukaryota; kingdom Metazoa; phylum Chordata; class Actinopteri; order Pleuronectiformes; family Pleuronectidae; genus Verasper; species Verasper variegatus. The sequence goes on from CM048045.1 coordinate 18,787,025, forward strand.
AAGTTGCAATAGATTATTTTTGGTCCTGATGATACTTCGCTGACATGTTTCAGAAATCCTACATCCTTTTCCTCTTAGTTTGTAGCCCCCTGCTGTTGTGGTCTCTCTGCTCCCTGTCTATTTGGTGAGGAGGTAAAGCTGAATAATTAATTCGCGGTCTAATTAGTGCACGAGGATCTATTTGGCTGGGAAGGAAAACAAGCATTAAAATATGAATCGCTGCTCCCATATCTGTAAAAACAAAAAAAACCTGCTCAGCACTGTGATGAAAGCTCCTCGCTAATATATATACGGTGTGATTAAATCGTATTTCCAAAACATGGACCCTTGAAAGAGACAAGGCGAGGCAGGAAAATGACGCGGCAGTGAATTAATTTTGACATTGAAATTTGTAATCTTTGTCAGCATGGGGCAAAAGCTCTGTGGAGGGAGCGAGGCATTGTTTGATGGATGCTTTATCACTCCTCAGAGGACAGGCTCTGCCTACCGAGCCTAGAAGACACGTTCAAAGAGAACGTCATCGTGTAGTAGGTTCAACAAGGTCTGTCGATGCCGTGCATTAAGATGTAGAAGTATTTGTCAGTCACCTCAAAGCAGCCATGCCCTCTTGATGAAATCCACCACCAGTCGAATACAGTTACTCTCCCTATGGTTGTCATTATTATTATTGCGTGTTAAGAAAATCTATGTCAGTCCCTGAGAATCACACCAGAGAGTAAATGCTCATGTGGATCATTTATTTGAAGGCATCAACCTGCTCTTGACTTGAATTAAAGATGAGACAAACAAGTGTGCTCCTCTTTTAAGAGCCAGACAATATAGACGATTAAATATTAATAACTGTATTAATGGTTGCAGGCGTCTATGTGAAAATGTTGCCAAATGACTATTATTATTTGGATTGTAGAATTCTCAGCCCCTCTACTTCAAACTGAGCGACATTACGGAGAGAGAGAGAGGATACAGAAGCGGTGCAGCTCTGTCATTAGACTGATAAGTAAGACTGCACCATCTGCTCCTCCTGTCACAAGAGCAATTTATAGCCACGCAGTCCTGGAACTAAACAAACCTCTCTGGATGACCAGCAGCCTCATCTTTCAGGTGGAAACACTGACTGAAGCACACAATGTGTCCGTCAGCACACATTTGATCTTTCACTCAAAAAAGGGGGAGGCCTGCTCACCTGCCCCGCCAGCCCGAGGCCTGGTGCATGGCTGGCCGGGCCCAGTCTCGTCTCCTCCACCCCCGCGCACATGACTCATCCGTAAACCACAAACGGTAACAACTCAAATCCAGATAGCATTTGATTCCTGTTTACATTTTAACAAGCAGAAATACTGATTCGCCTCAAGTTTGTATAAAGGACGTATTTATATTTGTGATATATTAAGAGATTAAATCAGTGTGATTGAGGTGAGGTGATCATTTATTTAGACAGAAAAATCTTATTTATAGCAATATTATTTTTATTATTATACGGCAGGTCGCCTCAGTATAATCATAATGTTGGTCACAAAGTGGGAGTTGATGGGTCTCCCCAGGGGTCTCCAAAGTTTCAGGGGGATCAATGAATATCACATTAGTTATTATTTCATCAAAAGAAGATAATTTAGAATAGTCTGAATGTTTGGGATTTGAGAGAGAGTGCAGAGATAAATGGACTGAAACCTTTTTCACCCCTCTCCCTGAGTCAGATTAATATTTGGTATAGCATCAGCTTGTGCAGAATCAGAAAAATCCCGCTGCTTTTGATTCAGAAAAATTGCATTTTCTAGTTTTAGCTGGGTGTAGTAACTAATAAAGTGACCATACCAGAGGGCTGGCTGTCAGCGGAGACTGGAATATAGTGCTTCCTGTTTCATCAAACAAACTTCACCAGATCCATGCGCACTACACATCATTTTTGCAGGACCGGACGTGTGTGTATGAGTTTTGAAGCTTGTCGAGACCCAATTACCCATTTCTCCCCCGGGGACCAGTAAAGTATTTCTGATTATGATTGTGATTCAAAAGCACTTTAAAATCCTAAAAGGAATCCTCAGAAGTACAATATGGTCCTCGCACAGTTTGAATGCTCAGGCCCTGATAACATTTAACTAATTAAACAATATGGTAATGTGAACCCGGCTGGTGCCGGAACCTGCAGAACAAAATCCTTCCAACTACGATGAGGAAAATGGCTTCCTATACATGCTTTATATAGATCAAGATAATTTGAGATTTGCCAGATTTGATTGCATAGGTGGAACCAGAGGGCCCGACCTCGTCTGTCTGAAACAATTAGTCTGGAGGACTCTTTCCTGGAGTCATTCTGTGTCCTGGAGCCACCAGGTCTCATCGGTCTGAAAAACAAAACTGCTTGTCGTGGAATGAGATGCAGCACATAAAAAAGCCCTTAGACTTAAGGTCTGCCAAAATTACAGAGGATATTAGGTACTCTGCCTAACCTGCAATAAAATAAAGAGCACTGTCGTGTTCTTATAGCCAACAGCTATGGTTTCATGGTTTTCTCTACAAAGCGCATTGTATTTCAAACACGGTGCTGTTGTGATTCTGTCTCCGCCGAATCATTCTCCACGTCTTGTTTGCTTCCTTGTGGTGTACATGGTAGCTAAAACATTGCAGTAGCATCAACACAGCACTGAATAAACCAACACTGATAAACAGTAGTATCTTACAACCACTGGGTCAAAGGTATTATAAAAAGCAGCCAAACCTAGAGAGCAAACATGTACAGCTCCCCTCTCAGTGATAACGTACAGGCATGAAAAATAGATGGAGCTGGAAGCATTTTGAGTTTAGCTGATCCCCCAAGTGGACGAGTTGTTCAGAGAAACCGTTTTAGAACAATGATAGTCCACGGAGCTCGTGAACACAGTCAACTAAGATTGTATTGAAAAACACAATACTGCATGAGACACAGGAAATAATGTCGGAGCAGGAAATCACTCGACATTTATATCACACATGGAGGAAAATAAACCAGATCTTGTTGGATAAACACAGAGAGAGAGAATGTGAAACAAATCCCAGTCTCAGAGCTGCCCACTCACCATTCTCCGGTAAAATGACCTTTGATGGTTTTAGCTTAATGTAGTATATAGTGCTCCTCTGCCAGAACTGAAGGCCGGTGTCAGTGTACTGGCACATCAGACTGGATCCTTTATTCCTCAACAAGCGACATCCTCTCCACTAATCAGAACTGAGCCCATTCGCCTGGCATCCATCTCGCTGATGAGGGTCTGATCTTATTAACAATTATCAAGGTTTCTGTTATATAGATGGTCAGTCCTGCACAGAGGGTAAGAAGACATGGCCGGGCCACCTGCATTAACTAATGCAATATCCTTATGTGTCATATGATGCATTTTATGCTCAAATCCTCAGAAGACTCAGTTACATGCAGCGCTACATATATCGTTATCAGTGTAAAAATAAAATCCTGCCACAGTGACCGTCTTTTTTTGGTCTAATACACAACACAGGCGACATGTTAACCTTGATATGACACTTGTGTAAACGACATGACGGCCTGGATCGATAAATTTAACTCTTTTTGCAATGTGAGAATACCGCACAATTGTGTTTGCACAATGTAAAAGCAATATATCCACGTGTATTGAACCGTTGTTCTGTTGCTATTGATGAAAATTATGTCACAATAATCATCGATATATATTTATTGCTAAATACGAAATATTGCGATTGTCTTCCAGTGCTTTAAAAAGGGGGATGTAGGCTACTGTAGATTTGATTGTGCAAATGTGTGAAGTGTCCACTGCACTGTACTATCCAGCTGCACAGCTCCAGCACACATGTTGCTGTGGAACATATATCAGCTGTGTAAACAAATGCGGATCATGAGGAGATGAAACCGATAGCTGGATATTACACTTGAATCCTTTGCCACAGCACACTGAGTATACATTGTTTTTATGCTGCCTCTACGCCCCCGGGCCACTAAATATCTTATCCTGAGGCCACTCTCAACATATAATAATGAGATGCTCCTGTCTCAGAGCAGAGACATATTTCTTTACTTGCCCGTCGGCTGCACACCTCTAATGTGCGTTTGACTTATGGCAACCTGTGCACCGTGCACTGCAGTAAGTTACATTAATCATTCTTTATGCATGTGCACGGCATGTCATGTGATCCACGATCAGTGGGCAGGGGGAAACCCCACTGATGGACGGGAAAGCACTGCAGTATTTAGGAGAAGTAACATGCATTTCCCAATTCTCCACAATCTGTGGAACATTCATTTTTTCTTCATGCTAAAATGCCTCATTGCATGATAATACTATCGTTGATTTTGGTTTATTCACCGTGTTAAAACCCTCAGTTTCTATTGTTTCATTATAAATAAAAAGACAAAAGACAACAGGAAAAATATTTACTACAACCCAGATGATAGAGGACACTAAAAATCCTCCATCTTGGTGTAATGTGATTACTGCTGAGAATCAATGGACTGCATTTCCTTAAGTACTGGCTGCCTCCATGTAATATTGTAACTCAGGCATTCTGTTCCATCAAACCACAGCAGCAGTGGCCATTCACATCTGCAGGGTGCTTCAAACAGATGCTGTTTCAGTGGGTCTTTAACCTTTACCTAACTACCACATTCAAAGGAACCGTGAAGAGCAAAGCAGCATCAGCATGGATGGAGCAAACAAACAACACGTAGCATATGAATGATTCATACAGGACTGAGCAGAGCAGAATATTTTCTTACCACTCCTGTTGTGGTTCGTCGATGACCAGGAGGATCTTAAACTTCTTGGGTGTCGTGACTTGAGTCTGCTCCACTAGCCCTGCTGAGGCTGCTGTCTGCTTTACCACGTTGGTGATGGAACTAAAGAAGCCAGCGCTGGTGGACTGAGATGGCTGGGGTTTCCTCTCCGGAGCAGGGGAAGTGGCTGGAGGTGTGGGCCCAGCTGTGGGAGACTTGGCAGGGGTGCTGGTAGCAGGTGGAGGAGGCTGAGCAGGGTCAGGCCTCTGGAGATCTGTCATGTAGCCATTGGGCAGGTTGGAGATGAACGTGCTGTCCGAGAGACGACGACGCAGATAATTCATGGCTGCAGCTGAGAGAGGAGAAGAGTAAGAGAGCACTGGGTGTGGAGAACGGTTCTGCTGCAGAGTCCCTTTCCTTACAGCTGGTAATGGCTGAGCTCTCAATGCAAACTCCCAGCGAATGTATTCCCTCCCAGTTCAGTGGAGCATCCTCAGAGCTCCCTCTCACGGGCAGTGACGCTACACTGCGACTCAGCCAATCGCCTCACACCGTGCTCTCCTCACCCATTGCAAAGGATGCTCTGGCTGTGCCTCTCCTTCCTCCCCTCTCCACTCTCTCTCACTAGCATGCCTGCCTGCCTTACCCCTCCCCCATTTTCTGCTGCCTCACAGGCGTCATGCTTTTTTTGATCCACCGCATGGAAAATAGATGAGTTTCCAGTGTAAGTGCAAGAGGGAACACTGAATAGTATGTTACAATTAGCTTGGTCCTGCCACCATCTGTCCCTCCTGTTTCCTCTGCCTTGTGTCCCTGCACAACATTTCTGTGTGTGTAAAATGCAGCCATGAAATCTAAAATGGCTGTTAGGACTAGCGGGCAATGTTGAATGAGAGGGGGAAACGTCAGCAGCTTTCCCCTGGGACACAAATCCATGAGTAAACCATCAGTCTTGATTGATTCATCAGTCTTATACAGCCACTGTGTTAGTGCATTAAAATTCCATTCATGACACTTTACCCGACTATTGTATTAGACTTTACACGATTATTATAAGAAACTCCATTTTCATGTACACATTACCTTCTGCACACATAAATCTAAATAACACAGAAATACCTGACAATATTTTGTATTTTCTGGAGTAGAAATCTCGGTAATTGCATAAATTATGATTAAAAGCCTGTAAGGTTTTTAAAGAACATACTAGTAACTTCATTACTTATTTTTGAGGAAATCATTTGTATGAAAAAGGAATTTGCTACTTCCATTCCTCCTTATAAAATACAAGAATTAGCGTCTCTACCATGTTTTAATTAGTTTATATACAAGGAATACAGAGAAGCTATGTGATGAAAACGTCAGACCACCGTGTCGCCCACCGAGGCAAAACATTTTGAAAAGGACCAGTCAACACATCAATAAATCAATAACCTGCTATGTTCAGAGGTCACAACAAACCCATAGTCAAAAAGCCACATGTCTTGAAACTGATACTCACAAATATGTGACCTAAAAGAAACATTGTTTAAAAATGTATGTCAAATATTATTTATTTGCCAGGATAAATATTCTTCTTCTTTTAGATTTTTAGGGGTTCTCCCTCCGCCATCAGGAGATTTAAAGATCTCTTATTTTACACTCTAAGTTTGAATATCCATAAGAAGATAGATGTGTGGTTTTATACAATCTCAGTAAAGTTTTACAATCACAGCTAATGGATTGCCACCTACTACTGTAGTTTGGTAAAACTCCCCAGAAAATACAAGTAGTGATCAGTCAGTGATGAAATGAGCCAACCAGAGAGTCAAAGTCAGACTAAAATACTCTTTATGGATTTTCTGTGCTGCTCACAGGAGCCTTGGTTCTGGTGCGATGCCTGGATCATCTAACAGCATCAGGGTGACTGTCGACAGTTTCCTGGACAGGGACGGTGCCTGTGTGCACCAAGGCCTTTCACGGGAGTTTGCTTCCAGAATCATGGGGGAAATCAGTGAGATGGTATTTCCACAGTATTCTTATAGAACGAGGATCGGCTTTATTATCAAATGAGGAATGCAAATGTCTTTTTTGTTTACAATGAGGGACCTTTAGGGCTGCAGAGAAAGGCAAAGAAAGGCCACAATATTTAACATATTATCAGATGGCTGTGGCTCAGGAGACCGAGCGGGTCGTCCTCGAACCAGAAGGTTGGAGTTTGATCCCAGTCTCCCCCATACCGCATGCTGAAGTGTCCTCGGGCAAGATACTGAATACTGAACCCACAAATCCCCCCCGATGGCTGTGCCAACAGTATGTGAGTGATGTATAACAGAGACAGTGCTGCACATAGATGCACTGTGTAATGGGTGCAAGTACAAAAACTGTAAAGTGCTTTGAGTGGTCGTCAAGATTAGAAAGGTTTCTATATCAAAACAAACCATTTACACAATATGATGAAATTATAGGTAATCAAATAAGTGTAACATTGGGTTGCATGTGCAAAAACAGCCAAAACTGATGCATATGTTGCGCAATATGTAGAAATATGTAGTATGTACGAGCAAATATTTAAAAAAGTCAAATATGTAGGGACAAGGAATGTTTCAATTTACTTACCAACATTCTACTACTTCTATTTCTACACCTTAGGCTGCAGAGATATTTCTTCAGATTGTCTTTGTGTTGCATCAACATTTTGGAGATGGAGAGAACAGCAGATATGATAACATGTGTCATAGCAGAGCTTCACATTATTAGTGTTGAATCAATGACAGTGACAACTCCAGCTCTAATTATAGCTTGAATGTTGTACAATATTCTTTGTATTTTTTGCATATTGTCAATCTGTTCCCCCACATTATAATTATACTGTCACCGTTGTTTGTCTCTTTTTTTTTTATAACTATAGATTTGTTAGAATTGTGGATCTGATGTCAGAGGATGTCAACTGTACAATATTAAGAATAGGTGTAATTTGATGGTTTAATTGTCTTAATAGAAGCTGTAGCATGAGCCAATAAGGCAATAACCCCTCCACTTCATTTGTCATTGCTGCTCCCTTCATCTCTATCAGACATTTTCTCATGTATAATGACTGAATTAGGATAGATAGATAGATAGATAGATAGATAGATAGATAGATGTGCATTATCAGTTGTGACAGTGAAGAGGACACAGACTACAGAAAGTTAAACTTGTGGGATAAACAGTGAGCTCTTCACCGTCCTGCGGCCTGGCTGCTGTACCGCTCGCCTCCACCGTCCTGCGGCCTGGCTGCTGTACCGCTCGCCTCCACCAGGGCCGCGCTCCACTCTTTTGTTTGCGGTAGAGAAGCGCAGCAGTCAAACGGAGGCTCTGCTGCTGCTGCTGCTGTTGTTGTGGACCGGAGCTAACTTTCGTCGACCGAGTGAGTAACGTTGACTTTCAACGTTGCGCTGCGGTTGGAGCGCTTGTCGTCCGACTTGAAGTCGCCGAGCGCAACCGCAAGCTGCCGCGAGGTTGTAACTCGGTTCCGCGTTTGTTCGACTTTTCTGCGTACGATCCGAACCTTTAAGCTAATGTTAAGTTTTCCTCCAAAAGTTTGCGACAAGCTGCTAATGGCTAACGCTAGCTTGCGCCACTGACAAAGTAGCTTAGCTAGCCAGTCTCCCACCTCCTGTAAACAACTCATAGCCGCTTAACTGTGTATTATGGGCTGGATTTTTGTGGAATATAACAAACTTATCTATATTATTTGAGCTTGTTAAAGTTAGCCCAGCGGTTGGCTGAGCGTGTTATGCTAGTGGAGCTGCTAGCCTTTCAAGCGTTAGCCCCAGGCACCGCCAGCTAATCGGTTGACTCGAGAAAACCACATCATTTTCTTTTATTAAACTGGTTTCAAAGTGTTGTAAACATTTGTTCTCATCGTCCCCCTCGTGTCTGTCCCACAGGACACCAGCCCGCTTGTTCTCTTCGCTGGCACGACTTGCTAACATCCATGTTAGCAGCTAGCCTGTCCGTGTAAATGCTTTTCACTAGAATGGACCTGCTGAACTCTCAGTTCCTGGACAAGATGAACAATAGCATCGGGAGACTGCACTACGACGGTGAGCTTGTCTGGGGTTCCCTCTATACACATCACATATTTAACGTGTGTGTGTGTGTGGAAGTGTCCTGATGTGTTACTTGCACTTATCTGTATTACAGCTGCCACACACACACACACACACTACTGTTGACACACTTTGAGACAGGATTGTTGAACTGGGCACCTATTGTGTGTGTTTGTTATGTTTGACTGGGTGATGATACTTTCACTTTCTGACACACCTTTAAATGGCTGTTTAAGAGTTAGGTGTGGGGCTCAGGTTAGTTTCGACTCAGGTTCAGGTGAGGCACATAGTTAGGTTAGGACGAGAGGCGAAGGATTACACTAAGTCAACAAGTGTCCTTCCCAAAGACTGTGCACAAACCTACTATCCTACAGAAACTAAACTATAACGTGACTTGGACTTAAAGCTTAGTTCGCCGAAAAATTTAAATTCCCTCATTATCTACTCGCCTCGATGCCGATGGGTGACGTTTGAGTCCACGAATCACTTTTGGAGTTTCAGGGGTGTACTATTAAAAGTATAATAAAATGCCTGCGTACTGCTCCTGTGGTGTCATCCAAGTGTCCGTAAGCCCGGAGATTCAAATTTCACTCGAAACGGCGTCACTTACACCGTGTTTTTAGCCTAATTGTCCACTACTGGAACCAGCGATGCTTGTGTGCGTGCAAACGTGGCTCCAGAGAAGGATATCAGAGGACATTTAGGCTAAAAACACGGTGTAAACGACACAACAATGCCTAAATTTGTTCTCACAAATACATACATTTTTTTCAAGGCATTCTTGGTTTGTGTAAAGTTTGTACATTATCACTCTGTTGTTATAATGGAATGACTTGTGATTTGACTCGGGACTTGAGTGACAAGAAAGAGTATTTACACCCATGATTCTTCTCCCACAGATGAATCCAGGACACCCCCCCTGCCCACTGCCATGTCCAACATAACCGGGCCCCCTCCTCACTGTCCAAGCAAACGGAAGTATGGAGAAGAACAAATGGATGACCGAATCAACTGTGATGAAGACCACATGACCAAAATGAGTAGATTGTTTGCCACTCAGCTGTAAGTGTCTTTAAAAATGTTTGCCAGTCTATTTTACTAATATTCAACTACCATGTGAGCATGTGTCAAAGAAACATTTTCAGTGACACCTTTTGATTTCTTTTGCTTCTCTTAAATACGTTTTTGTTACATATGACACGTTTAAAAAATACTCCTCTCCTGATTGGAGTGTATCTGAATGTGGGTGTTTTTTGCCTGTTCTCATAAATGGGCAGTAATTCGAGTTAACAACTTTTGTGTTGATTAAGTACAGTTTATAGAGGTAAACAGCACCAGAACCACATTGATATATTGATATACTTGTGTGTAAAAAGACTAAAATCCTCAATTTACATTCATCCAAGAACAACCAAACTATTCAGCCTGACAAACCCCACTTAGAGATTATGAAGTGAACACAAAATTCCAGCTCGCAGGGCGCCACCTCCTGGCTGTGAAGTGTTGCAACCACAATTTTTTATTTTTTATAGACATGAGTAATTAATTTACTATTTGCATTGTCTCATGAAAAGTTGTGGCTGTTGTTCATTTATGCTTAATTTGTACTTTCTTTTTCAAGGGCCCGTCCCTCTGCTGGAGACAACCGTAATGAGCACTGGAGTCACAGTCCTGTGGAGCACATTACATCCTCTTCTAATGGTCTCCATGGGACCCACTTGTATGCTTCCATTTCTGGCTATGCTGTGGACCAGCCTCTGCCTCTGACCAAAAGCAGCCACGACATCGGAGCTGGGGGCAGAGAGAGGTCTGTCATGGGTGGGACTGTAGAGCGGCAGCAGGTACGTCAACTTGCAAAACATTTGATTTGTAGTATAATTTTGATAAATTAAAGCCACATTAATGTATCTCTATGGCCACGACGGCCCGTGTGACATACATTTCTAAATTTATTTATATGCGCAGCTTTGCTCAAAAGTTTATATTTTAGTGTAAAAGTCTGTGTTTGGCAATTATATGTATTTCCCCCCCCCCCTATCTTTAGAATCGTCCCTCAGTTATTACCTGTGCCCCGGCGAGCAACCGCAATTGTAATCTCTCTCACTGCCACATGAACGGCTGCTCTCCCAGCCCACCTGCTGATCAGAGGAAGACCAATGGTAAACCATCACACTTTAAACTCAATACACTCTTTCTGTTCATAATGTCAGGTTAATCTAAAAAAGTAAATGAAGGGGAATTTATTAAATTCACTGTGACACATAAAGTTAAACTTCTATGCTCATTGATTAAGAAACTCTGTGTTTTACAGTCACAGAGCACTTTATTGGGAACACCATACCAACACCGAGTAGGGGCTCACTCTGCTCTCAGTACAGCCTCAGTTTTTTGTGGCAGGGATCCACGGGAACTTGAAAACATTCCTCTTGATATTGGGCTCTATGTTGACATGATTGCGTCACATAATTTGTCAGCTGCACAGTCACCAAGCCAATCTCCTGTTCCACCTCATCCCAAAGGAGCTTTATTGGACTGGGGAGGACACGGAACACATTGTCATGTTCATGAAATACGTTTGAGACGATTTTGCTTTGTGACAGTTCGTTATCATTCTGGAAGTCGTCTTTAAAAGAACGTAAACTGAGGCCATGAAACTATGTCATATTCTCTACAGTAGTGACAGATGTTTACTTAATCATGGCTAAGCACATTTTCTATATTACCTGCATGGTAATAACTTGAGTTTTTGGTCTCCTTCCTCCACACATCTTCTTTTTTTTTAGCCAACACAGTATGTGACCCCGTGATTGAGGAGCACTTCCGTCGCAGCCTGGGGAAAAACTACAAAGAAGCGGAGCCTGAGTCCAACACGGTGTCCATCACAGGGTCGGTGGATGACCACTTCGCCAAAGCTCTGGGAGATGCCTGGCTCCAAATCAAGGCCAAGGGTGGGGGTCATCAGACCCCAGATGCAGATCCATGAAGCGGAGGGGAGTAAACATTACAATCACCTTCTTTAGTCTTTGCTTCTTGCCAAGCATCAACTTCCCATAGCCAAGAACAATGTAAGATGTGGTGCTGCCAGGCCGTTCACTTGTGGGCGGTGAGGTTAACCTCTTATTAGAACACGTTGGGGAAGTTTTTTCAATCAAAGAAGAGAAAGTAAATGTTACATACTGTAATTGGATTGACGATGGTGGTTGTGGAATTCATACAATCATAGATTTTACAATTGGTTGTCAGCCTCTGTTCTGTTAAACCGGCCTTTCACTTGCCTTGATAGCCAAAGAACCCCCCCGCCCCCCCCCGCCTTTCATTTAACATGTAAGCCATAGATCTGGTCTTCATCGTTTTCACTCTATAAACTCTCACTGCTTTTTGAATCTATATTACTTGAAAAGGACAACCAGGTCTCGTCTGCACTATAACATTCGGACCGGTTCGGTAGCAGGTCGCCTGTTTCAGTTGGAACTGATGTGTTTGAGAACGCACCTGGTTTTGAAATGGTCATAATGCAATTACGGCTCTGGTCCCTCTGCTTTCTGAAGACCCTCGACTAACCTTTGTCTTCTTTATGATCCTGAACTGGACGTATACGATGTTGACTAAATCGTTTTAGTTTCCTGTTAATATGCTCACCGTGGCTGATTTACTTAGCAAACTAATATCAATCAAAGTACATATCCTTAACTAGAAAGCATGTTTCAAATAGCTGGTTTCTATTACAATCCTTATTCTATACTATATATATATATTTACTCAGAATTTATTTTTTATCTATAACATGTTAGAAATACTCACTGCTGGTACAGTTGTACTCAATATATTTTTTGTATCTGGTTTTCATTACTATATGTAGGTTTATCTTATTCATCTACACATCACAGCCTCTGGCAAGGTTGTCTGAATGCAGTTTAATAGGCTACGTTGCTTTGTTATTCTGTGGAGCTGGATGCTTTATACACGACTGAATACAGTGAAATCTGACTTTCTACAGCACAGTCTGTAAGCAGTGGCTTTATTTATTCTCAGCACGTTGATATTTTTATGTTGGCAAAATTTTAGGACAACGGGATTCTTACTTTGAGTAAATGAGAACAAACGAGTCTGTCTCCATCGCTTCAGTGACAATAATCTATCCGTAAAACTATCATTTTAATGCGGAATTAACTACAATAGCACCCAGTAGAGCACGTAGGTCCACCGAGGCCCAACAGTCCCTTTTTAAATTAAATCATACCGCATAAAACTACACGCATCAATTGATATTAGTGCCCTGAATATGCCCGATTTTTTCCCATTAACATCCATAAATTTTCCCTTCCACAACGTTTGATAAAAAACCTTTCAGTAGTTTTTGTGTAATCCTGCTGACAAACTAACAAACAGGGGCGATAATATAACCTCCTTGGCGGAGTTAAATTAACAAGAAGTAGGATCAACATTCCACCATTGACTTGACTCCACGACTGCCTGACATGTGTCAGTCATTTCAGTTGTGTTTACTAAATACTGTTACAAACCTTTTTGTGTTCTTTACATTAACATGTCATGGTGACAGCTGCAGAAATCTTCCTTATCGTGGACAAAATGTGTCAGTGAGCCACAATTTATCTTTTAAATGCAGTTGAGTTTTATTAGAATTAATTTCTCACCCTTTTTGGAAGTTGTCTACTTATAGTAGCTTAATCTATTTGTCAACACTGATTAAGATAGAGTATTGTAAATTCAGACTTTTGTATGTTAATTAACTGTTTGTGAAAACCTAAACCTTTGTATTAATATTTTACAGTTTAAAAAAAAAAAAAAAAAAAAATGTTACACACACTATCCTGTCTTTATATTTTATTTTAGCCATGTAAGACTATCATTGCGCCGCGCGGAATGATCCTAGATATTTTGTTTTCTATTCAGAGTAGTGTAGCATGGACGCTCATTATATTCTAACCATGCGTCCTGTCTTTCTAAACGTTGATTCTTATTATCCCACAGTTATCAGATGATTAAGTGCAGGAACACAACAGTCTGTTGATCAAACACTTCTCTTGGTGCAGCGTCTACACCAACAGTTTAAAGAGTGACTGTGTGTACCATAGTGGAATTTAGGGATTATTATTATGGGGGATCTGCTTGTTTGACACAAGTAGATTTGTCTCAGTAATATGTATGGGGGTGTTAGTCCGTTGTTATTTAATTGCTTCGTTTAGACCGTCTGTATCACAGAGACCGTCAGCAGAAAGGACCTGACTTGTTCACTTTTGTTCTTTTTTCTCTGGAAGAAAATGCCACTGTTTGTACTTAATTTCTTCCAAATAAACATGCAAATGAAATGTCAACCTTCACATGTTTGTTGTCTTCCTGTTTACCAAACTCAAGGTGAACCACTGCAGTCAGATCAGCAGGTTAAACACTTGATGTCCCCTGTGTTTAGCATGAAGTGACTTTAATTTGAATGAGGCTGTTCCTTATTTCTCAAACTGCGACAGAGCTGTTGTATAAAACACTGAGGATGTCTTCGTCGATGCCACTTCAGTGTTACAGACACTCGAATCCCACACAAGGAGGAGGCTTCACTGTTTACAGCACTCTAACCATTTTTTGAACCAAGCAATCAGGAGTTGATGCTTATTCTCTGTTTTCATTGGACGCTCGCTGCCGCTGCCGCTGCTACAGAATTAAGTGACCGGACGACTTTGGTTTGAAGAGACCAGGACTGGAAAATGTCCTTTTTACAGGAGAGCTGCAGGTTAAGTGCTATTATTCAGAATGCTTTCTTAAATCGTCTTTATTTATCAGCACCCTTCTTCTGTAGTGTTTTCAGAGACCGATCACCAGTTGTTCTGTTTTCCATTTTTGGTTAATGTGTTTTTGTTTTTCCTCTCGACTGGGGTCAGTGTTTTTATCTGTCTCTTGAGGACAAATAAAGTGAGTAATGTCTCCCAGCAACAATTTTCTTTGGCAGTTTTTCCTCTCTAAGTCCTTGAGTATCAAATACACGCTTATCAGAATAAGAATCGTGAGTTCGTTGCCAAGTAGGTTCACACATACAAGGAATTTTCTGTGGTGTGTTTTGTGCAACTATAAATATAAACATGGGAAACAAAATGAAATGATAAGATATTTACAATTTGAAGTATGTACAGTTAGAGGATAAAAGCTGGCAGATAAAACTTCACACTGTGAGCTGTTGCCATTTAGGTTAAACTTTAGGAACAGTATTGTATTTGGAATGATGTGAGTCAGTCTTACTGTTGTCAGTATCCCTTAGGTCATTGTCCTGCTCGCAGTTATTTGCAGGTTACTGTGAAAAAACAAACCTTGTATATTTAATGTCTGTGTGTGTACACGAGTGTTTGCACTTGCTTATTATGTCCTGGTAGGGACTTCACCATGGGAACAGAAGACGAGGTCCCTTTTCGAATGCTAAGATTAGATTTTACAGTGAGGATTTGTTTTGGTCAGAGTTTGGTGGTCAGGCATTTATTTGTGATGATCGGGGTTAGGCGTTAGTTATCCTGTGTGTGTGTGTGTGTGTGTGTGTGTGTGTGTGTGTGTGAGAGAGAGTGAGAGCAAAGTTGTGCGGCTGAGTCACCGTGTTCTCGACAAGCATCTGACATCTTCCCTCAGACGTTACAGCTGAAACCTCTTTGGACTCATTTGGCCGCAGACGCTGTTTGGTGGATTTGGTGTCATGGTAACAAAAGACAAAATAATTGCAGCTGGAAAAATCCATTACTTTCAAAGTGAGAAAATGTGGAAATAATGATTGATGACTCGGTGGTGAGAACTGTTTTGAGTTCAGCATTGACCTAGAAAACATTTTAGTGTGCACATTATAATGTTATAATGGAAATGGCATTTTAAAAAAGACAGCAGATGATCCTTATGAGAGGCTTGTCGATGGAGCAGAGATTAGCTGTCTTCTCTTTTCCAGCCAGCAGATGGCGGTATGAAACCACTCTTCAGACACCCCCAAATTCTCTCGTCCCCTGGAGATCAGACAAAGACACGAGCGGCATCATCCTGGGAAGATTGATGGGGATGCAGCATTTCTTCAATCTGTCTGTCAGTGATGTGAAAATGTACTTTGCATGTAAAACGGATCAGCAGGTGACAAGACGTCGCTTTCAGGCTGAGAGCAGAATCCATTGTACACCTAATCCAACATGGCTCCATATCCCAGACTCATGTTTTTTAAAGATCTCCCTTTAAACGTCATTATAGATGTATTTATGTACTGTAAACACTGTCAAATTAGCATATCTATAGTTGAAATTTAGGCTGTAAATATAAATCTAGAAGGCTGAATGGAAATGGAAATAAGTATACCTCCACTTCAGTTTGGCTAATTTGAATTTGCTGAGTGCCATTCATAAAGCAAATCTTTAAACTAGAAAGGAAAGATCTTTCCCCCCCCCCCACCCTTCTCTTTTTGGTTGTTGTTACTCTCACCCCTTCGGGCTCAAATCTGCTCAAAAGCCCCTCCGACCGACCACTGCCTCCCCGAGATTAGCCCCAGCCATTCACCGACAACAATGCCCCGGCTTCTGCTGCACCGTGCCTTCCAAGGAAGCCTGCTCTTGTGGGATTACGAAGAGGAGATCCACATTTTCTTGCTTGTGCAATAAAAAAAACAAAACAATGGCGGTTCGCCGCACGCACACGGATATCAGGCCACATTGGAAACTAGTGTCTAAATCAGGATGACACATCAGGGTCACGCCAAATTCAGCTTGGCCCCTTCAGTGTGTGAAGGCCACAAGGAGCATGACATCTGGGCTAGCGATGGAGGACTGGTCTCCCCGACGCTGCCTCCTGTTATTGCCAGGACGAACTCTGCTGCCTTCAGACGTGGTCAAGGCACACATTTGTTGAGCACCGTCCTCCTCTCCCTTTCCCCTCACTCGGTTACGTAAAAGGAAGGAGCCAATGAAATCGCTTTAACACAGTGCACTCTGGACACGGTATGGAGTCATAATTAATCCAATTGGATAAACGCAGGATTTTACTACAGGCTAAAAAAGTGGCCCCTTGCATTGTCACACATGTTGGCTCACATATTACCTGTATGTTAGCCTGCGCAACTGGTCGATAGGGATCTCATTCTGTCCTTTGCATAGTTCCAAATTTGTTGTGCCCGTTGTGAGGCTACACTCGTATCTACAGCATCCCTGAGTGCACAGCGTCTGGGGAATTTGCATGATTGCCTGTAGATTATTTGAACATTGTCTATTCCCCCTCCTCTTCTCTTCTATCCTTATTTCTGTGGCTCTCTGCAGTGAGAATGCACACACATCCTTGGGCGAAAGAATCTAAAATAGATCATACAAGCAACTGGAGTAGATGCACAGGCACAGGAAGCAGCTCACGGGCAGACTTGAGTCATGCTGGCAAGATCATGCACCCTGAGCTGACAGCCCAACACACCCGATTACCAAGCACGTCATTTCTAAAATGCATCCGCAGCCTCACTATAGGTCACAAACAAGAAGTGTGGGAATATTGAGATCCGGTGCTGATTTCCCCGTAAAGCTGGACCCCTGGACACAGCATTGATGGGGAGCAAGGTTGCAGCTACTTTCAAGACTGACCTGATGAGCGTCTCCGGCTCAAGCAGCAGTGGCTCATTCATTGTGTCATGTGGACTGCTGGCAATGGCATAACCTTTGTGGAGGGAATAGAAGACAACACGGTCACTCTGGATAACAGTCTTGCAATGAACAGAAACAGACCCTGTCCGGGTCGCTCAGCATCAGTTCCCCAGCTGCACACCACCACCAACACACACACACACACACACACACACACACACACACACACACACACACACACACACACACACACACACACACACACACACACACACACACACACACACACACACACACACACACACACACACACACACACACACACACACACACACACACACACACACACACACACACACACACACACCAATCGCTCTTTGCCTTTTCCTTACTTCCTCCTTCCATCAGTGAGGACAGCTCCTTCTTGATTCGGCCCTCTTGTGTGGCGTGCATGCTACACTGATTTGGCAGCATCCTATTAATACATTTCTCCTTTGCATCCCCCTATGTTGCATGCTGCCTCAGCTCCATCTTGCTTTGTTTGGCCTGCTCCATGGCCGTATGGCGCTCGACACAAGCCAGTGATTCCCCCCCCATTAATACAGTTGGCTTAATTTCATTCTTTTATATATATTATTGATTGATTTGTAAATGATTGATTTAAAGGGCCATCTGCCGCACAACAGAACGGCCACGCTGTTTTTCCTTCAAGTTAATGAATTGCTTCCAATTAGGACATACAAACGATGGGCGAATACTTCTCGTTAGCTAGGGTCCGTACTTTCTTATCTGCGAGATCAGGATCCCGTATAATTATTCAAATGTCCTCTCTTAACGACAGGCGGAGAAGGACGTTGTAGTGAGGCCGTGGGTTTTGGGCAGTGAGCAGCAGATAAATGTTTGAACCGTCACTAAAGGGCATTCTCATGTCTCATTACGAGGCTTGTTAGGGGTCCGCGTTACAGCGGCTCCGCTGAGCAGCCTTAATAAGGAAAAGTGGCCCAACACCAACACGAGCGGCAATGTTTCTCCTCTCACGTCCGTTTACTTCTGTCTTCCATGGCCCCTATCGTTTTCCTCTTGTCTGTCTGCCCCCCCCCACCACCACCCCCCTGCTTTGCCACAGCCCCCCCTCCACCACCACCACCACTCCCCCCGTGTGTTTGGCAGTCACACAGTCGGCCATGTGTGTGCTGAAGACGTTACATAATTCCCTCCTTTCACTGCACTCCAGATCAAAGAGAAACAAACCAGCACAGAAAAATTGCTCCTTGCTGATTTTTTTTTTTCTTCTTCCTCTTCTCCTCCTCCACCATCGCACTGCTTTATCCGACTTCGGTGCCCAGAGACCGTACAGTAGACTGTGTTATGATCCGCTTCAGCATTCCCCCTTCATGTCGAAAACCAAGCAGAGCAAACGGGGAAATGATCAGAGGTTAAACAAACAGAGGCAGGAATGATCGAGACGTTTCAGGTTTTGAGAGCTTACACCTTTTTATAACCTGCTCTTCTTCTCTTTGATTGTTTTGTTACACGCACAAGCAGGGATGTCAACTTTAAAGGTTCAGTGTGTAGAATTTAGTGACACCTAGTGGTGAAGTTGCATGTTGCAGCTGAATAATCCTCACCTCACTTCCCCTTTCAAACATGACAGAGAACCTGTGGTAGCCTTCAGTTGTCATAAAAACTCAAAAGGTGTTAAGTTTGTCCAGTCTGGGCCACTGTAAAAAACATGGCGGCCTCTGTAGAGAGGATTCGACTCCTGATGTAAATATGAAGCATTTAAATATAAAGGAGCCATTCAAGGGTAAAGAAAACAATTTGTATAATTTGGATGATCACACATTATGGAAACATCATTAGGATTTATGCATAGATCCCTTTTATCTAAATCTTATACACTGAACCTTTAACCCAAGCAGGAAAAAACGAATCATGAATGTGTCAGACATCGCTGGATTTGAATAAAAGAAAAAAGTGCTTTCAAGTTGCTGGAACTTGTGACATTTTAGCTACAAAAGCTTTTCCTTTTCTCTTTTTTTCTTTTTTACATTTGTTGAAACGCAGAAAAAGAACTGATGCAGTTGTGATGAAACATTTTCTGAGAGGGTTTCTGCTCATGAATGATATAACCAAGCAGAATAATAACCGCTATTACAAAATCACAAAAACAAAGGCCTCCATCAAGTGGAAGAAAGAGAGAGAAGGAGCGAGGGGGCATCAAATGCTGTCAGAGTGGCAGGGGCCTGTCCACAGCCGTGTGAGGATTGAAATAATGAGTGTGTGCTGGGGGAAGATTCACCTCCAATGCCAAGTGCAGGCAGTGCGATTGGGGACCGAGGGGCGCAAACGACTGAGTCAAGAACACAGAGAGAAGCTACAAGCCTTTAGAGTGCAACTGTGAGGGAATACATGGTCTGAGGGTGGGGAAAAGAAACTTCTTTAGCAGTTGTACAGTTGTGTTGTGATAATACGACACCAGTTCTCTTTGGTGCATGTGGGTTAAGTGGATGGTCTGCATTGCCTCTGGCTGTCTGAGGATCCCCACAGTGAATCTCGGCTGATGTAGAAGTATTTGATTCCCTCCAAAGAGCTGGAATCAGCAGCAGTCCTTATCTGTGTTAAACCCCCCCCCCCAGTGATGGATAGTGGTTCACTGGTGGAGCAGTGTGGCGGGGTTATCTCTGGCCTTCAGCCCAGGGGGGGGGGGGGGTGTGCAGGTGAACCAGGAATAAAAGCGCCTTTGGGACACCGCACACCCCACACATGCTTGCAGTAATGCATAGCCGGCTTGCGAGCTGTGCGGCCGCGGCATCAGCTGAATTGCGGGGGAATGGGAGAGGGCAAGGCTTCAGAGTGGGTTTGGCGCTCAAACCGTTATCACACCTGACAGTGTCTGGTTTTGGATCCAGTGGTGCACGCGGCATACGTAAGCGGCTGGTCATCTGTAAGGCAGAGTGATAGGGTGTGACGTGTCACACGCCACATTAGGCCCTGCCAGAGGATGTGTTTGACAGAGCACAGCAACTTCAGTCCGGCGCGATGCTTCTTCGCCTCCTCTCATATTATCAGACCTATTCCAGGCTCACATCTGAGGTCTGATTTACACAATATCCAGTTGAATTTTACCCTTGACTTGACCCCATGTTTGTAGTAGTATGAAATTATTCAAAATGAAAAAGGACAGACACTATTTTAATGGTTCATATCGGACACTGAGGCTTTTTTTGGTTCTCATGAAACACAAGCAGCAAACATGCACCTCAGGTGGCTGCACACATCTACAATGAGGGTTTGAAATAAATAAAGGAAACACTGCAGTGATTACATTTTGTTTCCATTAAATGACTAACTAAGTGAATATTGAAGGTTTTACACTCACTGCTGTAAAAACTGATCAACTATTGTAAGTAAATGGAATTGACAAATGGCGGCTCGGTGTTTCGGCCGCGGGTTCTTCCTGTGAGGAGTTTGCATGTTCTTTCCGTGTCTGTGTGCATTTTCCCGTGCCCCGGCTAAATTGACCATAGGTGTGAACATGAGAATGAATGGATGTTTGTCTGGACCTGGGACACACTGGTGACCCTGCCTCTCGCCCGATGTTAGCAGGGATTGATCCCAACCGCTCAGCGATACTAAATGATCCTGTACAGAAGACTTTGTTCTCAGATACTTTAAATTTTCTCTCTAATAACAATCAGCTTTGTAAAAGAGTGAGAAATGAAAAATGTTGGCCGACCTTGTAACTTATTTTCTGTGCTAATCAGCCAGAAACAACAACCTGAAAAGGGGCTTTACAGTTATTTTGGGAAATTAGCAAAGAGGTACTTTGAGGACAAGTGTGTGTTTACTGAGTAGAGATTAATCCTGTTGCAACTTAAGAAGACGGATCCCATTTGTACACTTTTTATTAGTTTATTTATACAGTGGAGCCTGGATGTTGTTAAAAAAGGTGACACGCTTTGTGTGGTGTTGGAATTGGCCTTTGCACTTGGCGCTATTTGTTAAATGTGGTCCCAGGTGCGTTAGAGGCTTGTGCTTCTATTGAGGAACATCAGGAAAGGTGTTATATAAAAGCATAATAATGAATGGTAGCGTATAATTAATACATCTCAATCCAAGTTAGATGTGTTTGATGTTTAAACAGTGATTGCTGAGATTTTCTTTATAATTCAAATGTTTGAAGTGGAAATTGCTTCATTGTGTGATTGTTGGAGGGAATTGAACTAATTATAACAGATTGTTTGAAGAAGGACATTAATAGCTGTATATATGCAAACATAGATACTTTAGTTTAAATTCTTGAAATATATAATGGAGATGTTACACCTTCTGTAAGTGCTTCAACAGGAGAGGAGCTGATATTTATCAAAATAGAATGCTTAAAAGAGTAAATGAAGAATTTTGATACTGACCATTTACTACGAAGATATTGTAACACACTTTATTTCACATTGTTCTGTGGACACGTGTTGTGTGCTGCTGAATAGCTTCTGTCATTCGTGTCTGTGCCTTTGCACACGAACATTAGATTGATTGCTCGTCTGTGTGGATCTAACTCGACCTCATTGACCCCTGCTGTGCGTCTCAGTCCTGCAGTGTGTGCCGGCTGCTCTCAGGTTGTCCTACCTGTCACTGCGGAGCTGAGGGTGCCGGAGGAAGAGGGAGGACGGACTGGGCACTGGCCACTGTGGCCCTGTCCGGTCTGGCTCTCTCATCAGCGAGCACAGTTCCCGAACCTCCCTGACAGATCAGAATAGAAAGCATGCAGCACATCAGAGCTATGATTCACTGATTCACTGCAGCCCCAAGTCCAAGTGTGTCCTGAAGGCCCTCAGACCTCTTAATCATCGTGTGTGTGTGTGTGTGTGTGTGTGTGTGTGTGTGTGTGTGTGTGTGTGTGTGTGTGTGTGTGTGTGTGTGTGTGTGTGTGTGTGTGTGTGTGTGTGTGTGTGTGTGTGTGTGTGTGTGTGTGTGTGTGTGTGTGTGTGTGTGTGTTGTTTAAGAAAGAGAGTGAGGCAGACGGAGAATGAATGAGCTTCTCTGAATATGACAGTGCTTCTATAAAAGTTTCACATGTGTTTACTCTGTGTCAGAAAGAGTAAACTGCATCTCAGCAGTTCTTCCCAATGTCTCCCAGAGCGCAGCGCCGTACGTGTCTTGTGTGTTTTTCTCGGTTTTCAGTTCCTATTCGAGCGAGGCCGGTATTTATGCATGTGGGTCGCCTTAAATATCTGCTTCTCATCCTGCACAGTCAAAATGCGCAGTCAAGGGCATAACTACATGAGTGAAAATGTCATGCAACAGTGGGGATAATACATGCAAAGCACGTGTGGAGGTCACTTGGCCACATTTGCATATAACTATGTGCCAAAAATAATCAAATCAACATCTGTTTGCACACACAAGCACATGGAACTGTGACTCTACCACACACTCGGCTGTAGAAAAATATTTTCTCATACGTCTGAATTAAAAAATCGGTCATGCAGAGGATTCTGTATTTTTATTTGAAAGGAAATGACAAATGGTTTGGGATCATCATCATTTTTAATCACCTGCTCGTCGCTTCCCACCTCGCCCACAGTCTCCAGCATGATTAAACTGAGGAGACTCAGCCAACATCCAGAGGAGTGAAGAGTTAAGTATGTGCTGGCGTAATCTGACAGAACTTATTTAGAATGCAGATCTTTACTAAAGCTGTGCCTGGGGCAGCTCCCTGGTCCTGTCTTTACACTTAGCGGGAGTACACATTCACATACAGTAAATCCACGCACACATGCTCACATTAACACAAGCAGGCGTGCACATCTGCATGCACAAACACAACAGCCTGCACAAAGCTACGACATGCATGTACAAATACACGTCATCTGCACACACACACACAGGTGCAAGACTAGCAGTCGGTGTGGGTAAAGTTCCCGGAGATCAGCTGCAGGATAATGAAATACAGCGGAGCACAGAGGACTTTCTTTTCTCCTGTCGTTTCAGTGTAAGAGCAGGGAAACGAAACAAAAACTCCATTTGATGTCAGCAGAGATTTTCATTTGTCAGCTATTATCAAAGTCCCACAGACTAAACTGCAGCATGAAGAGGCCCGTGGATGAGCGCAGGGCCTGAAACCCTTTGGGCAGGGAAATTCAAGGAGGAGGCCATTAGAGGAGCTTCACTGGAGAGCGAGCCCTTCCTCCCACTGGCTTCACATCAGGGCACGAGATCATCCGATGGCGCCCACTGTGCGTGACATCCAGGCCAAGAGACGCGTCCCGCTCGCCATGTGGAATCGCTCTCCTCTCCAGACGTTTTATATTCCATCCATTCAGTCCTTTCAAATTAGCTGCCTCTGAAAAATACTTGTTCAGGATGCGTTTGTTCAGAATTTCTAATATTTTAAATGCAGACATTTAGAATTAGAAAAAAGGTTGCTATTTCTTTTTTCTCGAAATTCTCTGCACCCTGCTACTGTTATCAGTTTCACCTGTTCCTCGGCCTGATTTGCATTCCGTGTTTGACCCAGGCAGTAATTTGCAACGACTCCACCCGTAAGCCTCTGGCATGTTGGGGGGAGATCGTTACAAGTTGTGACAAAAAGGCGATCGTGCAAAGTGAAGGTAACACGGGAGAGTCTCCCGATTAGCTTAAAACTGTTCTCTTCATTGTGACTTTACATCGACTCTCACTTACACAGATTCAGTTTAATCACTGCTGGATTATTGGAATATTCCTCGCTTGAAAATGTTATCCCCTGTGTGGATTATTACAAGAAAACCCCAGAAGAGGAATTAAAACAGTGGAACTATTTACATCAGACTCCAGCTGAGGCAGATTCCGGATTCTTCATAGGATGTTGTGAGCTACCGAGGAGGCAGGGTGGGGGAAGGGCAATGTAATGTAAATTAAAGCCCTTTTGAAGGGTCTGTATAATTTCCAAAAAGAAGGGGATTTGTGAAGTCAAACCCGTAGATATTCCTACGGTGAGTGTGATAAGCCCTTATGATTTGTGACAGGATAACCTACTTGGCATATATTTGCATCTGTACAGGCATCGTATGCTCTGCCTGCCTGCGAGCGCCGCCGCTGCCGGAAATAACCGTAATATTTGCTGTGTCACAAGAACACGTAATCAAACAGCAAAATCACTGGGAACCCACGGTTTTTCATGTCCCAGCGTGCACCCCATCCACATCAAGTCTCAGCCATGCAGCTGCACGGCGCAAAGCATGTGCTTCGCATGTGAGCAGCAATGCAGTTTGGTGCGTGCATGTGCAAAAAGACACATTAGTCCCTTAAAAGTGAACTGGTAAACAAGTTAATTTCTGCAAGGTTCACGTTCAGATTGGAAAATGGGGCCCGATTAGCATATATGCAGAGAGGCTTTGCATGCTTGACATCCTCTCAGCCCCTCTGCTGGAAATAGCCAAGCACACAACATCCTCTGATTACATTGATATGTAGATTCATGCATCTGCAAAGATTAGTTATTCATTAATGTATTTGCTTTGAATTCTCGGGTGAGGGTACCTCAGACAGAAGTCTGGGGCCGACCAAATGCATCAGAGGAAGAAAAAAAAAAAAAAAAAGATGTCACAAGCGATCGCACAAAATCCACATCAAAAATATGCAGGTTCGTTGACCCACGACAGCACAAACCCAACAGTGCATCATGATGAAGGAAATCCTTTGGCACTGGGGTTAAAAACAGAGAAAGTATAAACATAATTATCGGCCTTTTCATCTTCACTGCAGAATTAGTTTCTCTTCCTCTGAGTGGGGTTTGAGGATTAATCACTGCAGCCTGTGTGAGTTTTAAAAGCTGTAGCGTTCTGTCATCCCTTCATGAAAGCATCATGGATCACCAGTTTGCTTCTCCAGTGTCCTCTCTTGCGGCCGCACTGGGAGCACTTTTCAACTTTTAAAAATAGGCTCGCGACAGAGAGCGCCAAGAAAAGCTAAACACCAAACAATGTCCCCTCGGTCAGATCTGGCCACAAAATGGAGCTGAGACTCGAGAGGGGGGGGGGGGGGGTCACATTAATTAATTATATCTATATCAATTAATCAGTCAGCTTGTACGGTGCTGATGCATAAATGCACAGTGTCGGTTAATGGTCCGGTTTGTTTTACGTAGATCTTGATCACAGATAGAGAGCGACGTGACGTCTACGTTAGGAGACCGGAAATGAAAGTGACGTTATAGCGGATGCTCGGCTTTATTTGCCCATCAAGGCTGAAAAAAAAAAAACGAAGACTCAATTACACAGAGCTGTAAGAGCTGGAGTGAAAATACATCTTCACTGCTGTCATTGAGGTCAACCGACTGACCAACACCTCCTGCTCTGATTATTACGACCTTTTTATTAAACAAAAACACTGGAGGCCTGAAGTCTGGTGGTAAATCACACAATAACACCTGGATTAGCAATGGGGCTGAAATTCCAAATCGGGTGGGCCACAGAATTCACTGAGATGAAGGGACGTGTCGGCCGGTGGAGGAGGAGGACGGGAAAATCGAATCAATTATTTAGATAAAGATAAAATACTTCCACAAAGCTCAGAAAATGTGGATTTATTGTTCACGGTGTGTAAGGGAGAAAAAAACTGGTGATGGAAAAAGAGAAAAAAGTTCAATCTATTCCTGCTGAAGCGGCTGAAAACATCTGGCCCCAAACTAAGACTAATTGTGTTCTGCTGGATTGCGCAGAGGAAATAAAGAGCTTCCTCATCCTGTCCTCCCCTCCTGAAAATGATGATCTATGGCTCCGGCGGACGCAGCGCATCAGTTTGGGTTGTCTCGGTGGCGACTGATTTTCAGAGGTAATGATGCTAAATTACACAAGTGGGAATATAGGAGGCTAGTAAGTCATCCATCAGGGGCTAGTTTATATGACCTGCCATTAAGGGCATTAATCAAACCCCAGTTCACTCAAACACATAGCTCTCTGTCCCTAACCTCGCTCTCCCTTTCTCCCTTTCTCCCTTTCTCCCTTTCTCCCTTTCTCCCTTTCTCCCTCTCTCCCTCTCTCTCTTACATACGCACACTCACATAGATGCACACACACACACACACACGCACACGCACACGCACACGCACACGCACACGCACACACACACACACACACACACACACACACACACACACACACACACACACACACACACACACACACACACACACACACACACACACACACACACACACACACACACACACACACACAGTTTGCCACAAGCTACTACAGGGGACATCTCATTCTTTTATCCATGGCGAGTCATTGTGGTGGTGTCAGCTGGTGCTGTCTCTTTTATCACACTGGAAGCTAATGGAAGCAGCGACTGCAGGAGGTGGGGGAGAAGATGCAGGCACACACACACACACACACACACACACACACACAGGGAAATACACACACTGAGCCATAAGAGGTTGGGGAGATGGGGCGGGTGTGCACGCCAGGCCCCGGGGCGAGAGCTGTTTTGTGGTGATGTTTTTCTTGTTTGCCGAGGCCCCTCTATCAGCTTGTGTTTCTGACACTCCATAAACCACAAGGAAATGCTTCCGACGCTTTTCTCTCTCACTCCCTTTTGATGTTTTATTTTATGTGTTTACTTCCTTTTTCTCTCTCTCCACCCCCCCCCCCCCCCGCCCCCCTCAACCCTCATCGTAGAGTTAAGCTTGATGTCATCGTCATCCAAAACATCCGAGGAAAGGTGTTGTTTAATTTTACACGTCCCACCCGGGCCTCGTTGGGAATAAACAAATACAAATAAATCCAGCTATACAACGCTGAGGATCCCCCCCCACCCCACCCCCACCTAATCCCTGCGTGTAGTTTCATTGTACTCACATTTTATTTTTTTCATATCTGATACTTCATGGACAACAACAGGGTTTATTTGAAAGAGAGGAGATAATAGCCAATTACTGCGGAGGGATCCAGAGCAGCATACATCGTGCGATAGGACCGTTGGGGTTGACCTAATTTCTACGTGTCGAAAAAAGCACATAGGGCTGTTACTTTCAACACACATGCTATCGGGGACATATGCCAGGCGTATATTGTATTTATATTTTCTATAACTCTTTATTTTTTCAGTCTTTTTCTGTTTGTATAACATAACAATCGTGCTTTATCATGTGACACCATTTAGATACATATCATGTTTATATGTTTTACATTAGGCAGTGAGACAGTTAAAAATATACAAAACAATATTGTTTTACTAGACATAGTTTTCTATTTTTAATATAGTCGTCAATATCTTCATTGTCATCATCATCTCGTATATTTCTGTAAGATATGTGCTTTAGCTTCTGTGATCAAAATATTATTGCAGAAAACAGCAACTCCATTTTTTCAACATTTAGACAATAACTTCCAATGTATTACAGACATTCACAGTTACATGTTTTACACAGTACAGTTTTACAACAAAGTTCCAGAGAAAACTGTGGTAGAGTAACTTTATACAAAAATTCACAGGACATGAACTGTAGCCATTTCACATTTTTTTTTCGCTCAGCTGTTTTGCTTTTCTAAAGTAAACGTGTTCTGCTCGACCAGATGCCTTTCACAGTAGCTGCCAGAGAAGCAAACTAACATTGTCCTAACACACCATGGCAAAACGTCTGGGGAATTTAAAGCTTTGTGCTTTTTCACTAGTAAAGCAAAGACAACATAAACCGAAAACAGGAACAGACCACCTGCTTACTGGCCTGCACTTATACACCTACATATGTATTGCTGAATACATACTGATCAAACTCTAACTGATCATTACACATGAAAGAAAAAGAAAGATGACGACTGTACTTCGACACAGAGTTGGTCCAGGTTGTTGTGCTCGCGTAGAAAGTGGGATTTTGTAGCCGTGCCCAGTCGTGTAAACAGACTATGGCTTGGTTGAAATTGGTGAATTGGCTTAAGGCCGTCTCTGTTCTTTCTTCTTCTTCTTCTTCTTTCTTTTTTTTTTGTTTGTCAGGAGACATTTCAGATTTGTCTTTTTTACTGATGTTCCTGAGGAATGCATGCAGAACGTAAACAGGATTGACTGTCAGCATTAAGGGATAGTCGATGTTTGTAAATCACTTCTCTAACCCTGTGCTTTTATATACTGTGTGTATATATATATATTTTTTTGTACTTCTTTGTACCCTGTGCTTTGCCAACCGAACACTAAACGGCATAGTTTTTGCTTTTGTCTGCCTCTTGGTTTTGGTCCTCCATCACAACACATATAGTATAAAACATCCTAAAAATAATTCTAAAAATGCTTTGATCACATAAAAGTTTTCTCTCTCTTTTTGTTTTTTTTTTACTGAAAAAAAGGAAGGAAAAAAATAACAGTCTCTCTCACGTACACAAAATCTTTTTTTCGACGAAATACTGGATTTTCTCCAGAGGCTCCTAATCACGAACTTCTTATCGGCATTGTGCTTACTCCGAGCACCCCCCCCCCCCCCCCCCCCCCCCCCCCCCCCCTCGTGGCCTGTAGTTTACCTCACAGAGTGCAACGTTTGGAAAAGAGACACAACTGTGTGAGGTCTAGTAAACATCCACAAGAAAATTGACGCCACCCATTTGCATTCGTCAATTTTGTTCACTACTTCATCTACTATATTCACACGGTATTTACTTGATTCATGAAGATATTCAACAAATTTCTAATCTATATCTCTGTTTTTTTTTCTTTTCTCACAGTATTACACAGTATTTTTAAATATTCTTTTTCTTTTTTTTTTAACTCAGATTTATGGTTGTGTTTGTGACTAACAGTCTTTGATATTGTTTTTCAGAAATGCAAACCAACAGTAAGACATAATTGGCTTGGCTTTACAAATGCAGAAAAATTAAACATGGTTTGAAAATCTGTTTTGATTACATATTGCCCCTGGAGGTAGATGAATCAATTAAAATCTTGGAAGTCCTTTGTAATGTTCTCTTTTGTCTACATGCTCCATGAGGGTTTCTTTGTTGTCTACACGTTGGCCTCGGCATTGGTCAGGTTAGGGGTCGGGCTCGTTGGGTTCGGGGGGTTAACGGGCTCCGTTGGGCTGACTGGGTTGGGTGGTGGGCTGGTTGGACTAACAGTTGTGGTGGTGGTGGTGGTGGTGATGGTGGGGTTCACCGGACTGGCGGTAGTGGCGGTGGTTGTGGTCGGACTAGCTGCCGGGTTCACAGGGGACGTTGCCGGGACATTGCTCGTGGCAACGGCTGGAACAGCCGGCGGAGGAGCCGGGTTAGCCGGGTTAGCCGGGGTCACGGGGCTGGTTGTGCTGACAGGAGCTGGACTGGTGGGGCTGGCGGCGTTGGCGGGGGCCGGGTTGACAGGGCTGGCCGGTGTGGCTGGATTGGTGGGACTGGATAGGTTAGCTGTGTTGGTTTCCACCAGCTGCTCGGGTCCATTCTCCAGAGGTCGCCTGACGACTGCAGGAGGCCTAAGCATTATCCGAAGTCGCTTGGGGAGAAGCACAACACGTGTGAATTACAACAGAAAAGAGATTTGAAATCTGACAACACGCGTGAGCAGAACCTGTGCTGCTCACTTAACAGACCCGACACCCAGCTCACCCCTTACCTCTTTGTAAGTGCCCTTGAGTCCGAGATACATATAGATCATGTAGCCTGGTATGAGAATCATGGAGGACATCGCCATGAGCCAGCCCACTCCCTGACCCCAGCCCGGGAACACGTAGGCTCCCATTGTGAGAGGAACCATTTGTATGGCACTGAACAAGAACACCCCCTGTGGGAGACATGAGACGCTTTATGTATCGTGACACCACTGACTACAGGCAGCGCTGTCTCAGCCTGACGTGGCTGCAGGCGGCTAATATTGACTTTATTTATCATTTCATTTTACATGTCGTGACTTTACATGTACTGTTGTATTAGTACTCACGCCGACAATGAGAGGGGTGAACACGACCCAGCACATCTTCCACCATATACACGGCTTGTAGCCAATCATCTCCTGGATGTTGTCGTAGAACTTGTCCACACCTGCGAGACAAATGAATCCATGATCAAAATATTCATATCCAATTTATTTCAATTTGCTGCTGGTCCGCCATGCATGGCGATGAGGACACGGGCGCTCATGACCTTGAGGCTGAACGGCGTCTGTAGCCTCACTGATATGTCTGGATAGGTGTGGCGCTTTCTAACCCTCCTGTTTACCTTTCAACTTTTCACATTTAGATATTTCACCAATAAGTGAAGAAAAAAAATAATATTTCTAATAATAATTCTGTTGCGGATACACACCATAGCACCAGGATATGGAGATGCATTCAAAGAAGACCAAGAACAGCAGACACATTCCACTGGCAGAGTAGTAGTCAAACAGTTTGAACACATAGATTCCTCCCTGGTCACAGAAAGATAAACAAGTGTTATAAGGAACATGCAGATACAACATATAACATAACTCCAGTAATGTAAATTCAAAAAGGTCAATATTTAAATTGGCTCCCGCCCACATCTACACATGCATGAATTTTATAATCACACATCTTTCAATTCTGCCGCCTACAGTCGGTGGTGAAGCCAGAGAGCTGCACTGCTGTACCTGTGTGATGTTTGAAAGTCCGATCACATACGACACCAGACAGACAACTGCGATGAAGATCTCTCGTCGACCCCTCAGAACTGTGGGGAACTCGTCGACCAGAGCGGTGATGAAGCCTTCAACAGTGCAGAACTGAAGGGCAGAATCACAGAGAAAGCATCAGGGCATAACTGTGGATACGTGCGCTATTTTCCCCTTTTCAACAAAAACATGTTTTAAGTGTGTACGGCATATTTAATTATTAGCAGGTTGAGGTGTGTGAATATCTTGCTGAATGCAGTCGTTACCAGAGGAAGCTTTATTTAAGTGATTTTAATAAGAAATGACTGAATTGCAGTGTGTTGACCAAACAGCAAAACTGTTGTTGCTATGACACAGGGTATTAATTTTAAACCTATAAATAGCATCATAATTACTGTTTTTTTATTTTGAAGTGCAGCTGGTCATAGCCAGGGACATGAATACATTTTTTTTTTCCTCTGTGGCCTTATTCAAACCCACATAAAGAGACACAGGCAGTGAGACCTGCGGGGCACACGGAGGTGATAAAGTTGCATTAAAAAGACCTGACAGCTGATGTCAAAGCTCAGCTATATCTGTCCACAAGGAGCAAATTGCATGCTTATCATGCAGGGAGCAGGGGGGAGCTGCATGATATGTACCTGCATTTTAAATATTTAGGTCAGCCCATGAGCAGATCATCTCCAAGCCCCTTACCTGGCTGTCTATCCCCAGCATGAGCAGCATGGAGAAGAACAGAATGGCCCAGAGAGGAGACACCGGCAACTGGGTTACAGCCTCCGGGTAGGCCAGGAAAGCTAAACCAGGGCCTGGGTAGTAAAAAGAAAGCGATCATGTTTATTCTCTTAGCGATCTGCTTGTCACGTTGAGGACCTAACGACAGTGCACCTTTATTTCTGTGCAGAATTACAGAAGGAGGCATAAACGCGATCTGTGGTTACCTGAAGCTGCTACGTCGGCGATGTCTCTCTTTGTCACGTGGGACATGAAGCCCACAATGGAGAAGATGACAAAGCCAGCAAACATGCTGGTGCACGAGTTGATGCAGCACACAATGATCGAGTCTCTGGGGAGAGGAAATATAAAATAGGCCTGTCGTCAAAGATTTAAGTTGACTCGTATTTTTGTTTCTGTGTTGACTTCTCCCTGAGAACGGGCCACACAGGAGACACCGAGATCTGACGCAGAAGCTGTCAGATGTGCAATTTATCCCTTTTGATCACACGTATGTTCGACGAAAAGCAATTTGTATTGTTTATGACCGACATAAAGTGGCTTCATTTAGGAGCTCATATCAAATAATAAAAATCTCATATATCTTTAATGGCTATAGATCCATTGGATACAGGCGCAGAAAATGAATGTTATTTTACGTAACTGATTGTTTATGTGACCTAGAACCACGGGGCTACCGGAGACAATGCTCAGGTTTTGCAATCTTAGTCGCTTTTCTCTCCCTAGGGTGCACACTAGAGAAACAGCCTTCTCCTGATGTTGTTATTACATTCATGCCTCACATTCATAAGATCCTTTAAGGGCTCATAAAAAACTCCTCTTGAATAATGTCTTTCTATAATATTGTAAAAATCCTCTCCAGATACTACGATTTACACTCATACATTACATTGAACAGCGTTCTCTGTCTCTGGTTATCTGCTGTGGATGAATAATCACCAGTCTTACCTGTAAACATTATTATTGAAAGGGTTATAACTGCCCAGAGCTATAAGGGACCCCAATCCCAATCCATAGGAGAAAAAGATCTGGGTAGCCGCATCTAGCCATACCTGACGAAAGACAACAAGCATTTAGCAGCGTGAGGCCGCGCTGCGCTCGCAGGCATGCAGCATGTAGGTATGATTCATATAATAACATGTCATTACCCCAGACTCTTTGAGTTTTTCAAAGTTCGGGGTGATGTAGAACAGAATCCCCTCTCGAGCTCCAGGCAGAGTCACGCCACGGATGAAGAGAATGAACAGCATGAAGTAGGGATACGTGGCGGAGAAGTAAACAACCTATAAAATGGGAGACGGTTATCAGCACGGTAACACAATAGCATCTTAAGGATAAATGTGATGCACACACACGTTATTTTCACAACATTATCTCTTCCAGACAGAATAAGTAAATAGAACAGATAAAGAGACCAAATATTTAGCCAAAGAAATCCCTACAGCTCCCTCTGTCTCTGTGCATTTATGGCATTGCGCATGCAATTTGTGAGCCAAATGTGTAGGGGGGGTGGGGTGTGTGGGGGTGGGGTGTGTTTTGTGACCAAGACCAATTTTATTCGCCATGGTCACGTGATGCGATAGACTTTCGAAAATGTGGCACCGCGAGGGAGGGAAACCGTTCCAAGCGGAGGGAGAGGCCAAAACCAGATTGTAGCCAATGGTGGTTTGTTGCTCCTCCTATCGTGGATCCACACTCAGTACAGACACCGTGTCAGGAGGATTGGAATTAGTGGAGCCACCGTGAGGCAAAGCGGGATTAGTGACGCGCGGTGGCGTTTGATGTCTCTTCTCTTATTTCAAGAATCAATCTGGACAATGTTGACTGCAATCTGAATGATTGATGCGGCGATATTGGACTGATTAATATTGCATAGCTGTCACATGAGGGATCCTCATTGGGAATCTATGGTGGCCCGGTAGCAAAGAAAGAAAAACATCTTCATCAATTTCACAACACAACACAACACATTACAGAAACGCGCTGCAATTACATAAAACGGAAGTGTTTCCAGGGGACACCTACAAGTAATGGACATGTCCGGTTGTTGTTGTTGCTGCTGCAGTTTGGAGTTGTTAAATGTCTAATGTTAACCGAGCGTTGACGTTTTGCTTACCATTAGCCTGCCAATTCAAAAATATGAAATACAACGAAATACACACAATTAAACAGCCGGACGTGTCAATCACTTTTAGTTGTCCTCTGGAAACACTTCCGTTTTTCTGTAATTGCAGCGTGTTCCTGTAATGTGTTGTGTTGTGCGTAATGTGTTGTGTTGTCAAATTCACGAAGATGTTTTCTCACTTTGCTTGTGTTTTGTCTACTTGCATGTGTTTTCTTAAGTCGCAGTGCGTTGAGCTCTCAGGGCCACCGTAGGGAATCTGTGAGGGCTTGAACCTCCAACGCAGGCCTCTTACCTTCCCTGTCCAGCCAACCCCTTTCCAGATACAGAAGTACACAAGGACCCAGGCGATGGCCAGGGTTATTGCCAGTGGTGCTCGGATCTGGCCTGGTTTTTCCAAGCCCTCGGTCATTTGATGAACGTTGCGCCTACAAGTCAGAGCGAGCAACAATAAGTCTTTTATACACACGGCGGGGGGGGGAGGGGGAGGGGGTCTTTTATGTATCTCGGGGACGCATGCAGGATAAAGCAGGAGAAAAACAGTCAATATCTTACTCCCAAAACTCCACCACTGCACTGGTGAGATTGGTGGTGTCTGCAATGGAGTGGTTGGTGTAACATTTCTCTGTGTTCCATGAATTGTTACATGAGCTCCATGGAAGGTCCTGAAAAACAAAATGACATTTTCTTCTATTTTACCACGACACATTTAGGGATTTTAAAATGATTTTTAAACAGGCTGCAGCTCCTAATCACAAAACAGCCCTGACCCTATATATGCTGGTTTCTTTTTATGAATCTCTTGAGTACCCTGCATGATACTTACGAAGGTGAAGGAGTTGTACAGGTAGTAAATGGCCCAAGAAATGATTACAATGTAGTAAATGTTAAGCCAGAAGGACAGGACAGCTGCTGCAAGGCCCACACCTATCATACAGAAATGAATTAGGCAGTGTAGTAGAACTAGCATTGGGAGTGTGGGTAAACGTGGCCTTCATGAGTCCATCAAATCAACATAACATCATTTTTTTCCAGTATGGAAATATATATATATGCCTGGGATGAATAAACATTTCTATACCTTTAAACATAGGAGCCAGCTTCCACACACCAAGGCCTCCAATTGAGGTGTACTGGCCAAGGGAGCATTCCAGTAGAAACAAGGGGACCCCAGCAAATATGAGGGTCAAAAAATAAGGAATCAAGAAGGCTCCTGGGTGGAGAAAAGTACATCAAGTTATGCGTTGAAAACAAACATGGATGAAACTACACTGATGCATTCACCAGCGGCACAACATGAGTAAACAGCTGCTGCGGACGGAGCATTCACTCGGTCTCTACGTGCATCAGGGAGCTGAATTTTGTTTTGTTTGGGGAATTAGCTGTGAAAAATATTGTTTACCTCCACCGTTTTTTCCACACAGATAGGGGAATCTCCACACGTTGCCCAGTCCAATTGCATAACCCACACACGACAGGAGGAAATCAAATTTCCCCCCCCATGTCTCTCTATCTGGCAACTCCTTTTTCTGCTTTTCGGGTTTCACGTCCAGGGACTTGGGCTTGTCATTGATAGTGGCCACCTCGTTCAGTTCCGTGACTTGTCCGTCCGCCTTGGTGCCGTTCGTCGCCATGTCTCTGGGTTTGGCAAAGGTCCTGGCAGTCGGACGGGAGGCTTCAGCACCAGTCCACGCAGACAGCAGCTTCGCGGTTTTCAGACCTATCCTCTGGACCAAATGTCTGCGGATGAAGCCTGTGCGCGCACGGCTCGTCAGTCGCCGTTAACCTGGAGATCGTGAATAGAGCAATTGGTCGGTTTTTCTCAGGAGACGCTGCAGACGTGTTCACATTCTTTGCTCCACATTCAGGTGCAGGTGCAATAAAAACAATATTGATTCAGTTAAAATATACAAGTATTATTCAATTTACTTTGAAATATGCATTTTATAAACGTATTTTTTGATTCTTTT
This sequence comes from Verasper variegatus, assembly GCA_026259375.1. NCBI lineage: Eukaryota > Metazoa > Chordata > Actinopteri > Pleuronectiformes > Pleuronectidae > Verasper > Verasper variegatus. The sequence goes on from CM048045.1 coordinate 18,822,844, forward strand.
AAACGTCTTATGAACATTTGGCTGCCTGACAAATTTTTTTTTCATTCACATCAGACCAAAAACCATCGATGGCAAAGTCCTGCTGGACTTGCTCCCAATCACTGAGACCGATTACGCTTAAATGAAACCCGATCAGCGCACACATGATCCTCCCAATCAAAGTCTGCAGCTAAATACACCAAAACAGATAAATGCATAAAATGAGAAATTACCATCACTGACATCATCGAAAACAGGGAAAAACTTTAAGACAAATCGCAGGATCCAGAACGTGCACTTGAAGCGCGAGACGCACCGCGGCAGCAGCAAATAGCCTGTGAGATTTCAGCCTCACGGAGTCCAGCAGTTACCACCTGCAGATTCTCAGCTTATCCACATTCAGAAAGGAAACACAGACTGGTCTCAAACAAACTGGAACAGAAAGACGCACAGTGGAGACAAAGGGATGTCCAATGCGTAAAAGCTTTACGCACCGGGCTGCACAAATAGCCACGCAATTCTGTTCGATTAACTGAGAAGGCAAACGCGTTATCAAACGCACGGGAATGACTGTCCACATTTGCAGCGTCCAATAGACCAGCGGACGGTAATCAATCCCGCGTTTAATTGGCTATAGCGTGTCGGTGCAGAGCTCATCGCGCAGACCCCCAGCAACATATTGACAGGCTCATTCACAATTTAATCACACACACACACACACACACACACACACACACACACACACACACACACACACACACACACACACACACACTGTCGCTGCAAAGACAACATTAAATAATTAGGAAAAAAAGAATCGTGCATTTACCAGACTCATTTGTATGAAGGTTCAAACGCGCGCGCACACAGACACACACACGCACGCACAAGCACAGACAGACGAAAAAGATTTCAGCAGCCAGTTTACTCACAATGAATCTGTGATCCGCTCCGCCGAGGATGCGCTGCCTGCCACAAATCTCGAAACGAGGTATCCGCAGATTCCTCCCGTGGACGAAGTTGTAAACTCCCAATATGTCTTGCAACATAAAAAGATTTTACTTCCATTAAAAGACTTAAAGGGACCATGCAGCGTTAGAGGTGTCCAAGCGGGAGCTGTCCAGCGGGGAGCAGTGCTGAAGACCAGGAGGAGGAGGAAGAGGAGGAGGTGGAGGAGGAGGAGGAGGAGGCTGAATCAACACGGGCAGCAGCCGCTTCGCCTTGTGCGACTGTCTAACATCAACAACCAGAGCCTCAACTCCCATCTACACAGCCTCAATGTCATCTGAAAGTCGTCCCCCTCCTCCTCCTCCTCCTCTTCCTCCCGCTCCTCCATAGGCTGCACTCAACGCGCACTTGGGCGCACGTTTGTTTTTTAACATTTCAAATTGTTTTAGCACTTTTCTAATAAAAAAGCAAATAATCAGAGACACATATGTATATTGTGCCCCCCCCCCCCCCCCCCACACACACACGAGTTCTGTAGACAAACTGACTGGAAATAAAAGTAGTGGATAGTTGTTTATTTTAAAATAACTCTTTTCATGTTGTGTTCAATCACTTTCAGAGTGGAACTGCTTGGAATTGTGATGTCTCTTTCTTCCTCTTCCTCTTCCTCTTCTTCTCCTTCTTCTGCTGCCCTTCCATCCACCCATCACCACCCCCACCCCTAAAAATAAAGAACACCCCCTCCCTCCCCCTGCCACCACTTCTAAACATGTATTGTCGAGGTACAAAAAGAAAAAAAAGAAAAATGTATGGAGGGGAAATATAAGGCAGCATTATCGCACCCAAACGCACGTTATTTGGAAGGCGCACGAGGCCATCGCGCACGCAGTCAGCGGCTGTCTGCAAATCTGGCAAATTGTGATAAAGGGAGCCCGTCAATAAAGGGAGGGAACACTGGGGCTGGTTGTCTTACTCTGCTGCCTGGAGCCGTCCAAAGCCTCCTCCACAAATGAGGGGATGATCCGAGGAGAATATAAACTCGTGGACTGGAAACCTTGTTCACAGAAAATTAAGAAAGAGGAGGAAAAACGTTTGAGAGAGAGAGAGAGAGAAGGAGAGAGAGAAAGGGACTGAGGAAGACGTGGATTTTTATTCTCTTCTTTTATTTTATTTTATTCTAAAGAAACCATACGGAGAGTGACAGACGAGAAGAAATCACTTCTTTAAGGAGCAGTTCGTCTATTTTCCTATTGGCACGGTAAGTGATTCCCAGCAGCTATAAATAGGCCCACTTGTTTGATTTACACTTCAATATTTAGACCAAGTTTTTCCTGGGCTCAGCTGTTTTTCCCTGTGATGTCTCAGCTCCTCTCACCAACTTCACTGGAGGCTTTGTAGTTTCTCTCCATGCTTGTAGTTCAAACTCCACGTGTGCTGCTGTCATCCTGCTCGGAATCACCACATGTGCAGGACAGGGGGGGTGGGGGGTGGGGGGGGTTTGCCTGCACTGACTTTGGTGTGAACTGCTGGAAATAAAGACGCTCTGGCAGGGAGATCAGGAGCATTCAGACTCCAGTGTGAGTGTTCCTATCACAGGCTGAGAGGGCACCAGATGGCGAAACCAATGAGGGGTGAACTAACCTACTAAATGATACCACATGAAACGCAGCGTTTAAAATCCCATCTGGGCCTGCCGTCCCTGCGGACACGGCGTGTGAAACGCGACACATATTTACACACCTGCTGATGGAGCACACAGGCATGTCCAATTAGGCTGGTGACATGTGTGCTCAGCCAGCTGACCCCTGAACCCCCGCAGCTTTGCTTTTGAATCAGCTCACTGGCCCCTTCCTCTCGCCAGCAGCCCTCGCTCGCTTAATTTCAGTGGCAGGCTTGTGTTTGGCTTCTTGTGAGTGCTGCACGTGCTCCATTAGGCTGGGAACACTTGTCTTTTGGAGTGTATGTGAGTATATGATGGAGGCTCGGGTCGCCCCTCTTTACCGGCCCATTAGCTTCGCAATCATCTCAATACTGGGGAGGTTTTTGCAGAAGGATGCAGCTCACTTGACCCTGACAGGTTCGCTGTTGGGTCGCCATCACTTTTTCAAGCTGATATGGACAAATTTGTGGTTATTGGATTCAAAGATGTGACTACATGGAACCCTAACCCTCATTTTTTGGAGGAATTGAATTTGAAGTAGCAGTGACCAAAAGTTGGAGTTGCTGACCTCAATCCTTTGTTTCTATTGATAAAAACTATAATTCTCAAAATGGAAAAAAAACTTAAATATTTAATCAAAGACATAAATATGTATTTTTTATTCAGCACTTATATTATTTGCAAAACTTTTATCCCTAAAACCCAAATTCAAAAAGTATTTGAGAATATAACAAGGATTAATAAAGCACCTCTGCTCTCTGTGTGACTCGAGCACAGTGGAGATATCCTCCTGAGGATGTTGAAAGGCCGCAGCCTGAACCTCACCTCCATTTTCTCCCTCCCTCTTCAACCACCTGCACCTTGAAATCATTGTTCTTTAACCGCTCGCTAATCTCTGTGCAACTCTCTCAGCTTCCACGTGCATTTCCACGCACTCACATTTCTCAACGGCAGTCTGCGATTTGAGGACACACGAAATGAACTGATTAGCATGATGATTAGTCATTAGTATGCTAATCATAAGCAATTCACATATTTTATTCATATTGTCGCAGACTTGTTTTTCTCCTTCGTGCTGGAGTTGTGCACACATCCCGTTTTTATTTTCATTGTAAACATGCAAGTCAGCCTGGTGACTGCTGACAGCTGAGGATGTTGATTTGACCGATAGTGCATCTTAACACGATGTCAGCACGTTTACATACAATAACTAACAGGTATGCATAAGATTACAATCATGAAAATAGATTAACAAGAAGGAACATATTGCTTCGATCCTCATTTTTTGAGGAAATTGTGGGTATTGCAACATCAAAAAGCTGCGAGATTACAATTCAAATACAAGGCATGACTAAATATTTAGAGAGCCCTTGTTTTGACAGCGAGTCTGTCTGCGGCAGGGTGTTGAAAACATTGGGTGATCTCAGTAAGAGTGGTTCTGTCAGGAGCCTCGACGTGCAGCCTCTGCTCTGCAGCTGTCTGCTCTTTGTGCTCATCAGCCTCGAAGCGTGATTGCTGCTGTACATTTCTCTTGAAGCACAGAGAGCGTGCAGAGAGCACAATAACGCCGCCTGGTCCGGGAGACAGAGGCGATGTAATACTTGGATTTCACCGGGGGAAGTAATACATAACCTAATGATCTCTCACTCAATATTTCTATACGAGACATTTATGTGGTTTGGTTTTGCCCGTCCCGGGGATGATTGATGATATTTAACTCACACCTGGACATGCTGCAAGGACACCTGAGACATCCGCTGCATGCATTTCCCCTCAGCACGTTGTTATTGTCCACACTGGGGTCTCCACTGTGCGCAGCTCCTGAAGACACTGACACCATCTCTTAAAGGCTGGATGCCCTTATTTGTCTGTGCTTCTTTAGTATAGCGTTTGTTTAGCATGACCTAAATTGCTGTGAAGTGAGTGCCTCAGCAGCTCTGTCTCGCCTCTCTCTTTTTCTCCCTCCATACATCTCTCTCTCTCTCTCTCGCTCGCTCGCTCTCTGTCTCTTTGTATGCCTCTTTTTCTTTCATGCTCTCTCTCCCACACACATGCACACATACAATTTACAAACAAGCTGAGAGGACAGTTCTTAAAAAAAAAACAACAACATCCTTTGCCAGATTTTAATTTACATGCGTAGTGAAGTATTGTGGGCTGTAGGAATCAGTGAGGCGGGCTGGCCAATGATGTTTCAGGAGTACCGAGTGAATCATCAACCAAATTTCTGGAGCATGCTCTGTGTCTCTCCTCCATATTTTTTTTTTTCTCATCTGGTTTTTACCCTCCTGAGGGAGATCAACTGTGCAAAGAAGTTAAATCCCACATCTGCAACAGACTGGCTTTTCCCCCTGTTGGGTTTCCGATGCAGCGTCTGCCACCAATTGTAAAGAAAAGCCGTTTCCACAATTCCATGGAATTAGACGGCCGTGATTTAGGAGACATTCAGCCGAGTTGCAGATTTAACGTGTTTGGCATCAACATGTCGACGTGCACATGAGCCGGACGGGGGACAGGTACCCGTGCTGATCTGTTGACAGCCAGCACACGGTGTGGATTTAGTAAACATATGACCCCCATGATAACCAGTATGGGGGCACTAAATCGCTTCAAATTTTGTACATGTGTTGCTAGGCAACAGCATAATCGTCTCTGTCTCTCTCCCTCCTTATATGGCTCTCTACTGGGATTGCTGAGCTGCTATCACTGAAAATGGTTAATTAACTTCTACAAAAAGTCCATTAATGGTGCAGATTAGGCTTGTGAGGGTCAAAAAGCACATCTCAGCCACAGCAGAAATATACGGCGGCGTACAAATGCACGTCAGAGACTAAAGGACCCTTTGAAATGAATTATCTTAGGACCGTGCATCTGCTTGTATTCAAGCAATAACGGCATAAATGGCTGATATAAACAATTTAAAAATGTCTGTGTGGCAAATTGGACCCATTGGTTCAGCTGCCGACAACCTAATTCACAGAGATAACCTGTTGTGATTGATTCTCAGAATGAGCAAACTACTTAATACAATTACAAGGGCAGCGCTAATAAATACTACAGAAATGTGTGTTAAAACTGCACTGTCACACACTCACAATACACACTCCATGTAGCGTAAACACCTTTTTACCCTCAATATAAATATAATGTTGAAAGCTGGGCTGATAATCTTTTAAATAAAATCCCGCTGTTAAATAAAATGTAAATAACCACCTCATAGATGAACTGCTTATTTGTTTTCACATATTCCTGTCTAGGATAAAATACTTTTGTCTTAGACATGTTTATCTTAAGATTGTGTTAGATTTAAAACTTAAATCAGTCCTCACATGTTTCATATTTGTTTTATATTAGAGCTGCTCCCAAATAAATACAATTATCATCATTAAAAGATGTATTAAAAGCCGTTTCCTACGTGCACACGTACATGAAGTCAATTTAATTGCAACTCAATGCACAGTATGTTAATTCAATGCTTCAGTGAAGTAATGAAGTAAAACTCTCTGCCCCAAAGGTTCATTGTCACACGATAAACAGACTTATTTTCTAGAAGTGAATCCACTGTTATCGTGCTCATTTCAGCTCCAGTGATTCCTTCCTTTGTAATGTCGCCATGTCCTAATTACAACCTGGGCTGCAGACTAATGGATGAAATCCGTGGAAATCCACAGTAATCAGATTTGGTTGGAAAAGTTGATTATTTGACTTAACAATGAGCTTAAATCTAAAATGACACTCTTAAAATGATCTTCTACGAACTGTTTTGATAACTGCACAGAGAAATCATGTGGTGGTGGAGAATGAGACAGTTTAATGACATTATTTCTAAATATCTGGCTCAACTCTTAATTATATATAATCAATCACTTTTAATTTCAAATGATTTAAAACTATTCGTTATAGTCGTATGTTACAGCGGGCTCGTCAAATATTTGACACCTGAGAGGAGACCTGTGCAAAAAGAAGATGTCGGTGTCCGGGGAGTGAAAGCAGACGAAGGGTCCGTCATCAGCTTCATCAAATGGGACGGAGCGACGACACGGAGCTCTTCAAATGTGAGCTTTGACAGAAACCTTCCTCACCACACTGCCCCTGTTAATCCCCTCTATTCAACCACATCACTATGGAAACTGGCTGGAAGTCTCGCCCTCGCGGCCTAACCTGTGCCGCACAGCCATGTCCGCCGCTGACATGGAGGCTGCTCAATAAAAGGCTGGTTGATTTATGTTCCACTGCACGCCAGTGTCTCCCTGCTGGGACGTTATTGGTTAGTATTAGCTGCCACATTGATGCAGAACCATCAGGTTGATGTGTTTTCAAATGTTTTAATCTGGAATCTGCCTCTGGAGCAGACAATCACTGTTGTATTAGCTCATACCTACAAGCAGGAGCAAGCACTGGAGCCTCAAGAGGGAAAACTTGTCTGCGTGATGATGGAGTTCGAGGTAGATGGAGCAAATTTGCTCATCCCTGCGCCTGCTACCTATTTCATTTCTTTGCCCTTCCTCGGGCAAAATTGCAGGAGAATATTTGTCATGGTTTTAAAAGGTTTATCAGCTTCAAAGCTGAGGGAGCTGGTCGTCCAACCCATCAGTGGGACCACGCAATCCTTCCAGCACCGACAAGAATGGGTGAGAGCGTGTGGACAAAATTCCCCAACTAAGCTCCCAATTCAGAGCTTTTGCATAAAGCTTGGAGAAGCAAATTCGCATTTGCCACTGACGTCAGCTCTAATCCATCCCAGACCACTTCTTCAACCCCTTCAACATCTCGGAGAAGAGCTCCGGTAATTGCTAATTGCTAAAAAAAAAAAGGTTGGTTATAATCACTGGCACCTTCTCTCTGGTCAGTGCAAACATCGATGGCCCGAAATGAGCAGAAATCAACAGAATCCAACATGAGGTGGTGGAACATGCATCTTGAGACAGTTCCAGCTGAAGCCTTCTGATACAAACCAGGAAACCAGCCTTGTCATACACATTCGTCTGTCGTTCTTTATTTTTCTCTCGTCGCTGTCATCTTTCATCTTTTCATTCAAATGCCAAAAGCATGGCCATGACATGAATTACCTGCCTGGGTGAGTTTCTGTCCCAAAGCTGACCCTGATCGCTGCTCAACATTGCATGCGGTGCTTAATTAGACACTCCTCTCTGCAATATTCCAGGCAGACCTACTTAGGGCCGCATTATTGTTCATCTTGTTTATTTTTTTTAATCCAATCGACTATTTGCCACATCTATAATAACAAATAAACAAAGTGAAGTTATTTCAGACATTTATTTTGTCCAACAAGTTCACATTGGTGCAGCTTCTGCGATGTATTAAGAATATCACTGAATAACTGACTTAAAATGATAAATTGAAATTATATCATATATAAATGTAATAAAAATATGTTGTTTAACTTGTTTTTATTTTATTACTTACACCTGTGCTTTTACTGTGACGTGTCAAAATGACAGGAAATAAACAAATGTAATAACAATATGAAAGGACGCACAATAAAAGACACAATCTGACGTCCTAACTTTTAACTTTCCAGCAACAAATGTTAACAACAGTCACTTTACACATGGGGACTCATGGGGGCCCTCCTGACCCTTTGGCCCCTGTGCAGTTCAGTAATTAACCACCAGGCTGCTACAATGACATTAGAATCAAAGTGAAGAATCACGTTGACTCACTTGGACGATATTATGAAGGAAATGAGCGGATTTCACGAAATCTTCATGTGGAAAGAAAATAGAAAATAGATACTTAGAAAGAAAGTAGTCAAAATAATCCCAAATTGTATTAGACTGATGAAACTAACACTATAGTAAAACCATACTGGCTCTACAGTAGTGACTAGTTTAGAAATGACATGTTCTGGCAACCAATAGATTAATTAATTGACACTGTGCAAAAAGGCAAACTTATAACCTTTCATTATAAAGGTGCATTGCCGCACCTCTGGCCCACACGCCAGCGTTTCTCACCAGAGAGGCAGCTTGCTCTTAATTTGTCAGTTTGACATAACAGTGCTTTAAGCTGCAGAACGCAAATCCCAAACCTGTTAGATTCATCACCCCTCAGCCTCCGCAGTGTGCACTTTGGCTGCTAGAGTCCTATCTGACGTGTTTCCTCCATGGTTTCCCTGTGTCTCCCCACGGCGTCGTAAACTGCGCAAAGTAAACCACATTTTATATGCATGGCTGTGGATTTTCCACGGGCACAGACCAGGGGTGGACTGGAAAATGGATTTAAAGTCGTCCAATTAATCTGTGTGATGAGTGTTTTAGCACATTTTTTATGAGGGACTTTTCCACTGGGGCATAACAGAGATTCAGGATTTCTGGTTATATATCGTCTCCCTTTGCATAACTTTTCTTTTTTTTTTTTGGTTTCCATTAGAGCTGAAACGTTTTAGCACCTTTGCACGAAAGTATGGACGAATTAGCATTAAGAGGTTGGAAAATTTAAGTATGCAGGATAAATGCAAGTTCCTCAGAGCCATTATAGGACAGAAGAGCTGCGGTGGCATCAAACGCTGCCCTTTTAATTTCAACATGTATTCCTTTCTTTTATGTAACTAGTGACTGCGGTAAATGATGCGATTTAACCTCTTGCACTTCGGTGGGATACAGAACATGGATCACAATTGAAACATTTGAGACGTGTTAATACGCTGCTGTCACTGTCAGACATGACATGTATGAAGACAAACCCAGGGGTCGAGAGCGAGTGCCACATGCCTGACGGTGTGTGTGTGTGTGTGTGTGTGTGTGTGTGTGTGTACGTACGTACAGTGTATATATGTCTAGCCTGTGTAACGAACCCATTTGTGTGTATGTGTGTGTGCACGGATACTTGTCGCGTGTTCTGATTGAAACGTAAACGACCATTGCAGCGTGCGAGCGGAGGGATGCAACACCTCCAACGTATCCGTCTCCTAAAATGGAACAGATGCATGAGCAAGAGATGAAGTCACTTAATTTCGTTGTTGGCAATGGCATCAGGAAACGTTGACCTTTCGTTGCTTCCTTGAGGCCATGAAGTGACTCACATGACAGCCGGATATTTACAGTGCCTCTCGTCACTGGCCTTGTCAAATCACAGCACACTTCACTGAAGCCTCGCAGGCCCGAGGCTGGACCTCAGCTACACAGACAGATGCAAAGGTGTTTGGGTTTTTTTTTTTTACTCCCTCTTTCAGCCTGAATGTACTGCAACCCTAAATAACACAGCAGAACACGAGGGCATTCGGCGTCGGGCTTGTGTTTGTGACAGTTTGTGTGAGTGGATTCGCACATAAGAGCAGGAGGGGGAGAGAAGAGACGAAGGGAGACACAGACCAATGTCTGCAGGACCAATGAATTTCAGGCCAATTTATCTTGTGAATGAGCCTCTGGAGGGCATTCGTCCCCAGACAGCTCCATGAATTGTATAACAAATAAAACTGTACTTCTGCCCCCACATCGCACAGAGGGCAAAGCTGCGCTCTTCAAAAGTTGCGATCAGAGGGTCTCTATTTTTTTTTTTTCTGCAGTTGTTTGATTGAAATCGAAATGAACAGTATGACAAAATTAGGCATGCATCGGGGTTCTGCCAGATTCCATTACTCTCTTTTATTTTCCTTCATCCTTGACTCAAGACAGATTTTCTTGTGGAAGACAGACATGTGCATCTTCTTTTGCTGCAGGTTGCTACCAGGGCCGAACTACAGTCTGTCATTTCACAAGGATTGTAAAACCAATGCATAGGGTAGCAGGGTTCTCGCTTCCTTTCCTAGTAAAGGTGATGAAAACATAACTGCTAATTTGTGGGTGAATGCATCACTTTCTCAATTTCAGGCCCGATTATATTGTTGTGTTATCGGACACCGAATCTCACCTTCTGCAGCTTCAGTGCTCGCAGTCTGTTTGAGGCTCCAGCAGCTTCCCAGTTACCGAGCCATTTCAAAACATTTTCTCTTGGACGCAGCACACAGAATACAGATCAGCGCTGGCCAATAGCAAATACCAGGACAGAAATACAGCAGCGGGGCCTTTACACCTCGCTCACGAGAACAAGAGGCTGCACGTTAGCTGCTCTGCGAGGCTATACTTAGGCACAAGCAATGCTGTGAGATAAATGCTAATGTCAGCAGTCTCACATGCTCACGGTGATACTGTTAATATGCTGGTATTATGTTTACCATAACATGTATATCCATCATATTACTTTTGCATGTTAGCGTGCTGTCAGTGGTTAATTAGCACAAACAGAAAACACAGCTGAGGCTGATGGGAATGTCATTCGTTTAGATGTCATTAGTGGAGTCGGGGGGGTCGTCTGGTAGTCGCACGAACATCTGCGGCACAATTTGCAGTTGTTGTGTCGACCTGCTGCCGGCGCAAGAGGAAAAGTGCAGGTTCACCAAACCCATTGGGAAACAGTCCGGGCAACATGAAATAAGTGTGAATCCATCAAACCCATAGAGATACAAGCTGTGTCTCCATTCAGGGGCTGCGTCCTTTGGAGGCTGATTGCATCACAGGGGGGGCTTCTTCAAATGGCGACCTTTCGTCCCCGAGAAATTAAGACTCCCAACGGGGGGGGGGTCCTTCCCGGCCCGACCTATCCCTGGATTCATTGCACCTCGATGACGTCTCATTTTTTGAAAAAAGTAATGACATTGAAACACGTGAAAAAAAAAACATTGTGTCAAATTGCGGCCGTGTTGCCAGGCAACAGAAATGAGAGCGAGACAAGCTGGTGACGCCGATCTCGGGAATTCCTCTCCAGACCAGACGTCCTCTAACGGCTGTAGCCCATGAATTGAGACACAGCTACAGCGTTACACTGTACATATGAAAAAAAATGTGAAAAGCTGGAGGTGCTACTGGAGGGGTCAGGCCGTCTCCACAGTCATTACGATTCATCCTCTGGAGAACATGAACAACGCTGTAATAACCTTCCAGTGATCGTTGACACATTTTACTAAAGAAACGTAAAACTTTTGAGGTTACCTGCATTTTTATTGATTGAATCGTTTTACAAAAGACGGCCCAACAGTCCCCAATATGAAACCACATATAAAATCACCAGGTCCCGATTCTTATTTAAAAAAATTGGGAAAATGTTTAATGTTGTTGGTAAAGAAAGAGAAATAAACATTCTTGGATCCGCTCCACAATCGAAGGGCTTCTTCCCGGACCCACAGCACATCCTTCCATTAAGTTTTGTGGTAATCCGTTCAGTAGATTTTGTGCACTGCTGCTAACCAACGGAAACCAATGCAGATGCAAACACAACGTCCTGGTGGAGGTGAGAACCACTTACAGCCACATACACCTTCTCCCTTAGCTGTGGATGTACCATTCACTGCTGACTTTCATACATTTCAATGAATATTTTTACATTTTAATGAGAATGCCCACATGCTCACTATATTAATGCTCCCACTTGATGTACTGTATTTTATTACCGTTGTACTTCAGAAACGTGGCGCTCAGAAAGGCGACTGCCGGGAAAAGTGTGACCCGCTTTCCCTCTGAATACACTCTCTAACTTTTAACTTTAATAAAGCTCGAGTTACACCACTGTTCATTTTCCTTAGGAATGCTGGAACCATTGTCACAAACCCTGAGGGCCCTCGGATTCCATTTCAGAGAGCAGCTATTTGAGGGGAAGAGGAGAAGGCAGAGACACTGACAAATCTAAAATGGGTGTGTGTGCACGCAGGGATTTGTTTTTCTGCTTTTCTACCAGGACATAGAAAACTGTCAAAGGCTACATTTATATACAAGTTGTGTTTTACTTGCACTAAACCTTTGTGTTCAGTGCTTTTTTTCCACAGACCTTCATGCTGTATGTGTAAAAAACAATAATCTTTACAATTTCTAGAATTTTTGTTTATTTCTTCTGACATTATTAAAGGTCAGTAGAATTGTACTGAACTGGTATCTGTTCTCTTTAGATTATTCTTTTTTATTATTGCATTATACCTCATGTTTTATATGTAATGTGGGCTCTGTACAAATATTTATTCATTTAGTTTTCTTCGTTACTTTGTTTGTGGTCCAGGAGCTTCCAAACAAAACATTTGGGTTAACTTTATTTTGGTGTCTCCACTTTAACAGATGTATTTATTAATAGTTACGGTAGTGACTGGTTCAGCATCCATTGCAAAGTCAAAATAGGAAGATATTATTTTTTTCATTTGAGAAACACACTATTGCTATTTTTCAGCGTTGCCACTGCAAAGCTTGCTCGATGATAAATCTTTTGCCGCCACACGAGAGAAACCCATTTTCCCTCTCGCTTGAAGGGAACTTTATCTGCCATATATCTGAGAGGAAATCTTTTCTGGGTGTCTCACACACCATTATAGATGTTTGCAGGAGGGAGAGGGGTGTGGGGGGGTGTGGGGGGGGGGGGGGGGTTTGGGCAGAAAGGGTGATAGGAAACTTGGTGGTCCAGTGGAGTGGAAAATGCTGCCCCCTGGCAGAAAGTTTGTGCGTGGCTTTATCGGTTCCCGAGCTAATGTGGCCACTGGTTCATTAGAGCTCTGATGTAAGGAACACTGCGTAACGGCGAGTGCCTCGGCGCAAAGAGTTTCAGAAAAGAGCCACTGAGCGCAGTGAAGCAGAGTGAAGACTCTCCCTCATCTCCAAAGACAAATCCCTCAATTTGGGTTAGACACTGTCGATGATGATGAGAGAATGGGTTTCTGAGGCACTTAACTGGACAGAGATGCTTTCATGGTGGTGGTGGGGGGGGGGGGGGGGGGGAGCACTGTGTATATCACTCAGTCCCATGCAGAGCTTTCACAACAGGAGCTGCTGACAGGTTGGTCATCAATGAAAGGAGGCAGAGAGAGAGAGAGAGAGAGAGAGAGAGAGAGAGAGAGAGAGAGAGAGAGAGAGAGAGGACAAGGGGGGAAAGAATAGAGAGACTGATAGAGAAAGAAAGGGGCTAACAGCTCCCCTCCGCCCATCAGCAATCAAGGAGGTGAGGACACAGAGGGGAGGAGGAGGAAAGAGCAGAGGACCTCTGCTTCAAGCTCAGCTGCACGTCAACCCAATCATTATATCACACCACTATTTAAATTGACACAATGTATGCTGGGTAGTAGATCTTCACAAACATAGTCCAGCTAATTCAGGCTGCCAGCATGAGATGTTACGCCTCAGGCTTCCTGACATATTGCACACTTGGAATGGATCATGTTTTCTGCAGGAAGAGATATTTGGTTGATGATGGATGTGAAGCCGTAAAGAGCAAGTCAGACCTAAAACTGTTGTGTTGCATATGATTCGCATGCACAGTGCGAGTGCTTGTGCCACATTTGACATGACCTGGTCGGATGCAAGTGTAAAGAACTGAAGCATTGTTGTGTTTCCATATTTAGCTGTAGATGTAAATTGTAATCGTTTGGACTTGTGGGTTTTTGTTGATTTGCATGAACGGCTCCGGTGCACAAATAACCATTGTTAACCCTAACTGTGACCCCCCCCCCCCCCCACACACCTATGTGTGTGTGTGTGCATTTTTGATGTACAAATGCATATATATATATATATGCATATATATATAGCAAAGAATAGAAAATAATACAGTCGCTCAGAGGACAGAATGTGATGGCAGGGAGGCAGAGAGAGAGAGAGAGAGAGAGAGAGAGAGAGAGAGAGAGGTGGAGGGGGAAATAGCCCCGCTCATCTCCTCTCATTTTCTGTCCGCTACTACCCGGCAGAGTTTCTATGGCAACCCCTCAAAAAGCGGTGTGCGGTGAATTGTGGATTTGAGATGCGCTGTCTGATTGCGCTGTGTGGAGGAGATGGCTGGCTCTTTCGTCAGCCTTTCCCCTGTAAGAGGAAATTGGTGGAGAGCTCCAATGAAACAGCACTCCCTATGCTTTCTTTGATGTGTGTGCCAGTCGTATGGTTCAAGCATGTGTGTGTGTGTGTGTGTGGGTGTGCACGTGTGTGCATGCTCAAAAAAGCTTTACATTAGAGTCTGGTACCTCCTGCAGGGCTGATCGTCACCGTTGGCGCCCACAAGGCTGCACAGTGTGTGTCCGACCATGTAGACTCATCAGTGTGCTTTGGGTTTCAGCCGATGGAGTCAATGCCACTGATGACGATTCATTTCTGCTCGACCGAGGAAACACACAAGGACAAGCAGCACAAAACCATTTTACCTCCAGCTCCTGCCCCTCCCCATGTGGCCACCTGTCTGTCTCCATGGAGGTGCAGTTTGTGTGTGTGCCGGATGTGCACGGATGTGAGGTCTTTGACAGATCTCTGTTTTTATGTGTGTAAGAGTAGGACATGTATGTTGTTGAGTGTAAGCTTCCTCTTCCTCTGTCTCTCTCTCTCTCTCTGAGTGGCTGTATGATGCTTGTAAGCTGTGCCAGTCCCCATTAGCATCCCATTATAAACCAGCATGATCACTCGTCACTTAGAATGCCTGCCACAGTGTGTGTGCATGTGTGTGTGTGTGTGTGTGAGGTTTCTGTGAGAGCACGTGTGTGAACGTGTGTGTGAATCACACAGTCAAGTGATTGAGGTGGCCTTGTTTCCAAAGAACACAGAGGGGGGGGGGGAATGCTGCAAAGTCTTGCGCTGTGTACAATTCAATTGAAATGTGTCTGCAAGTGTTTGCTTTGTTTGACCCAGATTTCTCACCTACCCCACTGTTGATAAATTGGATATCCTGAGGCAGCCTTGCGCAACAATTTAATTTAGTGGATATGTAGTGAACAGCACCCTCTGCTGTCTGCACATGGGTCTCACATGAGGGCAAAGAACGAAAATCGAAGTGAATCATGCAGAGTTTGGGATTGACTCACGTGTTTCATTTAATATGAAGAATTGTAATACCACTGTGCATGTGGTTTTAAAACATGTAGGTGTACGTTTGTGGTTACATATCTGGAAACACTCATATTCCCCATTTACATTTTTTGTTCACCAGTATTTTCTATTTCTGTGACTGTTGTGGGTTTTAAGGTTTTTACTTTTGCTGGTTGTGATTTCTGCCTTGACACCAATACCATGTGGTTGTTTCTGCTACTCATTGCTCATAGTGGTTCTGTCTTCAGTAAGAGGAACCTCTTCACAGTGATTAACCAGTGGGATGTGAGATGTTTCCAGTGGTTTTAGTCATCTTGAGTATCAGAAGTAAGAAAATCCCTTTCACTCCCACTGTGATGGGATAGAAGCAAAAGTCCAAACTTGAAAAGCACTCGATGCTGGATAGAAGCGACGAAAACAACAAGAGCAGAAATGTCTGCAGGGCAGCTGAGGCTTCTTCTTTAGAGGAGGGGCCTGTGCCCGAAACGTTACCTGGGAGGTAATTAAAAAGTTTGTCAGGTGTTTCTTCTTTTCTAGGATTGAAGCAATGCGCTCAAAATACCAGGAAGTAAAATATCACTGTTTTATCATTGGATTCTTTCATTTTTCTCCTTTTTGACTCTTTCTCTACAGATGAAAATGCTGATTTCACTTTGACCTCCATTTTCACAGCAGGAACATAGACGAGTCGTAGCAGCGAAAGTACAACTCATAGGTTTTCCAAGCCCAGGACCCTGGTGTTTTGCACTGTCATGGCTAAGTAGAGACCTTAAATGGAACTGAGCCATCATTATGATACTGTTTATACTTTCCTACAACGATCATTTAAAATGTCTGACATGAAAAGTTGATATCACAGACACCTGTCTGTATAACCAGGTTGAACCCCTCACACCTTCTCTCTCCTCTCCCCTCTGCTCATAGTCTGCTTCTCTCCCATCCCACCCTCCATCTCCACACCTCATCTATAACCCCTACACACACACACACACACACACACACACACACACACACACACACACACACCCCTCCTGAGCCCTCTGCGTCTCTGGTCCAGGTCTGGAGGAATGTTGAGTGTCTCTATAGCCCCCTCCCTGGAGATTAGGCCTCACCACGCATGCCCCCCTCACTTCATTCCATTCCAAAGTATCCCCCCCTAAGAGCTGCCACATTTTTTATCTGAGCCCGGTGATTGTGACAGATTGGCCAAATGACACACATACACAGACACATTGGTGGACGCACGCTGAGGCACAAACAGAGGGGAAGCTGGTCGCCCTGGGGAGGGGCCAGACACTGCCAGGCTCTGGCTATAAAACCCTCTCAGGATGAGGCCAGTGTCCTGCCCTGATCTGGACAGTACCTCCTTCCTCTGTGCCAGGACGCCGTCAGGACAGGCAGCAGACGAGCCTCCAACATGAACGACATCTACAAGGCAGCGGTAGGTTCCTCGAACAACTCAGAAAGATGAGAGTGTGGAGTTGTGAACTGAATCTGATGTTTGGGATCATTAACCAGAAGCTCCAACATCTGTAACTACTGATACATAATCATTGATCTACAATGTAAGACTATTGTCCTATTGAACTGGGTGTTATTATGGAACTGACGTGTTTATTGTCGACAAATTCCTCATTACTTTGTGCCTGTGACTTCTGACATGAGTGGAATGACTGACAAATCCCTGTTGATGCGACTCGCACAGCGCATTGACCTCCATCACCAGCTGATGTCAAAAGAGCCTCAACACCATATTTGTCTGTTGATGTTCTCCTACTTCAGCCCTATCAGAGCTGATACAGGAGCCACTCAGGAGGTCGCGGGCTGGACAGGTCCCTCCCGCTCCACACTCCGCTGCTTCGCTCATGACTTGAAATGGAACGGTCGCACTTCACATGACTAATTTTGGCCAGTTGCTGAGACGCTCCTGCGGCCGTGGTTCTGTGGTGCCAGTGACGGGCTTCAGGTTTAGATAAACCCCCCCCCCCCCCCGGCGGCGGCTGAATTCCAGCATTATCTATGAGCCGGGGCGCTGTGTGGCTCCTCTCGGTCAGCTGGCTCCTCTGTGCCCCTCACATCCTAAGTGAGCCGTGCAGCTGAGACAGTAAAAAACACACAGGAATGTGCATTACATGTATTTGCTCAGATTCTTTCATACATCATCACCACAGGAGTATGTGTTTATGAGTGTGTGTGCATGTGTGTGTGTGTGTGTTTAATTTATGGTAGATGACAGACAATAACTCTTACATAAGCACCTGTCTCCCTCTCTCATTCGTGGTAGCTTTTCCAGGATTACAGTTCCATTGTTGGGCCAGATCCACAGCTATGCTAATTTAAAACACTGTGTATTGTGTCCTTTATCTGTGGTTCCTGATCCTCCTGTCTGTTTATTTTTAACTGCTCCTCTTACTGGCTCTCACACATGATATATAGGTCCTGTGGTTTTTCTCTGGGATGGCCCGGGCCTGTGGGGCCTGAGCGTTGCCTTTGTTGACCTGAGAGTTATCAAAACAGACAGAGATGATGCGGATGCTGGTTTCACACTCAGTAATTCAAGATCTCATCATTCAATTTCAAAATAACTCACTAAATGTTTGGCAGCTTCATTTTTTGTTTCAGTAAATGCGACTAAATCCATAATGAACCAGAACGGCACGTTTGTAGAGTGTGTGGCTCTGCCAAGGCCCGACAGGCCCCTCAGATTCAATCAAGCTGCACCAAATTTCACACGTTCATAGATGTCAGTTCCCTAAATGAGCCTTTTTCCATCCATGAATCATTCCCTAGGAAAATAGTGAAAATGATGAACACCCATATCTTGCAATGTTAAAGAAATCCTGGATCTGCCGCCTTCATTCAGAATCGCGCAAAATCCAAATTCTTTCCTGACTCGTACTGCATCTTTCTACCAGGTTTCATGGAAATCTACTCAGTTGTTTTTGTGTAATCTTGCTCACAAACCAACCAGCAAACAAAGGGACCGGGTGGAAACATCACCTCACTGGTTGGGATAACTAGACATGAACAAACTTCGTACGTGAAAATGTAGAGAAGATGCACATTTCCCAGTTATGTAACTTATCTTTGGACATTTTGTCTCCTACAGGTCGAACAGCTGACAGATGAGCAGAAAAATGGTGAGCATTACAAAGACATGCCATCATGCCTTGTTCAAACATTACTGAACAACTTGTTGAAGGAAAAAGATGAGGCTCACCCTGTGCAGGTCCATGTCACGTGGTGTAACACAGGGTTGTTTTTCTCTGTGTGCTGCTGTGCTGTTGCAGAGTTCAAGGCCGCCTTTGACATATTCGTGCAGGATGCGGAGGACGGCTGCATCAGCACCAAGGAGCTGGGGAAGGTGATGAGGATGCTCGGCCAGAACCCAACACCGGAGGAGCTGCAGGAGATGATTGACGAGGTGGATGAAGACGGTAAATCAAAGCTGCTGCTGTGCTACGCGGCACGAGGAACAAAATAAGCGGCTGGTTGTTGTTGACCTCTTCATCCCCGCAGACAGCTGGCAGGTCCATCATCGCAGAATCGTGTCGTGCAGACAAGTGTGGTTCAGACAAGTGTGGCTCAGAGCCTCTGAACTTCGTCAGACGATAGTCGACGTTCTTAAACATAACAAGACTTGTCAAGCTGGATTAAAGGGGAATGCATATCTGACGATTCACAAGTCATGTTGAATTTCTCATGTAATGTAAAGCATTAGCATCTTGGAGCGGTTGGTAAAGATCCAGTATGTGTGGCATGTTTTTAAACGGTTTTCTTCGAACTACCCAACTGCAGATAAAGAGACATTTAAAGGCTCAATGTTTGGACTTGAAAATTAGGCTGTTATAAATGATTGAAATTGATTTAAATGCCGTCCTGTGGCTTTCATATTAAATATATTTCATTTAATTAACGAGGCGTTGCAGCCTTCAGCCTTGAATTCAAAACATATTGACCTTTTATATTCACAGATTGGGCCTTTGAGGAGAACATTGGCCATCATTTCTATCCAATGTGGATTGACATGACATGATGAAGTACCTTGTGTGTGTGTGTGTGTGTGTGTGTGTGTGTGTGTGTGTGTGTGTGTGTGTGTGTGTGTGTGTGTGTGTGTGTGTGCGTGCGTGTGTGTGTGCGTGTGCGTGTGCGTGTGTGTGTGTGTACAGGAAGTGGCACGGTGGACTTTGACGAGTTCCTGGTCATGATGGTGAGGTGCATGAAGGACGACAGCAAAGGGAAATCAGAGGAAGAACTGGCCGAGCTTTTTCGCATGTTTGACAAGTGAGTTCCATGTTTAAAGTTTTTTCCCTTTGAATTATAAATTAATAATTATTAGAATTTATGCTCACTCTTACATTTCGCCGTCAAAATCTTGTAAAATATATAAAAAAGCAAACTTTAATAACAGACATGACGAATGCCTAGAATGCTATTATCTGACACCGCAGACAATCAAATTGCTCTTATGGTGCGTTTCCAGCAAAGTATGTTCCCCATGTGTAATTATGTGTACTGACAAAATGCCAAGCAGCTCTGCCGAGTGCTGCATGCAGGTTCGCTCCGTAATCCCTCTTGACAGCGCCGAGTATTCCAAACGCCCACTCCTTGTAAGCCAGTCACCTCGTCCGAGCATCAAAGAACAAACTCACCACGCTCTTTACTTTTCCCGCACTGATGGCTCCCAAACGTTCAAACTCAGGATATTATCAGCCCCCTCGTCAAACACAGGGACACCACCTCCTCCACTGCCATCTGTAAAAAACTATTTTAGATGTGTTATGGTCTAATAATATATGTTTTACTCCTTTGATTGTGCAGGAACGCAGATGGTTACATTGACCTGGACGAGCTGAAGATGATGCTGGAGTCTACAGGAGAGGCGATCACCGAGGACGACATCGAGGAGCTGATGAAAGACGGGGACAAGAACAACGATGGCAAAATCGACTATGACGGTGAGGAGGTTATGATAAAACAGACACAGTGACGTTGTTACGTGGAGCAAATGACCTCACAAGCACTTTCTATCATTCATTCCACACAAAAAATCGAGACCTTCCACTTTTATTTCGGGTAAATTTCCTGAAACTGTGTCTTCCCCCTAATTCCGCAGAGTTCTTGGAGTTCATGAAGGGAGTGGAGTAATCCTGAATAAGAGACGACCCAGAGTGTTATTTTTGTATTTCTCTCACGGCCATCTGCTGGAAAAACTGGAATCTGACTTTGGATGCCACCGAGAGATCCTTGGGGACGACTTTGCAAGATTTAGTCAAATACTGTATCAGAATGTTTCCTGTATTTTTCTACCATCTCTTGCATTGTTGTAAATACAGATCGTAACTACTTTTGGTTCCCATGTTAACTGAATTTGTGTAAATGTATCCAAATTACTTGTATTTTCTAGAGAGGACACACAGTTTTAAATATCATTTTTAAAAATCGTATCTCAGCCAGTTTACACATCTCCTTCATGAGAGGCTGACATGATTTACCCGTGCAGAAAATGAACGAGTGCACAGAGCAGAGCATAGTTTTGTTTTCAAGCAGTATAAGGTCTGCGTACTGTGCACGTTACTGTCAGCACATCATACACAACTCAACAATTTTAAAGACACCCTCAGGACTTTTTATTCCCCTCTCCTGTCCCCGACGTCCGCAGCGTCTGCATATTGCTACACGACATTGGAATGTGCGCGCGTGTAATAAACAAGATGCATTTGTCAAAACAGTCAATTTTGTCCAATTCTTTCATTTTATCTGAATAATGTAGTTTCAATTCTAACACATCGGCTTCAGGATAAGAGCTGAGGTTCTCCGTGGGCGTTTGTCTTGATGAATCCTTCAGACATGTTCTGTCCTTGGCTGAGTGCCTCGTTTTTTTTTTACTTATCTTTGTTGAAATTGTGTAAAACCTGTATCAGCTTGGAAGGTTTTTATGCTTTATAAACTCTCAGATAAAGTCAGCAGCGAAGTCAAACACTTATTTTACCAACTGATTCCACATTTGTCCTGCTGGTCGTCAACATTCAGAGGCCGATCACACGTCGTCTCTCCTCTAAATCTCATGTAAACAAACTAAGAGGGCCTGAAATACAACCACCATCGTATCAAAGCCAAATGCCTCAGTGAGAATCTGAGCTGTCGATAACCTTACATTTTGATTTATCTGTGTAATTTGTTTTCTATAGCGGCTCTTGTCTGCGGCATGTGAGCTATTTACATGGTCGCCCTGTAAGTATCTAGTTACACAGTCTATTGGGACAGGAGCTATTTATGTCTAATCATGTTAGTGCCCATGTTAGGGGATCTGGATTGACCGACACCAGTTGACAATCAGATGCCTTTGTCCATTTAAAGAATGCTGTTCAACTACAAAGAGATATCACTTCTATAATTAAGTTTGACATACGCGTTCACACAATTAAACCTTTGGATGATTAGAGGAGAATTTTTGTATCTCTCACCAGCGTGAATTTCATTTTCGAATAAACACATATTTCGGCAAACAATCAAACATTAAAATGTAATGTATTTTTTTCTGTGAGTTGAGTAAAATATATTTCCTGGGTGCAGTTTCAGTCATTACTGATCGCCTACTGGTTTGAGTGGAAGAGGAGTTATGCAGTTATCACTGTGGCCACTTGATGTCAGTAGGAAAACACAGTGCTATCTCTTGGTCGGGGTCATTTAGGAGATGAGGAGATTTCATGGCACAGCTCTACTCTTTCAAAACACAGATCATATTTAAAACACATCAATCCAGTCCGGAGGAGAAGAGGTTGATGATTTACTGTAGGTTTACGCTCCAGTGGTTTAAATAGACTATGACAATGATCATAAATGCGTACGATTATTGCGGCGTTTAACAATATCCGATGATATAAGCGTTCCATCCATTTTTTAAATCTTGGCGCTGAGCTTTTCTACAGTTGGTTGGTTGTGGGAAACGGGATCAAGTGTATTTTTTGGTGTGCAGGTGACGTCAGTGGCGTCAGTGGCCTGATGACAATGTCCAAAGGCCTCCCCCACCTCCCTCTATCTCTCCCCATGTCCCTGAGGGTCCTGTTAGCTCCATTCAGTCTCCACTGCCTGTGTTAGTTATGGGATTTTAAACCCCAATCAGCAGCGAAGCACAGCCGCTCTGTCAACAACTGCCTCGCAAATATAACACACTACATCAGCTGCGCCATCGTCTCCAGTCCAGCAGCACTCCCCGAAAATACTGCACCAAGACCCAGTGAAAACATGATATGAGGAGATGTCATGTCAGAATATTTCTTTAAATCACAGATTAGACTGCTCTGCTGCCCGAGTTATTTATAAAGCCCCCTAAGCTGCCATCTGCAGCGTGGAGCAGGATGAGTGGTGCTCTCCCCGCCATCAATGGGAGGCCGGGCAGCAGCAGAGCAGTGTGTGAATGAGTCTGGGGTGTGGCATACGAGCAGCGAGTTGGGTGGAGATGTGATGCGGTTACGTAAGAAGGGGCCTGATGACTCATGCCTGCTGTTATTAACACACACTGCTGTTACGAGCCACCTTTGGTAATGTGGATGTCAGGGACAACGTAAGCCGCCATAAGAGCCGCTTCGCCCCCATTTGCCCTCCGTAACACTGAACTTCAGTATCTGAGATCGTGGGGATTTGCGTAGTGTAAGCCATTTATGTTATGTAACTGGCTTCATTCAGTTTTATTCTACCAGTGTGTGTGTGTGTGTGTGTGTGTGTGTGTGTGTGTGTGTGTGCTGGGTAAAACGGGTTATTCCATTGGCTAACATGACTCAGACACACACAATACATTCCTACCTTACCAACAGTGAATGGTCGCACTATGACAACCAAGTGTGGATAGCGATTTCTAGCCATTTACAAAAAAATACAAGATATAAGATTTGGCCAACTGTCCGCTTCCTCCTCGAGCATCACGCCACCAAAAGGTTAGGGTGTCAACCTCTATCGCAAGAAACAAGGTAATGCGCTCATTGGATTGAACCCACAACCTTAAAAAACTTCACAGCAATGTCTCAGCACCCTGAGTCACTTAGTTTGTGTCTGAGCTGTGTTTCTTATGGCGTTGGACTTCAGAGTTCAGTGAGTCTAACAAGGATCAAACCCACGTCCTCAAATAACTCCAAAGTACTTCTCTAACACCCTGAACTATTTTTAAAAACGCAATTGTTTAATATTTATTGGAGTATTTATTTAATATTTATTACTTTGAGTGTTTGCTTTTGTTATTGGACTTCAAAACTTGTGGAAAGAGGCCGAGCACATGATGAAAAGGGGAAATAATTCATAACTCGATAACACATGGACTGTTTCACTTTTTTTTCTCCTCTAGATGCCATTGAAAAGAAAAGTTGGGGCGACCTTCGACTAAATAAGATGTAAGAATAACAGAATTGGGGGTGATGCTAATAATTTGGCTGCAACATGGAGGAGAAGCGTGTGTAGACAGGAATATTTAGTGTATTTATAAACTAAGCATAATTTCACTATATGACTGGGCCTTCATTGACCAGTTTTTTGTCTCTAACACACCATTCCACTGCAAGTGAAAGTGTTCTGACCCGGGACGTCCACTGTTGGATAGGTAGTCATGACCCACAATGTTTCTGTGGTCAAACTTTATGCCGATAGTACGACGTTTGTTATAATGTCTCCGCCGGCTCTGTGTGATTTGTTCATGTATAAAATCCCCGGCCGAGCGAGGAATACCCCGTCTGGAGTTTGGAAGGCGTTAACTACTCATACCATCTTTCTGCCGCCCACACATGCAGCAGCTTTTGGGTTGAGAGGATTCCTGTTTTTCTTGCTTCTGCATCACATGATCCTGGAAGACGTCCAGTGCCCAATATCACAGCCCAGTCTCCTCTCATTCAACATCCACAGTGGAATCAAATATATAAGTGCACGCTCCCAAAATGTTGAGATTCGTCGTCGGCGTTAATTCTGTTTTTAGGTCATGTGATAATGAACTCTTATTTTTGATGTTCTGTGTTATTAATAGTCTGCCTCTTCAGGATAAAACAGTGTTTTTATGCTTCTGTCTTAAAAAAAACACACAAGGGGAAGCATGGATTCATTATGAATGATCACATGCTGAATAAAATCATTAAACTCCGACTTAGATGATTTTTGGAGAGGTCGGTAGGTTGTTTTTGTTGCCATAAATACACAATGAGGAAGTGGAACGCCTTAGACAAAGAGAGTGGAAGGACTGCAAATCAAATGTGAACAGACAGAATATTGTATCATGATGCTCCATCCCACTTCTGGTGCTGAGAACACTGAAGTACTGTTCCTGCGCTGCTCGGCCATAATGGCCCATAGAACAGCGAGACGACAAAACACAGAACTCACAAATTCCACAATAACTATTCATTGATTCAAATGAATAAAGCGATTGTTTTGTTTTTAATGTACCAATGTAGGGTTTATGTATTTTTACCACTTACAAAAGGAAACTTGTGAATAAAACGGAGGAATAAATTGGCTATTGAAGCTTATTTAAGTTTAATACTACTATTTATGGTCATGCCAGCACTGCGCCATTTAAAAAAAGTCATTCAGAGTTTCACAAATAAAAAAACGATACTAAAAGTACTACTCACACAAAACTGTCAGTAATATAATTATTTATAGATTCAATTATTTGTGAAATGTGAATTAACAAGTAAACAGTATATGCTGTAGATCAAACTCAATCATGTGTATTTTACATGAAATATCCCTCCCCCAAAATGTATTTGTAGCTTAAAACAAAACTAGGGCATCTAAATCCAAATGGATCAGAGTATATTTTAAAATGAAAATGGTCCTGCATCAATCGGATTTCCTTTCTGGCATAATTTATTGTATCTGCACACCCTAAAGCCTGAATCCTTACAACTGTACTTTCATCACACTGAATAAAAACTAACCAGAGAGGCTAACTGATATTCTGCTGAGCAGAAATCTACATGTTTTTAGTATATGGTTAAATCAAATCCAACTAGATATAAAACTAATATTTTCATGTTAAACGTGTAATTTAGTCAAAATATAACAAATGATATCATAATGTAATGACTTATTGTCAATGTCCTCTATTCATATGGTTGAGTCAAACTTATTTGGTATGATTAACCGTCTCAAAAGTGCAGTTAAATCAGCAATAATTTAATTGTTTGCCACAGTTCCCAATGCAAATGATAATTTTCACATTATATGCAGTCATTTGATTTTTATATAAATGATGATTTTAAACTGAGGACTTTTGTGAACATCTTCAGTTATGTTCCAATAGACTATAGGACCGTATGTTTATCTGGAGAAATGAAATAAATCTGAGTATTGTTTCCTGTTGAGTGATCTCTTCTTTAAGCTTCAGACACGTGGAGATCCCTGTCCTCTGTGCTATGACGTCATTATTTTTGAGAATCACATCCCAGGGCTCAGACGTGCTCTTCTGGCTCACTCAGCACTTCTGTACTGTTTGCAGCATATGGCCTTGTGTGGATGGCATACCAGACAGCGAGGCTGTTCCCAGCATGACCTCCTCTGTAGTTCCCTGAGCAATGAACACATGACAGACAGATGACCTTTACTTTGTGTTGGGTCTATCGGGGCACGAGGAACGTTCCCTCTCAATCACTTTTCCACAGATTAAACTGCAAACAAACATCACTTTGTCCCTGTGTTTGGTGAGCGCGGCCCACTGTACATCACCGGATGGCGAAATTGGCCACGGACCGAGAGACTTCTGGTGTTAACAGATGGCTGCCTCGCTCTCCATGTGGCTCTGCTTTACACATGACCCAGAATTCTCTTTGCCAAAACTCGCACTTTTCTCCCTCCTCTGAGAACATACATGTCTCGCAGGAAAGATTTATGTTTCACAAGCGCCGGCTGGGAGGGGTTGAGAGGGCTGTTTCGTAAAAAGACTGCATATCATAGGTTCCTGGAGAGATAAGACACTTCCTGTTAGATGACTGGAAAGTCGAGCACGACTTGATGGATGTCACGGCAACAGACATCTGAATCTCCGCCGCCAACAGCAGAGCAAATTACATGAGGGCAGCATATGATGAGGAGAAAATAAAATGGTGACAAACACGTTCAGCTGCTAAATGCGTCCATGTGTGGGCGGTGGTCAAACTTTGGATCTGTGTTCATTCCACTGCAAATACAGGGAAGTAGGACGTCCTGCAAATGGTTACCATGTGATTCACTGGTTCTGAGAATCGAATGGCAAATTCCCAACAACAGTAGATGAACTCACCAGCATGACCATACATAGGCTACTTAATAAGGCTGTGTAAAGGGTCTCTTCCTGTTTCTGTGTAACCAGTTACTCATACTGGTATATAGGCGGATTTAACGTGTTTCGGTAACAAGCATAGAATCTTTTCCAATCACACAGCTCTTGTCTAAACATTGACCATATGAAAAGAAGCGAGAGACACACACACATACACACACACAGCGTCCATGATGTCATCCCTTTCCTCAGTGACATGATGTCAACGACAGCATTCGACCAAATACTGAGATTAGGATTACTGTCCCCGGCCCCGAACATCTGTTGTGCACGAACACAGCGCGACCACAGGGAGTAAAACAATTCCCTGCTGTAGAGATGGCAGCCGTTCAGACGAGATCGACTTCTTACAGCAGCACGGCCAAACGTGGGACGCCAGCGACCAGTTTAACAAACATCAGAAAACACAAAAACGCTAATTAATATTTACGGTGACAATAAGGTAAAAGGGGACGAGCTGAATAAACCAACTCATCCAGTTGTTGTGCACGAGAAGCAGAAGCAGCTGTGAAATGACTGTCAGCCAGGCAGCATGCTAAGTATGTGCTTATAACCACAGCAGGTGTGAACCAGCTCCGACTGGCTCAGCCTTTACACACACACACACACACACACACACACACACACACACACACACACACACACACACATGTACATATATAAGCATGCTTGCAAACAGACACATGCCCCCCCACCCTGTGCTAAAATCCTGTCAGTCAAATGCACATCTGCTTCCCCTGCAACTACTGCTGAGTAAGCAGTGCATTGGCCTCTGCTTCCCTTCATGAGTGATCAAAACAGGACAGAAAGACTCCACTTTATCTGTCACATTGAGCACACAGAGGCAGCACACACACACACACACACACACACACACACACACACACACACACACACACACACATCCGGTTTCTATATAAGGAAGTAAGCCTATGTTTCTTTCTCATCAAAGGTTTTACTTTCTCTGTAATTTCTCTTGGCACGAGCAGCCAGGAGTTTCCTACAATAAGATTATTGAGTAACCTGGTAACGAGGTGGAAAACAGGCGCTGTCAAGGCCCCACACCTCGCCTTTGTAGTTGGCAGCGGCACCCACGATGATTTATAATTACAGAATCTAAAAGGGCTGTGCTTAACTCTGAGATAGCCGGCGTGGAAGAGCCGGTGCCAAAAAGTACTGAGGAGCAGCTGCGAGGGAATCCCACACATCACGAGCAGTCACGTTATACATCTGAAGACGGGCGTTTGAAGACTCAGCAATAAAAACTGGTATTTGAAGGCGTGCAAATAAATAAATCATTACTTATTGCCCTCTCGCAGTACCGGCGATATCCTGTGTACAGTTCCTGTTCCAGATAAGACCTCCCTGATTGATGGTTCTCACTTCCATCAGCCCCAGGGCTCCGATCTCCATCTGCCATGCAGTGCAGCTAACCATTGCCTCTGCCTTATCGTGGGTGTCTTTTCAGACCTAATCACAGGCTTTACCCTGCAGGTATGTGGCCAGCCAGGTTCAGTCATGCCGGAAGACCCATCACTCAACAGCCTCAATTATCACAACGGCGAGGTGTTGCTAGGCAAGTCCCTTCATGCGCTGCTGTGAAAGTTGAAGATTTGAGTTTCTCAAGTCACCTCAGCCCAGGAGCTGGAGCTTAAAACCATGTGATGGTGCAGAATTTCAGTCATTAAAATCCCACAGACTGACAGTTATTGGACCACGAGCTGCGGCGCAGATCAGCTACAGAACATTTCCACCCCCCCACCTATTTTCTTCCTGATTTAAGACAGCTTGGCTTCGGTTCACGAGATAATTTGTTCAGGGAAGGGAATTCACTGCATCATCTTTCTGTCATCTGGTTGCCGAACACACGAATAAATCTCCCAGACAAAACAGAAACAATGCCGAACCAATGAAAACACTCAGGGCATTGGAATGAAACACGAGGCTTGAGAAAGCGCGGAGAGAGGAGAACATTATCTTCCAGCAAAAAAAAACCGAAACTCAACACATTTTGAAATATTCACTGTGTAGTCTAATCGCTGGGTGAGAAGGCCACGGATTTCTGCCACTAGCGATTACATACATACCCATTCTGATTCGCCTTATGATCACCTGAAGGTAGTTTGTTCTGGCGTTATGCAACATACTCTACTTTACTTTTTTAAGGCTAAGGAATTAGCTTAAATAAAATTGTATAGTTGTGTATATTCTTCCTTCTTAAAGTTTATCATGAGAAACCTGATGAATTATTGAACGTGAGCAATAATGTGAAAATATTAAAAAAAGTTTCATTTCCTATTGTTTTTAAAACAACAACTTCATTTATGACTTGACAGGATATTGAACTTTTTTTTCTATTAAAACTTCAATCATAACAAACAAGAGAAACCATGTGTACCTCTGACCTAAAAGAGCTATCGTGCAACGGTGTCATTAGATCTGGTCACTCCCTGGCTTGAAGGCATGAGCTGTCGGAAACGTTGCATCTGTGGTGGAGCACATGCTGTGTCACCTTCCGTTTCCCTTTGAGCGCGGCTTGAGTGACTGCGTGTGGGTGCGGCTGTGCTGTGGTTTTGACAGATCTGGCCCTGTCACTTGTCTTTGTGTCAAGAAGCCCGTGGGAGACAGGAAGCCGAGCGTCATAGCGGACCGAAAAACAAAGACATCTGACCACACCTACAGGCTCGGGACTGGACGCTCCGACTCCTCACTTAACCACACGAGCACTTCTGTTTGGTTTTTATGACAGCGTGCTACCGACTTCCCATAAAAAAAAAAAAAAAACGTGTAAACAAAGACCAACAGAAGACATTCAAGTAAAAATATACAATATATTTGTTGTATAAACTTGTACAGAATGTCTTGGACATTTAGTTTTACATACACTATACATAAGGGCCAAAATAGGATCACTTTCGCATTCTTCGTGATTTTTGAGAAAGTGTCCCTATGACAACCACATTTTATGTACAACTTTACAAACATAGCACACAAAACAGCCCTTGGATGCACTTTTAAGAGGCCATGACGAATTACAGATGCCTTGTATAAAAATCCCTGAAAGCGTCTCTCGGTGAGGTAAGAACACGTTAGTCAAACTCATTTCCTTTCATTCCCTCTCATACATCAAGCTCACTCATTTGTTCGGAGACAAGACTGGCAATAGAGAACAGCTAATTACACATCATGTTTCCCTTAACATTACTGTGCCACGGAAAGAAGTAGCTGCAGGCTGAAGACTGTCGGAGTAAAAAAAACGAGGTGGACATCCAATCCTTTATACGCTGATTACTTAAACATTTGTTTCTGTCAATTGTGGCAAAAAAAAAAAAAGCGCTCCTACTCTGTATACCTCCACATCCAATTTCTTGTTATGGTATGGTCAAGGCCTCGACAATAACAGGAAACAGGGTTACAAAACATGCTCCTCGGTAGAACATAATCACACGCAAATAATACAGTTATAAGCAGTGGAATGTAAAGGAGGGTTTCTGAAGAGTAACGAGATTTCATTTGGATATTTTGCAAACTCGTGACCACTTATCTAACACCCTGGATGTTTACCAGATATTAGTTGAGGTCTTCTGACTAAAAGCACGCGCAATACTGCTTTCAGAGGTCACTCCATTCGGCTGCTGCAGTCATCAGAAGAAAAACTGGATGAGGATTCAAGGCCGGATCACTGTAGTAGCTTATTTTCCATCAAAGTACCATCAAAACACTTCAATTGGTCCACAAAAAACATTCTGATTGGCAAAAGACTCCTTTTACACCATGAAGGCAATAATCATGAGTAATGCAAAGAAATACATTAACATCCAATTTACAGCTGGTGAATAACGAGTAACAGTCAAACAACAATCCTAGATGGAATAGAGAGGTTATGAAATGTCCTGCTGTCATGGCTGTACATGGCCATTTGTTAATGCCATGTATGGTGGGTGGCAAACTCCCTCCTTTTGTTAGATATTAAGGCATCGAGACGGGATCGAATGGAGCTTGTTCTCTGCGTACGGGCACTGCTCCTTTAACATATCAATGGAGTTCCTTTTGGTGCAGAAATAGTGTAACTGATGTTCTGCCTGTGTCAGCTAGCTAGGCGTCTCACAGGCTCAGAAAGCCTCAGAGACGCCACAGGAAACAGGAAAATAAAACCCCCTGTCCCACCAAGCCTCATGTCGACTCCAGCGTGTCCAGCTGGAAGACGTTGTGATTGGTCGGCTGTGGTGAAGAAGAGCTGCTCCTCGCTGGTGGATCGCTGGTTATCACAGGGACTGTTCAGCCCCAGCGTCCTCTCAAAGTCCAGGAGCTGGCCCATGAAGTTGAAGTTTGGGGAAATGTTGGACTTCTTCCTCTTGACAAAGTCATAGGCGTCGTTGAGGGAAAGGTTTAGTCTCTGCATCAGGTACGCCACGGTGACCGTGACCGAGCGGCTGATGCCGGCCAGGCAGTGGACCAGGATGCCACATTGCTTCGATCGAGCCTCGTCTGTGAGATGAGAGGAAAACTAAGGTCAAATTGTTGTAAATAATATCTTCATTGATAAATATAATCCAGTTATTTAAGGGCTTTTAGCAGTTACCAATGTGATTGTGGCCCTTAGTAAACAGAAGTAAACACCACAAGGTTTCCTCTCGAAAACATGGGGTTAATATTGTGTAAGTTGCAAACAAACAACTGTCAACAGCCCAAAACACAAACGGAACCAGAGAACTTTCACACACATGCTTGTGTCATGATTCAACACAAACCCATTGAGTGGAAACAGCATTTCCTTCCTCTTTCTACCCCGAGACTTGTTTGTGACACGCAACACTGCCACAAACAAACACACACATCAAATGCTGCGGCTTCAGGTGCAGCCACGGTGAGAAACATCGAATCAAATGTGAAATTGAAACCTAATGTCCTAACTGGGTACATTTGGAGGGAGTGTTTATCACATGTTGCTGTATAAACCACAATTTGCTTATGGAAATTATACAAAAACTACCATCTATAACACATGCATGCACACTTTCAACAACTGATTATCTATAAATCTTTCAGAAGCAATGATAATTATATTATTATTAAACACAATTAGCAAACTATGGTTTAATAAATACCTCATAGATCGATACTACACAAATTTCTGTTCTGTAAAGTATGAGTGTGGAAGTTTTGTATTCAAACAAAGTCAGTTATTGACCCACTCACCTATAAAAGAAATGGCCTCTGGGAAGAACTGGGACAGGTTCTGACTCCAGTGGTCCGAAATGGGAATCTGCTTGTACCTGAAGTGGCCGTCGTGCTCAAACATGTTGGGTAGATTGGGTGTGACGTTCAGGATGTACTTGATATTGTACTGGCCCAGCACATCTAGGTTGGTGGAGTCTTTGGCGCAGCCCAGGTAAAGGTAGGGTAGGATCTGGACGGGGAAGGCCGGCTGATTGCTGGGGATGGGGCTCTCCTCGGACTCTGTGGCGCTGCTCGGCTCTCGATCGGACTCCCCATCGGAGCAGTCCGAGCTGATCCGGAGATTCCCAAACCCGAGGACGGAGAGCGGGGGAGAGGAGCTGGGACAGGAGCTGTCAAGGAGGGTCTCACAGTGTTCTGGGTACTCGGTGTGGAACTTCACGAATCCACCTGGAGAGACAAAACAGAAACAAAGTCACATCAGGTTGTTTACATTTTTGTTTTATTATAAATTCTCACCTCATCTATTTCATCATTTTGTTTTGTAATAGTATCAATAAAAATACAGTTGGGCTGTAGAAAAAAAAAAGAAAGGAGAAAAAAGAAAAAAGAAAAGGAGTCGCTCAAGCGCCTCCCAACACAGACCATTCATGAAATGCATGCCTGTTCCTGCTGGAGCAAAACATGGCGCGGCCATTTTGGAATTTTAATTGAGAATCTCAGTGACACACTCGGGACGCGCTGCTCACAAACTTTTACAACATCCGCAAAAAAAAAAAAATAAATAAAAAAAAAAACGCATCCCAGGAAGAAAGTTGGCGCAGGAATAAAGTCGCTATTAACACGAGATCACCGAGAAGTTACAATGTCGATGTTCCAGTTGAGAGAAACACGATCCGTTCGTTTGCTTTAAAAAAAAAACAACAAAAAAAAAAGAAGGATACTTTGTTTCACTTCTACTGCGAACAAAACAAGAAGGTTCGCTGTCACATTGTCAACTTCTTCACAGACACAACTTACCAACACGCACACCAACCTATAACTACGTAGTTCCAGTGGGTTAACTCGACATTAACGCCATTTACCTTCCAGATAAAACGCGTTGCATCCCTCCTCCCACAGCTTCTGGAGCAGCAGCCCCAGCACCGACGTTGGCGCGCCGCTGTCCTGCCAGCCCAGTGCGCCCTCGTCGTACAGCACCACCGTGTCCGTCTTGCACCGCCGCATGAACTTCTCCTTGTCCTCGTGGCTGGGGATGATGGTCCGGATGGGGATGTTGCCCTTCCTGAACCTGCGGAGCATGAGCCCCGGGATGGCCAGGTTCACGGCGCTCTCTATGTGGGACGACTCGTACAGCTCGTGGGAGCGACAGTCCAGCAGCAGCAGGGAAGTGCCCCCGGACTCCAACTCCGCTTGCAGCCATTCCACGCTTTTGCTCGGCGTCGCGTTAGACATGTCGGACTCGGGTTTCACGCCAAACGCGCCGCTTCCTTCATGATCCGCCGGGCCCGACGAGACCGCTACATCTCAGCCGGAGAGCAGAGGAGAGAAACGGGAGAAGCGGTCAGGCGCTGCCCCGCCGGCGCATGGCGCTTCTGCCGCCCGAGCGAAGAGATTTCCCCGTTTCCCTCTCCTCTGTTTCCATCAGTGAGTGAGTGTGAGCTGCCCCGGGGCCGACACGGACCTATTTGCACCCAGACATGTTGAAGTGGGAATGTTTCACAGCCCAATGATCTCTTCATCAACTTCCACAGCTCCACATCTAACCACTGTCCTCCATGCGCACTGTGCTTTTACCATTCCTGTGCACGGGGAGGCTTTTCTCCTCTTAGTTGACAGTAG
Organism: Verasper variegatus; assembly: GCA_026259375.1. NCBI lineage: Eukaryota > Metazoa > Chordata > Actinopteri > Pleuronectiformes > Pleuronectidae > Verasper > Verasper variegatus. The sequence continues at coordinate 18,856,571 of CM048045.1, forward strand.
AGCAACTCAAGAGGGAGGAGTTTGCTCCTTATGATTTAAAGTCATAGCAGAAATATCACAAAGTTTTTCTACGAGCTGGTCCCAGTGGGATCTTTCGGGAAACCACTCACTTATCATTTCGTCATGTATCAGTCAAATGTCCAAGGTGTGACTGAGTTACTTCAACCTTGCATAAAACTGCATGTGAATACTTCTTGGACAAATGTGACGGTTGAGGTTTTTGCACATGATAATCAAATAATAACTCTAAGAATCTATTATTCACAACTAAATTCTTGAGTCAGACAAATACAGATGTTTGGGAACTGAAAATCCCCAAAAGTTTGTACAATCTTGCATAAAACTTTTGGAGAAATATGACAGATGAGATTTGATTGATCCTTTCTAATGAATGAATAACGACAACAAAATAACAATAGTAATAATAAACTATAACTTGTAATGAAAAAAAGCTACACTGAAAAAAGAACAGCTTACCAATTTAGAAAAAGTTACTTTTTCTTCTTCAAAATAAGGTTAACAATTGTGTTAATTTAACTTGTTCACTTTAACCTGAACGATTTAACTTCACTTGCGTTTCATCAACTTCAGTGTTGTTTTTAAGTTGGTAAACAATTTTCTTTTTTACTTTACCTGAGAAGCTTTTTTACGTCTATGACACAGCTACTATACATAAGAAATGTATAATTACTACACAGAACATTACTGGTCTACTACTCATTATAACATATACGATTATTACATAAGATCACAACAATAACAATCATCTTTACAATAACTTTCCAGCCCCCATTCAGAACACAAACACTGACAAATGGGCTGTAGCCATTAGTTTTTCTCCCTAATGCATTTGGTTGTGGAATAGCAGCAGATTTCAGAACAGAGGTCATCATGATAATATTCATTATCAGATTCGATACGCCACTGGAACAGCTCCCTTCACCAATCTTCACTTTATTTTCTGAGGTGAAGTGAGTGAATGGAACCCTTGTTTTCATCTTGAGATGTTACACGGCCGCTGCAGCAGGAAATTCGTGAGCATGGTGCAGTGCATGAGTGTCTTTTTTTAGAAAGTAACCACAAAACATGGCCACGGTTCACTACTGGTGTGTATGATAATGCAAGAGAAAGGTGAATGAGAGGGGATTAGAGAGGGAGGGAGGGAGGGATGCGTGCAGTGGGAATCCAGCTATGCAGCTCATCTGTCTGCACACATGAGTGGGGGGAGACACAGATGTGCAGAGCATCAGGATTAACACAGAATGAGGAGTAGAGCTAAACCTGCACCCTGCACAATCATACACACACACACACACACACACACACACAGTGCTGATCAGACACACAACAACAACACAGCATATCATCGCTGCAGCACACCACAGCTCCATTTCAGCACCTGCTTCAGCCAACCACTACATAATGTCACACCCACACACACACCCACACACTAGAGCCTCATACCCACATGATAGCTGCTGCAGTTGACATCCTGAGGTGTTGGACCTGCCCTCGGCCCTTCTGAAAGAAGAGAATGAGCGGCCTGCACCTGCAAAGGACAGTGATGGATGAGGGGAATGATGGGTGACACCACACAAAGGAGCATTTCCTGCCAACACCACCTATCTGGAATATTGTAGAACTGGTCACATGGAGCTGGTGTGTTCGGACCTCCTGTATAACGAATGTCTCAAGGTTCAAAATCCCCTAAATAAACACAACATGGAGCAAGAGTGTTAAAAATACAGAACATCCCAGAGTTTGCTGGAGCTGCAGCTGGATGACAGTGATGGTCACCTGACTTGCTCCACTTCCACCAACACTTTACATGTTACGTAATGTGCTCAAAACACGAGCTCATGCTCATTGTGTCAGAGGGAAGAGTGGGCAGGTCTCTGGCTTTTGCAGAATCCCAGGTACTTGCGTGTCAAGTGCTGCTTCGAGGGCTTACACGCATATCCGGGGGGGGGGGGGGGGCAAACACTCTCCTGTCATGTGCAGATGTACGGAGAGAAGCATTCAGAGATGAGACACATGGGAGGAGAGCTTCCTCTCCATTCATGTTTCTATGCGTGTGGGGGTAAAGAGATTTTTTTCAATTGAGCAAATCTTCTTTAAAAATAACAATGATAGGCGTCTTGGATAGAAATACCAACTCAATAAAGATGTTGACGCTATCTTACATGAACAACTACTTGTAATAACCAGGCTGCTGCATCATTGGCAGATACATCTGATAGTTCAGTTGATTTGAAATGCTCCTCTGCTCCACTGTCACGTGCTCAGAGGCACACGGACGCGTGTTTGCTGCATTTTATTACAACCACAGTGATCTCCCGTGTTATCTGGAGAGGAAACTCAATATCCTGTCCTGTGCTGATACCATCTAGTGGTTCATGGCGAACGCTGCTGCACCAGCTATGAGTCATCTGCACGGGAGAGGAGGCGTCTGACGTCACTGGCCCGCAGTCGCCAAACGGGAGAACCAGGATGCCGCCATGTGGCCAAACCAGGGAATGTCATCACATGCATTTCATGTAGGGATGATTGGATTCCATCAATCTGTCTTCAGGCTGATTAAACATGAACAGCACTACTTGATGCATCTGTATTTCTTTCTAAATCAACAGGTTTTTCAATCAGAACATGAATAAGGACACTTATACTTATACTGCAGCAATATGGTGAATTTTATAGTAAATCTATTCATTAAAGTTTGACGTGGACACAAATCCTACAGCCCCGTGCACCTAAGGCACATATATCACTTTCTAGTGGAATTTGGGGACAAGTCTGCAGAGAGATGGAATTTCACGCTCCACAACAGGTCATGACAGATTATCTTTTTTTTTGCCAGGGTCACTGCATAGTTCACACATACAAGCATGTGCATGGGTGCCGTCATAAATGTATATGGATAAAATTACTAGACAAATATATCGGTGCACCGGATTAAAGTGAATTCTGAATTGTGAAGAATTCCTCCATGTCAGGATCAACACTTTACTCAACTAAATACTAAGATTACTCAGGTTGTCCAACATTATCCACGTATACTATACTCACGGTACTTTGCAATTTCATAGTGTCATGTAAAGTGAAATATTCAGATAGATTATTCAGATTCAGATTCATATAATGACATAGATATGATGGGAGCGATAAGCAAATACTGCTTTGAATCTTAGTCGTGTATAGAAGCCTAAGTGAAATGTTGTTTACTTTCTCAACAGAAGTATCTTAAATCCAAATTACTGATGTAATCTTTACATGTGACAGGGATTACAAATATATTGATGACAAGCCATCGGTGATTATTTTCTGGTAACTGCTGATTGACCTTCAAGTTGATCCGTAAATGCCACATGTGACACAGGAGTGTCCCATAAGGATGTATTATTAACCTTTATGAAGGTAGTTGTTTCATTTTAACTCACAATAACGAAATGTTAGTACAAATGAAAACCACAAAATACAGTAAAAATTTATTTATCTATAAAACACAGTCAATGTTCAAAAATTAAAACAAAAGAGTAAATTAAAACTTTACCCGCAAATATTTATTGGTAACAGAACATTTTATATGTGGTGATATGTTTAATTTAAATAAAAATAAATAGCTTGAATAGAACTATGATTTAGAGTTTACATCAGGCCACAGCTGATATCAATGTGACTGAGGCCTGTGAAGTAGGACTTCTCCCTCTCGCTCATCAGCTCGAAGTGAAGAGGCTGCTGGCAGAAGTTACACTCGGCTGACGGGTGTGGCCTCAGCTCCATTCCCGCCTCGGTCCACGTCTTCGCCAGCTGCTCTGTGGAGACCAAGCACAGAACAAACAGGTGAGGATACAAACGTAGAATGTGTATAAATGAGTGAAAGTTCTAATAGTCGTATTCAGAACGCTGGGTTTCAAAACCTGCGGAGACGTTAACTCACTTCCTCCAAATAAATATTTCACATTGTGCACACATATATAAAATAAAGACAACGGACAAAACATCCTTAGTATTGTCAATTTCTGCATTGTTTGTCTAAGGCATAAAAAAAACGAATTTTTTTGATGTACAGGATTAAAGAAAATAACGATGGTGGCCATACCAACAAAGTAGTACATCATCTGTGGGGTGTGGTGCGGTGTGGGGGCGATGCGCAGCAGCTCCTCTCCTTTAGCCACGGTGGGGTAGTTGATTGCCTGCACGTAGATGTTGTAGCGAGACATCATGATGTCACAGATCTCAGTGTTCTTCTCTGCATCTGCAACCTACCAAACAGAATAAACTATCCTTTTAGCAAAGTGTACATGTAGGAATTTTCGCAGATGGATGGATTGATTTCTCTTTTTTTTACCCGGACGGGGATGATGTGGCTTGGACAGTGGACGACCGGAAGGCCAGAGTCCATCAGCATCTGTCGGAGCAGCTTGACGCTCCTCTGGTGTTTCCTCCTGAGCACCTGGCCTTCTTCACTTTTCAGGATCTTGATGGATTCCTTCGCCCCTGCGAGCAGCATGGGAGGCAGGGAAGTGGTGAAGATGAAGCCTGCAGCGTAGGAGCGTACCGCGTCCACCAGGGCGCAGGTGCTGGCGATGTAACCCCCCACGCAGCCGAATGCTTTGCCTGGAAACGAAACCCATAGCAGGTCAGAGAAGCGTGTATGTGACCGACAAGATTTGTTATGGAGTGTTTCCCATCGTCAAAGAGGCTTTCACCTACCAAGGGTCCCAGAGATGATGTCCATCTTGTGCATGACTCTGTCTCTGTCCCCGATCCCTCCTCCTCTGGGCCCATACAAGCCCACGGCGTGAACTTCATCCACGAAGGTCAGAGCACCGTACTTATGGGCAATGTCACACATCTCTTCAAGTGGGCACACGGCCCCTGTGAAGAGCACACAGTCCATTACACTATGTTTATTTTCATGACGTGACATTAATCTCTATATATCAAATGTAGGGATGTGATGTTTGCTTTATAAGAGGTCTTTTCTGTTAACTTTGGAGAATCTTAATTTTTTTGTACAAAGAAACAAATATATGCACTTGTCAGTAAATCACTTAAAACGGAATGAGGCCACAAAGTCCTCTATGTCCCCAATGTCCTTTTGAAGCATAAGAATACATCAAATAGGTGTGACACTTCAGTGGCTGAGCTGTGGCCTCACCGTCCATCGAGTGCACCGTCTCAAAGGCAACAATCTTTGGAGTTGAGTCATCGGACTTCTCGAGCAGCTCCTGCAAGTGGCTGACGTCATTGTGACGGAACACAAACTTCTTGACCCCGCTGTTTCTTATACCCTGGATCATTGAGGCATGGTTGCCTGCGTCAGAGTAGATTTCACAACCTACAGGAGAAAACAAAAGAAAATAGGAACCCTCAAGTGCCTCCTACACGTTTCCGTCTAAATCAAATATAACATTTTCCACATTATGATATTTCACAGCTGTATATAAGGTACCTGGTAGCATTTTTGCCAGAGTAAACAACGTGGAGTCATTGGCTACAAAGCAGGAGGTGAACAGCAGCGCGGCGTCCTTGTGGTGCAGGTCAGCCAGCTCCTGTTCAAGCTCCACGTGGAATTTACTCGTCCCTGAAATGTTCCGTGTGCCTCCTGCACCAGCCCCGTGCTTCTGAACAGTCTCACTTCCAAGAGAAAACATTTGAAAGAGTTTACTTTCACATTTCGCGACACAAATCAGTTAAAGGTGATCCGCTTGCCTACTCACACAATAGCCTGGGTGACTGTGGGGTGACGGCTCATGCCGAGGTAGTCGTTGCTGCACCACACAGACACATCTCTCTTTGCGTGAAAAGACTCTGAGTAGTCGTCTGCCATCGGGAATGACGAGGCGCGTCTGTTCACTGTCTTGAAAACCCTGTACGTGTGATCCGTCTTCTTGCTTTCAATCTTCTTTTCAAAAAACCTGTCATACTGGAATGTGACAGCTGTTGGGGGAAAACACGAGGGTTCATAAGATTCACAAAAACAACTCGTGCATTCTGTGAACTGTCGCCCAGTGGGAAGAAGATGACTTTCTCACCTTCAGGCAGATTATCCTTCAACAGGTGAGATACTGGTTTAAAGAGACTTTTCGGTGCCTCCGTGTTGGACTTGTCCGCCTCGATGAGATCCACAACCGATAAATCCACGTTTATTTTCCCTGATCAAGAAACATGCTGTTAATAATCTCCAATCAATGCATGGTATTCATTTGCTGTACACTTTCATGATTTACACAACCAACTGACTGTATGGGTATCTAATTCGAGGTGTGGCTGTTGTGACTGTTTACCTGTGCAGAAGTAGTGCATCTGCTGGACGTCCTCCTGCAGCTCGATCCTCGCCTCCCTGACGACACTGTTGCTTTTCTGCACCATCTCTGCGGCCAGGAAAGGGCATTTGGAGCCTACAGCCTGGCCAGCAGGTGGCGTGGTGTGTCCCTGGGAGCAACGCTTCATGCTTCTGATCTACAGAATACAGGGGAACATTTTTTTAATTATAATAAAATGTTATCCTGTGCATTAATTGTATTGGTCAAACAGTTATATATATATATATATATATATATATATATATATATGGTGCATTCATTCTTTTCTCACAACTGACTGTCATTCGTTGAAGTGGGTTTGGACACAGAGGCCGAAGAGGACAGAGCTCTGGACGCCAGGTCCATCATCACGGGGCACTTTTGGGCATAGTTCACCAGCGATGACTTCCCAGCCAGCTGCAGGAAGACACTGGGCACGGTGGTCAGGAAAGGGCACCGGCGGATCACTGCGTCCATTTGAGACACCCGAGACCTAAAGGAGAAGGAGAATAGGAGAATTATTAAAACATGTATAACAACAGTTTTCCTGTGAATTTTTCAAGGCAAGAAGAATGGACACTGGTTATATTCTATACAGTTCAGATTCTTGAATACAGCTCCTACCAACGTTTGACTGGTTAGCATCTCAGATACTTTCCACTAAACCTGATCCTCCTAAATTTAGCCTTTCTCTTCCTCTCTCTCTCTCAGTTGCCACCGGTTCCATTTTACCTGAACAGATCCCAGTCCACCTTGATGTAACAGATCATGAAGGTCTTGCGAAACATGACTGAGTCCACACTAATCTATGACCGGTGAGAGACCAGAGAAGATGTGATGCTAAATGCCCAGGAAGCTCCTCTTCATTCAGTCTGCTCTGCAGTCAGCTGTCCTTGACAAGCTGGAAAAAAGGGAAAAGGGGAGGCCTCCCCTCTGAAGGAGTGGTCTCACTAGTGCCACTGTCTTACCTAAGACAGAGGAGAGGAGGAGGAGGAGGAGGAGGAGGAGGAGGAGGAGGTATATGGCTGCTTGTGATGAAACAAAGTCATGAACTGAGAAAACTGAGCCCACCTGAGCACATATATTACAAAACAGGGACTGGGTCTCTGTAGAAGATCATCTAAGTCAAATTTAATTGTATGTGTTATATTTTACAATCTCATTCTGTCAAAGTTACCAGATACTAACTGACCTTGACCCCAAAAAACTATTAAAAAAAAAACTATGTTGTAAATGTTATTATATTAAAAACCTGTTAACACGTTTATCCAGCTGCTCATAACTTCTTGTTGTCTGGGTTACACCTTAACATCTATAAATTGATCTTCATCAAATCTGTTGAAGATGAGGATGAACCACGTGACATGCAAACACCGTTATATTCACTTCTTATGTGAACTAACCTGAGTGTTGATGATATGAAGTGAAGCTGCTCAGTCTGTCTGTCTGTCTCTCTCTTCTTCTTCTTCTTCCTCTTCTTCTTCTCTCCTTGTTGGGAAAAGTCCAGACGGTGAAATGACAGCACTCCGGTCACTGCGGTGACGTTGCAGGAGCATGTTGCACAAGCTCTAAGCCACGCCCACCGGCTGTCATACAATAACATTACCAAAGATCGTCTCGTCCAACAGGAAGCACTCTGCGTGTATAAGCAACATACATGGTCTGATGCGACTGAAGACACAACAGCTACGTTTAGCTCTAATTACCCTTTCCCGTTATAAATAAAGTTATTCGTCCCTTTAGTCCACGAGACTCTGTTTACAATGTCAACATGAGTGAAACCAGGGGTGCAGTATTTACTCAGGGCCTGTACTTGAGGTACTTTGCATTTTCATGCTACTTCTGGTCCAAAACAATCCAAAAAGAAAATCATTGTGCTTATTGACACTTGTTTGAAAGCAGGTTTTATACTTGTAATGATGTGTGTATATATTTTCTTACGTTTACTTATTAAAACCATAGTTGCTGGACAATGTGTCAAATGTACTTTTTGTTTTTAGGATCTCTCTTTTGTCTTTTAGTTCCAGAGTACAAATTGTTTCCTCAATTCTAAACACAGAATACAATAATTACATTCTGTCTGTAAAATATTCCTTTTGTCACAATTAATAATTTTTCCACCCTAAGAAATGCATGTACACATGTACTGTTAAAGTAAGTAAATATGGAAAATTAACAAACTAGAAACTGTTTCATAAAAAGACACAACACATGGTGATATAAACATTGAAAGCAGCTGTTTTTCCCTACAGCACAAGACCTGGAATAACTGAAATCTGCTCATCACGAGACAATTAATACTCTCACAAAAGATTTTACCCATTTTCTTAATCCCAATTGTGTCTGTGATGATTTACAACAAGAGATTTTTACCTCTTCTTTCCCTGACAACATTTAATCCACTGTGTCAACCTGCTGGAGAACTGATAATATACAGACCAGCAGCTATAATGTGTTATACATTCATTAATACAAAGCCACACAGATGTCATAGTTCCAAACCAAGAAATCATTACCCTCATCTGCTCACTTGTAGACTTTGCACCAGCATGCACTGTGTTGGTCAGTAGTTGAAAAGCATGAACAACAATGCTGAAACATGTGTTCGTCCAAATAACTTGGGAAAGTCCAACAAGAACATAAAGACCAAAACCATACTCTGACTTATTAACATGTTTACAGGGGTTTTAACAAAACGATAAAATAAACACACACACTCATTGATAAATATTCAAACATTACTGTCAAACAAACCCAGATTAATATTTATTGTTGGTCTGAAAAGGTTGGATCTTTCTCTAGTTTTCCAACCTGCTTCAGCACGTCCCCTTCTCCTCCACTAGGTGTCAGCATTGCACTCATATCCAGCCTCCGTAACGCAGCTTGTTGGGCAGGTAGATGCTGGTGAGGAAATCAGGAGCTATGGTTGCCAGGGACTGTATTTCAGCCTTGACCTTAGTCTGTTGCATCAGTTCCATCTACAACAAGAGCAAACACGCCGTTTTACAGGGAGGGCAAGAGGAAACCGTGCAAACAAGCATAAATCATCAGCCTCCCAAACAGAGTGGCTATTCTGTGTCCTCGGTACCCGAGAGCTAAGAGTCCTCTCACACACATTCCTCTGCTGTGTGTCACACAAGCAAATGTTAGAACTGTGTAAACTACCAGCAGGAACTGCTTTTTTCTTTTGAAAATGGAACAGGAAGCTTTATACTAACTTTTCATCAACTAGGTCAAAAGGTGAGTGTGGTAGAGGAGGGCTGGGCAAAGTTAACAATCACACCATTATTCTCTTTCCACGTCTACAGTCACACTGTAAAGGTTCAAACATATGATAATCCAAATAAATCAGATTTTCTTTTGTGCTCCAGAGGGAAAATCTAAAAAAGTGACAAAGGAAAAAATATTTTTGAGATGGAAATAATAAATTATGCTGAAACGTTCAATCTTGTGACTGAGACTCTACTGAAATCTACAAGTTTGAGTTACTTCCCCTCATCACACACACTATCAAGCTCTCACACACAAATTCCTGTGCACTTTTCTCCTCTCTCACCTCCTTTTGCCAGTCGGGCTGGCTGCTCAAGTACGGCCTTTTAAGAAGACTACTGAGTTTGCTTTCATCTCTCTTGGTGAGTGGGATCAGGGCATCCTCGGGAACCTGCAACCTGAAGAATGAAATGTTGACTTTACTACACATGACCAAATTCATTTCCTGAAAGTGACAGTGGGCAGAATGCAGCACTGTTGATGGATGTTGTTCCGACAGTATGTTTCCTTTCATTTTCAATGGACTCTCATTGAGGAGTTATTATATATACATATATGTTTAGTGGGAAACATAAGAGGAAGAACTGTACAGACGGCAATTAAATGTATGTCAAAAAGCCCTTTTGGCCTAAATTTGTACAAGGGGACATATACTTAAAACTCAATATACTCTCAGATGCAGTTGCTTAAAAGGAAAAAAAAAAGTGAGGGCGACGGCAACAGAAACCAAAACAAACAATCTAAATGTCCCCAGAATATAATCCCAATTAGAGGCAGGAGGAGGAAGTAGGAAGTAGCGAATGTTGAGTCCAAACCTCTGGAGGTCAGAGGGGAGGAGGCCTAGCCACATAACGCTGGGGACGGTCAGACTGTGGGCCTCAAACGACATGGCCTGTGGAAAAACCCATGCACACACAAACACAAACACACACACCCAGTCACATACAGTGACACAACATGCACGCACACACTCCCACTATATCTCCAATAAGCACACACATAATCAGCAACGTACCCCGGTAACGTAGTTATACCCAGCACATGTTCACAATGAAGGAAATGAACACGGGGGTGATTACACAAACATCACAGAGATCAACAAAGACACTGCCACACAATCACTTAACATTTTCACCTCATTCCACGTCACTTTAAATATTCTGAGATGGATGATTGGTGCATTTTTCCACTTAAAGAGGGGCATAATTACACATTGCTAACAGAGAGACACTGAACAGGCCACATCCGATAATGTACAGTACAGGAATAACCGGCATTGGCGGGGACTCACCACTGATCCGTACTTGTAGATACACATGATTTCAATGCCTGGGAAAATGAGAGGCAGAGGGAGAGACAGAGACACGCTGCAATCACCAACATACCAGAGCAATTATCCTCTAAGATGTGTAACGGAGCTTAGAACAAAGTAAAGCATTACATGTGTGTCTCGCCATGCAATGGAAAGAGGGTTAGAGGTATTGAGACTGATGGAAACAGAGTCATCCCACCTGGACAAGATCACGCCAGGGGAAATAATAGCCAGACGAGGCAATATGACAGGTGCTAACATCTGCTGGCTTAGTGGGACATGCAACCCTACTGTGTGTGTGTGGAGATGAAAAGAAAGCCAAGTGTTGTTAAACGTGTGGAAATATGTGAAGTATGTGTGAGAGGCAAAACGGTTTTGATGAGTACCGTGAGGGTCAGCATCCACCAAAGCAAAGGTGGGGACGTGCAGCGTGTCCCAAAGCTTCCTCACCATCAACCTGCTGTTCACATCTGGCACACCTTTACCCTGACGCACAAACAACACATCTAGTATGTTCACAGAACATCTTGGACAAAACAAAAAACCCCAACACTAGATTTAATGTCATATTTACCAAAGTCCCCAAAATACTGTGAGAACAAATGAAACTAACTGTGATTATGATGCAGGGACAGAGCTTTGTGCAGAAGTCGTCATCCAGGAGTCTCTGGAAAGTTGCATCCTTCTCAACTATCAGGACAAATTTTGCAGATGATACAATATCTGAACTCAGTCAAGGAAAACAGAGCCTACAATACATATTCCCATGAATCAATGAATGACAAAAAGGGGACACACAGGCAAGAGGTGAAACTTTGAAATGTCTTCTCAAAAAACACTTTGTAAAGGATACTTCTAATCCCAGCTATGTTTGATGAAACTGCAACACCCTAAAACAAAACAGACAAGCTGTCATTCAAATGTGCTGCTGTCTAATGCCCTGGTGCTGCGGCTTTGGAGTTGTTGACACCTCATGGAGCTGCAGAACAACGTTTGAATATTTGTATCATATATTCTCCCAGCACACGCAGCACGAACACACATTTCCATCGACTGTGGTGGTTGGTAATTTGGAGCCATGACTGTATTACAGACTGTTTGCATCCATCAAGTTTTGAAGACTGAAAAAATGTGTTGCAAATGTTTTATAAGGTAGGAAATGTTTTCAATACGTTTAAAGGCAAACTATTGCGATGAGATTATATGAGAAGTCAGTGGGTCTGTTGGTGTCTGTTGATCGGACTTACAGCAGAGCGTGAGTGGCAGTCAATCCGTGTGCCGTCCTCCTCCATGTATCGCAGATCACCTGCGATTAATCCCTTGGACGTGGCCAACTGGTGACGTTAAATAAATGCGTGCTCATGTAAACCCATCTATAGTATTACACGTACATCTGAAACGAACTCTTTGAATTCTACTTTAAATAAATCAATCAATTCCACAGGTGTTTCCTGAGGCACAAAGCTGAACTACACGATTCAATAATTGTGGTAGGCTGAACTAATAATACCAACAGGAAGTTAACTTAGAGTTTTTCATGTCTGGGGTGGGTTTTCTGCCACGGTCCCATTATATGTAAACTGTTTCTCACATTAACTCAGGTTCTGTGCGCACTCACCACATGAAGAGATCTGCGAGGAACCTTCAGCATGCAGGAGATATCATCTACAATACTGTCGACAGTTGTCTGTGAAACAAACAGCTGTGTATTGTTGTAATAGATGTCTCTGTGGAAACAGTTGGTCAATCGTTATGGAAAACACATTTACCAATAACCAAGAGGAAAACTGTAAATGATGTGAATTTTATTTGGCTTTGATGATCAGTTAAAGTAAAATAAACAACCTTTTCGTGGCGTACGAGTTGCTCTGCACAAGTTTGTAGATGACAGAGAGGATCTTGAGAATTTGTGCTATAAAAACAGAGAAACACTAAATTAACTTTCTTCTAGACATTCAACACAATACTCGCCATCACTGGCTTCATATAAAAGGTCTGGAGTGAAAATAACACAACACATTCTGTTCTTAATTAGGCTATGCGTGTGGTAAACCGATCCTTAAAAGCCTCTTTCAACATGCTCTGCCAATTTTTCACCTTAAACCAAGTCTGACTTTTACTGCCGTTTTTCACAATGAATACGAAACCAAGGCCACGTGAAGAACAATAAAACTGTACTTGTCTTTTGACTGAATGGAATGTCGGTTGTCAACAACAGCAAAGTCCCATTTGAAGCAAAATGAGAAAAGGAACAAAGTGAAGTGCGAGCGTCTCCTCACCAAATTTCGTGACAGACGAAGGACAGTCGCTCCTAATGGTGCTGACGGAACTTCCTGAACTCATTTGAAGCCCCACGGCACTGTGAAAACTTAAGGGGGAGGTGATGAAAAAAAAAGCATGGAAGTTTAAGTGGAAAAGAAAGGAAGAAAGAGAGGCCATTGAAGAACTCTGCACATGCTGTGTGAGCAACATTTACTTTTACAGCTTTGAAAACCTGCTCCCACCTGTAAGCCATCTATAATTCCCCACACCCGGAGGGCTACCTATGAGAAGCCCTCCCCGTACTTCACCGTCCTGATTTGTCTGTGAAAACCTCTGTGGGATTCTGACATTTGAAAGGGCTAAGCCAGAATGTGCTTTAAGCTGCCGCAAAGTTTGATCCAAACAAGACCAGGCAGTCCGCTTTGTTCAGAGCGTAAGGTCTCCGCAGCCTCATCACATTAAAGCCTCTCGTGGTTGTGTGTGTAGACCAGTCCTTTTCGATTCCTTATCACTCTGTCATCTTTTGAGCTCAGGAAGTTATTTCAACTTCAAAGTTGCAGGTTTTAAGTTTTGGGATGCCAAAGCAGTGTGCTTAAAACACGCCTTGTACCAATTCAGACAGCGCTCAAGTATGTATATTCTTGAAGTAAATTAAGCAGTACTTGGGTGGCCTGACCTCCCACAATATGACCTATGTAGGTAAATGTTTATTTATTTCTTTTCACAACATGAATTGCTTGTGTTTATCTTTTAAAGGTCAGACAGCTGACACGGATCCCACAGATCTGCTGTGTAGAATGAAGTGTTGAAGATGGGGGAGGATAACTTGTCACGCTGGGGCATGTTTTAGATCAAGGCACCTGACGTTAGCCCAGCTGGATCTGTTGGGCAGTGCCAGGAAAGGAGCCTCTTCTTTGGAAAGACTGGTCACTATTCCTAGGATGATGTTTTCAATACGGGCCAAAATTTCCCTGCTGGAAATAAAGATACAATGAGGATTAGACTATAAATATCTAACATGTGTAGGTGTTGGTTGAATAAGTTAAATAAAAGCACCAGAAATTGATTTCTGCTGTGAATAGTGAAAATGATTGTGAAAACAGCAATATTGATATATTTTATTATTCTAAAAAAAAATCAGAGAATCTGAATAACCCGAGCAAGCAAGGAACTTTCAATATTGTCACGAAGCAGTCATGTTAATTGATTATTTTACAACTTTACCTGACATTCAATATGATTAAATATGATATGAACTGATGCCCTCACACCGTAACTCAATTCTTCTCCTTATTTTAATCATCACTTTCCTAAATGTGTTTGGATTACATATATTTTGTTTGTATATCCACCATATCTGTGATATATGACACAGATAATGTCAACGAATTAATTTATGAATTGTTAGACACAAACCCAAATTTTGTATTTTGCCCCAATCTTACATGCTGTTTTTAGCATGTAAGGTTAGCATAGCAGGCTTATTAGTGCAGGATGTACAGCTAGCTTACTAGCCGTAGTTGGTAACATGTAATGAAGCTGATATAATATAGTGACTGAAAAGTTTGTCAAATTCCCGGTTAGCTAGATCTACCGTGCACTGTGACACCGGTTACACGCGTTTTCACTGCCATTTTGTGACAGGGCAGCTAACAAGCTAGCAGGCTAACTCCAAGCTATTCGGACGTCACTTCCTGTAGCAGGTGGAGCAGGTGAATGGTGGATGTGAACTTACTGGCTGATTTCCTCCTGCTCGCGCTGTCTGTCCGTCACGACTTCAACACCGTTCAGCAGCTCAGCTCGGAGTTTGTCGATTTCAGTCAAACCTTCTGCTGCCCAGGAAGCCATCATGTTGTGTGTTAGCCTGTTAGCTTGGGTGTTGTTTAGCTACTTGATGTTCCCGCCAGAGGATTTCATTGGTCACCTGACACAGACCTGAATGTTTGATTGGCTGACTTCTGGCCAGAAGACTCCCACTATATCTATTCATTAAGACAATATTCATGCTACTATATATATATATATATATATATATATATATATATATATATATATATATATATATTATATGCAGTATTTCTTAATTGGATTCAAGTTGGAAAATGGAGATAACAGTCAGATTCACTCCAGTTTCCGCCTCATACATCGGGAAGTAAAGGTAGTTGAGTACATATATACTTAAGTATTTGCTATATATTTTTTTGATTACTTTATCTGCTACTTAAAGGGATAGTTCACCCAACATGAGGATGGAGGGGTGGGTGAAGTGTTTAAGTCCACAAAACACATCAGTAGTTTCAGGGGTAAAAAGCTTAGCAGCCAAATCCAATACAGTTGATGTAAAAGGCACAAAACCTTTATTAAAGAAAATAGGGTTCCTTGTTAAACAGTAACAAGACCTCATGTTTTATATTATCCCAAAAGAATCAAGAAATCCTACCAGTAACTAGCTTGAAAGACAGAACAGAGGCTCTGATCAAGAACAGATACGAAGCACCAGATCTGTAGACGCAGGGGTCGACCACAGCCGACTGGATTCAAGGTGCAGGCTGTGCAAAGAGGCCCCAGAGGCCCCAGAGGCAGTGCAGCACATAGGAACAGAAGAGCTTTTTAATGTGATGACACACACACATGCCACTACCACTCCACGTGGGGTCAGGAAGAGATTTGAATACTGTAATCTTTAACAACACACAGATAGCACACTAGAGGGTGTAAGATGCAAGCTGGGGGGGGGGCATAACTGAGTGACTGGGGTAATGAAGAATATCTGGGCTGAGTAGCAGTCTCTGAGTCAAATTGGACACAAAAGTGGTTGAAAACAACAGAGCTAAGATCCTGACCTGCGGGACCTTTAAATTCCAGACTGCTGGATAACCAACCAGACAAAGTGATGGTTGATAAGGAGCAGAAGCAGACCGTTGTGATAGATGGGGCAGTACCAGCTGAAAATAACCTCAGAGAGAAGAGAAAAGTATTTTCAGTATTGAGAAGTGTTGGATGAACAACGGGAAAAGATGTGGAATATGATAACCAAAGTGGACGTCGTGAAAATGGGAGCATCAGGGCTTGTGACCCCCCCAAAACTGGGAGATTGGCTCCAGCAGAATCCAGGTTTATTATATATTTTATGTTTCTGTCCAGAAGAGTACAGTCCTAAGATTAGCTAAAATACCGTGCAGCACCCTCAAACCCCCAGGTGTCTCATAGAGGATGTGTTCTCGATGAATCTGTGTTATTAGATTAAATCTCCCCCACTGTGGGAGATTTAATTAATATAATCTATAATAACACTGGCAGCACACAGACGCAGGCATTCTGCACAATTAATACTTTTAATTTTTATGCCAATTTTAGATTTTGACTGTAGGGCTTTTACTTGTGCTGTCTCTTGCTGCTCATACTTGAAGAATATACCATTTCTGCGAACAGTCAGTCAATGAAATTAAGCCACATCGTAATAAAACAAGTCCTTCATTCTTATTCTTGTGGTTTACCTTTTCCTTTAATGTGATAAATCTTTTCCTCTCTTTATTAAGTGTTCAGGTTGCCACAGTTGAGAAAGCAGTTGCCAGACTAACCCACAGGAAGCAGTGATGTCCTGACATGCAGAATTACTGCAAGAAGCTACCTGTTTTCTTTTTTAAGCTAAAGGTCAGTGCACATTTGCAAGCCGTGTTCATTAATAACATCCAGGACCGTGTGCGGGGCCACTTAGCACATAATTTGTGTAAGGAGGTACAGGCCTATGCTGGTGGAGTTCAGAAAAATCCCCATTATCACCTTCTGTGGCACTCAGTTAAGGGACCCCTTTATGTGAGCTTGCTGCTACTTGTCCAAAGGTGTGTCCACTGTATGTGTGTGTTTCTGGTTGTGTGTGGTGTTTTCACAATGGTGGGTGGGGAGTAATTGGCTGTGGTTAGAGCCCCAGAGAAACCAAACATATATTGTATCTGTCAGCCATGTGGAAGTGTTTTTTAAATATAACGTTGATGATAGCTGCGTGTAACGATGTGTTTCACTCCGCTCCGTGAGACGCTGCAAATGTTTGTTCCTTCTTTAGCAGTTCAGTTTATTCAAACAGACAGTTATATCTCATTAGGTCTGTTCCAAGCTCCAAACTCTAAAATAACATTAAATAAATACAATGCCTCGAGGACATCCCGCATGAAGCTGCATCAACAACCTTTCAAAACCTGTTCCTGTCTCCTCTTTGCGTCATCTTGTAGTCAGAGACATGCTTAGATTCTACAACTATGAGGTCATCAAGAGTCCCCACCTTTCAGAAATGCTGGCAGGCATGCTGTGAGTGTTTGCGGAGGCACTGCAGTCTTTTTTTTCACAGTGCGAAGGCCTGGTCGGAGTGTGTGGGAGCCGGGATCTAAAGAGAAGAGGTCCGTGCTCCTGACCTGACCCTGAATATTTCCTAATGTGCAGCTTTGCCAAAGGTCCCCCTTTCTCCTGAGTGGCTTTGGCAAGCTGCTTCCGTTGTAATAGCTCTTAATTTCTAAGTAATTGCTATCTCTAAGTGATGAGTGACGACCCCTCACCCAAACTGAAAAAAATCTAACATGTGGAAGACTGCAAGTTGTGGGGGTCCTTTTTTCTAATGTTCCAAACCCCTGCTGTTCTTTTGGCCCAGAAGAGATTTGTGTCGAGTGTGAGGCCCTAACCTGAGGAGACAGAGTGCAACGAGTCATGTGCTTGTCTCGGGATGAGTGTTTGTGCTGGGCAGTAGGGGGGAAGTAGGGGCTGCAGGGTCAGAGGAAAGAGGTGAGGGGGGGGGGTGTACCCGCTGCAGGTGAGGGGGATTAGCTGCAGCTAGAGGCCCAAAGAAACTAAATACAGATCTGTCAACCTAATCCTCACAAATAGAAAACAGAGCTGCCCTCCCTTCACAATCCGCATAGTTCAGCACATCCACCTCCTGTTCCTCTCCCCCCTCTTCTACCTCGGGCTCTCCAGCTCCTCTGTTTCTCATCAGCTTTTGGCCTGAGCCAGTCTGGCTATGCAGCCTCCTCTCTAATGGCTCCTCCGACCAGCATGAGTCTGGGCTGACTGATCACCCAGGGTCCTCTCTGATTGACAGGCCAATACAGCATTACGGAGTGATGAGAGCAAGAGTCAAGGGGGCAAGGCCTCTTGCTGCACAGACAAGAATCTAAATGGGACCTCTGGCTGGAGCTGCACGGACCTTTATCAGGCCCTCACACCTCAGTAATGGATGCTGATAAGTGTGTGGCTGGGTGAGGAGACCAGCTCAGTGTCAATCCCGGACTTTCTGCCGACGACACGAGTGACAGAGTGCCTGAGTGATAACATCCTGCAATGGATAAGCCATACTAAGCTGGGAATTATCGGAAGCTTAACTAAAACAGAATCTCTGACTGTCACTGACACCAACTATAACTGATGGCACTGGCTGGACTGTTGAGAGCTATGAATCAGATCCAAGCTACTCTGGTGTTCCCGGGTGCCATATCCGGCTGCAGACAGACGTGGGAGTGATAGCACATACCGGATATGAGTGAAAGTAGGTACTGAGTGATAGCAAGCTGCAGAATTTCCAAAAAGATAATAAATATGTGTGTTCTAGCAGGAAATATCTCTTTTCAGCATCCACTGCTGTCATGAAACTTGTTATACCAAACAAATAATGTTGGCATTGATTAAGGGACAGAGATTGTGTTACAGCTGCCAGCTCCTCTGTTTGGCTCCAAAATCTCCTTATTTTTTAGCATTAAAAGAATAGATCTAAGTCAGCGATCTGTCTGGCAAAACTTTTGAAGCTCTTTGAACGTCAATCTGTTAAGTTTAGTTTCTAAAATTTATGTGAGGTGTAACTTTTAAAAATAAGAATGCGAAACTAATTGGATTCGATAAGGTATTCGAAAGCACTTGGATTCAATCATTCGGTGCTGGTTGCAGATTTTTAAAAATGCTGTCAAATCCAAAACCTATGTGGGAATATACAAAGTGAACCATTTCAAAGCTGTTTCATAAAACCAACCCCCTCTCTTTCTTCTGCCTGTCCCGCAGCTGTGTTTCATATGTCCATGAGGCCCCTGGAAGTGTGAGACACCAGAAGGGGAACATTTGCAATAGCTCAGCTCCACCTGGTTAGGCTGTTGTAACAGGCCGCTGGTTTGTGCAGTGCACACAGTGGGGTTACGGCAAAAACGTAGACGAGGGCGGACAGGACAGACAGGCGCAGAGGGGAGGGGGGGGCAGAGGAAAAAATGTGTCTCCACCCTCTCCTGTCCTTGTACCACGACCCCACACTGCTTCATTTGAGGGTCAGTTTACCCTGAAGAAAAGTTTTACTGTATTGTATGTTGCTCTGCTCAGTCAGACCCCCTCACCCCTGCTCCTCCTCCAAACCTCATCGGCCTCCTTGCATCCACGGGCCTTCAAACGACTGCTGCCTGCTGCTCTGTGAGGCAACACATGAAATAAATATTAATCTGACCTCTGACCGCATGAGCTGCTCAATAGAGATATCCAGGCAGACGGAAAAGAGCGCAAATGCTTCGAGGAAGAGAAAGAGAGAAAAGCAACATCATGTGCGAAGTTGTGGGGGTGTGAAAGACTATGCAGGGATTTTCACTCCACTGCTGTGTGGTCCCCTCTGGAGCTTAGGATCATGCTCCAACCTGTTGGAGTGCAGTGTATTTGCACAGATTGGAGGAAGTTGGAAGCAGTTGATCATAAATAAGACATTTTAAGAAGCTGTTCCCCTCATGGAACAATTTGATAGCTGTATGTATACTGGTCCTGTTGGTAGAAAAAGTGTCAACTCTTTTTTAAAGTTGTATTCATTGCTTGAATGTAATGGTACAGTATTAACCTGTTGTATTTATAGAACCTTGACAAAATATTGGGTTAATTGTGAGATAACTGCGAGATTTTCGGATTATTATCTCCACAGTTTGTTCTCCGTGTGTGTGTCTTTGACAGAAGGTTCAAAGACTATTTGTCCTGCTTTTCTGCTTTCGCTCTCCTTGTCAAAGGCCCCTCAGTGCAGCTCACCCAGCCTGGCCTCAGCCTGTGCCCACTGTTTACTGTGACTGTCACTAGGCCCATGGAGGCAAAAACAAAGGGGGGTCTGTTCCTATTGTCCTGCCCAGGATCGTCAGCTCGTCTCTGGGCACAAACTGAGCTGAAGGTTGGGGGTTGTTGGAGGACCACCGGGGGGGTTTTACCTCACCAACCTTAAAGCACGGGCAAGAGAGCAACAGCATGAGACAATGAGAGAAAGGGGCTAGAACGTGAGAGAGAGAGGAAGATGTATAGTTAGAGCTAAAACCAAGAGCCTTTCAAGTCCCTTGTCGGAAACTGCTGTAATGTAAACACCTGCGGCCATTAGCTGATTCTATCTGAGGCACCGGATAGAAATGTTTATATGTTACAGGCTACTACTGAAAGGCCATTGAAAAGCAAATAGAGGATTAGATATACAGAATGAGTAGTGGCAGCCCATGGGAGCTTTCAGGCTTTAAGCCATGTTGAACTGTCATTGGAAAAAGGGTAGTGGAACGCCTTTGAAGACAAGAACAACCACATTAAATGGGCAGGAAGGTGAGCTAAGTGTAGAATACCCCAAGACATTCTCTGCCTCTTTTCCTCCCCTCCTCTGTTTGCAATCATAGCTCAAGCCGTCTGGCAGCCGCTCTCGCGGTGCCATTGAAGTCTAATTTTACTGTCATAAAAATCACCTGGCAAGCTGTAGCCCTAAAACACATCAACCGACCAGAGCTTTTACAACACCACTCTCTGTGTAGTGAAAAGGTTTTAGGAGGTCTGTCGGGCTAAAGCGGTCGTCCCATGGTGCAAGGACCATCTGAGATCCCTCCGTCTCTGTCAGTGAGAGCGGAGCTGTACAAGAGGGTCAGGAGCGTTCCATTAAAGTGTGGTGTTTAAGAGGTGCTGGGGCCAGGGGGGCAGATGGAGGGATGGAGCAGCTGCCAAACATCTGCACCCCTCCTTCGCATGTCTGTGCTCCGCCTGTGCACCGCCGCCTTTGTCACAAACTTCCTGCTCCAGCGGTGGGGATAAAAAGCTTGGATGTCTGCAAAAATGCAGCATGAAATGGCAGTTGTGCGGCTGTTATGCTGCCTCTCTGACATCAAAGGTCAACTGACTTCTAGCGCTCACGAGCACATGACCCAAGGCGTTCAGATGGTGCACCTGCAGATTTGACAGCATTGCAACCGCTCCCTTGAAGTTTTTCACTCGCACGGGCAAACAATTATTCTGTGAAAATTATTTTCCATATGCAAACCAAGTCTGAAAAGGCCTATTGTCACTGCACATCTGCCATCCGTTGAATCCACTCAGGAACTCGGAATTGTGGGAAAGGAAAAGACAAAAGGTGCAACTGACAAAATGTGTTTTTTAATAAACTGAAGTATGATGATACAAATTTCGGTCTAATCCCTTTTTCTTTTTGCACATGTTGCCTCAAGCCTTTCTACAACCGATAACAAAGGAAGAGTTCGTTCTCCATTAGACAGGCACCCCCCCCTCTCTCTCTCCTGCTCCTCCCATCCTCACAGCGCCTCCTCTACAGAACGTGTTCGTGTCTCTCCCGGTGAAGCAGCCTCCTCTCTGCAGTTGCAGGCTGCACCACAGGCTGGAGGAGGATAAAGGTCCACGCGAACACAATCTGCCCAGAGAACCAATCAATAAAGAGGTCTCGGGGTTAGGTTGATGGTTCTTTCGGGAGTACTTCCCTCAACATGAGGGTCCGTAACTGACTTTGGATATTGAACACAGGCTACCTGTTGCTAAAAGTTCAATATCCATTTCCCAGAGTTTCGGCGAGCAGAGCTGGGCGCAATTACGCACAAGTACCAATGGCACCGATTTGGGACAGACGGGCTCCCGCGTTGCTCTTGGTGTGGAGCTACTGCGTCCTGGCGGATACCGCCTTTACGAACTTTACTCTGGACAACGAGTTCCACTCCAGCTTTATCCACCGTCGGCTGAAGAGCCAGGAGCGCAGAGAGATGCAGCGGGAGATCCTGTCGATCCTGGGGCTGCCGCACCGGCCGCGACCCCACCTCCACGGAAAGCACAACGCCGCCCCGATGTTTATGTTGGACCTATACAACGCCATGTCCACAGAGGGGGACGAGGACAGATACTCATACCCCTACAAGCCCGTCTTCACCACCCAGGGCCCCCCGATAGCCAGCCTGCAAGACAACAACTTCTTAAACGATGCAGACATGGTGATGAGCTTTGTCAATTTAGGTAGGCTCCTTGTTCTTTCCCTGTTTGTGTGACCAGAAACTAAACACATTCAACCTAACACCTAATTCAATGCAGCAAAAAGCCCCTGGAGGATAAAGAGACACGTTCAATTATGTCAACAATTAAGGCCACAGAAGTGAATATTGTGCACTCATTGTCCGTCCAGTCAGTTTCAGTTCTTCAACAAGTATTACATTTGCACATGTTATGATTAGATCATTATTTTGAATAGCCTCAAACACACATGAAGTCCCCAAACATTAAGTACAGTTTGGTGTTTTAAAGTTTCTGAAGCTGTTGACACGTGATCACCTAAATGTTTTTTTGTCATTCACCACAAGGGAGGATGAAAGTATTGCCCTGTACTTGTTCCATCTCTTCCTGGTTTCTCAGACCCTCACCATGAGCATTACACTCATCTGTGTGTCCACGGTGAAAGTATCACTCCGGTGACATTTTAACTTGTTACACCACATGTCTTTTTTCTGGATGCTGCACCTGCATGCACACACAGGACCACAGCACAATAACCATGTTTACATGCAGCTACTTTTACGACGAGACACAGTTATTCAGCTAATACCAAGGAGTGTCACATTCCAGCCTCCCTCTTGGTCAAACAGCTGTGCACTGCAGACAGCTAATGTTCAGGTACTGGGTCTGCCTATGACAGACCAGCCCGGCAGTTAATAGGTCAACCACGTGTTATCTAAAGAATGAGTAAGTCAACATCAGAATGGGTTCAAAGTGCACTGGCTGCTCCCTTCTCTCCGATCTGGAGATGTGTCTGTTGACAGAGCACAAAATAATGATGATCTGAGTTTAGTTGAGTCAGTTTTGGTCATACAAGGAGTAATTATGTCGTATGATGCACTTCACACCAATAGAATAATTTAGTTTTTTAAATTGTTGGCTGTCAAATGTTGTTTTGTGCCCCTTTGTGTGTATCTAATCAGCATGTTTATCGAATGTGAACTGTCTTGGTCTATTTTACAGATGCCGGCAACACTCAGTGGTTACCAAGGGTAAATAATCACAACATTAGCAGGTGGTGTCAGGTTCGCAGATACATATACACACTATTATAAATGTATTTTTGCTCAACAAATTATTCAGTCACAGCAAATGCTCCAGATGAAAATATTCTTTTCCTCTGCACAAAACAACTGATGAGGTATTATGAAATTCTCCGCAGGCATATGTGGTGTTTAAATGTGTGCAAACCAACCGAGTCTTGGTGAATTTTCGCAAGGACTCTGGAGTTTAAATTCAATCCTGGAAAGATCATTGTTGGAGCGTCTTGGCAAGAGAGAGGGAGGTGACACTGGTTCCTCCAATGCACTGTGTAATTACTGTGGGAGCTGCTGCATTGTGACTATTTTTGACAGGCTGTGACACAGATGGATTTGACCGCAGAGACTCGCAAAAGTCAAGGGCCTCGCAAAGTCAAGGGCCAGGGCTGCAGTGGGCTGACAAGAAGGAAGGGAGCTTTTGAGAGAGAGGAAGGGATCCGGGGGTCCACTGCTTTTGCAAGGATGACACTCAAAGCAAAGTAAAACAAAGATAGGTCCCATCAGTTGTAGAGAATCTTTAACATATTAGTGCTATCCATATATGAAGCAGGTGTGTGTCATTGCGTGTGAGCTATCTGCCATGTGTCGCATCTCTCAGCAGAGTTCATTGTCAGGTCACCCCCTTCGCCCCCGAGTCTTCTGTGATACCATCAAACTTACATCCAGGCAGCTTAATTTAAAACATGAGAGTGAGACGGACTCAGAGAAGTCCATGACGGGATTCACCATTTCCTCTCCAAATCCCTTCCTCTCAACGTTTTGCTCATTGTGGTTTTGTTTTGTTGCAGCCCTGGTTTGTAATTTTATTTAGATGATTCGTTCTACTTTTTCTTTCTATTTACGTCATCGAGCTAAAGTCCAGAGCTACCCATCTAGTTAGAAGTGTAAAACAGAACATATCTCAGTGTTATTAGCCACTTAATTATCTTAGTAATGATATGGTCTAAAAATGTATTAGCCCTTCTTCCTTGTTGTCACATTGTGTGTGTGTGAGTGCTGCAGACTCCAGTGTAGCCAGTCAGGGCGGGTGTGGGCTTTGGGACAGACCCCAGGCCAGGGACGTCCTCTCGCTGAGTCACTCCAGTTTAAAAGGCCAGCTGTGTAAATGGCTTACAGCATCGATCATAATTTACACCGTTACACACAACACAGGTCACACAGGCGCTGGGCGTGTGCTGGACATGTTATGATCATATCCCAACAAGTCTGTCTGTCTTCTATCCATCTATCTATCCCTATCCATCTGTCTCTTTCTCTATCTATCTCTAGCCACAATTATTTAATTGAATCCCAGTGGTCTCTGCCAGCATTAACCCTGAGCCACCATGAATTAAGTCATTTCCTCCTTAACAAACCACAGCTTCCAGGTCTTTTGGCCTCTGCGTTGGCCTTTGCCGAGCTACAGTTCAGTTAAGCTTCTCTCTCAGACTCAAGCCAGTCAAACGCTGCCATCCAGGCACATGCACAAACACTCATCGCGCCCGTTTACTCTTCCCAGACCACAGGAAAAGGCTGTGACTTGAACGTCTGTTATTCGCATCCTGGATGACTGAAACAGTGGCAACATCATCACCTGTGTTTATGTTTGGAAGCGGGGGGGCGTTTATAGTCTTTTACTGTAAAAGGTTATCATGAGGTATATGTGAGTCAGAGCGTCCGGATTTTTCCTGTTCGCACGAAATCCTTTTTTTGATTAACTTAACCTTTAGTGAGTAGGAGGAAAAGAGGCAACACTACATTCCAACTGTGTGTGTGTGTTTGTATGTGTGTGTGTGTGTACATATACTTCAGGGCTAGGTAATAAATCAACACAGTGGTTTACCTGCATTCAGGAGAACCTTAAGAACACATGCACAAGGCAGCACGACGTTCAGCAACAAATCCTGGCGTCTATTTTCAACTGCAGGTTACTGTAATACACATTTTCTATGTTAAACAGTATTTGTTGACGATAAAAAGTATATCGTATATCACCATACTTATCTTTTCACATTGCACATCTATGAGCAGTCACAGAGTTGGTTAAAACATTTGTTGTTGACGTTTTACTCTGACACACGTAAGGATTTGTGCATAACAGTAACACAGTTTTCACAAGTGATACATTTACCATATAAGGATTTGTATGTATGTTTGTCAGTATCATAGAATATCATAACTAATATCATGATGGTTTCCGAGTCCAGCTTTTGTGCCTGTTGCCATAAAATAAAAGCATCTAAAAAAGGAACAAATATCAAAGCATTGAGAAAACAACCCTATTTGCTTTTAAATGTCCAGTGTGTAGGAGGTGATCTATCAGTAGAGAGGAAATATTTCCATTAGTTTATAATCACCTGAAACAAATAATCATTGTGTTTTATTATTTTAGAATGAGCTCTTTATATTTTCATCAGGAGCTGGTCCTACCCGACATTTCCACTGTAGCCCAGAATGGACAAACCAAGTTCTGGTTCTTGAGCCTTTGAGATTCTTTGTACGTATAGGGTGTACTTGGAAGTGGCAGGAGACACGAGAGCTCTTCAGTTGGATGCAATTTGCTACTTCACCACTAGATGCCACTCGATCCTACACACGGGTCCTTTAATTGTTCGGTGTTGTGCTGCTGTTGATCGGCACCAGATGTGATACATTGGAAGGGTTGAAAAACGGTAAACAAACAAAGTTCCCAGGTTTTCGTTCTCTCATTGTTTCAATATGTAACATTTGGGTCACAGTCATTATCTCGCCCAGTTCAAGCCACGGTGTTGCACGTAGTTGTCGTGTTGTGTTTCACGTTAAAGCTCTGCCTATATTTAAATAGAGACTTGGGGCTGTGATCATGGAAGGCAGAGGTATCGCACAGACTTGGCATGCTGAGTGAGTCAGTGCACTAGTGGGTAATTATCCTATGTGTTACCTTGGTGACCCGTCAGGGCACCACCTGGCCCTCCACCATTCATGGCCCACCGTCCACACCCACAGGAGTTGCCACACGGCCGTCTGCCAGCTCCCTCTGCCTTAGAGAATGTGTTAATGGGAAGGCAATGCAGAGCAGAGAAGGGAGGTGGCTAATGGAGAAATTAGTTTGGGTTTATTAGCTTTCATACCACATTGTGTGACCGGCTTACACACACACACTTACACACAGGCCGTTGTGTCACACTACAGTTATGTGCGAGGCACGCAGCTCTGGTTTTATAGCCGATAGTGGTCCATATGTTTAATTTTAAGCGAATAACTCCAATATCTCAAATACTCATAGCTTTCCCCACCCTTCTCTCTATTGCTCCTTGCATTCCTCTCCACAGCGGGCTGCCCGTGGTGCTGAGGTTAATACAGATGTTTCCCTCTGTCTGCACGCCAATGCAGCTGTGCAGTGAAACTTTATCTGTTCAGAGTCCAACAAGTCCCCTCGTCTCGACCTCCACCGTCCCGTCTGCCCCTGGTCTCCAATCCATCCCACACTCAGGACCACCTGATACCATATGTCCCTCCCTGCTCTCCCTGAACCAACAGTATTGATTATCAGCACTGGCCTCCTCGTTTTAATTAGTTAGTTATCCTATGGTCCCAGTAGTGTTGTGGGGTGTTTAGTCTCCAGCCTTCAGCTCTGGCCCTCACCTCCAGAGGTTTGAACCTCCTGCGCTCCCAGACATAAAACATTTCAACACTTTCTCAAGTTCTTCTGTATGTTTTTCTACTCCCCACCTTCCTCTCACACATCTACACATATACATCCACACACACACACTTTCTCTGAACCCAAAACACTGCTTTCCCTGTCTCACTACTTCACCTCTCACTCATCTCTGCCATAAACACACACACAGTCATATTTGTCCTTCTTGTTCACCGCTGAATGTTGATTTGACGGATTTGTCCTCGTCACTCCGGCTTCCACCAGAAGCTGCTTTCCTGAAACGTGCATGTGTTGGAAGTCCCGTCATTCCTCTGTGCATGTAGCCTGTCCGTGCTGTTAGCATGCTGCTTTCCCTCCTGTAGATTTATGTAAGCGCTTCTGTATACACTCCCAGTGGATGGAAAGCACAGGCACGCATGCATACATGTGTGGAGAGAAACGCACATACACGTTTGTTTTGCCCCAAAGGAATGCTTCTGGAGCTAATTAGTGTTATTGAGTGCATGTTTTATTGCCTTCTGCTGGACAGGGAGCGAGCAGAAGCACAGGAATGTACAACTTGGTACAGATAACCCTTCCTGTCAGGTCATTTCTCTTAATGCTCTCCACTGTTTGATGCATTCTGTCGAGGATCAGTGTTTTTTTAATAAAGGCCACAAATGGAGACAAAGAATCTCTCCTCTCATAAGTGTCACCCAACTTTATTTAGCTGGCAAGATTCTGGAAAGTCGTGTTGTTTTCCACTTATCTCCCCGATTCACCTGTTGAACCCAGCAGTCCAGAATGACATCTGGACGTACATAGCAGAGCCTCTGTGCTCTTGGCCAGGCCGAGGCACTTGCTGGGAGAGATGATGAAACACACTGCGGGTGGGACTTGACAGTGTGGCGAGTGGTCAAAAGGCCCAGATGTACTAAGCAGCAGGCGCTCTGTTTTGAACGCTCGGCTTCAATGATGGACGGAGCTTCTACATTGCCAGGAATGCTGGACTCGTTTGAGTTTTTCTAATAATTTCACTCTCTTGCTCTGACGTTTTTTTTTTTTTTCTTTCAATCCCTCAGAACTCCAATTTTGTGGTAAACTCATTTGATTTGTCGCTCAGACAACATGCGACCACAGCAAACTGCATGTGAGAGAAGAGGAATTATAAAAAGTTCAGCGAATAACAGAATGCATGATTTCTTCACATTTCTCTTTCATCTGGATTACTTTGGCCTGGGCTTATCAGTGACCGGCAGCAAATACGACTCCCCTGCACTTCCATGTACCAAGGTACCAAGCAGTGAAGCTGAGAGAGCAGATCTGGGCCAGAGCACAGTCAGAGATCCTGGGACCAACAGCTCCGCTGCTGCAAAAACAAATACAGTCCTCTTTGCTTGGTACTGGGGCACTGACAGATCAGAGGGGAGAGGAGGAATGAGATGAGAGGAGCAGGAAGAGACAGAAAGAAAAGGAGAATAGGGTCAGAAGGTGGATAACGAATGCATGTTGTGCATTTCGTTTAACCCAGTCCATTTCTGTCATTATTCCTTTTCCTTGTGGGAACATAATGTGCCTCAGAACTTTCTTGTTAGTGCAGTGATGGTGGTGTTTGTGCATCGTAAAACACTATTTTAAAGCCACCTACCCTGCCCAGTCACCAGCTGCACTGTGTGTTAGTTCTCATCGCGGAAGATTGCGTTAGCAGAAGCTCGTAATACTGACCAGATTCCTCACCAGGCTCCGACAGCCAAATTAAAGCTTGTAAAAGCCAAGCAACAACTGTACACAAGTTTTTTTTATGAGAAGTGATGAAATATTGCATATGTGCACCATGGAATATGAATTGCATGTGGCAGGTTACTATGGTATTTGTTTTGGTGAGTGTGCAGCTGTGTTTCCTCTACAGATATTTAGTTTATTTAAAAAAAGAAATGAGTATGCTGTAATGAAAGAAAATAAACAAGCGGTTGAAATCCCAGTGCCAAAGTGCCCGTCACAAGACGCTGCTTCGGGATGCAGGAGGAAATTACACAAGTTCTCTGTAGACACCGGAGAATCTGTTTGTGCCGATGTGCATATTGTATGTGCATTTTCCTGAGGTCTATAATAAGAGGTGGCTTGGCTGGTCGGGGAGGGTGTGGCCCCTGTGGCCGCGAAATTAAAGAACATAAAAAACAAGGGGATGAGGGGAAGAGTGAGTGGGGGAAACTGAAAGGCTGTGGTTTCACGTCTCTTGAGTTGCTTTATCCGGCAGCTAAGGGGAAGTGCAGATGGTCACAGTGGCATTAGTGCGGAGGAACATCCCTCGCTGCTTGGCACACATCTGTCCGCACCCCTTCATCCCCGTCTCTCGGCACGTTGCATCACACCGCAGAACAATGACCGCTGAAGATTTAGGATGTGGTTTCTTTGTTGTCACTGTTGCCTCTCACTAATGTACAGTCTCTCTTGGCAGACTTCTGAGGGAACATAATGATGCCTCAGTTCCAATTTTCGAGATGACTCAATTTGTCCCGCAGGACCTTCAGTCGCTGTGAGGCATCTTCAGACTGGGAGTCGACTGATTTACTTCAAAACGTTCATTTCAGAGCGGATATTGATTATCAGTAATCAAGCAGACCTTCGAATGATATTTAGAACTGGTATACGTTTGCGGTTAAAATGTAAATGTTAAAGTCAAAATCAAGAACAACTCAAGCTCTAACACTCTGGTTGCCGGTGGTTCTGTGTTGCGGTTAGCATTTTTTTAACTGGTCTATCTCAACCCAGTTATTTTGTCTATTTTCTCCTGTTTTCTTCATTTCAATGGTTAATTACCCACTTTATATTTAAACTTAAAATACATCTGCTCAAGTACTCATGGCGCTCGTGCTCTCTCTTGCTGATTGTGTCTTGGATCAACAAAAGCATTTTTTCCCATAAAATTGTAATTGTAATTGTTCTGTAACTGTAGAGAATTATTATGTTTTATTATATAATTTGATTAGATTGTATATTAGAAATGATTTGACCCCTACCTTAGATTCACCAGTTTGGCTTAGAGTAGTAAAAGTAAGTAAAGGTTAAAAATATAAAGAATCACCAGTAGAAATATAAAGTTAATATATAAATACGACAATTAAAATAAAACCAATTAAATTCCAATTCTTCCGATAGATACCGTTATGTGACGCAAAGCTGTGGATCTTGGCACGAAAATTTGGGGAGGGGGAATCACAATCACTGACTTTAGGGC
This sequence comes from Verasper variegatus, assembly GCA_026259375.1. Classification (NCBI taxonomy): domain Eukaryota; kingdom Metazoa; phylum Chordata; class Actinopteri; order Pleuronectiformes; family Pleuronectidae; genus Verasper; species Verasper variegatus. The sequence continues at coordinate 18,886,890 of CM048045.1, forward strand.
TGATTAAACATTACACTGTTGATTTTATAACCTGCAGATTAAATCAGTCCACTTTTAATTCAGCAAACTTTTAAGTTGAATTCAGTGATACTGGTTCCACATTTTCTGAAACAGCTGCAACAACAACAACAAAGCTTCTTGAATTCACTCCTCCTCTGATTCACACCTCTGGCTCACTTCCTCTCCATAGCAGTGGGCTCATGGGTATTGTAGTAGCTGGACTGGCTGCAAAAATCTCAGAGATGTAAATCTCAAAACATTTGAGAAATGTGTTTATTTGTTTTTTTAGCAGAGTGATAAATTAATATGACTCTCATGTGAATATGGAGCAGCAGTAACTTATTGGAGTCTCAACTGGTGACCCGCCAAGAACTAGTCCAGCACATAAATCCCCTGTGAATTGCCTTTTTTTCCCTTTGTCTTTGTACAGATTAAATAAACAAGATATAGCTTGTTAATTTGTGAGTTGTGTAGATGTCGGTAGGTGGATTTTGTTACTTTTGGATGGAGGCAAGCTGCCTCCCCCTGTTTTCATACTTTGTGCTAAGCCCAGTTAGCCAGTCGCAGATTCACATTCAACAGATGCGAGTCTGGCATTGATCTTCTCATCTAACTTTCCTACTCTAAAGTTTATTTCCCCAAAATGACAAAACTTTAATTTCAACCAAAACTATCAACAGAGTGAAGGTAAATGAAAGAAATCTGGATTCTTGTAATTGGGATGAACAGACCATTGGATACAGCTGCTGCCTGGGTGCTCTGTAAAGGGCAAAGAGAGGCTTTACAGACAGATACATTCCTCTGAGCTCCACGCTGTTCCATATCCAGTAGAAATCTCTGGTCCATGATGCCCAGTGAAGCGTGAGCTGGAACCCAGCACTACAGTTTATGAGTGTAGAGGGCAGCGATGGCTGCAGTGAGAGGGCGAGAGAGAGGTTAACAAAGCTGCTGCGAGTACAGTCTCAGACCTCTAGATGACCTTCGGGCCGGAGAACTCGGAAAAGATTGGTTTGACCACAAATCATAAATGTTAAGACTCTTCTTCCTGTGGTTATTGCTTCTGCGTGCACACAGGCTCAGAGGCTTACGTACGGGATTGCGCGCACATGCCGATACACTGCGGCGAGTTAATGATCGTTAACTGTAAGTTATAGCATGAAATGCCACTGACCCTTTCCCAGGGAGCCAGGGCTGTCAGGCCCCGCAGCAGTATAAATACATCACACAGCCATGATGTCATCAGTAGTCGCCAGTGGGCAGGATGTTTCCTAACGTTGTAATCGCCCTACTGTGGGCACTCACCCGGTACCCAAGAGATCAAACCCTCCTCTCTCTTTATAGGATAAACATCTTGAGAATCTGCCCCTCGCTTGCACTCGGTTTTTCTTCCCCTCTCTCCTGTAGCTTATGGAAACTATGACTTACTTGTTCCCAGTTCTGTCGTTAAGTTACTGTTTGAGTAAAAGCAGAAGAAAGAGACAGATCATTATAGTTTATCAATCAAATTTGCACGAGTCTATTTAGTGTTTTGTAGCTTTCACGGACGTCCAGATCCCATCATTAAATCATCTGATTTGACACTTTTCCTGTGTCTTTGGGTATCAGGTGTGTCGTTGGAGTTAATGGCCTCTACAGGGAGGCAGATAGTGGTAGCACAATTAACTCAAGGGAACTAAAGGTGGGAGAAGGGAGGGGGTGGGGGGGGGGCAAAGCTTAAGCCGTCGCTTTTGAGAAGTGAGAGCAGTGCCAGGGGTGAACTCCCCCCAGCCCTCTCCCCCGCTGAGCAGCGGAAGCGTGCAAGGCGGGTCCGAGGGGTGTGAGGGCGGCGAACAGACACTTGGGCTAATTCGAGCCGTCAGATCTGTCTGCTGCTGCTCCGGAGCCTGAGGTGTCGGAGAAGTGTCTTGGGTCCGCAGGCCCGGTAGGAGAGGGGGAAGGGGATTAAGGAGGGAAAAGAGAAGAAAGAGAGGGAGGGAGGGATTTACAAGAAGAGACAAAACAGGAGTTGTAAGTATATTTGGGAATATTTGATAGTTGCTGTCAAATTCAGTGAAATCCCCAAAACTAGCATTCTGGTTTCTCATAAATTTAGGATTTCCTCAGTTTGTCTGTCACTCTCGAGCCCAATTGTTCTGATTGTAGACTTGAAACTTTAATAGGTCAAAGTCCACACAGTGTATGGGTGTGCGACATACTTTAAGAACTGTTGTGTCCATTCAAGTATTTTGATTTCCAAACATGTTCGGTTAAAAGCTTTGGACATTTTTTTGTTAAACAAACTTTCATGACTTTTTTCAGCTGTGGTGCGCTAGTGAGTGTTCGCACCAGCAAAACAGTGAATGTGGGATTAAACTGCAGCGTTGGCGTTCAATGTTCACTCAAACAGGAATAAAGGCTTTGGCTACCCCTACCAAATACTTGTTGGTTGGATAGACAGCCAATGGACAAAACAAGGAACTGAGTATCACAGTGTTTGATTCATTTCCAGTGTTGTAGAAATAAAACATTATATTGAAACATTAGAAAGTAGTAAACCTTAAATCACTCTTGACTATCTTCTGTTTTGGGTTTTAGCAAGTAACACTCTATAGTGGAGAAGGCGTCCGTGCACCCAGCAGGGAAACATACATCTTGAGATGCTAGCACAGTGTTTGATCGGTAACCCTCTGGTTACCAGGTCCCTGGTAGATCTGAGGGATGGAGCACTCATCATCATCCCGACATCTCTTATGTGTGCTGCTGTGCACGTGTGTGGCTCGCATGAGTGAAATGATGTGGGATAACTGTGCATCGTCAGCACTTTTTGTGAAGAGCAAATCAGACCAAATGATGAAAGCAACTCACTGTACATGTGCACGTGTTTGTGATGTTTGTGCGTGCGTGCGTGTGTGTCTCTTTGCATGTGTGTGTGTGTTGTTGCATCTCTAATTATGGATTACAGAAACCCATAATGATTGTGTGACGCACAAGACTATTCACTTCACAGGAAATACTTTGTGATACTTTGTGTGTGTGTGTGTGTGTTTCCATGTGTGGTGCAGCAACCGATCAGGAAGCTGGCTACTCCAAATGAAGGGCTCACATGGTATGAGAGGGTGTGTTTGCCATGTTTGTGGTGAGTGCATTTGTGCGACACAGGTGGGGCGATGGCTACTCACTTCCTCCCGGAGGAAGTCATAAACGCTCCAGCTTGGCTTTAACTGTGCGTCTTCCCCTCATCTAATGACTGCCATCTTGCTGTAATGGCCTGTGAGAGAAAGTGAAAGAAAGGACGATGGCAGAATCATGGCTGCGCTCAGTTCCTCTAAAAGCGTACACGATGAAATTCATGCTTTGAGCAGTGGAAATGGAAAGCGATGTGATAGAAATAGTTAGCGTGGGAGTTGAACAGAAGCATCCAGCTGGTCTCACATGCAATGATAAAGAGCTTTAACAGTGAAGGGGCGGGCGGCTGCTCTGGCGTCCTCACGGGAGGGAGCGCACCTGCACATGGCTACGGGAGGAGGGACAGGTCCCTGGTGTAATGGAAGAATAAGCAGGCCCCGGAGCAGAGAGGTAGGATGGAAAAATGAAAATGTGTGAGAGAAAACATGAAGTAATTGTTTCCTGGAAGGATAATAAAATGAGAATGGTAGTCCTTACTTTGTTGTATGCTGTGTCCTGTTATGCTGCTCCAGGCCTTGCAGGCTCAAACAGTGTTTCCCAACCTTCACGCAAGATAAATCCCACAAGATGGTCACAGGACGATTAAAGGAATATGAAAGATAAAATATATTTGTGAGACATTTCTTGCTCACCCTTTTGTAACCTCCGCGAAAGAGGTTATGTTTTTACCCCTGTCTCTTTGTTTGTCAGTTGGGTTTTCAGCAGATTTTCATAGATTTAGGCACATGGATTTAAATGTGGTTTCTTGTGGACGTAGACTCTCTGTGGTTACAGACAGGGACAGAAACCTGTAACTATCACGCATGTGTAGCTAAGATAATGTCAATTCAGTCGGATAGCAACAGTTTATATATTCATATTCACTAGTTATTGGAGTATCTCTATATAAACCTGACAGATTTGGTCTTGAATTGTTGGGCCTTGGCAGGAGAAATTCTAGTTTTCCTTCTGAAATATTGAATCCCTTCACCTCATTAGGTCTTGGATGATTCAAATAAGAAACCCATTCTTCCAAATGCAACAGCAAGCAATCCGACATTTTGTTTTCAAGGGTGATAAGCGGAAAAATGTTTACGAACCTCTGGGCAACTTTAGTGTGGGGTGAGCACACAGTGAACTCCCATGAGCTTCAGGCTTGTTCAGCTGTACGATGCAAAGTGTGACTTGGAGGCTGAGTTCTTGATGAAAGACCTTATTGACGGAGTGGTCCACAGCGCAGGATTGGTACAAGTGTAATGAATAGGCGGGGGTGGTTGGAGGAAGTGATGCTGAATTGATAAAAGGTCTACAGTGAAGTCCACGTAACCTTGAACTCCAATTGTTTTCAGGAAGAGTCGAACAGCTTTTCAAAGCAGTCCAGTGTGTGCCCGGAGCAGATGGAGGACAATGGCCGCCTAAAGCAAGCCCATCTAATGGCCAACAGAGTGCAGAGCTGTCCCTCATTGAAGAGTAATTAGATCCTTTCTTTTACTCCTGCTCCGGCCAATCATTTCACAGAGCTGCCTTTGTATCATGTCCTTCAGCAACTGGGTTTAATAGAGACGTCAACAAAAGGGGATGTAGAGGAGAGTGCACGGAGAGAACTGCATAAGGACGATGTGTGTCCTGAAAGAAATAAAACCACATGTGTGCGGGGAAACATGCATAACATTTGCATCATCGCACACTTATATTACTGACAGCTGGTGCAGAACAAGTATGTTGTCATCTGAGATTTGTTTGACTCATATTTGTTGTTTATTTGTATTTTGTCGTTGTAATTATTTTGCCTTTGGGTGTGTGTGTGTGTGTGTGTGTGTGTGTGTATTCGTCCGCTGACGTGTTAGCGTGTTGACGGCTTCGCAAAGATCCAGGGACTTGTTCTCCTGCCAAAGTCGTGGCTCAGAGCCATGGAGGCAATGGACCCTGATAAAGAGTTGTTGAGCAACAATGGATGGTGGACGGATGGATGCAGGAGGGGGTCTTTCCTCTGTAACCCAGCTGCGACTCAGCCCTGCAGGGGATGTGGTTGATATCTAACTGTATGAAGACAGTGAGAGATTCATTTGATTATTGATTGTCTTCATGTCATCCAAAACAAGAGGGGGATGTCTTTTGTTTGTTTGTTAGGGATTTCAATTTACAATGAGTTAATATTCATATTCATATATATTTTGATCTAACCAATTGCTTTGCTAATATATTATTATTATATATATATATATTTTAATTAATAATAATTAATTAACAATTAATAATATCTCTATTGAGTGAAAGAGGGTATGTAGACCTGAAAACCATGTGAGATTTAATTTAATTTCTCCTTAAAAATGAATCACTTATTCAAGTTGTTTTAGGGAATTTCATAGAAAGAGGACAAGATTAAAAACATTTTGAAATGCCACTGTGGTGTGGCTATATAATATATTGATTTCATGTTTTTTCCCAAGTTTATAAGTGATTTTAAGTTATTTAGGGCACTTTAGAGTTTGTGTTTATCTATCTGTTTGTCTATGTATTGCTCTGTGTACACGTGGGGGGTCTGTCTGACAGTTGATAAAGTTGGAGGTGGAAGGAGAGCAAGGAGATGATGAGAGACAAGCCGCTGACCCCTGGGATGTCCTGCTGAGACATGAGAGGAGCAGGGTCAGGTGGGGCACGTCTTGGGGGTACAGTGGGGGTTGGAAAGCCGGGGTGTGGGGATGAAGACAGAGGAGGTGATGGGGATGGGGGTACACCAAACATGTAGCCCCAACTCATGAGAACCAGATGAAGGGCAGACTGGACGACTCTCTGGGGCTCTGAGAGGAAGAGAAGGAGAAGAAAGGGGGCTCATAAAACTGTCAGAGGCCGCCTGCTTCTCTCTATCATGGCCCTGTGTGCACCAGATGCATCGCTTCTAGTGCTAGCCCTCATGAATGTTTCAATCATAGACCAACATATGTAGTGCACATCTATAGATGTGTTTAATCTGGGGCTGATCCAGAGTCTGTCAGGCTATGTCAACTCCCCGCTAACAAGAGTAAAGAACCTGAGAGAAAAGACATTTGTTTTCTACCTTTTTTTTAGTCGTGCTTTTTGTATCCATGGGAGACTGGACACCAAACATAAAGCTTATATGAAGTCACATGAGCCCGATGTTTCTCCCTGCAGACATTTTGACGTCTCTGCTGATTAAAGGGAGCATGCAGACCAGCTCACATGAATGGAAACAGCATCCTGCAGACACACGATGATAAAAATGTATTTCATTTTTACATTTTATTTTTTCACAGTAGAGCACGACAAGGAATTCCTCCCAGTGCGCCGGCATCACAGAGAGTTCAGATTTGACCTCTCGCGGATCCCAGAGGGGGAGGCGGTCACTGCTGCTGAGTTTCGCATCTACAAAGACTTCATCCACGAACGTTACGATAACGAGACCTTCCGCATCAGCATCTACCAGGTGTTGGAGGAACACTCCGATAGGTGGGTATTGGTTTATGGTTTTATTTTCCTCATGTTGTTAAGCAGTGAATGTCTGGACTGTGTGAAGTGATTGTTTGATTGATTAATCAGTCAATCAACTTAAAATGAATTAACCATTCAGTCAATCCACCACCTGTTCCCAAAATGTTTTTTATCTATTGTCATAGAGTTTGGTTCAAACTTTCAAGTCCCCTGCAGGATTAACTGCAACAACTTTATTGATCCCGTAACATTTCATCTCACAACATCATTAGGTCACAATTTGTCAGATTTCATTCATAACCAAACACCTGTAAAAAAAAGAAAAAGGGCATTTCAATCAGTCCTCGTCACTGCTGGCGTGATTTTGTCTCTTTATCGTCTCTACGACTGATTGTTTCATTTATTTATTAGGAACAAACTACAAACATTTGCAAGTTCAAATTTTTGCCTTTATTTCATGTCCTTTTTTTTTTACAGCAGCTCATTTGACATTGTAAAACAAGCTCAGGTGTAACAGCTCTATTCAAATGTCCCAGTGAGCCAGTGACCCTGCATCCACAATACCAGGACCCTGAAACTAAAGCCTAATGCATTACTTTACTTTTACTTTATTTAATGCTTACACGTGCGTCATGCCAAAATTTATTTTGTTTACGGAAAGATATTTAAACAAAGGAGTTTCAAGGCATCACCTTAGGATCTGGCAATTTAGACGATTAGTTAACTACAAATCAACATATTTGTCAGTAAAGAAAACCATAAATTGCAGTTCTCCACATTTGGCCCCACGTTCTCCGTGTGGCTCATCCTGAAGATGTGTATATGTCACAGTGTCCTACTCTCCTCGACCCCTCCTGAAGGTTTCTGTTGTCCAGAGGGAACAACACAGTCATTTATTCCTTTGCCAGAGACGGGCCTGGGTACATGAATGAACCAGAGCTCTGTGACACACGATCTGCCCAGTCACAAAACAGGTCAGGAAACATGAAGAACAAGAGATTTGAGTCTTCAATGGCGAACGAGTGGAAAATCCAGAGTTCACTGTTGGACAGTGGGACTGACTTTGACATGCCCTGTTTCACTCACTAGTTTTCACACAGTTTTTCACAGCTGTGTTTTCTCTCTCTCTCTCTCTCTCTCTCTCTCTCTCTCTCTCTCTCTCTCTCTCTCTCTCTCTCTCTCTCTCTCTCTCTCTCTCTCTCTCTCTTTGGCTTTCTGGCTCTGCCACAAAATTCCAGCCAGTGATGGACTGCGTATAGTGTATGAAAGGACTGGTCGTTTATAAACCCATTATTGTCAATTAAGAAAACGAAGTGTTCCCCTGGGCCTCACCATCTGGAGCCCTCTCTCCCCACCTCCCTCCCTCCCTGACTTGCTTTCTTGCTCCATCTCTCTCTCTCTTTGTTTCACTCCGTCACACTCTGCTGACTCCCTCTCTCCCCTCCATTACTTTACTTTGCGCTTCAGTCACTTAGCTTTACACTCTGTCACGTGGTTCCATCCTATCTTTTGTAATCGTGCATATAATCCCTGTTGACTCACGTTCATCTCTGACTTCAAGTGTGAACTTTTATTGTCGTCTTCCTCTCCAGAGAGTCCGACCTGTTCCTGCTGGACTCGCGGGTGATCTGGGCAGCAGAGGAGGGCTGGTTGGTGTTCGACGTGACAGCCACCAGTAACCACTGGGTCCTGAACCCGGGCAGGAACCTGGGGCTACAGCTCGCCCTGGAGAGCACAAATGGTGAGAGTCACTCAGATCAGTGTATTCCTCAGCATGTAGAAGGCTACAGGTGACAATGTTACTGGTGAGATGTGTTTTGCACATAGATAGAACGCTGCAGATGATGAAAATAAAAGGTACACAGATGAGGAGATGAGGAGCCAGACAAATGGCCATGGAGATTAACCAGTATCCCACTGACAGTGTAAACAACAATTATAAGCTTCACAAAGGAATGACTTCTTGCAGGGTTGTTGTGTCGACCTGTGTTTTAGATTGAACCTGAGGTTCACTGTGGTGAATGGTGAAATTAAATGATGAATTACAGAAGCTAATTCAGTTAAAAATAATAGTAATTATGAGCTTTATTTATATAGATCAGGTGCTTTACAAGTCATACATTGAAGAACTTAAGGCAAAAAGAGTAAAATAAAAAAATGTATAAAACATCCTAACTGATTAAAATAGTCAGTTAGATTAGAGGGAGAAGCATTTTACTTTAACCCGTGTACAATATGAGGTTAAAAGTTTAAAAGAGTAAAGGAGAAAGTGAATTCAGACCACAAGTCTTTAACAGGGATTTAAAAGAGCATAAACTAAAAACATTTACCCAGAGTAAACATGATATGATTCAGGTTTCATTACAAGTACCAAATTGTGATATAAAATGCACAATGTAATTCTATATTGGCTTAGTGTTTTACTAAATATTGCAATTTCAAATATGGAGATGAACACGACTTTGTACTCTGACAGGAGTAAATGTAATCGTTGCCTTCATCTTTGATGTGAACCACACTGAAACCATAAAAAACTACAGAGTACTATAAAACCTCACAACCATCAGATTATCATATTCTTTAGACAGACCCAATATAACTGTATAATGTGCAGTGGGTGGGTATTGTTGGATATGATCTAACAAACATGGACGTCTGCAGAAGGCCAAACAACCGTGTGATTTATTCTTTGTCTGTACACAGCAAAGATAAATGAATCCCCACTCCTCCTTATCATCACTCATCCGTCGTACCCTCAGCATCATTAGCAGGCATTTAGAAAATACTCTGCGTCATTGTAAGGATAACATCTCGGTGTGAGTTCGCCATCACACGGGTCGGATGTTCGTCAGTGGTAAAGTTTATCAACAAGCAGAGAATATTATCTGTCACAGGACGGCAGGATGTTACACGTTACTTGAGAAAAACAGGCACTGTGTTGCTCTCATGTTGTGGGAGGGGTGTGTATGGGAGGTTGTATCCATGAGTGTGTGTTTGTGTGTTGGATCGGGTACGAAGGGAGAGCATGTACAGACAGGCGCACGGGACGTCCCGTTGCCAGCAGCGACCAGAGGCCTTGATTTACCACCAAACGGTGATCAGAGAGAGAGAAATTCTTCTGTGTGAGAACTGCTGGCGTGCACATGCAAGCACGTGCACGAGCACACCCACACGAATTGCGGATAGAGAAGCTTTGATGTTCAGTGTGTTGAGGTGGAGAGGGGATGAGAAAAAGGGAAAGGAATTCGCCGAGGAAAATCTCATTTGTAAAACTGAACGGAGCATTAAAGACCTGACAGAAGTGGTTGTCTTTTATGAATAAAATCTGGATTTCTTTGACATAACACCTGTTGCACTGTTCTCTCCCCCTACAGGAGAGAGTATCAATCCTCGTGTGGCGGGGCTGATAGGTCGCAGTGGGCCTCAGAATAAACAGCCCTTCATGGTGGCCTTCTTCAAAGCAACTGAGGTGCACCTGCGAAGCATCCGCTCAGCGCCGGCAGGGACCAAGCAGCGTAACCCCAACCGCTCCAAGGGGGCAAAGAGCCAAGAGGCACTCCGAGTGGCCAGTGTTGCAGGTATGAGTATGTACTGTATATACAGTCAGTGCTGGTGTATACTGCTGTACTGGGCCAGCCCCTGCTTCAAACTGGCTTTTGTTGGCTTCGTCAGGAATTCATGGAATGGGTCACAGATGAATGATGCTTGTTGGTTCATGTGAGAAAAATCTACATTTTCATAGAACATGGGCCAACACATACAGTATGAACTCATTCATGAGGCACACATTCACAAATACACAACACGTCCAACACAAGTGTGCTTTTGGAATTGATTGGATTCTTGCACGACAAAACATGCGATGCACATTCGTCTTGGAGGTGTGAGAGCTGTGTTTATGCGAAGCGCTGAAACATTACACCGTAATGCCTGAGCTTCAAATACCCCTCTGCTGTCTTTGTTTATTTACACGAGCATTACAGAGGAGTCGGGGCCAAGTTCCCTGCATGGAGGTAAGGCAGCGCAGGCTTTTATGGCAGAACACATCTGCGGTGTGCTGTGGGGCAACCGGGGCACACATGGGCCAACACATGGGCCAAATGAGCCTGTTTGGAACGTTGGATACCAGTGGTCTTTAACTGGATGATGAGAACCAGTCGCTCGTGATCATTTCCAATGTGAACAGCTCTCAGGAACTAATGTACCACAGAGCCCCAGAGGTCACCAGAAGAATAGAGGGAGAGAGAGAGAGAGAGAGAGAGAGAGAGAGAGAGAGAGAGAGAGAGAGGAGAGAGAGAGCAATACTATTAGATAGAAAACAGATTATTCTTTCTTTAACACATGGATGGTGTAAAAAGAAAAGCTGAAATGAGTGTGGAGGAAAATAGAGAGAATAAATAAAAGACTCCAGTTATATAAAATGTGGCAGGCCTCCTCTTTGTGCACATCTGTTTCAGCCAGTGGAAACTCAAAGCCCAGCTGAGTGACTTCTAAGCAGGGTGGCCCATTCATTTGAAGCAATTACCAAACTGCTGCTGTATCTGGAGGTGATTTCCTTCAGCCTTTGTCTGAATGTTAATGCTTCATATGGGAACTCTCGCTGTGTTTAGATCTGGTCTATATCTCTGCCTAATTGGGGCCTGACTGTGATAAATAGTTAATCTTGCAGCTCAACTGGGAAAATAGCACATGTTTCTGAATGTCTGTCCTTTTCTCTGTCTGTCGCTCTCCTCAGAAAACAGCAGCACTGATCAGAAGCAGGCGTGTAAGAAGCACGAGCTCTACGTCAGTTTCAGGGACCTGGGGTGGCAGGTACGCAAAGCAAGACGCTTAACTCTTCTGATCTTATCCCAGGATCTTCACAATAATCAGCCCACATATAGTTTAGGGTGTAATAACAACTGGACTTTTGCAGTTTCAGCTTGATTTAGTCACTAAAAGTTCACTAAAGTGTCAATAAAGGAGAAAATATCTTTACATACGGTGTCACTTTCCTTTGCATCATATACTCAGAACAATAACCTTTTGCCACATACAGGCTCTTATGCAGATCATAGAGAATAATGAGGCCATATGCAGCTCTGCAGACAACAATTTAATTTGAAAAGAAGAAGAGTTGGTCGTCGGGTGCTCGAGCCCAACTTTACTGGCTACCTGGACTCTCTGCTCCTTCATCTCTTCATGTCTGCTTTCGTCACACTGTATCATTTCCCCATCTCCGCAACCAAAATGTACCTCTGCCTCCCTCCTCACTATCAGGACTGGATCATCGCTCCAGAGGGATACGCGGCGTACTACTGCGAGGGAGAGTGCGCCTTCCCACTAAACTCCTACATGAACGCCACAAACCACGCCATTGTGCAAACCCTCGTGAGTAACCAAATACGCAGGGAACCCAGCAGTCATGTTTGGAGTCTAATCATCTCATCAGCTGTCACGACAGTACAGCAGATGTTGCAACTACTGTATTTTAAAGAACGCCGTCGACAGCAGTAAAGACGAACTTTTCAAGGTGTACGATGAATAGCTTTATAACCATATTCATTCATGGTGTAATGATGAGTTTGTCACTTTCCTCTCTCTCTCTCTCTCTCTCTCTCTTTCCCAGGTTCATTTCATTAACCCAGAGACCGTCCCGAAGCCTTGTTGTGCCCCCACGCAGCTCCACGCCATCTCAGTGCTCTACTTTGATGACAGCTCCAACGTCATCCTCAAGAAATACCGCAACATGGTGGTCAGAGCTTGTGGCTGCCACTAGACTCTCAGCATCTTCACACAGACACACAACATGTATGCACACACACGCACGCACACACACACACACGCACACACACACACACACACACACACACACACACACACATGCTACATACTGTACCTGGCTCACAGTCGCACAGTTTCAAATATCGGATGACCAGAGAAACTGTTTTAGCCTGTAGCCTTCAGCCTTCACTCTGTGTAACTGTGTCAAAGGCCACTCTGTGACACAAAAAGAAAATTCTTGTTTTTCTTGAGCAAGAATTTCAATAAATTTTTAATACACACACGTGCACAAACAAACACGCACACACACACTCACGTTTGTGCTTTCTACTGTGTATACAAGACATTTAAAGCAGTGATTGTACTGTATACTCCTTCACAGTCAACAATATTTTGTTTATTTCAACAACTTGTTATTGTAGTTCATTCTTTTACTGTAGATTTTTATTATATATATATTTTTATGACTGAGAGACCCAGATCGAAGTTCTGAATTTCTTATATGTACAATACTGTGTAAATAATTTTTTTTTCAACAAAAGAAAAAAAAGCAAGAAGTGTATTTATTTCCTGAAATGTAACTTGGGTTTGTGTTTTCTCCTGTATGCAATGCTGCCTGTTTTCTTTCACATGATAGTTCACACACACTCTGAGGAAATGAAAACAAAGTTGACGGGAAACTACTTTGACGTGAGTGAGGAGGTCCAATTCAAAGCACCTCTCTCTGTGTGCGCTTCACGCTGAGGGTGGAGGGGGGAGTTTACGACGACTTGGACCTGTGGAAATGTCGAGATATTTCACCAGTCGTTACGTAAACCTGACGCACGTTTGGTTTTTAAACCCACAACAATCAGCGGAAGTTCTGAGAGAAAAGGGAGATTTGTTCTTCAAAGCCTCTTATTCTGTGTGCAAAAAAAAATTTCAGGTTTATATTCTTCTGCTGTAATACATCTGTCATATTTAAAAACAAAAAAAGTATATTTATTGAGAGCTGGCTAAGCTGTTTCTACATTGTGCGCCGATATCTCAAACATGTTTAACTGCTGAACTGGTACAACAATAAACTGGGAGAAAAGCGACGAAAGCCACGCTGAGGTGTGTTGTTTGATCCGGATGAAAAGCAGAATGAAAGTTGGCGGTTTGAACGAAGACACAGGACAGTTTGATAAAGGTCCCCTCTTTGAAACGTGGGTATATAGTTTACCTGTTGACCTTCAACCTTTCGTAAGAGCTTCCACATTTAAAAGCAAATGTTACCCTATCTATCTATCTATCTATATTAATATATATATATATATCTGTCTGTGTGTCTGTTTATTGTTATTATTGTTCTTATTTTAAGTGTCATTTGTGTGGGTTTTGATGGTAAGAGAGATTTACACTGCCCTCTGCTGGAAAAAAGCATGAAGTGTCAGCATTATACAGTTCATTATCATACATGTGTCTTCTTGATCTTAATTTTGGATTTTCTTAGATCCAGATTTTCTACCTGAAATGAAAACACGTTCTCTCTGCGAAATGGCGGTGGAGGCTCTGAAAAAAACACTTTGGCATAATGCATTCCCTAGCCCCTCACCCTAACCCTAACCATCTTAACTGAATGCCTAACCCTAATTTTAACCCTAACCATAAAACCAAGTCTTAACCCTCATAGGGTCTATTCTTAAAATGGTCCTGTGTGTGTGTTTGTGTGTGTGTGCGCGTGTCTGTGTCTGTGAGTGAGTGCAACTAACTTTCTTTACACAGTGTGTAACAGAAGTGTGTCACCACTTGTGTCACCAACAGAACTTGTGTCACCAGTGGCTGTGCGTGTTTGGACGAAAGCTTCTCTCCTGTTCACATACTGACCAATTGCACAAATGAAAAAAAAATAAAGAAAACGAAACTTGGGAATTAGTAGTTTCGTTTACAATTAAAGTGAATCTTACACGTGATTTCTTTTACACATTTGTAAGGTAACCCAGACTTAAAAATGAAGTCATGATCGTATAGAATGACTCCATAATAATATTATTAATAATAATAGTATTTTTATAGCACCTTTATAAAGGCAAACAAAACAGGAAACTGTTAAAAAGCAGATAAGCAAAGATAAACAAACTCAAATAAAACATTGCAATAAAACGCTACTAGATTTCCTTTTTGACCCAGTGACCTGCTCCTGTTACACCTCCCTCACAGCCCTTACATGGAAATGATTTAACTTTCTCTACCACTCAGCGAATAGTAGGAAAGCGAAAGTATAAACCGAGCTCTACGTTTCGCTTTCGCTTCGAGAGCGCACTTGGTTTCACGCTCGACTTTTACGCACAAGTTTGCGAGTAGCTATCTCTCTCTCTCTATTACAAACTACATTTATCAGCATCACCCGGCTGCGGTTTTGTGTTTAAATTCCAGACGCAGAATAAAGCAAATTATTGATGATTTACTCGCTTGTGAAGGCGAAGACGTGATCGGGCTGCGTTTCTACGCACATGCCTCCGCCTGTGTGTGTCTGAGGTTTGACGGTGAAGCTGTAGAGACCGAGTGATGTGCTGAAGATGGTAGAAAGAGCCAAGCTCCACCTGAAAGAGTGGCTCATCGGTCAGATAGAGAGCGGGCGGTATGAGGGGCTGAGCTGGGAGGATGAGGACAGGACCATGTTCAGGATCCCCTGGAAACACGCAGCCAAGAAGGACTACAAGCAGACGGAGGATGCGGCTCTGTTCAAGGTCAACACTTTACAACCTCTCCGCTGTTATAAATCATGGCACCTGCATCAATGTGGGTGCTGTTAAACTTCATTATAACATATTTATAATCAAAAAGTTGTCGTTTTAAGGGGATTTTCTTATTGTTTGGAAAATATTTTGTGCTTAATTGCTTGAAAAGTGCTTCATGAATAAAATGTATCATTACTGTTATTGTCAAGTATCACCCAAAACACTTCATAACACATTTTGTCATAACATATTTGACCAATTATTATTATTAATATTATTAATATGCTTCTTACTAAAGCTGCAAATGGGTTGGAGCTAATCCTGAAACACCTTGAAATGAGTTTGAAATAAAACCAGTAGCTGGCTTAAGTCTTAACTCTGTGCTAATGTTAATGTATGTAAGGCTTAACTTTACCATTGTAATCAGAAAAAGTTAATTAAATACATTTTCTTTATCATCATCAACAATTTAAAGGCAGGTGACTATGATTTCTTAGAATGACTATTTAGTTTGTCACTTTCCAAACGCTTTCGATGGATTAAAGTAAACAGAACAACATTAATTATTCCTGTAAAGAAAATGACACTACTAATCATTTCATTTAAATCTTTTTCTACATGATGTGTGTTTAGTCTACGATCTCCCCAGTCTAACACTCCAACCGTAATATAACATTTCAATCTTTGCATTCAGGCCTGGGCTGTGTATAAGGGCAAATACAGGGAGGGAAGGGACAGGGCTGACCCCACCATGTGGAAGACTCGCCTCCGCTGTGCACTCAACAAGAGCATGGACTTCCAGGAGGTTCCTGAACGCAACCAGCTGGACATCACTGAGCCATATAAAGTCTATCGCATCCAGCACGACAATGGGTCGGTCAGGCCAGCAGGTAAAAACCAAAGAACAGGTTTCTTTTACTTTTCCAGTCACTCAGCCCTTAGCTGATCCACACTGGTATCATATTTATATACTGGACCATGAGAAGGGGGAGAAAGGAAATAGGTCAAAAGGTTTGAAGTTTTTGCCATCTTTTAATAAATATACTAGAATGGTCCTTGGTGCAGGTCATTTCTTTCTAACTGGATAAAATCCATCATGTTTTCTCTCCTCAGAGTCTCTACAGATGAAGGATGAAGTGTTAATCAGGACTAAGATGTCTCCAAAGAGTCCTGATATTTTGGATGAACAGGTTAGTTCAAAACTTGATAATAAGACAGGAAGATATAAACTGACAAAGTAAAGCAGTGAACCTCTGGAATACTCGACAGTGGGTCGACGCAATATGTCCAACAGACGTAAAGATACATGTTGAGAACACTGTGTGAGGGCAATCAGTTTGTCTTCTGTAGGGTTCAGTATTTCTAGTTCTCGCTGTGTCTCTTTATGATTAACAGAATTTTCTTTATGACTCTATAGATATGGGTATAGTTTATATGCTAGAAGACCCTTGATCCCTCGTTCCCTGAGTCTTTTGCTGTTGTTTTTTTAAGCTTCCATGTGTCACTAAAGTCAAACATTTTCAAATGGTTGCTTTGATTATATTAATCCAATTTAGTTTTATTTCTGTGGTGCCAAATCACAACATACATTATCTCAAAGCACTTTTTACATATTAAGGTTAAGACTCAACAATATTGTAGAGAAACCCAACAGTTCCTACAATCAACAAACACTTATACTATAGATGTGTATTTGCTGATGTAAAGATGTTATTAATGATAGCAGCTCCAGTTAATAGTAGAAGTATATCAGTAAATAATTGGGAACTAATATTGATAATAATTATTATTATCAAGTCATGTCAGATCTGGATCCTGCAGCTCTGGAGCCTGAGAAATAAATACATGATCTTATCTGTTATAAAATAATCATTGTTCTATGTCACCTATTTATTGTTTCTGTATTTTTTTTATTACTTCCTTTTCAAAATTAATCATTACAGGCGGATATAGAAGAAGAAGAAAAACCATGGAGGGGTAAGTGTTACACACACAGACGCGTTCAGAATTCAAGTGGAAAATCCTGCCTGTAGATATGAGAGACAATCCTCTCCTGTGGACTCTTAAAGATGCAATAAAACAGGAGAAATACCTAAAGAAAGTCTACAGTCCATCATGTAGGTCTTAGTCATGTTTGCCTTCAAGGACCCCTTTTGTATTTGGAGACATTTGGGGCCTGTATTGAAAACGAATCTAACCCATGTTGGGCCTCAATTAAGATTTTACCACAATTAACTTAATTTTGAAATAATAAAAACAATTCTATTTATCACAGTATTCTCACAGTATTGAAAATGCCTCATTTCTTTGCCTCTGCCTCAGTGGATCTGATGACGGAGCACATGTACTGTGATGTAAAAGGAGAAAAAACTGAAAATCATCTCCCTGCTCCTGCCACTTTCTTCGGCCCTGGACTCACCGTATCGGGTAAGAAACACAAATCAAACCGACTGTATATACTGCTGGCCTTTTACGCTGTACGACCTAAAAATAAAAATCGGTGTCTTGTGTGTGTAGACCTTCGTATGCAGGTGACGTTGTTGTACCGGGGTCAGAGTGTGATGAGAGTGACCACCAGCAGCCCAGATGGGTGCTTCATCCTGCAGGGCCACGTTCCCTGGGGAAATGAACGCATCTACGGGCCCTGCACCGCCCAGCAGTTCTCGTTCCCCTCCCCGGGCTCTGTTTCCCTGCCCTCATGCATGGCCGAAGCAATGAATCGCCTGCTTTGTCACCTGGAACGGGGCGTGCTGTTATGGGTGGCCCCAGACGGGGTGTTCATCAAGCGTTTCTGCCAGGGCCGGGTGTACTGGAGCGGCCCGTTGGCCCAGCACACCGACGCACCCAACAAACTTGAACGAGAAAAGACCTTCAAACTGCTGGACATACCCACATTTGTCAGCGGTAAGGCAGCACACGAGAATTCTTCATGTATGGTTTAGTCATGTAAATCTCACTGGAACAGAATAGGATTTATTTAAAGAGTGACAGATTGACTGGGATCATTGGGAGTGAAATGAAATAAACGTTTTTCTATGCTGAATGTGAATATTCCATATGTCTGTGCAGAGCTGCAGAGGAGTTTACAGGGTAAAGGACCTGCACCTTCTTATGAGATCGAGCTCTGCTTTGGAGAAGAGTATCCAGACCCTCATGTACCGAAAACCAGGAAGCTGATCATGGCACAGGTCAGTTCTGAAGTTTCTTTTTTGTCGTCTCCTCCTATATTGTGTCGATTTTTGGTTGTAGATAACGAGTCATGATGGAAAATGTCACTATGTGTTTGCCCAGGGATTCAATTTTAATGTTTGACACTAAATATTTTATCCTCCAAAGGACTCACCATTTAAAACATGTTTTTAACAACTCCAAGTGGAGCCTCTTAATGGTCTCTGCCAGATAGATTCTGTTTCAACTGAGTTAGTTAGCAATTAAACCCCAAAACCACCTGACAGATTCAGTGAAACCTGGCAGAAGGATGTAGTTTGGGTCAAAGAAGAACCCATGAACATTTGTGTGTGGATCATAATCAGGGGGGAGGATCCAGGATTTTTTTGTTTGTGAAATTTGTCAACATTGTAATTTATTTCTCAGAGAATAATTGATGTATGTTGATTGAAAAAAAATGACATGTCTGGGGGACTCATATTTATTATTTATGAGTGTGTGCAATTAGGTTTAGATCCAAATAAAAATCTGGAAGCTGGTGAATTCAAACACCCCGTCAGTCGGACCGCAGTTGTAACAGTGTAAATCACCAGAAGAGGTCCCCATAGGATCACTGATAGCATGTTGCTCTGTGCTCTGCTGGTCCAGGTGGTGCCTCTGTTTGCGGTGGAGCTTCTGCAGAGGTTCAACCCGGGAGCGAGTGAGGAGACGCAGCCGACTCTCAGCTCCAACACAGAGGGAGAGAAGATGTAGAGAGACTGTGAAAAGCATCCCTGCACCTGGGCGACCATGAACAATACACATGAACTGTGACATTCTGAGGCCTGGCATCATCAGGAGGTAGCGTATCATCAGTGGAGATGTATATATGATGAAGAAATGATGGACGCGCTTCAGTGTGAGCAGGTTCGCAATGAGGAAAATTAAAAGCGATGTTCTTTATAATTTTTGTTATCTTATGTAGGTTTTTTTCTTGTTTGCCACGCAGCTACTCTGCCAGGATTTATCAGCTGTAAGAAAACATCTTGTTAATAATGTTTTATAGAAGTTTTTCCTGCATTTCTATCTTAATCCCATATTCGTTATATGAATGAAATGATAATCTAACCGTTTAGTACCTCACAACGCAATCCAGAAAATAAAATGACACTTTTGATTAATCTATAAAGCTTTTTTTTTTTTTTTTCTCCTTTATTTCTAGCGAACATCATTTAACAGATTCACAATGTTTTTTTAAAAATATACATATATTTTTGTAGCTATGACATTTAGAAAGAAAAAGATCAACAGGTAAGGTTTTCCTTTCGAAAATAAAAAAACAAACAACTAAAGTGAGAGAGTGTGCTGAATCAAAGGAGATACCCGTATCTGAGTTTAAAATACTTTCATTGTTTTTCCCTGCCCTCGAACATATACAGTACGATAAAAAAAAAAAACGAGACGGGAACAGAAGCGTACAGTACACAGGGGTCAAGAGTATTCACAAAGCATCATGTTCCAACGTGTTATTAGCACCATTACTCTCCAGCCGTGCTGCACTTTCTCATTCTCTCCATCATTCAGTTTTTAATGGAAAAACACCACGAGTGTCAAGGCGATGTGGCACAGACCTGTCTGTGTGGGTGGGATTGTCTGTTACGCAATTTTCATTAGTGTTCTCCCTTTTCTCAGAGATAATGTTAAGAACATATTGGAGGGTAATGCCTTGACGAACAATTGTTTTGAAATGACTCCTGGCGATGGGAATAAAAAAAAAGGCGAAGAATTTGCTCGTACATTCAACTTGCCCGCCCAGGCCGACACTTAAGACATCGGCTCGGAAGCAAGAAAAACAATATAGAGAAAAAAATAAAAAATTAAATGCATTGGGAAATTGACAGAAAAGATTGCATTAAATCTGTTTAGCATATTTACTGTATATAACATCTGTAATATGTATAGTCAAATTTCGTTCATATATGTCTGCACTTCCTCAATAGCGTTTACTTTCATAACACTGACTGAAAGTTGATACCCTGCAGAAAACACTGTCAGTAAGTAGGTGTGTGCGACAATCATTACAAAAACAAAGTGAATACAGACAAGTGCTTGATTGTCTCACTAAACGTCTTCAGTGCATCTGTAAGGAGCCGTCCAGAAATCCTTCAGCTGCTGCTCCTGCAGTGTGGACACCCGTAAATTCTCTACTGTTTTTATTTTTTATTCCTTCCCTGCAACCCTGCCTTGAGGTCTCTCCATTGTTTGTCTTTGTGGGTGCAACAGAGACAAGGAGGGTGTGTGTGTGTGTACTCATGTGTGTGTGTCAGTGTGCATGTATATGTATGCGTGTGCAAGTTTCTACTGCCACTTCATCAACTTGGAGCTATGAGGTAAATCCAGGAGGCTTTCATCAGTTCCGGTTGAGGGAAGGGCATCAGGGGCAGACCAGCGGCGTTTGCGTGCACGTGGCTGCTCTCGAGCGAGGGGCTCTGCGGCCAGAGTGCGTGGCGGGGCTGCAGCGGGAGGAGGGTGGTGGTGAGGAAGAGGGGGCGGAGGAGGTGGAGGTGGCATCTCCTCCCTGTGCAAGCTGCTGGACTCCCCTGTAGCCCTGGGGGGAAGTTGCGTGCGGTGCACCCTGGAGCCGGTGCGCGTGTGTGTCCGGTGGGTTTGGCTGGGCGTCGGGGTGAGGGCCAGGCAGACGTCCCCCTCCACGAGCTGGCGACAGGGCAGGCTGTACAGCTGTGTGGTTCTCTGGGGACTGCAAGAAGACCAGCCTCGGTCCTGCACAAAGAATGGATACTCCGCCAAGACCTTCAGTAACTCCTACAAAAAAACACACAACATTGTTATACATATTATAACAACAAATTGTATTAACTGAAAGTGCCCCACCATACTCATGTACTTACTCAAAAGTACTCATCATGTCATGCAGTTAAGAGTACTTGTGTACGTCTGTAGAGAAAGCTGACCTGAGTGTTGCGGTCCGTGAGGTGGACCTGCAGGTGGCTGAAGCCCTGGGCATTGCTGGGGGCAATCAGCAGCACGGTGCAGGTGCTGAGGTGGAACTCAGAGGAGGTGTCGGCGCTCCTCAGGAAGTCCTCGGTCCGCAGCTCCTCTACTCGCTTCAACCGCCCGCTGGCCAACTCGATCAGAGAACCCTTGGCGAAGTGAGGTAGGAGCGCTGGGGGAGATGGGTGAAGGGCTGGGGGTGAGGTGTGAAGATGGCAGGGAGACGACTCCCTCCCTCTGTCTTTTTCTCTGTCCCGTCGTCTCTCGCGCTGTCTGTCCCTTTCTTGGTCTTTGTCATGCTGTAGGTGCTTCTCTTTGTCTTTAGCTCGCTCCCTTTCCCTGTGCATGACTTTGTCTCTTTCTTGGTCTCTTTCCCAGTCTCTTTGCGACCTGTCATGGCTGTTAGGCGGACCCAACTGGTGAGTGAGGTGAGTTCTTTAGATTGTGCTGCCTGGGGCCTGGCTCCCTGTGCAGGTTGTACAGAGGTGTTCCTGAGGGGCTATAGTGTGGGTAGGGCTGAGGGCTGGGGTGGCACACTGATCCCAAAGAGTAGTAGATCTGGGCTTCAGCTGGTGTGGCCCCTATGGGGTCCAGTTGTCCCCCTCTACCAGCCCTGGGGTCTGCTCCGAGGGGACTGGAGGAGAGTAAATTTGAGCCTGTCTTTATTATACCATGCGGATGTCTGTCCTGCAGTGAGGAATGTGGCTCAGGGTCCTCCTGAGTTTGAGAGTCTAACAAAAATGGCCCTCCAGAATGGAGGTGGGAGGTAGGATCCTCCTGCTGTCTCCGTCCACCATTGGTATGGGAGCTGTGTGGACTGAAGTCCAACCTGGTTCTGCTGCTATCATTCCCATACTCTCCTGTGAGCAGAGCCCTGGTGGTCGAGACAGTCCTGCTGCCTGGCCCATCCAAGCCGTTGGGCCTCTTGCTGAGGTACCTGTGTCTGGCATCAACTAAGCTCGGGTCTTGGGGGTAGAGAGAATGGTGGCTAAACAAGTATGATGGGGAGAAGAGAGAGGAGCTATAGTCGCGCCGGCCGCTATTGACATAGGACCACATCTCTCTTGAATCGGCAGGGAAAGGAGTCTTGAAGGAGGAAGCCGAGGAGGAAGATGATGAAGATGGCAAGGAGAGGGGACCCTCCCCTCTGAGCCACCTGGAGGAGTGGGGAAGGGGTGAGGAGAGAGGATCATCTCTCCAGGCGGGAGAACCTGAGCTTCTCCTCTCGCTGATCTGCCCTGGGAAAAGGGGAAGAGAGACAGAGGGAGAGTAGCCCAGGTGCCATGGGAGGGATAGGGGGAGGCATGGTGCAGGAGCAGGAAGGGATGGAGGAGTGTGGATGAGATGGGGGTTCGGGTTCGTCAGAGCTCGATCCCTGTCACTGGCCTCCCTGCCCCCCTCCCCTCTGCCTGTGCTGGGCCGACTTCGGAGCGGCACAGGGGGTTTGAACTCGTCCAAAGTGATGTGGTGTTCTGTCGATCCCTGCCGAGACTCCCTCTTCTTGGGAGGGAGGCACTCTTTGCCGCGGTCGGGGCTGGGATTCATGGGTGGGCTCCAGCGGCAGTGGGGGCCCCCTGTGTGCGGGTGTAGGCTAGGTCACATGGGCCTCGCGGGAGAACGAACGGGGCAGACAGAGCGGAGGGCTGCTACACAGCATCACTGTCGGATCACTGCTGGTTCTCTTGCACTGGAGCGCCACTCACCTAGAGGATGAACGAGGACAGACGTAGACATGAGAGAAAAAAGGGAGGGAAGTGAGAGAAACAGAAGAAAGGGAGATTCAGACTGAGCGACGATAAAAAGGACCTGTTTCAAACAGGTGGAGACAAATCATTCAGCGACTCCTTCATCCAGAACTACTTGAAAAAGGTCAGAAACTCTTAACTTCCTGATGGCTGTCACTAATTAGTCATTACCTGCGTGCACTGTGGTGGGAGTGAAAGTACCCGACTTACTCGTTTTATTCAAAACACATTACTCCCACATGTTGGCTATAAATACATTTTGTAGCCAATGAAGTTCAGAGGCAGAACACACACACACACACACACACTCACAGCAGGAGAGTTTTCATCTCTGACTCTCGGGGGATGATTGGAATATGTAGATATGTTTTTGTACCACTTTCATGAGCCACCCCCACGACACCCCCGAGGAGTTCTCTGTATTCTATATAAGCTTACTACTACCCCCCCCCCCCCCCCCCCCTTTCCCTTCTTCTTTCAGACAGACACACTTGGACAGCAGCAGACACACAAACACTCCCTCGGGCGGCTGTACTTACTCCCCCAGTGATAGGCAAAGCTGGTCACCACCCACCCAAAAGCTGAAGAAACACTGTTGATATTGCCACCAGTGGTTGTGCGTACAGGGTGTGTGTCTCAGCATATTAATTATGTGTCACAGTAGGGGTGTGGGGAAGTGTGTGTGACAGTTTGCGCGAGTGCATGCATGTGTGCCATGTTTGTGCGGCTTTTTTTTGTTGGTGGAAATGTGTGAAAGTGTTTATTTGTTTAGGTCTTTGTGTGCGTGTGTGTTTGTGTTCGAGTCCTCGAATGTGTCACAGATTTTGCAGCCTTGTTTCATTCAGTGAGAAGTGCGGGGGAGCTCTACTAATTCTTCTCCCAGCGTCTAAATGGGCTTTTCTGAAGTGATGGCTGCTGCAGCGCCAGCCCAGCTGTTCCCTCCACCAGCACCACCTGCCGTCCCTGCTCCCTCCGCCGCCACAACACCACAGCGCCACGATGGCACTCAGCCCCACGCTCACCCGCAAGTCTGTCTCAACAGCCTACCAACTCCCTGCCGTCTCACCAGCCGCCACACTGTCACCATGGCAACTGCGTCCGCACACACATTCATTCGTTTGGAGAGGTTAGATGGGGATACTCCGTGGAGAGGCGGGTAAACTGTTGCTCATCAAGTGATTTGGTCCAAAAACAGAATAAGTGTTAGCGTGGAGCAAGCTGTTTGTGCATCTGAGTGGAAAACTGAAAACTGGGTGGTGAGAGGAGGGGAGAGTTATTGTTCCAGACACTGACAGCAGGGCTGCGATGGATTCAGACGTGTGAAATGTTTATGATGACAGTTGTTTTTGGCAGTTATTAGGTGAATGAGGATGTTGCTGTCAAGATGGGAAATATTATATAAGTCCGGCTTCACTGATATATTTTCAGTTCAGCTGAGACAATACATGGTTTCCGGTGCTGACCGAACCCATTGACCTGCAGGCTTACATGAAAAATGATGTTCTGCAGATTTCAGCGCTTCAGGCAGCGGCGACAACAAAAAGTTGTTCCTTATATAAATGTAATTTCTATCAATATTCCTTGAAGAATAATCAGATCTCTATCAAATTAATTATCATCAATCAATCAATGAAATTAAATTTGCATAGCCCATCTTCACAAATAACTAATTTATTGACTAAATAATTAGAATGAAAATACTACAATTTCTACTATAAAAATAAATATACCAGTTAAATTACAAGACAGGTTTCCATAACAATTATTATAAAATGTCAAAATACATTTTCAAGTTGCACACAGTATTCAAAAGGTCTGCATTTGTCAAAAGTATTCATGCCCCCCCCCCGTAAGTCCTCTCCACTACTGCACTCAAGAATCAAAATCTTTTAAATTGATAAAAATCTGGCGTCTGTCTTTGTCCTGAAATGACTCTTTTGACAGCGCTCGTGAAAAAAGGTTACAGATGCATTAAACTTGCCAAAAAAGAACAAGAAAACAACGATCGCACTTGTGCATGTGGAGGAGTTTGCAGAGTACCATCTTCTAACAGAACCCTCCCACACTGTGCACACATGCACGCAGTGCTGGAGTTGATCTGGGGCTACAGTGGTTGAAGTATTTAAATATCCATTTTCAACAGATCACAGTAATAATGTTGTTGCACTTTCCTTCCAACAAATTACTCCTTCAGGCTTTTCACATGCTATGTAAGCACGGATGCACATTTATTTCCCTAAAACTGATAATGAAACACAAACTAAAACAACTGGCATGAAAGTTTTTATATTAAAATGTAAAATGCAAGTTTTCTTCAACTTACTCTCAACTTGCTCTCATGCAACAGTCAAATTTGACACATTGATTCGCACGGCTCTATCTCATCCCGCCTTTTCTCTGCATGAATTGCTCAGGAGAAATATTAAAGGTGCATCCTTCATAACTGCGAACCTTTTAAAAGCAGAACTACAGATTGTTGGTGACTAGTTTCACCTGTTTCAATCAAAGAAACAATAAATTAATAATTCAGCAGTGCTACCTGAAACAGATAAAGACATCAAACAGCAGCTCTCCAGTTCAAAAAAAGCAGTTAGAGAATGTGCGAGCAGACAGACGATGATGGAGCCGGCAGTTGCTGTGATGTGATGTTAGACTGACCTCAGTGCGGGTTGAGCAGACGTCCCGGCATTTGGCCGTCATTCATATTCCAGTCCTCCCAGAGGGTCAACCCACTCCTCAGCTCCTCACTGGGCTACACTGCTCCTCCACAACACCACCGCCTGTTCCAACACCCGCAGATATCAGCAGCCTCCAGCTACACACTGACTCTGATCTCTGCACGCATGAAATAACACCAGCAAGCCCACCGAACTGAGGGAAAGAACTGAGAGCACTGCTATCCGTCTCTGTGTCAGTTGTGTATGTGAGTGTGTAGTGTGTGTGTGTGTGTGTGTGTGTGTGTCAAGAATGTATGTGTGTGTGTGTGTGTGTGTGTGTGTGTGTGTGTTTGCGTGTGCAAAGGGCTGAGGAAATGAGTAATATCTAGCAGTGAGAAACATGTCTGCTAAGCAGAGCCACATAGGCAGACCAGTTGCTGCTGCCGCCCACTTGCTTTAATCACTGTGAGGGATACAAATATGCAGACACACACACACACACACACACACACACACACACACATATACGTTATGCATACACAAACACACACAGACAGACAGTCAAGGATGCAGCACAAACACATTATATACGTGACTATATGCTGCCTTTGTGCTGTCTGATGTTACGCTTTTCACCCAAGTTGCACTAGTTAAATGCATGAAAGGTCATGAATCAATCAATTAATCAGTAAACAAATCAGTGGTGTGTGTTTCCCATGAACACGTTTCAGACGACATGTTTGCTCATCAAAGAGAGATGGGGATGGAGGGGCGGCAGAGACACAGTTGATGAGAAATAGGGAGGGACATGGTGGGAGGCTCATCCCACACACACTTTCAGACTTGGGCTCTGACTCAAAACTAAACCACACACACACACACACACACACACACACACACACACACACACACACACACACACACACACACACACACACACACTACTTTTGGTACTTTTTGTTTATCGGTAGATTTTGTTGGACTTTGTGTCCTTTGTTCTCATCAAACCAATTTGTCTAAAGAGCTTGAACCAATAAATTTGATTTCATATGACTTCATATGCACATACGCACACACACACACACACACACACACACACTCTGTTACTTCATATGCATGCACACCCTTTTTGATTTGCTTCAGTGATTCAGTCGGTGTAAAGCAAAGTGTGTCGGTATGGCTGACGTGCCTTATTAGGGCTGAATTGGTAAGAGTGTAGTTCATTCCCACCAAGAAGTCAGAAACCTGTCAGTACAGAAACCTTTTACAAATTAATAAACAGGCCCAAGGTTAGAAATGCAATGCTATGCAAATAACCCTGTCTGCTCCTCGTCAAAGAAACAGGGCCAAACCTCAATTCAAACAAGCTTATGTTAATTATCGGCACAAAAATGCAATACAGGAGCCAGAACATAAATTGGAGCACAGGGAGAAATAGGATTTAATGAAGCAATCGAAATCTTAAATTGTAAAAAGCAATATTTATTTTCTTTCACATTTCTTCAAGCAATTCATCGAAGCCGTCGGAGCACAGAGCCAAACACAGAATCATATCCAGCGACAGTAAATTCGAGGTTAACCTTGTCTAACTTCTCAGCCTCAATGGAATGGAAAGCTAATCAGACTTGGAGGTGTGCAGACACATCAGCCTGAAGGCCACGCTGAAACATTCTCGCGCCGAGGTGACAATTGACAAGAAAGTCTCGTCTGACTCTTTCTTAGTTTTCAAAGTGAATGCTGTGTGAGGCTTGTGCGCGCTGAGGTTGTGTGGGCACAAGTGCTGTCTGCTCTGTTATTTGTTGTACTTGTATGGATTCATTATAGACACCAAAGTTTATGACAAAGAGATCTTTTTCCAGTCGGGAGTTGAGATTATATTAAACAAAATAATGGTTCTATTTATGATAGTGGGGTCCACTTGTTAATGTCACATCTAAATCAAATCAATAATCAGAAAAACAAAAACACTGTCTAATTATTGGGCTATAAATAAATTATAAATACATTTTAGTAATTGTATGAGGTACAACACAAAATTGTTAATTTTACTGTAATTACTTTTTTATTTTTTTATTTCTTAATAACTAATGTAAAAATGTAAAATTGGCTGCATTTAAAAATAAAGTTGCTCCAACAAACATTTTTTACTTCTGATATTAAAGCATATGGCGAGGTCATCAGGTATCAGACTTAGCATTTACATTTAAATAAAATACTCCAATAATTATGCAAGATAAACTCGCACATTGATTTAAATATTTAACTGATATTAAATCTTGAGTTCAGCAAGTCACTGAGTAATCATACTTTTATGATTAAAACAGTAAAGTAAAAATACATCAATACATAATTAAAGATAATAATTAAATATAATTAAATCAATATTTCTGACATCACAATCATAATTTCAAACTGTATAGTTTATAATAAAAAACAATACAGTTTTCCTACATATGTCATAACACTAGTCGAAAGAGGTTTTGATGTAATGGTCCAGTCATAGTGAAAAAGAAGCAAATAGATTCAAAGACCGAGTTCATCAAAGAGTATTTACCACAAAGTGGAGATATAGAAATGACTGTTGTGCTGTGCTTATACATGCAAAATTTTTGATATTTAGCTTATTGTTTACACACACACACACACACACACACACACACACACACACACACTCTCTCTCTCTCACACACACTCTCACACACAGACAGACATCAACACAAGCAATAACACCATGGAGTCGTAATGTGCTGTCAGTCATTTCTGGCACCACTGAGGCCTTTGGAGTACACTCTCTCTGCATTTCATTAAGCTGTGGCTGTCTGTCTCTTTACCTGACTTTGTACTTTTTAATCTCTCTCTCTCACACACACACACACACACACACACACACACACACACACACACACACACACACACACACACACACACACACACACACACACACATTTACACACACACACACACAGAGGGTCAGGCCTTGACAAGAAAGGCCTGACCCAAAAGAAACATTGATGTACAAGGTGAGTACAGTGGTGAGTGGATTTAACCCCTCAACAGATTCTACAGAGCATGATTTACTGTCTGAGCATTTGGACTGTTTTTAAATTTATTAAAAAGCTATGTCACTCTTTCTCTTTCTTTCTTTTCTTTTTTTTTTTTACCATTCTTCACGCGTAGCCTCATATCGGGTGTCTGATCACGTTTCAGGCTGAGTGTGGATCTATGATGGACATCTGATGCAGCAGAAATTTGTTGCTGAATGTAACAGATCTGAACAGAGGAGAAAGTAGAGGAGAACAAGAGGAGGTGAGGAGGGGTAGAGGACACGGCACACAGATAGATAGATGTATACATAGATAGATGTATAGATAGAGGTATAGATGTATAGATAGAGAGATAGATGGATAAAGAGATAGATAGATAGATGTATAGACGTATGAAGAGATAGATACATGTATAGAGAGATGGAGAGATATATAGATAGATGGATGTATAGATGTATAAAGAGATAGATTGAGGTATAGATAGGATAGGATAGGATAGGATGGATGGATAGATAGATAGATAGATAGATAGATGGATAGATGGATATATGGTGCGCAAACAACTTCTTAAGTCTTAGAGGGAGAGTTGGAGAAGTGGGAAGGGATGGACGGATGGAAGAATGGATGAATGGATGAATGGATGGATGGATGGATGGGGGTGGAGGAGGGAAGTACTACAAGCCTTGTGTGGTGGCTTACTCCACAAGGAGCCGGGCTAAGCTGATAAAAGGACAGGGTGATAGGGGCGATAGCTTAATGGGCAAAAGGCCAGGTCAGTCTCCAAGGGCCCTGACCCATTCTTCGACAGGATGAGCCAGCAGCCCTGCCCGCAGCAGGCTCAACCACAATGAGGATGGGCTTATGGCTCAGGAGTTACTATTAACACCCACGCATACACACACAAACACACACGCACAGGAGATACTGCTTGTGCACAGACACACACGCATGCAAAATAAGCATTTCCTCAAACGTGTTGTTTGTGCAAACTTTTGATCCGACATGCACGTCTTCCTGTGGCGCAACATTAATGAAAATATCTGCAGTTTTTGTATTAAAACGTGTGCTCTGAAAGTGCAGCAGAATAAACAGTGCATACAAGCTTCTGAAAAGCAGATTTATATACAGACACACTGCGAGATAAGAAGCTGAGGGGAAGACAGTACAGTGTGTATGATGCAGAATAGAGGGTGACGCCTGTAATGTATTGCTGGGTTAATCCCCGTGAATCCTAACTGGTACGGCCTAAGGAAGGCTTAGTATAGTTCTGGGAGGAAATCCCCCTGTGTGGTGGTACAGGCCATTAGCCCCTAGGGTATAAATAGGGCAGCTATGGCTCCTTAAGCTGGCTTTTACGCAATATCAGTTAAAAATATGACTTGACTAATTACATGCAGGTCAGCCAGTCAGCAGAAGCCAAAATTCCTCCAGCTCGTTGACCACGGCAGACTGTGGCAGTCTTCCTGTGTCCCTCGCTCTCTGGAGTGTGCAGCCACAGGTCAGCAGCGAACAAACTGCAGAGGTGACAGGTATTCTGCTCGATATTTTTCTTGTGTCATTTTTGCTGTCATTCGTTGACATTTCAGTGTTTGCTGATGAGACTTTCCTTTTTGCACATTTTACATTATCGCAGTCCGTTAATATGAGGCGTCCACACCGGATTTATTTCCAACCGCAAAGGGCAGAGTTTGGTTTCAGCTCGATCACGCGCGTCACGAAGACAATGAAAAAAACAAATGTGCCACTGTGCTTATGTGACAGCAGTTTTCTGAATGATGTCACATACTGCTGATGCACAGGCATGCCTTTGGGCCGCCATTTGTTGTCTAACTTTTTTACTATTTAAAGGTTCTGTCCTTCTATGTGAAGTGCCTTGAGATAATATATATAAAAAAATTGAATTGAATAGTAAAGGAGAGGGGGAAAGAGTGAGAGAGTGAGACAAAGTCCGACGGGGTAGAAACAGCTTGAAAAGAGCAAGGACAAGAGTGTGTGTGTGTGTGTGTGGGAAAAAGGAGAGGG
Organism: Verasper variegatus; assembly: GCA_026259375.1. Lineage (NCBI taxonomy): Eukaryota > Metazoa > Chordata > Actinopteri > Pleuronectiformes > Pleuronectidae > Verasper > Verasper variegatus. The sequence goes on from CM048045.1 coordinate 18,917,576, forward strand.
ATTACTTTTCATTCCAAAGATTTGTGGGTTTCGGCACTGTCCCCTGGCGTCTGCCAATCAAACAGGCTTTCCGTCGGATGTCTGGTTTTGCAGTAAAATGTCAGCGAGCTGTAAGCAAACACAGTGATGGTATCTCCATGGAGAGGGAGCACACAGCCTGGTCTGGCCATGGTAGCTCAAGTGCCATTCATTTTCAGAGAGACTGTCTAGACTGGTTTCACAGATCCTGTCACGAGTACCTTTATCAGTGGCAACATTCAAGGCAACATTGCTATACACCGTCATTATTGCCATTGCTCTACAAACCCCCCCCCCCCCCCCCGCTACCCGGTCTCTCTCTCTCACACACACACACACACACACACACACACACTAATAATAATAATAATAATAATGCATACCCTAGCCCCTTACCCTAACCCAAATAATCCAAACTAAATGCCTAACCCTCACCCTAAGGCTGATTCTAACACTAACAATAAAACCAAGTCTTAACCCGCAAACAGTCCATTAAAGGGGGGGGGGGGGGGTCACAAAGTGAGGACCGGACAAAATGTCGCTCCGTAGGTTGTAGACTCAAACTAGTTCTCACGCAGACAGCTGTACAAGAACACACACACACACACGCACGCACACACCCGTCTTATAGAAGATGCTGTGTTGATATTGAGTGGGTTTAATGCTGTTTTTTCTAAATGAACACAGGGACAGTCCCAGCTCCATGTGAGAGAGAACCTATATCACTCAGCTATTTGCAAATAATATTCCATTTATATATTTTACTTTTCAGATTTTCTTTTACATCTCCTTACATTTAAAAGAATTGCACACTATTTATTATTACTTTACTAATGTCTCTTTCTGACTGTCCTCTTGCTGCTGTAAATTTCCCCACTGTAGGATTAACATATTTTATCTTATCTTATCTTATCTTATCTTATAAAAGTCTAATTATTGTCATTATTAAAGTAAAAATATTTTGATAATTGATTTAAAAGCATTGCTACAAAGGTAGAAGGCCAAACACCTCCATCTTCAGGACGAGCTGCCAGGACACTGTTGACACTACAGGCTACAGGATGTCTCAGATGTTACACCTTCTGTACGGTGACACAGATACTGGATGATATATTGTGTTTATGTCCACGTCGGATCTGCTGTTCAAGAGAGCAGATGTATTTGCGCCTCGTGCAGCACACAGAAAGACAAGCCTAAAAAAAACTGTAGGTGTAAGAGGTGGGTGGCGAGGTTGAAAGGTCATCGACCCCCATTGTAGATGAAGTGTGGAGGAGGAGGAGGAGAACATACTGCTTGATCATACACAAATGTTCACGAGTCAAGGCCAGAGAAAACGATCAGCGCGAACACAAAGCAGAGAAAGATGCAGATAACTGACGGATCCCACGTTTCCACATCCGCCGCGTCCTCACACGTTAGGATCTGAAAGCGACGGCATCCTATGAAATATCACTTCCTGCTCCTTCCCGCACCGCAGCCGCCAGGTGCGTCTGACACCTCAAAGTCGTCTGGCGTGGTGTCAGCTGTATTCAAACACTTGCATCTGTCTGGGATTATTCACCACCCTCTTGGTTCCTCAGCTGAGCTTCCCAAGCCAATTCTCCCACTGTGAGAGCGCTGATCTGAGAACAGTGGCCACGCAGGCGGCCTTGACCGACTCAAATGTTTGTAAATGAAGAACTGATTTAAATCCGGGCAAATATTTTTACAGTAATTTCTGCTGTACAATTTGCTGGTAACTGCTTTCCTAAGGCAGGTGAGTTGTGATGCGGAGCTCTGCATGCCTCCATGTGTTGACACATAGCAGATGTGCATAATTTACTTGAAAAAAAATGATGTGAACTGCTCTTTTTAATGTACATTTCTAATTATAAGGGAGCTTTTAGACATATATCCACACATGAGGAAGGACTGGAGCTCGACTTTGACATGCAAAGATATGCAAGCTTGTGTGTGACTGGAAGTGACAGCGAGAGTTAATGAACTGGTGAGTGTTTCCCCCGCTCTCCAAGACTCGGAAGAGGAACAGGGACGTAGAAAAAAAATGATCACACAAACAAGTTTATGTGCGGTTATGGTGTGTGGCCTCAAGACAGGAAAAGCATTTAACACAAAGGCCTTGAAAATCACACATGGCACACACACCAAACACAACGATTGTTAAAATCACACAAACGCACAGTCTCTGCATGAATGTACACTCGACAAAGTCCTCCCTTCATGTCTCTTTCACTTTCAGTCCCCCCCCCCACCCCGCCCACACTCTCTGTCTTTCCCTCTCACTTATCTGGCGGGCTGTTTGTGAGCACACACTCAACGTGGGTGAGAGTGCTAGAGTAGAGTATATGACTGTCAACACAAGGTGCAGGGTGTATGTCTGTGCGTGCGTGTGTGTGCGTGCGTGTGT